>CM029022.1:124427236-125723486 GCA_016801055.1 Panax notoginseng | reverse complement strand
GCTCATTTAAATTTGAAGAGAGCTAGAATTCGATAAATTAAAACTCAACTTGACTTGTTCATAACCTTACTCCACGTGTGACGTATTAAAAGTTATTCCCTCCATCCCACAAAAGATTCACATTTATCATTTATTTTTATTCTACAAAAAGAGTGCTCTTTTTATAAATAACAATATAAAATAATATAATATATTAAGTTTATCATTATATTTTAAGAGTCTGCTACATATGACAAGAGATAGATTGGAAATAAAAATGACCACACTTTAAATTATTCTATTTTATCATATAAAGTTTCACATTAATTATAATTCAACTTCGTTATAAATTATTCTATTTTATCACATAAAGTTTCACGTTAATTATAATTTAACTTCGTCATAAATTTATCAACGTATAAATATCATGTTATCATTACCAACTAATAAGTTACCAATTTATAGGAATAAACATATACCGTAATACATATATGTTCTTAAAATTTATAGATTTTACAAATTATATTCTTTTTTATGAAATAAATAAAATAAGTTTTTCCCTAAAATAAGTTGGCCGCGAAAATGTCCCTCCATTATTTTCACGCCCATTCTCTCCCTTAATTTTCACTCCCTCAGTTTAGAAAATACAGTCGAGCCCTATCTCCCTCAATTGCCTTTTCTCCTACAATTGTCCTCTTCTACATATCAATAAGCAACAAAAGCAAAAGAATGAACAAATCAAACCTCTCCCTCTTCGGCAAACCCCTCCTCCTTAGTGAAACCCACAACTCATCGCTCTGTTGTCTGTCTTCACATCTCTCCCCCATCAAACTCCATACATATCTCTCTAATCTTACTCTATCCCTCCGTCCCTCCGTCCCTCTCAAATTGGAACCCTTAAAAGCAATTCTGTATATTGAAACTATTTGAGCAGGTAATTTCATTCTTTAGGTTTTCAAATTATAGTTACATTAATCCAATATAAAAACAAAATGTATTTTCTCTCATCTACCCCTAATTTTATTATGGTTTCCTCTATTTCTCTCCTCCCTCTAACAAGCCCTAAATTTTAACTTGTCAATAAGTGGTTTGTGGCGGCGGCAGTGTGTTCCCTCCTCCTCCATTGGTGTCCCTAAATTAAAGGTTAGTTTTTAATTTTTGTGTTTATTGTTAAGAGACCTACTATTATTAGTACCTACATGTGTGTATTTTATTGTATATCTTGTTTGGTAGTAGTTAGGGAAGCTTACAACGTGTTTGATAAATTGCCTACTCTAAGTAGATCTCTCTTACCCCCTTGCTTTTATAGCTAATTCAATACAGGTTGGCATTTTACATTGTTTAAGTGTCAAACCATGTAACTTTCATTTTCCCATAATTTTATTTTGACTTTATTCCTTCTTAATCAGCAGATAGCTTCTAATTTTAATTATTCCGATAAGCTTGTTCTGATAAGTTTTAATTAGATGGCATGCCATTGCTTCAGTGACTCCCTAGCTCGTCCCTTTTCAAAATCGTCGAACTTGTTATTGTTAAGAATTTTGGTACAAATACGATTTCTCAAATTATTATTATTTTTAAAAATAATTTTTTACTAAATTTTTTGAGTCTCAAATCATGATTTTTAGTTTGTTCCCTATCTTGGGGCTTGTTTGTTTGAGGAGTATGAATAACTCTATTTACCAACATAACTATGATGATATTTAAATGTGGCCCATACACCTTTGGTTTCAGGTTATCTAATAAAATTGGTAAATTTGAAACTTGCGTGTGCACTTCTAGTGCTGTTAAATCTAGTTGCTTGATTATGTAGATGATTTTTTCGTTTTTTAGATGTTATTTTTACTTATAATATCCGATAGGATTCAAAATGAAGAAAAAATTCTTGTCATGTACCTAAAATTCCACAGCTGAATATTTGTAGGCTGTAGCATTTTTATTTTCTTTATCTTCAAAAGCTTTTTTATATAAAGTAAATGTTGATTATATATTGTTCTGTATTTCATGTACCTTTTTTTGTGCTAGAAAGGACAATTCCAAAATCTCTGTGAAGAATTGCACTTTGAAGCTGCTGATAACTAGTGGTAACATAGAAGCTGCTGATAACAAAGCAGTCTTCCTTCAAAATCTCTGTGAAGAATTGC
Source organism: Panax notoginseng (assembly GCA_016801055.1). NCBI lineage: Eukaryota > Viridiplantae > Streptophyta > Magnoliopsida > Apiales > Araliaceae > Panax > Panax notoginseng. The sequence goes on along the minus strand of CM029022.1, from coordinate 125,721,363 downwards.
ACTTTGATACACAGAAAGCTGTTGAGATCCATGATGGTAAGCTGTGGTGTAATATCCGGCAACTATGTGATATCTGCTATTTTGAACACACTGCATGGACTTATACGCATATCATACTCTGGGATTTGGTTTTCTTGTCAAGTCGGTGGACTTGTGCCATGGACACGTTTGTACCTTAAGATCAAAATCTGCCAAATAAAGCATTTGAATTTTTCTCTATCTTTGCACAACGAAATCTTGACATTGAGTTGCTTTAGTCATATATGGTGAGAAAAAGGAACTGAAATCATATTTTAGTTTTTTTGATACCTGTGCGTAATTTTACATATATTCTCTGGTTGTAATATTAAGAATAGGTCTGATGCAATCATGTTTAATATATTTCTAGAAATTTACCGACAAAAGCTTCAGCAAGCTGTATCTGATGGAGGGCTAACTGAGGAGGATGTTAAGTCCTTGGAGAGGTTGCAGGTTATGCTTTGCATTCCTAGAAAAACAGTGGAAGCAGCTCATGCTGATATATGTGGCAATTTGTTTGAAAAGGTAATCACTATACTCTGCTCCCTCTTTTCCCCCGTGTTAGTATTATTATTTTTAATCCAGAGTATATTTTAGACTAAAAGACCATTGCATTGCTTCTGCCCTGAGGATATACTGGAGGACCAGAAGTAGTCTATTTGGACCAACAAAGATGATAACAAGAAATCTTACAGTTTCTATTTTTGAGTACTCTATCATGTCATTCAGGTTTTTAGAAAATCAGAAGAGTCGTGCTTTCTAGAATTTTTTTTTTACCAGAGTGCTTGTTGTCAGGACTTCACCTGTCATCCCGAAGTATATGTATATATACACAAACATATATGTATGCGTGTGTGTGTATATATAAATATATATATATATATATATATATATATATATGTTAGAAATTGCAGAGAATATAGGGGTAAAGTGGGAATAGCCAGTTCAGGATAGTTCTAGAATTAAGGTAACATGTGCCATAAGAGTAGTTAAAGGGAAAAATTGTCTTTTCTTTTAATTTATCAGAGAATCCCTGTGATATCTATCTTTAAATGTATTAACATTACATGAAATACAACCCATTTGATGCTATTCCCTGAGGTTGATGGTCAAAATTGGCCTACTCTTTTGATCCAACCCATTTGGAGCACAGTTTGGGAAACTAAGACTGCTTGTTTAAGATAAGGGGTTTTCAATACTCCTTGTGATGAGAAACTTCTTAGCGCATTGTTTCATTATCCTTTTCTCCAGGCAATGGCTGAAAAGATAGAGCGCATGGAACTTGATTTGGAATCCAGGGACAAGGTAATCTTGATATTATTACTTGCCTAGAACATTTCCTGATTCTCTTTGAGAAATTGGATTGCTTATAATTCATTTTTCTTGTAAATAGCAATTTATGGAGCTCCAGGGACTTCACAATTCTCAGCTACTACTGACAGCAGAATTAAGCAATAAACTTGAAAAAACAGAGGTAATTGTAGTAGAGTGGCATATTCTAGTAATCTATAGTTATCACCAACTATTGCATTTCCTGTCACAAAATAATTATTTACTTTTTCTTTTCCATTTTTTTTCTTCACTCAATTATGATTTGCACCCCAAGGTTTAGCAATGTTCCTCAGTACTTTCAAATTCCAACATACACCCTAAACTTCATATTTAGTTTTTAAGGATACACTTTGATAACTTGTACAACCAAACGTGATTGGAAATAGTCACATGCATGCAAAGCACATGACTAGTATTCTTGTTTGTCTCTCCCCAAAATGCTAACTAACTATAGTAATTTATTTTAAAAACATATTGTTCTCCCTTATTATGTACGACAAATATCTAATAAGGAAATTTATATTTTCAATCAAAGTCACGTGTTGATTTGGAAATGCCATAAACAACATGGGATGTCGTAAACCGAAAGGCAGAACATGAAAATGCTTGGCAAAGAGAGAAAATTGATATGTTAATTAAGAGCGACTTAGAATTAAGATTAATCTTCAAGTCATAATATTATACTAGTAAAGATAAGAACATTGGAGATACTGTAGAGCTAAATTTATCTAACATTGAATAGATTAAGAAAGTATATATACTAATATATTATATTTATATATATAATTTCAAAAACAAAGAGTATCATGCAATTTTATAATTTTCTAATTTTTGAAATTTATAATTTTAAAATAAAATATTTCTCTAATTTTAGAGAATATATATTTATAATTTTGAGACCGCGGGCAGAGGAGAGTAGTGGCCGGGAGTATCCCATTAATGTGAACCCACATGCAGAGGGAGCAAATGTTGGTTGTTGCACGTACAGTTTAGATACTACAAATAAAAGATGGATCGATGTGCTCAAGACTTGTCTAGCTCAAACAAAAGCAGCCAATAAAGAGGTACGTACACCACAATAACAGAATAATCAAAAGAATTGGAATTAATATACAAGTCAATCAACACGAATTGGTTGATGCTTCCAAATTAACAATTATGGATAGCCGAACTATACCCATCTGCCTGATTCTAACCCATATTGATGGGTCGACTATGGAGAGCAGTCTCCCAAACTATACCCACTCCCGTTAATGCCAAACAATCAAATAAATTTTTATTTTCTTTTTTTTGTTGGGGTACTGGTGGCCGGAGGAGTTTATAGTTTTATATTTTCCTCCCATTTTACATTCAAACATGTAGGAACTTGTATTACGTTTAGAACTTAAAATTCGAGAAAAAGAAAATAATTGTTTTTAATGTTTTCCTAATAAACATAATTTTGTTTATTTTAAATAATGTTTATATACACATATGTTTATATACACATGTGTTTATATACACATGTATATTTGTGGATTTTACGTATCAGACAGGAGCTCGTAATATGTATATATGTGTATGTGAGTATTGTGTGAATTTTTTTTATGGGACAGTAACATTGTTGCATTTTCTTTCCTCAAAACGGTGATTCAGACAGAGATATATCCAACAAAAAACAAGGGGTTGCCTCTGATCAGCTTTGCTTTACAGCTAGCTGCATTTTTAATCTATTGGGCAGCTTGCTAAAATTATTTACTTTTTCTTTTCCATTTTTGTTCTTCACATAATAATTGCCTAATAAATAATTACATGAAAAACTAATTTGCTTGGTTGTGCCATACACAATGCTCTCAGTATGTTTTCAGTGTTCTCTTTGATTCTTTGTTATGAAGTATCAAATAGTGCTACAACCAGGTTGGAGAGTGATTATGCATTGATGTGCCAATCATATATATTGTTTAGTAACTCAAATTGAACAAGAAATTAGTGGTATTCTAAAGTATTACGAAATAGGAGTCAAGCCTTGACATTGTACCACATAGCAACTCTATTGTCTTTGTGTATTGATTTTGGCACTAAGTGCCTCTAGTGACCTATTTGCTTCATTTTTTTGACTTGCTATTATTTTTAAATGTGTAGGAAGACTGCTTCTACGACCTGCCTTACAATACTGGGTATCAAATTTTCGTGCTATGTTTACGGAAGATAAGGGACAAAATTATGAAGTGTACTCTCTCTATATATGTGGATATATACTTTGATTGAAGAACTATGGTAGCCTTAGATGGTTAATTGTAAAGATAATGAATGATTATGTAGTGGATGATTTTATTAAGATAATAATATTTTAGTTTTTTGTATTTTTGCTATTATTTGCTATGGGGACAATGAGCTAGCCAGGTACACAAAAAGAATGTCAAATTTTGATTTGGCAACAATATAATTCGTGACCAAAGTATTGAATAAGTTTTAATATAGCAACAATTTTTTATACATTTAGCAACAAATTTTTGTTGCTAATGGTATTAAAAATATAATATTTGGCAACGAAAAATTAACCTAATAACAACGGAGAGGATATTGTTGCTAATACTAAAATAAAAGGCAACATTTTTTATCGTTGCAAATCATATCAACTTTCGTTGCACATATAAAGAAACGACATCATATAATGTCGTTGCTAATTGACGACTTTCGTTGCTATTGAAAAATAACCAGCAACAAACATTTTCGTTGTTGATTCAGCATAATGTCGTTGCCAAATAATATAATCAGCAACGAAAATCGTTACTAAAAAGTTTACATTCCGCAACGAAAGCAAGCTTAGGCAACAATTTTCATAATTTACTGCAACGAAAAATGTCGTTACAAAATGGTGTTAATTGCAACGAAAATGAATGGTCATTGCCAAAAAAAAAGAGTTCATTTCGTTGCAAATTAGCAGGCTTTTGCAACGAAATGGGGTTTTTAGGAACGACATTTTAATTATTCTGCAACAATACATTTTATTGCTAAAGGATCGATGTCTTTGTACGAAAGTCAAATTTCGTTGCAAAATGTATTACATTTGGCAACGAAAAAAATACGTTCGTTGCAGAACAATTAGCAACGCTCATTGCGCAACGAAAGATGCAACGACACTAAAGTCGTTGCCAAAACCCTTTAGCAACGAAATTTGACACATTTAGCAACAAAAATCGGTTGTTGCTAAAGCCCCATTTTTTTGTAGTGTGATGATGACTTGTAATTTCATTTATGTTTATGATGATAAACTTTTATCTAATGATGTGATATAATTATTTTATTTCCACAATTGAATGATGTTTAAGGTTAGACAACCTGAGATATTTTTGGATTTAATGATGTAACCCTTTTATGGGGAGGATTTATGGTTTAAATGTTATTTTATTTGGGTAGATAGTATGAATGTATAGAAAGTGAACACCAAGTCTTAGGGAAAGGAAATACCCAGATTTGGGGGTGTCACATTGCATATAAATTTTTTTTTTTTATAAAGGTGGGAATATGTGCCAAGTAATGTGTATGTATATTTTTGATAAATGAAAATTTATTTTTACATGAATAATTTCAAATAATTTTATTTTAGAATTATTGATCATTATAAAATATATTCTTATAATAATTAATTTTATAGTAGAAATGTCTTTATTATTTATTTTCTATAAAAATATAATTTTTATATTATTTAAATAATATATGAAATGATTATGGGGATTATTATAATTACTATTTTGTCATATGAATTTTATTTCAGATTATTAAGTTAATTATTTTAACTTAATTAATAATGCTATATATGAAAGATAAATCAGATATGGAATCCAAACCCTAATTTGGATTTTGAGCAATGAATGAGAATAATAATATTATATTAAATATAATATTATTTTTCAGTGTTATAAATATACACTATATGTGTGTATTGATAATAGTTGGTCAATTATGGTGTATAATGTCAAAACCCTTATATCAATTTGTTAAACCCTATTTTGAAACTCAATTATTGGTTCGAGATTGTTATGTAACTGTATTATTATAATTCAGTTTAGGTATTTTGGAATTTAATGATAATTAGGGAATCCCTAATTATTACTTATAAGCCCTAATTTGCTAATTAGGAACCCTAATGGCTAAGTTAGAAACCCTATTTATTATGTTAATAAATTGTAATGTTAATTAGGAAACCTTAATTCATAAATTGGGGAAACCTAATAATATCAAGAAACCCGAATTATTTAAAACCCTAATTTTCTATTAAAAAACCCTAATTTTAATTAGTGTGTTCTAATTAAAACTTTATTAAATTTTAAACTTAATTTTTCAAACCCTAAAAATTATTTGGGAAACCTTAAGGTTTAAAATCTAGTGATTAAACCCTAGATTCAAGCACCATGGACAAGAATACATTATGATTTTGTGTTAAAACATGTTATATGTACTGTATATTGATGATCTGGGTTGATAGATGTTAGATCCATAACATCTATAGGCTTAGATCTAGTGTTTTTCAAAATCTGGAAATCTTTCAAAGTGTTTTCTGACAACTAATGTCAGACCTTCTAGATCTTTGTATGTTATGTGTTTTTGTGTTTTGAAAGTTTGTAGTTGTTGTATGCTATGATATTTTTGATCTGGAACTGAAATCATGTTTTTATCATGTATATATTGCAAGTTATTAATGGTCAATGGTCGTTAACTGACCATGACTTTTCAAATCTGGATAACCCAGAAAGTCTTTATCAGTGTCTGACAAGGTTTTGCAAAGCATGAATATGTCAGATGTTAAGTCGTTTGTCTATGTTGTTATATCTAAGTTGTAGTCTGTTATGTGCACTATGGATACATGCCTTTATATCCCTTAAATCACAAATAGATTGAATATAGTGGATGGTCAAAGTAGACTGTTCGCGCACGAAGTTGATTTCTAGAAAACCCATGAAATCCCCAGAAAATCCAAAAATTTCTGACAACGTTTGGCAGACCCTAGATCTTGTTGTGTTTAATGTATTTGGTCATGTTAGTGTTTGATTTGTGTAGACTGATATGTGAACTATCTATCCATGCTATTATAACACCAAAATCATAAACAGAAACAAAATTAATCATGGTCAAAGTAGGGTTGACCATACTGCCGGATGAAGATTCTAGGCAACCCAAAAATCTTCAAAGGCAGTTTTCTGCCCAGTACTTTGACCTGCTCAAATCTTGCGATGGTGTTGTTGTTATGATGATGTTGTGTAATATATTTGTTCATTGACATGTTGTCTACAACCCAGAATCATTATATCACACAAACAAGGTACAGGATGCGAGTTATAAGGACCTAAAAGTATGAACATGAACAGTTCTTCATTTCTGGGTAACCCAAAAATGAAGAACAACCTCTGACAACAACTTTGAGAGATTATATCTCTTTGTTGTGATCTATTATGGCCATGAAATCAGTTTGTGGTTGTAGTATTACATGAATGCTACATCCTTAAAACTTTAGCATCCTATAAAACTTAAGGATCAAAGAATTACAATTGGTCAAACATGGTACCTTATTAACTGACTATGAAGATCCGGGCAGGCTCAAGAACACCTATAGCGATAGTTTCGTCGCTATAGGACCCTTTAACGAAACTTAATTTTTGAAAATTGTTATTTTATTAAATAATTAGAGAAAATTAGTTTTAAATTATTAAAAATACATAATAAATTACTAAAAATTATTTTAAAGCCTAAAAATTAGTTTTTAATAATTTTGAATATATTTCATAAATAATTAATATTTTTAAGATATTAAAGGTATTTAATTTATTTAATTGTTATATTAAATAAATTATTTAAAAATGATTTTTATACCTAAAAATTATTTAAAATTATATTATGGTATAAGAAAATATCTTAAGTTATTTTTTTTACTTTTAATATTTTGTGATAAATTTCATTAATAAATTAGCATTAATGATAATTAAGTTATTTAATAAATGTATTAAATAAATTAGTTTAAAAATAATTTTAATATTAGAAAAATTATTTTAAATGAAAATAAAGAGTTTAAAAATATTTTAAATTATAGAATATAACTTTCTATATTTAAAGATAAATTTTATTATTTATTTACTATTAATAATATTAAAGTTATTTAATAATCATATTAAATAAATGGTTTTAAAATAGTTTTATTAATTTATAAATCATTTAAAGAGTACATTTATTAAAAATATTTTAAGTTATAATTAATGACTTTTAATATTTTGATAAATAATACATTAATATTTAAATATTAATAGTAATTATTTAAAAATAAATTTAAATGTTTTAAAAGTCATTTAAGGGTAATAAAAATATTTTAAAAATATTTTAACTTATTAGAAATAACTTTAATATTTTTATAATGGTTTCATTAATAATTTAATATTAATTAAATATTAATGATAATATAATTAGTTAATATTTAAATCATTTAATAATGATTCCATTGTTTGAAAAATTATGAAAAATTATAATAATTATTTAAAAAAATTATTATAAGGCTATGAAAGATAATATGACTAATATTTAAATTATCTAAACGAATATTGAACTACAGAATAGAGTTTTAGACTCGATATTTACCCAATAAAGTCGTCGGTACACCGACATGTTTTAGAAATTGATCTAGACTTATATAATTTGACTAGATAAGTATTTGTTTGTGAATCAATGATTGTTAAACATATGTGACAATGTGAATAGGTTATGTGTTGACTGTAAATAGCAGTACTATGTGTTATGATATATTATTCTAATCGAACGAATGATCTTATTAATGATAGGTTTCGATATAAAAGATAAAACTAAGTTGCGTTATTGTAAGCAGCAGCTCAGGCAAGTATCCTACCTTTGCATTTACTTTATGCAATGGACATGAGTAAAAATATTTCAGAATTTTATTATTATTGTGCCAGATATTTATTCTATTTGTTAATTTCTAAATATGGTTATACAAGTGTCCTCACTTGGATAATCATTGTATTTAATCACATATTGATACATACTTATTTATTTCTAGTATGGATACGACGACTTAAAAGTCGTCTAAGCTATTTGATTCAGCTAGACATAAACTTAAAAAATATTGTTGGATAAGATAGAACTTTATTATATCCAACCAGATTGTTTTGGTTCGGATTCCCGAATAAGTATGAACATCCCGAACATGGGAAAACTTTTGTGCACCTAAGGTGGATAAGATGAATTATAATATCGTTCTTACATGTAGTATTGATCAATACAGGGCATAACGGACTGATCACCCCCCGTGCCTATAAGTTATGACGGTCTGCAGATGAATTTTTGTATACCTTTTTGAAAATAGAAAATAATGTTCATAGTCTGTCGACTGATCTCCATTTAAAGTCAATACGTAGTTTCAAAATTTTGATATAGATTTGATATGTTGTTATTATTGGTTCAGCTTGCTTCGCAACAGTTGATTCTCTATAAAAGTATCGTACAAAGAAAACATTTAATCCTTTCAGCTAATGTTTATTGTTGATATTACTTGCTGGGCAATTAAATGCTCATTCTTGTTTTAAATTTAAATGTTTTCAGCTAAGTATGATCAACTAGAAGGTTCAGGTAAGAACAAGGGAAAAGGAAAGCTGTTCGAATGAGTTTTATAATATTCTGTGTAATAGTTAGAGTTTATTAAGACAATGATATTTATTATCCTGTAATGAATGTTTAAAGGTCGCGTATATGGGATTTAGACTCTGATATGTAAATTAAGTTTGGTATCTATATTATTGTTATTATTATTAGTATTATTTCGCTCATAGAAATGGTATTGTGAAGCACCGAGTTCAAGTTTTAAGTACCTAAATTTGGGAGCTCATCTGACACTTCTCCAACATAGTTCCCATAGGTTGGTTCCTTTTGCAGGGCCAATGTGACGCTTGCCATGTGTTCCTTGTCAGGTATGTGAATCAAGGAGGCCAAAGTTGCTAGCGCATCTACGAAGTCATTCCTATTACGAGAAATATGTAGAAAGGAGATCTCTTCGAACTTCGAAGCCATCTGTAAAACTTGCCGATGGTAAGGCAGCAAATGTAGTTCATTGGTTTGATAGATTCCCGTGGATTGTTTGACTACCAACTCTAAATCCCCAAAGACAGTTAACCGCTTGATGCCCATTGAACGGGCAAGTTTTAGCCTCATGATACAACATTCATACTCAGCTGTGTTGTTGGTGCTGACAAACTGTAATTTGACGGCGACGGGATACTGCTCCCCCATACCTGATACTAGAACTGCCCCAACTCCAGAACCTTCTATATTAACAGCTCCATCAAAATACATGTTCTATGTTTGGCGTGTATCGTACTGATGGTGTTGCTGAATTGTTATTACCCCTTCATCGGGAAAGTATGTCTCTAAGGGTTTGAAACCCCCTAAAGGTGCAACAACCAGTTGATCTGCGATTCCTTGACATTTAATGGACTTTTGCGTCACGTAAACGATGTTAAATTGTTGCAGAATCAACTTCCATCTGGACAGTCGGCACTTCAGTATGGGCTTGCTAAACACATACTTGAGAGGATCCACGCAGGATATGAGATTGGTTGTGTGCCCATGGAGGTAATGCTGTAACCTCATGGCAGCCCATGCTAAAGCACAACAAGTCTTCTCAATCAAAGTGTACTTGTGTTCACTGCTGCTGAATCTTTTGCTGAGGTAATAGATAGCTCGTTCTCGGCCTCTATCGTCTTTTTGACCCAGCATGCAGCCCATGGCATTGTCACTTATGGACAGGTACATGAACAGGGGAACATCATCCCTCGGTAGTACCAAGACAGGAGCTTTGACTAGCTACTCTTTGATTATAAGGAAGGCCTTCTAGCACTCATCATTCCATTTCATAGAAGAGTTCTTCCTTAACAGCTTGAAGATAGGCTCACAGGTTGCTGTGAGTTGAGAAATGAACCTACTAATGAAGTTAACTCTTCCCAAAAATCTCCATATTTTCTTCTCTGTATGAGGAATGGGCATTTTCGTGATGGCCTAGATTTTGGTGGAATCCAGCTCAATCCCTTTGTGACTGACTAGGAATCCTAGTAACTTGCCTGATTTAACGCCAAATGCGCACTTGGCTGGATTTAACTTCAAGTTGTACTTACGCAACCTGTTGAAGAGCTTTTTGAGATGGTCTAAATGGTCCTGTTCCCTTTAGGACTTGACAATAATGTCATCCACGTAGATCTCTATCTCTTTATGCATTAAGTCGTGGAAAAAAGCCATCATAACTCGCTGATAGGTGGCTCCAGCATTGATGAGGCCTAAAGACAATTGTCTGTAGCAAAAGGTTCCCCAAGGCGTGATGAAAGTAGTTTTATCACGATACTCCTCAACAACCATGATCTGATGGTACCCCGTAAAGTAATCAACGAAGGAGTACATGTCGTATTGAGCAGTATTGTCAATAAGAATATGGATAAATGGTACAGGAAAGCTATATTTAAGGTAAGCTTTATCTAGATACTGATAATCCACACAAACTAGCACCTTTCCTCCAGGCTTAGGCACGGGAACGATGTTGAATATCTATTCAGGATATGTGGACACCATGATAATACCAGCTTGAAATTGTTTCACAATTTCTTCTTTCACCTTTAAACTCCACTTAGGTTTTAATCGTCTGAGCTTTTGCTTGACTGGCTTGAATCCCTCTTTAATGGGAAGGCGATGAAGGACAATGTTAGTGGACAAACCCACTATGTCTTCATGAGACCATGCAAACACATCCTGGAATTGGTTTAGTAGTGTAACCATGTCATTCCTCTAGTTTGGGGTAAGGTCTGAACCAATCTGGATTAACTTAGGATTTTCTAAGGTTCAGAGATGGAAGGAGGTGGTTTGATCAAGGTTGGGTTTAGGTTTGTCTTTGACCCATTCTTTGATCTCTTGAGGCACCTCAATGTCCTCTTATATTTTCATCAAGTCTGAGTCCAACTTTTCATCAAAGTTACAATCCTTGTGGAGAAGAGGCATCTTATTAGCAAGTACAGGCACATCTAAGTTCAGAGTCCTGAAACAAAATATGCTTTCACTTAATATATATGAAACTGTTTAATCATACAAAGTGTTAACATGTACGGATAAAACAACTGCTAATACTGTACAGAAAAGTAAGCAGTTATTATATCTACAGGGCAGAAAGAAGTCCTGCCTATTTTACCCTTGTCGACCAATGCAAGGAGTACTGCTCCAATTGGCAAGGGCGATGTCCTGGTGGACTGCAGTGATGAAGGGAATGTCATCGTCCTCCTTCTCCCGTATGATGACCATTACGTCTGGGCAATCATCGTCTGGGGTGTATCTGTTTATATTTTCATCATGGACATTGATGCATATGCCTAACATCATTCGGACGATGCCTTGTTTAATTCTTCGTTCCTCTTGTTCCACCTTGAGATCTGGAACAAAGACTTCCTTCTCCTTTATTGGTATCGATTTGGGAAATAGCATAGCCATTACATTGGCCGGCACCTTTATCGGAGGTTGTGCGGACTCTAGATTTACAGGTGGAGATAATCGCCGTGTGGCTGAAATTGAAGGAATCTGCTTCTGCTTATATGGATTCCTGTAACTAAAACTGGCAGAATATCCTAGCCCGACTATCCCAGTTTGACTGGACACTTGAATCGGGTGTTTAATACTCTGATGACTTTTACCCAGCCCTTGTCCCGGCTGGTGTCCCAACGACATCATTTCTTGAGTAGCTGCCATTACTTTGGCAGAAATTTTGGGTATGGGAAATGGCGTCCCAATGGAATGGTATTGAGTGTTGCTTACTTCCAAAGCATGAAAACTGACCGGCTCAATATCATTATTGAAACTAATGAGTGGCATGTCACCCTGTTGAGGACATTCCGATTCAGCGTTGCCTGTGACTAGGCTATTGTTGATAATGTATTTAAGTTGTTGATGAAGAGTGGAAGGGACTGCCCCGGCCATATAAATCTACGGTCTCCCCAAAAGTAGGTTGTATCCTATATCTATTTTGAGCACGTGAAAAGATACACAGAATGTATGGGGACCAATCTCAATTGGCAGCTCAATCTCTCCGACTAAATTTCGGCGGGATCCATCAAAAGCTTTAATAACCGTATGGATGCTCCGGATTCGGTTGAGATTGACATTCATCTTCAGCAACGTAGCGTAAGGACAGATATTCAGAGATGAACCTCCATCTATCAAGACTCCAACTAGCATGTATCCAGAGGAAAAAACCATAATATACAACGGCTTGCAATGACCGGTCCCTTCGGGCGGTATGTCATCATCAGCGAAAGATATCACATTGTTGTTGAAAATGTGGTCAACCAGATGTTGAAATTTTTTCACATCCACTGATTTTGGCAAGTAGGCTTCTTCCAAAACCTTCAATAGAATCTTCCAGTGATCCTCGGAAGTTCAAACCAAGTCCAGTATTAAAATTTGATGTGGAGCTTCTCTTAAACTTAAAATCACATTGGCTTCATTATAACCCATAGCATGGAGGAATTTTTCAATCTTCTCCATTGAAATTTTTCCCTTTGATTTGATGGTATGCTTCATCACTCGTTGGGGAAAACACAGTGGATTTTCCTTTGACAATGCAGCAGTTATATGAGAGGTGGATCTTTCAGCTTCTCCATAATTTCAGAGGACTTTTTGTAAGCTGATAACATGAAATTGTGGCCTGAATGGTAAGTTAATTGGCTTTGGCGCAGCCACTTTCAAAGGATTGTCAATTCCTTTGAGTTGAATTGCTTGTATTGTGAATGGTTTGACAGTCCCATTAGCCTCAGCGGATATAACTTCCACCAGTCCCTTCCATTTAGTAGGACAAGTATTTTCACTCTCAAATAGTACAGTATCATTGTCTGCCAGTTGCAGGACACCGCTATCAATTAGATTATGAATAAGGTGGCGGAGTGCCCAACATTCTTCTGTGCTGTGATCGCGAGAATGGTAGTGATATTGACATACTCTATCAGAATTAAACCGTCCTGAACGGGGATTAATTGGAGGTAGAAGGGATGTGATCCTTCCTTCATTGATTAGCATCTGAAGTATCTCCTCCATAGGTTAGCCCAGGTATATAAATTCCCTTCTATTGGAAAAATCCCGACGGGCTTTGGCAGTTGCTCTTTTCGTCACTTTGTCATCCAATATTTCATATTTTGAAGGTGACGAGGGAGTATTCATAACTAAGGGAAAGAGACTATCATGCTCCTGACTGACTAATTGGCGTATGACTTGATGCTAATAGGTCACCAATTCTACCAATTGCCCAATCTGCTTACACAGAGCTTTCATCTTTCGTTCCATCATAAATTGGAACTTTGCATAATCCCATTTGTCAACACCATCTTTGATGGTCTGGGAGGATTCATAGTTAACATTGGAACTCTGTCCACTCCTCCAATTAATCATGTTAACTTCTTAATTTTTGTGTTGAGGAAGAGGATTGTCTTGTACGTGAGGTTGATCTGGTTTGGTGACCACTATCTCACCGTTGTCTATCAAATCTTGGATCTTGTGTTTCAAGACCCAACAATCTTGAGTATCATGTCCAGGTGCCCCAGCATGATAAGCACATTTTCGAGCAGCATTGAAACCATTCCCATTTGGGTTGGCTGGTGGAAGAAGATGTGTAATTTTCTTCTGAGTGGTCAGAAGATTATGAATGTTCTCGAGTGAGTCCCCTAGGGGTGTGAACACTCGAGGGCATTTGACTTCTCCACCTTTAGGCAATAGAGGGTTTGAAGGCTGAGCTTGAAAGGGAGTTTAATTTCTCCTCTGAATAGGCATATTCTGATTGCCCTTTTGACCTTGTAATAACAAGGAAACATCTTCCTCTTTTTTTTTATGGACCCTCCGGGGGTTGTTTCCATAAGTTTCAGATTGGATGTGTTCAGCAACAACTTTAAGAGCGGCTAGATCTTGAATATTTCCTAACTTCAACCCCATCTCAGCCATCTCTCCATGTTTGATCATTTCAAAAAATGATTTTCCAATGCCAGCTAAAACTCTCTCATAGAAAGGAGCTTCTTATATGTTGATAAAGGTCATTACCATTTTTGACTCTGTCATAAAAGGAATTACTTGAGCAGCAAGGCGCCTCCACCTTTGAGCATACTCTTTGAAAGACTCATTGGACTGTTTCTTGACCTTGGTAATCTGGTACAGGTCAGGAGCCATCTGAGACTGGAAGCTGTATTGAGTAAGGAAGGCATGAGCTAGCTCTTACCAACTATGGATCTTTGAGTTGTCTAATGTGGTATACCATGAACGGGCTTCTCCAGTCAAACTCTTTTGGAACAGCTATATTCTGAGCTTCTCGTCTTATGCATAAGATCCAAGTTCTCCAATGAACACCTTCAAATGTGTGTAAGGATCTCCTAACCCGTCATATTTTTTGAAGTCAGGAGTTTTGAACTTCTTTGGATAATGAACACCGGGGAATATACAAAGGTCAGTATATGAGACACTCTCATGTGCTCTAATTCCTTTGATAGAACAAAGGGTTTCTTCCATTTGAAGGACTTTTTTCCTGATGTCATCGGTGTCTAGATCTCCTTTGAGATGGGTGGTATCATAAATTTTGTTGGTTGTATCCAACTGGAGCTCAGGTACTGTAATGACTTTATCAGAACCTTGGGTTCCTCTTTGTGCAGAGGATTCTGCATGTATGGGTATCTTCGTACCTTGAGTAGACTGATGTAATTTTTTAAGCAGAATAGCCAAATCTATAATTTGTTTACTTCATCTGTCAAATTCTTCGCGAGAAACTGGATTAGATTGGTTAGATGAAGACATGATTGGTTGTAGGCTCGTGGCCTTTTTGGATTTTGACCGGGTAATAGGTTTGAATGCTTCCCTGCGACAAAACCTGCATGGTTTAGTCTTAGGGATAGTGTAAATGTCTACATGCTATGTGATGTATCTGTTTTAGGATTATTATCCTGCAAAACGGATGTTAGCTGTTTGTAATGCAGGATAACATGTTAATTTAAATATACACATTTTTCTTCATATTTCTCATTACATGGAGATGAATATGGAATGAAATTACAAGTACTTGACTTTGAAATGAGAAAGCATGAAGAGACTTTCCTCCGCATTTGGTTTATCAGAGGCTGACCTAGCTTAGGTTACTCTCGCAGCTTTTTGGCATGAAGGTTCCCAAATCATCGCAATTTACTCAAAGGGAAGTTAATCCGGTATTTCAACTGGAGCGAATTTGGGTGGTGCTTTTCCTGAGCCTCGTTGGAATTAGTCTTCCTACGAGTCCAGTAATCAAACACCGCCAGGATAACCTCCTGGTGGAGGAACCACACAACATATATTCACATACAACGTGTCTCACCGTTTATGAAAATGATGACATGTGCGAAGCACTAATATCACAGATAGATATTTTGTAGTGCAGTTTAAAATATGCATTCGTACACATTCATCATAAATTTAAATGTAACATCCACACACAAGCATATAACAATTTTGAAAAGCTTGTAATAGTGGCTTAAGTTCTCTTACTGTTTGGTCCCCAGCAGAGTCGCCACCTATCGACGTCGGGATTTTTATTTGTCCCTTTTCTACTCTTGTTCTTTTGTGTTCTCATGTTAGGTAAGATTTATTTGAAAAAATAAGCGAAAAAGGTCCGACATGCATATGTCGACGATTGGACTTTTAAGAGTCACCAGTTGGTTTTTTAACTAGTTGTACCAACACAACTGATAAAAGGTTTGCACATTGACCCAGTGATGTGACACTGCTAAATGGTTCCGGGGACTTGCTTATGCGGAGGGAAGGTGTTAGGCACCCCCCGACATCCGTGTTGCCACGGTGACCATCACTTTTCAAGAAATTGTTATATGAATATGTGTGTGTGTGTGTGTGGATCAATGTGCAGTTATTTGGAAGTAGTGTTATGCCTCGTTCGCACCTATATACAAAGGGTTTGAATTTGTATAAAAATTAAGTTTTAAACAAGACATAGCAGTGATGTTTTATAAAAGAGGTTTTTCAAACCCTTGTGCTCAATAGTAATTGAGGCCTTTGATACTTCCATTTTATTAAATGTTCGGCTTCATTGCTTTTATTTTCGAGATGCGAAGCATCTTCGAGAAAATAATGTACGAAGCAGTGCCAAACTCTTTATGGGCATGAAAACCATCTGAGGAAATCCAAACACCGTGAATAAATTTACAAGCTGCTTACAGCTGAAAATGTCCATCACGGGAACTGAATCTAGATTCAGTAAACTGAATCTGTGATCACATGATTCCTAGGCTCACATGATGCCGCAATTGATATGAACGAAGTAAGCAGTTATATATATAAAAGTTGTAAATATATATATATACAGACATGATCAACCACCACGAAGCACCTCCATGGGGGATCGAAAATGTAAATATATAAAAGCGATAAATATATATATATATATATATATATATATATGTGTGTGTGTGTGTGTGTGTGTGTGTGTGTGTGTGTGCGTGCGTGTGCAAACAATCAAACACCACGAAGCACCTCTATGGGGGATTGTAAATGTAAATAAAGCAATAAAACGATCAACAGCCTTGAAGTAAACTCCAGGCGGGACAAAATATAAATAAAGCTGTAAAAACGATCAACCGCCACGAAGTAAACTGCAGGCGGGACGATATATATATATATATATATATATATATATATATATATATATATATATATATATATATATATATATATATACAAAAGCAATTAAACGCTCCAGACGTAAGTCTAGGCTCGTCGAACGCTCCAGACGTAAGTCTAGGCTCGTCGAATAGAGTTCGATACACTGTTCATATATATATATATATATATATATATATATATATATATATATATATATATATATATATATATATATATATATATACAAACTAAAATGAAACCACAGATCAAAGTCCAGGCATACTGTAACGCTCCGAAATCCGGTCTATCTTCAGACCCGGACTCCGTGCGTCACGGTCTCACTTCTTACCAATCATACGTCATTATATACTGAAATATAACAACATACATTCTCAATTCCCAGGTTCTCGAAACCTTATAACCCTTTTCATTACAAATAATGATAATTACATTATTCCTTTCATCTTACAAGAGTGACTTTTATCTGCCACCAAGGATACATACAGTTCATTAAACTAGTCTATAGTTTAATTCTCAGCCTTCTACATTACAAGTCTTCACTTGATCTTCTCGCTCATTCACATTCTGAATGGCACTTCTTCTGGATACCGCCATCTTGATCTATACGGGATCCTTAAGTTCTTTCTAACATCGTACGCTGAAAATGTTTTTCATTTAAAGCAAGTGTGAGCATTCAATTGCCCAGCAAGTCATAACAGTTTGAACAAAAAAGTTCAGAATTCAACATTTCTTTCGAACTTCAATAACCGAACAAAGGTTATGAAGCAGCTTGAATAATAGGAATAGTCTCGATTCCTATCATCTTAAAACCATACACACTTTCACTTTGAAATACTTTCATTCTTCTACCTTTTTCATACACATTCTGTCTGGCTAGAATCATTAGCACAGACTTAACAATAATGGTTCTTGAATAAACCGAGCATACTTGTATTGAACAGTTCGATCACAAAACAGTTCATCTCATAAAAACACCGAAGTGCTCACATTGTGGCTCAAGGCCTCATACATTCTACCACCTTGTAAAAATATCGCACATTCGCACATAGACAGAAATTCTCAAGTTCAACATCTGAGAAGTTTTAGAAACTAGCATTCATTTAAAATATGAATGAATTTAGGAAACTTGCCTTACGCACAGCTACAGCTTATAGTTTATGCTGAACTGCTCATTCCCATTCCTATGTAGCACATACGAAAATAACATGTACACCAATTAGTCATATACTTGACTTACGCATTGGTTTACTTAACTTTACTTCTTAAGGTTCGCGTTCTTGAAATTTAAGCTTACGCGACTAACTTTCATTACCGGTTTACGGTTTCATGACATACTGAGATGTCTCATTCATACATTTATCATCTTTGATGATTTACATTTTTATCTTCTTCTTATAACTCTCCTAGGACTCAGCACACATCGTGTCTTTGCTAGTAGTCTATATGACAACCATCAAAGGTTACGATTCACCACAATCTAACTTCTCTTAACTTATACGAACCATTAAACTATAATGTTCGTTAAGTCAACTTCTTATTCCTTATGGCTTTCTGGCAACTAAATGACATACCTTAGGATTTATTCTTTATCGTTTAAGTTATACAATCTTTTGTACACTCGGAACGATCATTCAATGTCAATACTATGAGGTCATAGCGTTAACCATTTCATATGAATTTATTCATATCTTCAAACGTCCAGTTAATTCCACTCAAAACGTTTATCCAAGTTATACTTATTAACTCGGCTTCTTAACGTTATACGTTATTATCTTCAACTTAATTTCTTCACCGTTCACGGCTAAACTTAGTCTTCATTACATTACAGTTAAACCAAACACGGAGTGTAGGTTCTGCCTGTTTAACACTCACTTACACTCAACCCTTACGCTGGTTAAAGTGTTCAGCACTTACTTCTCATTCTATCATTCTCATCCGACTTATATTGGGCCTTCAGTAATCTTATTACCATTCGTTACGGCTCTCTTGATACCATTCGTATCTTACTTACTACCTTCATTAACGTCTATGTCATACAACCAGGGTATACTTAGAACGTTCGTCCAACGCGAATATAATTCACAAGGATCATTTACGTATTCAACGTTCACGTTTCTCGTCTCTTAATCTCTCATTCAACCTTTATTCAAGGTTTTAATCGCTTTCAATTGTTATCCATCCCATGAACCCCATGTTCATTATTCTTTCTTAATGTCAAAGCCATACTGTTCGTTGTATGCTAAGACCGATCGTTCTTCGCAACAACGTTGCGTTCACAGCGTCTATACGCTTTACGTTCATCTTACAATGCCATGCCATAACATCAGAATGTTATTCATTACCTTTATCACTCAACGTCTAAGAAATCACAATCATAGCAATCCCTCATGTTCGTTCATTACGACTACGATCCCCGGCTATTGGTTCCGTAACCCGAGTTTACATTCTTTATCTTTTAATCTCGTTTAATCTTTTCGTTTAACCTTTATTAAAGGTTTACGACACTTGATTAAGTGTTACATTACGTGAACTATATGTTCATAATTCTTTCTTGCACATCCCCCAAGAAATTGAGCAGTTAAAATCTCATTTCTGGGTATTGACTTGCACCGGCGTTGCGGCGCCGTGCCCTTTCTTTCTTCTCGCGCTGCGGCACGACCTATTTCTCACTCATTTCTTCCCGGACTGGCGCTGCGGCGCCAAGTCCTTTGATATCTCTCGTGCTGCGGTGCCACTCTCCAGAAGGTTATGGCCGATCTCGCGCTACGACGCCACCTCTCCAGGCATGACTCGCGCTGCGGCGCCGAGCATGAAACTTAGAAATTTTTTTCTAAGTCTTTTACAAGCTTCAGACATCGATTTCGAAATCTCATAACTTCTTCGTTATAACTCGGAACGAAGTCGTTCCAAAGCCATTCTCTTCCTTATCTTACGTACTTCGATTAACCACAGATAGAAATTCATTCTGAATCCATTAACATGCCATTCGATTGGCTTAATCTTCGCTCTTCGTTCATTTTAACGTTTTTACGTTCTTCGTTCGTTCGTCCGTAATTCGGTCATCCGAATTTGAAATTCGTTCGTTCTTGAGTCTACGACTCACGTTTTATACGTTTTCTTACATTCTTATGAAACCCTACATGTTCGGGTTCATTTACTAACTTTCAAATTTTCGTTCTGTCTTTTACAAAAATTTCGCCATAACTTCGTTATAGCTAAATTTTAATCCGTTCTTCATGAACGTTTCTAACATTCTTAACCAAGAAATAAGCATCTAACTTATACGCGATGGTTTTAAACTTTTCCATCAATAACAATTACACTACGATGGTTTTAAATTTGTCCATCAACAACGTTCTTCATGTTCTTCGCGTGTTCTTCACGTTTTTCGTTCGTTCTTCATTTTTAATCGATATTTTGGATTACGATTCTACTTTTTCTTGGAATTTGATGTTATAGAACGCCATTCCTTACTTATTTGACCTACTCATTCATAAAATTCATTTGGATCGCTCAAAATCCTCACGAATCTTATACTTCCTAAAGAAATTTATAAAATAAATTTCTAATTCTTATTTCTTCATTTTCTTACGATTTCAACCATATGAAATCTTTCTCAAAATATTTTACTCCTTATTCTCATTAAGTTATGTTTTTAAACATAAAAACTTAAAGAAAATAAATAGAAGAACTAGGGTTCGGATTACCGTTCTTCTTTAATCCTCTTCCGTTAGACAAATCTGACGATTTGCGAGCTTTTCTATTTCTTGATCACTTTTGATCCGAGCATTCATGCTCATTCTCTTCCTCTTCCTCTTCCAACCTAGCTCTCTCTCTCTCTCTCTCTCTCTCTCTCTCAAGTTCTTGGATTTTCAAAATCTTAAAAAATGAAAGTTAAGCTTTCTATTTATAGAAAACCAAAGCAAGGGCAAAATAGTCATTTCGCCCCCCACCTCCTTACTATTCACACCTCCTCAACATCTTAGCCACCAAGTTAACTTGGCCACCACCCTTACTTGGTGGCCAAGTGGCCGCCCCTCTTGCTCCATGGGTCACCCCATGGGTTGCCCCATTGGTTATTACCCATCCGTTTACCCACCGGTTTGATCCGCGATTTCTTTTCTTGGGTTGGGCCTTAACCCTAATTCTTATTGGGCTTAACTTGGGCTTGATTTCACAAATCATTGGGCTTGACATAATCCAAGTCCAATTAGATTCTATAAAGTCCATGAACTCAAAGTCCATTAAGACTAATCGTATTCTACGATCGTACTCTACGCATTCCTTTTTCGTATTCTCGTAATTTCTTCGTATTTAACTCGTACGATGTTCGTATTATATGTCGTACTATTCTTCTTTCTATATTCGTATAATAACTCGTATCATACTCATATTTCTCACGCATAATAACCCTAATTATTATACGTGATCATAACATTCTCGGAACTCACTTTTCTAAACCCTTAAGTTTTGAGTCCGCAGGCGAAAACTTTAATTTTGCCATAACTGAAATATTATTGAATATTCCATCACGTCTCAGAATTAAACGTAATCTATAACTTCTCGGAATTTCAAAATAAATCTCCGAGCAGAAACTGATGAATAGTGCCCATTTCGTCTTTTTCCCCGAAAAATATTTTTTCCCCGAAAAATATTTTCTTCCCGAAAAAATTTCATTTTCGTCTTGAAAATTCTTACTCGTTCAATCTAGCTCGTAGCCAGAATCCTCCCTATTAATAATCATTCTAGGTTATAGAACGATTAATAAACACTTAGCATAGAATAGTATTAATAAAAATTCATTTTATTAATAACTAATTCTTTAAACTTAAATTCTGGACAAACCGAATTTTCAGGTTGTCACATTCTTCCCTCCTTATAAAAATTCCGTCCTCGGAATTTCTTAAAACCAAACCCTTACTTGGGTTCTCACATTCTCCCCTTCTTCACAGAATTTCGTCCTCGAAATTTTAGTTTACCCTTCTTCTCAACTTCTCTTCAAAGAAGTTCTTATCTTTCTTACATTCCCAACCCTTCATAACGTATCAAGAATCATGAAGCGAAAGGGATAACTAGGAATATAAGGATTCCTTTAAAATATTTCATTCTTTTGCTGAGGGGTCAAATTGACCATGAACTCTTTACTAGGTTGAACAGCCTTTCGCCGTAAACCTTTCTTTCCACGGTAAGTTTACAATCACAAAGAAGGTAAACTACCTCTTCCATGTTCTCCTCAGACTAAATCATTAGATTTCGCACCAAAATAATTTGGTTTGGCACAAGTTCTCAAGAAAACTCGATTTTCTTTTAATCATGACATACCATTCGTCTTAGCCAAATCAAATAGCCTCGACCATACCAATAAATTGGATATCAACTTGAAACATTCGTCTAGTCAACTCGCTTGACATCGACTACTTCTTTAAATTCTTTTTGCAATACATCAAAAAGTTTCATGACGTCATGATACCGCACTCTTCACAGTACGTTGAGGACTTCGTCAGTTTATGACTTCGTCATTATACATCATACCGTAGCGATTTATTGATCCTAAGATCACATCCCACCAGGTTCAATTGCATTAACAACTCCATCTTTTTACCATCCTTGCATCAAATGCACTGATGATATAAAATTCATTTTGATATTTCAAATCAATTTCTGTCTAGCCGAAGCAACTAGCATAGACATATAAAGCATAGCTCTTTTAAAAATCCATCGGTTCCAAATGTCGAACCAATTCTTTCATGTTCCAAAACGCGCACATTAGCACGATTTCAAGAAATTTCGAAATCTAGCATAACTAGATGACTTATAATATCTTATTCTCCATCTTCCGTTATTATCTTACTGCGACAATAATTAACTTTTCTAGCACCTTCAATGCTAAGTCTACTGAAAATACTTCGTTTTCAGTCTACACCTTCATATAACTTAGTACAGTCCATCAAACTTACCACACATTATGGGTTCAGGAACTTTCCACAATAATATGAGTTCAAGAACATCCAGACAGACCTTTGGCATCCATTCACTGAAACATTCAAACACATACCATATTATTATGAGTCACGAACTTACCATAAGTATGAGTTTAAGAACTCGCACCTACCTTATCGTTCTCTACCTATCAAGTATATACATGAGAACAGATTGACCTTCTCGTCATATACATCTTAATAGCGCGACCAATTCCAATGATTATCATTGTAATAAACTGAGCAGTTGGTACACCAAAGCATAAACCTCTGCCCATAACAAAGGTTCATACAACTCAGCCATCACATGAGTCCTCAATTGAAATTTTACAACTTCTACCTTTTCTTTACTTAATACGAATTTTCTTTAATTCGTATACTATCCTTTACAACTCAATCTGAGTTCTTCTTCCCGTACTAATTCGTAGTACCATTCATTCATAGCATTAGCTATAAATCATTCATCGTTTAACAGCTCATCTGTTACTACGATTTACTATGATCACGTGGTGATCTTCTTATCCTTCTCTTTACGATTATAGTCTTAGGTACTCTTACCTAAGATTTATAACCTATCAGCTCTGATACCAACCTGTAACGCCCCGAAATCCGGTCTATCTTCAGACCCAGACTCCGTGCGTCACGGTCTCACTTCTTACCAATCATATGTCATTATATACTGAAATATAACAACATACATTCTCAATTCCCAGGTTCTCGAAACCTTATAATCCTTCTCATTACAAATAATGATAATTACATTATTCCTTTCATCTTACAAGAGTGACTTTTATCTGCCACCAAGGATACGTACAGTTCATTAAACTAGTCTATAGTTTAATTCTCAGCCTTCTACATTACAAGTCTTCACTTGATCTTCTCGCTCATTCACATTCTGAATGGCACTTCATCTGGATACCGCCAACTTGATCTATACGGGATCCTTAAGTTCTTTCTAACATTGTACGCTGAAAATGTTTTTCATTTAAAGCAAGTGAGAGCATTCAATTGCCCAGCAAGTCATAACAGTTTGAACAAACAAGTTTAGAATTCAACATTTCTTTCGAACTTCAATAACCGAACAAAGGTTATGAAGCAGCTTGAATAATAGGAATAGTCTCGATTCCTATCATCTTAAAACCATACACACTTTCACTTTGAAATACTTTCATTCTTCTACCTTTTTCATACACATTCTGTCTGGCTAGAATCATTAGCACAGACTTAACAATAACGGTTCGTGAATAAACCGAGCATACTTGTATTGAACAGTTCGATCACAAAACAGTTCATCTCATAAAAACACCGAAGTGCTCACATTGTGGCTCAAGACCTCATACATTCTACCACCTTGTACAAATATCGCACATTCGCATATAGACAGAACTTCTCAAGTTCAACATCTGAGAAGTTTTAGAAACTAGCATTCATTTAAAATATGAATGAAGTTAGGAAACTTGCCTTACGCACAGCTACAGCTTATAGTTTACGCTGAACTGTTCATTCCCATTCCTATGTAGCACATACAAAAATAACATGTACACCAATTAGTCATATACTTGACTTACGCATTGGTTTACTTAACTTTACTTCTTAAGGTTCGCGTTCTTGAAATTTAAGCTTACGCGACTAACTTTCATTACCAGTTTACGGTTTCATGACATACTGGGATGTCTCATTCATACATTTATCATCTTTGATGATTTACATTCTTATCTTCTTCTTATAACTCTCATAGGACTCAGCACACATCGTGTCTTTGCTAGTAGTCCATATGACAACCATCAAATGTTACGATTCACCACAACCTAACTTCTCTTAACTTATACGAACCATTAAACTGTAATGTTCGTTAAATCAACTTCTTATTCCTTATGGCTTTCTGGCAACTAAATGCCATACCTCAGGATTTATTCTTTATCGTTTAAGTTATACAATCTTTTGTACACTCGGAACGATCATTCAATGTCAATACTATGAGGTCATAGCGTTAACCATTTCATATGAGTTTATTCATATCTTCAAACGTCCAGTTCATTCCACTCAAAACGTTTATCCAAGTTATACTTATTAACTCGGCTTCTTAACGTTATACGTTATTATCTTCAACTTAATTTCTTCACCGTTCACGGCTAAACTTAGTCTTCATTACATTACGGTTAAACCAGACACGGAGTGTAGGTTCTGCCTGTTTAACACTCGCTTACACTCAACCCTTACGCTGGTTAAAGTGTTCAGCGCTTACTTCTCATTCTATCATTCTCATCCGACTTATATTCGACCTTCAGTAATCTTATTACCGTTCGTTACGGCTCTCTTGATACCATTCGTATCTTACTTAGTACCTTCATTAACGTCTATGTCATACAACCAGGGTATACTTAGAACGTTCGTCCAACGCGAATACAATTCACAAGGATCATTTACGTATTCAACGTTCACGTTGCTCGTCTCTTAATCTCTCATTCAACCTTTATTCAAGGTTTTAATCGCTTTCAATTGTTATCCATCCCATGAACCCCATGTTCATTATTCTTTCTTAATGTCAAAGCCATACTGTTCGTTGTATGCTAAGACCGATCGTTCTTCGCAACAACGTTGCGTTCACAGCGTCTATACGCTTTACGTTCATCTTACAATGCCATGCCATAACATCGGAATGTTATTCATTACCTTTATCACTCAACATCTAAGGAATCACAATCATAACAATCCCTCGCGTTCATTCATTACGACTACGGTCCCCAGCTATTGGTTCCGTAACCCGAGTCTACATTCTTTATCTTTTAATCTCGTTTAATCTTTTCGTTCAACCTTTATTAAAGGTTTACGACACTTGATTAAGTGTTACATAACGTGAACTATATGTTCATACTTCTTTCTTGCACATCTCCCGAGAAATTGAGCAGTTAAAATCTCATTTATGGGTATTGAATTGCACCGGCACTGCGGCGTCGTGCCCTTTCTTTCTTCTCGCGCTGCGGCGCGACCTATTTCTCACTCATTTCTTCCCGGACTGGCGCTGCGGCGCCAAGTCCTTTGATATCTCTCGCGCTGCGGCGCCACTCTCCTGAAGGTTATGGCCGATCTCGTGCTACGGCGCCACCTCTCCAGGCATGACTCGCGCTGCGGCGCCGAGCATGAAACTTAGAAATTTTTTTTCTAAGTCTTTTACAAGCTTGAGACATCGATTTCGAAATCTCATAACTTCTTCGTTATAACTCAGAATGAAGTCATTCCAAAGCCATTCTCTTCCTTATCTTATGTACTTCAATTACCCATAGACAGAAATTCGTTCTGAATCCGTTAACATGCCATTAGATTGGCTTAATCTTCGCTCTTCGTTCATTTTAACGTTTTTACGTTCTTCGTTCGTTCGTCCGTAATTCGGTCATCCGAACTCGGAATTCGTTCGTTCTTGAGTCTACGACTCACATTTTATACGTTCTCTTACATTCTTATGAAACCCTACACGTTCGGGTTCATTTACTAACTTTCAAATTTTTGTTCTGTCTTTTACGAAAATTTCGCCATAACTTCGTTATAGCTAAATTTTAATCCGTTCTTCATGAACGTTTCTAACATTCTTAACCAAGAAATAAGCATCTAACTTATACGCGATGGTTTTAAACTTGTCCATCAACAACAATTACACTACGATGGTTTTAAATTTGTTCATCAATAACGTTCTTCATGTTCTTCGCGTGTTCTTTGCGTCTTCGTTCGTTCTTCATTTTTAATCGATATTTTGGATTACGATTCTACTTTTTCTTGGAATTTGATATTATAGAACACCATTCCTTACTTATTTGACCTACTCATTCATAAAATTCATTTGGATCGCTCAAAATCCTCACGAATCTTATACTTCCTTAAGAAATTTATAAAATAAATTTCTAATTCTTATTTCTTCATTTTCTTACGATTTCAACCATATGAAATCTTTCTCAATATCTTTTACTCCTTATTCTCATTAAGTTATATTTTTAAACATAAAAACTTAAAGAAAATAAATAGAAGAACTAGGGTTCGGATTACCGCTCTTCTTTAATCCTCTTCCGTTAGACAAAGCCGACGATTTGCGAGCTTTTCTATTTCTCAATCACTTTTGATCCGAGCTTTCATGCTCATTCTCTTCCTCTTCCTCTTCCAACCGAGCTCTCTCTCTCTCTCTCTCTCTCTCTCAAGTTCTAGGATTTTCAAAATCCTAGAAAATGAAAGTTAAGCTTTCTATTTATAGAAAACCAAAGCAAGGGCAAAATAGTCATTTCGCCCCCCACCTCCTTACTATTCACACCTCCTCAACATCTTAGCCACCAAGTTAACTTGGCCACCACCCTTACTTGGTGGCCAAGTGGCCGCCCCTCTTGCTCCATGGGTCGCCCCATGGGTTGCCCCATTGGTTATTACCCATCCGTTTACCCACCGGTTCGATCCGCGGTTTCTTTTCTTGGGTTGGGCCTTAACCCTAATTCTTATTGGGCTTAACTTGGGCTTGATTTCACAAATCATTGGGCTTGACATAATCCAAGTCCAATTAGATTCTACAAAGTCCATGAACTCAAAGTCCATTAAGACTAATCGTATTCTACGTTCGTACTCTACGCATTCCTTTTTCGTATTCTCGTAATTTCTTCGTATTTAACTCGTACGATGTTCGTATTATACGTCGTACTATTCTTCTTTCTATATTCGTATAATAACTCGTATCATACTCATATTTCTCACGCATAATAACCCTAATTATTATACGCGATCATAACATTCTCGGAACTCACTTTTCTAAACCCTTAGGTTTTGAGTCCGCAGGCAAAAACTTTAATTTTGCCATAACTGAAATATTATTGAATATTCCATCACGTCTCAGAATTAAACGTAATCTATAACTTCTCGGAATTTCAAAATAAATCTCCGAGCAGAAACTGATGAATAGTGCCTATTTCGTCTTTTTTCCCAAAAAATATTTTGTTCCTGGAAAAATTTCATTTTGGTCTTGAAAATTCTTACTCATTCAATCTAGCTCGTAGCCAGAATCCTCCCTATTAATAATCATTCTAGGTTATAGAACGATTAATAAACACTTAGCACAGAATAATATTAATAAAAATTCATTTTATTAATAACTAATTCTTTAAACTTAAATTCTGGACAAATCGAATTTTCGGGTTGTCACACATACACACACAACACGACTCTAAACGTGAATAATAGAGTATGCAACGATGAAGAGAAAGGCTTTAAAGTGTATAAGAAGGCTTATAGTGGGCTGCCAAAGAAGACTTCTATAGCTTTTAGTGGATGAACACTAAGCTCCCGCCGGTAAAAAGTAGCTATATATGAGCTTACAAGTGTTTAAAATGAGAAAGCACTCAATTTAGGGTGT
The DNA here is from genome assembly GCA_016801055.1 of Panax notoginseng. Taxonomy (NCBI): domain Eukaryota; kingdom Viridiplantae; phylum Streptophyta; class Magnoliopsida; order Apiales; family Araliaceae; genus Panax; species Panax notoginseng. The sequence continues at coordinate 125,692,947 of CM029022.1, read as the reverse complement.
GTACAGAGCAAATTAGACATGGCTTTCTCTTCCAAAATGGCCACCCCAAGCCATCTATTTATAGAGGGAGGAGCCGCAGGTGTACCTGCGGTTGCCCGGGATCCGCGGGTCCTGCCGTCTCGAAGTACGTGCACGCATGCAACGTGATGTCCGCTCAAACTTTCAGAACTTCAATCTGGGCAGCCGACTGAGGAGTATAAGACCTATTTCGGACTGTCGTTGTCGAGAGTTATGCAATGACATGGGATTAGAGGTTGTACGAAATCAAGAAGATGAGACCATGCCCTCCGATCTTCAAGCTTCAAATTCTATCCGTTGTCTTGCGCAATAGTCACTCGGGATTGGACTTCCTTAGTTCTTGTGGGACATTGTTGTGTAGAAATGTATGTATGAGATGTTGAGACGGCGCGATGTGGCGTCAAGGTGACAAGATGACGACTTTGCCCCTCACCGGGGTTATCTCTGGCTTAGGCTGATAAAGTAGACGTTACTCAGGGTTATCTCTCAGATTGGACTGCTGCAAGTGTTGAAGGTCCTTAGTGTCATCTTTGAGGTGTGCCTGTCTTCTCGGGGTTATCTCCGGGTCTTGTACTGAGTGCCTCGATGTGAGTGCCAAGGTTGAAGCTGATCATATGCATTTGAAACAAGTATTTTCGGGGTTATTTCCGGAACTGCACTTACACTCCATGGGATTATCTCCAAGGTTAGCGCTATTATTCCCAGTGTCGGGACTGAGACTAAATATCTCGGGGTTATCTCCGGGATGAATCGGCCTTCTCCGGTGGAATTTCCGGTATTGGAACTGCATGCCTCGGGGTTATCTCCGAGGTTGGAGCTGATACTCCCGATGTGTGTTCCGGAGTTGAAACTGAACCTTCGATAGTATCCGGACTGGATACGAGCTGTCTTCCAGGGTTATCTCTGAAAGAGGAATCTGCTCTCCTGCAATGTCAGTAATAGGTGTGCAGAAAATTTTGAGCTACACGATGTCATTCATTAAACCTGCTTAAACATAATACATCAAAAGTTTGCTACCTCATGTACGAGAACCTTTAAATACTTCATTACATGATATATAAAGTAATATCTTATACAAACAATTATTTATTACAAAACATCTAATTATGATGAACAACCGTCTTCAACTATTCCTCCACCTTCTCATTTCCCTTATCTTTGCCAGATCTTTCTGTGTGTTCACGTTTCACTGAAAACATTTAATTTCAAATCAAGAATGAGCATTCAATTGCTCATCAAGTAATAGCATGCAATAAACAATATGTTAAAGGGTTAAATGTTTTCTTTAAGAATACTTCTACAACGGATCAATAGTTGTGAAGTCATTGAATTAGCTCCCGAATAAAAAACCAAATAGCTTGCATTTTTGAAACGACATAAAGACTTATAGAAGTCGAGCGGTCAGTAGACCTTGAACTTTGTTTTCATGCTCAAAATAGGTATAATAGTAATTCAACTGCTTAACCGATTAACTCCCGGACACGATGGGTGATCAACCCTTTATTCCATGCGTTGATCAACACTACATGCTTGTTTTCGTTGCCTTATTGGCACAATAAAAATTTTCCAATAAGGGATGTTCATATTCTGGTTTGAGTTTTAAATCAAAACAAATTGGTTAGATAACTCTACTTAATTTAATTAATAAGATAAAGACTTATGACGGAATATTGTAATCTGAGTCTAGCTGAAACGATTAGCTTAGACTCATCTGTAAATAATTCAGAAATTTTAGAACTTGAAGTAATCAAAGAAATTTGCACAAAAAGGTCGAATTGTAGAAGTTAGGGAACTTGTACAATCATACACATATAAATTACTTGCTTGAATATAAGTGAGTTTGAAATACTTACCAAGGATATCTACAACTTGTATAATAGAAAAGCATTATATAGGTTAAGATACAAGATCAGAACACTTGCTTGAAAAGAAAATAAACAAGTTTCGGATGTTTGTACAATGAAGGAGGAAAGATAAGATATTTGCATTTCATGTATTAATTGAACGAAGTTAGAAAACTTGCTCGAATATAGACAAGTTTTGTAATCATGAACCTTTTGCATAAAGAAAGTGCAAAGGTTAGGATACTTGCCCGTACAAAATTTAGAAAGTTATGGATAAGATACTTGCCTTGCGCGTAGATTATGGTTACCACTTAATTCTACTTTGAATATCCTACACACACACACACACACACATATATGTATATATATATATATATATATATATATAATATATATATATATATATATATATATATATATATATCCATTAGCCACGTATAATCAATTCATACATTCCAAGTACATATGTTAGGCACTCATTAGTTATATCCACTTTATTTACATAATTCGTGTAATCACAAATGGAGTATCAAAACAAATAAGCATATATATATATATATATATATATATATATATATATATATATATATATATATACACACACACACACACACCAAATATAGTATTCCAAATACAGTTTCACATTTGTACTTTCAAGACTTTAATTTATAAATCAAGCTTGATTCTATTTAGAAATCTCTTGGCTTTATTTTTGGAACTCATGAACTTCATGTTCAAAACGTATCTGTCGATATTGGTTATCTACACATTACAGCTTTAAGGTTTATACAGACATCTAAACCCAATTTCAATTCATAATTGAAATGTCTTAGCTTGACTGCAAAGCGGCGCGACCACGCTATTTATAAGCTTGGGAGTGGCGCGGCCGCACTACTCCCTTCTAGGCTCAGAACTGAGTAGTTTTCAACACTGATCAACTCTAACCATGCTGAGATATTATAGCAACTGTTAACGCCAAGATCTTCTCCCGCGTCTCAATCAAGTAAAACGCTCTGATCCTGCACAGTTCAACAGGTCAACACCAAAAGCTTGACGGCCTGACCGTCGGGGGATAGCTCCGGCATGAGAGTCAGTACAGGCGATCACAAGGTTAACAATGGAGGAATATAATGTCTAGTGCTTGAGCGAGAGTAATAATATGATTGTGTGTGGTGTAATGTTTTGTTACCTTACCTTTTTGTGATCCTTGCCCCATACGTTATCTAGACCCGGTTTACCATGCCACCCACTATCTCCTAACACCACCCCCACTCCCGGTCATCTCAGCCGAAAGCATATAACTTACCTCCCTGCCTGCTACTACTGTTTGCTACCGCCGGTCACCAGAGTCTCATCCTCATTAATGTCATGCAGGAAGGTGGCAGACATAACAGTCAACTATTACTTGGTGTAATGATTACTGGTCAAAGATGGGTTAGGTAACAATTTGTATAATGGACCGATTCAATGACTAAACCCAAACAATGGAAGTGACCCACGCGGCCGGATCCAACCGAAAGGACCCAATAGAATAGTCAAATAACTGGACCCAAATTACTCGGATCAAAAGGGCAAAGGTAAAATAATCCAAGGGAGAGGCCCGTTAATTTTGGCCCAATAAGGAAAAGTATTATGGCCCAACAGCAACAAACACAAGTTGTAACACAGAATTTTAAATACCTAAAAGTGGCATGGGTCTATGCATATTATAAATTTAAATATCCTTTTGAAGATTTCTTTTCAAAACAAGCTTAGCTAATTTATTTCATCAAATGCTTAACATAATATCATTTGACTTTTATATTACTGCTAGACAAGTTCTATTACACATGCTCAAATTGTATTTGAATGAATCTAAATCAATTCCTTAAAACAATATTATCCTTTTATTTTAAAACTCATTTTAAACTAAGCTAAGGTAACTCATGTCATGCATACGTAGTTAACATCATATTAGACCCCTTCTTATGTATATCTAAGTCATATATTCATGTCCAGAAGCCCGGCTTATGAAAAATATGTATTGGCCTTTCTGGAGACCAGCGCGGTTGTGCTGGTTTTTCCTTAAAAAGTGGCGCGGTCGGGACAAACTCAGAACAAGCTCTGTTTCAGCAAGCTCAGTTCTTGATGCTATTCCTTTGCAAAATATGACTCATTTGTTTAGTTTAACAGCATCTATACACTTAAGTTAAACTATAATTCCAATAGGTATCATATTCCTCATATAATATGAATTAATTCTTTCAATTTTAGTCAAGAACTTCGATTAAAATATTTTCACCAACATGAATTGGGCATACAATAAATTCACAATTTTCAGAGTTCCTTATATAAGAATTAGTCCAGATTTCCTAAACAAGCAATCACAACCAAACAGTTATATTTCAATATCCTTTTCATAGCAAATTTGATCACATAACATATAACCATATATATTACCTCTATAATTGATAACCTCCTCTTGCTAAAATCTTCCTCTAGGATAATACTTATACTCAAATCCTTTCTCAGTTCAGCTACATAGAGATTTTTGTAGTGATTTGAACAGATGAACTTAGTTGGAATGAAATGGATGAGAACATTTGACAAGGCTAGTATATATAGAGAGCTTCTTATGCTTGGAGTGCACTGCATTTCTCTTAATCTTGCTCCATACGTTTTAAAAATGGCTGAGGTGTGAGTCTTTTGCTTCCTTAGCTTGCCAGCTCCTGATTATTATCCCCTAGCTTACTCAGCTCTTTTTGATACAGCTCATGCTTCATATATCATATATCCAATATTACATTTTTAGTCTACACATATATTACACTCAAATTATTTTTATATATTTCGTACATATCGCATTCAATAAAATGTATTGTCCAAAAAAAAAATTCGTAAAAATAGAAGCTATATATTAAATAAAAATAAAATATTTATTGTAATATATTTCTTATATAAAAATAATTTAAATCTAATATTACAAATTATTTTAATACTCTTTATTTATTAAATTTAAAATATATTTATTTTCTTTCATTTTAATAAATTGTTTTTAACAATTTATGTAAATAATAAATTTGTCATCTTGCAATTATACACATATAGAATTACATACATTCACATACGCATTCTACATCAATATTTAACATAATAAAATTATTATTATTTATTTATTTTCTTTTTTAAAAAATAATTACCCGGTTGTCACATATTCAGTATTCTATAGCCCCTCTTCCTTATTTTGGATACTTACTTTTAGCTAATATAAAAAATTGTTTTTTAAAATAATTAAGAATAAACTTAAGGCATCCCATGTTTTGAACCGGCATTCAAGCTAGTTAAATTTATATTGTAGGAGAGATGTTATGTAGAGTACATTTTTAATCCATACCAAATAAATAAACAAAATAAATGCTTGACGGAAAAGAGACAAATCCGCTTACGGCCCCTACAAAAACAGAAAAGGTGGTTCACAAACCTCAAATATACAAAAAGCTCATATATACACAGCCCTCAAATAAACACAAACCTTTAACATTTCCTTATGCTCTCGTCATCATATGATCCTAGCAAGACCACAAAACTCTCTCCATCCCTACCTCTTTCTTGCTTCCTAGAATCCCAAATCTCTCTCCGTCGCTAGCAACAATATCTTTCTCTCTCTTCCTCTGTTGATCCCAAAACCCCATCTCTCTCCCCTCTCTCTCTCTCGTCGTCCTCCTCTCGGACGGCGAGTGGGAACTTAATCGTATGCAAATATTGTCACGACTTTTGTTCCAAATATTTATTACAATGTCTCAAGTTCCCTTCCAGCTCTTGGAGCTCAATGTCATATCCGCCCAAGACCCTAGCACCAGTTTCAAGAAACATGCGCACCTATGCGGTCGCATGGATCAATCCGGAGCGTAAACTACGCACCCGGATTGATCAACAAGGCCAAATCAACCCTACATGGAATGACAAATTTGTGTTTCGTGTGGAAGACAAGTTTCTAGATTCGGATACATCATCCGTGATGATTGAGATATACGCGTTGGGGTGGTTGCGTGACATTCAAGTTGGAGCCGTACGTGTACTTATTAGCAACCTCATCCCTCCATCGATCCGCGAGCAAAACAATTCGAACCGTCGGTTTGTCGCACTTCAGATTCGCCGTCCGTCTGGCCGTCCGCAAGGGATTTTAAACATGGGCGTCACGCTCCTTGATAATACAATGCGGAGCATGCCTCTGTATACCGAATTAAGTATATCAGCCGTTGGATATCGTGATCTTATGGATGGAAAAGCCTACAAAAATAATCTTCACAGTAATGATAAAGGTGAAAAGGGTGAAAAATCAGCCGTAAAAAGCGAAAAGAAGGAAAAGGACAAGGTCAAGGAAAATGTTGATGAAAAAGAGGATAAGCCGATAGAGACCATCAAATTATGGCGGTCACGTAGCGATAGAACGGATCTCAACAGCTCGTCAATTCAAAAGAATGCAATTCGTAGACCGGGCGGTTCGGTCTTTAATGGTTCCGTACCAAATTCGTTAGTGAACGGTGGCTCACTTATTAATGGCGGATCAATGGTTAACGGCTCCGAAATTGGGATGCCGGTTAAAGGTGGATCTGTAATCTCCGATTTAGGCCCGTCGCCATCGATTGTGGCGGCTGCGGTGGCCAGGGGCTTGTACCCTACGCAACTCCCGGTGCCACATCAGGCAGGGAGCTCCATATTGGGGGATTGGACGGTAGAAGAATCAAGCGTTGAAGGATTAAAATCGAAGATTGATAGATGGAGGATGGAGGTTCCTCGTATGTATGACCGTCAAAATTTCCAAAAGGTTACCCCGAGGAGTTCTAAAAGGACTACGCCCAAAAATACTCCTAGGAGGCGGCGCAGTGGTAGTGGTGGCAACGGCGGTCCCGGACTATTTTCTTGCTTTGGAAATGCATATGGATGTGAATTTACAATAGTTTGTGGAGGAAATGAAAATAAGAAATATCTTAATAGATGTGAGAGTAGCATTTTGATGGATTCGGAATTAGATTCTGATATTCATTATCGTAGTCGGTAAGATTATGAGTTGATCAATTGTGAAGATTTTCCATGGGGTATTCATGCATGTTCTTAAAAATTGGCCGCGCGTGCCGGGTCATGATTATAAATGCCGAGTCATGATTCTAGATAATTATAAATGGGCATTCTATAAAAATGAATTGCACTTGTAATTAAGAGAGCTTTTTTTAGATCTTTGTTTTTTCAAAGTATTATATATAATTATTACTCTCGTTTAGACAAATACAATTTGTTTTTATAGTATTGTCCATTCTGAACAGAATCCAAATCCCATGCGAAGTTAGGCGAAGGATTAGAACCTGTGCACTCGATGGGGACAGTCGAACAGGAGATAAAAAGGTAATTTTGATGGTCATTTACTTTTTTTTTTCTTCATTTTTTTAATTTTATTTTGGAAATTAAAATTTGTGTAAGAAAAGTCTTCTCCACTTCTCTCACTCATTCTTTTGGGTTTGTATTTTTCGGATTTGAAAACTAAGAGATGTTAAAGAAGAGAAATGAATGGAGGCATGACGTGGAGAGCATGTAAATTATTGTAATATATGTTATTATTTAGTATAGATTTAATTATATATGTTATATGAGTCTTAATAATTAATTAGCTATGCGTCTCCTGTCGGTAAATCTAACAATGTTCTTCTGATTATATGTAAACTCTGCAAACAAGGTCTTATTATAAGATTTTGATATTTTGATATTGTGTTTAATATTTTTTAATCTAATAGTTGAATCATATAGTAGGTGTTTGTACCTAAAATGGTTCACCATGTGGACCAATGAAAGGGATATAAACTCATTAAGAGCTGAATAGCAGAAATTTTTTGAATGTTAGTGCCTATATGACAACAGAACTTTGAATATTTTGACTGCTTACATGCCACTGTCCACTTTGAATAATTGATTGCCTAAACAGAATATTAGTCCACGCAAAATTAAGAGAAATAAAGGATAAAATTAAATAGCACCGTATATAGGGATGAGCAAAGAATTAAATTAGAACTGAAACTGCACCAAAAATTGCACAAATCGTATCAATTAAAACCGCACCAACGGTTCCGGTGTATGTGGCGGTTTTAAGTGAGTTGAAAAACCTGGATTTACAGTTCCGGTTTGGTTACTAGCCAAAATCGCACGCATAAAACCGAAACCGCACCATGTTAGTAGAGTAGTCTATAATGTTTCTGACTCTTTGTATTATGATTGTAATATTACTATAATATGATATTTGTTAACAATATGTTGTAATATGATTGAGGTATTCTTATTAACAATATGTTATAATATAATAGAGTAACTTGTAAATTATTACAGCAAATTATTACTAAGAGTAGAGTAACAAAGATTATATTTAGCTTTTATTTAGTCTATTATAATTTACTCTAACAATTTATATCATATTACTCTATTATATTTAGCTTTTGTTTAAACAAAGTATTATAAGTAAGGTTGTGTGTGTTATCAAAGTGATATTTAATATTTAAAGAGATATTTAATATTGTTGTTTCAATTGGTTTTGGAACCGAACCGCATCAAATGAAATCGCACCGCACGGTTCAAAACCACACCACACCAATTATAAACGGTTTCATGTGCGGTTTTAGATTTATCAAACCGCATCTAATAAGAGATTTCGTGTGCGATTTGAGCTTCAAATCGCGCCAAACAGCACTATGTTCACCCCTAACCATACATAAGAAAGTGAGTTAAGTATTGGGACATTCCAATTAGAAAAAGAAATGGGATAAGAAATGTCCTCTGCCCAACTATGATGTAGCCCTGGGTGTCGACGTCGGGATTTTTATTATCCCTTTTCTATTCTTGTCTTTTGGTGTTCTCATGTTAGGTGAGATTTATTTGAAAAAATAAGTTGTGAAAAGGTCCGACATATATATGTCGATGATTTGATTGTAAGAGTCACCAGTTGGTATTTTTAAATGGTTGCACCAACTCAACCGAGAAAAAGTTTGCACATTGACGGAGTGATGTAACACTGTTTAACTGGTCTGTGAAATCGAGATTCGTTAGGGTCCGGAGACTTGATTATAAGGAGGGAAGGTGTTAGGCACCCTCCGACATTCGTGTTATCATGGTGACCGCCACTTTTCAAATTAAACTATTATCTGAATACGTGTGTGGGGGGAGGGGGTCAATGTGCAATTATCTGGAAATGGTGATATGCCTCGTTTGTACCTATATATAAAGGGTTTGAATTTTTTATAAAAGTTCAGTTTTAACAAGATATAGCAGTAATATTTTGAAAAAGAGATTTTTCAAACCCTTGTGCTCAATAGTAATTGAGACATTTAATATTTCTATTTTATTATGTATTCGGCTGGATTACTTTTTATTTTTGAGATGTGAAGCATCTTCGAGAAAATAATGTACAAAGCAGTGCCGAATTCCTTGTGGGCATAACAACCATCTAAGGAAATTTAAATACCGTGAATAATTTACAAGCTGTGTACAGCTGAAAATGTCCATCATGAGAACCGAATCTAGATTCAGGAGATTGAATCTGTGATCACATGATTCCTAGGCTCACATGATGATGTAGTTTGTAAGAAAGCTGTAAATAGTTATATATATAAAAGCTGTAAATATATATATATATATATATATATATATATATATATATATATATATATATAGATGATTAACCGCCACGAAGTAAACTCCAGGCGGGACGTAAATGTAAATGTATAAAAACGGTAAATATATATATATATAGGGACGATCAACCGCCACGAAGTAAACTACAGGCGGGACGTAAATATATATATATATATATATATATATATATATATATATATATATATATATATATATAAGTATATATATACAAAAGAAATAAAAAGCCACGGACCGAAGTCCGGACATACGCACACAACACAACTCTCAACGTGAACAATTGTGTGTGCAAGAAGTGGAGAAAAGGCTTTAAGTAATGTAAGAAGGCTTACAGTGGACTGCTAAAGAAGACATCAATGGCTTTAAATAGATGAACACTCGGTTTCCATCGATAAAAAGTAGCCAAATACAAGCTCAAAAGTGTTTGAAATGAGAAAACACTCAATTTATAGTGTATACAGAGCAAAATGGACAGGGCTTTCTCACCTTTTCTTCTTACAAAATAGTCATCCTAAGCCCTCTATTTATAGAGGCGGGGAGCCGCGAGTGTTCCTGCGGCTGCCCGGGGTGCCTCGGGCAATGTGGGTTCTGTCGTCTCGAAGTACGTGCACTCAGACAACACGCTGTTCGCTCGAACCTTCATAACTTTCAATCCAGGAGTCCGATTAAGGCGTATAACACCTTTTCAGAATGCTGTTGTCGAGAGCTACACAATGATATGTAATAAGAGGTTGTACGAAGCTGAGAAGATGGGTCCATGCCTAAATCTTCAAGTTTTCAAATTCTATCCGGTGTGCTATCTTGTGCAGTAGTCACTCGGGATTGGAGCTATGATTCTTGTAGAACACTTCTGTGTAGCATGTAGGTTAAAATGTTGTTGAGTCGGTGTGAATGTAGGATCGCGGTGGCAAAATGATGATTTTGCCCCTTACCGGGGTCATCTCCGGTTCTGGGCTGATTTAGCAATCGTTGCTCAGGGTTATCTCTGAGATTAGGCTGCTATGAGTACTAATCGTCCTCAGGGTTATCTCTGAGGTTGGCTTGACCTCCTGGGGTTATCTCCAGGCTTTGAACTTTATCCCCCGGGGTTATCTCCGGGGTTGGAACTGGCTTTCCCGGGATTAGAAATTGATTTCTTGGGGTTATCTCCGGGGTTGGAAACTAGATCTCTCGGGGCTATCTCCGGGGTTGGAATTGATATTGTGGTCCTCCAGGGTTATCTCTGAAGTGTGAAAAAGACACTTTTGTCCTCCTGCATAGTTAGTAACATGAAAACAAAATTTTGAGTGTCTACAGATGCCCCTCTTTATCATGTTAATGCATTGCAATGTAATGGACATGATACAGAATACTAAACACATGAAATATGACAAGGTATTTCTAATGATGCAAATCGCAATGTAATAAATGTTATGATGAATGTTTAAATTGCTTTCGCAAATCGCAGTTCGCAAATCGCACATCGCATTTCGTACTTCGCACTTCACTTTTCGCATTTGGCCAATCGCACTTCGCAACTCGCACATTGCATTTCATATTTCACATATCACAAATCGCACTTCGCACATCGCAAATCACATATCGCAAATCGCACTTCACACATCGCAAATCGCTTTACCTTTACCGATTGCTACTGATGTTTATGCTGGTGTTGACTCCAATAGTTTGGTATTTAATCGGTGTTGCTGATGCTTGTTTGATGAAGATAAGTTGAGATGTTTTCTACATCTCTGATGGGGATGACGTTCTGAAATAACCGGATCTCCCCGATGTATACGCTGGTAGTTTACAACGGTGCCTACCCTATTGGTAGCTAAACATGCTGACATTGCCAAACTGTTTCGGTTCCCACTCGAACACTGGTATACAAAGCTTTCATCGCTAAACTGTCTTGATGTGGCGCTGAATTGATGCCAATGGTTTAGAATATCGGATCATCTGATACCTTCGTTGAAGTAATATTCCACAACTTACTTAACCAGACTCCGTCTGATGTTACGCTCACCCTTTCTGAGGTAATTTGGAGTTTTTTTTCGCGGTTGGGTGCTGATGCACCATTTTCTTGGGCTTTTGATTCACAACCCGACTGAATTGATGATCTGAGTGCCGCTAACATCCATGAAAGGTGTAGCCCGTTCTTTCACTGCCCAGATTTAAACTTCGATGTAGAGGCCTCGACTTGTGAGGACTTGACGCAGGGTGTCCCATTTGATGATTAGGGTTTAATTCGCTAGACCTCTTGTCATTGGGCTTATGCTTTTGAGTTAATGACTCTTTTGAGAAATTTCCCCTACTTTTTTAGGGGCAAGCTTATGTCGCCATGATTTCTTTTAGGAGTTCTCCCCTTTCTTTTGATGAGAGGCTTGATCTCGCCTTAAACTCCTCTCCTTTCTTGGAATCGAAAAAATGCCCCAGTCCTTTCGCATGTTGTTGCCTGGGATTCATATGAGAAATTCTCTTTGTTGACCAAGTCCGAGTGAGTAATATCCTCACATATGGATTATTCATTCTGAGAACAGTATGATTGGAAAAAATCAAATGATCATACCGAATCACTAATGAGATGATGTGAGGGAAGCTCTGATGATGATGTACCATGTTGATGGTGCTGATTGGTGCATTTTCCTTTTTAAGATGGTCGATAAATGCTCCAGTGTTGAGTTGTCGCTGTTTCCGAGATTACCCCAGTCTTGTTGTAAGAGTTCTAATATCGGGTTGTCGCTGATTTTAAAATTTCCCCAGATTCGCTTGTTTTCTGAGATAGTTGCTTTGACAGATGGGCTGATAAGATGTCGAGATCGCAAGAGGCTTTTACCTCTGTACCATGTGGTGAATATGTAGTGGACTTGGGCTTTGATGCCCTCTCTTGCTAGGAAAGATGCCGTGTTGGATTTGATAGAGCGCACATACACTAACTTGTAGATGGGCTTGATTTTTCCTGTACAGACTAGCATAGCCATTTTTGTCATGTATAGTACACATTGTATATATCAAACAGTATTATATATGGCAGGGAAATATATTTTGATTCACTTCCCTTTTAGTTATGCCTTGTTACTTGCTTGATATTTGCCTATTTCTCCAGGGCTTGTGATCTTGATGTATTCTGAACTCCCCCTTGATGGATGGACATTGAGATGTCTTAGGATTTTTTAGAATGGATCGTTGATATGTGTGTATTCCCTACCATCTTTGGTGTCTTGGGACTGATTTCTGTATGTGGTTATGGATAGGAGTATGTTTGTTTTTATTTTTTCTTTGGTGATAAAGGTGTAGAGATGATTTTGTATTTTTTTTCTTTTTTTGTGGTGAGACCGGACTATAAAGATGGCTGCCTACGTACTCTCGTGTATTGGGGAGATCAGGTCGACGTAGTTCGCCCCGTGTATATAACAGACTACCGATGAAAAGTTTGATCCCATGTACAGGATAAACTGGAAGTGTGAAAGGATTAATCCTTAGTGGGATAAACTGAAGGTGTGAAAAGTTTTGAAAATCTACGGGGAGTGAAGGATCTGGGGATCCAAAACTAGGCTGCTGGTTGAAAAGTGTGATTGCCCTTGATGGGGCAAATGGGTGTGGAGAAAGGTTGTATGTAGTGAAGGGTTTAGAAAACCTGAATTGACTGGGGATCTGGTGATCCAAAACTAGGATATTTGCTTGATGGTAACCTCAGACATAGTACCATTTCACGGTGTTCGAGTTAATGAGTTGTGGAAATTCATCTCCATCCATCTCCTGTATCCTGAGAGTGCCCCCTATCAATACCTCCTTGACAACAAATGGGCCTTCCCAGTTTGGGGTGAATTTTTCTTTGGACTTATCTTGGTTGTCAAGAACCTTCTTTAAGACCAGGTCATGTTATTTAAACTGCCGTAACCAGACTTTTCTATTGTAGGATCTGGCGATCCTTTGTTGGTATAATCAACCACGGAAAATAGCAGTGGTTCGCCTTTCATCTATTAGAGACAATTGGTGATACCTATCTTGTAACCATTGGTCTGCATCTAGCTGAGCATCTATCAACACTCTGAGGGATTCTATTTCTACTTCTATGGGGAGCACTGCTTCCATCCTATAGTTTAATGAGTAGGGGGTTGCCCCAGTGGAAGTGCGCATTGATGTTCTATATACTAACAGAGTTAGAGGCAATAGGTCAGGCCATCCTTTATGATTGGCGGATATCTTTTGCATGATCTTCTTGATGTTCTTATTAGCCGCTTCAACAGCACCATTCATCTTTGGACGGTAGATGACGGAGTTAAGATGTTTGATGTGGAATTTATTGCATAACTCCTCCGTCATTTTGTTGTTGAGGTTCTTAGCATTGTCTAATACAATCACCTATGGTTGTCCATATCGACAAATGACATTATTTCTGATGAAACCAATGCTAACTTCTTTGGTAACCCTGGGGAAGGAGGTTGCTTCTACCCATTTGGTGAAGTAGTCGATCATGGTGAAGATAAACCGATGCCCATTACTGGCTTTGGGCTCGATGGGCCTGATCACGTCTATTCCCCATATTGAGAAGGGCCAGGGCGAACTCATATTATGGAGCTCCCTTGGAGGGGCGTGGATAGCATTCCAATAAATTTGGCATTGGTAACATCTATTGACGTGATCATCACAGTCAGCCTTAAAAGAGAGTCAATAATTCCCTGTTCTTAGGATCTTCTTGACAAGTAGGGGGCTGCTCATGTGTGGGCCACATACTCCACCATGTATTTCATCAATGAACCTCTGAGCTTGATCCTTATCTAGACATCTGAGGAGACCTAATCCCGCATCTCTTTTATAGAGTGCGTCTCCGCTCAGGTAGAATTTTATAGCCAGTCGATGGATCCGCCTTCTTTTAATTGGGCTCGCCTTAACGAGTGTAGATCCATCTCGCAGATACTCTTTGATATGCTGAAACCAAGGGCGTTGGATGGGAGGTAGCTCATCTGATACTTCTCCAATGTAGTTCCCATAGGCTGGAACCTTTTGTTAGGCAAATGTGATGGTTGGCATGTTTTCCTTGTCAAGTATGTTGACAAAAGAGGCCAAGGTGGTTAGCGCATCCGCAAAGTCATTCCTATTTCGAGGAATGTGGAGGAAGGATATTTCTTCAAACTCTGAAGCCATCTATAGAACCTGCCGATGGTAAGGCAACAAATGTAGCTCTTTGGTGTGATAGATTCCAGTGGTTTGTCTGATTACCAATTCGAAATCCCCCAAAGAGAGTTAACCATCTGATGCCCATTGATTGAGCAAGTTTTAGTCCTATGATACAACCTTCATACTCGGCCGTGTTGTTGGTGTTGGCAAACTGTAATTTGACGGCGTCGGGATGCTGCTCCCCCGTAATGGATACTAGAGCTGCTCCAGCCCCATAACCTTCTATGTTTATAGCTCCATCAAAATACATCTTCCATGATTGGTGTGTATCGTCCTGATGGCATTGTTGAATTGTCATTTGATAAGTAGGATTTATACCTACTTATCCGGTATCTGTTACTTGAATTAGTTGTTTATACTCATGTTTCTTAGTTACTTTTTGTGCATTTTGTATTCATTTTGTAGATTTTATGCTTGGGAGCTGTGTGAGCGACTATAGGTATGAAAACGCAAAGAAAAGCAATCTGGACATCGTTTGGGCTTTCATGTTCATTTCATTTTCTTGGCTTGGAACTTGGAGTATGTTATAGAGCTTCTTCTTAGCTTTCTGGAACATCTTGAATCATTCCATTCGGATTTTGGATGCAAGCGTTATGACCTTTGTACCAACGGACATTGAAAGTCACTGTTTTGGGTGGCCATTTGCGTAGCTGTCACTTCCAACCCAATTTCAGACTTCATCCGTCCATTATTTCTCAATTATCAAAGAATAAAAGTTGTAGAGCTCATCGAGAGCTTTGATTTGATAGGTTACAGGCCCCGTAACTCCTCCCGGATCAAAAGTTATGACCATTTTACCAGAGGACACTGCAGTAGAAAATCAACAGTGCGAGCGCGCGGATTTCTAGGCCATCTGCTACTTGAGCGCGAGCTGGCCCAACTCCAGGCCATTTCCAGCGCGGTCGCGCCACTTTAGAAGTTGACAGAGCTGACTTTTTCACTAAACAAGCAATTAGAGCGTAACTTGGAGGGAGGGTTCAATTAGGGCTTATATAATTAGACGTATTTCAGTATGTAAAGGGGGATTCCACCCTTGGGGGATGAATCTAGATTACATATGCTCTTTTCTTCTCTTTCTTGGTTTGATTTGATTAGAACCCTAGATTAGATTAGAGTTGAAGTTTGAAGCAATTGGATAGCATATGAAATTCAGAATTGGAGCAAAAGAGATCATATTTGTATTCCCAATTCCCTAACTTCTCTTTACTTCTATCTTTATTTCTCAATGTATAGTCAATTGTGGATTATGAATTTTGATTCTATGATAAGCTAAACTCTATTTTGAGATTGCAATGGAATCTATTACCTAGTTTATTTTGACATACTTCATTGTTAGTCTTATTGATTGTTATGAGATTGTCTATTAAGATTTATGCTTATTTGCTTAGTTGATTGGCCATCAATTACTGTGATAATCCATATGAACTTGAAAAATGAAGTATGGGTTTAGATATGATCTTGATAGCTTGTGTTTGTATGTTCTACATGGTGATGAAATGTATAATTCATGCTTAGGATAGACATATACCGAAGCACTACTCGTAGTCAATTGAGAACTTGGGCTAAAACCCTAATTATTTGTAAATCATATAGACATATAGTGGTTTAGGTAATGTGGGTGTTCATATTTATTCTATTAATTATGGATTATGTATGATAAGGGTATGGTACATTGAGAGATGACTATACTTTACTTTCGTGTTCTCGACTAGCAATCCGATACAATTAATTTAGCTTAGCAAGAAGTGTATTGATTTAAGTGACTCAATAGATGAAATTGTGATCTCAAGTCTTCATTATCTAGTCTCACTCTAGAGATAGTTAGGTTTATTTAATTTCATAGTTTAAATATAAAATATCAAATCATTCGTTTAAATAAGACTGAAATGGTTATGGGTTAATGCTTGGTGAACTTTATTAGTTAATTCTTCGTGGGTACGATACTTTACTTACTCTTTATTACTTGTTGACCGTGTATACTTGCACGCAGATATTGATCGGTAAAACGACCAACAATACCCCTTCATCAGGGAAGTATGTTTCCAAGTGTTTGAAATCCCCTGAAGGTGCGGCGACCAGTTGATCCGTAATTCCTTGACCTTTGATAGACTTTTGCGTCACGTAGACGATGTCAAATTGTTGTAAGATCAACTTTTATCTGGACAGTCGGCAATTCAACATAGGTTTTCTAAACACGTACTTGAGAGGATCCACGCGGGATATGAGATGGGTTGTGTGACCATGGAGGTAATGATGTAACCTCATGGAAGCCCATGCTAAAGCACAACAAGTTTTCTCAATAAGAGTGTACTTGTGTTTACTGCTGCTGAATCTTTTGTTGAGGTAGTAGATAGCTCGCTCTTGGCCTATATAATCTTTCTGTCTCAGCATGTAGCCCATGGCATTGTCATTGATGGATAGGTATATGAACAGGGGAATCATCCCTGGGAGGTACCAAAACAGGAGCATTGACTAGCTGCTCTTTAATTGTAAGGAAGGCTTTCTGATACTCATCATTCCATTTCATGGAGGAGTTCTTCCTTAACAATTTGAAAATAGGCTCACAGGTTGCTGTGAGTTGAGAGATGAATCGGCTGATAAAGTTGATTCTTCCCAAAAATCCCCGTATTTCCTTCTCTGTCTGAGGAATGGACATTTTCGTGATGGCCTGGATTTTGGTGGGATCCAGCTCAATCCCTTTGTGGCTGACTAGGAACCCTAGCAACTTGCCTGATTTAACGGCAAAGGTGCACTTGACTGGATTCAACTTCAAGTTGTACTTACGCAACCTGTTGAAGAGCTTTCTGAGATGGTTTAAGTGGTTTTCCTCCCTTCGGGATTTGACAATGATGTCATCCACATAGATCTCTATCTCTTTGTGCATTAGATCGTGGAAAAGAGCCATCATGGCTCGCTGGTAGGTAGCTCTGGCATTGATGAGGCCGAATGACAACCGTCTATAGCAAAAGGTTCCCCAAGGCGTGATGAATGCAGTTTTCTCATGATCCTCTTCAACAACCATGATTTGATGGTACCCCGCGAAGCAATCAGCAAAGGAGTACATGTCATACTGAGTTGTATTGTCAATGAGTATGTGGATGAATGGCACGGGAAAGCTATCCTTAAGGCAAGCTTTATTCAGATCCCTGTAATCCACGCAAACTCGCACCATTCCTCCAGGTTTAGGCACGGAGACTATGTTGGATAGCCATTCAGGGTATGTTGACACCATGATGATGTCGGCTTGAAATTGTTTCACAATTTCTTCTTTAACATTTAAACTCCACTCAGGTTTTAATCGCCTGAACTTCTGCCTAACTGGCTTGAATCCCTCTTTAATGGGAAGGTGATGAAGGACAATGTCAGTGGATAAACTATCCATGTCTTTGTGAGACCATGCAAATACATCCTGGAACTGGGTCAATAGAGTAACCATGTCATTTCTTTGGTTTGGAGTGAGGTCCGTACCAATCTTGATTTGTTTGGGGTTTTCTAAGGTTCCGAGGTTGAAAGAGGTGGTTTGATCAAGATTTGGCTTGGGTTTGTCTTCGACCCATTCTTTGATCTCCTGAGATATCTCATAGTCTTCTTGTATTTTCATCAAGTCTCAGTCCAACTTTACATCAAAGTTACAGTCCTCGTGGAGAATAGGCACCTCATCAGCAAGTATAGGCACATCTAACATTAGAGTCCTGAAACAAAATGCTTTCACTTAACATATGAAACTGTTTAATTATTCAAAGTGTTAGCATGTAATGACAAAAATAACTGCTAATACTGTACAGAAAAAGTAAGTAGTTATTGCTATCTACAGGACAGAGGGAGTTTCTGCCCTTTTTACCCTCGTCGACAAGCAATGAGTGCTGCTCCAATTGCCAAGGGTGAAGTCCTGGTGGACGGCTGTGATGAAGGGGCTGTTATTGTCCTCTTTCTCCTTAATGATGACCATGATGTCTGGATAATAATCACCTGGGATGTCTCTGTTTGTATCCTCCGTCTGGATTAGGATACACATGTTTGATAATCGTCTTGCAATGTCTTGCTTACGCCTACGTTCCTTCTCCTCCACTTCGAGGTCTAGAATCAGGACTTCCTTTCCTTTAACTGGTATCGACTTAGGAAACAACATAGCAATCACATGGGCAGGGACCTTTAATGAAGGCCGTACAGGCTCAACTTCTGTAGGTGTAGGAAATCGCCTTGAAGAAGAAGGAACAGGTGTATACTCTTCTTTAAGAGGGGTGATTTCAGGGGTTTTGTTGGTTTTGTCCAACTCAGGTGCAGGAATTTCTTTATCCGGACCCTGAATTCCTCCATGTGCAGAGGATTCTGTATGTAGGGGTATTTGTGGACCCTGAGTGAACTTGTGTATTTCTTTAAGTAGAACAACCAACTCTGTAATTTGGTTACTTAATCCTTCAAACTCCTCACGAGAGATAAGAGTAGGATTAGACTGGCCAGATGTAGCCATGCTTGGCTGTAGGCTTGTTGCCTTTTTGGGCTTTGAACGGATAATAGGACCAATTGCTTCCCTACAAAAAGACTTATGTAGTTTATTTTGTAAAAATGTTACATGCTATGTGATGTGTCCATTTTAAGAATATTATCCAGCAAAACGGATGCCAGTTGTTTGTATGATAAGATAGCATGTCATTTTTTGATATAAAAGGGAATGCATATTCCTTCATATTTTTCATTACATAGAGATTGACATGGAAATGAAATTACAAGTATTTGTAATTACAAGTAATTGAAATAGGAAAGTATGAAGAGACTTCCCTCCGTGTTTGGTTTATCAGAGGTTGACCTATCTTAGGTTACTCGCAGTTTTTTGGCATGAAGGTTCCCAGATCATCGCAATTTACTCGACGGGAAGTTAATTCGGTCTTTCAACTGGAGCGAATCCGGGAGGTGCCTTTCCTGAGCCTAGTTGGAATTAGTCTTCGTACGAGTCCAGTAATCAAACACCGACAGGATAGCCTCCTGGTGGAGGAACCATACAACATACATTCACATACAACGTGTCTCACCGTATGAAAATGATGACATATGCGAAGTACTAATATCACAAGCAGATATGGTGCGAAGCACTAAGTGCAATAAGTAAATGCATTTGTACACATTCATTCAAATGTAAATGCAACATCCACACACAAGCAGATAACTATTTTGAAAAGTTTATAATAGAGGCTTAAGCCCTCTTACTAGATGTCCCCAGCAGAGTCGCCACCTGTCGACGTCGGGATTTTTATTGTTCTTTTTCTATTCTTATCTTTTGGTGTTCTCGTGTTAGGTGAGATTTGTTTGAAAAAAATAAGTTGTGAAAAGGTCCGACATGTATATGTCGATAATTTAATTGCAAGAGTCGCCAGTTGATATTTTTAAATGGTTGTACCAACTCAACCAAGAAAAGTTTTGCACATTGACCGAGTGATGTAACACTGTTTAACTGGTATGTGAAATTGAGATTCGTTAGGCTCTGGGGACTTGATTATGCGAAGGGAATATGTTAGGCATCCCCCGAAATTCGTGTTAGCACGGTGATCACCACTTTTTAAATTAAACTATTATCTGAATGTGTGCGTGTGTGGGTCAATGTGCAATTATCTGGAAGTAGTGCTATGCCTCGTTTGCACCTATATACAAAGGGTTTGAATTTTGTACAAAAGTTCAGTTTTAATAAGGCATAGCAGTGATGTTTTGAAAAAGAGATTTTTCAAACCCTTGTGCTTAATAGTAATTGTGGCATTTGATACTTCTATTTTATTATGTGTTCGGCTGGATTGCTTTTTATTTTCGAGATGCGAAGCATCTTTGAGAAAATAATGTACAAAGTAGTGTCGAATTCCTTATGGGCATAACAACCATATAAGGAAATTCAAACACCGTGAATAATTTACAAGTTGTGTACAGCTGAAAATGTCCATCACGAGAACCGAATCTAGATTCTGGAGACTGAATCTGTGATCACATGATTCCTAGGCTCACACGATGATGCAGTTTGTTAGAAAGCTGTAAACAGTTATATATATAAAAGTTGTAAATATATATAAATGAGCGAGCCGCCGCCACGAAGTAGACTCCAGGCGAAGCTTGAAAATGTAAATATATAAAAGCAGTAAATATATATATATATATATAGACGATCAACTGCCACGAAGTAAACTCCAGGCGTGATGTAAATATAAATGTATAAAAGCGGTAAATATATATATATATATATATAAGCAATAAACGCTCCGGATGAAAATCTAGGCTCAATCGAGCCTATATATATATATATATATATATATATATATATATATACACACACACACACACACACAAAAGAAATAAAAAGACACGGACCGAAGTTCGGGCATACACACACAACACGACTCTCAACGTGAACAACTGTGTGTGCAAGAAGTGGAGAAAAGGCTTTAAGTAATGTAAGAAGGCTTATAGTGGACTGCCAAAGAAGATTTCAATATCTTTAAATGGATGAACACTCGTTTTCCACCGGTAAAAAGTAGCCAAATACAAGCTCACAAGTGTTTGAAATGAGAAAGCACTCAATTTATAGTGTGTACAGAGCAAAATGGACAGGGCTTCCTCGCCTTTTCTTCTTACAAAATGGCCACCCCAAGCCCTCTATTTATCGAGGGGGGAGCCGCAGGTGTACCTGCGGTAGCCGCGGGTGTACCTGCGGCTGTCCGGGGTGCCCCAAGTAATGTGGGTCCCATCATCTCGAAGTACGTGCACTCGGACAATGCGCTGTTCGCTCGAACCTTCATAACTTTCAATCCGGGAGTCCGATTGAGGCGTATAATACCTTTTCGGAATGCTATTGTCGAGAGCTTCACAATGACATGAGATAAGAGGTTGTACAAAGCAGGAAAGATGGGTCCATGCCCAAATCTTCAAGTCTTCAAATTCTATTCGGTGTGCTGTCTTGTGAAGTAGTCACTCGGGATTGGAGCTATGGTTCTTGTAGAACACTTCTGTGTATCATGTGGGTTGAAATGTTGTTGAGTCGGTGTGAATGTAGGATTGCGGTGGCAAAATAACGATTTTGCCCCTCATCGGGGTCATCTTCGGTTCTGGGCTGATTTAGTAGTCGTTGCTCAGGGTTATATCTGAGATTGGGCTGCTGTGAGTACTGAACATCCTCAGGATTATCTTTGAGGTTGGCTTGACCTCTTGGGTTATCTCCAGGTTTTGAACTTAATCTCCCGGGGTTATCCTCGGGGTTGGAACTGGCTTTCTCGAGATTATCTCCGGGGTTAGAAACTAGATCCCCCGGGGTTATCTCTAGAGTTGGAATTAATGTTGTGGTCCACCAGGGTTATTTCTGGAGTGTGAAAAAGACGCTTTTGTCCTCCTGTATAGTTAGTAACAAAAAAACGAAATTTCGAGTGTCTACAGTGGGGACTGAAATCTATATAATAACAGAGAAGCAGAAGTACGGTTCAAATTTATTTTAATATTAATAATATTATTATTAATTATCATTCTAATTAATAATAATAATAATAATAATAATAATAATATTTTTATTTTTATTATTATTATTATTATTATTATTATTATTATTATTATTATTATTATTATTATTATAGTAATATTAATAATATCTATATAATAAAATAGAACTCATGTTGAATTTTGGCGGGATAGCACTAGGATGATTTAAATTCATTCTAATTTTAATTAAAATTAATAATAATTATTATTATAGTAATAATTGTGAGGGCCCCGAATCTAGGTCCTAAATCACCTTGGATCCGGTTCGATCATTCTATCACTATTACTATATTGGCGGAAGATATAAACATAAATTGTTTATACAATAAACTTACACACTATTCCCCAAGGTCGAGTAACCTTAACTTAATACACATTTCATAACTTTTCTAACATATAACATTTTTAACATACAATACTTATACAATTTAGCTGCACACATATCCTAACGCTAGAACTGTCTTTAACCTTTCCTTGTATCCGACGCATTCGCCTTAATCTGTAATATTTTATCATGATATAACAAGGGTGAGCATAAAGATTGCCCAGCAAGTTTAAATTCAACAATATAACGATATATCATGATTGAAGAGTTTGAATAATGAGCTGGCTATAATTCAACAATATAATTATGAACTAGCATGAACAAGTTTATGACTGAACAAGTATTATACATGAACAAATATATCTGAAACCAACTGGTAATGAAGGTGATCAACCTTTCATACTTAACTTATACATGCAATATGTATAGAGTACAAATTATACATGGCAATCAGCAATGATTAACCATAAGCATATCCGAATGAAACACTCTTAGTAGAGTTAAGTAAAACAAACTTGCCTGAACCGTTGATTACCGCAACACAATGTATAACGCTTTATCTGAAGACCTAATATTAGTAATATAGATCTCCAATATTAGAAACAAATCTCATCACAGTAATAATACTATTATATATATAAGCATAGAATAACCTAAACACATAACACATAACCCTATCAATCTATAACACACATAAGACTCGGTATCAAGTCAAACTATTGAAGTCTGTGTTGAACCTGACACAAATTTGATATCCCGATGGTCTAGTCGGACAATTATCGAGTTTAAGTTCAATTAAACTCTGCCTAAACACTTAACAATTATCTCAGATAATTTTATTTTCAGTCAAAATATTTTTCGTAAGCTCGTAATAATTTTTAAATAATTATTACTATTTATCGTGAATTTCAATCATTAAACACGTATTTAAATAATTAAATACCACATAATTCTTTTATCATTAATATTTACTTATTATCAAATATTAATGAAATACATGTCATAATATTATAATATATTTATAATATCACAAAGTATTTTTAATACTTTAAAATCACCTTTATATGATTTTTTAAACCATTAAATTCATTATCCGATAATTACTATTAATATTAAAATATTAATATTTTCATGACAAAATATCAAAAGTTATATTTTATAACTTAAAATATTTTTCTAACACTTAAATCATTTTTATATGATTTTTAAATCATTAATTCTATTTTTCCTTAATTTATTTAATATACTCATTAAATAAACTAATTACCATTAATAATAATTTATTAATGAATTTCATCACAAAATATTAAAAGTCACTTAAAATATTTTCTAATACCATAATATATTTTTTCATGATTTTTCATGAATTAAAACCATTTTTAAACAATTTATTTAATTTTGTAATTAAATAAATTAAATACCATTTATATTCCAAAAATATTAAATATTTATGAAATATACCTAAAATAATTAAAAACTATTTTTCAGAATTTAAAATAATTTTTTAGAATTTATTTAATATTTTTTAATAATTAAAAACTATTTTTCTCTATTTTTAATTAATTTTCAGAAAATAGAAAATAAAACTGTCACTAAAGGGCCCTATAGCGACAGAACTGTCGCTATAGGTGTTCTTGAGCCTGTTCTTGAGCCAACCCAGATTTTTTGTCAGTCAGTAAGGGGCTCGGTTTGACCAGATTTTTAAGCTATGATCCTAATATTTTCTGGGCTGTTAATGAGTTATGATTATAGTATGAGTGTAACACTACAATCATGAACAAGTTCCATAGCCATAACATCAATTAATTGCAAGATCCAAGCTCGCAAAATTACTGTCAGAGGCCTGTTGGGTTTTCCTGGTTACCCAGAAACCCAGACAAGTTCGAGTTCTCACTATGTGGCTCAAATATCTTAGGGTTCTGGTCATTAGTTAAGTGTTCTGAAGGTTTGAACATGTAGTAATGTTGTTAGGGTACCATAATATATCATCATATCAACATAACCACCACATTAAAGTAAGATTTAATCCGGTCAAAGTAGGGATCAGGAAACGGGTCTTGAATTTTCTGGGTTTTCCAGAAAGTTCTTAAGGCTGATCGGTCAACGTTGTTTGACCATAATTATCTACGATCCAGTTACGGATCTGAGTGATCTAAAGGCATAGATTAGTAGTTCATATACCAGTCTCCAACATCCAACCAACAACATGACCAAAAATATAAAACACTGCAAGATCTAAGGCCTACAAAACGTTGTCAGAGAACTGCTGAAATTCTGGGCTGCCCAGAATTTCATTACCGTGAATGGTCAACAAGGTTTGACCGCTCGTAGCTATCAATCTATTCATGATATGGTCATGTTTCCAATTTCAGATCACAGTCCTCATGTCATAGAACATATCCAAAACATAAAACACATTAAACAATTTACACAAAGATTTATAAGCCCTGACATTCGGCTGTCAGGCCATTTTTTCTATTTTTCCAGATTTTTGAAAAATGCTATTTCGTGCACTTTGATATTATAGATCCATGATCCATCAACCCAGATAATTAAAAGACACCCTCTAACACATTTCTAACCAACCAATTTCAACTTTTAACATCAAATCAAAAGATTTTAAAAATTAGGGTTCCTATACCTTTTGAAGCTTTGATTCTGATTCTGATCCTCATGATCTGTTCTTGGTGTGTTATCACATGATCTTGGCTTGTTTTCTCACACTCTCTCACTCTAAGATCCGAAAATATATAGAGAGAAGGAACTTGGACAACATAAAATGGAAAGTGAGACTTTTTTCTTAATTTTAATCTATATAAATGATAATGCAATGCACATGGCTGTCAATGTGGCTGAATTGCTGTGATTTAAGGCACATGGAGTAGGTGTAGTTGCTCACCAACCAAATATATGGTAAGATTTATACACCAACCTATTAAAGAATGCAATAAGGGCACAATGGTCATTTTTTATTTAATTTTAATTCTAGAATGGTCATTTTGGACAATTGACCAAACCCTTAGGGTTTAGGGTTTGGGAAAATCTAGGGTTTAGGGTTTAACCTATAATTTTGTAATTTAATTTCTAACATTTTCGAATTTCGGTTTTCAAAAATAGAAAATTAATATTTCTAAATTATAATTAGAATTTTCTAATTATATTAAAATTTCTTAATCACTAATTAAATATTGCTAATTAGGATTAATATTTCCTAATTAAAATTACTAATTTAAGCAATTAGGATCGTAATTGGTCATTAGGGTTTATAAACCACTAATTAGGGTTTCTATTAGAAAAATAATTTTCCCTAAATTAGAAATTAGATTTCGTAATTAGATTAGGGTTTTCTAATTACTTATAACTATAAAATTAGGATTAATATTTCCTAATTAACATTAAATCACTAAATTAACACTTAATTTTTTCCGAATTATAAAATTAGGGTTTCTAACCCAGAAATTAGGGTTTTCAAAAATGTGAAATTAGGGTTTGCTAATAATTAAGCTTTTTCCTAATTAATATTATAATAAATAACACTTATGCAATATAATAATCATTTAAATTTCCAGATTAGGGTTTCATGCGCAGAATTAGGGTTTTAGATTCTCGAAACTGAAATTAGAATTTTCAGAACCAGTTTCTAGGATTTCTTGTTAATCGTTAGGGTTTTCTAGCCGAACGTTGACGTTCTTAATATATACTTAGGGTTTGTTACAGAAATCAATTATCTGGTCAACCCTTGACCCTTAACCACATAATGTACACATATACACAGAACATAATCACGTTTTCCTTAATCCTGAATAATTCACCTAAATCCTTCACAGAATTGTGAAATCCTCAAAATTCCATCTTAAAAATATCATACGCATACACTTATTTTCTGTCTAGGTTCTAATTTTGAACCTTAAATTAATAAATAAAAATTTTAAAAAAATTCTCTAAATTCTCGGGTTGTCACATTCACCCCTTCTTCTAAAAATTTCGTCTCCGAAATTTACCTTACACCTTACACCTTACTCCATACACAGCATCTCATGCTACCCAATACATCTCTCACAAGAGTAAAAATTTTCAAATTGTACTAAGGGGTCATATAAATCATGAACTACTGAG
This sequence comes from Panax notoginseng, assembly GCA_016801055.1. Classification (NCBI taxonomy): domain Eukaryota; kingdom Viridiplantae; phylum Streptophyta; class Magnoliopsida; order Apiales; family Araliaceae; genus Panax; species Panax notoginseng. The sequence continues at coordinate 125,666,307 of CM029022.1, read as the reverse complement.
GTTTATAAGTATTACTACCTGTTACCTATTTCAATTAAGAAAAAGGTACTCTACCCCGTACAAAGGTTAACATTATGTTTACAATCACAAAGAAGGTAAACTACCGATGCGGGTACTTTAGATGATCAATCTATTGTACCTTAGTAATCGGAACGACTATATGCGTTCTTAGATTGGAATATTTTATCCAATTAGTATATCCCCATTTTCAGGGTTGTTCACCTCAGACTTATCATAGGATTTCGCACCAAAACAATTTGGGTCGGGAAATTTATTTCAATGCACACTTAGAGTTTTCATAACATTAGTCTAGCTGAAACGAATAGGATATACCCATATCAATAATTCAATTCAATCGAATTATTTAAGTGTAGCCAAACCCCGTTGGCAAATTAAACTTTTGAAAACATTTTCGAGAATGACATCATGATGCCGTACTGTATTAACAGTCCATTTGAGGATGCCGTCATTATATGACTTTGTCATAACACATCATACAATAGTGGAACAGTGATTTTCAGATCGGATTCGCACTAAGTATTCCTATATTTACAACTCCATCACCTTTTTATCATCTCTGCACCAGGTTACATGGTACATGAGTGATAAATAAAATATATTTTGATATTTCAAATCATTTGCGTCTAGCTGAAATAAGTAGCATAGACTAGACTTTAAACCGTTTAAAAAATGATTACGAGTCTACATATTTTTTTTAAAGCACATAATGCGTATTTAGCTTGATGTCAATCATTTCGAAGTCTAGCATAGCTAGGAGTTTTCGAAAAACTTATGTCTCCACTAATAATCATTTGCTTAACAATCTATCTGTTCCTATTATCCTCAATACTTCAATTTACACACAACTATACCTAGTTCGTCAAACCACACTTATGAGTTCATTTACTTGCCACAATCATATGAGTTTAAGAACTTGTCCTAGTCAGACCTTTGACGTCCATTCACTGAGGGGTTCATAAATATTTCATTTAACTATGAATCAAGAATGTCACATAAGTATGAATTTTAAGAACTCGTACTTAACCTGATATTCTCTACCTATGACCTATCTATCTGTTATACATGAGAAAGGAATCACCCTCTTAACATGCATATAGCAAATAGCGCGATACAAACATTTCAATGATTATCATTGCCAGAACTAAGTAGTTTTTACACCAAGTACAATCCCCTGCCCATACAAGGAATCATACAACTCAGCTGCTGACATGAGTCCTCGATTGAATCCCCACCTAACACTAACACCCTTCTCAATACGAATTTCATTCAACTCGTATTCATAATCCTTTCCTGAATTTGTACCCATTCATAGTACAACTGTCACCCAGCAAACTTGCTGTAAACTTTTCAATCATTAGATTGATTTTTATTCCTGCTATCACTTTATCAGATCACGGGGTGATCTCATCGTATTTATTACGATTCATTTCTATGTCTTGATCGTTTTGTTTTACGTTCTCCTATCCCTGCACTTTCAGTCTTTTAGACTCTATCTATTCTTCACTACTATTCAACTTTTATTATTAGAGTTAGGGAACTCTGTATCTTATAACTCACCAAGAGTCGTCTTTGAATCTTACTGACCGACTAACTCTATTTGAGTTAGTACTTATCCTAAGCACTGCGGTTATTGGTCTCAGATATTCCTACCTAAGCATCATAACCAACAGCTTTGATACCAACTATGAGGGCCTCGAATCCAGGTCCTAAATCACCTCGGATCCTGTTCGATCATTCTATCACTATTACTATATTGGCGGAAGATATAAACATAAATTGTTTATACAATAAACTTACACACTATTCCCCAAGGTCGAGTAACCTTAACTTAATACACATTTCATAACTTTTCTAACATATAACATTTTTAACATACAATACTTATACAATTTAGCTGCACACATATCCTAACGCTGGAACTGTCTTTAACCTTTCCTTGTATCCGACGCATTCGCCTTAATCTGCAATGTTTTATCATGATATAGCAAGGGTGAGCATAAGGATTTCCCAGCAAGTTTAAATTCAACAATATAACGATATATCATGATTGAAGAGTTTGAATAATAAGATGGCTATAATTCAACAATATAATTGTGAACTAGCATGAACAAGTTTATGACTAAACAAGTATTATACATGAACAAATATATCTGAAACCAACTGGTAATGAAGGTGATCAGCCTTTCATACCTGACTTATACATGCAATATGTACAGAGTACAAATTATACATGGCAATCAGCAATAATTAACCATAAGCATATCCGAATGAAACACTCTTAGTAGAGTTAAGTAAAACAAACTTGCCTGAACCGTTGATTACCGCAACACAATGTATAACGCTTTATCTGAAGACGTAATATTAGTAATATAGATCTCCAATATTAGAAAAAAATCTCATCAAAGTAATAATACTATTATATATATATAAGCATAGAATAACCTAAACACATAACACATAACCCTATCAATCTATAACACACATAAGACGCGGTATCAAGTCAAACTATTGAAGTCTGAGTTGAACCTGACACAAATCTGACATCCCGATGGTCTAGTCGGACAATTATCGAGTTTAAGTTCAATTAAACTCTGCCTAAACACTTAACAATTATCTCAGATAATTTTATTTTCAGTCAAAATATTTTTCGTAAGCTCGTAATAATTTTTAAATAATTATTACTATTTATCGTGAATTTCAATCATTAAACACATATTTAAATAATTAAATACTACATAATTCTTTTATCATTAATATTTACTTATTATCAAATATTAATGAAATACATGTCATAATATTATAATATATTTATAATATCACAAAGTATTTTTAATACTTTAAAATCACCTTTATATGATTTTTTAAACCATTAAATTCATTATCCGATAATTACTATTAATATTAAAATATTAATATTTTCATGACAAAATATCAAAAGTTATATTTTATAACTTAAAATATTTTTCTAACACTTAAATCATTTTTATATGATTTTTAAATCATTAATTCTATTTTTCCTTAATTTATTTAATATACTCATTAAATAAACTAATTACCATTAATAATAATTTATTAATGAATTTCATCACAAAATATTAAAAGTCACTTAAAATATTTTCTAATACCATAATATATTTTTTCATGATTTTTCATGAATTAAAACCATTTTTAAACAATTTATTTAATTTTGTAATTAAATAAATTAAATACCATTTATATTCCAAAAATATTAAATATTTATGAAATATACCTAAAATAATTAAAAACTATTTTTCAGAATTTAAAATAATTTTTTAGAATTTATTTAATATTTTTTAATAATTAAAAACTATTTTTCTCTATTTTTAATTAATTTTCAGAAAATAGAAAATAAAACTGTCACTAAAGGGCCCTATAGCGACAGAACTGTCGCTATAGGTGTTCTTGAGCCTGTTCTTGAGCCAACCCAGATTTTTTGTCAGTCAGTAAGGGGCTCGGTTTGACCAGATTTTTAAGCTATGATCCTAATATTTTCTGGGCTGTTAATGAGTTATGATTATAGTATGAGTGTAACACTACAATCATGAACAAGTTCCATAGCCATAACATCAATTAATTGCAAGATCCAAGCTCGCAAAATTACTGTCAGAGGCCTGTTGGGTTTTCCTGGTTACCCAGAAACCCAGACAAGTTCGAGTTCTCACTATGTGGCTCAAATATCTTAGGGTTCTGGTCATTAGTTAAGTGTTCTGAAGGTTTGAACATGTAGTAATGTTGTTAGGGTACCATAATATATCATCATATCAACATAACCACCACATTAAAGTAAGATTTAATCCGGTCAAAGTAGGGATCAGGAAACGGGTCTTGAATTTTCTGGGTTTTCCAGAAAGTTCTTAAGGCTGATCGGTCAACGTTGTTTGACCATAATTATCTACGATCCAGTTACGGATCTGAGTGATCTAAAGGCATAGATTAGTAGTTCATATACCAGTCTCCAACATCCAACCAACAACATGACCAAAAATATAAAACACTGCAAGATCTAAGGCCTACAAAACGTTGTCAGAGAACTGCTGAAATTCTGGGCTGCCCAGAATTTCATTACCGTGAATGGTCAACAAGGTTTGACCGCTCGTAGCTATCAATCTATTCATGATATGGTCATGTTTCCAATTTCAGATCACAGTCCTCATGTCATAGAACATATCCAAAACATAAAACACATTAAACAATTTACACATAAAGATTTATAAGCCCTGACATTCGGCTGTCAGGCCATTTTTTCTATTTTTCCAGATTTTTGAAAAATGCTATTTCGTGCACTTTGATATTATAGATCCATGATCCATCAACCCAGATAATTAAAAGACACCCTCTAACACATTTCTAACCAACCAATTTCAACTTTTAACATCAAATCAAAAGATTTTAAAAATTAGGGTTCCTATACCTTTTGAAGCTTTGATTCTGATTCTGATCCTCATGATCTGTTCTTGGTGTGTTATCACATGATCTTGGCTTGTTTTCTCACACTCTCTCACTCTAAGATCCGAAAATATATAGAGAGAAGGAACTTGGACAACATAAAATGGAAAGTGAGACTTTTTTCTTAATTTTAATCTATATAAATGATAATGCAATGCACATGGCTGTCAATGTGGCTGAATTGCTGTGATTTAAGGCACATGGAGTAGGTGTAGTTGCTCACCAACCAAATATATGGTAAGATTGATACACCAACCTATTAAAGAATGCAATAAGGGCACAATGGTCATTTTTTATTTAATTTTAATTCTAGAATGGTCATTTTGGACAATTGACCAAACCCTTAGGGTTTAGGGTTTGGGAAAATCTAGGGTTTAGGGTTTAACCTATAATTTTGTAATTTAATTTCTAACATTTTCGAATTTCGGTTTTCAAAAATAGAAAATTAATATTTCTAAATTATAATTAGAAATTTCTAATTATATTAAAATTTCTTAATCACTATTTAAATATTGCTAATTAGGATTAATATTTCCTAATTAAAATTACTAATTTAAGCAATTAGGATCGTAATTGGTCATTAGGGTTTATAAACCACTAATTAGGGTTTCTATTAGAAAAATAATTTTCCCTAAATTAGAAATTAGATTTCGTAATTAGATTAGGGTTTTCTAATTACTTATAACTATAAAATTAGGATTAATATTTCCTAATTAACATTAAATCACTAAATTAACACTTAATTTTTTCCGAATTATAAAATTAGGGTTTCTAACCCAGAAATTAGGGTTTTCAAAAATGTGAAATTAGGGTTTGCTAATAATTAAGCTTTTTCCTAATTAATATTATAATAAATAACACTTATGCAATATAATAATCATTTAAATTTCCAGATTAGGGTTTCATGCGCAGAATTAGGGTTTTAGATTCTCGAAACTGAAATTAGAATTTTCAGAACCAGTTTCTAGGATTTCTTGTTAATCGTTAGGGTTTTCTAGCCGAACGTTGACGTTCTTAATATATACTTAGGGTTTGTTACAGAAATCAATTATCTGGTCAACCCTTGACCCTTAACCACATACTGTACACATATACACAGAACATAATCACGTTTTCCTTAATCCTGAATAATTCACCTAAATCCTTCACAGAATTGTGAAATCCTCAAAATTCCATCTTAAAAATATCATACGCATACACTTATTTTCTGTCTAGGTTCTAATTTTGAACCTGAAATTAATAAATAAAAATTTTAAAAAAATTCTCTAAATTCTCGGGTTGTCACATTCACCCCTTCTTCTAAAAATTTCGTCTCCGAAATTTACCTTACACCTTACACCTTACTCCATACACAACATCTCATGCTACCCAATACATCTCTCACAAGAGTAAAAATTTTCAAATTGTACTAAGGGGTCATATAAATCATGAACTACTGAGGTTTATAAGTATTACTACCTGTTACCTATTTCAATTAAGAAAAAGGTACTCTACCCCGTACAAAGGTTAACATTATGTTTACAATCACAAAGAAGGTAAACTACCGATGCGGGTACTTTAGATGATCAATCTATTGTACCTTAGTAATCGGAACGACTATATGCGTTCTTAGATTGGAATATTTTATCCAATTAGTATATCCCCATTTTCAGGGTTGTTCACCTCAGACTTATCATAGGATTTCGCACCAAAACAATTTGGGTCGGGAAATTTATTTCAATGCACACTTAGAGTTTTCATAACATTAGTCTAGCTGAAACGAATAGGATATACCCATATCAATAATTCAATTCAATCGAATTATTTAAGTGTAGCCAAACCCCGTTGGCAAATTAAACTTTTGAAAACATTTTCGAGAATGACATCATGATGCCGTACTGTATTAACAGTCCATTTGAGGATGCCGTCATTATATGACTTTGTCATAACACATCATACAATAGTGGAACAGTGATTTTCAGATCGGATTCGCACTAAGTATTCCTATATTTACAACTCCATCACCTTTTTATCATCTCTGCACCAGGTTACATGGTACATGAGTGATAAATAAAATATATTTTGATATTTCAAATCATTTGCATCTAGCTGAAATAAGTAGCATAGACTAGACTTTAAACCGTTAAAAAAATGATTACGAGTCTACATATTTTTTTTAAAGCACATAATGCGTATTTAGCTTGATGTCAATCATTTCGAAGTCTAGCATAGCTAGGAGTTTTCGAAAAACTTATGTCTCCACTAATAATCATTTGCTTAACAATCTATCTGTTCCTATTATCCTCAATACTTCAATTTACACACAACTATACCTAGTTCGTCAAACCACACTTATGAGTTCATTTACTTGCCACAATCATATGAGTTTAAGAACTTGTCCTAGTCAGACCTTTGACGTCCATTCACTGAGGGGTTCATAAATATTTCATTTAACTATGAATCAAGAATGTCACATAAGTATGAATTTTAAGAACTCGTACTTAACCTGATATTCTCTACCTATGACCTATCTATCTGTTATACATGAGAAAGGAATCACCCTCTTAACATGCATATAGCAAATAGCGCGATACAAACATTTCAATGATTATCATTGCCAGAACTAAGTAGTTTTTACACCAAGTACAATCCCCTGCCCATACAAGGAATCATACAACTCAGCTGCTGACATGAGTCCTCGATTGAATCCCCACCTAACACTAACACCCTTCTCAATACGAATTTCATTCAACTCGTATTCATAATCCTTTCCTGAATTTGTACCCATTCATAGTACAACTGTCACCCAGCAAACTTGCTGTAAACTTTTCAATCATTAGATTGATTTTTATTCCTGCTATCACTTTATCAGATCACGGGGTGATCTCATCGTATTTATTACGATTCATTTCTATGTCTTGATCGTTTTGTTTTACGTTCTCCTATCCCTGCACTTTCAGTCTTTTAGACTCTATCTATTCTTCACTACTATTCAACTTTTATTATTAGAGTTAGGGAACTCTGTATCTTATAACTCACCAAGAGTCGTCTTTGAATCTTACTGACCGACTAACTCTATTTGAGTTAGTACTTATCCTAAGCACTGCGGTTATTGGTCTCAGATATTCCTACCTAAGCATCATAACCAACAGCTTTGATACCAACTATGAGGGCCTCGAATCCAGGTCCTAAATCACCTCGGATCCTGTTCGATCATTCTATCACTATTACTATATTGGCGGAAGATATAAACATAAATTGTTTATACAATAAACTTACACACTATTCCCCAAGGTCGAGTAACCTTAACTTAATACACATTTCATAACTTTTCTAACATATAACATTTTTAACATACAATACTTATACAATTTAGCTGCACACATATCCTAACGCTGGAACTGTCTTTAACCTTTCCTTGTATCCGACGCATTCGCCTTAATCTGCAATGTTTTATCATGATATAGCAAGGGTGAGCATAAGGATTTCCCAGCAAGTTTAAATTCAACAATATAACGATATATCATGATTGAAGAGTTTGAATAATAAGATGGCTATAATTCAACAATATAATTGTGAACTAGCATGAACAAGTTTATGACTAAACAAGTATTATACATGAACAAATATATCTGAAACCAACTGGTAATGAAGGTGATCAGCCTTTCATACCTGACTTATACATGCAATATGTACAGAGTACAAATTATACATGGCAATCAGCAATAATTAACCATAAGCATATCCGAATGAAACACTCTTAGTAGAGTTAAGTAAAACAAACTTGCCTGAACCGTTGATTACCGCAACACAATGTATAACGCTTTATCTGAAGACGTAATATTAGTAATATAGATCTCCAATATTAGAAAAAAATCTCATCAAAGTAATAATACTATTATATATATATAAGCATAGAATAACCTAAACACATAACACATAACCCTATCAATCTATAACACACATAAGACGCGGTATCAAGTCAAACTATTGAAGTCTGAGTTGAACCTGACACAAATCTGACATCCCGATGGTCTAGTCGGACAATTATCGAGTTTAAGTTCAATTAAACTCTGCCTAAACACTTAACAATTATCTCAGATAATTTTATTTTCAGTCAAAATATTTTTCGTAAGCTCGTAATAATTTTTAAATAATTATTACTATTTATCGTGAATTTCAATCATTAAACACATATTTAAATAATTAAATACTACATAATTCTTTTATCATTAATATTTACTTATTATCAAATATTAATGAAATACATGTCATAATATTATAATATATTTATAATATCACAAAGTATTTTTAATACTTTAAAATCACCTTTATATGATTTTTTAAACCATTAAATTCATTATCCGATAATTACTATTAATATTAAAATATTAATATTTTCATGACAAAATATCAAAAGTTATATTTTATAACTTAAAATATTTTTCTAACACTTAAATCATTTTTATATGATTTTTAAATCATTAATTCTATTTTTCCTTAATTTATTTAATATACTCATTAAATAAACTAATTACCATTAATAATAATTTATTAATGAATTTCATCACAAAATATTAAAAGTCACTTAAAATATTTTCTAATACCATAATATATTTTTTCATGATTTTTCATGAATTAAAACCATTTTTAAACAATTTATTTAATTTTGTAATTAAATAAATTAAATACCATTTATATTCCAAAAATATTAAATATTTATGAAATATACCTAAAATAATTAAAAACTATTTTTCAGAATTTAAAATAATTTTTTAGAATTTATTTAATATTTTTTAATAATTAAAAACTATTTTTCTCTATTTTTAATTAATTTTCAGAAAATAGAAAATAAAACTGTCACTAAAGGGCCCTATAGCGACAGAACTGTCGCTATAGGTGTTCTTGAGCCTGTTCTTGAGCCAACCCAGATTTTTTGTCAGTCAGTAAGGGGCTCGGTTTGACCAGATTTTTAAGCTATGATCCTAATATTTTCTGGGCTGTTAATGAGTTATGATTATAGTATGAGTGTAACACTACAATCATGAACAAGTTCCATAGCCATAACATCAATTAATTGCAAGATCCAAGCTCGCAAAATTACTGTCAGAGGCCTGTTGGGTTTTCCTGGTTACCCAGAAACCCAGACAAGTTCGAGTTCTCACTATGTGGCTCAAATATCTTAGGGTTCTGGTCATTAGTTAAGTGTTCTGAAGGTTTGAACATGTAGTAATGTTGTTAGGGTACCATAATATATCATCATATCAACATAACCACCACATTAAAGTAAGATTTAATCCGGTCAAAGTAGGGATCAGGAAACGGGTCTTGAATTTTCTGGGTTTTCCAGAAAGTTCTTAAGGCTGATCGGTCAACGTTGTTTGACCATAATTATCTACGATCCAGTTACGGATCTGAGTGATCTAAAGGCATAGATTAGTAGTTCATATACCAGTCTCCAACATCCAACCAACAACATGACCAAAAATATAAAACACTGCAAGATCTAAGGCCTACAAAACGTTGTCAGAGAACTGCTGAAATTCTGGGCTGCCCAGAATTTCATTACCGTGAATGGTCAACAAGGTTTGACCGCTCGTAGCTATCAATCTATTCATGATATGGTCATGTTTCCAATTTCAGATCACAGTCCTCATGTCATAGAACATATCCAAAACATAAAACACATTAAACAATTTACACATAAAGATTTATAAGCCCTGACATTCGGCTGTCAGGCCATTTTTTCTATTTTTCCAGATTTTTGAAAAATGCTATTTCGTGCACTTTGATATTATAGATCCATGATCCATCAACCCAGATAATTAAAAGACACCCTCTAACACATTTCTAACCAACCAATTTCAACTTTTAACATCAAATCAAAAGATTTTAAAAATTAGGGTTCCTATACCTTTTGAAGCTTTGATTCTGATTCTGATCCTCATGATCTGTTCTTGGTGTGTTATCACATGATCTTGGCTTGTTTTCTCACACTCTCTCACTCTAAGATCCGAAAATATATAGAGAGAAGGAACTTGGACAACATAAAATGGAAAGTGAGACTTTTTTCTTAATTTTAATCTATATAAATGATAATGCAATGCACATGGCTGTCAATGTGGCTGAATTGCTGTGATTTAAGGCACATGGAGTAGGTGTAGTTGCTCACCAACCAAATATATGGTAAGATTTATACACCAACCTATTAAAGAATGCAATAAGGGCACAATGGTCATTTTTTATTTAATTTTAATTCTAGAATGGTCATTTTGGACAATTGACCAAACCCTTAGGGTTTAGGGTTTGGGAAAATCTAGGGTTTAGGGTTTAACCTATAATTTTGTAATTTAATTTCTAACATTTTCGAATTTCGGTTTTCAAAAATAGAAAATTAATATTTCTAAATTATAATTAGAAATTTCTAATTATATTAAAATTTCTTAATCACTAATTTAAATATTGCTAATTAGGATTAATATTTCCTAACTAAAATTACTAATTTAAGCAATTAGGATAGTAATTGGTCATTAGGGTTTATAAACCACTAAATAGGGTTTCTATAATAGGAAAATAATTTTTCCTAAATTAGAAATTAGATTTCGTAATTAGATTAGGGTTTTCTAATTACTTACAACTATAAAATTAGGATTAATATTTCCTAATTAACATTAAATCACTAAATTAACACTTAGTTTTTCCCGAATTATAAAATTAGGGTTTCTAACCCAAAAATTAGGGTTTTCAAAAATGTGAAACTAGGGTTTGCTAATAATTAAGCTTTTTCCTAATTAATATTATAATAAATAACACTTATGCAATATAATAATCATTTAAATTCCCAGATTAGGGTTTCATGCACCGAATTAGGGTTTTGGATACCCGGAACTAAAATTAGAATTTTCAGAACCGGTTTCTAGGGTTTCTTGTTAATCGTTAGGGTTTTCTAACCGAACGTTGACGTTCTTAATATATACTTAGGGTTTGTTACAGATATCAATTATCTGGTCAACCCTTGACCCTTAACCACATACTGTACACATATACACAGAACATAATCACGTTTTCCTTAATCCTGAATAATTCACTTAAATCCTTCACAGAATTGTGAAATCCTCAAAATTCCATCTTAAAAATATCATACGCATACACTTATTTTCTGTCTAGGTTCTAATTTTGAACCTTAAATCAATAAATAAAAATTTTAAAAAAATTCTCTAAATTCTCGAGTTGTCACAATAATAATAATAACAATAATAATAATAATAATAATAATAATAATTATATTAATAATAAAAATAATAATAATTATTATTATAATACTAGTAATAATAATAATAGTAATAATAATAATAATAATAATTATAATTATAATAATAGTAATTACAATAATAATAATAATATTAATAATAATAATAATAATAGTAATAATTATAATAATTATAATAATAATAATATTAGTAATAATAATAGTAATAATAATAGTAATAATAATGATGATAACAACAACAATAATAATAATACTAAGTGTAATAATAATTATAATAATAATAAGTATAATAATAATTATAATAATAATAATAATTATTATTATATTTATAATAATAATAGTAATATTAATAATAATAATTACTATTATTATAACAACAACAACAACAACAACAACAACAACAATAATAATAATAATAATAATAGTAATACTAATAGTAATAACAACAATAATAACAATAATAATAACAATAATAACAATAATAATAATAATAAAAAAAAAGTGTAATAATTAAATAATAATAATAACAATAATAATAATAACAATAATAATAAAAAGAATAATAATAAAAAAATAATAATAATAACAATAATAATAACAATAATAATAATAATAACCATAATAATAAAAATAATTATAATAACACTAATAATAAAAATAATAATAATAGTACTCCTTCCGTCTGAGGATAAAAGTTTTGTTGGGCTTTTCACGCATATTAAAAAGATGAACGAAATGACAAAATTACCTATAATAATATATCATCAATCTTTTAACAATACTCAATAAATATTGTTGTGTTTCCATAAAAAGTTGGCATAATCAATTTTCCATAGAAAAACTCCATATTCAATTCTCATCAAACTACTTCTAATAATTTGTGCATGAATACAAAAGAGTTTCCAATGTGGTAGGAATAAAAAATTAATGAAACAAATTAAGTGCACGAGAGATTTTCAATGTAGGTGAGAAAGTGATTTTTTAGCTTTTCAATTCCAAATATTTTTAGAACATAACTAATTATACTTATTGTTGTGTTTCCATAAAAAGTTGGCATAATCAATTTTCCATAGAGAAACTTCACATTCAATTCTCATAAAACTACTTCTAATAATCTATCCATGAATTCAAAAGAGTTTCCAATGTGGTAGGAATACAAAATCAATGAAACAAATTAAGTGCATGAGAGATTTCCAATGTAGGTGAGAGAGTGACTGTTTAGCTTTTCAATTCAAAATATTTTCAGCACAACTAATTATACTTATTGAATATGGAAAGAGAATTAAAATAAGAAAAATATGAGATATTTAATGCTAAGGGTATAATAGGAAAAATTATGTAAAAGTTTGGTTATTAAAGGAAAGTGGACATTTAACATGTGACTACCCAAAATAGTAATAAGAACCTTTATCCCGGGACAGAGGGAGTAATAATAATAATAACTGTAATACCCGAGAAAATCGAGCTTTTATGCAAATTAATTTTTTTATTTGATTACATTGAATAAAATAAGAAATATGTTTATTATTTCTGAGTAAGGAGTTTGAAGATCGTTTTCTGACCTAGGATGAGTGTATGACTATAGGATTTTGGATGTATACTAGAATTAAATAGAATGAATTTCCAAGATGAGAATAAAAGTTTTTCGAGAAATTTCCGTAAAATCACTATTCATCTATTTCTGCTCAGGAATACATTTTGAATTTCCGAGAAACGCATAATGATAAAATTTTAAGACGAGATTGAATATCCAATAATAATTCAGTTATGACAAACACAGTTTTCACCTGCGTACTCAAATCGAGAATGTTAGGAAAGTGAAATTTAAGAAAAGAAATGATTAAGTATAATAAAAATAATTATTATGCGGGAAAAATACGAGTATAATACAACGTGTTGTACGAGTATAATATGAAGAATAGTACGACGTATAATACCAATATTATATGAAGTGATTAAGAAAAAAATATGAGAATTATACGGTAGGAATACGGAATGGTCAAAGTCTTGGTCAACAATAGTCAATGTTGACTACTAGTTAATGGACTTGGAATTTATCAAGCCCAAATGAAATAAGAAGATGACCCAATGAATAATTAAATTAAGGGCCAAAGAAATGTTAATTCAAAACCAACGTTTGTCCCAAATTGAATTAAAATTAAGTCCAAACTAAGAACCAAACTCATGGGTCGAACCATTGATCAAGTGGGTGGATAATTGTGACGCCCCCAAATTCGGGTCCCTTCGAAGCTCGGATCCGGTCCGCCACGATACTACTATTGTCAAACTATTTATATCTTTTATTCATAACTTAATGAATACAACTTTGTTTATTACAATTTAGAATATAATTTCTTTCCATTTTCAGGATCTGTATAATGACCACAAACTTTTATAAGTTTCAAATCTTAGTCATTTATCATTCCTGTCTTACATCATATTCGATATTATAAAAATGCGAAATAACTTAAACTTTTTCAATCTCTTTTGAATAAAATATTTTATTAATTTCTTAACTTAAATCAATTACGTATCCTTGAATCAAATTATGTTATGATTCATTCTATTCGAATTACTGTATAAATTTTTACATATCAATCCTAATTCCTCTATGCATCACATAGTACAAATTTACAACTCAACATGTATTACACATCGTAAACTAATATCATGTACATCTCCTAGAACCTAAACATGGTTCAATAAATCAATCTCCTTCGATACTATTGAACTCTATCAATCAAGTAGCACGTAATCTTTACTGTGAGTCATTAACCTGTAAAAGTGGTTATTTGCAAGGGTGAGCTCGATAGCCTAGCAAATCTAACAGTTTTCATGCATCACATAACATATAATAGCATACTCAGTTCATGCATTCATAATCAATTAATATTTACTACGCATGTTACTTCTCATATAACAGGCATATAAGTTTACTTCACAAACATATCATCAAAGATCATCTTTTAAATTTCATACATATCTCATATGCATTTCATATATATACATCAATATTCTCATAGCATAATATAGCTCAACTAATAGTTATCGAATTCATATATCAAATAGAAACTGAAAGACTTGCCTGATTCGTAGTTTATCAACTACGACTTAACTGCTTAAAGCTTATCTGCACTGCGTATATTCCTACATAGTTATATAATCATGAATTCATATCCATTAGTCATATATTTCATACATTCTTAATATAATAATAATGTTACATTATTTCCTAACTAGGTTTGTAAAACCTTCATTTCGCTTTCTCATCATACTCTTAGAATAGCTAGGTGTGTATAGGTATACCTTAACCACTCATACTTGACATTAACATTCATATACATTTATCACACACTTGAGTCGCTGTGTGTTTGACACATATTTAAAGTTCATAGATGCGTGATCTATTTTCAAGTTCATATTCAAACTACTTAGCTCCATAATGATTTATTTCAATTAATAAGGCTTAACAACTTTCTTTAACAAGATTCGATGTTATAAGCTTTTAAACCATGTATTGGTACTAATAAGCCTCTAATAGCATGCTCATATGTATATATCTTATTTACATAGATATAGCATAGTTCATTATTCACTTGAAAGTTCCAATTCATGCTTAGTTAGATGATGAACATATTCATCATGTCTAAAGGCATAAGGCGTTCAAGTTCACTTTTAAAAGTCATTCTAGGCCAAGTTAAAGCAACTAGGTGCAACTTTTAATCTCATTTCATAGCTAACTAAGCCATATATATATATGTTATCATGTTTAGAATTTTAAGTACACAAGTTACTTTAAGTTCGTTCTCAAAGTTTCAAGTTTTCTTTAGAAATTATTTTTAACTAAGCTATTGTTAGTTGATAATAAGTAAAGAAACATTAAATCACTTCTCATGCTTAGGTATACTAATAACTCAACAATATTTATGTGTTAAAATATCATAACTTCAAAGACTCGAGGTTCGTCAATGTTCGTGTTCAAAACTCCAAGTTTCTTTTCAAAACACTTACTAAATCATACTAAAGCATTCCATTAGGAGTAAAGTAATCTTATATGTCGTGTCTATTATCATGCATATTTATGTTTTATCACTTAAAATAACATATTCCATCGTCGGGAGCACTATGCTTGCGTAGGTGCTCGTTTGACACCCTCCGATTGCCTCCAAATACGTAATAGTCATAAAGATGACTATTTTTACTTATTCTAACGACCTCAAATTGAAACAATTAAAGAACAAAAGTTGTTTCGTTCTTGTTTCGTATTATTTTAAATCTCCTCAATTGGAGTTCGTTGAAAACGTTATGCCCATTTTAGTAAAACATGTTCGGTCATATTTTCAAAACATCTGTAAGTCAGACTACCCCCCCGCCGGGGTGGGGGTTTTACACTATAATAGCCTGCCGGGGCTGGTCTAGCTGCTGCAGCTCAAAATTTCCTTCCCCTGCTATGAACCATCATGCCAAAATTACAACCCAATAACAATACAATGATACCCAATTGATATAATTTACTACCAAACACCCCTAGCATGCTTTTAACAATTCCAAGCACACACACACTCAAATTCAAGAGTCAATTCATGAGTTATGCCATTTTTCCAAAGTTTAACACATTTAGCGATTCTCTACACTACAGATTCGTTACTTGACCAAATTACTTCGTTTAAATTTTGTTGATTTCGTATTTAACCATATTAACAATGTTTAGCATCAATTTACACATTCTATCATGCTTCAACTATAAATTTTTTGACTCAAAACATGTATTTTAGTACTTTTCTAAGAACTTGCAAAGAACTTGAATTTAAGAACATAGTTTAAGAATTATACCACTTGATTGCTCTAATTTGCTAACCATAGCTCTCCTAACCTCTGATTGCTCTCAATTATACAACCCTTCCATAACAAATTTTCTCAGATAACTCAACCAACATAAATGAGAAGGAAGAGTTCTTATTTATAGGGAAATCATTGTCCATACAATGATTTTGCCCAAAGATTTAAACTAAGAAGAAGAAGAAGAAGATGTTGGTCAAGAAGGAGTTGGTGGAAAAATCAAATCAACACACCCCCCTCTTCATCAATTGGAAGCTATGGATTTTGGAGAAGAAGAAGCAAGATAGCTAGCTAGCCTTTTTGTATTTCACGTGAATGGAGAAATGACACACAAATTGGGACACTACCCTTAAAACTCAACATTCCATATTATTATTAGCATACTTAAGTTTATTTGATATTTGTCCATAAATGAGCATACATATACACCCACTCATACATTACACATAGAATTATATAATCCATGTACATTGATTTATTTCAAATTATATTTTAATTGGGCTAATTATAAAAAAGTTGGATATTCTCAACCCATCATTTTTCATAAAATTTATCATCTCAAATATACCCAATTATCATAATGATAATTAATATCAATTATTTATTAACTCACCATTTATTTTCTTTTAATATTTCCCATTAAATCTCCCTTTGATTTAACTTCCCTAGTTATGCCACACAAGACATAATTATGTGAACTTAGTAATTAATAGCTCATAAGCTTATAATAATATAATCTCACAAAATAATATTATTCTTGACTTTACATCTTATAATATGGTCATGGAAGTGGTCCATTGCACCATGTTACATTTTATTATCTCACTTGTACATTGTGCTAACATACTAATCTTTATACATATGTATTCAATTACTTCCTATATTATATGGTTATCATTGAAGTGTCACACTTCATTTCATATCATATAGATGTAGCTACTATATAATATATAATCATTGCACATACAATTTAATTCCTTCAATTATTCATTCATTAAATTATTGAATGAATGCTTATTCCATCAATTTGCCACACTAGACATATCACACATGGTTACATTAAGCTTATTCTCATTCTCATTACTTATTCATCTCCTACCACATTACTATTTATAACATGTTCAATTTACATCGAACTATTATATCACAAAGTTCACATATATAAATATATCATGAATGGAAATATTTAAATATTCTTTATAACATTTGCGGTAATATAATAACTCAAGTTATTAAAATAACTTAGTTTTCTTTTATTGCTTTAACCCTTTTGGAAATACATTACTATAATCAAAATTATGTATTTCGACATAACATAAGATGTTTTTATCATGTTTTCTCCAAATATAAGAACTAATCATAATAAAACGATTTACTAATTTTCTCAAGATATTATTCTTAATATAATATCTATGTATTATTAAAATATTTACATGCATGACACACGTACACACTATATAAGAAAATAAGTTTATTTCTTATTATGATAAATTGTTTCCACCAACTTATATATCAAATATATTTTAATATATTTATCATATTATTTATTCATACACATTACCTCATATAAAGCTATATAAGGTAATATCAAAATAATATTCCCCCTTTTATTAAAATAATCAAATGCTAGAATTTATTTTAATATCCTTTAGTATAAATATACTATAATTATTTCTCTTTCCTTTCTATAGATTGTCTCAACACAATTTCTTTAATCTATACATTTAGCCATATCTCAATATTAATCAATAAATCTCTAACCAATATTTATCTAAAAATATATCGATTTTCTTCTCTTGTCAACAACGTACATATATACAAGTCTAAACCTAGCACACATCGAGTCTTTAATAGTATTTAATATAGTACACTAAGTGGTTTCCCACAAACAACCAACAAATTAGTTTTCATCTCGTCTACACTGTTTTCACAGTGAGTTAGATCGGTTACTAATTCGTATATACCTTCGCTCTCTGAAGAAGTCGTTTAACCCAGCTCCTATACATCCACCATTAAAGGGTACGGTTGCACTGCCTTAGACTTAATACTTACTCGTACATATACTCAAGAAATTGGTGATTATCAAAGATATTTAATGTCACCAACTTAGTATGATAAAATAATTTCACATAAACTATATAATATCGATAGATAAATTTCTATCCATCTTCTTTACTTCAAATAACTCGCCTCTCCAATAAATAACAAATATATAATAATAATATATTTATTAAACATAGAAATCACTTATTGCATAGTTTATATTACCCCATGCAACACAATACCACATACCTCTTAACGCATATATATTCTTATTCGAACCATTCTCATGCCTTAAGAAATTTATTTACTAAATTTTTATTTTAATAATTTTTAAAATTCGGGTTCTTACAATAATAGGGATGGGGCAACCATATGGGTCACCCAATGGTGGTGCGCCTACCACTTAGTGGCAAAGTTTCCTAAGGAGGTGGCAGTTAATGCCCAAATGGTGACTCAAAAGTTGTTGGTTGATGTAAGAACCGTGAATTTTATGAATAAATATTAATAAGAATGTGAATATTTATTTTATATAAATATTTATGTGTCATGAGATGAGTGACTCAATTAGATTAAATTGAATTTATGACAATTGAGAAGATGTAGGGAAATATGATGAGATCTGTGAAATGCCTTGTGTGGCACGAGAATAAAAATTATGATGGTTTAATTAAATTAAAGAATGAATAAATTAAGAAGTGAATGATTAATTAATATCATATTGTTAATTAATTGTTATTATGAGTAATATAATATAAATGAGTAAATAAGTAATTTAATAAGATTTATATTTATTCAATTAATTGTTGTGTGCAAGATATGTGATAATTGATAGTATTATATATAGTACCTATATTCAATTAAAAAGGAAGTGTAGCGTGACACTTTAATGCGACTATGTAATATATAAAACTATATAGTAAAATTGAATGAATTATAAGTTACATAAAGGATGCTTATGTGATAACATGTATGTGTGAGAACATTAAAGATGTACTTTATGTAATATTAAATTAGAATAAATCAATGATTTGCAAATTAATAATTATTTCAATAAGTAAGTATAATTGGAATAATAAAGTTTTGTGGAAATAATGTGTTATTAATATCCAACTAATTATATTTCAACCCAATTTAAATATTATTTGGACTAACCCAATGCACATGAATTATATGATTTTGTGTATATGTAACCATAACTAAACCTAGATAATAACATTGAGACATTAAAAATTAAATTTTTGAGTCAAATTATTAACCCTCATTAATAATGCCGAGGACCAATTGCTAGATCGGTGTAGTTAAAATTCTTATCCCAAAACATTAGTTCAATTAGCCTTCATTCAGCCACATAGTAGGCGATTGGCCTATCCCTACCTTGCCCAAAATTAGAGTTGCCAATGATGGTGGTGAGAATGGCTGAAGATGTAGCAAGTAAAACTTTCCACCAACTTCTCATTGTTCAATGGCTTCTTCTACCATCTGTTAGTTCAAACCTTAGGGCAAAGTCTAATGTTTGGTCAATAGCTTGGCTATATATAGTAGTCCTCCCTTCTCAATTTCTAGTTGCTAGAATTTGTATCAATTCTATATAGAGAGAGTGAGTGTTGTGAAATTGAAGAGCAATTAAAGGTTGTGAGAGTAAAAGTTAACAATTTTAGCCTCAAGAGGTAACATTACTGTTGAACATGTTCTTGATTGTAAGATTTTTAAAATTTAGAATTTACATGAATTTCTTACTAATTAGTTTGGTAACTGTTATCCATGTGTTATCTAAGTTTATATGCAAGCCTAGAAGCATTGTAGTTGGTCTGAGTTGCAACTAGAAGGATTTAGCAATGCTTGTGTTGAGGCTCTACAGAAACAAAGCCATTTTTTTTGCCTCTAGCCGAAGTGGCATGGCCGCGCCACTTCTATAGTACGAAACTGCACGGCTGCATAGGTTGCCAGTCTTGGAAACTGATTTTGTTTGCCCTCATGAGCATGTTATTATAGTTTGATTATGCATGTAAATGACCCTAACATATGTATTGATGTTGTTTGGTTATAGTAAGTCATTTTAGCTTGGTTTAGTATGTGTATTCAAAGAAAACTTAAAGATTTGGAAACTAATTTTGGTGAGCATAGTGTAATGTATATTCTAACCTTATGTACAAACATATCAAGCTCTTTTATGCCTTAGCATGTGACTAATATGTTGGTTTATGTTGTTAGGCGTAATATAGACTATTCAAGTATGATTAAAAAGGAGTTTTCAAGTAGAGGACTATACTAGCTATGTGTAAATGAACTATGTACACTATAAATTCTGGACTTAAAAGCATGCTTATGTGGTCTAGTTATGTAGATATGAAAACATGATAGTAAGTGAAATAGTTTTGCATGCTTGATTGGTTAACATGAGATTTTCAAAATAGTTTGGGAAACTAAATTGGTTGATAACAACCTTGCATGTATTATGAGATTTTGACTATCATGTTAGGATATGAATATGCATGTAGACATGATTGACTTGTATGCCAGCTAGTCATATGCATTGTAGACTAGTTGAGTATGGTTTAGAACAGGTCTAAATGAAGTAGAACTATACAACTTGAAATGTATGACTAAGATAACGTGAGCATGTATAGTTGAGACTTATTGACCTAATTGTATGTGTATAATGACTAAACATGAGATACTTTGTTAAATGAACACTTAAAGCCTTGATTAGGTGGGAATTGATAACGAACCATGTTAAAGACAAGATATAGGATCAAACCTAGTTATAAACATCATGACATGTATGTTTTGGAAGCGTCATTATATAAGTATATGGGTGTGCAAGTTTGACCATGTTTCTGTTTCTCGGCTCTGATTTGAACTGGGAGCAGCGCGACCGCGCCACTCCCTAGTTCAAATTAAGCGCCGCCGCGCCACCCTGCTGTGACGCCCCCAAAATAGGTCCATACAACCCATTCTGAGTCGCTAAATACATGGTACACAATTCAAATACAAACTTAATTTATACAATATGACAAACGTAAGCTGAGAGTTTTAATAAGAATATTGTCTCGTAGACAATATCTAAACTCAAATATAGTCCTTATTATATTTATTATCACACTATTTCATAGAATAGTGAGGACTACTATAGCCACCATCTTGGACCATCACTCCATTCCCCGACTAGTCCCAACTATATTCTTATTTCCTGAAGAGAACAATAAAAGAAAAGGGTGAGCTTAACTAGCCCAGTAAAAAATATTATGACTAAGATAATATAGAATAAATTATCCTTAGTCTTCAATAGTATAAAAATTAATAGAATACAATTGACAACAAATTTAACTACAGCAGAACAAGCAATTCATTAGAAGAGTCAAGTAGAGCATGCTATCTACTATCTTCTATGATTTAAAAGTTCATCATCAATATTTTATCTCTGCAATACATCTCAATAAATAATCTACATCACCGAATTATCCATGCACTACGGGCCAATGATATTCGTTAGTGTCACATCCACGAATTATCCATGCACTACGAGCCAAGGATATTCGTTAGTATCACCAATGGTCTTGATCATGCCAAACAATTGTCCATCAATGCACTACGGGTCAATGAGGACTTTTACCACATCATTTGAAACATTACAGGTCATGATTATACCGATACATAATTCCTGGTCATAATCAAACCAATCAACAGTCCATTTATGCACTATGTGTCAAAGATGACTTTCATCACAATATAAGCATGAGGATGATGACAATGATATAAGAATTCAATTAAGTGAGATCAATGATAAATTTTAAAGATTTATAATTCAATTTATCCAGAATTTAAGAATGTCCAAATTGTTAACATGATAACTGCTTTGTGGAGTAAAATTCAAGAATAATATTCATGTATCAAAAATAATTTAGACAGAAAAGAAATAATTTTTTTATCATGAATAGTACCCTGGATGAATAGTACCAGAGTGAATAGTACCCTATGAATAGTACTTCATGAATAGTACTATGTGAATAGTATCGTATGTATAAATAGTGTCGTTTGTATGAATAGTATCTATGAATAGTACTCCGGCATGAAAAGATTAAAATTTAATAAGAATGTCCAAAAAAATATTTCAATGAAACGATACTAGATGAAGCGCAAATTTCAAGGAGTATAGAAGCAATACTTATCAAAATAAGTGTAGAATTAGGAATATAAAACGAAATAATATTACTTACATACTACAGAGTATGGAAGAAAATATTATTTTTTACGAATACTGAACAAAATAATATCCCTTACCTTAGTAGGAGAGTAATTCCGACTGGTATAGTAGAGATATTCTTGAAAAAAACTTGCACTGTTTTCCACACTCAAAGCTTCTTTAAACTCAAAAGAAATACGCTCAATATTATAGAAGAAGAATTCTCTGATTCTGGTGTGATTTTCATTTCTAAACTAAGCATCCTATTTAAAGGAGAATGGCAAGACACTATTTAAGAATAATCACAGATGCACAGTACAAAAAATTTTCAGACGAAGTTCACGGGTTCAGTATTATCTTCTGAAGGTGTTGGCCAATGAGGAGAGATTATTAGTATACCAATTGGATATATAGACTAATGAGAGAGTGCCCTTATTTATAAGTTAGTGAATAGTACAGAATTATTTAGAAAGTTTGGCCAATAATAACATAACCAGCCAATCAAGGGATTACCTCCTTTGAAGGTAATTAGGGCCACGGAAGAATTATGTATCTAAAAAAAAACTAAATGAACAAACACCAATTTAAAAGGAAAATTGAACAAACATCTTCCACTCATTAATTATTATTCTTATCTTTAATTAACACGATATTTATTCATCATTAATATTATAACTCATAATATTAACAACCAGATCATTCCCAAGAAAGAGGGGGCTTTCCGATAAGAACTTTTCCGTATTGACGCACAATTAGATGACCAAACCCCTTTCCTCGACAGAACTTTCTAGACATTGTTAATAATACAAATAATAATATGAATAACTGTATCGTCTCATTTATTGATTTAATAATATAAAATATTGTGCAGATGATACTGTGATAATAATTGAATCAATAATATGAGATACTATGCATCAACTACTGTTGCAATAATTGAATAAAACTGAGTGACTTCTCACGTAAGCATCAATAATCAAATATACTGTACAATACCGTGTGCTACTATGTAATCACGCGTATTACTGTACTTTTATCACCGGATATTTCAATAGTTAACGGTAAATGGTTTGCCATTATTTTTATAAAAAGGTTATTTCTGTCACTTTCTAAATTTGACAGTAATTCTGTTGTGGGGTCCACCAATGATTGTGTCGTCATACGAATATTCCTTGATAAAACGAATATACCCTGACCAAATGAATGCTTTATAACAACTTGCTTAATTTGCAAAATTTGTAAATATTACCCACAACTATAACATTATATCAAATCCACACCTTATTATTCAAAATAATATTTAAAGAAAAATTAAATCTTTATTCATAAAAGTTGGGGTCTTACACTGCAGTGAAGTCTGCCTATTCTGTTTGTGATCTGAGATTTGATGCATGCTTGTATTGTTATCTCAATCTGTAATACATGTCCAGTACAATATTCAAAGTGTAAATTAGCATGCTAACAATAGAATCATATATTTGATAAGTGTTTATAAACTTTCAAACGTTAAGTCAAAAGATGATTACGAACTATGTTATTTGATTACATAGTGTCTTACAAACTGATTTTGGGTTATGTGTATGTAAGGTATGTAATGACGTACATATGGGATTATACGACTAAGTTAGACTCTTATGTATGCTTTTAAACTTACATATCAAGTATGAGTATTAAATATACGTAACTAATGAATATCCTATATGCGTACTATGTTATAATAGGATTCAAAAAGTGTTGTTAAGCTATACGTTGGTAAACTACGCATAAGGCAAGTTTTCTAACTTACACGACTTTGAATATTGTGCAAGTATCTAAACCTTAACTCTTTGATGCAAGTTCCTAACCCTATTCTTTATGGAGCATTACTTAAGCTTGTACTATTATTGGTCATACAAGTAGACCATTGAAAGTATGATTCATGTCTTATGACTTAATGCTTCGTAGGTTAAGATTAAGTTGTTTACATTCTTCGAACTTTGATTTCGGGTGTTAAACTTATAATTGTTCGTATATACTTTGAAAAAGCGGTCTATGCCATTTGATTCGACTAGACCTAAATCATGAATTTGAAAGCTATCCAAACCAATCGAATTGGTAAGGACTTTTATAATTGATTGAGATGAACAACCCTCCTTGAAGGGGAAACTGTATAATTGTCGGGAGACCGACATGCGCACATGAGTACGATTAAATGTTAGACATAACATAGGGTACTTTAGGCTGATCACCTATTGTACTTGTTTTTATTGTATTATCAGTATATTACTGTTAATTTTAGTAGAAGTTCATAGTCCTTAGTGACTGCTCAGTATTCATTATTTTAAAATCTCAAAATGATTAAGTGTTGAATTTTATTGATATCTTTCTGTCCTTAGCGACCATTATTGAGAACCATCGATACTTCTTGCTATCTTTGAACTATCATTTATTGTTGTACCCTTGAGAATTTAAAACTATATTGAACACCCTTATTGCTATATTACTTGCTGAGAAAACTTGTTGCTCATTCTTTCTTTCCCTAAAAATATTTCAGTTAAGGTAGAGCAATGCGAACCCTCGGGCACTGATAAGGGTTAGGGCAAAGCTACGAAGTAGCTTCATATTTATTTGGAAATATAATGATAATGTAAAGACATAAATTGTGTTATATATTAGTTATGTCTAAGGTATGTTTACGTATGTTTAAAGTATGTAAGAGATGTTTAAGTTACGAAATCTTATGATATGAATGATTATATTAAATAAATGTAATCTATTATGTTATTTCAGTTGCATGAGATGTTATTTAGTCATTAGATATGTAGCACGTGGCGAACCAAATTCGAGACGCGAGTGGTCCGAATTTGGGGGCATCAAAAGTTGGTATCAAACCAGTAGTTATAAACCTTAGGAGCGAGAGTTCTTAGATTATAACTTAGAAGAACTTAGAAGATAGGAAGGGATAAAACTTATATAGAGTTTTCCTAAAGAGAGACTTAGTGTGTTATGGAATATAATTTAATTCTATACAATGAACTTATGTTTTATTTAACATTCTAATGAAGTTTGTTGTTTGTTGTCTTGTGTTTGTGGTTGTTGGATGACAGACATGGGAGTACCTAGTAGTGTGGCAGAGGAGGAGCCCTGAGATATACATGTCGTATATGAGGCACCCCTAGAGGATGAGCCTGTACAGGTAGTTGCACCGTCCGAGTTTGATGACGAGGACGAGATAGAGGTAAAGTCTGATCCAGAGGAGGAGCCTATGGAGGATGAGCCCATGGAGGACTCTGACTAGGCTACATTCGAGGATCAGATGTTGGGGGAATACGAGGAAAGATTTCTAGAATTTGAGTGTCAAGTTGAGGAACTAGAGACCCAGGCTCAAGAAAGAGAAACTGAGATGCAGAAGCTGAGGGATGAAGATCTTAAGAGGAAACTGAAGATGAAAGAGTTGGAGGTAGAACTTGTATATCGCAAGGAGGCAGGAATGCAGATGGGAACCCTTTTCCATCGATTGATAGCCAGGAATGTCGAGTTGGCAGGAAAGCTGGAAGAGATGGAGCAGAGAGAATTGAGCGAGAAGATGGAAAAGGAGGCTCTCCGTACTCAGCTAGAATTGGAGGTAATAGATATGATCAACTTTGAGGAGAAGTGGGAATTAGCTAATGAGAGGGCATGCGATTTAGAGAATGAAGTCAGGTGTAAGAAGAGGAAGGTGAACAAGATGGGTTATGTGTTTCACTCGGCTATTGAGAGAGTGATTGATGGTGTATATCACAATCCGGTGGAGTAGGGATAGACCCGACACACTATGAGCAGAGAGTTGATGGCATACATAGCCCAGATCGAGTACAAGAGCGCTGTGGATCGTGGGATGTTGGGATGAGACCCAGTAGTCTAGCTGTAGTTGTAGTAGTTCCTTTATGTGATGTATATTATGACAACCTAGAAAATCGGCTGGTCCAAAATTTAAATTTAAAGAAATAGTTATTAATAAAATAATTTTTTATTAATACTATTATCTGCTATGTGTTTATTAATCGTTCTATAACCTAGGATGATTATAATACGGGAGTATTCTGGCTACGAGTTAGACTGAACGAATAAGAATTTTCAAGATGAAAATAAAATTTTTCCGGGAACAAAAATATTTTTGGGGAAAAGACGAAATATGCACTATTCACCCTGCGAAACCTAAGAGTTATGGTTTGAATAACCTAAGCCTTTCCAAGAGTTCAGTATGTCGAAATGACACTCCGTCGAAAGATTTGACGATAATATATCGTGAAAAGTTAAGTAAGCCGATAAAAGCTTTTCTCAAAAAACGTGCAAAAATCGGACGAAATAAAAACGACGAAAAATATTGTTATGTACTTTTCATCTATTTAGCTACGTTAGGGGATAACATGAAGGAAAATGCTTAACCTCAAAAAGTGTTTTTTAGTTTTTTGGAGTTTCGAAGAATGCGTAAAAGTTAATCGGTAAAGGAAAGACGAAATATCCAAAAATATTTGGATTCCGAAAATTACAGTTTTTAAAACTGTCGGACGAAACCCGAAAGACAGAACCACGAAACTTCCAAGGAAAGTTTTGTTAATAGTAAGGAGGTGGAATAGTAAGGAGGTGTGAATAGTAACAGAAGGGGCAAAATGACTATTTTGGCCCTAGCTTTGAAAATCTATATAATGAAAGTGTTAGTTAATTTTTTCAAAATGAACCAACACTTTGGAAGAGAGAGAGAGCTTGAGAGCTTGGAGAAGATGGAGAAGGAAGAGAATGAGCATGAATGATCGGATCGAAAGTGTTCGTGAAATAGAAAAGCTAGCGAATCGCCGGTTTGGTCTAAAGGAAGAAAAATAAGGAAGGAATGTATTAAAACCTAACTTTTAAGTTAGATTTTCTTTAAGTTTTATATGTTAAAAATATAGCTTAATGAGAATAAGAAGTAAATGATGTTAGGAATAATTTCGTATGGTTGAAATCATTGAGAAAAGAAGAAATAAGAATTATAAGTTTAGTAAAAAATTTCTTAAGGAAGTATAAGTTTTGTAAAGAATTTGAACGATCCAAATGAATCATATGAACGATTTGGTGAAATAAGTAAGTAATGGAGTTTTATAACATCGAATTCCAAGAAAAAGTGAAATAGTAATCAAAATATTAATTAAAAACGAAGAACACACGAAGACCTCATAGTATTGATATTGAATGATTGTTCTGAGTATACAAAAGGCTGTATGACTTAGAAGATAAAGAATGAATCCTGAGGTATGTCATTTAGTTGCCAGAAGCCATAAAGAATAAGAAATTGACTTAACGAACATTATAGTTTAATGGTTCAGATAAGTTAAGATAAAGTTTAGGTTGTGGTACAATCGTATTCTTTGATGGTTGACATATGGGAGCTGGACTAAACAATTCCTTCAGAGAGCGGAGGTATATATGAAACTGGCGATCGATCTAACTCACTGTGAAAGACAGTGTAGACGAGACAGGAACTTGTTTGTTGGTTGTTTGTGGGAAACCACTCAGAGTACCATATGGACTACTAGCAGAGACGCGATGTGTACTGAGTCCTAGAAGAGTTATAAGAAAAGGATAAAAAAATGTAAATCATCAAAGATGATAAGCGTATGAGTAAGACATCTTCATATGTCATGAAGCTGTAAACCGATAAAGAAAGTTGGTCGCGTAAACTTAGATTACAAGAACGTGAACCCTAAGAAGTAAAGTTAAGTAAACTAATGTGCAAGTCAAATATATGACTAATTGGTGTATGTGCTTTTTCCTTATGTGTTATATAGGGATTGGAATGAGCAGTTCAGCGTAAGCTGTAGCTGTGCTTAAGGCAAGTTTCCTAATTTCATTCATATTACATGAATGCTGGTTTTTTAAACTTCTCAGATGTTGAACTTGAGAAGTCTTATCTATGTGCATATGTGCGATATATGTACAAGGTGGTAGTAGGTATGAGGCCTTGTGCCATAATTTGAACACTTTCGTGTATCTATGAGATGAATTGTTATATGATTGAGTTGTTCAATATAAGTATGTTCTGTTTATACATGAACCGTTATTGTTAAGTCTATGCTAATGATTTTGGCCAGACAGGATGTGAATGGAAATAAAAAGTAGAAGAATGGAAGTATTTCAAGGTGAATGTGACTAATGTTTTAAAATGATAGGAATCAAGATTATTCCTATTGTTCAAGCTGCTTCATAAACTTTGTTCGGTTATTAAAGTTTTAAAAGAATGTTTAAATTCTTGAAGTTGTTATTCAACTAGTATGACTTGCTGGGCCATTGAATGCTCACACTTGCTTTAAATGAAAAATATTTTCAGTGTACGAGGTTAGAAAGAACTTAAGGATCCCGTAAAGATCAAGCTGATCGGTATCCAGAAGAAACTCATACTTATGAAAAGTTTGTGACTCATAGTTATATGCTATGTTTCTAAGCCCTAAGTATATGGATAGTCCTTGATTTGTTCTTGGATTACGTATTGTGAAGATAAGTTCTTAAACGCATATGGTTGTGAAAAGTTCCTAAACACATAAAGTGTGGTAAGTTGATGGACTATACTAAGGTATAGGAATGTTAGACTGAAAATGAAGTATTTTCAGTAGACTTAGCATTGAAGGTGCTAGAGAAGATTAAGTATTGTCGCAAGTAAGACAATGGAGGAAGATGAAGAAATAGGATATTCCAAGTCATCTAGCTATGCTAGATTTCAAAGTTTATTAAAATCTGTGTTATATGTGCGTTTTGAAAAGGAAAGACTTGGTTCAACTTTTGGCACCAACAGATTTTAAAAGAACTATTCTTGGTATGTCTATGCTAATTGCTTCGGCTAGACAGAAGTTGATTTGAAATATCAAAATAAATTTTATATCATCAATGCATTTGATGCAAAGATGGTAAATGGATGGAGTCATTAATGCAATTAAACCTAGTGTTGGATTTGATCTTATGATCAACAACTCACTATAGTATGATGTATAATGATAAAGTCATAAACTGACGAAGTACTCAACGTACTGTGAAAAGTACGGTATCATGACGTCATTTAACGTTTTGATGTATTGTAAAAGAATTTAAAGAAGAAGTTGATGTCAATTGATTTGACTAGATAAATGTTTCAAGTTGATGTCCAATTTATTGGTATGGTCTAAGCTACTTGATTTGGCTAAGACGAATGATATGTCATGTTATAAGAAAATCGAGCTTTCTTTAAAAAAGTTATGCCAAGCCAAATTATTTTGGTGCGAAATCTGATGAATGAGTCTGAGGTGAACATACCCCGAAATAGGGTTATACGATGGGTTGATCACCTACGTATGGAAGAGGTAGTTTACTTTCTTTGTGATTGTAAACTGACCGTGAAAGAAGGGTTTACGACGAAATGCTGTTCAACCTAGTAAGAGTTCATGGTCGATTTGACCCCTCAGCAAAAGTATGAAATGTTTTAAAGGAATTTTTATATTCCTCGTTATTCCTTCTACTTCATGATTCTTGATAAGTTATAAAGGTTAGGGAATGATTGAACGGTAGGAACTTCTTTGAAGAGAAGTTGAGAAGAAGGGTAAGCTAAAATTTTGAGGACGAAATTCTGTGAAGAAGGGGTGAATATGATGACCCGAGAAAGGGTGTGGTTTTAAGAAATTCCGAGGATAGAATTTTTATAAGGGGGGAAGGATGTGACAACCCGTAAAATCAGATTGTCCAGAATTTAAGTTTAAAGAATTAGTTATTAATAAAATAAATTTTTATTAATACTATTTTGTGCTATGTGTTTATTAATCGTTCTATAACCTAGGATGATTATAATACGGGAATATTCTGGCTATGAGCTAGACTGAACGAATAAGAATGTTTAAGACGAAAATAAAATTTTTCCGGGAACAAAAATATTTCTAGGGAAAAAGACGAAATAAGCACTATTCACCCGACGAAACCTAAGGGTTAGGGTTTGAATAACCTAAGCCTTTCCAAGAGTTAGGTATGTCGAAATGACATTCCATCGAAAGATTTGGCGATAATATATCGTGAAAAGTTAAGCAAGCCGATAAAAGTTTTTCTCGAAAAACGTGCAAAAATCGGACGAAATAAAAACGGCGAAAAGTATTGTTATGTACTTTTCATCTATTTAGCTACGTTAGGGGACAACGTGAAGGAAAATGCTTAACCTTAAAAGGTGTTTTTTAGTTTTTCGGAGTTCCAAAGAATGCGTAAAAGTTAATCGGTAAAAGAAAGACGAAATATCCAAAAATATTTGGATTCCGAGAATCGCAGTTTTTAAAACTGTCGGACGAAACCCGAAAGACAGAACCACGAAACTTCCAAGGGAAGTTTCGTGAATAGTAAGGAGGTGGAATAGTAAGGAGGTGTGAATAGTAATCGGAGAGGCAAAATGACTATTTTGCCCCTAGCTTTGAAAATTTATATAATGAAAGTGTTAGTTGATTTTTTCAAAATCAATCAACACTTTGGAAGAGAGAGAGAGAGAGCTTGAGAGCTTGGAGAAGATGGAGAAGGAAGAGAATGAGCATGAATGATCGGATCGAAAGTGTTCGTGAAATAGAAAAGCTAGCGAATCGCTGGCTTGGTTTAAAGGAAGAAAAATAAGGAAGGAAGGTATTAAAACCTAACTTTTAAGTTAGATTTTCTTTAAGTTTTATATGTTGAAAACATAACTTAATGAGAATAAGAAGTAAATGATGTTAGGAATGATTTCATACGGTTGAAATAATTGAGAAAAGAAGAAATAATAATTATAAGTTTAGTAAATAAATTTCTTAAGGAAGTATAAGTTTTGTAATAAATTTGAACGATCCGAATGAATCATATGAACGATTCAGTGAAATAAGTAAGGAATGTTGTTTTATAATATCGAATTCTAAGAAAAGTGAAATTGTAATCAAAATATCGATTAAAAACGAAGAACACGCGAAGAACGTTGTTGATGGACAAATTTAAAACCATCGTAGTATAATTGTTGTTGATGGACAAGTTTAAAACCATCGTGTATAAGTCAGTTGCTTATTACTTGGTTAGGAATGGTAGAAACGTTCATAAAGAACGGATTAAACTAAGCTATAACGAAGTTATGGCAAATTTTCCGTAAAAGACGAACGAGAAATAGAAAGTATGTAAATGAACCCGAAGGAGTAGGGTTTTATAAGAATGTAAGAGAGCGTAGAAAACGTGTGTCGTGGACTCAAGAACGAACAAATTCTGAGTTCGGATGACCGAATTACGGACGAACGGACGAAGAACGTTAATAACGTAAAACAAACAAGGGATGAAGATTAGGCCAATTGAATGGCATGTTAACAGATTTAGAATAAAGTTCTGTCAGAGGGGAATTGAAGTACGTAAGATAAGGAAGAGAATGGCTTTAGAATGACCTCGTTTTGAGCTATAACGAAGAAGTTATGAGATTGCGATGTCAGCGTCTCAAGTATGTAAAAGACTTAGAAAAATTTTCTAAGTTTAATGCTCGGCGCCGCAGCGCCAGCTGAGCCTTGGGAGGCGGCACCGCAGTATGAGCTCGGGCCATCAGCTACTACTAAGTGGCACCGCAGCGCGAGAGATAGTGAGGAGTTTGGCGCCACAAAGCCAGACCGGGGGAGAAGGTAACGTAGGCTCGCGCCGCAGCGCGACAGGAAGAGAAGGACCCGGCGCCGCAACGCCGGTGCATGGCAAGGCCCAATAATGAGCTTTTAAGTGCTCAATTATTGGGGGATGTGCAAGAAAGAAATATGAACATGTAGTTCACCTAAAATAACGCTTAAAAAAATGATTTAAACCTTTAATGAATATTGAACGAAGAAATTGAACAGGGTTGAAAAGACGAAGAATGTAATAAACATAAAAGCAACGCAGTTGCGATGCACGAGTGGTCTTGGCACACAGCGAACTGTATGGCTTCGACATTAAGAAAGAATAATGAACGTGGGGTTCATGTAATGAATAAATGGATGAAAGCTATAACGAACAGTAATGAGATTAATGAAAGTCCGAGTGTGAGTCAGATAGAGACGGATAGAAGGAAAGTAAGCGTTAAACGCTTTAACCGACGTGAGGGTTGAGTGTACGCGGATATTAAACGTGCAGAACCTACACTCCGTGTATGGTTTGACCGTAAGGCAATGAAGAATAAAGAAGTTGAATTAAAGACAATGATGTATAACGTTAAGAATGTGACAACCCGAGAATTTAGATAATTATTTAAATATTAAAATATTGAATTAGGGTTAAATAATAAACCTAGACAAAAAATAAGTGAATGTATTTAATGTTTCTGTGAAGAAATTTTAAGGATTTCAAAATTCTGTGATGAATTTTGGTAGGTTTAAAATCTTTTGGTGAATTATTCAGGATTAAGGGTTTAAGTATATATGTTATGTGAATACGATTGTATATGTGTACAATATGTGGTTAAGGGTCAAGGGTTGACTAGATAGCCTATATCAGTGGCAAACCCTATTATTATATTAAGAACGTCAACAAAATTTTTTGATTTATAAGAAACCCTAAAATTAGTTCTGAAAACCCTAATTTCAGTTCCGGGAATTTGAAACCCTAATTCGGAAGTTGAAAACCCTAATTTGGGAATGCAAATGCTAGTATAAGGTTTAAACGTTATTAATTATATTTAATTAGGGATAACTCTAATTGATTTTTAGAAAACCCTAATTGTTCAGCTAGAAATCTTAATGCATAATTATGACCCTAATGGCTAATTTAACAAATTTTAATTAGGAAATATTAATCCTAATTAGAAATCTTGAATTATGATTGGGAAATCTTAATATAATTATAGAATCTAAATTATAATTTAGAAATATTAATTTTTTATTTTGAAAATCGAAATTTGGAAATCTTAGAAATTAAATTTCAAAAATTTAAGGGTTAAACCCTAAACCCTAAGGGATAGGGCAAATGTCAAGTTTGCCATTAAATTTATAAATCAAATAACCATTTTGCCCTTTTGCAATTCTTTAATTAGGAAGTGTGTAAATCTTGCCAAGATCTTGGTGGTTCACCCACTTAAAATATCCCATGTGCTCTATATCTAACAAATCAGCCAATTTGTGCCACCTAGCAACCCAAGTTCATTGAATCTAATATTTGAAGATTTAAAAGTAAGAAAAAGCTTACTTTACTTTTTCATTTCTCCAAGCCCATTCTATTTCTTCAATTTTGGGACTTAGAGTGAGAGAGAGTGAGAATCAAAGCTAAGAACACTTTATAGCTTGCCAAGATCAGATCACAAGGATCAGAATCAAGATCAGGCATTAGAAATGTATAAAAACCCTAAACCTAGAAATCTTATGATCTGATGTTAGATGTTGTTGTTTATTGTTTAAAGGTATGTATTAAGGTGTCATTTAGTGATCTGGGTTATTAAATCCCAGATCCATGACATCAAAGTGGTCGAAATTGAAGATTTTTTAAATCTTGAAAATTGGAAAAAATAAGGCTTGATAGTCTAATGTCAGGGCCTCTAGATTCTTCTGTGTTAGATGTTTAAGGTGTTTTATGTTTTGGATGTGTAGTATGCCATGTAGGCTTTGATCTGGAACTGGAAACAGGGAATGGGTAGATCGTAAGTTATGAGCAGTCAAAACCCGTTGGCCGAACACGAATTATGTTTATGGGCAGCCCAGATTTTGCCCAGAAAGTCTGACAACATTTTTGTGGCCTCGGATCTTGCTGTATGTTAATGTTTAGGTCAAGTTGTTGCTTGATCTTTGTAGCCTGACATGTAGTCTGTGTATTAAAGTCACTAGATAACTTAGATCATAATCATAATGAAAGAGAATCAGGGTCAAACTAGGGTTGACCATCACGCCGGAAGCAGATTCTGGGTAACCTAGATCTTCAAAGGGCGTTTTTCTGACTAGTACTTTGATCGGCCAAGATCTTTTAAGTTTGATGTTTATTTGTTGATCTGATGATGTAGTGTTGTTCCTTGACATCAATACTACACAAATGAACCAATAAAACATAAAATGTAAGCCTCGAAAGCGTTGATGCAAAGGCTCAAAGTAGACACCATATACTGTTCTTCATTTCTGGAAAACCTAAAAATGAAGAACAACCTCTGACGAGAATTTTGAGGGCCCAGATCTCTCTGATTTGGTATGAAATGGCCATGATGTTTGTTTAAGGTTGTAGTATTGCATCAATACTATAACATTAACCCAAAATCGTACCCAGATACATCAAGATCCATGAATTGTAGCCGGTCAAACCTACCACCCGGTAAACTGTCATGAAGATCTGGGTTTAGGCTCAAAAAAACGAAGAACACCTATAGCAACAGTTATGTCGCGATAGGCACCCTTTAGCGACAGTTTCTTAATAAATTAATTATTTTTATTTAATAAATAGATAAAAATAATTTTTAATTATTAAAAATACAAAATAAATTCCTAAAAATTATTTTAAAGCCTAAAAATTAGTTTTTAATTATTCTGAATATATTTCATAAATATTTAATATTTTTACAATAATAAGGGTATTTGATTTATTATAATGTTAAATAAATTATTTAAAAATAATTTTAATACTTGAAAAATCATGAAAAACTATATTATGGTATAAGAAAATATTTTAAGTTATTTTTAATGACTTTTAATATTTTGTGAGGAATTTTATTAATTAATTAATATTAATGATAATTAATTTATTTAATAAATATATTAAATAAATTATAAAAAAATAGAATTAATGATTTAAAAATTATATAAAAATGATTTTAGTGTTATAAAAATATTTTAAGTTATAAAATATAAATTTTGATATTTTTTCATGAAAAATATTAATATTTAATATTAATGTCAATTATCGGATAATGTATTTAATTGTTTAAAAATCATATAAATGTGATTTTAAGGTATTAAAAATACTTTGATATATTTTTATTATGACATGATAAATCATGATAAATGGTAATAATGATTGAAAAATTATGATAAATAGTAATAATTATCTGAAAATTATTACGAGTTTATGAAAAATCTTTGGACTGATAATAAATTATCTAAGATAATTGTTAAGTGTTTAGACATAGTTTAATTGAACTTAAACTCGATAGTTATTCGACTAAGCCGTTGGGATGTTAGAATTATACCGAACTCAACTTAGACTGTAAAAGTTTGACTTGAGGTTAGGTTTTATGTGTTTTATAGACTGATAGGGTTATGTGTTTAGGTTATTTTAAATATTGTGATGATATTATTCTAATTTGTATATCTATATTATTTATATATTAGGTTAAGACAAAGCTTATTAAAATACGTAACGATAATCAACGAAACAGGCAAGTTTCTTATACTCACTTATTGTGCAAGTTTTTCTTAACTCGACCTCGAGTTGTATTATTCAATTATACTTGTGGTTAATCATTTCTGATTGCCATGTCTAAGAATTATTAAATCGCACTCTGTGCATAATGCATGTATTCATCAGGTATGAAAGGCTGATCACCTTCATTACCATTCGGTCCAGATATATATATATATATATATATATATATATATATATATATATATATATATATATATATATATACATTCATGTTCAATGTTCGTTCAGCTATGTAAAATAGAGTTAGTATGTCAGTAAGATTCAAAGACGAATCTCGGCGGGTTATAAAAGATACAGAGTTCCCTAACTCTGATACTAAAGTTGAACAGTAGTGATGAATAGATAGAGTCTAAAAGTCTAGAAGTACAGGGACAGTAGATCGTAAAACAAAACAATCATAGTATACAAATGAATCGTAATATATAAGATGAGATCACCCTGTGATCTGATAAGGTGATAGTATGGAGAAGGGTTAAGTGAATGATTGAAAAGTTTACAGCAAAGATTACTGTGTGTCAGTTGTATTATGAATTGGTACTGATTCAGGAAAGGATTATGAATACGAGTTCAATGAAATTCATATTGAGAAGGGAATTAAGATTAGGTTTGTGTCGCGCTATTTTCTATATGCCTGTTGAGAAGGTTGTTCTTTTCTCATGTATATAACAGATAGATAGGGTATATGTAGAGAATATAGGATTAAGTACGAGTTTGATGAACTATGTATAGTGTTGCGTGAATGGAGTATTAAAGATAATAGGAATAGATAGATTACTAAGCAATTGATCATTAGTGGGGACCTAAGTTTTCCAAATCTTCTATCTATGCTAGACTCAAAATTTTTGACATCAAGCTAAAAACGCACTATGTGCTTTTGGAAAATGAATTGTTATTCTCAACTCCTGGTGACCATTGTGACGCCCCCAAAACAGGTATACATCACTCATTTTGAGTTTCCAAAACATGGTATATAAACAACTATAACTTTATTAATACAATTAACGTGCAAAATATGATAACACATAAACTGTGAGTTTAAATACAAATATTATCTTCTAGACAATATCCACACTCAAATAAGTCTTCATTACAATTATTGATACATTATTTTACAAAAATAGTGAGGACTACTAGAACCATCATTCCATACCCCGACTAGTACTAACTACATTCTCGCCTCCTGAGAAGAAAAATGGAATAAAAAGGAAAAGGGTGAGCTCAACTAGCCTAGTAAATAATATTATGACTATGATAATATAGAACAAATTATCGTTAGTCCTCAACAGGAAAAAATCTGATAGAATATAATAGACAATAAGTTTCAGATCAATATTCGCAGCAGAAATAACAATTCATTAGAAAAGTTAAGTAGAGAATGAAATCTACTATCTTTTATGAATTTAAAAGTTCATCATTAATATTTTATTCCTGCAACATCAATCAATATACTTCTTGAATCAAATATTCATCTTTGCACTACAGGCCAAACATATTCATTTGTATCACCAGTTGGTCATGTTCATCTAAACATCTGTTCATCTTTGCACTACGAGCCAAAGATAATCATCAGTTAATCATTTATCTTTGCACTACATGCCAAAGATATTTAGTAATATCATCATTTAGGACTGAGAATGATAAAAATATTTTAAAGAAAACGAATCTAGTGAGATAAAAGAACAAATATTAGGAATCCGTACTTTGATTTATCCATGTTCAAAAACACCCCATAATATAACATAGTGGAGTAAAATTCAAGAATAAAGATCATAACATGGATACAATCAGAGATAGTAACAAAAATAGACATTTCGGTCAAAGAAAAAAAAATTTCATTTTTTTCGGTGAATAGTGCCGTATTCGTGAATAGTATCGTATACGTGAATAGTGCCGTATATGTGAATAGTAACCCCGACATAAAAAGGTAGAAATTTTACAATAAAATTTATATCAATATTTCGGCATAATGATATTAGAAGAAATAATATCATCTATAAAAAAATAACATTCTTTACCTCAAAAGAATAGTACTTTTGGCCGGAATATCAGATATGACGCTGAAAGGAACTTAAACCGTATAACAACACTCAAAGTATCAAAATACTCACAAAAATACGCTCGATAATATAGAGAGAGAAAACTTCAGTTTCTGGTATGATTTTCAATTCTAACCTAAGCACCCTATTTATAGGAAAATACTTAGAACACCAAAGTTAAAATTTTTAAAAAATATTAATATATTTTTTTAAAATTCCTATGCACACCTCTTTTGATCAAAAAATCAGCCACTAAGTTAGGCCCACCTCACCAAAAAAAATGTTTTTCTTATTAAAAATATTTTTAACTCTAAAAATTAATTATTCCGGAACGTCAATAATTCATAATAAATAGCCATTTTATCAGAAAAATTCGAATCTTATATTCATTCCATAGGAAATTACATTCTCTACAACTTTGTAAGTTTAAGTTTTTTTAAATTCCAAACAGAAATTGCCCAAAATCCACATAAGAACGATTTTACAGGCTATAATCAAATTTCAGTCAAAAATTGGGGCCCAGCAATATGTTTAACATGTTTTTAGTATTTATTGTAACAAAATTACTCTTCCTTCTCATTTACTCATATATCACACATTCATTATAAAAATATCACCATTATTATATTATTATAATATAATAATATATTTAAATGAATTATTTTATCAGAAAAGATAAAATATCAATTTTTAACAATTATCACTTTTCTAAAATTTCTCCATTTATATGCACATAAAATAAATATTTTTCATATCATATAAATTAATAATTAATTATTCATAAATAATATTATAGAATCAAAATACTGACAGTCAGGCCGTTCCTAGGAAATAGGGGGCTTTTCAATAAGGATTTCTCCTTACTGGCGCGCAATTAGGTGACCAAACCTCTCCTTAGACAGAACTTTCTAGACATTGCCAATAATGCTATCAAATAATATTATTAAAATAATATGATTTATTGATCTGATAATGGAAATACTGTGCAGTGACAATTATTGAAATAACAATAATATAAAATATCAACGTAACAACTATTGAATCAATAAAATAAAATATTGAACAGTAATTACTGTAATAATTATTGAGTAGTGTCTTCTTACGTAAGAATCAATAATTGGTGCAATACCGCGTGCTACTGTGCAACACCGCGTATTACTGTGTTTTAATTATCGGGTATTCTAACAGTGTTAATAGTAACAACTACACCGTTATTTATAAAAACTCATACTTGTCGTTTTCTTCATCCAATCTTTTTCCGTTATGGGGCTCACACAAGGTTGCGTCGTCGTACGAATATTCCCCGACAGTAAGAATATTTAACGAACAACGAA
The DNA here is from genome assembly GCA_016801055.1 of Panax notoginseng. Classification (NCBI taxonomy): domain Eukaryota; kingdom Viridiplantae; phylum Streptophyta; class Magnoliopsida; order Apiales; family Araliaceae; genus Panax; species Panax notoginseng. The sequence continues at coordinate 125,626,776 of CM029022.1, read as the reverse complement.
TATTCCCTAACAAAAAATGAATATTTTATAACCACTTGCTTATTTAAGATATTTACGCATTTTACCCATAACTTACCTCATTAATCAAATCAACCCTTACTATTTAAAAATAATAAATAGAGGAAATTCAATTTCATTTATAAAAAAAGTTGGGGTCTTACAACCATGGTGTATGCGTGGACTTCGGGCCACTGACACCTCGTTACCTGTTGAGATGCTAAAACAAATTTGCAATGATTTCTGGAACGGTATAAAGTATAGTCTATGCTACTTGTTTCGGCTAGACGATAATGATTTCAAATATCAAAATATATATTTTATTTATCACTTATGCATCATATAACCTGGTGCAGAGATGATAAAAAGTTGATGAAGTTGTAAATGCAGGAATACTTAGTGTTGAATTTGATCTAAAATCATTATTCCACTATTGTATGATGTGTTACGACAAAGTCACACGATGACGGCATCCTTAAATGGGCTGTTAATACAGTACGACATCATGACGTCATTTTTAAATTAATTTTAAAATTTTAATTTGCCAACGGGGTTTGACTATACCTAAATATTTCGGTTGAATTGAATTATTGATATGAGTCTATGCTATTTGATTCAGCTAGACCAACGTTTATAAAATTCTAAGCGTTCTTTGAAAATTTTTCTGAACCAAATTGTTTTGGTGCGAAATTCGATAAGACTGAGGTAAGAAAATATTTGTGCGCCCAAGGCGGATAAGAGGAACAGGAAAATGGTTCCGACAAGCAGTACTTAATCAGTACAGGGCATTTCGGGCTAATCCCCCTATATATCCGTAAGTTATAACGGTTTGCGGATGAATTTTCATAAATCCTTTACGAAAATGACAGACAATAGTCAATATAACTCCTCAGCAATATTTGAAAATTTTACTCTTGTGAGGAATGTATTGGGTAACATGTGCTGCTGTGTATGAATGGTGTATGGTGCATGGTGTAAGGTGTAGGGTAAATTTCGGGGATGAAATTTTTAGAAGAAGGGGTGAATGTGACAACCCGAGAATTTAGATAATTATTTAAATCTTAAAATATTGAATTAGGGTTAAATAATAAACCTATACAGAAAATAAGTGAATGGATTTAATGTTTCTGTGAAGAAATTTTAAGGATTTCAAAATTCTGTGATGAATTTTGGTAGGTTTAAAATCTTTTGGTGAATTATTCAGGATTAAGGGTTTAAGTATATATGTTCTGTGAATATGATTGTATATGTGTATAGTATGTAGTTTAGGGTCAAGGGTTGACCAAATAGCCTATATCAGTAGCAAACCCCATTATTATATTAAGAACGTCAACAAAATTCTTACGATTTATATGAAACCCTAAAATCGGTTCTAGAAATCCTAATTTTAGTTTCGAGAATTTGAAACCCTAATTCAGAAGTTGAAAACCCTAATTTGGGAATGCAAATGCTAGTATAAGGTTTAAACGTTATTAATTATATTTAATTAGGGATAACTCAAATTGATTTTTAGAAAGCCCTAATTGTTCAGCTGGAAACCCTAATGCATAATTATGACCCTAATTGCTAATTTAGAAAATTTTAATTAGGAAATATTAATCCTAATTAGCAATCTTGAATTATGATTAGGAAATGTTAATATAATTATAGAATCCTAATTATAATTTAGAAATATTAATTTTCTATTTTGAAAACCGAAATTTGGAAATCTTAGAAATTAAATTTCAAAAATCTAAGGGTTAAACCCTAAACCCTAAGGGTTAGGGCAAATGTCAAGTTCGCCATTAAATTTATAAATCAAATGACCATTTTGCCCTTTTACAATTCTTTAATTATGAAGTGTGTAAATCTTGCCAAGATCTTGGTGGTTCACCAACTTAAAATATCCCATGTGCTCTATGTCTAATAAATCAACCAATTTGTGCCACCTAGCAACCCAAGTTCATTGAATATAAAATTTGAAGATTTAAAAGTAAGAAAAAGCTTACTTTACTTTTTCATTTCTCCAAGCCCATTCTCTCTCTTCAATTTCGGGACTTAGAGTGAGAGAGAGTGAGAATCAAAGCTAAGAACACTTCATCGCTTGCCAAGAATCAGATCACAAGGATCAGAATCAAGATCAAGCATTAGAAAGGTATAAAAACCCTAAACCTAGAAATCCTATGATCTGATGTTAGATGTTGTTGTTTATTGTTTAAAGTTTATGTATTAAGGTGTCATTTAGTGATCTGGGTTGTTAAATTCCAGATCCATAACATCAAAGTGCTCGAAATTGAAGATTTTTTAAATCTGGAAAATTGGAAAAAATAATGCCTGACAGCCTAATGTCAGGGCCTCTAGATTCTTCTGTATTAGATGTTTAAGATGTTTTATGGTTTGAATGTGTAGTATGCCATGCATGCTTTGTTCTGGAACTGGAAACAGGGTCAGATCATGGGTAGATCGTAAGTTATAAGCAGTCAAAACCCGTTGACCAAACACGAATTATGTTTCTGGGCAGCCCAGATTTTGCCCAGAAAGTCTGACAACATTTTTGTGGCCTCGGATCTTGCTGTATGTTAATGTTTAGGCCAAGTTGTTGCTTGATCTTTGTAGCCTGACACGTAGTCTGTGTATTAAAGTCACTAGATAACTTAGATCATAATCATAATGAAAGAGAATCAGGGTCAAACTAGCGTTGACCATCACGCCGGAAGCAGATTCTGGGTAACCCAGATCTTCAAAGGGCGTTTTCTGACTAGTACTTTGACCGGCCAAGATCTTTTAAGTTTGATGTTTATTTGTTGATCTGATGATGTAGTGTTGTTCCTTGACATCAATAGTACACAAATGAACCAATAAAACAAACAAGGTAAGCCTCGAAAGCGTTGATGCAAGGGCTCAAAGTAGACACCATATATTGTTATTCATTTCTGAAAAACCCATAAATGAAGAACAGCCTCTGACGAGAATTTTGAGGGCCCAGATCTCTCTGATTTGGTATGAAATGGCCATGATGTTTGTTTAAGGTTGTAGTATTGCATCAATACTATAACATTAACCCAAAATCGTACCCAAATACATCAAGATCCATGAATTGTAGCCGGTCAAACCTACCACTCGTTAAACTCTCGTGAAGATCTGGGTTTAGGCTCAAGAACACGAACAATACCTATAGCAACAGTTATGTCGCTATAGGCACCCTTTAGCTACAGTTTCTTAATAAATTAATTAATTTTATTTAATAAATAGATGAAAATAATTTTTAATTATTAAAAATACAAAATAAATTCGTAAAAATTATTTTAAAGCCTAAAAATTAGTTTTTAATTATTCTGAATATATTTCATAAATATTTAATAATTTTGGAATAATAAGAGTATTTAATTTATTATAATATTAAATAAATTATTTAAAATAATTTTAATACATAAAAAATCATGAAAAATTATATTATGGTGTAAGACTATATTTTAAGTTATTTTTAATGACTTTTAATATTTTGTGAGTAATTTTATTAATTAATTAATATTAATAATAATTAATTTATTTAATAAATATATTAAATAAATTATGAAAAAAATAGAATTAATGATTTAAAAATTATATAAAAATGATTTAAGTGTTATAAAAATATTTTAAGTTATAAAATATAACTTTTGATATTTTTTCATGAAAAATATTTTTTCATGAAAAACATTAATATTTAATATTAATGTCAATTATCGGATAATGGATTTAATTATTTAAAAATCATATAAATGTGATTTTAAGGTATTAAAAATACTTTGATATATTATAATATTATGACATAATTTTTATTAATATTTAATATTAAATAAATATTAATGATATAGGAATTAAGTGGTATTTAACTTATATTAATACGATATTAATGATTGAAAAATCATGATAAATGGTAATAATTATCTAAAAATTATTATGAGTTTATGAAAAATATTTGGACAGATAATAAATTATCTAAGATAATTGTTAAGTGTTTAGACATAGTTTAATTGAACTTAAACTCGATAGTTATTCGATTAAGCCGTTAGGATGTTAGAATTGTACCGAACTTAACTTAGACTGTAAAAGTTTGACTTGAGGTTAGGTTTTATGTGTTTTATAGACTGAAAGGGTTATGTGTTTAGGTTATTTTAAATAATGTGATGATATTATTCTAATTTGTATATCTATATTATTTATATATTAGGTTAAGACAAAGCTTATTAAAATGCGTAACGATAATCAACGAAACATGCAAGTTTCTTATACTCACTTATTGTGCAAGTTTTTCTTAACTCGACCTCGAGTTGTATTATTCAATTATACTTATGGTTAATTATTTCTGATTGCCATGTCTAAGAATTATTAAATCGCACTCTGTGCATACTGCATGTATTTATCAGCTATGAAAGGCTGATCACATTCATTACCATTCGGTCCGGATATATATATATATATATATATATATATATATATATATATATATATATATATATATATATATATATATATATATATATGTTCATGTTCACTGTTCGTTCAGCTATGTAAAATAGAGTTAGTGTGTCGGTAAGATTCAAAGACGAATCTCGACGGATTATAAAAGATACAGAGTTCCCTAACTCTGATACTAAAGTTGAAAAGTAGTGATGAATAGATATAGTCTAAAAGACTAGAAGTACAGGGACATGAGATCATAAAACAAAACGATCATAGTATTGAAATGAATCATAATAAATACGATGAGATCACCCCGTGATCTGATAAGGTGATAGTATGGAGAAGGGTCAAGTGAATGATTGAAAAGTTTACAGCAAAGATTGATGTGTGTTAGTTGTATTATGAATTGGTACTGATTCAGGAAAGGATTATGAATATGAGTTGAATGAAATTCGTATTGAGAAGGGAGTTAAGATTAGGTTTGTGTCGCGCTATTTGCTATATGCCTGTTGAGAAGGTAATTCTTTTCTCATGTATATAATAGATAGATAGGGTATAGGTAGAGAATATAGGATTAAGTACGAGTTTGATGAACTATGTATAGTGTTGCGTGAATGGAGTATTAAGGATAATAGGAATAGATAGATTACTAAGAAATTGATCATTAGTGGAGACCTAAGTTTTCCAAATCTTCTAGCTATGCTAGACTCAAAATTTTTGACATCAAGCTAAAAACGCACTATGTGCTTTTGGAAAATGAATTGTTATTCTCAACTCCTGATGACCATTGTGGCCCCCAAAATAGGTATACATCACCCATTTTGAGTCGCCAAAACATGGTACATAAACAACTATAACTTTATTAATACAATTGTCGTGCAAAATATGACAACACATAAACTGTGAGTTTAAATATAAATATTGTTTTCTTGACAATATCCACACTCAAATAAGTCTTCATTACAATTATTGATACATTATTTTATAAAAATGGCGAGGACTACTAAAATAACTTTCTAGAACCATCATTCCATACCCCGACTAGTACTCGCTACATTCTCGCCTCCTGAGAAGAAAAATAGAATAAAAAGGAAAAGGGTGAGCTAAACTAGCCTAGTAAATAATATTATGACTATGATAATATAGAACAAATTATCGTTAGTCCTCAACAGGAAAAAATATGATAGAATATAATAGACAATAAGTTTCAGATCAATATTCGCAGCAGAAATAACAATTCATTAGAAAAGTTAAGTAGAGAATGAAATCTACTGTCTTCTATGAATTTAAAAGTTCATCATCAATATTTAATTTCTGCAACATCAATCAATATACATCTTGAATCAAATATTCATCTTTACACTATAGGCCAAAGATATTCATTTGTATCACCAGTTGGTCATGTTCATCTAAATATCTGTTCATCTTTGCACTACGGGCCAAAGATATTCATCAGTTAATCATTCATCTTTGCACTACAGGCTAAAGATATTCAATAATATCATCATTTAGGACTGAGAATGATGAAAATATTTAAAAAAAATGAATCTAGTGAGACAAAAGAATAAATATTAGGAATCCGTACTTCGATTTATCCATGTTCAAAAACAACCCATAATATAACATAGTGGAGTAATATTCAAAAATAAAGATCAAAACATGGATACAATCAAAGATAGTAACAAAAATAGACACCTGGGACAAAGAAAAGAAAATTTTATTTTTTTCGGTGAATAGTGTCGTATTCGTGAATAGTACCGTATACGTGAATAGTGCCGTATACGTGAATAGTAACCCCAACACAAAAATGTAGAAATTTTATAATAAAATTTATATCAATATTTTGGCATAATGATATTAGAAGAAATAATATCATCTATAAAAAAATAACATCCCTTACCTCAAAAGAATAGTACTTTTGGCTGAAATATCAGATATGACGCTGAAAGGAACTTAAACCGTATAGCAACACTCAAAGTATTAAAATACTCACAAAAATACGCTCGATAATATAGAGAGAGAAAACTTCAGTTTCTGGTACGATTTTCAATTATAACCTAAGCACCCTATTTATAGAAAAATACTTAGAGCACCAAAGTAGAAAATTTAATAAAATATTAATATATTTTTTTTAATTTCCTACGCACACCTCTTTTGATCAAAAAATCAGCCACTAAGTTAGGTCCACCTCACCAAAAAAAATGTTTTTCTTATTAAAAATATTTATAACTCCAAAAATCAATTATTCCGGAACTTCAATAATTCATAATAAATAGCCCCTTTGTCAGAAAAATTTGAATCTTATGTCCATTCTATAGAAAATTCAATTCTCTACAACTTTGTAAGTTTAAGTTTTTCTAAATTCCAAACAGAAACTGACCAAAATCCACATACGTACGATTTTACAGGCTATAATCAAATTTCAGTCAAAAATTGGGGCCCACCAATATGTTTAACATGTTTTTAGCATTTATTGTAACAAAAATACTCTTCCTTCTCATTTACTCATATATCACACATTCATTATAAAAATATCACCATTATTATATTGTTATAATATAATAATATATTTAAATGAATTATTTTATCAGAAAAGATAAAATATCAATTTTTAACAATTATCACTTTTTTAAAAATTTTCCATTTATATGCACATAAAATAAATATTTTCCTTATCATATAAATCAATAATTAATTATTCATAAATAATATTACAGAATCACAATACTAATAACCAGGCCGTTTCCAGGAAAGAGGGGGCTTTCCAATAAGGATTTCTCCGTACTGGCGTGCAATTAAGTGACCAAATCTCTCTTTAGACAGAACTTTTTAAACATTGCTAATAATGCTATCTAATAATATTATTAAAATAATATGATTTATTGATATGATAATGGAAATAATGTGCAGTGACAATTATTGAAACAACAATAATATAAAATATCAACGTAGCAATTATTGAATCAATAAAATAAAATATTAAACAGTAATTACTGTAACAATTATTGAGTAGTACCTTCTTACGTAAGAATCAATAATTGATGCAATACCGCGTGCTACTGTGCAACACCGCGTATTACTGTGTTTTAACTATCGGGTATTCTAACTCATACTTGTCTTTTTCTTCATCTAATCGCTTTCTGTTATGGTGCCCACACAAGGCTGTGCCGTCGTACGAATATTTTCCGACAGTAAGAATATTCCACGACCAATGAATATTTCCCGATAAAAAAATGAATATTTTACAACCACTTGTTTATTTAAGATATTTACGCATTTTACCCATAACTTATCACATTAATCAAAACAACCCTTACTATTTTAAAATAATAAATAGAAAAAATTCAATTTCATTTATAAAAAAAGTTAGGATCTTACAACCTCTACTCCTTATGAAATTTCGTCCTCGAAATTGACGTACGTACTTGGTGTTTCGAAAAGGTGAGGATACCTCGCTTTCATTTCCGTTTCTAACTCCCAAGCCATTTTCTCAATAGCATGGTTCCTTTACAAAACTTTGACTTTTGGTATAACCTTTGTGCATAGGACATACTCCTTCCTAGCCAATATCTTGACAGGTACCTCCTCGTATGTTAAGTCTTCAGCTATCACGTCTAGTTCTAACTCAATAATGTGGTTCGGGTCTTTCACATATTTACGAAGCACATATATGTGAAAAACATTATGAACATGAGACATACTTGGAGGTAACGCAAGTCTATAGGCCATATTTCCTACTCGGTCAAGAATCTGAAATGGACCAATAAATCGTGAATTGAGCTTTCCTCTCTTCCAAAATCTTATAACTCCCTTCCATGGAGAAACTCGTAATAATACATGATCCCCAATACTAAATTCTACGTCCTTTCGATGAAGATCCGCAGAACTCTTTTGTCGATCCTGTACCGTTTGTATACGTTGTCGAATCATTTGGATCTTTTATGGAGTCATACGTATCAACTCTGGTCCCAACAATGTTGCTTCACCCACCTCATCCCAACATACTAGAGATCGACACTTTCGTCTATACAATGCTTTCACCCACCTCCTCGTATGTTAAGTCTTCAGCTATCATCTCTAGTTCTAACTCAATAATGTGGTTCAGGTCTTTCACATATTTACGAAGCACATATATGTGAAAAATATTATGAACATGAGACATACTTGGAGGTAACGCGAGTCTATAGGCCACATTTCCTACTCGGTCAAGAATCTGAAATGGACCAACAAATCGTGGATTGAGCTTTCCTCTCTTCCAAAATCTTGTAACTCCCTTCCATGGAGAAACTCGTAACAATACATGATCTCCAATACTAAATTCTATGTCCTTTCGATGAAGATCCGCATAACTCTTTTGTCGATCCTGTGCCGTTTGTATACGTTGTCGAATCATTTGGATCTTTTCTATAGTCATACGTACCAACTCTGGTCCCAACAATATTGCTTCACCCATCTCATCCCAACATACTGGAGATCGACACTTTCATCCATACAATGCTTTAAATGGAGCCACACCTATACTTGCCTGGTAACTGTTGTTGTAGGAGAATTCGACCAATGGTAAACACTTATCCTAACTCCCTTTGAAGTCTAGAACATAGAGTCTTAATAGATCTTCAAGAGTTTGAATAGTCCTCTCTGATTGTCCGTCCGTTTGAGGATGGTATGCTCAATTGAATCATAAATCCGTGCCCATAGCTTTCTGCAAGCTAAGCCAAAATTGTGAAGTGAATCTTGGGTCACGATTCAAAACTATGGATACTGACATGCCATGTAACTTCACAATCTCATTTATGTACATACGAGCAAGACGTTCAAGGGAATAAGTCTCCCGTATCGGTAAGAAATGAGCAGACTTGGTTAATCTATCAAGAATAACCCAAATCGCATCTATGCCTTGAGAAACCTTGGGAAGACCCGTAACAAAATCCATGGTAACGTGTTCCCAATTCTATTTTAGAATCTCAAGTGGTTGCAATGGACCCTTTGGCACTTGATGCTCTGCCTTTACACGTTGACAAGTTAAACACCTCGAGATAAACTTCGCGATCTCTCTCTTCATATTATTCCACCAAAATGTATGTCGAAGATCACGATATATTTTGGTACTTCCAAGATGGATTCCAAACGGCGTATTGTGCGCCTCCATCATGATCTTATTCTTCAAATCAGAGTCGTTAGGAACACAAAGTCTGGAGTTGACTCGAAGTACTCATTCTTCATCGATTCTTACTTCTAGGATAACACCTTCTTGTACTTTCTTCTTCATACGCATCAGCTCTAGGTATGTGGCTTGAGCAACTTTAACTTTATCGACCAAAGTTGGTTCTATGCGTATACTTGACATCATCGCATGGGTCCCCGAAGTCTTGAATTCTATCTTCATCTTTTGTAAATCACACAAAATGGGCCTTTATGTTGACAACATCACACTCATTCCTGCATATGATCTTCTACTCAATGTGTCAGCTACCACGTTCACTTTTCAGGATGGTATTGAATGGTATGGTCGTAGTCTTTCAACAGCTCGAGCCAACGTCATTGTCGCATATTGAGTTCTTTTTGGGTGAAGAAATATTTGAGGCTTTTACGATCCGAATATATCTCAACTTTCTCCCCATATAGATAGCGCCTCTAGATTTTCAACGCAAAAATGACTGCTTCCAACTCTAGATTATGAGTAGGGTAATTCCTCTCATATTATTTGAGTTGTCGCGAGGCATAGGCTATGACTTTTCCATGTTGCATGAGAACATATCCTAATCCTTTGCCTAAAGCATCACTGTAGATAACAAATCCATCCGAACTAGACGGTATTGTCAGAACATGTGCCAAAATGAGTCTCCTCTTAAGCTCTTGGAAACTCTTCTCGCATTCCTTGCTCCATATGAATTTTGTATCTTTCCGAGTCAGGTGAGTTAACGAAGTAGCGATTTGAGAAAATCCTCCCACGAATCTCCGATAATAACCAGCTAAGCCCAGAAAGCTACGTACTTTGGTCATCGACTTCGGTTTCTCCCAACTTTGTATTTCTTCAATCTTCGTCGGGTCAACAAATACTCCATGTTTTGACTCCACGTGCCCAAGAAATGCTACTTCCTCAAGCCAGAACTCACATTTCTTCAACTTGGCATATAACTTATTTTCACGAAGCCTTTGAAGTACCAGCTTCAAATGGTGCTCATGATCTTCACGACTTTTAAAATATATGAGGATGTCATCAATAAAGACAACAACGAACTGATCTAAATATTCCTTGAATACTTGGTTCATCATATCTATGAAAGTCGCAAGCGCATTAGTCAATCTAAAAGACATGATTAAGAATTTATAATGCCCATACCGAGTTCAAAAAGTAGTCTTCGGAATATCCTCAGTTTTAATCTTCAGCTGATGATATCCAGAATGAAGATCTATCTTTGAAAAGAATTGTGCTCCTTGTAACTGGTCAAACAGGTCATCAATTCGAGGTAGCGATTACTTATTCTTGATGGAGACATTGTTCAATTCTCAATAGTCAATACAAAGCCGCATACTCCCGTCTTTCTTCTTCACGAATAAAACAGGAGCACCGCAAGGAGATGTACTAGGACGAATGAAACCGATGTCTAACAACTCCTGTAGCTGGACCTTTAACTCCTGAAGTTCAATAGGAGCCATTCGATATGGGGTTTTAGAAATGGGCTTTGTAGCAGGTTCAAGATTAACCAAAATCTACATACGGACGATTTTATAGGCTATAATCAAATTTTAGTCAAAAATTGGGGCCCACCAATATGTTTAACATGTTTTTAGAATTTATTGTAACAAAAATACTCTTACTCCTCATTTACTCATATATCACACATTTATTATAAAAATATCACTATTATTATATTATTATAATATAATAATATATTTAAATAAATTATTTTATCAGAAAAGATAAAATATCAATTTTTAACAATGATCACTTTTCTGAAATTTCTCCATTTATATCCACATAAAATAAATATTTTTCTTATCATATAAATCAATAATTAATTATTCACAAATAATATTACAGAATCACAATACTGACAACTAGGCCGTTCCTAGGAAAAAGGGGGCTTTCCAATAAGGATTTCTCCTTACTGGCGCGCAATTAGGTGACCAAACATCTCCTTAGATAGAACTTTCTAGACATTGCCAATAATACTATCAAATAATATTATTAAAATAATATGATTTATTGATCTGATAATGGAAATACTGTGCAGTGACAATTATTGAAATAACAATAATATAAAATATCAATGTAGCAATTATTGAATCAATAAAATAAAATATTGAACAGTAATTACTGTAATAATTATTGAGTAGTGTCTTCTTACGTAAGAATCAATAATTGGTGCAATACCGCGTGCTGCTGTGCAACACCGCGTATTACTGTGTTTTAACCATCGGGTATTCTAACAGTGTTAATGGTAACAACTACGCCGTTATTTATAAAAACTCATACTTGTCGTTTTCTTCATCCAATCATTTTTTGTTATGTGGCCCACACAAGGCTGTGCCGTCGTACGAATATTCCCCGACAGTAAGAATATTTCACGACCAACGAATATTTCCCGACAAAAAAATGAATATTTTATAACCACTTGCTTATTTAAGATATTTACGCATTTTACCCATAACTTACCTCATTAATCAAATCAACCATTACTATTTCAAAATAATAAATAGAGGAAGTTCAATTTCATTTATAAAAAAAGTTGGGGTCTTACAACCATGGTGAATACGTGGACTTCGGGCCACCGACACCTCGTTGCCTGTTGAGATGCTAAAACAAATTTGCAATGATTTCTGGAACGGTTTAAAGTATAGTCTATGCTACTTGTTCCAGCTAGACGATAATGATTTGAAATATCAAAATATATATTTTATTTATCACTTATGTACCATGTAATCTGGTGCAGAGATGATAAAAAGTTGATGGAGTTGTAAACGCATGAATACTTAGTATTGAATTTGATCTAAAATTGTTATTCCACTATTATATGATGTGTTATGATAAAGTCACGCGATGACGGCATCCTCAAACGGGCTGTCATTTTTAAATTAATTTTAAAATTTTAATTTGCCAACGGGGTTTAGCTATACCTAAATATTTTGATAGAATTGAATTATTGATATGATTCTATGCTATTTGATTCAGCTAGACCAACGTTTATAAAATTCTAAGCGTTCTTTGAAAATTTTCCCGAACCAAATTGTTTTGATGCGAAATTCGATAAGACTGAGGTAAGAAAATATTTGTGTGCCCAAGGCGGATAAGAGGAACAGGAAAATGGTTTCGACCAGCAGTACTTGATCAGTACAGGGCATACCGGGCTAATCCCCCTATATGTCCGTAAGTTATGACGGTTTGCGAATGAATTTCCATAAAACCTTTGCAAAAATGACAGACAATAGTCTATATAACTCCTCAACAATATTTGAAAATTTTACTCTTGTGAGGAATGTATTGGGTAGCATGTGATGCTGTGTATGACTGGTGTATGGTGCATGGTGTAAGGTGTAAGGTAAATTTCGGGGACGAAATTTTTAGAAGAAGGGGTGAATGTAACAACCCAAGAATTTAGATAATTATTTAAATCTTAAAATATTGAATTAGGGTTAAATAATAAACCTAGACAGAAAATAAGTGAATGGATTTAGTGTTTCTGTGAAGAAATTTTAAGGATTTCAAAATTCTGTGATGAATTTTGGTAGGTTTAAAATCTTTTGGTAAATTATTCAGGATTAAGGGTTTAAGTATATATGTTTTGTGAATAAGATTGTATATGTGTATAGTATGTGGTTAAGGGTCAAGGGTTGACCAGATAGCCTATATCAGTAGCAAACCCCATTATTATATTAAGAACGTCAACAAAATTCTTACGATTTATATGAAACCCTAAAATCGGTTCTAGAAACCCTAATTTTAGTTCCGGGAATTTGAAACCCTAATTCAGAAGTTGAAAACCCTAATTTGGGAATGCAAATGCTAGTATAAGGTTTAAACGTTATTAATTATATTTAATTAAGGATAACTCTAATTGATTTTTAGAAAACCCTAATTGTTTAGATGGAAACCCTAATGCATAATTATGCCCCTAATTACTAATTTAGGAAATTTTAATTAGGAAATATTAATCCTAATTAGCAATCTTGAATTATGATTAGGAAATATTAATATAATTATAGAATCCTAATTATAATTTAGAAATATTAATTTTCTATTTTGAAAACCGAAATTTGGAAATCTTAGAAATTAAATTTCAAAAATCTAAGGGTTAAACCCTAAACCTTAAGGGTTAGGGCAAATGTCAAGTTTGCCATTAAATTTATAAATCGAATGACCATTTTGCCCTTTTGCAATTCTTTAATTATGAAGTGTGTAAATCTTGCCAAGATCCTGGTGGTTCACCAACTTAAAATATCCTATGTGCTCTATATCTAATAAATTAGCCAATTTGGGCCACCTAGCAACCCAAGTTCATTGAATCTAAAATTTAAAGATTTAAAAGTAAGAAAAAGCTTACTTTACTTTTTCATTTCTCCAAGCCCATTCTCTCTCTTCAATTTCAGGACTTAGAGTGAGAGAGAGTGAGAATCAAAGCTAAGAACACTTCATAGCTTGCCAAGATCAGATCACAAGGATCAGAATCAAGATCAAGAATTAGAAATTTATAAAAACCCTAAACCTAGAAATCTTATGATCTAATGTTAGATGTTGTTGTTTATTGTTTAAAGTTATGTATTAAGGTGTCATTTGGCGATTTGGGTTGTTAAATCCCAGATCCATAACATCAAAGTGCTCGAAATTGAAGATTTTTTAAATCTGGAAAATTGGAAAAAATAATGCCCGACGGCCTAATGTCAGTGCCTATAGATTCTTCTGTATTAGATGTTTAAGGTGTTTTATGTTTTGGATGTTTAGTATGCCATGTAGGCTTTGATATGGAACTGAAAACAGGGTCAGATCATGGGTAGATCGTAAGTTATAAGCAGTCAAAACCCGTTGACCGAACACGAATTATGTTTCTGGGCAGCCCATATTTTGCCCAGAAAGTCTGACAAGATTTTTGTGGCCTCGGATCTTGCTGTATGTTAATGTTTAGGCCAAGTTGTTGCTTGATCTTGGTAGCCTGACATGTAGTCTGTATATTAAAGTCACTAGATAACTTAGATCATAATCATAATGAAAGAGAATAAGGGTCAAACTAGCGTTGACCATCACGCCGGAAGCAGATTCTGGGTAGCCCAGATCTTTAAAGGGCGTTTTCTAACTAGTACATTGACCGACCAAGATCTTTTAAGTTTGATGTTTATTTATTGATCTGGTGATGTAGTGTTGTTCCTTGACATCAATACTACACAAATGAACCAATAAAACATACAAGGTATGCCTCGAAAGCGTTGATGCAAGGGCTCAAAGTAGACACCATATACTGTTCTTCATTTCTGGAAAACCTAAAAATGAAGAACAACCTCTGACGAGAATTTTAAGGGCCCAGATCTCTCTGATTTGGTATGAAATGGCCATGATGCTTGTTTAAGGTTGTAGTATTGCATCAATACTATAACATTAACCCAAAATCGTACCCAGATACATCAAGATCCATGAATTGTAGCCGGTCAAACCTACCACCCAGCAAACTGTCATGAAGATCTGGGTTTAGGCTGAAGAACACGAAGAACTCCTATAACAACAGTTATGTCGCTATAGGCACCCTTTAGCGACAGTTTCTTAATTCATTAATTATTTTTATTTAATAAATAGATAAAAATAATTTTTAATTATTAAAAATACAAAATAAATTCGTAAAAATTATTTTAAAGCCTAAAAATTAGTTTTTAATTATTCTGAATATATTTCATAAATATTTAATAATTTTGAAATAATAAGGGTATTTAATTTATTATAATATTAAATAAATTATTTAAAAATAATTTTAATACATGAAAAATCATGAAAAATTATATTATGGTATTAGAAAATATTTTAAGTTATTTTTAATGACTTTTAATATTTTGTGAGAAATTTTATTAATTAATTAATATTAATGATAATTAATTTATTTATTAAATATATTAAATAAATTATTAAAAAATAGAATTAATGATTTAAAAATCATATAAAAATGATTAAGTGTTATAAAAATATTTTAAGTTATAAAATATAACTTTTGGTATTTTATCATGAAAAACATTAATATTTATTATTAATGTCAATTATCGGATAATGGATTTAATTGTTTAAAAATCATATAAATGTGATTTTAAGGTATTAAAAATACTTTAATATATTATAAATATATTATATTATTATGACATGATTTTCATTAATATTTAATATTAAATAAATATTAATAATTAAGGAATTAAGCGGTATTTAAATTATATTAATACGATATTAATGATTAAAAAATCATGATAAATGGTAATAATTATCTGAAAATTATTACGAGTTTATGAAAAATATTTGGACTGATAATAAATTATCTAAGATAATTGTTCAGTGTTTAGGCAGAGTTTAATTAAACTTAAACTCGATAGTTATCCGACTAAACCGTCGGGATGTCAGAATTGTACCGAACTCAAATTAGACTGTAAAAGTTGGACTTGAGGTTAGGTTTTATGTGTTTTATAGACTGATAGGGTTATGTGTTTATGTTATTTTAAACATTGTGATGATATTATTCTAATTTGTATATCTATATTATTTATATATTAGGTTCAGACAAAGCTTATTAAAATACGTAACGATAATCAACGGAACATGCAAGTTTCTTATACTCACTTATTGTGCAAGGTTTTCTTAACTCGACCTCGAGTTATATTATTCAATTATACTTGTGGTTAATCATTTCTGATTGCCATGTCTAAAAATTATTAAATCGCACTCTGTGCATACTACATGTATTCATCAGGTATGAAAGGCTGATCACCTTCATTACCATTCGGTCCAGATATATATATATATATATATATATATATATATATATATATATATATATATATATATATATGTTCATGTTCAATGTTCGTTCAGATATGTAAAATTTGTTCGTGCTAGTTCACAATTATATTGGAGAACTGTAGCCAGCTTTTGTTCAATTCTTTCAATCATGATATATCCTTAATTTATTGAACTTAAACTTGTTTGGCAAACTTATTGCTCACCCTTGCTATATCATGATAAACATTACAGATTAAGATGAATACGTCGGATATAGGAAAGGACGAATCTAAGTTCAGCTTGGGATAATATGTGCAAATAATTGTAATAGTATAGTATGATAATAATGTTATATGTTAGACAGGTTATGATTTGTATATAAGTTAAGGTTACTCGACCTTAGGAAACAGTGTGTAAAGTGTATTGTATAAATACTTTATGTTTATATCTTTCGTAATAGTTTTAGAATGATTGTACTAGATACGTGGTGATTTAGGACCCGAATTTGGGGCTCTCACAAAGAAGCCGAGTTAGTAATGATAACTTGGATGACGTTCCGAGTTAAGTGAACCGGATGTTGTAAGGTACGAATAAGTTAATATAAAATGTTGAACGCTATGACCTCATAGTATTGATATTGAATGATCATTCTAAGTATACAAAAGGCTGTATGACTTAGATGATAAAGAATGAATCATGAGGTATGACATTTCGTTGCCAGAAAGCCATAAGAAATAAGAAATTGACTTAACGAACATTATAATTTAATGGTTCGGATAAGTTAAGATAAAGTTTAGGTTGTGGTACAATCGTTTTCTTTGATGGTTGACATATGGGAGTTGGGCTAAATAATTCCTTCAGAGAGCAGAGGTATATACGAAACTGGCGATCGATCTAACTCACTGTGAAAGACAGTGTAGACGAGACGAAAACTTGTTTGTTGGTTGTTTGTGAGAAACCACTCAGAGTACCATATGGACTACTAGCAGAGACGTGATGTGTACTGAGTCCTAGAAGAGTTATAAGAAAAGGATAAAAAAATATAAATCATCAAAGATGATGAGCGTATGAGTAAGACATCTCCGTATGTCATGAAGCCATAAACCAATAAAGAAAGTTGGTCTCATAAACTTAGATTACAAGAACGTGAACCCTAAGAAGTAAAGTTAAGTAAACCAATGTGTAAGTCAAATATATGACTAATTGGTGTATGTGTTTTTTCCTTATGTGTTATATAGAGATTGGAATGAGCAGTTCAGCGTAAGCTGTAGCTATGCGTAAGGCAAGTTTCCTAACTTCATTCATATTACATGAATGCTAGTTTCTTAAACTTCTCAGATGTTGAACTTGAGAAGTCTTGTCTATGTGCATATGTGCGATATATGTACAAGGTGGTAGTAGGTATGAGGCTTTGTGCCATAATTTGAATACTTCGGTGTTTTTATTAGATAAACTATTCTGTGATTGAGCTGTTTAATACAAGTATGTTCTGTTTATATATTAATCGTTATTGTTAGGTCTGTGCTAATGATTCTAGCCAGACAGGATGTGTATGAAAAAAAAGTAGAAGAATGAAAGTAATTCAAGGTGAACGTGACTGATGTTTTAAAATGATAGGAATCGAGATTATTCCTACTGTTCAAGCTGCTTCATAACCTTTGTTCGGTTATTAAAGTTTTAAAAGAATGTTTAAATTCTTGAAGTTGTTATTCAACTGCTATGACTTGCTGGGTAATTGAATGCTCACACTTGCTTTAAATGAAAAACATATTTCGGCGTATGAGGTTAGAAAGAACTTAAGGATCCCGTAAAGATCAAGCTGATCGGTATCCAGAAGAAATGCCATTCAGTATGTGAATGTGCGTGAAGATCAAGCAAAAACTTGTAATGTAGAATAATTTAATGAACTTTGATGTATCCTTGGTGACGGATAAAAGTCATTCTTGTAAGATGGAATAAATAATGTATTTATCATTATTTGTAATGAAAGAGGTTATAAGGTTTTAGAACCTGGGATTTGAGAATGTATGTTATTATATTCAATATATAATGATATATGTTTGGAAGATGATGTACTCGTGACGCACGAAATTCGGGTGTGAAGATAGATCGAATTTCGGGGCGTGACATATATATCATGATGTAATCCCAATCTTTTGTGTAAGATATAGGATAGTTATGTAAACCCCGTGTAGGCTTATGTTAGAGGGGTAGTATGTTGGTATTTTCCCCCATCTTTTGTGATATTAGGAGATATGTGTTGACATTTATAGAAGTATGCTAGGGATAATCATGTGGATGCAATGATTTGACATATGAATATAAATGATCTTATTTCAAAAACGTGTTATAAAATCTTATTCCTTTTTAATTTGAGAAATGTTTAAGTAATATAACAAGATAATGTTAGAGTTTGTGCCCTAGATGCCAATTATTTGATATAATTGCTTAACATTTTGATATTATATTTGATTGAATAAATGAATGATTTTATTATGATTTTATTTATTACGTTATATAAATGTTAACATAATAAAATTTCTTAGAATAGTAATACAAATTATATAGTTTTAAGTATGTGACTTGAAGATGAGATTATATAATTACAATTAGTATCATTACTCTTAAATGTCCCTAGTTGAGTATCATTGTTGATGGGACAACAATGATGTATTGAGACTAGTAGGTGGATTGACTGATGACCAAATCTCATTGGTCATAAATATATGAGATATTAAGTCAATGCATAGGTACATGTTAGAGAACGATGTACAGGACAGACCCACCATGAGAATTCTATGTGGAGCATTATACGAAGTGTCATTAGTGATTCTCATAGTGAAAATGATGTAATGATCCTCCGACCTGAAATCACTATATTACTACACGGGAATTTATGTACTTTGATATCATCAAAGGTCACCTTTAATAGGGTGGACTATAAAAGTGATTATTGGGTACATCATGAATTGTGTGAGGAATATGAGTGATCTAGATGGAATTTAACTCTCCTATGTATTAGGGGTGATATCCATTGGCCTCTTGATTGAGTAGGACTATGAAATGCATGGCCATGCTCAAATAGTGATTTGTTTCATATAGTCTACTCACTGATCAAGAAAACTCAGATTAAATTATGAAGAGTATGATACATTCCATGACTCGAGTTTAATCTAGGATGTCAATGTTAAAAGGATTAAATTACAGAAATATTGGTCATGAAAAGGTTGCATCGAATCATCAATTTTATTATTACTTGGGTAGCAGTGATGCTTTACTAGATACTGCTCACTGTTTATAATTTTATAATATGATTTTAAAATTATTGCCAACGTAATAATAACCTATAGGGTCACACACATAGAACATAATTAAAAGAGAATTAATTTAAATTGTCAAAAATTAAATATGTCAATATGATTGATATTATTTAAATTAATTGGATAATTTATATATATGGAAATATTAATTAAGTAAGACTTAATTAGGATATATATATATATATATATATATATATATATATATATATATATAAATTCGAATTTTATTTTAATTAAATTAGGTTTTTGATTAATTCCTTTTTAACCGCTATATATATGATATGTATCAGCCATATTAGGGATTATCGTTAATCTAAAAACCCTAGCCGTTCTTAGAGAGAGACTAGAGAAAAGTTTTTGAAAATCATATTCCTTTTTGGTGGCTAGTACCGCAGCTCCCTTTATTACAGAATCGTGTGACGGTTCGCGTGCGTTTGTGTGGATACCGTAAAGACATAGTACCGTGAGGAATTGCGTTGGAGATTCGAAGCATTTCAGAAAATTTTATAATCGGTATAATATCTAAACACTGAATTATTATGTTTTCGCATGGATCCTGTTTTAGGGTTTTAGATTTGGCTTTATAATTTTTATTTTTCGCTGCGTTTTTATGCCGAAATCCCTACAGATAATAGAAATGAAAATTTTGTGATGTAGAAAATGCCACCCAGGCATAGACCAGTGACCCCGAAAGAGTCGGTCAATAACGAGAGAGAGCAAGTAGACCTTATCCAAAGGTTAGTAGATTTGCTAGGAGAGGCCCTGCGGGGAAGAAACAACGAACCAATACCACCCAATCCCTAAGCGGTTCCAGTTATGAACTTTAAAGACTTTAGAAGTGTAGGACCTCTAGAATTCGTGGGTACTATTGAACCTATCGTGGTACAGACGTGGATCAAAGAGATGGAGAAGGCCTTCACCATTGCTTGTGTGGGTGAAGACGAGAAGATGGTGTTTGCCACCTACATGATGAAAGGCGAGGCGAATCAGCAAAGAGAAGGAGAAGGGATAATAGCATGTGAGAGATTCAAGACTCTATTTTTTGAGAAATACTTCCCAAAAAGCATGAAGAACAGAATGGAGGTGAAATTCTTAGAACATAAACAGGGAGATATAACAGTGGCGCAATACGCGGCTAAGTTCAATGAGCTAGCTCAGTTTGTAGAACACCAGGTAGGAGATGAAGAGAGGAAAGCTAAACGTTTTGAGCAGGGACTAAAACCTTGGTTGTTAAACAAGGTGTCGGTTCTTTAGATCGATTCATTTATGACGTTACTGGAGAAGGCTATTATTGCAGAGGGAGGTAGTAAAGCCTTAAGTTTGTATAACAAGGAAAATAAGGGTAAGAACACAGGAGGAGAAAGCAGTGGAGGAAGTAGCAGCGGGGGAAGTAATCTAGGAAAGAGGAAGTGGGAGAATATCAATAACAAAAAGCACAACAATCAGGGAATCTTCATGGAAGTTTTAAGAATAAGGAAGAGGGATGATCGAAGTGTGGGAAGAATCACTAGGGCGAGTGCTGGAAGGGGTGCAATAATCGATTGGTTATCCAGCCACGTTGCGATAATCGATTGTCAATGGAAAAGTGTGAACCTTCAGACTCCAAATCGGTCCAAGGTAGTGTTTTATGGTAGCTTATCGCTTAAGTAATCGTGTTGCCTTATGATGATGCATGCCAATAAATTGTTAAGGTAAGGATGTGTAGGTTACTCAGCTTACATTGTAGATACTCAAAAGAAGGGAGTAGAAATGAAAGATATATCGGTAGTTAGAGATTTCCAAGATGTATTTCCAGATGATCTGTCTGGCCTTCCACCAGACAGAGAAATCGAATTCGTAATAGACTTATCACCTGGAGTTATAACGATTTTGAAAGCCCCATATCATATGGCGCCAGTAGAAATAAAGGAATTGATGATACAATTACTAGAGTTGCTAGATAAGGGCTACATTCGGCCGAGTGTGTCTCCTTGGGGAGCACCAGTGTTGTTTGTCAAAAAGAAGGACAGATCGATGAGGCTCTGTATCAATTATCGAGAATTGAACAGAGTAACGATCAAGAATAGATATCCGTTACCAAGGATAGACGACCTTTTTGATCAACTGAAGGGAGCGAATTATTTCTCAAAGATAGATCTATGGATATGTTATCACTAGTTGAAAGTACGGGAGGAGGACATACCAAAGACGACGTTTTGAACCCATTATAGACACTACGAGTTTTTGGTATTGTCATTCAGATTGACTAATACTCCGGCAACATTCATGAACTTGATGAACCGAGTCTTCAAGCCATACTTGGAGAAATTCATAGTTATTTTCATCGACGATATCTTAATATATTCAAAGACGGAAGAAAAGCACGCCGAACATCTGAATATGGTTTTGGAAGGGCTAAGGAAGGAGAAGATGTATGCAAAGTTTTCAAAGTATGAATTTTGGATGAAGAAGTTCCAATTCTTAGGACACGTGGTAGATAAGGATGGGATTTCAGTAGACCCTGCATAGGTAGAAGCAATGAGTAATTGGGAGCATCCGAAGACACCAATAGAGATAAGAAGTTTCTTAGAGTTAGCTGGGTACTATCAAAGATTTATCCAATATTTTTCTAAGATAGCAACCCCGTTGACCAATCTAACGAGGAAGACGGTGAAGTTCGTATGGGCGGACAAATGTGAAGAAAGTTTTTAGGAGCTGAAGAAGAGACTATGCAAAGCTCCTGTATTATCATTACTAGACGATGTGGGAGGTTTCGTGGTATATAGTGATGCATCGCACAAGGGACTTGGCTGTGTGCTCATGCAAAATGGAAAAGTCATTGCATATGCATCGCGACAACTTAAGGATTACAAAAAACAGTACCCTACTCAAGACTTAGAGTTAGCGGCAGTAGTTTTTGCGTTAAAGATTTGGAGATATTATTAGTATGGAGATAAATGTGAGATATACACGAACCACAAGCGTCTGAAATATATATTCACACAGAAGGAGTTGAACATGCGTCAGAGAAGGTGGTTAGAATTAATCAAGGATTATAACTGCGATATTCTTTATCACCAGGGAAAGGCAAACGTAGTAGCCGTCGCGCTAAGAAGGAATGGAAGGGAGAAGTTGTTTCAACTGACAACTCAGGAAAAATTAATAAGGGAAATAGAGAAATTGGAAATAGAGGTAAACAAACCAGGGAGGTCTGAAGAAAAATTATTTGTAGTGGAAGCTCATCCAACTTTGTTGGACAGAGTTAAGGAATCACAAGAGAAGGATGAAGAGTTCGAGAGAATCAGGAAGATGATCACCGAAAAAGAAGAAGAGAGATTTAAAATGGATAAAGACGATATTTTGAGATTTGAAGGGAGAATGTGGGTGCCAGCGGTATCCGAGTTGAGGGAAGAAATTTTGCACGAGGCACACAATACGATGTATTTCGCTCATCTAGGAGGCACAAAGATGTACCAAGATTTGAGGCAATATTTTTGGTAGCCCAATCTGAAACGAGAAGTCGCGGAGTGCGTCAGTAGATGTATTACTTGCCAATGGGTCAAAGCAGAGCACCAGAGGCCGAGTGGTCTACTTCAACCATTGCAAATACTGGAGTGGAAATGGGAGCACATTACGATGGACTTTGTGGTAGGACTTCCAGTCACACAGAAAGGTTTTGATGCCATTTGGGTTATCGTAGATCGACTAACAAAGACGACACATTTTCTACCGATCAAGATCTGATATAGTTTGAATCAGCTACCAAGCCTGTACGTAAAAGAAATTATTTCACGACATGGAGTGTTGGTGTTAATTGTCTCTGATCGAGATCCGCGCTTCACGTCAAAATTCTGGAAAAACTTGTAAGAAAAGATGAGAACACAGTTGAGGTTGAGTACTACTTATCATTCGTAGACAGATGGACAAAGTGAGCGAACGATACAAATGCTGGAGGACATGCTTAGAACTTGCGTGATAGACTTCAAGGGAAATTGGGACGATCACCTACCTCTGGTGGAATTTGCATATAATAATAGTTACCATGCGAGTATCGGCATGCCACCGTACGAAGCTCTTTACGAGAGAAAATGTCGTACATGGTTATGTTGGGACGAAGTTGGAGAATGACGAATGTTGGGACCATAGTTAGTGCAACAAACCACAGACGTGGTAATAGTGATAAGAGCCAGACTGGTAGCATCTCAAGATCGCCAGAAAAAGTACTCAAATTTACAACGACAAGACTGGGACTTTAAAATCGAAAGTTTCATTTTCTTAAAAGTATCTCCCTGGAAAGGAAAAATACGATCAACAAGAAGGGAAAATTAAGTTCGAGGTTCATAAGACCATTTGAGATATTGAAGCGAGTGGGCAAAGTGGCATACAAAGTTGCATTACCACCTGAGTTAGAGCACATCCATAACGTGTTTCACATCTCCGTGTTACGTCTGTACAAGCTTGACTACAAACACGTGATTTCCTACAAGCCCATTCAAGTGGAGAAGAATATGGCGTATGAAAAAATTCCTGTCCAAATATTAGATAAGAAAGAGTAGACATTAAGAAATAAAGTTATATCTTCTATAAAAGCACTTTGGCAAAACCACGACACCGAGGAGGCCACGTGGGAATTAGAAGATATGATGGCGAGGGACTATCCAGTTATATTTAGTCAATAGCTTGGCTATATATATTAGTCCTCCCTTCAAAATATCTAGTTGCTAGAATCTGTATCAGTTCAATATAAAAAGAGTGAGTGTTGTGAAATTGAAGAGCAATCAGAGGTTGTGAGAGTAAAAGCTAGCAATTTTAGTCTCAAGAGGTAACAGTACTATTGAACATGTTCTTGATTTTAAGATTTTCAAAATTTAGAATTTACATAAATTTCTTATTAATTAGTTTGGTAACTGTTATCTATGTGTTATCTAAGTTTATATGCATTTCTAGAAGCATTATAGTTGGTTTGAGTTGCAGCTACAAGGATTTAGCAATGCTTATGTTGAGGCTCTGCAGAAACAAAGCAATTTTTTTTCCTTTAGCCGAAGTGGCGCGGCCGCGCCACTTTTATAGTACAAAGCTACATGGCTGCGCATGCTGCCAGTCTTGGAAACTGATTTGTTTGCCTTGTGTTGTCATGAACATGTTATTTTAGTTTGATTATGCATGTAAATGACCCTAACATATGGATTGATGTTGTTTGGTTATAGTAAGTCATTTTAGCTTGGTTTAGTATGTGTATTCAAAGAAAACTTAAAGATTTGGAAACTAATTTTGGTGAGCAGTGTGTAATGTATATTATGACCTTATGTACAAACATATCAAGCTCTTTTATACCTTAGCATGTGACTAATATGTTGGTTTATATTGTTAGGCGTGATATAGACTATTCATGTATGATTTAAAAGGAGTTTCAAGTAGAGGACTATACTAGCTATGTGTAAATGAACTATGTACACTCTAAATTCTGGACTTTAAAACATGCTTATGTGGTCTAGTTATGTGGATATGAAAGAATGATAGTAAGTGAAATAGTTTTGCATGCCTGATTGGTTAACATGAGATTTTCAAAATAGTTTGGGAAACTAAATTGGTTGATAACAACCTTGCATGTATTCTGAGATTTTGACTATCATGTTAGGATAGGCATATGCATGTAGATGTGACGCCCCCAAATTCGGGTATCTTCTAACCCGATAGATGGTGCTACACAGTACTACAGTTCACACATATATTCAATTGAAATATCTCAAAAGAGTGAATATGTCTTCTATATATTACAAAATAATATTTTCCTTCCCATGTTATTTGTAACCATTACATATGTTTATCATCATAGTATCAAATAATTACAAAGTTCATACTATGTTATTACAAAGATAACTATTCGTCCGCCTTAACCTTTCCTTTATCCTTACTGGATCCTTCAGTCCACTCATTCTTAGCTGCATTCATATGGTTCAAGCAAGAGTGAGCATAACTAGCTCAACAAGTATAACAATTTTATTTGAGCAATATGTTTGAATCATATGAATATATATCTTCTCTAACAGAATCAATAGTTATGAAGTACTATAAATAACTCAAAGTAGCACTTCTCTTTTCTTTAAAATTGTTTAACAATGAACAATATTTGTTAAACATTGATTTTGGTCCAAGACCTTGAGCATTACATTCTTTCTTTAAAAAGGACAACCCGCCACCAAGTCCGTAAGTCTGACATTTCTTACGAGTACGTCTTGGTGATCAACCTATAGTACTCTATATTGTACAACACTACTTCATTAAACGTATCTACATTTTAGTTTTGGCAACCTCACGTGCTTGTTGATTGATAAAAAAATATTTGTTTATTCATACTCAGTCTTTCTTTAAAATCCATACCGAAACAGTTGGCATAAGATAACAACATTGATAATATTTTGATAGATTATAAGGAAATCCACAAAACACATTAAGTCTAGCCGAAGGAATTGGCTTCAACTTCTTTGTACAACAGTTCATGCGTAAGATACATGAATCATAAAACTTGTCCAAAAGGAACATAGACAAGAGATTAGAAGACTTGCCTTTAGCGTCTTCTACAGTTAATTCACTTCTCTTTTGTGTCTTTATAGATTCTACAATATATGATTCCATAGTATACCACATTAGGTTATAAAAAATCATCAAGTACTGTCATTAACCTATCTTCCCCTTCTTCTAGGTCTAATCATTCATTTGATTAACTAACATTCATAGTTTAGCTAACGTTCATTACTTTGCATGTACATTCTCGTAACCTTTTGTTAACTTTTAATCGTTAAACTTAAGGTTCTAATAATCCTTAATGATGTTACTTTAAGTTTAATTAAGGTCTTAATTTACCTTCAATTAACTTCCTCTTTTACTATATTCATTATCTTTCTTCACTGCCTTTTTCCTAGTACTGGCGTTGCAGCACTAGCTTCCTAAGTATGTTCTGCGCTGCGACGCGATTTAGCAGTGTCTTGGATTCAGTTATGGTGCTGCGGTGCCAAACCCTTCAGTATATGCCACGTTGCGGTGCGACTTGGCAGTGTATGGGATTCGGTGATGGCACTGCGATGCCAACTTTACAAGCTTGGGCGGCGCTGGCCCTAAGCCTTAGAAAAATTTTAAGTTTTCCACTTTCAATGCTTTCTGGCCTCGTAACTTAATCGTTATAAGTCAGAATTGGCTCGTTTAAAAGCCGTTATCACACATATCTTTTATACTACGATTTCATTTGGATAACTTACGTTTTTGAATCTGTTAACACAGAATTCACATTTTAATTTCCTTATTACGCGTTCGTTAAACATTCGTGAACGTTCATAACTCGTTTCTTCGTTTTAAGTCAAAATTCAACTATTCTTGAGTCCACAACTCTTAAATGCAAATTTCTACTATACGCCATCAAAAACTAAGGTTTTCGAGTTAAACGACGACTTTTAACTTTCATTATGAGAATTTCACGATTTTGACGATTATCGTCTAATCTCGTAAATTTTGCCATAACATTGTTAATTGAGATTTTTACTCTGTCCAAAATGGATTTATTCTATTAATCATACATCTATCATCCTAACCAAGCATATATCATCTAATCCTATACAAGATGGTTTTAAACTTGTCCATCAACAACAAATGATAATTTTTCATATGTTCTTCATTAGTTCATACTTCTATGATTATGATTCCTCTTGTAACATGGTTATTAATATTTTAAATCCAATAATAGCCATCTTTGTTACTCCTTATGATACATGCTCCACCAATATCCACTTCTCTATCAAAACTACAATTGAAGAGATGAAGATAAATGGCTAAAGGTTCCTTACCTTCGATGTTCTAACTTTCTTCTTCTTCTTATTGATTTAGCAAAAGTAGCTCTTACTTCTCTCTCAATATAATTGTGCTAAGTGTTGGTGGAAATTAAATAAGCAACAAATGACTAATCAAGCTTCCTATTTATAGACTCGACAAAGTGAGGGCAAAATGGTCCATTGGTCCCACCACCTTACTATTCCCACCGCCACAACCAAACTTCCAAAGGAAGCTATCCCACCTCCTTATTTGGCCAGCCATGACTCACCATAGGGGGCCCACATGGGTTGCCCCATGGGTTTTTCTCACCCGATGACCCATCGGTTCGATCCACGGATCCGGTTCTTGGTTCGGGCTTAGGTTTAATTAACTTTGGGCCTATCATTGGGCTTGCATTACTTATCTATGGGCCTTAACCTAAATTCATTTAGGCTTGCCAAATTCATAACTAAATCCTACTAGTCCATTAATAATGGTTTGAGCTTTTAACATATGATTCTCGTATTCTCCTCATATACTAGTTCGTATAACGTTCATCATCTACGTTATGTTATCTTTCGTATATACTTGTATAATACCTTGTATTATACTCGTATTCATTACCTCGTATAATAACTTTCTTATCATACGATCAACATTTATTCAAATCTTTACTTTCCTTAACATTCTCGAACTTAATACGTAGGCGAAAAACTGCGTTTGTCATAACTGAATTATTATTAAATAATCCATCTTTCCTTATCATTCTATCATTGCGTATTTCCCAGAAGTTCAAAAATAATTCTCGAGCAGAAATGGATGAATAATGTTTTTTAGAGAATTTCTCGGAAAGCTTTTAATTTCGTCTTGGAAATTCAAACACCTTAATTCTATCACGTAGCCAGAATACTACGATATTATTCCACTTTTAGGTTGTAGAATAACCTTCATCTTGCTTACTCGTTATAAATAACATATATTATAATTTTTATTCACTATTTATTTAAATAAAATTATTTTACAATTAATCCGATTTTCTCGGTAGTTACATTCTTCCCCCCTTATAAGGATTCTGTCCCCAGAATCTCGCCATAAGTTAATTAAATAACTAAGGGTAATTCTTCTTCATCTTTTCTTCAAGTTTCCATGTTGCTTCTTCAGCATCGTGGTTCCTCCATAACAGCTTTACCGAAGGTATAACTTTATTCCTCAGAACTTGCTCTTTTCTATCAACGATTTGGATAGGCATTTCTTCATACGTCAAGTCTTTCTCAACATGAATAGGCTCATACTCTATTACGTGCTTATAATTTAGTTTATAAAGACGTAACATAAATACATAAAACACATTGTGTATATGTTCTAAGTGTGGAGGTAATGCTACCATGTAAGCTACCTCTCCTACCTTTTTTAATATCTCGAAAGGTCCTATAAACCTTGAACTTAACTTTCCCTTTTTTCCAAAGCGTATCTTTCCTTTCCAGGGAGATACAGTTAGAAACACATACGAGCCGACTTCAAACTCTTTTCTTATTCGATGAGGATCTGCATACTTTTTCTGTCTGTCTTGAGCTGCTATCAGTCGTAGTCGTACTAACTTAACTATATCCGCTGTTTGTTGTACCAATTCAGGTCTTAGCATTTGGCGTTCTCTTGCTTCATCCCAACACAATGGTGTTCTGCACTTCCGTCCATATAAAGCTTTGTAAGGCGGCATGCCTATGCTTGCATGAAAACTGTTGTTATATGCAAACTCTACTAGCGGTAGATGATCATCCCAACTACCTTTGAAATCCATAACACACGATCTCAGCATATCTTCTAACGTCTGAATTGTTCTTTCGCTCTGCCCATCTATTTGTGGATTATAAGCTATACTTAACTTCAACTGTGTTCCCATCTGTTCTTGCAAACTTCTCCAAAAGTTTGATGTGAATCGTGGATCATGATCTAACACTATCGAAACGGGTACCCCATGTCTGGAAATAATTTCCTTAATATAAAGTTTAGCTAACTGATCTAAGTTAAACTTGAATCTTATTGGCAAAAAGTGAGCCGACTTTGTCAACCAGTCCACTATTACCTAGATAGCGTCGTACCCTTTCTGAGTAGTTGGAAGTCTCACCACAAAGTCCATCGTGATGTGCTCCCATTTTCATTCTAGAATCTCTAATGACTGTAACAAGTCGCTTGGTCATTGATGTTCGACCTTAACCTTTTGACAAGTTAAGTACCTACTTACATATTCTGCTATCTCCCTCTTCATGTTTGGCCACCAAAAAATCTGTCGAAGGTCTTGAGACATCTTAGTACTACCAGGATGAATCAAGTACCTTAAACTATGAGCCTCTTATAATATTTCCTCCTTTAATTCTATTTCACTTGGAACCTAAATTCTTCCTTCAAATCTTAATAATCCCTCATTATCAAGACTATACTTTATCTCTTTTTTATCTGCTAGCCATTTCTTCATCTGGTCACACTCATCATCCCTGAGTTGTACCTCCTTGACTCTCTCTACAATTGTAGGTTGAATCTCCATTGTAAATAGTTTCTGACCCGACTCACTCGGTAACTTCACCTCTAATTCCATTATATCCATCTTTGTTATTAACTCAGTTTGAGCCGTTGACATAGACAACTTTTCCCGACCCTTCCCACTTAAGGCGTCGACCACTACATTTGCTTTTCTTGGGTGATACAGGATATCGTAGTTGTAATCCTTTATCAACTCCAGTCATCTTCTTTGTCTCATATTTAAGTCTTTTTGAGTGAAGATATGTTTTAGACTCTTATGGTCCGTGTATATCTCACATTTCTCTCCATATAGGTAATGCCTCCAAATCTTTAAGGCAAATACCACTGCTGCCAGTTCTAGATCATGAGTAGGATAAACTTTCTCATAATCCTTTAACTGCCGTTATGCATATGCAATGACCTTGCCATGCTGCATGAGTATGCAACCGAGTCCTCTATGCGAAGCATCACTATAAACTACAAAATTCCCTGTATCATCGGGTAATGATAATATAGATGCTTCACTCAACCTTTTATTCAGTTCTTGAAAACTATTTTCACACTTCTCATTCCACACGTACTTCACTGTCTTTCTTGTCAAATTAGTCAACGGAGTAGCTATCCTAGAAAAATCTTGGATAAATCTTTGATAGTATCCCGCTAATCCCTAGGAAACTCCGTACCTTTGTCGGTGTTTTCGGTTGTTCCCAATTAATCACTTCTTCTACCTTTGCTGGGTTCACTGAAATTCCCTCCCGGTCGATAACATGTCCTTAAAATTTGTTGGTCGATTTCGCAATCAATGAATACGTGCAAGTATACACGGTCAACAAGTAATAAAGTGAAAGTAGAGTATCGTTCCCACGAGGAATTATTTAATAAAAATCACCAAGTACTAATTCTTAACCAAACTAATTTTATTTAAACAACGACAAATTGTGATTTTTCTAATTAAGAAAACTAAATTATCTAATTAAACTAAATTGCTTTATGACTAAATTCAGATAAATAAAGATTAAGACTTCAATATCCCCAATTATGAACTATAAATCAATTATCCAATTATCCCAATTATTATGTCTTCTGAATTGTTAACAGGAATTCTCAAATGCCAAAAGTCCTTTTCCAAGTGATCAATTGCCTTCTATTTAATCCAGATTAATCTTGTTATATTCCTATGCAAAACAATTGAATTAAACTCGTTACAAACCTAATTCCTTATGCGTTACATATGGTGAAGAGATATTTCCATTCTATTCACAAACCTAATTATTCACTGTGCAAATAACTAAGTCACATGTCATCATGCCCAGTTCTAACCCTAGAATTCCTTTCCCAATTCCTTCTAGAGTAACAAGGTAATTATTGATCAGATAATTAATCAATAAGCTCAAAGCAAGATAAACAACTCACTTTAACATAAATAATTGGAATATAATGAATAACTAATTCATAGCCATAAAAAGTTCAATTGAAATCTCAATAAAAGAGTTAGTTCATAATTAATGAATTAAAACTAAGAATCCACAATTGAATAGACATTAAAAGATAAAAGTATGATAAGAGAAGAGAATAGAATCTGTTGTCAGCAAATCTGATGCTCCCCTCTTGCTCCTGCTCTTGATCTTCAATGATCTCCAAGTTGCTTCAATCTCTAATGGCTAATTAAGAACTAGGGTTTAGATTCTAATCTAATGGAGTGTTTTATCTAGTCTAATCTATGTAATCCCTCTTTATTTTATGCCTTACATCATGTATTTATAGGTTACAAGTCTAATTTTGAGTTTAGGAACAAACCCAATCCAATTTGGAGTCAAAAAGGTGTCAAAATTCGCCCAAAACGCGTCCAGGCCGCACCAAACTTCTTCCCGAGCGCCCCAGCGCTGGGCACGGCGCCGAGACACTGCCTCCAAGCGCCCCGGCGCTGGAAATGAACTACAAATGGGCGCCCCGGCGCTAGAATATTTTCTGACATTTTCTGCTCCGACGTCCTTTGGGAAAATAGCCATAACTTCTTCATACGAACTCCGATTTTGATGATTCAAGATGTTCCGGAAAGAGGAGAAGTAGATCTACAACTTTCATTCTTAAAGGTTTGCGAAATAAGGTCAGGAGCTATAGTAAAATTGGCTCTGAAGTGACTACTGTGTAAATAGCAAGCCGAAAACGCGCATCTAGCCACCCCGAACGTCGATCCATGTAACTTTTGCCTCAATTCCTACAAAACAATATAAAACATGCATGAATAGACACAAACACATAAAAACATCCTAAAAGACTTGAGAACAACAATAAATTAAGCCCGAATGTATCCAATTCATGTGTATAAAACTCACTCATCAAATATCCCCAAACTTAAACATTTGCTTGTCCTCAAGCAAAAACACAAAAATGTTATGCAATGCAATGTAATGAAACTAATCTATATGCCTACGAATCCAACAGTAAAGACAGAAACAAGTCTATTCAACCGGCCTTAGAGAAATCAAGTAAACATGATAATACATCATATTAAAACAAATCAGTAATTTCCCAATCACTCATCAAATCTTAGACTGTTATCACTGATATAGTGCGTGTGTGCTCCAAAATAATGTTAACTAATATAAAATCAAATTTAACACATAATAGGTCTCTTTAAAGGCATCATACAGTGAAAACTCACAAAATTCACGAACAAGCTAGATCCAACTAAAGTTAAACATCCACCAAGTTCAAGAGTCCAATCCGGGATACTTATGCTTTACTTTTCATTACGGGGGCTTTTTGCTCTTTTCCCGTTTTATTGTTTTTTTTTTTTACTTTTTACTTTCTTTTTTTTTTTAACCATGACTGTGCAATGTCTCATTCCATTAGGCTAACAGTGTCACCCCTTAGCGAGCTTTCGACCAACGACTCCCAGACCATATAAGACCTTAGGGCGCTAGGTTTTAAGATACCCCTTCGGGCGTACTTACTCAAGTAACAAAGGCCCCGAAACAAAACTAGCCACGGTAATTTTTTTTTTCTTTTTTTTTTTTTTTTAGCGAAGCTTATATATCCCAAATTTTCCCCCAAACTTAAGTTTTTGTCTAAATTCAGCCATCTCCACCTATTCATGTCTTTCATTCCTTCACATTAGTATTATCCTTAAGAAATTTATTATGTATCAATTTAAACTTAATCAGTTAACATAGCTGTTATTAACGTGCTAACCTTAATTATACCAGTTTCAAACAGGTAAAGATTCAAATCATGACAAGAAATCACATCAAAGTCTTAACAGTCAATACTATACTTGTCTACTCAACTCCAGTCTCATCATTGGCCAAAATAGACTTTTACTATCTAACAGTTGGAATCATGCAAATATAAACTAACTGCAACAAACATAGTAAACTAACTACTATTTTTGAGATTTTTAAATTTTTTTTTTTTAACAAAAAACTGAATGCAAAAACTAAATGTAAATAACCCGAAAATATAACGAACTACAATGTAAATAACTAACTATATGCAATACGACACTAAAATGCCCCCAAACTTAAACTAGACATTGTCCTCAATGGCTACAATAGAAAAAATTAAAGCAGAGGACTTTCCTGAAAATATAGCAATCTTCCTCCTTGTCCGCTAAGTTTGGAGAATAGGCTAAGCACATGGAACAAATTGGGCAGCACACTTGAATTTGACTTGAATAACCTGTAAAACCATGATATAAGCACTTTTATTAAATCCTAAATAAATGAAAATTCAAAACTACTAATATAAAACTAAATAAAAACTAAAAATAAAAATTAAACTTGGGTTGCCTCCCAATAAGCGCTTGTTTTATAGTCTCAGCCTGACTTCTTCAATTCTCTATCCAATTCCCCTACGAAAATTGAGGAACCCTCCATCCATCAGAAGCAATGTCTCTTTTGGGAGGTTCCCATTCACAAAAACCCTTGAATTGAAGTCACCTAGCATGCTCTTTGTAGATAGGTTCCCTATTAAGAACGTCCAACAACTAGGTGTTTTCTCCATTATGTCTATGATTAGATTGGGGCATTGAAGCTTAATAAACATAATGGAGTCTTCCTCTATCTTCTCCTTTTCATCCCACCATGACTCCACAACTGTACTAGCTCTTATGTCACAAAGAGCTTTGCCGACGACATGACTGCCAATTGGGCATGGTTTTGCAAAATTGCTCGGATTCTTGAACTTTAGTGGAGAAGGTACATGGGACACTAATGAAATCGGTTCATCTTCGTTGGTACTCAAAGTTAGATCTTTGCCGATCTCCTTTTGTTGGTCTCCAAGTCTTTCCTCTCTTTCAACATCTATATAGGTTGGCACATTCGATTGCAGATTTGGTTCGGGCGCATCATCAGTCTCGTCATCCATGTCATAGAGCCAAGTGTATTGAGGACGGTTGTTCAACGCCTGTGCTATCTGCCCCAATTGATTTTCCAGATTCTTGATCGACGCCCCTTGGCTTTGCAAATTCAGCTCTATTTGGTTCATTTTTTTGTCTTGTTCCTCGTTCCTTTTGTCAGAAGCTCTAATGAATTTTTCCAAGGCTTCCTCCCAACCTGGTTTCCTTTCTGGTTGTTGTTGAGTCTGATTTTGAAATCCGGATGCGTTTTGTTGTCTAGGTGCTTGAGCTTGATTGTTACTCCATGAAAAATTCGGGTGATACCCCCAATCCTGATGATAGTTGTTGGGATAGACATAATTATTGGGGTAATCACCACCGTACTGTACCGACTCAAAACTGATGGCGCATTGATGACTCATATGATTTCCAGCACAATAATCACAAGTAACTGTCATCCTTCGACTCCGTATGGCTGCGCAAACCTCCAACGTCTTCGAAGTTGCCTCTATAGAAGATGTATTAAGTCCATCAATCCCTGTTTCCCTTGGTTGAGCCAAGAACGTGTATGGCCATTGATACTCAAACTCATCCATGGTACCTGAAAAGAGAGAAATATAGGAAGAGAATAAAAAAAAATGTTTAAATTAAGACTAATTTGATTGAAATTAATATTGGTAAATAATTATTAAACTAATTCCCCGGCAGCGGCGCCAAAAACTTGTTGGTCGATTTCGCAATCAATGAATACGTGCAAGTATACACGGTCAACAAGTAATAAAGTGAAAGTAGAGTATCGTTCCCACGAGGAATTATTTAATAAAAATCACCAAGTACTAATTCTTAACCAAACTAATTTTATTTAAACAACGACAAATTGTGATTTTTCTAATTAAGAAAACTAAATTATCTAATTAAACTAAATTGCTTTATGACTAAATTCAGATAAATAAAGATTAAGACTTCAATATCCCCAATTATGAACTATAAATAATTATCCAATTATCCCAATTATTATGTCTTCTGAATTGTTAACAGGAATTCTCAAATGCCAAAAGTCCTTTTCCAAGTGATCAATTGCCTTCTATTTAATCCAGATTAATCTTGCTATATTCCTATGCAAAACAATTGAATTAAACTCGTTACAAACCTAATTCCTTATGCGTTACATATGGTGAAGAGATATTTCCATTCTATTCACAAACCTAATTATTCACTGTGCAAATAACTAAGTCACATGTCATCATGCCCAGTTCTAACCCTAGAATTCCTTTCCCAATTCCTTCTAGAGTAACAAGGTAATTATTGATCAGATAATTAATCAATAAGCTCAAAGCAAGATAAACAACTCACTTTAACATAAATAATTGGAATATAATGAATAACTAATTCATAGCCATAAAAAGTTCAATTGAAATCTCAATAAAAGAGTTAGTTCATAATTAATGAATTAAAACTAAGAATCCACAATTGAATAGACATTAAAAGATAAAAGTATGATAAGAGAAGAGAATAGAATCTGTTGTCAGCAAATCTGATGCTCCCCTCTTGCTCCTGCTCTTGATCTTCAATGATCTCCAAGTTGCTTCAATCTCTAATGGCTAATTAAGAACTAGGGTTTAGATTCTAATCTAATGGAGTGTTTTATCTAGTCTAATCTATGTAATCCCTCTTTATTTTATGCCTTACATCATGTATTTATAGGTTACAAGTCTAATTTTGAGTTTAGGAACAAACCCAATCCAATTTGGAGTCAAAAAGGTGTCAAAATTCGCCCAAAACGCGTCCAGGCCGCACCAAACTTCTTCC
This sequence comes from Panax notoginseng, assembly GCA_016801055.1. NCBI lineage: Eukaryota > Viridiplantae > Streptophyta > Magnoliopsida > Apiales > Araliaceae > Panax > Panax notoginseng. The sequence goes on along the minus strand of CM029022.1, from coordinate 125,590,622 downwards.
CGAGCGCCCCAGCGCTGGGCACGGCGCCGAGACACTGCCTCCAAGCGCCCCGGCGCTGGAAATGAACTACAAATGGGCGCCCCGGCGCTAGAATATTTTCTGACATTTTCTGCTCCGACGTCCTTTGGGAAAATAGCCATAACTTCTTCATACGAACTCCGATTTTGATGATTCAAGATGTTCCGGAAAGAGGAGAAGTAGATCTACAACTTTCATTCTTAAAGGTTTGCGAAATAAGGTCAGGAGCTATAGTAAAATTGGCTCTGAAGTGACTACTGTGTAAATAGCAAGCCGAAAACGCGCATCTAGCCACCCCGAACGTCGATCCATGTAACTTTTGCCTCAATTCCTACAAAACAATATAAAACATGCATGAATAGACACAAACACATAAAAACATCCTAAAAGACTTGAGAACAACAATAAATTAAGCCCGAATGTATCCAATTCATGTGTATAAAACTCACTCATCAAAATTGTACCCTTTCTAGGCAAAATTCACACTTAGTGAATTTTACATAAAACTTCTCCTTTCTTAGTGTCTCCAACACTAATCTTAGGTGTTCAGCGTGATCTTCTAGCGTCTTAGAATATACTAGAATATCATCAATAAACACTACGATGAACTTGTCCAAATATTGTTTGAACACTCTGTTCATCATATCCATGAATGCAGCTGGTGCATTCGTCAACCCAAATGACATTACCAAAAACTCGTAATGGCCGTAACGAGTCCTGAATGTCGTCTTAGGTACATCCTCCTTCCTAACTTTTAACTGATGATACCCCATTCGTAAATCTATCTTAGAAAAATACTTTACCCCTTTCAATTGATCAAAGATATCATCGATCCTGGGCAATGGGTATTTATTCTTTATCGTTAATTTGTTCAACTCTTGATAGTCGATACGAAGTCTTAACGATTCGTCCTTCTTCTTCACAAACAGTACCGGTGCTCCCCACGGCGAAACACTCGGTTGAATGTATTTTCTATGTAACAGCTTTTGTAGTTGAATCATCGACTCCTTTATTTCTACTGGCGTTATACGATACGGTGCCCTTAAAACTGGTGCTGCTCCTGGCACAATATCTATTACGTATTCGATCTCCCTATCCGGTGGAAGACCCGATAATTCACTTGGAAATACATCCACGAATTCTTTGACTATAGGTATTTGTTCCATCGTTGCTCCCACTCTCTGGGTATCAACAACATGACATAAATAACCTACACATCCCTTCCACAACAATTTCCTAGTTTATGTCATGGTAAGACAGCACGAACGTCCCGATAATTTATTACCATAAAACAATACACGAGCCTGTCTCAACGTTATAATGTTTACACATTTCTTTTGAAAATCTATAATTCCACCATGAGTAAACAACCAATCCATCCCAAGAATTATATCGAATTCTCCCAACTTTATCGGTATTAAATCTACCGATAATTTATAACCTCGTATTTCTACACAACAATGCCTATGAATATGTTCAACATGAATTATCTCTTCATTTGCTACCTTAATATTCAAAGGTATAAGCAATCTTTTGGAAAGTATTCCTAATCATCTAGCAAAATTACATGCTATAAAAGAACAATTTGCACCCGAATCAAACAATACATAAGCATTTATATCGTTGATTGGGATAATTCCTGCAACTACATCCCTCGATGCAATTGCATCCTGGACCGTCATATCAAAAGTGCGGGCCATCAGCCTACTCGTTTGAGCTGGACCACTAATAGTTAACTTACCACCATTAGTGCCCTTGTTACCATCCATCCCTTTCTTCGGGCAATTCTTCGCCATGTGATCAGTTGATTCACATACGAAACATCCATGATTCTTCTTCGGACTTGGACAGTTAGGCAAAATGTGCCCTTCCTGTCCACAGTTGTAGTACACTGCTTTACCCTTGAGACAGACTCCTAAGTGAGTCTTCCCACAATTCTTGTATGCCTCCATCCTCTTCTTAGGATCTCTTTGCTTTACCCCAGTATTCCCAGAGTTAAAACCCTTCCTCTTCTGCCCGTTGCCACTCCCACTGGCTCCCTCAGTTTTCACTCCTCCATCTACCTTATTCTTATTCTTCTTCTCTCTGTGGTATTGGCTTAATGCCTCATTACCACCCTCGACTATTATTGCCTTCTCCAGAATGGTTCCAAAGGAGTTACTTTGAAACACTGATATCCGGCTATAGAGCCAGGGTTTCAAGCCCTACTCAAATCTCCTCACTTTTCTCACCTCCGTATCCACCTGATGTGGAGCGAATCTCGCCAGTTCATTGAACTTGGCAGCATATTGGGGAACAGTCATGTCCCTTTGTTTCAGTTTTAAGAACCTCATCTCCATCCTACCCTGCATACTCGTGGGGAAATAGTTCTCAAAAAAATCTATAGCATCCCCAAATATCGGTCCTAATCACCAAGGATCTGGTATACTATTTCTATAACTATTGCGGAAGATATAAACATAAATTGTTTATACATTAAACTTTTACACATCATTCCCAAGGTCTACAACCTTAACTTAATACATACCTTCAATATCTTAGAAGATTTACAATACTATTTTCGTCAGAAAATTTAATAGATCTAACTGCAATGTAATTTAATCTTGCACTTTGTCTTCACTTCTGCCTTTACTCTTCTTAATCTGAAAATTTTATCATGATATAGCAAGGGTGAGCATCAAATTTGCCCAGCAAGTTTTAAATACAATGAAGATATATCATGATTGAAAAGAATGAATAAGCTTTCAAGTTTTCAACAATATAATAATTGTGAAATAACATGAATCAAGTTTCAATAATTTCATGACTGAATCAATAATGTTTGAAGGTCAACAATGACCATAAACAATTTAACTGAACCTTATGGTAATGAAGGTGATCATCCTTTCATACCTGATGAACATATACAACATGCACTAAGTGCGAATCAATAATCAGTGTAGACGTGAATAATCAACAATAATCATTCACTAACATGCTTTGAACATACAACTCAAGTTTGAGTTAGGAAAAAAACTTGCCTGATTCGTTGACTACTGCTACGCAGTTTAAGTTAACTTCTTTTGGTAAGACCTATCATTAATAATAAGATTGGTCTTTCAATCAGCATATTCTACTTTGTATCATAATACAATTACTTTGTTAATAGATTATCTAACACTTAATCAAATATTAGATAACATCCTAACACATTGGTATTATTATCATTCCTGGATAATTTTTCAATCACTGTATCATATCCATTATGATTATACACTTAATCTTATACATTATAAGTTCTTCTTTATACTCTAATAAATCAAATACTAATCCAACAACCTGGATTTTAAATTTAACAACTAAATTGCCAATCCAGCAGACTGGATACAGAATCCAGCAACCTGGATTCAACAAATATCCAATCCAGCAAGCCAAACTACAATCCAGCAAACTGAATTACAAATCCAGCAACTAGATTGCAATCCAGCAAGCTGGATTCAACATATTTTCAATTCAGTAAATTTCTTTTCAATCCAGCAAGCTGGATTCATCAGATTTTCTAATCCAGCAAGTTGGATTCCATATCCGTTCACGAAAATACCAAATCAACTTATTATTTTTCTATCCTTTGTACAAACATGTATACACATATTTCATACACAAAAAGTATTTTTCCAAAATTTTCCAACTTCCTTTGGTATTTTTAAAAAATCATTTTTAGTTAATTCCTTAAGAAATTAGCTACCTCGTGCTTAACTCCAGAAATTTCCATCTCTTGGCACAATCTTATACGTGTTAACGTGAGCCTCCATTTTAAATTTCGTGGCCATCGGAGTTATTGAACTCCGGTTATAGCCATTTTCGTCGAAAAATTACAGAAATTGAAATGGCCATAACTTGCTCATTTTAACTCGGAATGAGCTCATTTTTGGACACAAGGTACTTGATATCATATATTTTCATGTCCCAAAAGGCCAGAATTTTTCTCACAAATTTAGTGGCCGAAACTGCCCTTTTAAACTTTTGGGCAGAAGCTAAATTGCTTTTTTGCAATTTTTCGTGCTTTATTAAATATTTTCCATACGGAAATCTACAACTCATTTTTCAGTGATTCCACTTGGAGATGTTAGATAACTTATCATAGTATACTCCCAAATTTTTTTCAGAATTTTTAGATGTCCAAAAAATGACCAAACTGCCCCTACTCTTTGACTGTCCAAAACAGTCTATTTTTCACTTTTAGCAATGAAACTGTTTTTGGAAAAACAGTCACTACAACTTGTGTACTCAACATTTTTGAGTGCTACCACTTGGGTTTAGTAGTTAACTTACATATCTAGCACATCCCTTTGACGGATCGCAAAAAATAAGGTTTAGATCAAAAACGGTGGAAATCTAAAGTACATAAAAATTTTTAGGACTTAGAAACTAGAAAATTACTTTTTTTTTATTTTCGATTTCCAACTAAATCAACACCCAATATGGGTAGATCTAAACATTAAACACTCATAAACACATAGATCTAAGGTTTTTGAGTTTAGAAACATAGATTCAAAGTTTGATTTGGAATAATCAAAAATTACATAACAAATGGGGTTTATACCTTTAATTTGTGGCTACCCTTCCTTATTCTTCCAAAGTAGGAGATGAACTTATGGAGCATCAATGGTGTAGGTCCTTCTTCTCTCTCTCCTCTCCACCGAATCTCTCTCCCTCTCTCTCTCTCTTATGCTTTTGTTTTGTTAGTCTAAGAGAAAGTAAGAGGAAGTAAAATAAAAGATGAAAGAGAATGATGTTAGATTTTGTTGGAGGATTTTGTATAGATATAAGATATGTATATAATAGATATTTCCCCAACATCTTCTTATCTCTTTCTCTCACTTAATCATCACATGGTTGCTTGCACTCTTTGCTTAATGTGTTGGTTAAATAAACAAGTGACACATGGAATGAGTTGTCACCAACTAAAGTGAAATAATCATCACATTCATCTCCCCTCCTTTTCCTTCTTTCTCTTTCTTCTCTTCTCTTTCTTCTCTCCCTTATCCGGCCATGTGGCCTTATCTTCCAAGTCTTGCTTCCTTAATGTAATATCTAATGTACATAATGTCCAAAGTGCCCTTTCTTCAATTGGGCTCCAAGTTTGGCTCCTATACTTTTAATTCCTTTGGGCTTCTAAATTAATTTCTTGGGCCATTGAAACATTATCATATTCCAATGTCTTTCCATTTTACCCACTCTAAATATTTAATTAGGGTCCATTCCAAATATAGAATTTAAGTTATCACCCTTGCACACTAAATTTTATAACCAAATTAAATTTACTTTAATTAAGTCATAAAATTAATAAACTTGAGATAATAAAAGTATATCTCTTGACTTAATATAATATTAATATTATTATTCTCCCACATGATCCTTAACAATTGGGCTCACTTGGGCTTAACATTTAATTCTTCTGGCTTTTCCAAATAAAATATTTGGACTTCCTAGCTAAAATGTTTGGGCCATAAAAATTAATATGGTCCATTACATTTAATTTCATCTTACCCTACTCATTTCATTAGGGTTTCTATGTACTCAAGTTAAATATAAATTCTTACCAAAGTACACTTAATTTCCTTAACCCAATTAGACTTACATTAATTAGGTTATAAAATTAATTAACCGAGATGTATAAAATAAATCTCTTAAAATTAGTATATATTTTATATACCATAATTCTCTTATCCCATAACTGTGACGCCCCCAGAATAGGTATACAACACCCATTCTGAGTCGCCAAATACATGGTACAGAAAGCAAACTACAACTTCAATAATACAATTGTCGTGCAAAATACGACAACACATACTGTGAGTTTAAATACAAATATTGTCTTCTAGACAATATCCACACTCAAATAAATCCTCATTACAATTATTCAAACACTATTTTACAGAAATAGTGAGGACTGCTAATACATCTTTCTAGAACCATTACTCCATACCCCGACTAGATCCTGCTATGTTCTCACCTCCTGAGAAGAAAAATGGAACAAAAAGGAAAAGGGTGAGCTCAACTAGCCCAGTAAAGAATATTATGACTAAGATAATATACAACAAATTATCGTTAGTCTTCAACAGGGAAAAATCTGATAAAATATAATCGACAACAAGTTTTAGATCAACAACTGCAGCGGAAACAACAAACCATTAGAAGAGTCAAGTAGAGAAAGAATTCTACTATCTTCTAAGATTTAAAAATCCATCATCAATATTTTATCCCTGTAACATCAATTAATAATCATCTTTAACCAAATATTCATCTTTGCACTACAGGCCAAAGATATTCATTTGTATCATCAGTCGGTCATGTTCATCTCAACACCTGTTCATCTTTGCACTACAGGCCAAAGATATTCATCAAGTAATTATACATCTTTGCACTACAGGCCAAAGATATTCATTTGTATCATCATTTAGGACTGAGGATGATGAAAATATCTTAAAGAGAACGAATCCAATGAGACAGAAGGACAAATAGTAGGGATTCGTATAACAGTTTATCCAAGATCAATAATACTTCATAATAATCAATTGTGAAGCAGAATTCAAAATAAAGATCAAAACATGGATACAATCAAAGATAGTAACCATAATAGACATCTTGGACAAAAAGGGAAAATTTTATTTTTCGGTGAATAGTGCCGTATTCGTGAATAGTGCCGTATACGTGAATAGTGCCGTATACGTGAATAGTAACCCCCGACACAAAAAGTTCCAAATTTGATAAAAACTCATATCAATATTTCAGCATAATGATATTGAAGAAAATAATATCATTAAGAAGAAAATAATATCCCTTACCTCAAAATATCAGTACTTCTGGTCGGAATACCGGTATAAGGCTGAAAGAAACTTGCTCTGATGAATAGAAACTCTCAAAGTATCTAAATACTCACAAAATACACTCAATAATCTAGAGAGAGAAAGAGAGAAAACTTGTTTCTGGTGTAATTTTCAATTCTAACTTAGCCCTCTATTTATAGGAAAATTTTGGTAGGTTTGACCTGCAACCTGATGGCTTTACCTGCTACTATTCCCACCTACCACATTTGAAATATAATTCAGCACATTTCTTCACTAACCACAAGTGGGGCCCACCAATTCTAGAATTTTCCACCAAAATGATAAACTCCGAAAATTCAACAATTTCTGAACCAGTCATCTTGTAAAATTCATAATAAATCATACGTTCATTTTTAACGGTTCAAAATTTGTGGACATATACTCAACTTATATATGTATAACATATCCAAAAATTACCACGATCCAACGGTCGGATTAAAAATTATAACCCCCGCAAAATATCTCAAAAACCCTGATTTTTTAATACCTCTATTCCGACAAAAATATGGATAAAAACCTCAACATTAACTCCTTCATTTTTAACCACAAAAATATATCCCTCATTTATATCCACATAAAATAAATATTTCCTTATCATATGAATCAATAATTAATTATTCATAAATAATATTACAGAATCACATTTATGACAACCAGGCCGTTCCCAGGAAAGAGGGGGCTTTCCAATAAGGATTTCTCCTTACTGGCGCGCAATTAGATGACCAAACCTCTCCTTAGACAGAACTTTCTAGACATTGCCAATAATGCTATCTAATAATATTATTCAAATAATATGAATTATTGATCTGATAAATGAAAATACTGTGCAGCAACAATTATTGAAACAACAATAATATAAAATATCAACGCAGCAATTATTGAATCAATAAAATAAAATATTGAATAATAACTACTGTAACAATTATTGAGTAGTGCCTTCTTACGTAAGAATCAATAATTGGTGCAATACCGTGTGCTACTGTATTTTAACCACCGGGTATTCCAACAGTATTAACGATAACAACTACGCCGTTATTTATAAACAACTTATACTTGTCGTTTTCTTCATCCAATCGCTTTCCGTTATGGGGCCCACACAAGGCTGCGTCGTCGTACGAATATTCCCCGACAGCAAGAATATTCCACGACCAACCGAATATTCACCGACCAAAAATAAATATTTTATAACCACTTGCTTATTTTGCAAAATTTGCACATTTCACCCATAACCAAAGTATTATATCAAATTAACCCCTTATTATTCACAATAATATTTAGAGAAAATTTGATTTTATTCATTAATAAGTTGGGGTCTTACAACCTCCCCTCCTTATGAAATTTCGTCCTCGAAATTGACGTACGTACCTGATGTTTCAAAAAGGTGAGGATACCTCGCTTTCATTTCTGATTCCAACTCCCAGGTCATTTCTTCAATAGCATGGTTTCTCCACAAAACCTTAACTTGTGGTATAACCTTCGTGCGTAGGACATGCTCTTTCCTATCCAAGATCTTAACAGGTACCTCCTCGTACGTTAAATCTTCAGCTATCTCGTCTGGTTCTAACTCAATAATGTGGTTCGGGTCTTTAACATATTTACGAAGCATAGATATGTGAAAAACATTATGAACACGAGACATGCTTGGAGGTAATGCGAGTCTATATGCCACATTTCCTATTCGCTCAAGAATCTCAAATGGACCAACAAATCTTGGATTGAGCTTTCCTCTCTTCCCAAATCTTGTAACTCCCTTCCATGGTGCAACACGTAACAATACATGATCCCCAATATTAAATTCCACGTCCTTCCGATGAAGATCCGCATAACTCTTTTGTCGATCCTGTGCCGTTTGTATACGTTGTCGAATCGTTTGGATCTTCTCTGTAGTAATGCGTACCAACTCTGGTCCCAACAATGTTGCTTCACCCACCTCGTCCCAGCATACTGGAGAACGACATTTTCTTCCATACAACGCCTCAAATGGAGCCATACCTATGCTCGCCTGATAACTGTTGTTGTAGGAGAATTCCACCAATGGTAGGTACTTATCCCAACTCCCTTTGAGATCTAAGACACAAAGTCTTAATAGATCTTCAAGAGTTTGAATAGTCCTCTCTGATTGTCCGTCCGTTTGAGGATGGTATGCTGAACTGAATCGTAAATCCGTGCCCATAGCTTTCTGCAAGCTAACCCAAAATCGTGAAGTGAATCTTGGGTCACGATCCGAAACTATGGATACTGGCATGCCATGCAATCTCACAATCTCGTTCACGTACATACTAGCAAGACGTTCAAGGGAATAAGTCTCACGTATCGGCAAGAAATGAGCGGACTTGGTTAATCTATCAACAATAACCCAAATCGCATCTATGCCTTGAGAAACCTTGGGAAGACCCGTAACAAAATCCATAGTAATGTGTTCCCACTTCCATTTCGGAATCTCAAGTGGTTGCAATGGACCCTTTGGTACTTGATGCTCCGCTTTTACACGTTGACAAGTTAAACATCTCGAGATAAACTCCGCGATCTCTCTTTTCATATTGCTCCACCAAAATGTATGTCGAAGATCGTGATACATTTTGGTACTCCCAGGATGGATTGCAAACGGTGTGTTGTGTGCCTCCATCATTATTCTATGCTTCAAGTCAAAATCGTTAGGAACACAAAGTCTGGAGTTGACTCGAAGTATTCCTTCTTCATCGATTCTTGCTTCTGGAATAGCACCTTCTTGCACTTTCTTCTTCATACGCATCAGCTCTATATCCGTAGCTTGAGCAGCTTTAACTTTATCGATTAAAGTCGGTTCTACTCGTATATTTGATATCATCATGTGGGTACTTGGAGCCTTCATCTCTATCTCCATCCTTTGCAAGTCATACAAAATGGGCCTTTGTGTTAAAAACATTGCACTCGTACCCGCATATGATCTTCTACTCAATGCGTCAGCTACTACGTTTGCTTTTCCAGGATGGTATTGGATGGTATGATCGTAATCTTTCAACAGCTCAAGCCAACGTCGTTGCCGCATGTTGAGTTCCTTTTGGGTGAAGAAATATTTGAGGCTTTTATGATCTGTATAGATCTCCACTTTCTCTCCATAAAGGTAGTGTCTCCAGATCTTCAACGCAAAAACGACTGCTGCCAACTCCAAATCATGAGTAGGATAATTCCTCTCATATTCTTTGAGTTGTCGTGAGGCATAGGCTATGACTTTCCCATGTTGCATGAGAACACATCCTAACCCTTTGCCTGAAGCATCGCTGTAGATAACAAATCCATCCGAACCAGATGGTATTGTCAAAACAGGTGCCGAAATGAGTCTCCTCTTGAGTTCTTGGAAACTCTTCTCGCATTCCTCACTCCATACGAATTTTGTATCTTTCCGAGTCAGCTGAGTTAACGGAGTAGCGATTCGAGAAAATCCTTCCACAAATCTCCGATAATAACCAGCTAAGCCCAGAAAGCTACGTACTTCGGTTACCGACTTCGGTTGCTCCCAACTTTGTATGGCTTCAATCTTCGCCGGGTCGACAGATACTCCATGTTTTGACACCACGTGCCCAAGGAATGCTACTTCCTCAAGCCAGAACTCGCATTTCTTCAGTTTGGCATATAGCTTGTTTTCACGAAGCCTTTGCAGTACCAGCTTCAAATGGCGCTCATGATCTTCACGGCTTTTGGAATAGATGAGGATGTCATCAATAAAGACAACAACGAACTGATCCAAATATTCTTTGAATACACGGTTCATCATATCCATGAAGGCAGCAGGAGCATTAGTCAATCCAAAAGACATTACTAAGAATTCATAATGCCCGTACCGAGTTCTGAAGGCAGTCTTTGGAATATCCTCAGTTTTAATCTTCAGCTGATGATATCCAGAACGAAGATCGATCTTTGAAAAGAATTGTGCTCCTTGCAACTGGTCAAACAGGTCATCAATGCGAGGTAGCGGATACCTATTCTTGATGGTGACATGGTTCAATTCTCGATAGTCAATACAAAGTCGCATACTCCCGTCTTTCTTCTTTACGAATAAAACAGGAGCACCCCAAGGAGACGTACTAGGACGAATAAAACCGATGTCCAACAACTCCTGTAGTTGGACTTTTAACTCCTGAAGTTCAATAGGAGCCATTCGATATGGGGTTTTAGAAATGGGCTTTGTACCGGGTTCAAGGTCAATAAAGAATTCAATTTCTCGTTCCGGGGGTAGACCGGGAAGTTCTTCAGGAAATACATCGGAAAATTCTCTAACAATAGAAATATTATTCAAATCTGACTTGTCTTTGTTCAAATCCATAACATGGGCTAAGAAAGCTTGACATCCGTTTTTCAATAAACGAATAGCTTTGTGGCTCGATATGACAGTGACTGATTTTAGTGGTTTAGTAGTTTGAATTCGTATGACAGGTTGGTTAGGAATATGAAAACTAACAACCTTACGAAAACAATCAATTTTAGCATGATGAGTGGTTAACCAATCAATTCCTAAAATCACATCAAAAGCAAGTATCTTTAAAGAGATAAGATCAACAGGTAATGTGATAACGCCAACTTGGATCATGCAAGATTTATAAACTGTAGATGTAACGAAGGTTTCACCCAACGGAGTTTCAACAGATAAGTTAAAGTCCAATTTCTCCGGAGTCAAGTTTAAACGTTGAGCACAAGCAGGAGAGATAAAAGAATGGGTAGAACCGGTATCTAGTAAAGTATAAACTTCGCAAGAATTCAAGATTAGCTTACCCGTGATCACCTCGTTCGGGTTTCTCGCGTTTTGGCCAGTAACGACAAACGCTCTTCCAGGAACCGCTGATTTCGCCTTATCCGGGACAGCCCTTGGAATCACCACTCCCGCTGAACTTGGTTTCGCTATAGTACAATCTCGAGCGATGTGGCCTTCCTTCCCACAGTTGTAACACACCTTGGATTGTTGTGGACAGTTTGGGCTGATATGTCCCTCTTTCCCGCATTTGTAACATCTAACTGGCGGTCGTTCTCCTCCCCTAAAATTTGTTGTTGGTGCTGGTGCTGGTGCTGATGTCTTCCCGTCATTGTTGAATCTCCTCTTTCTGAAATTTCCACTTGACTCACCTCTCCTATTATCATGGCCACGATGACCACCGAGTGGTTACCGCCTTTGTTCGTATTTTTCCCTCCTCGTTGGTTATCATCGCTCTGATGATTGCTGTCACCGGTATGACCCTGGTTGTGGTCCCTCGGTTGAGTATACTCATTATCTCTCTCTAATAATTGGGCCCTGTTGACAACGTCTGAATACAGAGAAAATTTATGAGAGATAAGGTATTGACGAATCTCAGGTTTTAAACCTCTCAGAAACATCCGCGTCATTCGTTCCTCATTTTCGACCAAATGAGGTGCAAACCTGGATAACTCTGCAAACTTCGCCTCGTACTGGGACACCGTCATGTTGTTTTGTTCCAGTCTAATAAACTCAACCTCCTTCATATGACGAATACTTTCAGGAAAGTACTTGTCATTGAACAGTTTTTGAAATGTTTCCCAGGACATGTTGAGTGCGTCAGGCTGGGTACGCTTCACAGACTCCCACCAGTAGTCTGCCTCACCGCGGAACATAAATGTGGCGAATGGAACCTTCTGTTCCTCCGTGCATCCCAAGACATCAAATATCTTGGTAATTTGCTTGACCCACGTTTCCGCCATGATCGGATCCGGCTTTCCCTTAAATTCTGGTGGTCCCAATTCTTTGAACTGCTTAGCTGTGACAAACCGCGCGTTGTTATCATTTCCACCCGTATTCTGCACACGAGTCTCCCTCGTCTGATTTTGCATGAACTGCAAAAAGCTCCTAAACATTCCATCATTCATCGTTTGCTCGGTAACGTTGTTTACAGGAGGAATATTGCCTTCCTGTTGCACGTTTCCCTGGGTAGTGATCAAAGGTGTCTCCACGGTCTGATTTACTCCATTATTAACGTTCTCAGCTGCCATTCTTAAATACTGCCATAAAACAAGGGTTAATAGTCATGTCATATATTATCCCTATACTCTGACTGACCAAATAAACACCAAATAAACTTAGTCAGGTCATACTAGCGAAGGAATTCCCCGTCTCTCCCCTCCTAGTTCTTGTCTCACATCTCAGCCAGGGATCATATCCCTAAGCTCTGATACCAACTGTGACGCCCCCAGAATAGGTATACAACACCCATTCTGAGTCGCCAAATACATGGTACAGAAAGCAAACTACAACTTCAATAATACAATTGTCGTGCAAAATACGACAACACATACTGTGAGTTTAAATACAAATATTGTCTTCTAGACAATATCCACACTCAAATAAATCCTCATTACAATTATTCAAACACTATTTTACAGAAATAGTAAGGACTGCTAATACATCTTTCTAGAACCATTACTCCATACCCCGACTAGATCCTGCTATGTTCTCACCTCCTGAGAAGAAAAATGGAACAAAAAGGAAAAGGGTGAGCTCAACTAGCCCAGTAAAGAATATTATGACTAAGATAATATACAACAAATTATCGTTAGTCTTCAACAGGGAAAAATCTGATAAAATATAATCGACAACAAGTTTTAGATCAACAACTGCAGCGGAAACAACAAACCATTAGAAGAGTCAAGTAGAGAAAGAATTCTACTATCTTCTAAGATTTAAAAATCCATCATCAATATTTTATCCCTGTAACATCAATTAATAATCATCTTTAACCAAATATTCATCTTTGCACTACAGGCCAAAGATATTCATTTGTATCATCAGTCGGTCATGTTCATCTCAACACCTGTTCATCTTTGCACTACAGGCCAAAGATATTCATCAAGTAATTATACATCTTTGCACTACAGGCCAAAGATATTCATTTGTATCATCATTTAGGACTGAGGATGATGAAAATATCTTAAAGAGAACGAATCCAATGAGACAGAAGGACAAATAGTAGGGATTCGTATAACAGTTTATCCAAGATCAATAATACTTCATAATAATCAATTGTGAAGCAGAATTCAAAATAAAGATCAAAACATGGATACAATCAAAGATAGTAACCATAATAGACATCTTGGACAAAAAGGGAAAATTTTATTTTTCGGTGAATAGTGCCGTATTCGTGAATAGTGCTGTATACGTGAATAGTGCCGTATACGTGAATAGTAACCCCCGACACAAAAAGTTCCAAATTTGATAAAAACTCATATCAATATTTCAGCATAATGATATTGAAGAAAATAATATCATTAAGAAGAAAATAATATCCCTTACCTCAAAATATCAGTACTTCTGGTCGGAATACCGGTATAAGGCTGAAAGAAACTTGCTCTGATGAATAGAAACTCTCAAAGTATCTAAATACTCACAAAATACACTCAATAATCTAGAGAGAGAAAGAGAGAAAACTTGTTTCTGGTGTAATTTTCAATTCTAACTTAGCCCTCTATTTATAGGAAAATTTTGGTAGGTTTGACCTGCAACCTGATGGCTTTACCTGCTACTATTCCCACCTACCACATTTGAAATATAATTCAGCACATTTCTTCACCAACCACAAGTGGGGCCCACCAATTCTAGAATTTTCCACCAAAATGATAAACTCCGAAAATTCAACAATTTCTGAACCAGTCATCTTGTAAAATTCATAATAAATCATACGTTCATTTTTAACGGTTCAAAATTTGTGGACATATACTCAACTTATATATGTATAACATATCCAAAAATTACCACGATCCAACGGTCGGATTAAAAATTATAACCCCCGCAAAATATCTCAAAAACCCTGATTTTTTAATACCTCTATTCCGACAAAAATATGGATAAAAACCTCAACATTAACTCCTTCATTTTTAACCACAAAAATATATCCCTCATTTATATCCACATAAAATAAATATTTCCTTATCATATGAATCAATAATTAATTATTCATAAATAATATTACAGAATCACATTTATGACAACCAGGCCGTTCCCAGGAAAGAGGGGGCTTTCCAATAAGGATTTCTCCTTACTGGCGCGCAATTAGATGACCAAACCTCTCCTTAGACAGAACTTTCTAGACATTGCCAATAATGCTATCTAATAATATTATTCAAATAATATGAATTATTGATCTGATAAATGAAAATACTGTGCAGCAACAATTATTGAAACAACAATAATATAAAATATCAACGCAGCAATTATTGAATCAATAAAATAAAATATTGAATAATAACTACTGTAACAATTATTGAGTAGTGCCTTCTTACGTAAGAATCAATAATTGGTGCAATACCGTGTGCTACTGTATTTTAACCACCGGGTATTCCAACAGTATTAACGATAACAACTACGCCGTTATTTATAAACAACTTATACTTGTCGTTTTCTTCATCCAATCGCTTTCCGTTATGGGGCCCACACAAGGCTGCGTCGTCGTACGAATATTCCCCGACAGCAAGAATATTCCACGACCAACCGAATATTCACCGACCAAAAATAAATATTTTATAACCACTTGCTTATTTTGCAAAATTTGCACATTTCACCCATAACCAAAGTATTATATCAAATTAACCCCTTATTATTCACAATAATATTTAGAGAAAATTTGATTTTATTCATTAATAAGTTGGGGTCTTACAATAACCCTTAAGTTATTTAAATCTTCATTCCTAATATATAATTAGGATCATGCTAATTTCTTTTATTTGCCATCACATAATATTCGTATTCACCTACTCACATAATCATTAAATAAATTATGACATGCTCCACAAATCTCTTAGATTAGGTCACTAGTATATATTTAAATACTAGAACCACCAAATAACAATAACCATCTAGGTTATTTAATTCTCATACATAATTTAAATAACTTATTCAAGTTATACAATTCATATTGTATACTTAAATTTAATTTCCTCCTCCTCTCCACAAATTGTTTTCAAACAATCTATTTATATATTAAATATATAATTTAATATATTCAATCATTTATTCAAATATGAATTTAATTTACTAACTACTTTGATACCAATATTCATATCTACATATTGGATCTCATCTCATATTTTAGCTTTACATCATTTGGTATAATATTAAATATTATATCATTATTCATATAACATCTTTCACTTCTCACACTAATTTTGACTTTTCTTCATAAAAAGTCAACTGTTGACTTTGACCAAAAGTCAACCTTTACACATTTTGTGTTTACTGTCTATTTTGACTAATCTTGACGTTCCGGATGCAACCGAGCAGTCCATGCTTCAAAATTCTATCTCTAACTCAAATTTTGAGTTTTAAATTACTCCTTTCTTATTGCTAATCGTAATAACTAACGACTTTAAACTTATTCAAATTCTTATTTGCCAGTCAAGGCCAACGTTCAAGCTATGTTAATTACTAACATAGTTTTATCTTGATCCTTATATCATTAACTTAATTCATCAATCCTCTTGCTAAAATATATATAGCACCTTACTAAGTATATATACATTTCTATACATATACTCATCTTCGTTTAACCTCATAACATCTCTTCATGTGAAATCTTATCTCCTTAATAAAATTTCCATATGTACTTATATAACATTTCTTAGACTATTTAGTTCACACCGAATTTATAGGTATCGTAATACCTTATTCTCGATATTCCTTCAAGTACATATTAATTCATTTCTAGGGTTTTGAAATTTTGTAACCTATATTTCTTTATTCTCATTCAATTAAGAAACCATATAGGTTCTTCTTAAAAATTTTGAAATCCTTGAAATTCCTTCACATAAATGTCAATTCCATACACTTATTTTCTGTCTAGGTTAATCTTATAACCTTTAATCCATCATTTTAGGATTTTAATAATTATCTAAATTCTCGGGTTGTCACAAAATCTCCTTGAACCGTGTCCACGTTATATTCTCTACTACAACCCTAGTCTGATTTGCCTCCCACCAGAAGTTGGCCTCTCCCTTCATCATGTAGGTAGCAAAAGAAACCTTCTGCCTCTCTTCGACATTTGCAATAACAAATGCCTTCTCAATCTCTTTTACCCAAGTTTGGGCTTCTATAGGGTCTGTAGTTCCTTTGAACTATGGCTGACCTACACTCTTATAATCCTTAAACGTAGTAGCACGCACTACCACGGGATTTACAGGTATATTAGCCCCATTTTAATTAAAGGCAGCTGTTAATAAATTAACAAACTCCTGCATCGGGTTAACTGGTCCCCCTTCCGGTTGATTCACGTTTGCTTCTTGATTTCATTGTATTCTTCTTGGCGGCATCTTTCAGTTAAAATGAATAACACTTCATTTTTACTTTCTTTTTTTGTTAATTAGTCATTATTCATTTCTAAACAATAACTCAAACTCATTACACAACATGTTCAATAAAGGGCTTATATTGATATGCTTCTTCTTTTGTAGTATAATACTACATCGTTCATCATTACACAACCTTGGCTTATTACATTACTTTCTCGTAATTGCTTTCCAAAAATTGGGATTTACAAAAGTCTACCCTTTGATTATACAAAAGAGGGATTTACGTCACTACATAGATACAACATATTTACATATTTACCTACTCTAGTTACTAACTAGATTACATTTGCCTAATGGCATTCTCGTAATTTACATTGGCAAGACTGGCTATCACATCTCGACTGATAGTATGTCGAGTCTGCCCTGCCTCTACAGGATATTCAACCACTTTCTGCTGATAATCCTCGTGAGAACTCCTACGAATATAGGATATTATACTGATCTTCTGCTTTTTATCCTTTAGCTCTTGCCTAAGCTCAAAGGCCTTGTGTTTTAGCTCATGAACTTTGTCCTTTTCTAAAACCTTTTCATCGTGCTCTTCCTCCCACAACGTCTCTATGTCTTTCTTGTTTGCCAAGATGTCATGGATCTCCTCCTTCAATTCTTTCACCTCTTTCCCAAACTGGATGTTCCTATCCAACACCGTTATGAACAACGCCTTCATTGACTCCCCTGGAGTCATTTCCTCTGTAGGTACTACTGTCTTATTGATTGTTATGAGATTATCTATTAAGATTCATGCTTATTTGCATAGTTGATTGGCCATCGATTATTGTGATAATCCATATGAACTTGAAAGATGAAGTATGAGTTTAGATCTGATCTTAATAGCTTGTGTTTGCATGTTCTACATGGTGATAGAATGTATGATTCGTGCTTAGGCTAGACATATACCGAAGCACCACTCGTAGTCAATTGAGGACTTGGGCTTAAACCCTATTTATTTGTAAACCACATAGACATATAGTGGTTTAGGTAATGTAGGTGTTAATGTGTATTCTATCAATTGTGGATTATATGTGATATGGATTTGGTACATCGAAAGATGGCCATATTTCACTTTCGTGTTCTCGGCTAGTAATTTGTGATAATTGATTTGTCTTAACATGAGGTGTGTTGATTTAGATGAATCAATAGGGGATATTGTAATCTCTAGTCTTCATTATCTAGTCTCATTCTAGGGTAATTATTATTAGTTAATTACATAGTTTAAATATAAAATATCAAATCCATCGTTTAAATAAGATTAAGTTGGTTACGGGTTAATGCTCGGTAAGCTTTATTAGTAATTCCTCATGGGAACGATGATCTACTTACTCTTTATTACTTTTTGACCATGTATACTTGCACGCATTTATTGATCGAAATTACGACCAACAAGTTTTTGGCACCGTTGCCGGAGAATTCGTTTAATAATTTTCGCCAACATTGGTTTCAATCAAATTAGTCTTAATTTAAACATTTTTATTTTGTTTTATTTCTTTTCCTATATTCTCTCTTTTTAGGTACCATGGATTACAGTGCTTATGAATGGTCGTACACGAGGATGGATCAACCAAGAGAAATAGGGATTGATGGACTCAACACAATTGCTACATTATCAACACAAATTGAGATTCTTTCGAGGAAGTTCGACATTGTTGCAAGCCAACATACTCGAGAGATAGTAGTTACATGTGAATATTGTGCTAGCGAGCATCCGAGTTATCAGTGCAACATTAGTGTTGGACAAGTACAGTATGGGGATGATTACCTCAACAACTATGCTTATCCCAATTATCATCAAGGTTAGGTATATCACCCAGATTCTTCATGGAGCTATAACTATCAAGAGCAATATTACGCCCCAAGTCCAACATATCCACCAAAAATCTCATATCCACCTCCAATGCAACAAGAAGAAAATTCAAGGTTGAAGGAATTCATGTCAAAAATCATAGCATACCATGAAGAGATGATGATGAGTCAATGTTGGGTAAAATCTAATTACGCACAACACGCAAGTATACGTGGTCAACAAGTAATAAAGAGAAAGTAGAGTATCGTTCCCACGGGGAATTATTTAATAAAAATCACCAAGTACTAACCCGTAACCAACTCAATCTTATTTAAACGAATGAATTTCAAATTATATAAATTAAATTATTTAATTACACTAATTCTAATTACCACTAATTAAAAATCAGATTACGGAGATTTAAGATCACAACTTAACTTATTGCTTCATTTAAGTTAACACACTTCTCATCAATTATTTTCTACCCTGAATTGTTAATCAAGAACAATAAAGCAAATAAAACCACCTCTCGATGCATAATACTCATACTCACTTAAATCCACAGATGATAGAATTAAGCAAGGCACCCTAATTAACTAATCCACTATATCTCTATGTGAATTACAATTAAAAAGGATTTAAAGCACAAGTTCTCTATAAGATTACATATGGTGTAAAAACATATCTCTATCCTAAACACTAATCATGAATTCCATCTGTGCAGAAATCACAAACACATGATATCATGTTCAGATCTAAATATATACTTCATCTCTCGAGTTCATATAGATTATCAAGGTAATTGATGGCCAATCAATTAAAAAATTAAGTCCAAATCATAATAGACAATCCTCACAATAGAATATAATAATTGATAGCGAAACATATTAAAATAAACTACACAATAAGATCCATTGTAATCTCAAACAAAGAATTAGTTCATTGAATTAAAACTAAGAATCCACACTTGAATACACATTAAAAGAAAAAAATAGAAAAAGATAAGAAGATAGAATCTATTGTCTATAGATTTGATGCTCTCTCCTTGCTCCTACTTTGAATCTTCAATGGTCTCCAAGTTGCTTCAATCTCCAAATCTAATAAGAATTAGTGTTTTCTCCTATTCTATTCTACTCTAATCTAATGGAATTCTTCAAAAACTAGCCTCTAATCCTTGTGATTCTCCTCCTTTTATAAGTCTCTTTATATGTCTTTAAGTCCTCTTGAAAGTTCTTGAGTCAGTCGGATCGAACCAATCCTTCTTGGACTCAAATTTGGACAAATTTTACTTTTTCTACGCGTACCCTCGCCCTGGCGGGGGTTTAGCCTTGTAAAGGGCCCACCCAGGCGGGCTAGGGTTTTGTTTTCCAACTGGTATGCCCGCCCTGGCGGGGGTTTTCCTTAGTAAAAGCCCGCCCCAGTGGGCATCATTTTTCTACTGAAGTGTCCTCTGGTAAAATGGCCATAACTTTTGATCCAGGAGGAGTTACGAGGCCCGCCACCTATCAAATTGAAGATATCGACAAACTCCACAACTTTTATTCTTTAAGAATTGAGAAATAACGGCCGGATGAAGGTTGAAATTAGGCTATAAGTTACTGATATGCAAATGGCCACCCAATACAATGAAGTTCAACGTCCGTTGGTACAAAGATCATAACTTTTGCATCCGAACTCCTATTGGAATGATTCAAG
Organism: Panax notoginseng; assembly: GCA_016801055.1. NCBI lineage: Eukaryota > Viridiplantae > Streptophyta > Magnoliopsida > Apiales > Araliaceae > Panax > Panax notoginseng. Next base: position 125,569,943 of record CM029022.1, on the reverse strand, counting down.
ATGTTCCGAAAAGCTAAGAAGAAGCTCTACAATGTAATCTAAGTTCCAAGCCAAGAACATAAAATGAACATGAAAGCCCAAACGATGTCCGGATTGCTTTTCTTTGCGATTTTATACCAATTCTTTGCGATTTCAGCTCCCAATCATAAAATCTACAAAATAAACACAAAATGCATGAAAAGTAACTAAAAAATATGAGATTAAGCAACTAATTCAAGTAACAGATACCAGATAAGTGAGTATAAAACCTACTTATCAAATACCCCCAAACTTAAACCTTTGCTTGTCTTCAGGCAAAAACATAAAACAGCAATGCTATGTAATGCAACTAATCTACATGCCTACAAATCCAGCAGTAATGACAAAAACAAGTCTATTCAACCGGCCTTAGAGAAATCAAGTAAACATGATAATACATCATATCAAAACAAATCATTAACTTCCCAATCAATCATCAAATCTTAGACTGTTATCACTAATATAGTGCATGTGTGCTCCACAACAATGTTAACTGATATAAAATCAAATTTAACACATAACAAGTCTCTTCGAAGACATCATATAGTGTAAACTTAAGAAATCCAAAAACAAGCTAGATCCAACTAAAATCAAACAATTACTAATATTGAGGGTCAACATGGGATATTTATGCTTTATTTTTCATCCACGGGGGCTTTTTGCGCTTATTTCCCATTTTATTCATTATTTTTTCTTTTGGTTTATATACACATAGCTATGCAATGTCTTATACCCTTAGGATTTTCAATGCTATCTTAACGAGCTTTCGACCAACGACTCCCAGATCATTAAGACCTTAGGGCGCTAAGTATAAAGACAATCCCCTCAGACTTACTTACTCAAGTAACAAAGGCCACAAAACTAGACAAGCACGCCACGGTGTTTATTCATACTTTTTCTTTTTTTTTTCTTTCTTTTTCTTTTTTTATAGCTTATATACCCCAAATATTCCCCCAAACTTAGGTTCTTGTCTAACTTTAGCCATCACTACTTATTGTTGTCATTCTTTCATTCAAACTAGCATTATCCTTTAGAATCCCATTATTTATCAATTCAAACTCAATCAATCAACAAGTTATTTTTACTATGCTATCTTTTATTATACCAGTTTCAAACAGAAAAAGACCCAATTCAGAACAAGAAATCACATCAAAGCTCTAATAGTCAGTACTATACTTGTCTACCCAATTCCAATCTCATCATTGGCCAAAACAAACTGTAAATATCAAACAGCTGGACTCATGCAAGATGTACTAAATGCTATATAAACATAGTAAACTAACTACTAATTTTTCAATTTTTCATTTTTTTATTTTAAGAAACTGAATGCAAAAACTAAATGTAACTATACGAACTATAATGTAAGTAACTAACTATATGCAATACGACACTAAAATGCCCCCCAAACTTAAACTAGATATTGTCCTCAATGGCTGAAATAGAAAAAAGTAAAGTAGAGGACTTCCCTGAAAATATAGCAATCCTCCTCCTTGTCCGCTAAGTTTGGAGAATAGGTTAGGCACATGGAACAAATTGGGCACCACACTTGAATTTGACTTGCATAACCTGCGAATATGATAGAAGCAAGATTATTAAATCCTAAAAAAATGAAAAAAAATTCTATCAACTAATATGAAACCTAAAAAAAACTAAAAATAAAAATTAAACTTGGGTGGCCTCCCAATAAGCTCTTGATTTATAGTCCTTCAGCCGGACTTTGTCTGGTCAACGCTATCCAATTCCTCTTCGGAAGTTGAGGAACCCTCCATCCATCAGTAACAAATTATCCTTTTGGAGGTTCCCACAGGCGATGGCCAATACATCAAAGTCACCTAGCATGCTCTGATTTGGTATGATCTCAATCAAGAACGTCCCATAGCTAGGTGTTTTCTCCATTGTGTATGTGATCACTTTGGGGCATGGAAGCTTGCCACACACAATGGGCTCTTCGTCTATCTTCTCTTTCTCGTCCCACCATGGATTTACATTTGTACTAGCTCTCATCATAAAGAACCTTGCCGACGACATGACTACCAAGCGGGCACGATTTTGCAAATCTAACTAGACCCTTGATCTTTGGTGGAGAAGGAACTTGGGACACTAATAACATCGACTCATCCTCGTTGGTACTCATAGTTAGTTCTTCACTGACCTTATTTTCATTATCCACACTTGTCTCCTCTTTTCCAACATCTCGTGTCTCTTCTAGTTGTAGATTTGGCTCGGGCACTTCATTAATCTCGGAATCCTCGTCATAACACCAATTGTTTTGAGGACATTTGTTCAAGGCTTTGAGCATTTGATCCATCTGGTTCTGCAGATTTTGAATTGATATCTCTTGATTCTGAATTGACCGCTCTTGATTAATCCTCCTCTCCTCATTTGATGCTATGAACTTGGACAACAATTCCTCCAACCTAAAATTATCTATCTCAGTTTTGGAATCCATGTATTGAGGACCATGGGTTGAAGTAATGACGAGTTGTTCCATTTAGTTCTAAAAATTATGGCTTGATATTTCTTGACTCATCATCCTTTCCTATTGGGTTGCTATGAGCTTTAACAATAATTCCTCCAAATTTGACCTTTCTTCTTGTGGCAATGGATGTGGATATGAGAATTTCGGTGTGTATGTTGGATTTGGAGCGTAGTATTGGTCTTGATAGTTGTAGCTCCATGAAGACTCTGGGTGATACCCCCAAACTTGATGATAATTATCATATGCATACTGGTTGAGGTAATTGCCCCCATGATAATTATCATGTGCATTGATGACTTAGATGATTACCAGCACAATAATTGCACATACGTAACTGCTATCCTTCGAATACGTTGGGCTGCAACAACGTCCAACCTCCTCAAAAATGTCTCAAGTTGTGCTGATAGTGCAGAAAAGGCATTGAGTCCATCAATTCCTACGTCCCTTGGCTGAGTCATATTTGAATAAGGCCATTGATAATTGCATCCAGCCATGGTACCTGAAAAGAAAGAAAATTAGGGAGAGAATTAAATAAAAAGAAAAAAAAATATTTAAATTAAGACTAATTTGATTGAAGCTAATATTAGCAGAAAAATATTAAACTAATTCCCCGGCAACGACGCCAAAAACTTGTTGGGTAAAATCTAATTACGCACAACACACAAGTATACGTGGTCAACAAGTAATAAAGTGAAAATAAAGTATCGTTCCCACGATGAATTGTTTAATAAAAATTACCAATTACTAACCCATAACCAACTCAATCTTATTTAAACGAATGAATCAAGATGTTCCAAAAAGCTTAAGAAGAAGCTCTACAATGTAATCCAAGTTCCAAGCCAAGAACATGAAATGAATATGAAAGCCCAAACGATGTCCGGATTGCTTTTCTTTGTGATTTCATACCAGTTCTTTGCGATTTTAGCTCCCAATCATAAAATATACAAAATGAACACAAAATGCGTGAAAAGTAAATAAGAAACATGAGATTAAGCAACTAATTCAAGTAACAGATACCGGATAAGTGGGTATAAAACCTATTTATCAGTCAGGAGTTATCAAGCCAAAATCTTAATAAACAGATGGAACAACTCATTAATCTCTCAATGAATAGTCTTCAATACATGGATTTCAAAACTGAAACAGATAATTTAAGATTGGAGGATTTGTGGTTCAAGTTTATAGCTTCAACTGATGAGAAGATGATTGAGCAATAAATGTCAATTCGAAATCTTCAGAATCAGATGGATCAAATGTTCAAAGCCTTGAACAATTGTCCTCAAAATAATTGGTGCTATGACATGAATGCTAAAACTGATGGAGAGCCAGAAGTGTACATGCCACTAGATGAACTGAAAGAAGTGGACATTGTGGAGACAATTGGGGTTATGGAAAATAAGGAATATGAGCCGACCTTTATAATACCCCTAGTGCCTTCGCAGCCAAAGTTGAAAAATCTAGTGAATTTTGCACACCTATGCCCCCTTGGTAGTCACATCCAAGGCAAAGATCGTTATGATAATGAGGCATTTTACAAACCATGGTGGGCTGAGGAAGAGAAAATAGAAGAAGAAAAGCCCATTATATTTTTCATGCTTCAATGCAAATATCTATTTACAAATACAATGGAAGAAGCACTTGGCAATGCAATGGAAATGGAGAAATCATGTACAAGAAAAATGTTAGGTGGCTTCAATTCGAAGATTCTCACGAAGGGGAATGTGACACCCCCAAAATAGGTCCACACAACCCATTCTTAGTCGCCAAATACATGGTACAAAAAACAACTACAACTTCATTATTATAATTATCGTGCAAAATACGACAACACATATGCTGTGAGTTTAAATACAAATATTATCTTCTAGACAATATCCAAACTCAAATAAGTCCTCATTATAATTATTGATACACTATTTTACAAAATAGTGAGGACTGCTAAAACAAGTACCCTGAAATATCACTCCACACCCCGACTAGTTCTCGCTATATTCTCGTCTCTTGAGAAGAAAAATGGAACAAAAAGAAAAAGGGTGAACTTAACTAGCCTAGTAAAGAATATTATGACTAAGATAATGTAGAATAAATTATCGTTAGCCTTCAATAAATCAGATAAAATATAATGGACAACAAGTTTTAGATCAATATTCGCAGCGAAAATAACAATTCATTAGAAGAGTTAAGTAGAGAATGAAGTCTACTATCTTCTATGATTTAAAAGTCCATTATCAATATTTTATCCCTGTAACATCAATCAATATACATCCTGAATAAAATATTCATCTTTGCACTACAGGCCAAAGATACTCATTTGTATCACCAGTTGGCCATGTTTATCTCAACACCTGTCCATCTTTGCACTACGGGCCAAAGATATTCATCGGTAATCATTCATCTTTGCACTACAGGCCAAAGATATTCAGTTATATCACCATTTAGGACTGCGAATGATGAAAATATTTTAAAGACACCGAATCCAGTGAGATAAAAGGACAAAGATTAGGGATTCATACTTTAGTTTACCCAAGTTCAAAAATACTCCATAATAAATAATTGTGAAGAAAAATTCAAGAATGAAGATCAAAACATGGATACAATCAAAGATAGTAACCATAATAGAAACTTGGACAAAGAAATTTTTTTTAATTTTTTTGTGAATAGTGCCGTATTCGTGAATAGTGCCGTATACGTGAATAGTACCGTATACGTGAATAGTAACCCCGACACATAAAGATAAAAATTTCATAAGAAAAATTGTACTTCATGAATAGTACTCGTGAATAGTACCGCATTCATGAATAATGTCGTATACGTGAATAGTAGCCTCAACATGAAAAGGTAAGAATTTTATAATAAAATTCATACCAATATTTCGGTATAATGTTATTGAAAGAAAAAACATTATTTACGAAAAAAATAACATCCCTTACGTCAAAAGACAAGTACTTCTAACTGAAATATTAGATATAATGCTGAAGAAAACTTACACTGCTTATCAACTCTCAAAGTATCTAAATACTCACAAAAATACGCTCGATATATAGAGAAAGAAACTTTTAATTATGGTGTGATTTTCATTTCTAACCAAGCACCCTATTTATAAGAAAATACCAGAACACCAATGTAGACTAACCTGCTACCGGTGGCTTCCACCTTTTGCTATTCACGCACACCACACTTTGAAATTTCAGCAATTTTCCACAAAAAACAAAAGTGGGGCTAACCCATGTTTTTAATAAAAATATTTATTTCTGAAACTTCAATAATTCATAATAAATAGCCCTTTTATCAGAAAAATATGAACCTTATGTCCATTTCATATAAAATTTAATTCTCTACAACTTTGTAGAAGAAAATTTTTCCAAATTCCAAACAGAAAATGAGCGAAATCCACATATGGATGATTTTTAATACCTCTATTCCTACAAAATACTGATAAATCACCTCAATATTAATTCCTTCATTTAGATCCACATAAAATAAATATTTTCTTATCATATAAATTAATAATTAATTATTCACAAATAATATTACAGAATCACAATAATGACAACCAGGTCGTTCCCAGGAAAGAGGGGGCTTTCCGATAAGAATTTTCCCTTACTGGCACGCAATTAGGTGACCAAACCCCTTTCCTAGACATAACTTCCTTAGACATTATGTGACGCCCCCACATCTGGGTATCTTCCAACCCGACAGATGGTGCTACACGGTACTCATAATCATACATTCATTCCATTGAAACAACATTAAAATGAACGTAATTTTTACTTTCTTATTACAATAATAAGAAATCCTTTCCCCAGGTTCTGTAACCGATATATTCTTTGTTATCATAATATGATTCTTACAAACATACTAATCTATTACAGAATAAACTAATTATTCATCTTCGCTTTGCCTTTATCTTTACTAGAACCCTCAGTTCGTTCGACCTTAACTGCAAGCATATAATTCAAGCAAGAAGTGAGCAGAACTAGCTCAGCAAGTCTAACAAAGGATAATATAAATACCACATCGAGAATCATATGATTATCTGTAAGACCCCGAATTTTATGAAATAAAAGTATTCAATTTTTCTTATAATTACTATTCAGTAAATGGTTAAATTGATAAAAGTTTAAAGTTAAGGGTGATATATGATTTTTTTTCAAAATACACAAGTGGTTATAAAATAATCATTGTTGTCGGGAAATATTCGTTTGATCGTGGAATATTCTTTCTGTCAGGGAATATTCGTACGACGGCACAGCTATTTGTGGGCCCCATAACGAATAACTGTCGGGTGAAGAAACCGACAAATTTGAGTTTTTATAAATAACGACGTAGTTGTTACCGTTAATACTGTTGGAATGCCCGGTGGTTAAAATACAGTAATACGCGTTATTGCACAGTAGCACACGGTATTGCATAGTATTTTTGAAATTATTGATTCTTACGTAAGAAGGCACTACTCAATAATTGTTACAGTAATTACTGTTCAATATTTTATTTTATTGATTCAATAATTGCTACGTTGAAATTTTATATTATTGTTGTTCAATAATTGTCACTGCACAGTATTTTCTATTATCAGATCAATAATTCATATTATTTGAATAATATTATTAGATAGCATTATTGACAATGTCTAGAAAGTTCTGTCTAAGGAGAGGTTTGGTCATCTAATTGCGCGCCAGTAAGGAGAAATTCTTATTGGAAAGCCCCCTCTTTCCTGGGAACGGCCTGGTTGTCATAAATGTGATTCTGTAGTATTATTTGTGAATAATTAATTATTGATTCGTATGATAAGGAAATATTTATTTTATGTGGATATAAATGAGGGATATATTTTTGTGGTTAAAAAATGAAGGAGTTGATGTTGAGATTTTTATCCGTATTTTTATCGGAATGGAGGTATTAAAAATCAGGGTTTTTGAGATATTTTGCGGGGGTTATAATTTTTAATCCGACCGTTGGATCGTGGTAATTTTTGGATATGTTATACATATATAAGTTGAGTATATGCCCACAAATTTTGAACCGTTAAAAATGAACGTATGATTTATTATGAATTTTACGAGATGACTGGTTCAGAAATTGTTGAATTTTCGGAGTTTATCATTTTGGTGGAAAATTCTAGAATTGGTGGGCCCCACTTGTGGTTGATGAAGAAATGTGCTGAATTATATTTCAAATGTGGTGGGTGGGAATAGTAGCAGGTAAAGCCATCAGGTTGCAGGTCAAACCTACCAAAATTTTCCTATAAATAGAGGGCTAAGTTAGAATTGAAAATCACACCAGAAACATAAGTTTTCTCTCTTTCTCTCTCTAGATTATTGAGTGTATTTTGTGAGTATTTAGATACTCTGTGAGTTTCTATTCATCAGTGCAAGTTTCCTTCAGCCTTATACCGATCAGAAGTACTGCTCTTTTGAGGTAAGGGATAGTAAGGGATTGTAAGGGATAGTAATGGATTTTAAGGGTTGTTATGATTTTCAGTTTCGTAATTTTTCTGATCTTCAAAAATTCTAGAAAAATTTGAAATGATATTTTGATGAGTTTTCTTGATTGTGTCCAAAAATGGTGATTTTTGGATGTATAGATTGAGAGTTATGAATTTTATGAGAAAAGACTATTTTAAAAGTAACAGCTTATAATTCCTTGTGGTTAACTCCAAAATTGATGAAATTTTTATTGGGAGTACATGTGTATGATAGAAGTATACTCTGTAAATTTCAAAATTTTTGGACAAAAGTATAATTTTTGATAAATGTCTAAATATTCGGTGGTTTTGGCCATATGAAAAATAGTAAATGAATTTTAAAAATTCTTAGAAAAATATATGTTCAATATGGGACTATATCCTGCTAAATCCCAGAAAAGAAATATTTTTGGAACTGATTTGGTATTTTTTATGAAAATAGTCTAGTTATGAGTAAATGAATTAAATATGTTTTGTCAAGGAATAAAATTAGAAAATAGGATTTTATAGCTTGAGAATCCTATATGAGGTATATGCAGATTTTTGATGAGGGTTTTGATTATTGGTGATAAAATCTTATGAGTTTGGTATTTTAGAATGATTAAATGCATTATTTAGTAAAGTGTAAACAATTTAAATAAATTGTTTATAAGCTTAAGAAATATTATTCTTTCAATATCATTATACCGAAATACTGGTATGGATTTTATTGTGGAATTTCTACCTTTTTGTGTCGAGTTACTATTCATGAGTTACTATTCACGAGTTACTATTCATGAGTTATGAATATTACTCTTGAGATTAAAACTATATGTTGATCATATTATTTTTATCATCATATATAACATTTTTATAACCCTGATGTTAAAATTCTCTTTCACTGGAGTGTAAAGATGGGTAGATTATTGGTATGATCATGACTAGGGTTCTCTTTGGCCTGTAGTGCAAAGTTGAATTGTGACTGGTATGATCATGACCATTAAATTTATAAGTGAATATCTTTAGCTTAAGTGCAAAGGTGAATTGATCAACATGGTTATAATTATTGTTTATATAAATTCTGAAATGATTATATATTTCTTTGAGATATGAATATATTTGGCCTGTAGTGCAAATATGAACTGTTGATGAATATCTTTGGCCTGTAGTGCAAAGATGAATTGTAGATGAATATCTTTGGTCTGTAGTGCAAAGATGACATGTTGTAGAATATCTTTGGCCCGTAGTGCAAAGATGGTTTATTGATGAATATCTTTGGCCGTAGTGCGAAGATGGATTTATTAGCATGATTATGAACAGGAACTGTGATTTGGTATAACCGTGATCTTTGACGTTTCAGGTAAAGACAGGTGATGATAATATTCTTCGTCCTGGGTGCGAAGAAAAATTTAGAGTCACAATTATGATTATGAGTTATTCATATAATTGTGAAAAGGAACTGTTGATTAATGTTACAGGGATAAAACATTATTGGTGGACTTTTAATGTGGAGAAGATAATAGACTTTATGGTCTATTTGACTCTTCTAATGGATTGCTCGTTCCGCTGTAACTATGGTTGAAATTTTTATCATTTACCATATGTTCTAAATCTCTGATTTATTGTTGATGAAGGCTATTGATAATTGAATTATCTTTAGTCATGATATTCTTTACTGGGCTAGTTGTGCTCACCCTTCTGTTCACAATTCCTTTCAGGTAATAAGAGTGTAGCTGGGTCGAGCGGGGGTAACAGGGGAATAGAACGGTGGTCATCATTTAGTAGTTATATTTGGTGAATCAAATAGGGTGAGGCGAACCCAACATTGGAAGGGTGTTTTGCCACTATCATACAAGATGTCTAACGACATACAACCTCGTGTCATCATAAGACAAGGATGTGCTCATCCACTTGCTGAGTATATATACGAGCACTATCTATATAATCTTGGTGTTTGTTTGAAGTATAATTCTCAATTAGAGATGATATGTCAAGAGAAGACTCACCATTGGGAAGAATATGATAGTAATCTTCTCATTTTTCTTTGGGGTCTATTGGGTCAACCAAGGATAATTCTGTGGCCATATGATATCTATCATAACCTAGACGCATGGCCTCCCATGTACGAAGGTTTCCTTGAGCACTTCCCAAAGATTCTAATTTCTAAAACAGTTTTTGACTATACCTTTATGTAAGGTGTTATTGTGAGGTGATGTCTACGGTTGGAACATGAGTCACATTTAGTATATATTTGTATCCAAACTCACAGCATATGTGTTGTTGTATTTTGCACGACAATTGTTGTAATAAAGTTGTAGTTATTTTCTGTACCATGTATTTGACGACTCAGAATGGGTTGGGTGGAATGGACCTATTTTGGGGTTGTCACAGGTGGTATCAGAGCTATAAGTAAAGAGCCCCGAGCCTCTCGCTGGTGACTTCCTGTTGATGGGGGATGCACCGAAGCCAGACTCTCCGTAGGGGACGCCGTTCTGCGGTGGCAAACTGATAGGTACCATTGTGAGGTGCTGTGGTTGAAGCACCATGAGAGTTACATTTGGTATCAGAGCTTAGGGATATGATATCTGGCGGAGATCGGGGAATACAACTAGGAGGGGAGAGATGAGTAAATCCTTCGCTAGTGTGTCCTACCTAAGCTTATTTGTTGGTCAGTCATAATATTGGGATATTATGTGATATGTTAATTTGTTCAATTAACCTTTGTTTTTGAAGCTGTATGCTAGATTGATATCATAAATACAGGAGATGAGCAATGAAGAAATTATGATGACAGGGAAGATGGAATCTGAAATGAAAGGAAGGTATTCTCAACTCTTTGAAATATCAGGTGCGTAAATTTCGGGGACGAAATTTCATAAGGAGGGGAGATTGTAAGACCCCGAATTTTATGAAATAAAAGTATTCAATTTTTCTTATAATTACTATTCAGTAAATGGTTAAATTGATAAAAGTTTAAAGTTAAGGGTGATATATGATTTTTTTTCAAAATACACAAGTGGTTATAAAATAATCATTGTTGTCGGGAAATATTCGTTTGGTCGTGGAATATTCTTTCTGTCAGGGAATATTCGTACGACGGCACAGCTATTTGTGGGCCCCATAACGAATAACTGTCGGGTGAAGAAACCGACAAATTTGTGTTTTTATAAATAACGACGTAGTTGTTACCGTTAATACTGTTGGAATGCCCGGTGGTTAAAATACAGTAATACGCGTTATTGCACAGTAGCACACGGTATTGCATAGTATTTTTGAAATTATTGATTCTTACGTAAGAAGGCACTACTCAATAATTGTTACAGTAATTACTGTTCAATATTTTATTTTATTGATTCAATAATTGCTACGTTGAAATTTTATATTATTGTTGTTCAATAATTGTCACTGCACAGTATTTTCTATTATCAGATCAATAATTCATATTATTTGAATAATATTATTAGATAGCATTATTGACAATGTCTAGAAAGTTCTGTCTAAGGAGAGGTTTGGTCATCTAATTGCGCGCCAGTAAGGAGAAATTCTTATTGGAAAGCCCCCTCTTTCCTGGGAACGGCCTGGTTGTCATAAATGTGATTCTGTAGTATTATTTGTGAATAATTAATTATTGATTCGTATGATAAGGAAATATTTATTTTATGTGGATATAAATGAGGGATATATTTTTGTGGTTAAAAAATGAAGGAGTTGATGTTGAGATTTTTATCCGTATTTTTATCGGAATGGAGGTATTAAAAATCAGGGTTTTTGAGATATTTTGCGGGGGTTATAATTTTTAATCCGACCGTTGGATCGTGGTAATTTTTGGATATGTTATACATATATAAGTTGAGTATATGCCCACAAATTTTGAACCGTTAAAAATGAACGTATGATTTATTATGAATTTTACGAGATGACTGGTTCAGAAATTGTTGAATTTTCGGAGTTTATCATTTTGGTGGAAAATTCTAGAATTGGTGGGCCCCACTTGTGGTTGGTGAAGAAATGTGCTGAATTATATTTCAAATGTGGTGGGTGGGAATAGTAGCAGGTAAAGCCATCAGGTTGAAGGTCAAACCTACCAAAATTTTCCTATAAATAGAGGGCTAAGTTAGAATTGAAAATCACACCAGAAACATAAGTTTTCTCTCTTTCTCTCTCTAGATTATTGAGTGTATTTTGTGAGTATTTAGATACTCTGTGAGTTTCTATTCATCAGTGCAAGTTTCCTTCAGCCTTATACCGATCAGAAGTACTGCTCTTTTGAGGTAAGGGATAGTAAGGGATTGTAAGGGATAGTAATGGATTTTAAGGGTTGTTATGATTTTCAGTTTCGTAATTTTTCTGATCTTCAAAAATTCTAGAAAAATTTGAAATGATATTTTGATGAGTTTTCTTGATTGTGTCCAAAAATGGTGATTTTTGGATGTATAGATTGAGAGTTATGAATTTTATGAGAAAAGACTATTTTAAAAGTAACAGCTTATAATTCCTTGTGGTTAACTCCAAAATTGATGAAATTTTTATTGGGAGTACATGTGTATGATAGAAGTATACTCTGTAAATTTCAAAATTTTTGGACAAAAGTATAATTTTTGATAAATGTCTAAATATTCGGTGGTTTTGGCCATATGAAAAATAGTAAATGAATTTTAAAAATTCTTAGAAAAATATATGTTCAATATGGGACTATATCCTGCTAAATCCCAGAAAAGAAATATTTTTGGAACTGATTTGGTATTTTTTATGAAAATAGTCTAGTTATGAGTAAATGAATTAAATATGTTTTGTCAAGGAATAAAATTAGAAAATAGGATTTTATAGCTTGAGAATCCTATATGAGGTATATGCAGATTTTTGATGAGGGTTTTGATTATTGGTGATAAAATCTTATGAGTTTGGTATTTTAGAATGATTAAATGCATTATTTAGTAAAGTGTAAACAATTTAAATAAATTGTTTATAAGCTTAAGAAATATTATTCTTTCAATATCATTATACCGAAATACTGGTATGGATTTTATTATGGAATTTCTACCTTTTTGTGTCGAGTTACTATTCATGAGTTACTATTCACGAGTTACTATTCATGAGTTATGAATATTACTCTTGAGATTAAAACTATATGTTGATCATATTATTTTTATCATCATATATAACATTTTTATAACCCTGATGTTAAAATTCTCTTTCACTGGAGTGTAAAGATGGGTAGATTATTGGTATGATCATGACTAGGGTTCTCTTTGGCCTGTAGTGCAAAGTTGAATTGTGACTGGTATGATCATGACCATTAAATTTATAAGTGAATATCTTTAGCTTAAGTGCAAAGGTGAATTGATCAACATGGTTATAATTATTGTTTATATAAATTCTGAAATGATTATATATTTCTTTGAGATATGAATATATTTGGCCTGTAGTGCAAATATGAACTGTTGATGAATATCTTTGGCCTGTAGTGCAAAGATGAATTGTAGATGAATATCTTTGGTCTGTAGTGCAAAGATGACATGTTGTAGAATATCTTTGGCCCGTAGTGCAAAGATGGTTTATTGATGAATATCTTTGGCCGTAGTGCGAAGATGGATTTATTAGCATGATTATGAACAGGAACTGTGATTTGGTATAACCGTGATCTTTGACGTTTCAGGTAAAGACAGGTGATGATAATATTCTTCGTCCTGGGTGCGAAGAAAAATTTAGAGTCACAATTATGATTATGAGTTATTCATATAATTGTGAAAAGGAACTGTTGATTAATGTTACAGGGATAAAACATTATTGGTGGACTTTTAATGTGGAGAAGATAATAGACTTTATGGTCTATTTGACTCTTCTAATGGATTGCTCGTTCCGCTGTAACTATGGTTGAAATTTTTATCATTTACCATATGTTCTAAATCTCTGATTTATTGTTGATGAAGGCTATTGATAATTGAATTATCTTTAGTCATGATATTCTTTACTGGGCTAGTTGTGCTCACCCTTCTGTTCACAATTCCTTTCAGGTAATAAGAGTGTAGCTGGGTCGAGCGGGGGTAACAGGGGAATAGAACGGTGGTCATCATTTAGTAGTTATATTTGGTGAATCAAATAGGGTGAGGCGAACCCAACATTGGAAGGGTGTTTTGCCACTATCATACAAGATGTCTAACGACATACAACCTCGTGTCATCATAAGACAAGGATGTGCTCATCCACTTGCTGAGTATATATACGAGCACTATCTATATAATCTTGGTGTTTGTTTGAAGTATAATTCTCAATTAGAGATGATATGTCAAGAGAAGACTCACCATTGGGAAGAATATGATAGTAATCTTCTCATTTTTTTTTGGGGTCTATTGGGTCAACCAAGGATAATTCTGTGGCCATATGATATCTATCATAACCTAGACGCATGGCCTCCCATGTACGAAGGTTTCCTTGAGCACTTCCCAAAGATTCTAATTTCTAAAACAGTTTTTGACTATACCTTTATGTAAGGTGTTATTGTGAGGTGATGTCTACGGTTGGAACATGAGTCACATTTAGTATATATTTGTATCCAAACTCACAGCATATGTGTTGTTGTATTTTGCACGACAATTGTTGTAATAAAGTTGTAGTTATTTTCTGTACCATGTATTTGACGACTCAGAATGGGTTGGGTGGAATGGACCTATTTTGGGGTTGTCACAGGTGGTATCAGAGCTATAAGTAAAGAGCCCCGAGCCTCTCGCTGGTGACTTCCTGTTGATGGGGGATGCACCGAAGCCAGACTCTCCGTAGGGGACGCCGTTCTGCGGTGGCAAACTGATAGGTACCATTGTGAGGTGCTGTGGTTGAAGCACCATGAGAGTTACATTTGGTATCAGAGCTTAGGGATATGATATCTGGCGGAGATCGGGGAATACAACTAGGAGGGGAGAGATGAGTAAATCCTTCGCTAGTGTGTCCTACCTAAGCTTATTTGTTGGTCAGTCATAATATTGGGATATTATGTGATATGTTAATTTGTTCAATTAACCTTTGTTTTTGAAGCTGTATGCTAGATTGATATCATAAATACAGGAGATGAGCAATGAAGAAATTATGATGACAGGGAAGATGGAATCTGAAATGAAAGGAAGGTATTCTCAACTCTTTGAAATATCAGGTGCGTAAATTTCGGGGACGAAATTTCATAAGGAGGGGAGATTGTAAGACCCCGAATTTTATGAAATAAAAGTATTCAATTTTTCTTATAATTACTATTCAGTAAATGGTTAAATTGATAAAAGTTTAAAGTTAAGGGTGATATATGATTTTTTTTCAAAATACACAAGTGGTTATAAAATAATCATTGTTGTCGGGAAATATTCGTTTGGTCGTGGAATATTCTTTCTGTCAGGGAATATTCGTACGACGGCACAGCTATTTGTGGGCCCCATAACGAATAACTGTCGGGTGAAGAAACCGACAAATTTGTGTTTTTATAAATAACGACGTAGTTGTTACCGTTAATACTGTTGGAATGCCCGGTGGTTAAAATACAGTAATACGCGTTATTGCACAGTAGCACACGGTATTGCATAGTATTTTTGAAATTATTGATTCTTACGTAAGAAGGCACTACTCAATAATTGTTACAGTAATTACTGTTCAATATTTTATTTTATTGATTCAATAATTGCTACGTTGAAATTTTATATTATTGTTGTTCAATAATTGTCACTGCACAGTATTTTCTATTATCAGATCAATAATTCATATTATTTGAATAATATTATTAGATAGCATTATTGACAATGTCTAGAAAGTTCTGTCTAAGGAGAGGTTTGGTCATCTAATTGCGCGCCAGTAAGGAGAAATTCTTATTGGAAAGCCCCCTCTTTCCTGGGAACGGCCTGGTTGTCATAAATGTGATTCTGTAGTATTATTTGTGAATAATTAATTATTGATTCGTATGATAAGGAAATATTTATTTTATGTGGATATAAATGAGGGATATATTTTTGTGGTTAAAAAATGAAGGAGTTGATGTTGAGATTTTTATCCGTATTTTTATCGGAATGGAGGTATTAAAAATCAGGGTTTTTGAGATATTTTGCGGGGGTTATAATTTTTAATCCGACCGTTGGATCGTGGTAATTTTTGGATATGTTATACATATATAAGTTGAGTATATGCCCACAAATTTTGAACCGTTAAAAATGAACGTATGATTTATTATGAATTTTACGAGATGACTGGTTCAGAAATTGTTGAATTTTCGGAGTTTATCATTTTGGTGGAAAATTCTAGAATTGGTGGGCCCCACTTGTGGTTGGTGAAGAAATGTGCTGAATTATATTTCAAATGTGGTGGGTGGGAATAGTAGCAGGTAAAGCCATCAGGTTGAAGGTCAAACCTACCAAAATTTTCCTATAAATAGAGGGCTAAGTTAGAATTGAAAATCACACCAGAAACATAAGTTTTCTCTCTTTCTCTCTCTAGATTATTGAGTGTATTTTGTGAGTATTTAGATACTCTGTGAGTTTCTATTCATCAGTGCAAGTTTCCTTCAGCCTTATACCGATCAGAAGTACTGCTCTTTTGAGGTAAGGGATAGTAAGGGATTGTAAGGGATAGTAATGGATTTTAAGGGTTGTTATGATTTTCAGTTTCGTAATTTTTCTGATCTTCAAAAATTCTAGAAAAATTTGAAATGATATTTTGATGAGTTTTCTTGATTGTGTCCAAAAATGGTGATTTTTGGATGTATAGATTGAGAGTTATGAATTTTATGAGAAAAGACTATTTTAAAAGTAACAGCTTATAATTCCTTGTGGTTAACTCCAAAATTGATGAAATTTTTATTGGGAGTACATGTGTATGATAGAAGTATACTCTGTAAATTTCAAAATTTTTGGACAAAAGTATAATTTTTGATAAATGTCTAAATATTCGGTGGTTTTGGCCATATGAAAAATAGTAAATGAATTTTAAAAATTCTTAGAAAAATATATGTTCAATATGGGACTATATCCTGCTAAATCCCAGAAAAGAAATATTTTTGGAACTGATTTGGTATTTTTTATGAAAATAGTCTAGTTATGAGTAAATGAATTAAATATGTTTTGTCAAGGAATAAAATTAGAAAATAGGATTTTATAGCTTGAGAATCCTATATGAGGTATATGCAGATTTTTGATGAGGGTTTTGATTATTGGTGATAAAATCTTATGAGTTTGGTATTTTAGAATGATTAAATGCATTATTTAGTAAAGTGTAAACAATTTAAATAAATTGTTTATAAGCTTAAGAAATATTATTCTTTCAATATCATTATACCGAAATACTGGTATGGATTTTATTGTGGAATTTCTACCTTTTTGTGTCGAGTTACTATTCATGAGTTACTATTCACGAGTTACTATTCATGAGTTATGAATATTACTCTTGAGATTAAAACTATATGTTGATCATATTATTTTTATCATCATATATAACATTTTTATAACCCTGATGTTGAAATTCTCTTTCACTGGAGTGTAAAGATGGGTAGATTATTGGTATGATCATGACTAGGGTTCTCTTTGGCCTGTAGTGCAAAGTTGAATTGTGACTGGTATGATCATGACCATTAAATTTATAAGTGAATATCTTTAGCTTAAGTGCAAAGGTGAATTGATCAACATGGTTATAATTATTGTTTATATAAATTCTGAAATGATTATATATTTCTTTGAGATATGAATATATTTGGCCTGTAGTGCAAATATGAACTGTTGATGAATATCTTTGGCCTGTAGTGCAAAGATGAATTGTAGATGAATATCTTTGGTCTGTAGTGCAAAGATGACATGTTGTAGAATATCTTTGGCCCGTAGTGCAAAGATGGTTTATTGATGAATATCTTTGGCCGTAGTGCGAAGATGGATTTATTAGCATGATTATGAACAGGAACTGTGATTTGGTATAACCGTGATCTTTGACGTTTCAGGTAAAGACAGGTGATGATAATATTCTTCGTCCTGGGTGCGAAGAAAAATTTAGAGTCACAATTATGATTATGAGTTATTCATATAATTGTGAAAAGGAACTGTTGATTAATGTTACAGGGATAAAACATTATTGGTGGACTTTTAATGTGGAGAAGATAATAGACTTTATGGTCTATTTGACTCTTCTAATGGATTGCTCGTTCCGCTGTAACTATGGTTGAAATTTTTATCATTTACCATATGTTCTAAATCTCTGATTTATTGTTGATGAAGGCTATTGATAATTGAATTATCTTTAGTCATGATATTCTTTACTGGGCTAGTTGTGCTCACCCTTCTGTTCACAATTCCTTTCAGGTAATAAGAGTGTAGCTGGGTCGAGCGGGGGTAACAGGGGAATAGAACGGTGGTCATCATTTAGTAGTTATATTTGGTGAATCAAATAGGGTGAGGCGAACCCAACATTGGAAGGGTGTTTTGCCACTATCATACAAGATGTCTAACGACATACAACCTCGTGTCATCATAAGACAAGGATGTGCTCATCCACTTGCTGAGTATATATACGAGCACTATCTATATAATCTTGGTGTTTGTTTGAAGTATAATTCTCAATTAGAGATGATATGTCAAGAGAAGACTCACCATTGGGAAGAATATGATAGTAATCTTCTCATTTTTCTTTGGGGTCTATTGGGTCAACCAAGGATAATTCTGTGGCCATATGATATCTATCATAACCTAGACGCATGGCCTCCCATGTACGAAGGTTTCCTTGAGCACTTCCCAAAGATTCTAATTTCTAAAACAGTTTTTGACTATACCTTTATGTAAGGTGTTATTGTGAGGTGATGTCTACGGTTGGAACATGAGTCACATTTAGTATATATTTGTATCCAAACTCACAGCATATGTGTTGTTGTATTTTGCACGACAATTGTTGTAATAAAGTTGTAGTTATTTTCTGTACCATGTATTTGACGACTCAGAATGGGTTGGGTGGAATGGACCTATTTTGGGGTTGTCACATTATCTTCCATAACTAAACAAATAGCTATGAAGTACTAAGAAACATTGACTAGCACTTCTCATTTCATAATAACAATTACAAAGTATATATAATAGCTTAGGAATTCTGAACCGGTCGAAAGACCATGAACATACTCTTTTCATTTTCATACATGAAAAGGACATTCCGACACTAAGTCCGTACATCCGTTCTTTCTTATGAGAACTTCTAGGTGATCAGTCTAAAGTACTCTATGTTGATCAACATTTATCCGTTAAATGTGTTTACGTTTAAGTTTTGGCAACCTCACGTGCCCATCAAATAATCGATGAAAATACATTTGTTTGTTCATATACAAACTTACCTTTGAATCCGTACCAAATACTTGGCATAGGATAGCGTTAATAGTTTTATATTGAAAGACTTGTAAAAAAATCAATCCAACTCTTAAGAATAGTGGCATTGATCCTTTCGAAAAATAATTCATGCATCTTAGAACATGAATCACATAGAACTTGACTAACACGGAGGTTCGACAAGCGTTGAGAAAACTTGCCTTCAAGCGTCTTCAAATATAATATTCAACAATTTTTACTCGTTACAGTATCTGCACGATATATTCACATAGCACAGTTAGATTAGTTACTAAACAATCTAACTTCATTATTTTAACCAACTTCTTTCTCTTCTATGTCTTAAGTGAATTTATTTCATTAATAAATGTCAACTTGACTTACTATGCTTCCTCACGGCTTGTTAACATTCTTACATTACTAACCGAGACTCGATCATCTTTGGTTAAGCACACTTAGTGAATACCGTTCACGGTTTACTTACTTACATTTCACGTTCTTCGTTTACTTACTATTAAACCATGCTCAAGCTCTAAAGTCGTCACTAAATAAGTAATTTAATATTGGTCTTACCATGTATATAAAGTACATTCATGTTCTATTATTGATTTATAATTTCTTTGGTTCAAAAATAGCTTGGTCAACATTCTTTAGTACCCCCCGCCCTAGCGGGGGTTTCTTCTTTAAATATGCCCGCCCCAGCGGGCTAGGCCCCTGCTAACTCCCAAAATATCCCCCCGCCCTGGCGGGGGTTTTGGCCTTTACATAGCCCACCCCGGCGGGGGCCCCGGCTGGTAATTTCTTAACTTACTTTTCTTGCTAAGTTTTACGCATTCGTTTGACATACATGACCTTTCCTAATTCATTTTACATCTGTATTAGCTCAATCAAAAGCCATTAGCTCTTAAATTATGCGCATTATGATTTCATTTTTGAATCTTTTAACACGAACTTCACCGCTTAGTTCATTATTAAGCGTTCATTTATCTTTCGTGAGCGTTCATAGCTCGTTTTCTTCGTTCTAAGTCAGAATTCAACGATTCTTGAGTCCACGACTCTTGAATACATTATCTTACCTGATGCCACTAAAAACCAAAGTTTCCAAGTTACACGACAAGTTTTGACTAATTATCCAGAATTATACGATTTCAACGTTTAACGTTTAATTTTGTAAAATTCACCATAACTTTGTTACTCGTGTGTTGTACGCCAAATCAGATGGAACAACTCCATTGATTCCTCATCTACATCCTAATCAAGCAATATTCACATGCCTTATTAATGATAGTTTTCAATTTGACCATCAACCACCAAGTTATCGTTTAAAGGTTTTCTTCGATTTAAACTTACGTAATTACTTACGATTTCTACTTAAACATGACTTATCAATGTTTTAATCATTAATAGCCATCCTTATCCCTCTGGAAGAGACATGCTCTACCAATCTGTGATTCTCTATGAAAAGAAATCGAAGACTTATGTTTGCAAAATATTACCTTTTCGTTCTTCGTGTTCTTATCTAAACTTGTATGGTTTACTTTAAAGTAGCTTGATTACTAGTCTCTAGCTCTTTCTCTCTCTCAATATATGTTGGACAAAGTTTGTAAAATAACAAATGAACAACCTAAGCTTCTTTATATAGGAAACTCAAATGGAGGGAAAAATGGTCTTTTGGTGACCTTCTTACTATTCCCACCTCCACAACAACTTAGCCACCAAGTAATCACTAAGTGGTTACTTTACTTGACAACCAAGTGGCCGGCCCACATGGTCTTGTGGGTCCTCCCCATGGGTTATCCCATGGGTTTTATCCATCCGATGACCCATCGGTTCGCTCCGCGGTTCGATTTCTTGGATTGGCTTAATTTAACTTGACTTTGGGCCTTAACTTGGGCTTTCTTATAGAATTCATTGGGCTTGATATAATCCAAGTCCAATTGGATTCTACAAAGTCCTTAAACTCAAAGTCCATTAAGAACTAATGTATTCTATGCGTATAACTCACGTATTCTCTTCGTTTAGTATTCATACGTTATTCGTATTGTACATCATAATATTCTTTATACTATACTCGTATATTATCATACACATTTCATTTCCTTCTCGAAATTCACTTTTCCTAACCCTTAGGTTTTAAGTCCGCAGGCAAAAACTTCATTTGTCATAACTGAAATATTATTTGATATTCCGTCTCGTCTTAGAATTCTATCATTACGCATTTCTCAGAAATTCAAACTTTATTCCCTAGTAGAAACGGATGAATAGTGTTTTTATGAAAATTTCTTGAAATTTTTTTATTTTCGTCTTAGAAATTCAAAATAATTAATTCTAGCACATAGCAAGAATCCTAACCACATCCGCACATTCTAGGTTATAGAACGACCTTCACATAGCTTACTCACATAAATAATCAATTAAATTCATTTAATCCACACAATAAAATAAAAAATTTAATTCATTTAAAAATCCAATTTTCTCAGGCGTTACATTCTCCTTCCCTTATAAGGATTCTATTCCCAGAATCTCGCTATAATTACATAAACAAATGAGGAAAAGTTTCCTTCATTTTACTTTCGAGTTCCCACGTTGCTTCTTCAGCATTGTGGTTCCTGCAAATGACCTTCATCGAAGGTATTGCCTTATTTCTTAAGACTTGTTCCTTCCTATCAACAATTTGAACTGGAAGTTCTTCATACTTTAAGTCTTTTTCTATCTGGATAAATTCGTACTCTATTACGTGTTTGTAGTCCGATTTATAAGGACGCAACACTGACACGTGAAACACATTGTTTATACGTTCCATCTCTGGAGGTAAAGCTACTTCGTAAGCTATCTCTCCTACCCTTCTTAAAATTTCAAAAGGTCCGATGAACCTTAAACTTAATTTCCATTTCTTTCCAAAACATATATTCCCTTTCCAAGGAGATACTTTCAGAAAGACATACGAACCTACTTCAAATTTCCTCTTTTCAAGATAAGGATCTACATACTTCTTTTGTCTATCTTGAGCCACTACCAATCGAGTACGTATTAACTTTACCATGTCTGCCGTTTGTTGCACCATCTCCGGTCCCAACATATGGCGTTCGCCTACTTCATCCCAGCACAGTGGAGTTCTGCACTTCCTTCCATACAACGCTTCGTAAGGCGGCATGCCTATACTAGCGTGAAAATAATTATTGTACGCGAATTCCACCAAAGGCAGATGTTCGTCCCAACTCCCCTTGAAATCCATAACTCAAGATCTTAACATATCTTCTAGCGTTTGAATTATCCGTTCGATTTGTCCATCCGTCTGAGGATGATATGTCGTACTCAATCTCAACTGCATTCCCATTTGCTCTTATAAACTCCTCCAAAAGTTCGACGTGAATCGTGGATCACGATTTAACACAATCGAAACAAGTACTCCATGTCTATAAATAATTTCCTTGACATAAAGTTTAGCTAATTATTCGAGGTTATACCTAACTCCTATTGGTAAAAAGTGAGCCGATTTTGTCAACCGATCCACTATTACCCAAATAGCGTCGTATCCTCTCCTTGTTGTTGGAAGACCCACCATAAAGTCCATGGTGATATGCTCCTATTTCCACTCTAGAATCTCTAGTGATTTCAATAACCCACTCGGTCGTTGGTGTTCAGCCTTAACTTTCAGACAAGTAAAGCACTTACTAACATATTCTACGATCTCCCTCTTCATATTCGACCACCAAAGTTCTGACGAAGGTCTTGATACATTTTAGTACTACTCAGATGAATCGAGTACCTTGAACTATGAGCCTCACTCATTATCTCTTCTTTGACCTCGAAATTATTTGGAACCCAAATTCTTCCTTCAAAACGAAGCAATCCCCCCTTGTCGAGGTTGCACTTAGTCTCCTCTTTATCTTCCATCTTCTTCTTTATTCGTTCGCATTTGTGACAAACGAGATTTTGTAAGTTAATTTTAATATTTATTGAATTAAATAAATATTTTCGATGATTTAATTATTAGATTAAATAATTAATTGATGAAGTTATGGTAGATTAATTTAATTATATGTGTTATATTTATTAAATTAATGTGAAGAATTTTTATTATTCAAAGTATGTAATTATGTGAGCTTATTGAATTAAAAGAAATATTTAATAAGCCTAATATTATTTTAATTAATAAGAAAAATTAATAATTTGACATAATTAATAAAGGAGAAAATTAATTATGTGACTATGTGAATTAATAAGAAATTATAATATTTTAATTGAATTAAAGTAAATAAGATATTTGATTTATATTTTATAAAGGGGTGTGACACTATTAAACTATAGTATAAAAGATCTATTAAATTAAATGGTTATAATTCTTTTAAGGTTAGACAAACAAGGCATTAGGGGAGGTTGAGGGCAGTTAACCCATGATCGGTTAACTGACCACAACTGCGTCAGTTTCAAAATATTATATACGTCTTCTATTACTGTTAAGTCTTTTAGTTTTGTTAAGTCTGGAAATGGAGAATCAGAGAGAATTTCAGAGAATTAGAGAGAAACAGTGTGAGTTATTGTGATATTGTAGAAGAGCGTGAAAGTCAGAAGAATTGTTTAAGGGTAATCTCTTCAACCCAATTTCTATTTTTACGATTGTTAAAGTTTTCATGAAAATGACTTTAAGTTTTGTTAAAACTTCTGTAACTGGAAAAGGGTAGTGATTATGTGTTATATATGTGGTAAGATGTTATTATAACATGTGTTACTGTATGTTGTATGAACCATAACATCAGTTTCATATAAATTATGTCGTTCGTTGTTCTTCAAAATTACAGAGTATGAAAATATGGCCATATGGCCTTACATACCAAATTTAACACGATAATCATAAGTTGTATCATAAATTTATATATGTATGTGTTAATATGTTAACGTAGTATGTTTTTACTATGTTGTATGAACCATAACATTAGTTTCATAAAAATTATGTTGTACGTTGTTCTTCAAAATTACAGAGTATGAAAATATGGCCATATGGCCTTACATACCAAATTTAACACGATAATCATAAGTGGTATCATAAATTTACACTTGTATATAATTATGCATGTTAAAACGAAGGAATCAAACTCCAAATGAACAGATTCAGTGTTATAATGAACCTGTAATGTTGATTTTCATGTTTTGTGTTGAAAACTTTCAAAAAAATCAAGAACAATAATTTATATGTTTTGATTCTGCAAAATTATGTATTTTAACATGTCAAAATTATGCTAGAAGGGTTAAGTAATAGTTATATGTGTATGACAATATTTGGCTATGTCTAAATTCGTGTAGAAATAATTTAATTGAAAGTTATGGCCATGTTCTGTGTTCTTCAAGAGAGCATATTAACTTGTGAGAGATTGTTTTGGCCTAATATGGCCTTATTATGCAGAAACTGCAGAAACTGAGTCTGGGTAACCTTGCCCTTGGCGGGCGTTACCAAACTAAAAATAATAATAATAATAATAAAAATTAAATAGAAATAAAATAAAATAATAATAACAAAAATAAAAAAATAAAAATTATTAATTAAAATATTTATCAAATAAAATGAATATTTTAATTGAGATATTTATGGAATAAAATAAATATTCGATGAAAATTATTATTATAATATTTATAAAATAAAGTAAATATTTTAATTGATATATTTATGGAATAAAATTAATATTCGATAGAAATTATTATGAAATAATTTATTCGAGTGTAATAATAGTAAGAGAATGGAAATATTCTAATTTAATTAAGTAATTAAATTAGAAGGGTAATGATCCGTTAAATAAAGTAGAGTTTATATTAAATAATTAAGTGAAAATGTAACTAATGAATGTCGTGAATACATATAGTATGTGTGTAGGATTTGTGGTGAACGGAAGTAGTAATCGTTTAGCCTACGCACGAGGCAAGTTCCTAAACCTTGTTTCTTTACATAAAACAAGTTCCTTATTCTATCTTGTTTATTATTGTTCAAGTCAAGATTTTATATTTGATGTTATCATTCTTTAAAAGCATGATTCCTATTATACAATACTTATTCGATTATATATATCTTAAACTTTATTATTCAAATTGAATATCAATTATTGTTGAACCTTGTAAGACTAGCGAACCCTTATTGATTCGACAAGTCCATAGTTGATGAACGTTCTAAATTTCAGAACCATTGTTGAGCTTATCCAAACCAAACTTCCTTTGGTCCGGACTCTAATGTCAAACTGAGATGAACAACCCTGCTATAGGGTATTAATAATGCTTTAGCGTTAAGATATTGTGCACAATATGGTACTAAGGGCTGATCCCCCTAAGTACGAGAAGAAGAGTCCATAGTCTTATGACTGTTAAAGGTTTCAAGTATAAACATTTGACAACGTAGGACGTAGTTCAAGGTCTTATGACCCTCAGAAGTTCTTTTGATTCTTGTTATTCATTCTTGATTCAAAAGCCAAGTTTTCTTATTTCAGATGTTATTGATTCATTCACATGTTATTATTTTATTGTTATATTATTATACTTGTGGGCAATCATGCTCACTCTTGTGTAATAATAACATTACAGTTAAGAACGAAAGGTCCGACGAGCCTTCTTCTAGTAAAGGCAAAGGCAAAGTTAAAAAGTGATGAAGACTTGTTGTTTATTTGTTATGTTATGTTTCAGACTTATGTTTAAGTTGTGTAAGACTTAATATTTATTTATGTTTCCACATTTGAGATTTAAGGTTAGTATGACTTGGGATTGATGTATTTATTTTCATATGTTGTAACTCCATAAGGAGATGATTTATTTCTATCTAATTATGGTTTTTCATTTATTATGGGTAGATAGATACATGATGTTTGGACAGTGAACACCAAATCCCGTGGGAATTGAAGTACCCGGATTTGGGGGTGTTACAACATTCCTCGTTACTTAATTGCACTTCTTTAATACGTTCCATTATTGTTGGTCGAGTCCCCATTGAGAATAACATCTCTACCGCTTCACCCGGTAATTTAACTTCTAACTCCATTTTTGCCATCTCCGTTATTAACTCATTCTGAGTCGTTAACATTGATAGTTTTTCTCTACCCTTCCTACTTAGCGCATCAGCTACTACATTTGCTTTCCTTGGATGATACAAGATATTACAGTCGTAATCTTTTATCAACTCTAACTACCTTCTCTGTCTCATATTCAACTCCGTCTGTGTGAAGATATATTTCAAACTCTTATGGTTCGTATATATCTCACACTTCTCCCCGTATAAATAATGTCTCCATATTTTTAAGGCAAAAACTACAGCTGGCAATTCTAGGTCATGAGTAGAATAGACCTTCTCATAATCCTTTAACTGACGTGACGTGTGACACCCCCAAATTCGGGTACTTCCATTCCCACATGATTTGGTGGTCACTATACAAACATCATATATCTATCTACCCATAATAAAAGCAAACCATGAAATAGATAGAAATAATAAAATATCTCCCCTTATGGGGTTACATCAACTGCATAATAAATAAATCCCAGATCACTCTAACCTTAAATCATCTATGCGAAAATATAAACAAATAAGTCTTAAGCAACATCAATTCTAATTACATAACCACAGTAATAGAATAGTCTTCATTACTTGCTAAGCTTGCCCTTGCCTTTACTAGTGGAAGGTTCGTCTGCTCTTTCGTTCTTAACTGCAATGTTATTATTACGCAAGAGTGAGCATGATTGCCCACAAGTATAACAATATAACAATGAATAATAACATGCGAGAAAATAATAACTTCGAATATAAAAGCTCAACTTTTGAATCAAGAATGAATAAAAAGAATCAAAAGAATTTCCGAGGGTCATAAGACCTTGAACTATGTCCTAGGTTGTCAAGAGTTATACTTGAAACCTTTAACAGTCATAAGACTATGGACCTTTCTTCTCATACTTAGGGGGATCAGCCCTTAGTACCATACTGTGCACAATATCTTAACGCTAAAGCGTAAATAATCCCCTATACAGGGTTGTTCATCTCAGTTTGACATTCGAGTCCGCACCAAAGGAAGTTTGGTTTGGATAATTCATCAAGGGTTCTGAAATTTAGAACGCTCATCAACTATGGACTAGTCGAATCAATAACGGTTCGCTAGTCTAACAATAATTGATAACTTAATTGAATATAATCTCAAAAGGTATACAATAGAATAAGTATTGTATAACAGCATCATGCTTGAAAGATTTATAAACTTTAATATACAAAACAGACTTGATCAATAATAATGAGAACTTGCTCAATGCAGAAAGGAGAATTAATCAACTTATATAACGATAACAAGTAGGGTTAGGAAACTTGCCTCATGCGTAGATTACACTTAATTAACTCATTCTTTGAATTAAATCCTACTTATCAATTATGTTCACGATACCAGTCAATAATAACATACTAAACATCATAAGTTATTCTTTGTCTAATTTCGAATTCATGACTATATTTAGTCAATTTATCACATTCATTGTCACATAATTTACACCTCACAATTAACAAGCTAATTATGTAATCAATAATTTAATCCACATGTAATTATGTTATTTACATGTTAAGTATCTATTTTAACATCTCATTATACTTATAACAAAATTTTATGTTCATTACATTAAGATAACATCACATTCATGGACTTAAACACTTTAAAATTTTCGTTTATGAAATTTCTGGAGAGTGGCGCTGCGGCGCCACTTTTGTATGAAGGCTTCGCACAGCGGTGTCGTGGCGCCGTGGCTTGGTACATGATGCTGTGGCGCTGCGACGCGGGGCATCAGTGCTGGGGTTGGCACTGCGGCGCGGGACATCAGTTCTGGAGTTAGCGCCGCGGCGCGAAACTCTAGACTTTGATTCCTAGTTCGCGAAGAACACAGAGTTCAGCGAAAAGAACACTAAATGATCATTTATTTCACTAAATTAACATACCCACATGTTATAATTGATGCATAATCATAACTCAATATTTATAGAACGATTTTAGTCTATTAAAACACATAATTACAGAATTAAAATATATAATTTCACTGACTTTGATGTTCTTGAAGGTTTTGAAAATAAAACATGAAAATTGACACTATGGATTCGTTATAACACCGAATCCGTTCATTTAAACGTTGGTTTCTTCGTATCAACATGTATAATAAAATAAGGGTGTAAAATTTACGAAAACATTTATGTTTGACATACTAAAATCACGTATAAGACCATAAGGCCAAAATCCAAACTCTGTAAATTTTGAAATAACAAGTCATCGTATAACGACATGTTTTATGATACTGATGATATGGTCTACATAATATATATATATATATATATATATATATATATATATATATATATAATCAAATACAATTTCATAAGACATAACACATGTACAACTCATAATCATTACTCCTATCCCAATTACAGAGGTTTAAATCAAAAACTATGAAACTCATAATCATGAAACTTAATGACGTAAAATAGAAATTGGGAAGGAGGAGATTACCCTGATTGTAGAATATAGATTAGTAGGTTTATATGCTTTTCAATTCTTCGCTCTCAATTTCCTTCATAGTTAACTCTGTGAGATTCTCAATCTTTTTCTCTGTATATTTTCTAGACTTAGCAATAATGAAAGGAATAAAGAGAAGACGTATAATAACTAAGCCAACTGACGCGTATAATGGTCAGTTACTCCAATAGTGGGTAACTACTTCCAACTCCCCATAGGGCCTTGTTTGGCTAGCAATAATAGATTTCAAAATCATTTAATTTAATAAAACATTTTATCATAAAGTTTAATTAATGTCACGCTCCTTTATAAAATCAATATCTTATTTAATATAAATAAAATATAATAACTTCTCATAATTTCACATAGTCATATAATTAATTTCTCATTAACAAATAATGTCAAATTATTAACTCTCTAATTAATAATTAAATAATTAAATAATATCATGCTTAATTAAATATTTCATTTAATTCAATAAGCTCACATAATTACATATATCGATAATAAAAATTCTCCACATTAATTTAATAAATGTAACACATATAATTAAATTAATCTACCACAATTGCATCAAATAATTATTTAATCTAATAATTATATCATCGAAAATATTTATTTAATTCAAATAAATATTAAAATTAATTAAAAAAATCTGGTTTGTCACATCTTTCCCCCTTTAAAAGGATTCTGTCCCCAGAATCACGACTCAATAAATTTAACCCGTTACATTCTCCCCCCTTACAAAGATTCTGTCCCAAGAATCGCTTATAATAATCTAAGTAAATAAATGAGGATAATTCTTCATCATATTCTCTTCGAGTTTCCACGTAGCTTCTTCAGCGTTGTGGTTCCTCCAAATTACCTTAACAGAAGGTATTACTTTATTTCTTAGAACTTGTTCTTTTCGGTCGACAATTTGAACAGGGATTTCTTCTTAAGATAAGTCTTTTTCAAAATCTAGGGGTTCGTATTCAATTACATGCTTGTGATCTGCTTTGTAGGGTCGTAACACAGAAACATAGAAAACGTTGTGGACATTCTCGAGTGCTGGAGGTAAGGCTACCTCATAAGCAACTCCTCCGATTCTTCATAGTACTTCAAATGGTCCAATGAATCTTGGGCTTAATTTCTCTTTCTTTCCAAATCTGATCTTTCCTTTCCAGGGAGATACCTTTAAGAACACATAACTACCCGGTTCAAACTCAACATTCTTACGGTGTGGATCGGCATATTTCTTCTGCCTATCTTGAGCTGCTACCAATCGTGTTCGGATTACTTTAACTATTTCTGCTGTCTGTTGTACCAATTATGGCCATAGCAACTGTCTTTCGCCAACTTCATCCTAGTATAGCGGAGTTCTGCACTTTCTGCCGTATAACGCTTCATAAGGTGGCATTCCAATACTAGCGTGGTAACTGTTGTTGTAACCAAACTCTACTAGCGGTAAATGATCATCCCAATTTTCTTTAAAGTCCATTATACAAGCTCTTAACATATCTTCCAATGTCTGAATTGTTCTTTCACTCTGTCCATCTGTCTGAGGGTGATATGCCGTACTCATTCGCAACTGTGTACCCATGCATTCTTGTAGACGTTTCCAGAAGTTCGACGTAAAGCGCAGATCCCTATCGGAAATGATTGACACCGGCACTCCGTACCTCGAAACAATCTCTTTTACATATAACTTTGCCAACTGATCTAAGTTGAATCTGATTTTGATCGGAAGGAAGTGTGCGAATTTTGTCAGTCGGTCAACGATAACCCATACTGCGTTGTAGCCTTTCTGAGCCGTCAGAAGGCCCACCACGAAGTCCATTGCAATATGTTCCCATTTCCATTCTGGGATCTCCAACGATTGTAGCAATCCACTCGGTCTCTGATGTTCTGCTTTAACTTTCTGACAGGTCAGACACTTGGCAACACATTCTGTAACATCACGTTTCAAATTATGCCACCAGAAATGTTGTCGAAGATCTTGGTACATCTTAGTACTACCAGGGTGAATAGAATATCGTGAGCTATGAGCCTCGCTCAAAATGTCTTCCTTAATGTCTGTTACTGGCGGTACCCAAATTCTGTTCTCGAATCTCAGTATTCCTTCCTTATCCATCTTAAATCTCGGTTCAGTTCCTTCAGATATCTTCCTTATCACCTTTCTGCATTCATCGTCCTGAAGTTGAGCCTCCTTAACTTTATCCAGTAGGATTGTACCAGATTGCATCTGAAATAGCTTCTCATCAATTTTTATAGGTTACTTCACTTCCAACTCTAATTTTTCCATTTCTGCAATTAGCTCCTCCTGAGCAGTCAACATCATCAATTTCTCATGACCCTTTCTACTTAAGGCGTCGGCAACTAGGGCTGTAAATGGTAATCAAAAAATTCGTATTCGTCTGCATCCGTATTCGAAAAAAAGCAGATATTATTCGCATTCGAAAAAGAAAGATATATTCGTATTCGGTTTAAAGGTATCCGTAAATAAACGGATACAAATACGGATATAGGCGTATTCGTATTCGATTAACATCCGTTCGTAAATATATCCGGCGGATACAGATATCCGGAATCCATATCCGAATAACTTTTATATATATATATATATATATATATATATATATGTGTGTGTGTGTGTGTGTGTGTGTGTGTGTGTGTGTGTGTGTGTGTATTAATAACTTACATTCATTAATTAATCACTAGCATTCATTTATATAATTTATTAATATATATATATATATATATATATATATATATATATATATATATATATATATATACACACACACACACACACACACACATATAAATTAATAATTATATTCATTATTTAATAACTTACATATATAAATTATAAATATTTATCCATAATCCAGTATTACTTAACAAATATAAAAGGGACATCTACTTATTAATGGATATCTAAACATCAATAAGTAGAGCATTCATTCATTAATGAACTATACATTAATTAAATTTGACAAAGCTCTAAATTAAAACTATAATTTAAATCAATGAAGGATGATCAATGGTGTATGCGTCAAGTTAAGTTAGGATGCAAATCAATCTTGTTATTTTTATGATGATGTGTTTGACATTTTCCTCCCCTTATGATTAGGATGTTTAATTAATATGTATGGTTTAAATATTAAATTATATTTAATTAATATGTATGATTTAAACTTTAATATTTTTTTTTCGTAAATATTTTGAATGAATTTTATAATAGGTTACTGATAAACGAATTCGGATATTCGGATATCCGAATAATTTGTCTATTCGGATAAAATAAACGGTAACGGATATTATCCGTATTCGAATATTTTTTCGAATACCGGAGACGGATAATATTTTTAAAATCCGCCGGATACCGGATACGGATACGGTTAGCGAATTGATTTTCCGGATACGGATACGGATACACCTATCCGTATCCGTTTAATACCGTTTACACCCCTATCGGCAACCACATTTGCCTTATCCAGATGGTATAAAATCTCACAGTCGTAGTCCTTAATTAACTCCAACCACCTTCTTTGGCGCATATTCAATTCTTTCTGTGTAAAAATATATTTCAGACTCTTGTGGTCTGTATATATTTCACACTTCTCCCCGTATAGATAGTGCCTCCAGATTTTTAAAGCGAAAACCACTGCAGCTAACTCCAAATCGTGGGTTGGATACCCCTTCTCGTAATCTTTCAGTTGTCGTGATGCATACGCAATGACTTTACCATTCTGCATAAGCACATAGCCAAGTCCCTTATGCGACGCATCACTATAAACCACAAAAATTCCTGTATCGTCCGGAAGGGATAACACAGGTGCTGAACTTAACCTCTTCTTCAATTCTTGAAAGCTTTCCTCACATTTCTTCGTCCAAACAAATTTCACAGCTTTTCGAGTCAAATTCGTTAACAGAGTTGCGATCTTGGAAAAGTCTTGAATGAACCTTTTGTAATAACCTGCCAATCCAAGAAAACTTCTTACTTTCGACGGCGTCTTTGGCTGATCCTAGTTGATCACGGCTTTGACTTTGGATGGATCTACCAAAATTCCGTCTTTATCGATCACATGTCCAAGAAATTGCACCCGCTCGTTCCAAAATTAGCATTTCGAAAACTTGGCATACAACTTCTCCCTTCTTAACACTTCTAACGTTAATCTCAAATGCTCTTCGTATTCTTCCTTGGTTTTTGAATATACCAAAATATCATCTATAAATACCACTACGAACTTGTCTAAAAACGGCTTGAACACACCATTTATTAGTCCCATAAATGCTGCAGGAGCATTCGTTAAACCAAACAACATTACTATAAATTCGTAGTGACCATATCGTGTTCTGAACGCTGTCTTCGGTACATCCTCTGGTCTCACCTTCAGTTGATGATAACCACTCCTCAAGTCTATCTTTGAAAAGTATCTTGCTCCCTTCAATTGATCAAAAAGATCATCGATCCTCGGTAATGGATATCTATTCTTAATCGTAACCTTATTCAGTTCTCTATAATCGATGCAAAGCCGCATTATCCCATCCTTCTTCTTTACAAATAAAATCGGCGCTCCCCACGGTGATACGCTTGGTTGTATATACTTCTTGTCCAATATTTCTTGTAGTTGTACCATCAATTCTTTCATCTCTACTGGTGCCATTCGGTATGGTGCCTTCGATATTGGAACCGTTCCTGGAGCCAAATTAATCACGAATTCAACTACTCTATTTGGAGGAAGTCTCGACAAATCGTCCGGAAATATGTCAGCGAAATCTCTCACTACTGGTATCTCATCTATTTTTGGATTCTCTTTACGACTATCGACTTTGTAAGCTAGATATCCTACACATCCTTGTTGTAACAACTTCCTGGCCTACATCATCGTCAGACAACTCGCTTGCCTAGGTGACTTGCTACCATAAAACACAACCTTTGACGGAGTCATAAGGTTAATACGCTTCTTTTAGCAGTCAATTACCGCTCCATAATTGGATAACAAGTCCATTCCCAAGATAACGTCAAATTCCCCAAGTTGAATAGGGATAAGATCTACGTTCATGATATTACCCTTAATATCCACTCTACAGTTCTTATGCACATACTTAACAGGGATAATTTCTCTATTTACAATATCTATGTTTATGGGGTATTCTAACTCATCCTTAGGCAATTATAAATTCTTAGCAAAGTCATCAGATATAAATGAACAAGTAGCACCCAAATTAAATAATACGTAAGCATTAACTCTATTGATCGGAATGATACCTGACACAACATCGTGAGACTGCATTGCGTCCTGCACTGTCATGTTGAAGGTCCTGGCGGTCGGTCGATTGGGTTATGGTTGGTGCTGCGATAGTCAGAGTGGTTCCACTGGTATTCCCTCTATTTCCTCCTGAACTCGTTCCTCCAGACCCCTTTTTAGGACAATCCCTTGCCAGATGATCCTTTGAACCACAAGTGAAGCAGGCACCCTTCTTTGGGTTTGGATAGTTTGGTGCTACATGGCCTTCCTGACATCAATTGTAGCACACTCGCTTTCCTTTCATGCAAACTCCCAAATGAGCTTTTTCGCAAGTTGAGCACGCTTCGATCTTCTTCTTCTGCCCTCCTTGTTGACTTTCAGCTGACGAGTTATCCGTCCACTTCTTCTTCTGATTATGGCCACCCCCAGTGCTACTCCCACCAGTCTTGTTATTACCTTCATTCTCACTCTTCTTCTTCTTTTGCTCCTGATTATACTTTGTTACTGCATCGTTTTCACCTTCAGCGAGCATAGGTTTCTCTAGTACCCCGGCGAATGTCTTCAACTGAAACATCGACACTTTACTATACAACCACAACTTCAGACCTTGTTCGAACCTTCTTGCTTTTCTCTCGTCCGTGTGCACTTGATACGTGGCGAACCTTGCCAACTCATTGAATCTAGCCGCATAATCTGATACAGACATATTCCCTTGCTTCAATTCCAGAAACTAAACCTCCAATTGGTTCTGCGAGGTAGTCGGGAAATACATCTCGAAAAACATCTCCTTGAACCTCTACCAGGTTATTATACCTTCTCCTCCACGGACCTTGTTTGCTTGCCACCAAAAACTGGCTTCAGATTTCAGCATAAACGTTGCGAAAGCGGTCTTCTGATCCTCTCTGACTCTTGCGACCTCAAAAACTTTCTCCATCTCCATAACCCAAGTCTGAGCTTCGATCGGGTTCATGGATTCTTTAAACTCTGGCGGTCCCACCGCCTTGAAATCCTTAAACGAAGTATTCGGTGGAGCTTGAGGTTGATTATTCATTGCTCCAACTAGTAAGTTCACTAATTGTTGGACGGGATTGGCATTAGCGTTATTGTTATTATTCGTTGACTCTTCCTGAGCTGGTTGACAGTTTTGTCTTCTAGGTGGCATATTTTTGTTAAGAAAATACGCTTATTAGGTCTTTATTCAATCCTTCAAACAATTAAGACTTAACTAGAATATTTAATAATATTTCACGTAATACATTACTTCAAATAAACTCTGACATTTCATTCAATTCAAAAGTTTTAACATCATAAGATAGCGTCACTGCTATTTACATTAACTATCCCGAGATAAAGAATCTACAGGATTTAAAACATCAAAATATTCCTTTGTTTATAAACACATCGGAATTTACATCTTTAACTACCAAATAGTTTTCACATAATTAAACTAATACTATCACTGTCTGTTAAGGCGCCAAATAGCCTTGCTATGTTCCTCTTCCATGATGCGAGACATCGTTCTGCGATCCAACATGTACGATGGTAGACCTTCAAACTGGATTGGGTACCTCAAAACTCGATCCTGGGCTTCATCCATTGCATTATTAAGTGCAGAGTATGTCTCCTCAGGTTTAGCCTTCTTCGCACGGCGATCGTCTTCTGCAAGATCAGGATGACGTGACTCTCGTACCCAGCCCTCCTCTACTTTGGCAAGACTCTCTGAGCTTCCCTTCAGTTCCTTCTTTAACTTCTCTATTTCTTCAGACTTCTCCTCATTTTGACCCTTCTCGTGGACCAAATCCCATTCTACATTTCACAGTCATGTGTGAAGAGTCTCAACCTCCCTCTCCTTCTGTTCGAGAGTAATCTGTTGACTAATCATTCGCTCAGTCAAGTCCTGAACAGTATCTCGTAATTCTACGTTACGGTCATATAACGCGTCGTACATCTCAGCATCGATGGAGTTCGGTGGGAACTCCTCTTCTTCCTCTTCGTCCTCAGGATCCTCCTCTAGATCAGTCTCAGGCTCATGCTCCTGACCAACAACAGTGATCAACGGAGATGACTCCCTCTGAATCAACTGCTCCCTGACAACATGAATGTCTCGGGGCTCCTCCTCAATAGGCACTCGGGGTTCCTCCTCCCCAGCTCGACTAGCTCCTCCAACATCTGACATCCTGACAACATAATTTTAAGTTTGAGTTACTATGTCGTACTAATGAGCACATAATTTAACACATAAACACATAAAGTCTTTTATTATCTTTAATGAATTAAGAATTCATCTCTTAGAACTCGATAAGAGTTTTCCTTCACTATGTTCTTCCTATAAGGCTATTACCTAAGGTTGTTTCCCCCACCTAAGGTTCATAACCTACGGCTCTAATACTAACCCGTGACACCACCAAATCTGGGTACTTCCATTCCCACACGATTTGGTGTTCACTATACAAACATCATATATCTATCTACCCATAATAAAAGCAAACCATGAAATAGATAGAAATAATAAAAGATCTCACCTTATGGGGTTACATCAACTACATAATAAATAAATCCCAGCTCACTCTAACCTTAAATCATCTATGCGGAAATATAAACAATTAAGTCTTAAGCAACATCAATTCTAATTACATAACCACAGTAATAGAACAGTCTTCATTACTTGCTAAGCTTGCCCTTGCCTTTACTAGTGGAAGATTCGTCTGCTCTTTCGTTCTTAACTGCAATGATATTATTACGCAAGAGTGAGCACGATTGCCCACAAGTATAACAATATAACAATGAATAATAACATGCGAGAAAATAATAACTTTGAATATAAAAGCTCAACTTTTGAATCAAGAATGAATAACAAGAATCAAAAGAATTTCTGAGAGAAATAAGACCTTGAACTATGTCCTAGGTTGTCAAGAGTTATACTTAAAACCTTTAACAGTCATAAGACTATGGACCTTTCTTCTCGTACTTAGGGGGATCAACCCTTAGTACCATACTGTGCACAATATCTTAACGCTAAAGCGTAAATAATCCCCTAAACAGGGTTGTTCATCTCAGTTTGACATTCGAGTCCGCACCAAAGGAAGTTTGGTTTGGATAATTCATCAACGGTTCTGAAATTTAGAACGCTCATCAACTATGGGCTAGTAGAACCAATAAGGATTCGCTAGTCTAACAAGGTTTAACAATAATTGATAACTTAATTGAATAGAATCTCAAAAGGTATACAATAGAATAAGTATTGTATAATAGCATCAAGCTTGAAAGATTTATAAACTTTAATATACAAAACAGACTTGATCAATAATAATGAGAACTTGCTCAATGTAGAAAGGTGAATTAATCAACTTATATAACGATAACAAGTAGGGTTAGGAAACTTGCCTCGTACGTAGATTACACTTAATTAACTCGTTCTTTGAATTAAATCCTACATATCAATTATGTTCATGATACCAGTCAATAATAACGTACTAAACATCATAAGTTATTCTTTGTCTAATTTCGAATTCATGACTATATTTAGTCAATTTATCACATTCATTGTCACATAATTTACACCTCACAATTAACAAGCTAATTATGTAATCAATAATTTAATCCACATGTAATTATGTTATTTACATGTTAAGTATCTATTTTAACATCTCATTATACTTATAACAAAATTTTATGTTCATTACATTAAGATAACATCACATTCATGGACTTAAACACTTTAAAATTTCGTTTATGAACTTTCTGGAGAGTGGCGCTGCGGCACCACTTTTGTACTAAGGCTTTGCGCTACGGCGCCGTGGCTTGGTAAATGGCGCTGTGGCGTGGGGCATCAGTGTTGGGGTTGGCGCTGCGGCGCGGTGGCGCTGCAGCGCGGGACATCATTTCTGGAGTTGGCGCCGCGGCGCGAAACTCCAGACTTTGATTCCCAGTTCGTGAAGAACACAGAGTTCAGCGAAAAGGATACTAAACGATCATTAATTTCACTAAATTAACATACCCACATGTTATAATTGATGCATAATCATAACTCAATATTTATAGAACGATTTTAGTCCATTCAAACACATAATTACAGAATTAAAATCTATAATTTCACTGACTTTGATGTTCTTGAAGGTTTTGAAAATAAAACATGAAAATTGACACTACGGATTCGTTATAACACCGAATCTGTTCATTTAAACGTTGGTCTATTCGTATCAATATGTATAATAAAATAAGGGTGTAAAATTTACGAAAACATTTATGTTTGACATACTAAAATCACGTATAAGGCCATAAGGCCAAAACCCAAACTCTGTAAATTTTGAAATAACAAGTGTGACAACCCGAGAATTTTGAATATTTTTTTTATTTTTATTTATTGATTTAAGGTTCAAAATTAGAAGCTAGACAGAAAATAAGTGTATGCGTATGATATTTTTAAAATGGAATTTTGAGGATTTCAAAATTCTGTGAATGATTTAGGTGAATTATTCAGGATTAAAAAAAATACGTGAATATGTTCTGTGTATATGTGTACAGTATGTGGTTAAGGGTCAAGGGTTGACCAGATAATTGATATCTGTAACAAACCCTATGTATATATTAAGAACGTCAATGTTCGGTTAGAAAACCATAGCGATTAACAAGAAACCTTAGAAACCGGTTTTGGAAACCTTAATTTCAGTTTCGGGAATCTGAAACCCTAATTCGGTGCATGAAAACCTAAATCGGGAACTGAGTGACGTAAGTGTTATTTATTATAATATTAATTAGGGAAAAACTTAACTATTAGCAAACCCTAATTTCACGTTTTGAAAATCCTAATTTCTAGGTTAGAAACCCTAATTTTATAATTCAGGAAAACGAAAGTGTTAATTTAATACTTTTAATGTTAATTAGGATATATTAATTCTAATTTCAAGTTATGTAATTAGAAAACCTTAATCTAATTACAATATGTAATTTCTAAATTAGAAAATTTATTTTTTTCTATTAGAAACCCTAATTAGTGGATTATAAACCCTAATCCGTGATTTTGACCCTAATTGCTAAATTAGCGATTTTAATTAAGAAATGTTAATCCTAATTAGCAAGCTTAAATTGTGATTAAGAAATTTTAATATAATTAGAAAATTCTAATTATAATTTAGAAATATTAATTTTCTATTTTTAAAACCTAAATTGGAAATTTTAGAAAAATAAATTTTAAACCGTAAGGGTTTCAAACCCTAAGCACTAAATTGTTTCAAACCCTAAATCCTAAGGGTTTGATCTAATGTCCATAATGCCATTAAATTAAAAATGGAAATGACAAAATTGACCTTTGTTGTATAATTGAAGGTTTCTTGTAAATCTTGCCATATATTTAGTTGGTGAGCAACTACACCTACTCCATGTGCCTTAAATGACAGCAATTCAGCCACATTAACAGCCATATGCATTGCATTATCATTTATATAGATTAAAATTAAGAAAAAAGTCTCACTTTCCATTTTTATTTTGTCCAAGTCCCTTCTCTCTCTATATTTTCGGATCTTAGAGTGAGAGAGTGTGAGAAAACAAGCCAAAATCATGTATCAAAACACCAAGAACAGATCATGAAGTTAGAAATCATGAATCAAAGCTCAAAGTGGTAAAGAAACCTAAATTTTAAAATCTTATGATCTGATGTTAGTTGTTGTAATTTATTGGTTAGATATGTGTAATAGGGTGTCTATAAGTGATCTTGGTTGATAGATCATGGATCTATAACACTTAGAGGCACGAATCAAGCATTTTTAGAAATCTGGAAATTTGGAAAATAATGGCCTGACAGTCAAATGTCAGAGCCTCTAAATCTCTATGTGTTATATATTTTATGTGTTTTCTGCTTTAGATCTGTTCTATGCCATGTGGTCTACGATCTTAAAATTGAAAACAGGGTCATAGCATGTCTGGATTTCGTTTTATATGTGGTCAAAAGGTGTTGACCGAGCTCGACTGACTGTTTCTGGGTAACCCAGTTTTCCCAGAAAAGTCTGACAGCCAATTTGCAGGGCCTTGATCTTACTGTGTGTTAGTGTTTAGTCCATTTCGTTGTTTGATATTTATAGTCTGTTGGGTAAGCCGCATACTAAAGGTTTTAGATCAACCAGAACCGTAGTTGAATCGTAGTAAACAGTAGTCAAACTTACGTTGACCAACTGGCCGGAAGTAGAATATGGGAAACCCAGATCTTCATGAACGTGTATTTTTGTCAGAGTTTGACCGGCTCAAATCTGTCTTGGGTAATGTTTTTGTTATGATTTAGTGTTATAAACTTGTACACTGCCATTAATACTACAGTAATGAATCAATCAAACACCCTAAACAAGCTGGAGACGTGTAGATTAAAAGGACCAAAGTAGTACCTACGTCTGTTCTTCATTTTCTGGAAAACCCAGAATATGAAGAACAACGTTGTCAGACATTTTGCTATCTTAGATCTATCGGTGATGTTGTGTAATGACCTTGAAATTTGATTCTAATTGGAGTATTACACGAACACTACAACCTTAGCATCATAACCAGCTCAGATAGCAACACGATCAAAGTTAAAAGTGTGGTCAAAGTGTGTACCTTGAAACTGCCGATGCATTTCTGGGTTTGGTGAAGATCATGCCAAGAACACCTATAGCGACGGTTCTGTCGCAATAGGGTCCTTTAGTGACAATTTTAATTTCTAATTTCCGGAAATTACTAAATTAATTGAAATAAATAAATTTTAATTACTAAAAATACTTAAAAATTTTCGAAAATTTATTTTAAATTCTGAAAAATAGTTTTTAATTATTTTGAGTATATTTCATAAATATTTAATATTTTTGGAATATAAATGGTATTTAATTTATTTAATTATAATATTAAATAAATTATTTAAAAATGATTTTAATACATGAAAAATCATGAAAAATTATGTTATGATATTAGAAAATATTTTAAGTTATTTTTGATAACTTTTAACATTTTGTGATGAAATTTATTAATTAATCGATTTTAATGATAATTAGTTTATTTAATAAATATATTAAATAAATTATGAAAAAAAAAGAATTAATGCTTTATAAATTATATAAAAGTGATTTATGTGTTAGAAAAATATTTTAAGTTATAAAATATAACTTTTGATATTTTTTCATGAAAATATTAATATTTTAATATTAATAGTAATCACCGAATAATGAATTTAAGTATTTAAAAATCATATAAATATGATTTTAAATTATTAAAAATACTTTGATATATTATAAAAATATTATAATATTATGTGATGCATTTCAATAATATTTGTTAATAAATAAATATTAATGATAAAAGAATTATTGTGATATTTAATTTATTTAAATACGTTTTTAATGATTGAAAATTCGCAATAAATGATAATAATTATGTGAAAATTATTATGAGACTTAGAAAAATATGTTGACTGGTATTAAAATTATTCGAGTTAATTGTTAACTGTTAAGTCAGAGTTTAATTGAATTTAGACTCGATAAAAGTCCGACTAGACCGTCGGGATGATAGTTTTGTGTCAGGTTCAACTTAGACTTCAATAGTTTTACTTGATACCGAGTTTTATGTGTGTTATAGAATGATAGGGTTATGTATTATGTGTTTAGGTTATTCTATGTATATATATAATAGTATTATATTTTGATGATATTATTCTAATATTGGAGATCTATATTACTAATATTAGGTCTTCGGATAAAGCGTTATAAATTGCGTTGCGGTAATCAACAGTTCAGGAAAGTTTGTTTTACTTAACTCTACTAAGAGTGTTTCATTCGGATATGCTTATAGTTAATCATTGCTGATTGCCATGTACAATTTGTACTCTGTACATATTGCATGTATAAGTCAGGTATGAAAGACTGATCACCTTCATTACCAGTTGGTTTCAGATATTTTTGTTCATGTATAATACTTGTTCAGTCATAAACTTGTTCTTGCTAGTTCAAAATTATATTGTTGAATTATAGCCAGCTTATTATTTAAACTCTTCAATCATGATATATCGTTATATGGTTGTATTTAAACTTGCTGGGCAATCTTTATGCTCACCCTTGCTATATCATGATAAAACATTGCAGATTAAGACGAACGCGTCGGATTCAAGAAACGGTCAAAGACAGTTCAAGCTTTAGTATAAGTATGCGATTAGTTTTGTAATAATGTTGTTATGTGTTAGATAAGTTATGAATGTGATTAAGTTAAGGTTACTCGACCTCGGGGAATAGTGTGTATGTTTAATGTATAAAAAATTTATGTTTATATATTTCGCAAATAGTAATAGTTGTATAGAATGATCGAATCGGATCCGAGGTGATTTAGGACCTGGATTCGGGGCCCTCACAACAAGTCATCGTATAACGACATGTTTTATAATACTGATGATATGGTCTACATAATATATATATATATATATATATATATATATATATATATATATATAATCAAATACAAATTGATAAGACATAACACATGTACAACCCATAATCATTACTCCTATCCCAATTACAGAAGTTTAAATCAAAAACTATGAAACTCATAATCATGAAACTTAATGACATAAAATAGAAATTGGGAAGGAGGAGATTACCCTGATTGTAGAATATAGATTAGTACGTTTATATGCTTTTCAATTCTTCACTCTCAATTTCCTTCAAAGTTAACTCTATGAGATTCTCAATCTTTTTCTCTGTATATTTTCTAGACTTAGCAATAATGAAAGGAATAAAGAGAAGGCGTATAATAACTAAGCCAACTGACGCGTATAATGGTCAGTTACTCCAATAGTGGGTAACTGCTTCCAACTCCCCATAGGGCCTTGTTTGGCTAGCAAGAATAGATTTCAAAACCATTTAATTTAATAAAACCTTTTATCATAAAGTTTAATTAATGTCACACTCCTTTATAAAATCAATATCTTATTTAATATAAATAAAATATAATAACTTCTCATAATTTCACATAGTCATATAATTAATTTCTCATTAATAAATAATGTCAAATTATTAACTCTCTAATTAATAATTAAATAATTAAATAATATCATACTTAATTAAAATTTTCATTTAATTCAAT
Source organism: Panax notoginseng (assembly GCA_016801055.1). Classification (NCBI taxonomy): domain Eukaryota; kingdom Viridiplantae; phylum Streptophyta; class Magnoliopsida; order Apiales; family Araliaceae; genus Panax; species Panax notoginseng. The sequence continues at coordinate 125,526,849 of CM029022.1, read as the reverse complement.
AAGCTCACATAATTACATATTTCGATAATAAAAATTCTCCACATTAATTTAATAAATGTAACACATATAATTAAATTAATCTACCACAATTGCATCAAATAATTATTTAATTTAATAATTAAATCATCGAAAATATTTATTTAATTCAAATAAATATTAAAATTAATTACAAAAATCTCGTTTGTCACATGACGCGTACGCAATGACCTTGCCATGATGCATGAGCACGCAACCAAGTCCTCTATGCGAAGCATCGCTATAAACTACAAATTTTCCCGTATCATCTGGCAAAGACAATACAGGTGCCTCACTTAACCTTCTTTTTAGTTTTTTAAAACTATTCTCACACTTTTCCGTCCACACATACTTTACTGACTTCCTCGTCAAATTCATTAACGGAGTAGCTATTTTAGAAAAGTCCTGGATGAATCTTCTATAGTATCCCGCTAACCCCAGAAAACTCTGAACCTCGGTTGGCATTTTCGGTTGCTCCCACTCATTCACTGCTTCCACCTTCGCTGGATCCATGGATATGCCATCTTTATCTATAACATGTCCTAAAAACTGCACTCTCTCAAGCTAAAATTCATACTTAGTGAATTTTGCATACAACTTCTCCTTCCTTAGTGTTTCCAACACTATCTTTAAATGTTCAGCATGATCTTCTGGCATCTTAGAATAGAATAAAAATCATCAATGAACACTACAATGAACTTGTCCAAATATTATTCGAACACTCTGTTCATCATATCCATAAATGCGGCTGGCACATTAGTCAACCCAAACAATATAACCAGGAACTCGTAATGACCATAACCAGTTCTAAATGCCATCTTAGGTACATCTTCCTTCCTTACTTTTAACTGATGATACCCCGTATGCAAATCTATCTTAGAAAAATACTTTGCCCCTTTCAACTGATCAAATAGATCATCGATCCTAGACAGTGGGTATTTATTCTTAATTGTTAACTTGTTTAACTCTCGATAGTCGATAAAAAGTCGTAGCAACCCATCCTTTTTCTTTACAAACAATACCGGTGCTCCCCACAGAGACACACTCGGTTGAATGTACTTCCTATCTAATAGTTATTGTAGTTGAACCATTAACTCCTTCATCTCTACTGGCGCCATCCTATATGGTGCCCTTAAAATTGGAGCCGTACCTGACAATAAATTAATCACAAATTCGACCTCCCTATCCGGCGGAATACTTGGTAACTCCTCTGGAAATACATCCATGAACTCTTGAACTACCGGTATCTGTACCAATGATGCTTCTACTCTTTGGGTATCTACAACATGGCACAGGTAACCTCGACACCCCTTTTTCAACATCTTCCTAGCTTGTGTCATGGTTAGACAACAAGAGCGTTTCGGTGATTTATTACCGTAAAACACTACCTTGGTTTTTTTAGAAAGCCGAAGGTTCACACTTTTCATATGACAATCTATTATAGCCTTATGATTAATCAACCAATCCATACTAAGAATTACATCGAATTCTTTCAACTTTATCAGTATTAAATCTATCGATAACTTATTACCTCTAATATCTACGCAATAATCTCTATGGATATGTTCAATGAGAATTATCTCTTTGTTTTCTACCTTAACATCTAAAAGTATTTCTAACTCTTCAGGGATTAAACCTAGTTGCTTAGCAAATTCAGATGCTATAAAAGAACAAGTAGTACCCGAGTCAAATAACACATAAGGATTTATTTCATTGACTGGAATGATACCTGCTACTACATCCGATGATGCAACTCTTGGACAGTCATATTAAAGGTACGGGCTGAGGGTCTACCCGCTAATGTTGTTGGTCCAGTAATGACTAACTTACCACTACCAGAACCCTTACTACCCTCCGACCACTTCTTCGGGCTATTTCTTGCCATGTGGTCCATCGACCCACTAACAAAATAGCCATGGTTTTTCTTATGATTAGGACAATTGGGTGATATATGTCCTTCCTACCCACAGTTATAACAACCCGATTTCCCTTTCAGACAGACTCCTAGATGAGTCTTTTCACATGTCTTGCATGCCTCCATCCAATGTTTAGGATTCCCTTGTTTCACCCCAGTATTTTTGGAGTTAAAATTCTTCTATTTGGACAGACTTCCACTGCCACTCACTCCATCTGCCTTGGTTCCTTCCGCTCCCTTACTCTTATTCTTTTTCTCTTTGTGGTATTGGGTCAACGCTTCACTACCACCTTCTGCGATGATTGCTTTCTCTAGAATAGTCCCATATGAGGCACTCTGGAAAATAGAAATCCTACTATAGAGCCAGGGTTTCAGGCCCTGCTCAAACCTACAGGCCTTCCCTCTCTTAAGTGTCCACTTGGTGTAGAGCAAACCTTGCCAATTCATTAAATTTGGCCACGTACTGGGGAACTATCATGTCTCCTTACTTAAGTTCTAGGAACTTAATCTCCATCATCCCCTGCATGCTAGTGGGAAAATACTTCTCAAAGAATACCTTCTTGAACTGTTCCCACATAACATCATCAATTCTAGCCGCACCCTGGTGAGCCTCCCACTAAAAGTTGGCTTCCCCCTTCATCATGTAAGTCGTAAAAGAAGTCTTTTGCGCCTCAGCTACGTTTGTAATAACAAATGCCTTCTCTATCTTCTTCACCCATGTCTGGGCCTCTATTAGGTCCGTAGTTCCTTTGAACTCAGGTGGACCTATGCTTTTGAATTCCTTAAAGGTAGTCATTCTAGCTACCCTAGGTCCCGCGATTGCTCTACCCGCGGTTTGGTTAAATGCAGACGTTAATAAATTAATGAACTCTTGCATAAGGTTATTCTGACCCCCTTGGTTATCGTTATGTGATTCCGCTTCCTAATTACGTTGTCTTCTTCTTGGCGGCATTATTCTGATTAAATAAATAAAGTTTCATTATTGTCTATTTACTTACTTTGTTATCATTCTACAATAATAATTCATACCACAACAAAGCACATTTAATAAAAACTTCATTATATTAATATGCTTCTTCATAGTTCAAATATACAATTTGTGTGACGCCCCCAAATCCGAGTTACCTGACTCTCGAGTTTGGTGCTCGTGATCCACAATATAAATAACATCTAACTACTCATTTAATTATGAATAGAAATATACACCACATTAACTGATATAGTTAATATATTCGTCCCAGGTTATCTAACCTTTATATTACAAACATACCCTTCAGATATACAAAAAGGGTTTATAAATACAACATAATAATAATGTTAACCATAGCTATTACAGCATAACACCTTTGCCTTTGTTCTTCACAACACCTCCAGCCACTTTGTCCCTAGCTGAAATATTTTATTTAGCAAGGGTGAGCAATAAATTTGCCCCGCAAGTTAAGATATACAATGAATGTATAAGAATTAGAACAACAGACTATCTAATTCGATAGAATAACTCCAAAGTTCGAAGAACTTTGAAATAGCTAAACAATTCATTCTTCTTTAATCAATCTTCTCATAATCTAAGTAACACATTAACGAAAGGATACAATGTTTTTAAAGTTTCTACGATATTCTATAGAATAACAATTTAGAAATACTCTCCAGAGTTTATGATAAATGATCTTACAAGATCTTGAAATTCTCTTCTCGTGTAACTATCAAAGATTTACTCTGATATACCCAAATAACAAGATGGAAATATTTTCCAGAGTTTATGTTGAGTGATCACAAAGGATCTAGAACTTTTCTTCTCGAGTAGCTATTAAAGATTTACTTTGATATACCCAGGTTTATCAGATAACCATAAAGATTAAATTATACCCCTCTGCAAGTATATAAAGTGATCAACTTCATTATTCCCTCTATTATGCATAATATTCAAACGTGCGCAAAGGCCAAATATACGACCAAATATGTTTCCTTTATATAAAAGGTTGTTCTTCTCAGTCTTTGAATTAGAATTTGATTTAACAACGAAATACAATGATTTCAATATCTAACCACTTCTCTTCTCTTCTCCTCTCAAACCTATCGAGTTTTCTTTTTCGACCTAGCTGAAATAATTGGCATCGATCTATCAATAATAATTGAATTCTCTTCTCTTTTCTTCTCGAACCTATCAAGTTCTAACAAATGTTCGTCTAGCCAGAATAATTAGCTAAGACATATCTCAACATAATTCGACAATAGAATAGAATTATCTGTACTATCAATAATAACTTCTACGGATGTAAGTATCCAACAACAGTTATTCTCCAAGTATATTCTCAGAATCACTAATTCAATTTGAATTAATAAACATGCACTAACTGGGAATAATCAATAATAATTCTCAAACGTGGTCTAATCAACAATAATTAACAACCATAATATTTAAAAAGTATAACGCAAGGTTAAGTTAGGAAACTTGCCTTCCGCGTTGATTACTGCTACACAATATACTTATCTGCGTTCACAAGACCTATAATCACAATATCGGTCTCACAATTAGAACAATAAATCATAACACGTATCACTATAATTTACAGCCAATCTTTCTCCTAGGCACATTACCACATAGGCACATCAGTGTTTATAACCTATAAAAACACTCATCAAGTCTAACTAGTTCGGTCTGGTTGGACTTCGGCCTCATCTCGGTGTCTTAGTCACACCTATCCGATAATTTACACATTTATTGTCAATTAAACTTGGTCCCAAAGCTTTAATATTGTTTTAGATAAGTCAAATATCATTCATAAGTTCTTAATATAACTTGCTAAACTATTTATGACTTTAGAAGACTTAATATATCATTTCAGTTTCTATTTCATCAAGCTAAAACAAAACTGACATCTGTTCTGACATTTCGGTTTCTCATTTCAATAACCTGAAATGTTTATTTTAGGAAGATGAAATACAGCATTCACGAAAATATGAAATCAACTTATTATTTTTCAATCTTCTGGCCAATCATATAAACATGTATTCCATACACAAAGTATTTTTCTAGAATTTTTCAATTCCCTTAAGTATTTTTCAAAAATCAATTTCTAGTTAATTCCTTAAGAAATTAGCTACCTCACGATTAACTCCAGAAATTCCCAACTCTTGGAGGGATCTTATACATGTTAACGTAAGCTTCCAGTTTAAATTTCATGGTCATCAGAGTTATAGAACTCCGATTATAGCATTTTTCGTCGGAAAAACCCAAATATTAAAATAGTCATAACTTGCTCATTTTAAGTCAGAATGAGATTATTTTTGGACAGGAGCTCCTTAATAGCATATATTGTCATGTCCTAAAAGGCCGCATTTTTTCTCATAAATTAAGTGGCCAAAACAGCCCTTACAAAATTTTGGATAGTTTACTTTTGCCATTTTTCTGTTTTTTGACTCCTTTGCTAAAATCAGTCCACTCAAAAATCTACAACACATTTTCCAATGATTCCATCTTGGAGATGTTAGAAAACTCATAGATCTAACTCTAGGATATGACCAAACTCAAAAATTCAAAGTAGAATAAGAGATATGGTCATTTCCATATCATACTTTGTTTTCTCAAAAATTTATTTTTTAACTCTTTATGTTTTGTATGAAAACTTTCATGATCTCCCATAAAACCAACATAACTCATCATATTAACTCAAAATAACTCATATACTCATGGATCTAATTCACCAATTAGCCAACAAACACAAGATCAAATACAACAAAAGCTAAGAAAATTTTTATTTTCCATCTTTTGAAAAACCTTACTCATATTTTTTAGTTTAGATCCAACTTTTGATCCATAAAATAGTTAGATCTAAACATAAAACACTTTTAAACACCAAGATCTAAGGTTTTAAGCCTCAAGATCATAGTTTTACAAAAATCAAAACTCAAATCATCACAAAGAGAAATTAAACTATAAAAGTAAGATTTCTTATACCTTCTCTTGATTCTTTCTCTTCTTCTTCCTAAACTTAGAGTAGAGAACTATGAACTTTGAGAAAAATCACTCACTCTCCTAACCCTCTTTCTCGTCCCCCTCTATTCTCTCTCTTGGTCTTGCTTTGATAACTTAAGAACATGAAATGAGATAAAAAGATGTAAGAGTAAGGAAATTTGATGTTAGTAATTTTGTATAGATATATTTAATGTATCTATAATCATCATCCAATGTCTCACTTTTCCTCTCTCTCCTTATCATTATAATCTTTCTTGCACACTTGGTTTAACTTGTGGGTTTGATGAAAAAGATAAGAATGAGACCAAGGCTTGACACCTAGCAAGTTAGTTCACCTATTAAAGCAATGTAACGATTACATGCCTCCCCATTTTTTCTCATCTATGTAAATTTCGGCCATGATGGCATTCTTAGGCCTCTTTTTATTATCTTTTAAGCTCCATTTAGCTTATTTAATGGTCCAAAAGGTCCCCTCCCAATTGGGCTAAGAGTTGGGCCAATCAATTAATTATTTAGGCTAGAAATTCTAATTCTTTGGGCTTACAATTCAACATAGTTTATACTTTTTAATTTTTTATATACCACCATTCTCTTATATTATAACCCATTAGGTTATTAATTATCATACCTAATATATGAATTAGGTTCCATAACTATAATCTTAATTCTCTTTACCAAAAAAATGTATACACATTCATAATACATATTTATTCAATCACGTACATAATTCACATATGTCATAACATATCCCTCTAGTGTATTAACTTAATAGCCCTAATTGACTTTATAAGTTATAAACAATCACATATTCATCAATATAATAATTATAACTGTATCTTCTACCGAATCCCTATTCGTAACTAGGGTTAAAGTTTCTATTCTCTATTAAGCACAACTCTACTCTTATTTCTCAGTCAATACACAAATTGACCACTTCTCTTAGACTCATATCACAGATACTCAACACAATATTGATAGTCAATATCAATATTAAATAAAAAAAATTTATTCGTAAAAATTTAAATTATTCGAAATTCTGGGTTATCACATTCTCCCCTCCGTATAAGGATTCCGTCCTCGGAATCACCGCTTTCTTATTCTCTACAATCTTTTAAAGTTGTATCATCAATTCATTCTTATCAACACAATATTAATTTGTGTCTCATATTCTAACCTGTGATTTGAATCTATAAAAGAAAGCAATTCACATCATATATCTGCCCAATATTACTCGCGTAATTTAATATCTAAATGAAATCATTACCTGTCGCCACCTCCTGGGCAGCCACTGCATCTTGCACCGTCATGTTAAATGCATGGGCCATTGGTCTTCTTAGCTATGTAGGTCCTCGAATCGCCACGGTTTCGCTACTGGGTCCCTTATTGACACTTTCCTTCTCCATATTCCTCTTCGGACAATTTCGAACTAGATGATCCGTCGATCCACGGGCATAACAACTATGTATCTTCTTCGGACTAAGACATTTGGGCGACATGTGTCCCTCTTGATCACAGCTATAGCAGACTCCCTTCTTCTTCAGAAATACTATTGAATGATTCTTTCCACAGGTAGCATATGGCTCCCCTCCTTTCTTAGTCCCTTCTGTCTTGTTACCCGACTGGGTATTCTCGCACCACTTTCTCTTGTTTGGATTACTACTAGCACTACTACCACCTTCATTTGTCTTCTTTTTCTTCTCCTGACTATATCGGGATGCAGCATCGCTCCCCCCTTCAGCAATTATCGCTTTCTCCAACAAAGTTGCGAACGTTTTCCATTAATAAGTATTTTAAGTTCTCTGTAAAACAAAAATTTAGTGATCAATGCATGAATCATTGTTTAACTTGAAATTTAACGGTAGATTATGTTATCACATGCCAAAATGAAGAAAATAAACTTTGAACGGACAGATTCAGAGTTATAACTGATTGTAATATCAAATTTTCATGTTTTATTTTCAAAACTTTCAAAAACACCAAGAAAAGTGAAATTTTATGGTTTGTGTGACACCCCCAAATCCGGGTACTTCCATTTCCACATGATTTGGTGTTCACTATTTAAACATCATATATCTATCTACCCATAATAAATGCAAACCATGCAATAGATAGAAATAAATCCTCCCCTTATGGGGTTATAACATCTGAATAATAAATACAATCTCAGCTCATACTAACCTTAAACATCTGTGCAAAAACATAAACAAATAATAAGTCTTAAACAACATCAAGTCTACGTATCATTACATAACCACAATAATCAGTCTTCATTACTTGCTAATCTTGCCCTTGCCTTTACTAGTGGAAGGCTCGTCTGATCTTTCATTCTTAACTGCAATGTTATTATTCACAAGAGTGAACATAATTGCCCACAAGTAAAATAATGAAATAACAATGTATAATAACATGCGAGTGAATCAAAGACTTCTGAAATAAAGCTCAACTTTTGAATCAAGAATGAATAACAAGAATCAAAAGAAATCTGAGGGTCATAAGACCTTGAACTATGTCCTAGGTTATCAAGGGTTTATACTTGAAACCTTTAACAGTCATAAGACTATGGACTCTTCTTCTCGTACTTAGGGGGATCAACCCTTAGTACGATACTGTGCACAATATCTTAACGCTAACGCATAAGTAATCCCCTATACAGGGTTGTTCATCTCAGTTTGACATTCGAGTCCGCGCCAAAAGAAGTTTGGTTTGGATAATTCATCAAGGGTTCTGAAATTTAGAACGCTCATCAACTATGGACTAGTCGAATCATAAAGGGTTCGCTAGTCTAACAAGATTCACAATAACTGATATATAAATCGAATAACAATTCCAAGAGATATACAACAGAATAATTATTGTATAACAACATCATGCTTTGAAAGATTAATATACTATTGATATAACAACATGGGCTTAGTCAAAATAACGAGAACTTGCTCGATGAAAAGAGACAACTTATAATTCATAGAATGATAATGATTAGGGTTAGGAAACTTGCCTCGTGCATAGATGACACTTTAACTAAACTCGTTCTTTGATTTAACTCCTACATATCAATTATGTTCACAATACCAGTCAATTATAACTTACTAAACATCACACGTTTATTCTTTGTCTAACTCGAATTCAGGACTATACTTAGTCATATTACCATACTTGTTTCCACATAATATTACACTATACGAACAACAAGCTAAGTATATAATCAACAATTCAATCAACATGTAATTGTCTTCTTGACTCGGTAAAAACTCACTTTAATATCTCATTATATATCTAACAAGTTTTTATATTCATTAGACTAGGTTACTAACACATTTCTATACTTGAACATTGAAAAAATGCATTTCTGGACATTCTGCTAAGTGGCGCTGCGGTGCCACTTTTGTACTGGGGTCTTGGCGCTGCGGCCTGGTACTTGGCGCTGTGGCGCGGTGGCATTGCGATGCGGTGGCACTGCGGCATGGGAAATGAACTAGGAGTTGGCGCCACGGCGCGACACTCCAGACTCTGAATTCCCAGTTCGCGAAGAACACAGAATTCAGCGAAATAAACACTACATAATCATTAATTCCCCAAATTAAACATGCCCACATGTTAGAATTCATATATAATCGATACCCAACATTTATAGAGTGATTTTAACCCATTAAAACACATAATCACCAAATTAAATTATGCAAATTGTACTGTTCTTGATGTTCTTGAAGTGTTGAACATAAATTCCTAAAGTTCAACGCCACAGATTCGTTATAAAACCAAGTCCAACCATTCAAATTTCGTTTTATTCGTTTTAGCATGCATAATCATATACAAGTGGAAATTTTACAGAACAGTTTATGTTTGACATATTAAAATCACGTATAAGGCCATATGGCCATATTCTATACTCTGCAAATTTTTGAAACAACAAGTCATTATATTATGAAACGTATGATATGGAATCATATAAAATACATATTAAACATGCTACTATGACATAAAATCACGTATATAACCACATAGTCAATACACTTTCCAACCACAGAGAATTTTATAGAAATTGGAGAGCCATATTTTATAAAACTAAATGACGTAGAAAAAGAATTAGGTTAAAGGGATTACCCAAGCGTAGAATTAATAGAAGATGAATTCCTTCTTAGATGACTCTCACAATCCTCTTAACAATCTCTGAATTCTCAATTCTTTCTCTGTATCTCTCTCTGTTACGCTTTCTAGACTTAGGCAAATAATGAAGAAGAAAGAATAAGACGTAAACTAAATAAGGAACAACTGATGCGTTGGTTGTCAGTTACCCAGTCATGGGTTAACTGCCCCCAACTCCCTTTAGGGCCATGATTGGCTAGCTAAAATAGGTTTCAAAAATCATTTAATTTAATAAAATTTATCATATAGTTCAAATAATGTCACACTCCTTTATAAAATAAATAAATATCTTATTTAATTTATTTTAAATAAAATATAATAATTTCTCAATAATTCACATAGTGACATAATTCAAATTCTCACTGATTAATAATGTCCAATCACAGAATCTCTAATTAATATTTAAATTAATTAAAATAACATTAGGCTTATTAATTATTTCTATAAGCTCACATAATTACATACATCGAAAAATAAAATTCTTCACATCAATTTAATAAATATAATATTAAATTAATCTACCACAACTTCATCAGTTAATTATTTAATCTAACAATTAATTCATCGAAAAATATTTAGTCAATCCAATAAATATTAAAATTAATTACAAAATCTCGGTTGTCACAGTTTGATTCAAGTAATTGTATGTTTTAACTTGTTAAATCATGTTAGAAAGGTTGGGTAGGGATTATGTACGACTTCTAGTGTCCGGGTATACTTAAATTCATGTGTGAATAATGTAATTAGATGTAATTGGTCATGATCTGTGTTTCTCGTGAAACTCAGAATTAGAAACTTGCATGTCACGTCTCAGCGCCAATCCAATGCCTTAATGACAGCGCCGCAGTGCCAGCTGTGCCACAGTCCAAGCTTCAGTGCCAGCCGCGCCGCAACGCTAAGGAAAGGCTAGATGGTGGCGTCGCAACGCCACTATGTAGTGTGTCCAAGAATGAGAATTTTAATTGTTTTATTTCAGGGAATGTAATAGTAACCTAATCTAATGAACATAAAAATGTGTTAGACATATAATGAGATGTTAAGATATATTATTAACATGTCAGTGAGGTACTTACATGCTCAATTAAATTTTTGAACACATAGTTAGCTAGTCATTCGTGAAATCTAATATTATGTGAAAACAAGTGTTGTGATTTGATTAGTATAATCATAATCAGAGTTTAGACAAAAGAGAATAAACTTGTGATGTCAGTTACGTTATAATTGACTAGTATTGTGAATGTAAATGGTATGTATGATTAAATCGAGGAACGTGTATAATTAACGTGCAACCTATGCGCGAGACAAGTTTTCTAATCCTACTTGCTTTCATTATACAAGTTTCTAAAGCTTACCTCTTTACAATGAGCAAGTTCTAGACCTTTATTCCATATCTAACTAGTTCTTGTTATTTATTGATCAAGTTCAAGATGTCATATTAAATGTTATCAATCTTTTCAAAGCATGATTAATGTTATACAATACTTGTTCCATTGTATACCTCTTGAGTTTATTATTCAAATTGAATATCATTTATTGTTAAACCTTGTAAGACTAGCGAACCCTTATTGATTCAACTAGTCCATAGTTGATGAACGCTCTAAATTTCAGAACCCTTGCTAAGTTTATCTAAACCAAACATTCTTTGGTGCGGACTCTAATGTCAAACTGAGATGAACAACCCTGTTATAGGGGATTACTTATGCTTTAGCATTAAGATATTGTGCACAGTATGGTACTAAGGGCTGATACCCCTAAGTACGAGTAGAAGAGTCCATAGTCTTATGACTGTTAAAGGTTTCAAGTATAACCATTTACAACCTAGGACATAGTTCAAGGTCTTATGATCCTCAGAAGTCTTTTGATTCTTGTTATTCGTTCGTGATTCAAAAGTTAAGTTTCTTATTTCAGAAGTCTTTGATTTACTCGCATGTTATTATATTATGGTTATATTATTATACTTGTGGGCAATCGTGCTCACTCTTACATAATAATAACATTGCAGTTAAGAACGAAATGACCGATGAGCGTTCTACTAGCAAAGGCAAGGGCAAGATTAACAAGTGATGAAGACTTATTGTTTATTTGTTATGCTATATTTCAGACTTATGTTTAAATTGTGTAAGACTTAATATTTGTTTATGTTTCCGCATTTGAGATTTAAGGTTAGTATGACCTGAGATTGATGTATTTATTTTCAGATGATGTAACTCCTTAAGGAGAGGATTTATTTTATCTAATATATAGTTTTATTTATTATGGGTAGATAGACACATGATGTTTGTATAGTAAACACCAAATCCCGTGGGAATTGAAGTACCCGAATTTGGGGGTGTCACAGGTTGGTATCAAAGCTGTAGGTTATGAACCTTAGGTGGAGGGAACAACCTTAGGTAGTAGCCTTATAGGAGATCGAGAACATAGTAGTGGTAAACTCTTATCAAGTTCTACGAAATGAATTCCTTAATTCATTAAAGACAATAAAAGACTTTATGTGCTTATGTGATAAACTTATGTACTCGCAAGTATCGATTAGTAACTAAAACTTAAAACTGTGTTATCAGGATGTCGGATGTTGGAGGATCTAGTCGAGCTGGGGAGGAGGAACCCAGAGTACCTACAGAGGAGGAGCCCCGAGACATTCATGTCATCAGGGAGCAGTTGGTACAAAGAGAGCCATCTCTGTTGATCACTATTGTTGGTCAGGAGCATGAGCCTGAGTCTGATCCAGAGGAGGATCTTGAGGAAGAAGATAAAGAAGATGAGTTCCCACTAAACTCTATTAGTGCTGAGATGTATGACTAGCTACATGACCGTAACATAGAGTTACAAGATACTTTTCAGGAGCTGAAGGAGCGGATGGTTATTCAACAGCTTACCACCGAGCAGAGGGATAGAGAGGTTGTGACTCTTCACACACGTCTGGGAAACGTAGAATGGGATTTGATTCACGAGAAGGGTCAAACCGAGCAGAAGTCATAGGAAATAGAGGATTTAAAGAATGAACTAAAAAAGAACTCAGCAAGGCTGACCATAGTAGAGGAGGCCAGGGTAAGGGAAACACGACGTGCAGATCTTGTAGAAGAGAACTGTCGGGTAAAGAAGGCTAAGCTTGAGGAGACGCACTCTACGCTTCAAAATACGATGGATGAAGCCCAGGATCGAGTTATTAGATATCCAATTCAGTTCGAAGGACTACCATCATACACGCTAGATCGCATGATGATGTCCCGCATTATGGAAGAAGAGCGTAGCAAGGCTATTCAACGCCTTAGCAGGTTGTGATAGGAATAGTTTAATTATGTGAAAACCTATCTGGTAGTTAATAATGTAAATTCCGATGTGTTTATAAATAGAGAAATATTTTGATGTTTTAAATCATGTAGATTCTTTATCTCGGGATAGTTGATGTAAATAACAGTGATGCTATCGTATTTTGTTAAAACTTTTGATTAAATGAATATATCAGAGTTATGTTATAAAATGTGTTAAGTGATTATGTTAAAATGTTTGAGTTAAGCCTTAAATATTTAGAGAATTGAATAAAGATCTAATAAGCATATATTTTAACAGAAATATGCCACCGAGAAGAAGACCAAACCGTCAACCAGCCCAAGAAAGGTCAGTGAACAACAACAATGATGCCAATGTTAACCCCGTTCAAATATTAGTGAACTTATTAGCTGGAGCGATTAATAATCAACCTCAAGCTCCACCGAATACAACATTCAATGACTTCAAGGCGGTAGAACTGCCAAAGTTTAAAGGCTCCATGAACCCGATAGAAGCTCAAACTTGGGTTATAGAGATGGAATTTTTTTTGATGTCACCAGAGTCAGAGAGGACCAGAAAACTGCCTATGCAACATTCATGTTGAAGTCAGAAGCCAGTTATTGGTGGCGAGTAAATAAGGTCCGGGGAGGTGAAGGTGTGATTACCTGGGAGAGGTTCAAGGAGATGTTTTTCGAGATATATTTTTTGACCAGGTCGTAGAACCAAATGGAGGTCCAGTTTTTGGAGTTGAAACATGGGAATATGTCCGTACCAGACTATGCGGTGAAATTTGACGAGAAAGGCTAGACGATTCGAGCAGGGACTGAAGCCCTGGTTATATAGTAAAGTGTCAATATTTCAGTTAAAAACTTTTGTTGGAGTATTGGAGAAGGCCATCCTCACTGAAGGTGGGAGCGATGCGGTGACTAAGTATAATCAGGATTAGAGAAGAATAAGAGTGAAAATAAAGGAATTAATAAGGCCAGTAGAAGTAACACGGGAGGTAGTAACAATCAGAAGAGAAGGTGGTCTGATAATTCGTCAACTGGAAATCAACAAGGAAGTCAGAAAAAGAGGATTGAAGCATGCCCAACCTGCGAGAAAGCTCACCTGGGGGTTTGTATGAAGGGAAAATGGGTGTGCTACAATTGTGGTCAGGAAGGCCACATATCACCTAACTATCCTAACCCAAAGAAGGGCGCCTGCTTCACTTGCGGCTTAAAGGACCATCTAGCAAGGGACTGTCCCAAGAAAAGATATGGAGGGGCAGGATCAGGAGGGAACAGGGGAATCAGCGGTGGTAGTGCTCTAACTATCACTAGACCAATCGCAACCACTAGACCAACCGCCAGGACATTCAACATGACAATGCATGATGTTGTGCAGTCTCGTGATGTGGTGTCAGGTATCATTTCGATCAATAAAGTTAATGCTTTTGTATTATTTGATTCGGGTGCTACTTGTTCATTTATATCCGATGACTTTGCTAAGAACTTAGAATTGCCTAAGGATAGTTAGAATACCCCATGAACATAGAAATTACGAATAGAGAAGTGATCCCTGTTAAATACGTACACAAGAATTATAGGGTGGATATTAAGGATAATATTATGAACGTAGATCTTATCCCTATCAGACTTGGGGAATTTGTTGTCATTCTTGGAATGGATTGGTTCTTCAAGTACGGGGTTGTAATTGATTTCCAGAAGAAATGTATTAACCTTATGACTCCATCAAAGGTTGTGTTCAATGGTAGCAAGTCGCCTAGACAAGTGAGTTGTCTGACGATGATGGAGGCCAGGAAATTGTTAAGACAAGACTGTGTAGGATATTTAGCTTACATAGTCGACAGTCGTAAAGAGAACCTGAAAATAGAGGAGATACCAGTAGTGAGGGACTTCGCAGATGTATTTTCGGACTATCTGCCAGGACATTCACCAGACAGAGAGGTTGAGTTTGTAATCAATTTGGCGCCAGGAACGGATCCAATATAGAAGGCACCGTACCGAATGACACCAGTAAAGATGAAGAATTGATGGTCCAACTGCAAGAGTTACTGGACAAGAAGTATATTCAACCGATCGTATCGTCGTGGGGAGTGCCAGTATTATTTGTGAAGAAGAAGGATGGGACAATGCGACTTTGCATCGACTTTAAAGAACTGAATAAGGTCACAATTAAGAATAGATATCCATTACCGAGGATTGACGACCTGTTTGATCAATTAAAGGGAGCGAGATACTTTTTAAAGATAAACTTGAGGAGTGGTTATCATCAGCTGAAGGTGAGGCCAGAGGATGTACCGAAGATAGCGTTCAGAACGCGATATGGTCACTACAAATTTTTAGTGATGTTATTTGGCCTAACGAATGCTCCTGTAGCATTTATGGGCATAATGAACGTAGTGTTCAAGCTTTTTTTGGACAAATTCATGGTGGTGTTTATCGATGATATTTTGGTAAACTCGAAGACCAAGAAAGAACATGTAGAGCATTTGAAGGTAACGTTAGAGGCGTTTAGAAGGGAGAAGTTATATGACAAGTTTTCAAAATGCGAATTTTGGATTGAGTGGGTACAATTTTCTTGGGCATGTGATTGATAAGGACAAAATTTCGATAGATCCATCCAAAGTTAAAGCTGTGATGAACTGGGATTAGTTGAAAACACCGTCAAAAGTAAGAAGTTTTTTTGGATTGGCAGGATATTACAGAAGGTTCAATAAGGACTTTTCCAAGATCGCAACTCCACTGACGAATTTGACTATAAAAGCTGTGAAATTCGTTTGGACAGAAAAGCGTGAGGAAAGCTTTCAAGAACTAAGGTAGAGGTTGAGTACAACACTTGTGTTATCCCTTCAGGATGACACATGAAATTTTGTGATTTATAGTGATGCATCACATAAAGGACTAGGTTGTGTGCTTATGCAGAACGACAGAGTCATTGCGTATGCATCACAACAATTGAAGGACTATGAGAAGGGGTATCTGACCCATGACTTGGAGTTAGCTGCTGTGGTTTTTGCCTTGAAGATCTGGAGGCACTATCTCTATGAGGAGAAGTGTGAAATATATACAGAGCACAAGAGTCTGAAATATATTTTTACACAGAAGGACTTGAATATGTGCCAGAGAAGATGGTTGGAGTTAATTAAGGACTATAATTGTGAGATTTTATACCATCCGGGTAAGGTAAATGTGGTTGCCGAAGCCTTAAGTAGAAAGGGTCGGGAGAAATTGATGACGTTGACTGCTCAGGAGGAGCTAATTTCAGCAATGGAGAAGTTAGAATTAGAAGTGAAGTATCCTATGGATATTGACGAGAAGCTGTTCCAGATGCAAGCTGGTACAACTTTGCTGGATAAAGTTAAGGAGGCTCAACTTCAGGACGAAGAATGTGAAAAGGTGAAAAAAAAGATATCTGAAGGAACCGAACCAAAGATGGACAATGAAGAAATACTGAGATTTAAGAGCAGAATTTGGGTACCATCAGCGCTAGAGATTAAAGAAAACTGTCAAAGTCGGGATTTTTAGTTGTCCCTTTCCGTTAATTATTTTTTGGTGTTCTCATTTTAGGTGAGATTTATTTGAAAAAATAATTGAAAAAGGTCAGACATGTATAATGTCGACGATGGACTGTTAAGAGTCGCCAGTTAGTTTTTTAACTGGTTGTACCAACACAACCGAGAAAAGGTTTGTACATTGACCTAGTGATACGACACTGCTAAACAGGTCTGTGAAATCGAGATTCATTAGGGTCCGGGGACTTGCTTATGCGGAGGGAAGGTGTTAGGCACCCCCCGACATCCATGTTGCCATGGTGACCACCACTTTTCAAGAAACTGTTATATGAATATGTGTGTGTGTGTGGGTCAATGTGCTGTTATTTGGAAGTAGTGTGAGGCCTCGTTCGCACCTATATACACATGGTTTGAATTTAGGTAAAAATTCAATTTTAAGCAAGATATAGCAGTGATGTTTTAAAAGTGGTTTTTCAAACTCTTATGCTCAATAGTAATTGAGGACTTTTGATACTTCCATTTTATTCAATGTTCGGCTTCATTGCTTTTATTTTCGAGATGTGAAGCATCTTCGAGAAAAATAATGTACAAAGCGATGTCGAACTCCTCGTTTGCATGAAAACCATCTAAGGAAATCCGAACACCGTAAATAAATTTACGAGCTTCTTACAGCTGAAAAGGTCCATCACGAGAACCGAATCTAGATTCAGTAGACTGAATCTGTGATCACATGATTCCTAGGCTCACATGATGCTGCAATTGATATAAACGCAGTAAGCATGTATATATATATATAAAAAAGCTATATATATATATATATATATATATATATATATATATATATATATACGGGAAGGATCAAGAGCATAATCCTTAAATAGCATAACGCCTTAAATAGCATAATTTTATCAAAACGACGTAGTTTTGGAGGGACAAGGTGACATTTTTGTAAATACGCGGTAGCATGGTATTTACAAAAATGCCACCGCGTCTTATGAAAACTACGTTGTTTTGATAAAATTATGCTATTTAAGGCGTTATGCTATTTAAGGATTATGCTCTTGATCCTTCCCATATATATATATATATATATATATATATATATATATATATATATATATATATATAGACACACACACACACACAGACATGATCAACCACACGAAACACCTCCATGGGGGGATCGAAAATGTAAATAAAGCTGTCAAACCGATCAACAGCCACGGAGGAAACTCCAGGCGGGACGAAATGTACAAAAAGCAGTAAAAACGGTCAACCGCCACGAAGTAAACTCCAAGCGAGACGAAATATATATATATATATATATATATATATATATATATATATTAAAGCAGTTAAACGCACAAGACGTAAGTCTAGGCTCATTGAACAGAGTTCGACACACAGTTCATATATATAAGTATATATATATAAAAGCAATTAAACGCTCCAGACATAAGTCTAGGCTCAATTGAGGCATAACTCGATAATGTTAGTCTATATATATATATATATATATATATATATATATATATATATATATATATATATATATACACACAAACTGAAATGAAACCACAGACCGAAGTCTGGGCATACACACGCAACACGACTCTCAAAGTGAAGAATAGTGTGTGCAAAGATGAAGAGAAATGCTTTAAGGTGTGTAAGAAGGCTTACAGTGGGCTGCCAAAGAAGACTTCTATAGCTTTAAGTGGATGAACACTTGGCTCCCGCCGGTAAAAAATAGCTATATATGAGCTTACAAGTGTTTAAAATGAGAAAGCACTCAGTTTGGGGTGTGTACAGAGTAAATTGGACAGGGCTTCCTCGCCTTTTTCTCTTTTCAAAATGGCCACCCCAAGCCCTTTATTTATATAGGGGGGTGCGGCTCGGCCACAGGTGTACCTGCAGCTGCCCGGGGTGACCCGAACATCGCGGGTCCCGTCGTCTCAAAGTACGTGCACGCGTGTAACGTGATATTTGCTTGAACTTTCAGAACTTTAATCCGGGCATCCGACTGAGGTGTATAAGACCTATTTATGGATCGCCGTTGTCGAGAGTTACGCAATGACATTGGATTAGAGGTTGTACAAAGTCAAGAAGATGGGACTATGCCCTCCGGTCTTCATGCTTTAAATTCTATCCGTTACCCTGCGTAATAGTCACTCGGGATTGGACTTCCTTGGTTTTTGTGGGACATTGCTGTGTAGAAATGTATGTCTAAAATGTTGAGACGGCGTGATGTGGCGTCAAGGTGGCAAGATGACGACTTTGCCCCTCACCGAGGTTATCTCCGGTTTGGGTTGATAAAGCTGACGTTGCTCAGGGTTATCTCTGAGATTGGATTGCTGCAAGTGTTAAAGGTCCTCAGTGTCATCTTTGAGGTGTGCCTATCTTCCTGGTGTTATTATCGGACCTTGTACTGAGTGCCTCAGTGTAAGCGCCGAGGTTGAAGCTGATTGCATACATTTGAGACAAGCATTTCTGAGGATATCTCCGGAACTGCAACTGCCTTCCTCAGGGTTATCTCTAAGGTTGGAATCTGCTACTCCTAGTGTTGGGACTGAGACGGAATATCTCAGAGTTATCTCCAGGATAAATCGGCCTTCTCTGGTGGAATTTCTGGTATTAGAACTGCAGACCTCGGGGTTATCTCCGAGGTTGGAACTGATGCTCCCGGTGTATGTTCCGGGGTTGAGACTGAGCTTCCGGTAGTATCCGGACTGGATATGAGCTATCTTCCAGGGTTATCTCTGAAAGACAAATCTACCTTCCTGCAATGTCAGTAACATGTGTGCAAAAAATTTCGAGTGTCTACAAAAACATTTTCAGCGAGGCTCATAGCTCACGATATTCGATTCACCCTGGTAGTACCAAGATGTACCCAGATCTTCGACAACATTTCTGGTGGCCAAATTTGAAATGATATGTTGTAGAGTGTGTTGCCAAGTGTCTGACATGTCAGAAAGTGAAAGCGAAGCATCAAAGGCCAAGTGGGTTGCTACAACCATTAGATCCTAGAATGGAAATGGGAATATATTACGATGGATTTCGTGGTTGGCCTTTCGATAACTCAGAAAGACTATGATGCAGTATGGGTTATAGTTGACCGACTGACAAAATCCGTACACTTCCTTCCGATCAGAATAAGATTCAACTCAGATAAGTTGGCAAGGTTATATGTAAAAGAGATTGTTTCGAGACAAGGAGTTCTAGTGTCAATTATTTTTGATAGGGATCCATATTTTATATCAAACTTCTAGAAACGACTACAGGAATGCATGGGTATGCAGTTGAGAATGAGTACGGCATATCACCCTCAGACGGATAGGCATAGTGAAAGAACGATTCCGACATTAGAAGATATGTTAAGAGCTTGTATAATGGACTTTAAAGGAAATTGGGATGATCATCTACTACTCGTAGAGTTCGGCTACAACAACAGTTACCGCACTAGTATTGGCATGCCGCTTTATGAAGTGTTGTACGGTAGAAAGTGTAGAACTCCGCTATACTGGGATGAAGTTGGCAATAGAAAATTACTAGGTCCTGAACTGGTACAACAGACATCAGAGATAGTCAAAGTGATCCAAACAAGACTGGTAGCAGCTCAAGATAGGCAAAAGAAATACGCCGGTCCACACCGTGAAAATGTTGAGTTTGAATCGGGTAGTTATGTGTTTTTGGAAGTCTCTCCCTGTAAGGGAAAGATCAGGTTCAGAAAGAAGGGAAAATTAAGCCCAAGGTTCATTGGACCCTTTGAAGTATTTCGAATGATTGGAGAAGTTGTGTATGAGGTAGCCTTACCTCCAGCACTCGAGAATGTCCACAACGTCTTCCATGTTTCAGTTTTACAACCCTAAAAACCTGATTACAAGCATGTAATTGAATATGAACCCCTATAATTTGAAAAAGATGTATCTTATGAAGAAATTCATGTTCAGATTGTCGACAAGAAAGAACAAGTTCTCAAAATAAAGTAATACCTTCTGTTAAGGTAATCTGGAGGAACCACAACACTGAAGAAGCAACGTGGGAACTCGAAGAGCATATGGTGAAGAATTATCCTCATTTATTTACTTAACTTATGTGTAAGCGATTCTGGGACAGAATCTATGTAACGAGGGGAGAATGTAATGGGACGAATTGATTGAGTCGTGATTCTGGGGATAGAATCCTTTTAAGGGGGAAAGATGTGACGAACGAGATTTTGTAATTTAATTTGAATATTTATTGAATTAAATAAATATTTTTCGATGATTTAATTATTGGATTAAATTATTAATTGATGAATTTGTGGTAGATTAATTTAATTATATGTGTTATATTGATTAAATTAATGTGGAGAATTTTATTATTCAAGGTATGTATTTAATTAAGCTTATTTGATTAAATGAATTATTTAATAAGCATAATGTTATTTTAATTAATTTTATAATTAATTAGAGATTTATTGATTTGACATAATTAATAAATGTGAAATTTAATTATGTGACTATGTGAATTAATGAGAAATTATTATATTATATTTAAATTAAATTAAAAAAGATATTTAATTTATTGTTTAATTGGGTGCGACATGATTAAACTATATTATAAGAGATTAATTAAAATAATTAAAAAAGATACTTATGATGCTAGCTAAACAAGGCCCTATGAGGAGTTAGGAGCAGTTAAACTACGTATGGATTAACTGACCACAACTATGCGCTTTAATCAGTCTGGTTTCTCTTACGCATTTCATTTATCAGACTTAACTTAGAAAATTCAGAGAGAGTTAGAGAGAATTTGAGGGAAATTGTGTGATTGAAGAAGAATCTGAAAGGGACTTCATCTCCTACTAATCTACACTGCTAGATAATCTCTTTAACCAAACCTTAGTTACGTTCTTATATTTTGTAAACGAAAAAGCTATCTTTAAGTCTTCTGTGATTGAAGAAATTTGAAATTTATGAATATAGGATGTGATGTATATGTTAGTTTATGTTTATAATATGTGTATACCATATATTTATGTGTTTAAAGTAATTGGTTTTAGGTAATCATACTAAAATCAGAATTTTCCATTAATAAGTATTTTAAGTTCTATGTAAAATAAAAATTTAGTGATCAATGCATGAATTGTCGTTTAACTTGAAATTTAATGGTAGATTGTGTTATCACATGTCAAAATGAAGAAAATAAACTTTGAACAGGCAGATTCGGAGTTATAGCTGATTGTAATATCAAATTTTCATGTTTTATTTTCAAAACTATCAAAAACACCAAGAATAGTGAAATTTTATGGTTTAATTCAAGTAATTGTATGTTTTAACTTGTTAAATCATGCTAGAAAGGTTGGGTAGGGATCATGTACGAATTCTACCGTCTAGGTATACTTAAATTCATGTGTGAATAATGTAATTGGTCATGATCTGTGTTCCTTGCGAAACTCAGAATCAAAAACTGACATGTCGCGCCGCAGCACCGATCCAATGCCTTAAGGACCGCGCCGCTGCGCCACAGACCAAGTTGTAGCGCCAGTTGCACTGCAGGGCTAAGGATAGGCTAGATGGTGGTGCCGCAGCGCCACTATTCAACGTGTCCAAGAATGAGAATTTTAATTGTTTTATTTCAGGGAATGTAATAGTAACCTAATCTAATGAACATACAAATGTGTTTGACATATAATGAAATGTTAAGATATATTCTTAACATGTCAATGAGGTACACATGCTCAATTAAATTAGTGAACACATAGTTAGCTAGTCATTCGTGAAATCTAATATTATGTGAAAATAAGTGTTGCGATTTGATTAGTATAATCATAATCAGACTTTAGACAAAAGACAATGAACTTGTGATGTCAGTTACGTTATAATTGACTAGTATTGTGAATGTAAATGGTATGTAGGATTAAATCGAGGAACGTGTATAATTAACGTCTAACCTACACACGAGGCAAGTTTCCTAACCCTACTTGTTATCGTTATGCAAGTTTCTAAAGCCTACCTCTTTACAATGAGCAAGTTCTAGACCTATATTCCGTATCTAACTAGTTCTTGTTATTTATTGATCAAGTTCAAGATGTCATATTAAATGTTATCAATCTTTTCAAAGCATGATTCATGTTATACAATACTCATTCTATTGTATACCTCTTGAGTTTATTATTCAAATTGAATATCATTTATTGCTAAACCTTGTAAGACTAGCGAACCCTTATTGATTCGACTAGTCCATAGTTGATGAACATTCTAAATTTCAGAACCTTTGTTAAGGTTATCCAAACCAAACTTCCTTTGGTGCGGACTCTAATGTCAAACTGAGATGAACAACCCTGTTATAGGGGATTACTTATGCTTTAGCGTTAAGATATTTTGCACAGTATGGTACTAAAGACTGATCCCCCTAAGTACGAGTAGAAGAGTCCATAGTCTTATGACTGTTAAAGGTTTCAAGTACAACCCTTGACAACCTAAGACATAGTTCAAAGTCTTATGACCTTCAGAAGTCTTTTGATTCTTGTTATTCATTCATGATTCAAAAGTTGAGTTTCTTATTTCAGAAGTCTTCGATTCACTCGCATGTTATTATATTGTAGTTATATTATTATACTTGTGGGCAATCGTGCTCACTCTTACGTAATAATAACATTGCAGTTAAGAACGAAAGGTCCGACGAGCCTTCTACTACAAAGGCAAGGGCAAGATTAACAAGTGATGAAGACTTGTTGTTTATTTGTTATGTTATGTTTCAGACTTATGTTTAAATTGTGTAAGACTTAATATTTGTTTATGTTTTCGCATTTGAGATTTAAGGTTAGTATGACATTGGATTGATGTATTTATTTTTAGATGATGTAACTCCTTAAGGAGAGGATTTATTTCTATCTATTTTATGGTTTCATTTATTATGGGTAGATAGACACATGATGTTTGTATAGTGAACACCAAATCCCATGGGAATTGAAGTACCCAGATTTGGGGGTGTCACAGTTCTTGACTTAAAACCTCTGTTTTCTTTCTTAGAAGTATAGCATATGTAATCTTCACCTTTGTCTAGCTTATTTGTGAACATAGCACACAAACACTACATCTTAGCAGTAGGTTGTGATTTTCGGAGTGTATGTCCTTACGACTTTAGCTTAGTTTGATGCTTTGTTCACAGATCTTGTAATTTCTCTGAGACAACTCTTATTAGAATTCATAACATGGTTGAGAATGTGGGATTCATTGTCATAGTAGCGTAGCTTGCATAGCATGTAGATTGCATTATGTTATGTTGCTTGGGGACAAGCAACGATTTAATGTACATTTCATGTTCTTAGCTTAGAACTTGGATTATATTTTAGAGCTTCTTCTTAGCTTTCCAGAATATCTTGAATAATTCTAATCGGAGTTCGGATGTAAGAGTTATGACCTTCGTACCAATGGATGTTGAACTTAAATGTTTTGGGTGGCCATTTGCACATAAGTCACTTCCAACCCAATTTCATCCTTCATCCGTCAATTATTTCTCAATTCTCAAAGAATGAAAGTTGTATAGCTCGTCGAGAGCTTTGATGTGATAGGTGGCAGGCCTTGTAACTCCTCCTGGATAAAAGTTATGGCCATTTTACCAGAGGACACTGCAGTAGAAAACCTATGACGCGGGCACGCGGATTTCTAGTGCATTTTGAGCGCGACCGCGCCATTCCCTGTACCAAAAAAATGCCATCTGCTACTTGAGCATCGGCGTGCCCAACTTCAGGCTATTTCCAGCGCTGTCGCACCACTTCGGACGTTCACCAGAGCTGACTTTTTCATTAAACAGTGCAATTAGAGCGTAACTTGGAGAGGGGGTCAATTAGGGCTTTTATATAGAAGGCATATCAGTATGTAAAGGGGATCTCTCCTTTGGGGATCACTTAGTTTACTATTGCTCTTTCTTCTCTTTGATTTTGAATATTAGATTAGAGTAGATTAAAGTAGTTAGTTTTTTGTCAGGAATAAGCAGGAGAATGTTATTCCTATTTATATATAATTTGATTATGATATATATGAATGAATATGGAAGTATGCTTGCATTAAGAAAAGCTGTAAAGTCCATTGATAGATAATAGAAACATGCGTACAAGGACTTAGAATGAATTGATCAAATGTGTTAGGTTGATCCTACATAAGAAAAATAGCTTTGTAAAGTCCTTAAAAAGAAATGATGTACAAGGACTATGAATATAGAAAGGTCAAGCATGTTAGGTTGATCTTATAATGTAATAGATATGCTTGTCTGATCGTCGAGTACTGCACCAGAAATCATAGTCTGCCAGGAGAGTCAAGGAAAACTCGGGAGCTATCGAGGCAGAATCGTAGTTTGCAGGATAGTAGATCTCGAAGTTCGTAGACTGCCAGGATAGATGAGGAAGGATCATAGTGTGTCGAGAAGAACTTCCTCGAAGACGTAGTCTGCTGAGAAAGTCATGTTTAGAATCGTAAAGGCAGCCTGCCTACGAGCCGACCGAGCATCTGTCAAAGCCAAGTCAAGAATCGTAGACTACACCCGGAGACGTAGAGTCTACTGATGTCGAAGCCAAATCAGGATCGTAGACTACACTTGAAGTCGTAGAGTTTACTGATCATATATTAGGCTGAGATCGTAGTCGAGCAAGATCAGATGAAGACAACAAGCACAAGGATAGAAATCGTAGTGTGTCAAGATCTGATCTCGGAGTCGTGGTATCTGCACAGCCAAAGCTGAATTGTAGAGTGCAGAACTAAGATGTGCTCACAACGCCAAGGCAGAAACGTAAAGCATATACGATTCTCAACAAATGAGCACTCCCAGAATATCCAAAGAAATGAAGCCTCTGGTCCAAGCTGCAATGTTACATCCAACCTAAAGGAAACCAGAGAGCACTCAATGAATGATATGCAAGCTAACTGAAGATCTAAGCACCAACCCAATTAGCATTCAGATTGAGTTGGAAAGCTATTCGAGATGAAGTCTTCCACAAGTTGATTAGAAGAAGACTTCAGTAACTGACTAAGGAAAAATCAGCAAGTGTAGTAGCAGTCAAGTGAATAGAAGACAACGATCTTGGAAGCAACCAAGATTGTAGTGTTTGCGAAACAAAGAAGGAACTGATGGAGTGTACACAGAGATACTGGTCAGCCTCTGAAGAACAAGGCTAAAGTGATTAAGCGTTGGGTTAGTCTATTGATGATAAGTGAACGGGAGATTACAAGGAGAAAGCAAGCTGGACACGCCAAAAATTTGAAGTGTATTGCTATTCAGAAGGGGGCCAGAACAAGGAGTCAAGCCATCAGTATCTGAGAATAGTCGAGGAAAATAGAAGCGTTGAAGCACTACACAGAAGAAGGAAGAGGTGTTCTATATTGAAGATTCAATAAACACTCTTCAGGATCGTAGTGTTGACTCTACCAGTCAATAAGCAACATTCAACAAGACACTAAGATCAGGTCCAAGAAAGCATGCACCAAAATCGTAGAGTTCGGTCATCCAAAGATTGAAGCATTGGCAACGGTTCAATCTAAAGATTAATATTGGGACAAGAACTTATTGAGAGCATCGATGCAAAAGGACAACCTCTGATCAAGAAATCAGAAGGAGGAAATAAAATCGTCGACCTGCCCAAGACATCAAAGTAACATATCTGACGGGGTAGGTGAAACAGTAGACTACATTGTCAGAAAGTCAGAAAAAGGGATGTCGTGTCACATCTGAAGGCTACACCAAATAACTCGAGATCTGCGAAGCAATTTAAATAACTCCCAACGACTACATTCTAAAGGGAAGATTGCGAAGGAGTATAAATCAACAAGAGCTTCAAACATCAAAGGTTGCTGGAGTTGCTGAGTTTGGAGAAATGGTGGACTGGTCTAAATAACGTAAAATAGTGATTGATCAATGAAGGTCCGAAAGCTCAGTCTACGATCTACCAAGAACACTTGGAGATAGACAGAGTAAGAAGTAGAAGTGAGAGTTCTACTACAAGAAAAGTGTTCTGAACTGCCAAGAGAAAGAAGAGCATAAATGTCATCTTGATGTCTATCATGGGAAGACTCTAAGTACCAGAGAGAAGAGCCTACAGTCATCTTATCAAGTCCATCATGAGAAGGAATCAAGTATAAAGGAAGAAGATCACCAACGTCATTGTAGCGTCCCCAAATCCGGGTACTTTTTACCACGAATCTGGTATACTATTTCTACAACTATTGCAGAAGATATAAACATAAATTGTTTATACATTAAACTTTTTCACATCATTCCCAAGGTCTACAACCTTAACTTAATACATACATTTAATATCTTAAAAGATTTACAATGCTATTTTCGTCAGAAAATTTAATAAATCTAACTGCATAATAGCTTAATCTTTGACGTTGCCTTTGCCTCTGTCTTTACTCGAGCTTTCATCTAAATCTGAAAATTTTTATCATGATATAGCAAGGGTGAGCATCAAATTTGCCCAGCAAGTTAAATTTATTTGAGGATATATCATGATTGAAAGAATATGAATAAAAGGCTAGCTACGTCCAACAATATAATTGTGAACTAGCAGGAATCAAATTTCATAATTGAATGATCAGGACGACATGAATAAATGTCAATAATGAACATGAATAATTCAACTGAAGCATATGGTAATGAAGGTGATCAACCTTTCATACCTGATGAACATATGTAACATGCACTAAGTGCGAATCAATAATCAGTATAGATGTAAATAATCCACAATAATTATTCACTAATATGCTTTGAAATATAACTCGAGTTTGAGTTAAGGAAACTTGCCTGATTTGTTGACTACTGCTACGCAGTTTAAGTTAACTTCTTTTGGTAAGACCTATCATTAATAATAAGATTGGTCTTTCAATCAGCATATTCTACTTTGTATCATAATACAATTACTTTGTCAATAGATTATCTAACACTTAATCAAATATTAGATAACATCCTAACACATCGGTATTATTATCATCCTTTGATAATTCCTTAATCACTATATCATATACATTATGATTTAACACTCTAATAAGTCCAATACCAAACCAGTAACCTGAATTTCAAATCTAGCAAGCTGGATTCCAAATCCAGTAACCTAGATGATCAATTCACAAACCCAACTGCAATCCAGCAAACTGGATTCCAAATCCAGCAAACTAGATCGCAATCCAGCAAACTATTTTTCAATCCAGCAAACTTCTTTTCAATCCAGCAAGCTGAATTCATCAGATTTTCTAATCCAGCAAGCTGGATTCCATATCCTTTTCACGAAAATACCAAATCAACTTATTATTTTTCTATCCTTTGTACAAACATGTATACACATATTTCATACACAAAAAGTATTTTTCCAAAATTTTCCAACTTCTTTTGGTATTTTTTAAAAATCATTTTTAGTTAATTTCTTAAGAAATTAGCTACCTCGTGCTTAACTCCAAAAATTCCCATCTCTTGGCACAATCTTATACATGTTAACGTGAGCCTCCAGTTTAAATTTCGTGGCCATCGGAGTTATAGAACTCCGGTTATAGCCATTTTCGTCGGAAAATCACAGAAATTGAAATGGTCATAACTTGGTCAATTTAAGTCGGAATTAGCTCATTTTTGGACAGGAGGTACTTAATACCATATAGTTTCGTTTCCCAAAAGGCCAGAATTTTTCTCACAAATTAAGTGGCCGAAACTGCCATTTTAAAATTTTGGGCAGAAGCAAAATGTCATTTTGCAGTTTTTCGTGCTTTGTTAAACATTTTCCATACGGAAATCTACATCTCCTTTTTCAGTGGTTCCACTTGGAGCTGTTAGATAACTTATCATAGTACCCTCCCAAAGTTTTCCAGAATTTTTAGATATCCGAAAAATGACCAAACTGCCCCTACTCTTTGACTGTCCAAAACAGTCTGTTTTTCACTTTTAGCAATGAAACTATTTTTGATAAAACAGTCACTACAACTTGTGTACTCAACATTTTTGAGTTCTACAACTTGAGTTTAGTAGTTAACTTACATATCTAGCAAATCCCTTTGACGGATCGCAAAAAGAAGGTGTAGATCAAAAACGGTGGAAATCCAAAGTACATAGAAATTTTAGGGCTCAAAAACTAGAAAACTGACTTTTCTATATTTTTGATTTCCAACTAAAACAACACCCAATATGGGTATATCTAAACATGAAACACTCATAAACACATAGATCTAAGGCTTTTGAGTTTAGAACATAGATTCAAGATTTGATTTGGAATAATCAAAAACTACATAAACAAAAGGGGTTTATACCTTTGATTCTCATGCTCTCCTTCTTCTTCTTCCTAGATTTGCTTATGGAGCTTTGATGACTTATCAAAAACTCTCTCTCTTCCCTCTAGGGGCTGCCGAATTGCCCTTCTATTCTCTCTCTCTCTCTCTAGTTCTTGTTAGAATAATAAAAGAGATGTAAGAGAAATGAAATGACTTTGTGGTTTGGTAAAAAAAATGTATAGATATAATTGTATGTCTAATATTCATTTTCCCAACTTATCTCTTCCTCTCTTCCTTAATCATGAAAAGGTTGCTTGCACTCTTTGCTTAATGTGTTGGTTAAATAAACAAGTGACACATGGAATGAGTTGGCCACCACTAAAGTAATTAATCATTACATACATTCCCTCTTTCCCTTCTCTTCTTATCCGGCCAAGTGGCCTTGGATTTGCCAACATTAGTTTTCTTTTATGCTTTATTAGATTTACTAAATGTCCAAAAAGTCCTCTCCCACTTGGGCTAAAAGTTGGGCCATTCTTTTAATTCTTTTGGCTACTAACTTTAGTTCTTTGGGCCATAACAAATAACATCATCCATTACTTGTCCCACCCATAATAATTTGGGCTTTCTACAAATAATCTTTTGGACTTTAAATTAAATCTTTGGGCCATGTAATATTTACATAGCCCTCTCTTTTCCATCATATCTCACCCTAAATATTTAATTAGGGTATCCATTCCACACATTTAGAATTAAGCCATTTGTAAGACCCCAACTTTTATAAATAAAGATGAATTTTCTATAAATATCATTTTTGAATATTATGGAGTTAATTTGATATAATGTTATAGTTGTGGGTAATAGTTATAAATTTTACAAAGTACGCAAGTTGTTATATAATATTCGATTGGTCGGGGAATATTCGTTTTAACAGGGAATATTCGTACAACGGCACAATCATTGGTGGACCCACAACGGAATTATTGTCGGATTGAGAAAACGACAAAAATATTTTATTAAAAATAACGGCGGAAGTTTTACCATTGTTACTGTTGAACTACTCGGTAGTAAAAGTACAGTAATGCGTGTGGTTGCATAGTAGCACACGGTATTGATTATTAATGCTTATGTGCGAAGTCACTCAGTTTGATTCAAGTATTGTCAGTTAATAATATGAATTATTTAGCGATAATGACGTTTTGTTTTATTCGTATTATTAACGTAATAAAACAGAAACATCTTTTTATATAAAATAGAATACTTTATTAAAGTTATTCTATAAATAGAATATATTATATTTTATTTAAAAGATTTTTCTTTAAATATGGACCGTCAGATTAAAGTAATCAATCTGGACCGTTCATGGATTAGTTACTATGCATTCTATTTTTCTATAAATAGTAGCTCATTCCTTCATTATTTTTTACGAATTCACTGAACTCTAGAGAGAGAAGCTATAGAGAGAAACTATAGAGAGAGAGAAGAAGAGTATTCTGCTACTGAACTACTTCTTTACTTCAGCTCTTCTTTAAAACGGTAAGGGGTGTTATTCTTTCTTATTCATGAAGAGAACTGTTGTTATTCTATTTCTTATTATTTTGTTGGAATAACCTGTATACGCGGTCTACCCTATACTTGGTGACATTCTTCTATTATTCTGTTGGAACATCCTGTTTATGTGTTTTACACCGGACCTAGTTCCGTTTTTATTATTATTCTGTTGGAACATCCTGTCTGTGTGTTTTACACCGGACCTGGTTCCGTCTTGTTATTATTCTATTAGAATATTCTGTCTGTGTGTTTTACACCGGACCTCGTTCCATTATTTATTATTCTGTCGGAATATCCTGTCTGTGCTTTTACGCCGGACCTGGTTCCATTATTCATTATTCTGTTAGAATAACCTGTCTGTGCAGTCTATCGCAAGCATGGTGATTTCTTTTGTTATTCCATTCTTTATTGTACTCAGTTGGTTAAGTTTTGACTTCTATACTCCATGAAATTTGTGGAATATCCTTGATAATTGATGTTCATCCAGTATCTTTTCATGAAAATATTCTTCTAAGTATTCTTGAATTTTATTCCACAAAACAGTATCATGTTGACAACTTGGACGTTGTTAATTCTTGGATAAATTAATTCTTGAACTTATTTTATTGAATTCTTATATCATTGTCATCATCCTCGTGTTTATAAAATGTTGAAAGTCATCTGTGGCCTGTAGTGCATAGATGGACTTGGTATGACTATGACCAGGGATTATTCGGTATAATCATGACCGTAATGTTACAAATGATGTGGTAAAAGTCCTCATTGGCCCGTAGTGCGTTGATGGACAGTTGTTGGCATGATCATGACCATTAATGAATACACGAATATCCTTGGCCGTAGTGCAGGGGTGATTCGATGATGTGGATTATTTTATTAAGCTGAGTCTCAGCGATAGCAGTGTTGAAAAACCTTTTAAATCATAAAAGATAGTAGAGTTTATTTTCTACATGACTCTTTTAATGGATTGCTTGTTCCGCTGCAGTTAAACTTAATGTCTATTATATTTTATCAGTTTAACATTGTTGAAGGCTAATGATAATTTATTCTGCATTATCTTAGTCATAATATTTATTACTGGGCTAGTTGAGCTCACCCTTTCTTTCACTGTTTTCTTCAGGAAATGAGAACGTAGCTGGGGCAAGTCGGGAAACGGAGTGATGGTTCGAATGATAGTATTAGTTAGTAGTCCTCACTATTCTATGTAATAGTGTGTTAATAAATGTAATGAGTACTCCTTTTGAGTATGAATACTCTCTAGAAGATAATATTTGTATTCAAACTCACAGTTTATGTTTTGTCATCTTGTACACGACAGTTGTATTAGTAAGTTGTATTTGTATTCTGTACTTCGTATCTGACGACCCAAGATAGGTGATGTATACCTATTTTTGGGGGCGTCACAGTTGGTATCAGAGCTTAGGGATATGATCCCTGGCTAAGATGTGAGAATAGAACTAGGAGGGGAGAGACGGGGAATTCCTTCGCTAGTATGACCTACCTAAATTTATTTGCATGGTATTTAATTGGTCGGTCATAATATAAGGATAATATATGACATACAATTAACTTTTATTTTGTGGTAGTATCTGAAAATGGCATCTGAGAATGTTGAGAATAGCAATGGAGCACAGGCGACTGTTGATTCACCACATATCGATAATCAGGATAATGTGCATCAGGAAGGTGACAATCCTCATGCAAACAACAACACTGACCAGATGATGAATGATGGAATGTTCAGAAACTTTATGCAATTCATGCAACAACAGGCGAGAGCGGTTCCTGTCCAAAATATAGGTGGAAACACTGAAAACTCTCGGACGGTCATCGCTAAACAGTTCAAGGAGCTGGGACCACCAGAGTTAAAGGGAGAGCCAAAACCACTTATAGCGGAAACATGGATAAAGCAGATTACCAAGATATTTGATGTCTTGGGATGCTCCGAGGAGCAAAAGGTTCCCTTTGCCGCCTTTATGTTGCGAGGAGAGGCAGATTACTGGTGGGAATCGATTAAGCGTACTCAACTTGCCGCACTGAAGATGTCTTGGGAGAAGTTCCAAGAGCTGTTCAACGACAAATACTTTTCTGAAAGTATTCGTCACATGAAGGAGGTGGAATTTATCAAGTTGGAGCAAAACAACATGACCGTGTCGCAGTACGAAGCCAAGTTTGCTGAGTTGTCCTGGTTTGCGTCCCACTTGGTGGATAATGAAGAACGAATGATGCGAATGTTTTTGTGAGGTTTGAAACCTGAGATACGTCAACATCTTATTTCTAATAAACTGTGTTTGTATTCAGATGTTGTGAATAGGGTTCAGTTAGTGGAGCGCAATAACGAGTCAACGCAACCAAAAGAGAGCAGTCGACAAAATGATAATACCAGTGAGAGCGGTCATCGAAGCGGTGACAACAAGCGTGGAGGAAATCAACATGCCAGAAATGGTAACCACTTCGGTGGTAATCAGGGCCAAAACAATAAAAATGGTCATTTCAAGAAGAGGAGATTCAACAATGATGGAAAGACGTCAGCACCAGCACCCGTTGTTAAGGAAGGAGAACGACCACCTATCATATGTTTTAAATACGGAGGGGAGGGGCACATCAGTCCAAACTGCGCGATGCCATCTAAAGCATGTTATAATTGTGGAAGAGAAGGTCATTTAGCTCGATTTTTTCGTTTACCAAAAATAAGTTCAGCCAAGATGGAGACACCAAAGGCCATCCCAGAAAAGTCAAAACCGGTAGTGCAAGGGAGAGCGTTTGTTATGACCTCCCAGAAAGTAAGGAACCCGAATGAGGTCATCACGGGTAAGCTTATCATAAACTCTAACGAAGTCTATACTTTATTTGATACCGGTTCTACCCATTCTTTTATTTCTCCTACTTGCGCTCATCGATTAAATTTGATTCCAGAGAAATTAGACTTTGACTTATCTGTTGAAACTCCATTGGGAGAAACCTTCATTACATCCACAATTTATAAGTCTTATTTGGTTCAAGTTGGTAGCCACGCATTACATATCGATCTTATTTCATTAAAAAAACTTGCATTTGACGTGATTCTAGGGATTGATTGGTTAAATACTCATCATGCAAAAATTGATTATTTTCGTAAGGTTGTTAGCTTTCATATTCCTAATCGACCTATTATGCGAATTCAAGCAACCAAACCATTAAAATCAATCGCTATCATCTCAAGCCATAAAGCTATTCATTTATTGAAAAACGGATGTCAAGCTTTCTTAGCTCGTGTCACGGATCTAAACAAAAATACGTCAGTTTTGAATGATATTTCTATTGTTAATAAATTCCCTGACGTATTCCCTGAAGAACTTCCTGGCCTATCCCCAGAGCGTAAAATTAAATTTTGTATCGACCTTGAACCCGGTACAAAACCCATTTCCAAAGCCCCATATCGAATGGCTCCTATTGAACTTCAGGAGTTAAAGATCCAACTGCAGGAATTGTTAGACATTGGCTTTATTCGTCCTAGTACTTCTCCTTGGGGTGCTCCTATTCTATTCGTGAAGAAGAAAGATGGAAGTATGCGACTTTGTATTGATTATCGGGAGTTGAATCATGTCACCATCAAAAACAGGTACCCATTGCCACGTATTGATGACCTGTTTGACCAGTTGCAAGGAGCACAATTCTTTTCAAAGATCGATCTTCGTTCTGGATATCATCAGCTGAAGGTTAGAACTGAGGATATTCCAAAGACGGCTTTTAGAACTCGGTACAGGCATTATGAATTCCTAGTCATGTCCTTTGGATTGACTAATGCTCCTGCTGCCTTCATGGATATGATGAACCGGGTATTCAAGGAATATTTGGATCACTTTGTGGTCGTCTTTATTGATGACATCCTTATTTATTCCAAAAGTCGTGAAGATCATGAGCAACACTTGAGGCTGGTATTCCAAAAGCTTCGTGAATACAAGCTTTATGCCAAGTTGAAGAAATGCGAGTTCTGGCTGGAGGAGGTAGCATTCCTTGGGCACGTAGTATCAAGTCGTGGAATATCGGTTGACCCGGCAAAGATTGAAGCTATTCAAAGTTGGGAGCAACCTAAATCAGTGACCGAAGTACGTAGCTTTCTTGGTTCAGCTGGTTATTATCGGGGATTCGTGGAAGGATTTTCTCGAATCGCTACTCCATTAACTCAGCTGACTCGGAAAGATACAAAGTTCGGTTGGAGCGAAGAATGTGAGCAAAGTTTTCAAGAACTCGAGAGGAGACTCATTTCAGCACCTGTTCTAACAATACCATCTGGCTCGGAGGGATTTGTCATCTACAGTGATGCTTCAAGCAAAGGGTTGGGATGCGTTCTCATGCAACATGGAAAAGTCATAGCCTATGCATCAAGACAACTCAAGGAATATGAGAGGAATTATCCTACTCATGATCTAGAGTTGGCAGCTGTTGTCTTTGCACTTAAAATTTAGAGGCATTACTTGTATGGGGAGAAGGTGGAGATCTTTACGGATCATAAAAGCCTCAAATATTTCTTCACTCAAAAGGAACTCAACATGCGACAACGACGTTGGCTTGAACTGTTGAAAGATTATGATCATACCATTCAATACCATCTTGGAAAAGCGAACGTGGTAGCTGACGCATTGAGTAGAAGATCATATGCAAGTACGAGTGCGATATTGTCAACACAAAGACCCATTTTGTGTGACTTGCAAAGGATGGAGATAGAGTTAAAGACTCCAGGGACCCATGTGATGATGGCGAATATACGAGTAGAACCGACTTTAATCGATAAAGTTAAAGCTGCTCAAGCTACAGACCTGGAGCTGATGAGTATGAGGAAGAAAGTGCAAGAAGGTGCTATGCCGGAAGCAAGAATCGATGAAGAAGGAATACTTCGAGTCAACTCCAGACTTTGTGTTCCTAACAACCCTGATTTAAAGTATGAAATCATGATGGAGGCGCACAACACACTGTTTGCAATCCATCCTGGAAGTACCAAAATGTATCATGATCTTCGTCATACATTTTGGTGGAGCAATATGAAGATAGAGATAGCGTTGTTTATCTCTAGGTGTCTAACTTGTCAACGAGTCAAAGCGGAGCATCAAGTACCAAAAGGTCCATTGCAACCACTTGAAATTCCAGAATGGAAGTTGGAGCACATTACCATGGATTTCGTTACCGGTCTTCCTAGGGTTTTTCAAGGTATTGATGTGATTTGGGTCATTGTTGATAGATTGACCAAGTCTGCTCATTTCTTATCAATACGAGAAACTTATATACTTGAACGTCTTGCTTGTATGTACATAAACGAGATTGTAAGACTGCATGGTATGCCAGTATCCATAGTTTCTGACCGAGACCCAAGATTCACTTCACGATTTTGGGTTAGTTTACAAAAAGCTATGGGCACGGAGTTACGATTTAGTTCAGCATATCATCCTCAGACGAACGGACAATCAGAGAGGACTTTTCAAACTCTTGAAGATCTATTAAGACTCTTTGTCTTTGACTTCAAGGGAAGTTGGGACAAGTTCTTACCATTGGTGGAGTTTTCCTACAACAACAGTTATCAAGCAAGTATTGGCATGGCTCCATTCGAAGCATTGTATGGAAGAAAATGTCGTTCTCCAGTATGCTGGGATGAGGTGGGTGAAGCAATGTTGTTGGGACCGGAGTTGGTACGTATGACTACAGAAAAGATTCAAACGATCCGACAACGTATAAAAACCTCACAAGATCGACAAAAGAGTTATGCTGATCTTTATCGAAAGGACGTGGAATTTGATGTAGGAGATCATGTGTTCTTACGTGTTGCTCCATGGAAAGGAGTTACGAGATTTGGAAAGAGAGGAAAGCTCAATCCTCGATTCATCGGTCCATTTTTAATCCTTGATCGAGTAGGAACTGTGGCTTATAGACTCGCTTTACCGCCAAGTATGTCTCGTGTTCATAACGTTTTTCACATATCCATGTTACGCAAATATGTGGAAGACCCGAACCACATTATTGAGTTAGAACCGGACGAAATAGCGGAGGATTTGATATATGAAGAAGTTCTTGTTCAAATCTTGGATAAGAAGGAACATATTCTACGCTCCAAAGTTATACCTCAAGTCAAAGTTTTGTGGAGAAACCACGATGTTGAGGAAATGACTTGGGAGTTAGAATCTGAAATGAAATCAAGGTATCCTTACCTCTTCGACATACCAGGTACGTACCCTAATTTTGAGGGCGAAATTTCATAAGAAGGGGAGGTTGTAAGACCCCAACTTTTATAAATAAAGATGAATTTTCTATAAATATCATTTTTGAATATTATGGAGTTAATTTGATATAATGTTATAGTTGTGGGTAATAGTTATAAATTTTACAAAGTACGCAAGTTGTTATATAATATTCGATTGGTCGGGGAATATTCGTTTTAACAGGGAATATTCGTACAACGGCACAATCATTGGTGGACCCGCAACGGAATTATTGTCGGATTGAGAAAACGACAAAAATATTTTATTAAAAATAACGGCGGAAGTTTTACCATTGTTACTGTTGAACTACTCGGTAGTAAAAGTACAGTAATACGTGTGGTTGCATAGTAGCACACGGTATTGATTATTAATGCTTATGTGAGAAGTCACCCAGTTTGATTCAATTATTGTCAGTTAATAATATGAATTATTTAGCGATAATGACGTTTTGTTTTATTCGTATTATTAACGTAATAAAACAGAAACATCTTTTTATATAAAACAGAATACTTTATTAAAGTTATTCTGTAAATAGAATATATTATATTTTATTTAAAAGATTTTTCTTTAAATATGGACCGTCAGATTAAAGTAATCAATCTGGACCGTTCATGGATTAGTTACTATGCATTCTATTTTTCTATAAATAGCAGCTCATTCCTTCATTATTTCTTACGAATTCACTGAACTCTAGAGAGAGAAGCTATAGATAGAAACTATAGAGAGAGAGAAGAAGAGTATTCTGCTACTTAACTACTTCCTTACTTCAGCTCTTCTTTAAAACGGTAAGGGGTGTTATTCTTTCTTATTCATGAAGAGAACTGTTGTTATTCCATTTTTTATTATTCTGTTGGAATAACCAGTATACGCGGTCTACCCTATACTTGGTGACATTCTTCTATTATTCTGTTGGAACATCCTGTCTGTGTGTTTTACACCGGACCTGGTTCCGTCTTGTTATTATTCTGTTGGAATATCCTGTCTGTGTGTTTTACACCGGACCTCGTTCCATTATTTATTATTCTGTCAGAATATCCTGTCTGTGCGTTTACGCCGGACCTGGTTCCATTATTCATTATTCTATTGGAATAACC
Organism: Panax notoginseng; assembly: GCA_016801055.1. Classification (NCBI taxonomy): domain Eukaryota; kingdom Viridiplantae; phylum Streptophyta; class Magnoliopsida; order Apiales; family Araliaceae; genus Panax; species Panax notoginseng. Next base: position 125,488,914 of record CM029022.1, on the reverse strand, counting down.
TGTCTGTGCGGTCTATCGCATGCATGGTGATTTCTTTTGTTATTCAATTCTTTATTGTACTCAGTTGGTTAAGTTTTGACTTCTATACTCCATGAAATTTGTGGAATATCCTTGATAATTGCGGTTCATCCAGTATCTTTTCATGAAAATATTCTTCTAAGTATTCTTGAATTTTTCTCCACAAAGCAGTATCATGTTGACAACTTGGACGTTGTTAATTCTTGGATAAATTAATTCTTGAACTTGTTTTATTGAATTCTTATATCATTGTCATCATCCTCATGTTTATAAAATGTTGAAAGTCATCTGTGGCCTGTAGTGCATAGATGGACTTGGTATGATTATGACCAGGGATTATTCGGTATAATCATGACCGCAATATTACAAATGATATGGTAAAAGTCCTCATTGGCCCGTAGTGCGTTGATGGACAGTTGTTGGCATGATCATGACCATTAATGAATACACGAATATCCTTGGCCGTAGTGCAGGGGTGATTCGATGATGTGGATTATTTTATTAAGCTGAGTCTCAGCGATAGCAGTGTTGAAAAACCTTTTAAATCATAAAAGATAGTAGAGTTTATTTTCTACTTGACTCTTTTAATGGATTACTTGTTCCGCTGCAGTTAAACTTGATGTCTATTATATTTTATCAGTTTAACATTGTTGAAGGCTAATGATAATTTATTCTGCATTATCTTAGTCATAATATTTATTACTGGGCTAGTTGAGCTCACCCTTTCTTTCACTGTTCTCTTCAGGAAATGAGAACGTAGCTGGGACAAGTCGGGGAACGGAGTGATAGTTCGAATGATAGTATTAGTTAGTAGTCCTCACTATTCTATGTAATAGCGTGTTAATAAATGTAATGAGGACTCCATTTGAGTATGAATACTCTCTAGAAGATAATATTTGTATTCAAACTCACAGTTTATATTTTGTCATCTTGTACACGACAGTTGTATTAGTAAGTTGTATTTGTATTCTGTACTTCGTATCTGACAACCCAAGATGGGTGATGTATACCTATTTTTGGGGGCGTCACACCATTACTCTTGTACATTTAATTTTATAACCAAATTAAACTTACTTTAATTAAGTCCTAAAATTAATAAACTTGAGATAATAAAAGTATATCTATTAACTTAATATAATTTTAATATTATTATTCTCCCACAAGTGGGCTTAGTTTGGGTCCTTAATTAATCCCATTGAACTAACAATTGGCTCACTTGAGCTTAACACTTAATTCCTTTGGCTTTTCCAAATAAAATATTTGGACTTCCTAGCTAAAATGTTTGGGCCATAAAAATTAATATGGTCCATTACATTTAATTATATCTTACCCTAATCATTTAGTTAGGGTTTTCATGCACTCAATTTAAATTCAAATTCTTACCCCAAGTACATTTAATTTTCTTAACCCAATTAGACTTACATTAATTAAGTTATAAAATTATTTAATTGAGATATATAACATAAATCTCTTAGAATTAGTATATATTTTAAATACCATAATTCTCTCATCTCATAACCCTTAATTTATTCAATCCTTCATTCCTAATATAAAATTAGGATTACACTAGTTTCTTTTATTTGTTTATATAATAAATAAATATAAACAATCACTTAATATTCATATTCACTTACTCACATAATCATTAAATAAATTGTGACATGCTCCACAATTCTCTTAAATTAGGTCACTAGTATATATATAAATACTAGGACCACTAAATAACAATAATCATTTAGGTCATTTAATTCTCATACTTAATTACATAACCTATTCAAGTCATACAATTTATATTGTATAATTAAATTTAATTTCCTCCTCCTCTCCATAAATTGTTTTCAAACAATTTATTTATATATTAAATATATAATTTAATATATTCAATCATTTATTCAAATATGAATTTAATTTACTAACTACTTTGATACCAATATTCATATCTATATATTGGATCTCATCTCATATTTTAGCTTTACCTTATTTGGTATAATATTAAATATTATACAATTATCCATATAACATCTTTCACTTCTCTCACTGATTTTGACTTTTCTCCATAAAAAGTTAACTTTTAACTTTGACCAAAAGTTAACATTTACACATTTTGTGTTTACTGTCCATTCTGACTAATCTTGACGTTCCGAACGCAACCGAGCAGTCCGTGCTTCAAAATTCTATTTCTAACTCAAATTTTGAGTTTTAAATTACTCCCTTCTTATTGCTAATCGTATTAACTAACGACTTTAAACTTATTTATCTTCTTATTTGCCATTCAAGGCTAACGTTCAAGCTATGTTAATTACTAACATAGTTTTATCTTAATCCTTATATCATTAACTTAATTCATCATTCCTCTTGCTAAAATATATATAGCACCTTACTAAGTATATATATTTCTATACATATACTCATCTTCGTTTAACCTTATAGCTTTTCTTCTTATGAAATCTTATTTCGTTAATAAAATTCCACTTGTATTAGCATAACATTTCTTACACTATTCAATTCACATCAAATTTTACAAGTATCATAATACCTTATTATTGATATTCATTCAAATACATATCAATTCATTTCTAGGGTTTTGAAATTTTGTAAACCATATTTCTTTATTCTCATTCAATTAAGAAACCATATAGGTTCTTCTTAAAAATTTTGAAATCCTTAAAATTCCTTCACAGAAACGTCAAATCCATACACTTATTTTCTGTCTAGGTTCATCTTATAACCTTTAATCCATCATTTTAGGATTTTAATAATTATCTAAATTCTTGAGTTGTCACAGTCATCATGGTGTCAAGCATGAGAAAGTTTCTAAGTACCTAACAGAAGAGCTTACAGTCATCTTAGAAACTCATCATGTGCAGCCACCAAGTATCAAGAAGAATGATCTTTACTGCAGTTCAACAAGGGATCATCAGAAGTGGTTGAGTACCTGAAAAAGCTGATCATCATCCAACACTCAACTGCACCTCAAGGATGATCACGTCAAGCTGCTAAGCATTCAAAGATGAAGAGGTTAAAGAATGTCTTAGCAGCAATTCCAAAAAATAAACAACATCAACAACAAGAAGCCATGGCCTAAGGGGTCCTTATCCGGAGGAACTAAATGAAGTTCTAAGCCTGCTGGGCTTGGAGAGTTCTTAGTGAATTAAAGTTTCAAGGCTGCTGGCCTTGAAGAGTTCTTAGTTAACTGAAGTCCCAAGGCTGCTGGCCTTGAAGGAATCTTAGTGAGTCAGGGTGCTGCCCTTCCTTAGTGGAAATCCTGCTAGTTGAAAACAGAAGAATGGATTAGGAGCTTGAGTCTCTAAACCACTTAAAATCCCTTGTGTCTTTTACTTTATGTCATTTACATTATGCACTTACCTGCTATAACTGCTATGTATATATTAACTGCTTACCACTGAACTAACTCTAAGAAGAATGTATGTTTGATTATGAATATATCAATAAAGGGGATTTTTTACTTATTCTGCTGTGCTTGAAAAGATTCTTATGTTTGTCATATGCTAAATCATTAGCAATACAAAATAAAAGAGAAAAGTATTTGAAATTAAAAAGGATCTATTGTGTGCGTACTGGGAACTAACAATTGGTATCAGAGCAGGTTCTCATGCTATATTCAAAAGCTAATCGCTTTGAGTATGATCCTAGGCACAAACATTGTTCTAAACTTAGTTTAGTAGTAAGTCACTTGTTATATGCAGATGAGCTCACACGTTGGAAATATTGTGTACAGATAGATATGTTTATACACCTGAAGCTACTCAGATTGGTCCATATTCTTGATTGCCATATCAACAAGACCAATCCCTACCTACAGTCAATCTTGGAGTCTAAAGACCAGGCTAGGAAGCTCAAGAGACATCAACAAAAAAGAGTCAAACATCCACCAACCTAAAAAGATGAAAAGGTCATACATGCTAAGAAATGCTTATCCAGAAAAGAAAGAAGAACTTCACAAACATGTGTTTGGCCAACCAGCAGCTGGATGTAAATCTTGTGAACTCAAAGATGTCAAAGAATTAAAGATTTTGAGATTCTCTTAGCTTACATCTTCAAGACCACGACTGACTGATTGAAGGTCAATTGGAGCAACAAGCTGTCAGGAGTAAATGAGAAACTATGCACATCAATGCCTAACCTCAGTATATCAAAGTTAAATGAATGTTAAGAAATTGACAGTAAAAAGGTACGGTTCCTCACTAATATAATTATGTACATCATGTAGCACCTCATTATGAACTATAATAGCATTCTTTCATGGAATCATAATCTACCTAAAAAGGTGACGAGAGAAAGTACACTGAGGTTAGAAACTCAAATGCTTACAAACTTTCTCTCCATCCAAGTTTTAGGTTGAAGATGACATCTTGAAAGAAATCTAAAATGGGTCATAAGAATATCACAGGTTAAATTAATCTCATGTGGAGTAATCTTTGCTGAAGGATTAGTATGTATGTACAAGCTTGTGTTCTAAGGGTTTGATAACACATAGAGTATGATCAGTTCTACAAGAGTATCTTGAAGATTCGTAGAAACTGATCACCTCCATGAATCAACCAAATACACATAAGTAATAATATTGATTCTCACTCTGTGAACATTTAAACTCTGTGAACATAACCAAGCAAATAATAAAACCATCAAAGAAAAGAGTGTTTTATTAAAATGGCAAATCTTACACACATTCATCATCATGCATCTCAAAATGTAATATCTAATTTAGTTACATGCATGAATACGATTGGTGATTAATATGATGTTAATTCTAATATATGAGGAATATGGATTTCGGAGACTTGTAAAACCCTAACTTATTATAAATAATTAAATTTTCTCTACTCATTATCTTGAAATAATACGGAGTTAATTTGATATAATATTTTGGTTATGGGTGAAATATACAAATTTTGCAAAATAAGTAAGTGGTTATAAAATATTCATTGTTGTCGGTGAATATTCGTTTGGTCATGGAATATTCTTTTTGTCAGGAATATCCGTACGACGGTGCAGTCATTTGTGGACCCCATAACAGAATAACTGTCGGATGAAGAAAACGACAAGTTTGGATTTTATAAATAACAGCGTAGTTGATACCGTTAACACTGTTGGAATACTCGGTTGTTAAAATACAGTAATATGCGTGGTTGCACAGTAGCACACGGTATTGCACAGTATTTTCGAATTATTGATTCTTACATAAGAAGGCACTACTCAATAATTATTAAAGTAATTACTGTTTAATATTTTATTTTATTGGTTCAATAATTGCTACGTTGATATTTTATATTATTGTTGTTTCAATAATTATCACCGCACATTATCTCCTTTATCAGATCAATAATTCATATTATTTGAATAATATTATTAGATAATATTATTGGCAATGTCTAAGGAAGTTCTGTCGAAGGAGAGTTTTATCACCTAATTGCGCGCCAGTAAGGAGAAATTCTTATCAGAAAGCCCCCTCTTTCTAGGGAACGACCTGGTTGTCTTAATTGTGATTTTGTAATATTATTTGTGAATAATTAATTACTGATTTATATGATAAGGAAATATTTATTTTTATGTGGATATAATTGAAGAAATTAATGTTGAGGTGTTTTATCAGTATTTTTGTCAGAATGGAGGTAATAAAAATCAAATCAGTGTTCTTAAAGCTCTATTGCGTGAGTTATAATTTTAATCCGACTGTTAGATCGTTGTGATCTTATACATATATAAGTTGAGTATATGTCCACAAATTTTGAACCGTTAAAAATTAACGTATGATTTGTTATGAATTTTATGAGGTATTAAAAATCGTCCGTTTGTGGATTTCGGATATATTCTGTTTGGAATTTGAAAAAACTTAATGCTACAAAGTTGTAGAGAATTCGATTTCGTGTGGAATGGATATAAAATTTGTATTTTTCTGATAAAAGGGCTATTTATTATGAATTATTGAAGTTTCAGAGATTAAATATTTTTATTAAAATTTAGGGTGTGACCCACTTTTGATTTTTAAAACATGTGGGCTGCTGAAAATTTTTCAGAATTGGCATGCTGGCTTAATCAACAAAGGATGCGTAGAATTGATTTTAAAAATAATATTATTTTATTAATTTAGTCTCCTTTGGCGTTTTAGCATTTTTCTATAAATATGGTGCTTAGTTAGAATTGAAAATCACACTAGAAACACGTTTTCTTTCTCTCTATATTATCGAGCGTATTTTGTGAGTATTTAGATACTTTGAGAGTTAGTATTCAAGGCAAGTTTTCTTCGGCTTTACATCCGATATTCCGATTAGAAATACTATTATTTTGAGGTAAGGGATGTTATTTTTTCGTAGTGATGTTATTCTTTCAATATCATTATATTGAAATATTGATATAAATTTTATTGTGGACTTTCTACCTTTTTGGGTCGGAGTTACTATTCACGTATACGATACTATTCACGTATACGACACTATTCACCGAAAAAAATGAAATTTTCTCTTTTTCGTCCCAACTGTCTTTTATGGTTACTATCTTTGATTGTATCCATGTTTTGATCTTTATTTTTGAATTCTACTTCACAATTGGTTATTATGGAGTATTATTGAATTTAGATAAACCGAAATACGAATCCCTAATATTTATCCTTCTGTCTCATTGGATTAGTTTTCTCTAAAATGTTTTTCATCATCCTCAGTCCTTAATGGTGATACTTGATGAATATCTTTGGCCCATAGTGCAAAGATGAACATGTGTTGAGATGAACATGACCAACTGGTGATATAAATGAATATCTTTGGCCCGTAGTGAAAAGATGAATATTTGATTTAAGATGTATATTAATTGATGTTACATGGATAAAATATTGATGATGGACTTTTAAATTCATAGATGATAGTAGGATTCATTCTCTACTTAACTCTTCTAATGAATTGTTGTTTCCGCTGCAGTTGTTGATCTAAAACTTGTTGTCTATTATATTCTATCAGATTTTTCCCTGTTGAAGACTAAGGATAATTTTTTGTATATTACCTTAGTCATAATATTCTTTACTGGACTAGTTGAGCTCACCCTTTTCCTTTTTATTCCATTTTTCTTCTCAGGAGGTGAGAATATAGCAGGAACTATCCGGGGTATGGAGTGATGATTCTAGAAAGTTATTTTAGCAGTCCTCACTATTTTATAAAATAGTGTATCAATAATTATAATGAGGACTCCTTTTGAGTTTTAATACTGTCTATTAGACAATATTTGTATTTAAACTCACAGTATATGTGTTGTCATATTTTGCACTATAATTGTATTAATGAAGTTATATTTATTTATGTACCATGTATTTGACGACTCAGAATGGGTGATGTATACCTATTTTGGGGGCGGCACAGTTGGTATCAAGGCCAGGTTGTATGGTCTCTAGAGGAGATCAGAGAATAGAACTAAGAGGGGAGAGACGAGTAAATCCTTCGTTAGTGTGTCCTACCTAAGATTATTTGTTGGTCGGTCATAATATAGGGATATTATGTGATATGTTAATTTATTTAATTAACCCTTATTTTATGTTAGTATTTAAGGATGGCAGCTGAGAACATTAACAATGGAGTAAATGAGACCGTGGAAACACCCTTAATCACCACCCAGGGGAACATGCAATAGAAAGGCAATATTCCTCCTGTAAACAATAATACCGAACAAATGGTGGATGATGGGATGTTTAGAAGCTTTTTGCAGTTCATACAAAATTAGACGAGGGAGAATCGTGTACAAAATACGGGTGGAAATGATAGCAACGCGCAGTTTGTCACAGCCAAGCAGTTTAAAGAGTTGGGACCACCAGAATTTTAAAGAAAGCCGGATTCGATTAAGGCGAAAACATGGGTCAAGAAAATTACCAAGATATTTGATGTCTTGGGCTGCACGAAGGAATATAAGGTTCCATTCGCCACATTTATGTTCCATGGTGAGGCAGATTACTGGTGGGAATCTGTGAAGCATACCCAGCCTGTCGCACTCAGCATGTCTTGAGAAACGTTTCAGAAACTGTTCAGTGATAAGTACTTTCCTAAAAGTATTCGTCATATGAAAGAGGTAGAGTTTATCAGACTAGAACAAAACAACATGACTGTGTCTCAGTACGAGGCGAAGTTCATTGAGCTATCCAGGTTTGCACCTCATTTGGTAGAGAATGAGGAATGAATGACACGAATGTTTCTGAGAGGTCTAAAAGCTGAGATTCGACAATATCTTATCTCTCATAATTTTTTTTTATATTCAGATGTTGTAAATAAGGCTCAATTATTAGAGCGAGATAATGAGTATGTTCAACCGAGGGACCACAACTAGGGTCATACCGGTGACAGCAGTCATCGAAGTGATGATAACCAGTGCAGAGGAAAGAATACGAACAAAAACGGTAACCACTCGGGTGGTAATCATGGCCATGATAACATGAGAGGTGAGTCAAGTGGAAATTTCAAAAAAAGGAGATTCAACAATGATGGGAAGGCATCAACAGCAACACCAGCACCAACAATAAACTCTAAGGGAGGAGAACGACTGCCAGTTAGATGCTACAGATGCGGAGAGGAGGGACACATAAGTCCAAACTGTTCACAGCATTCCAAGGTGTGTTTCAATTGTGAAAAAGATGGTCATATAGCCCGATTTTGTCCAGTATAAAAGTCAAGTCCAACTGGGATGGCGACACCAAAGGCGACTACGGACAAAATAAAGTCGGTGGTTCAAGGGAGGGCGTTTGTCGTGACTGGCCAAAATGCGAGAAACCCGAACGAGGTGATCATGGGCAAGCTAATTTTAAACTCTTACGAAGTTTATACCTTACTAGATACCGGTTCTACCCATTCTTTTATCTCTCCTGCTTGTGCTCAACGTTTAAACTTGACTCTAGAGAAATTAGACTTTGACTTATCTGTGGAGACTCCATTAGGAGAAACCTTTATCACATCCACTGTTTATAAATCTTGTTTGATCCAAGTTGGCACAATCACATTACCTGTTGATCTTATCTCTTTAAAGATACTTGCATTTGATGTGATTTTAGGGATTGATTGGTTAACCACTCACCATGCCAAAATTGATTATTTTCATAAGGTTGTTAGTTTTCATATTCCTAACCAACCTGTTATACGAATTCAAGCAACCAAACCATTAAAGTCAATCACTGTCATATCAAGCCATAAAGTCATTCGTTTATTAAAAAATGGATGTCAGGCTTTCTTAGCCCATGTTATGGACTTGAACAAAAACACGTCAGATTTGAATAATATTTCTGTTGTTAGTGAATTTCCTGAAGAACTTCCCGGTCTACCACCAGAACGTGAAGTTGAATTCTTTATTGACCTTGAACCTGGTATAAAGCCCATTTTTAAAACCCCATATCGAATAACTCCTATTGAACTTCAGGAGTTAAAGGTCCAGCTACAGGAGTTGTTGGACATCGGCTTTAGTCGTCCTAGTACATCTCCTTAGGGTGCTCCTGTTTTATTCGTAAAGAAGAAAGACGGGAGTATGCGACTTTGTATTGACTACCGGGAATTAAACCATGTCACCATCAAGAATATGTATCCATTACCTCGCATTGATGACCTATTCGACCAGTCGCAAGGAGCACAATTCTTTTTAAAGATTGATCTTCGTTCTGGATATCATCAACTGAAGATTAAAATTGAGGATATTCCAATGACTGCCTTTAGAACTCGGTACAGGAATTATAAATTCTTAGTCATATCTTTTGGATTGACTAATGCCCCTGCTGCTTTCATGGATATGATGAACCATGTATTCAATGATTATTTGGATCAATTCGTTGTTGTCTTTATTGATGACATCCTCATCTATTCCAAAAGCCGTGAAGATCATGAGCACCATTTGAAGCTGGTACTTCAAGGACTTCGTGATAACAAGCTATATGCGAAGCTGAAGAAATGCGAGTTCTGGCTTAAGGAAGTAGCATTCCTTGGGCACGTGGTGTCAAAATATGGAGTATCTGTTGACCCGGCGAAGATTGAAGCAATACAAAGTTGGGAGCAACCGAAGTCGGTGACCAAAGTGCGTAGCTTTCTGGGCTTAGCTGGGTATTATCAGAGATTCGTGGAAGAATTTTCTCGAACCGCTATCCTGTTAACTCAGTTGACTCGAAGAGATACATAATTTGTATAGAGCGAAGAATGTGAGAAGAGTTTCCAAGAGCTTAAGAGGAGACTCATTTCGGCACCTATTCTGACAATACTATCTGGTTCGGATGGATTTGTTATCTACAGTGATGCTTCAGTCAAAGGGTTAAGATGTGTTCTCATACAACATGGGAAAGTCAAAGCCTATGCCTCACGATAACTCAAAGAATATGAGAGGAATTATCCTACTCATGATCTAGAGTTGGCAGCAATCGTTTTCGCGTTAAAAATCTGGAGGCACTACCTGTATGGGGAGAAAGTGGAGATTTATACGGATCATAAAAACCTCAAATATTTCTTCACCCAAAAGGAACTCAACATATGGCAACAACATTGGCTTGAGCTGTTGAAAGATTACGATTATACCATTCAATATCATCCTGGAAAAGCAAACATTGTAGCTAACGCATTGAGTAGAAAATCGTATGCGGGTACGAGTGCGATGTTGTTAACACAAATACTCATTTTGTACGACTTACAAAGGATGGAGATAGCGTTAAAGGCTCCAAGTACCCACGTGAGGATATTAAACATACGAGTAGAACTAACTTTAATCGATAAAGTTAAAGATGCTTAAGCTACGGACCTGGGGCTGATGCATATGAAGAAGAAAGTGTAAGAAGGTGCTATTCCAGAAGCAAGAATCGATGAAGAAGGAATACTTCGAGTCAACTCCAGACTTTGTGTTCCTAATGATTCTGACTTGAAGCATAGAATCATAATGGAGATACAAAACACACCGTTTGCAATCCATCATGGGAGTACCAAAATATATTATGATCTTCGACATATATTTTGGTGGAGCAATATGAAGAGAGAGATTGCGGAGTTTATTTCGAGGTGTTTAACTTGTCAACGTATAAAGGCAGAGCATCAAGTGCCAAAGGGTCCATTACAACCACTTGAGATTCTGAAATGGAAGTGGGAACACATTACCATGGATTTCGTTACGGGTCTTCCCAAAGTTTCTCAAGGCATAGATGCGATTTGGGTTATTGTTGATAAATTAACCAAGTTTGCTCATTTCTTTCCTATAAGTGAGACTTATTCCCTGGAACATCTTGCTCGTATGAACGTAAATGAGATTGTAAGATTGCATGTCATGCCAATATCTATAGTTTCGGATCGTGACCCAAGATTCACTTCACAACTTTGGGTTAGCTTATAGAAAGCTATGAGCATGGATTTACAATTCAGTTCGGCATACCATCCTCAAACGGACGGACAATTAGAGAGGACTATTCAAACTCTTGAAGATCTATTAAGACTCTGTGTCCTAGACTTCAAAGGGAGTTGGGATAAGTATTTACCATTGGTAGAATTTTTCTACAACAACAATTATCAAGCAAGTATAGGTATGGCTCCATTCGAAGCGTTGTATAGACGAAAGTATTATTCTCCAGTATGCTGGGATGAGGTGGGTGAAGCAACTTTGTTGGGAACGGAGTTGGTATGCATGACTACAGAAAAGATCTAAATGATTCGACAACGTATAAACACCTTACAAGATCAACAAAAGAGTTATGTTGATCTTCATCGAAAGGACGTGAAATTTAATATTGGAGATTATGTACTATTACGTATTATGAAGGGAGTTACAAGATTTGAGAAGAGAGGAAAGCTCAATCTATGATTTGTTGGTCCATTTGAAATTCTTGACCGAATAGGAAATGTGGCCTATAGACTCGCATTACCTCCAAGCATGTCTCGTGTTCATAATATTTTTTATATATCTATGCTTCGTAAATATGTGAAAGACCTGAACCACATTATTGCGTTAGAACCAGACGAGATAGCCGAAGATTTAACGTACGAGGAGGTACCAGTCAAGATATTGGATAGAAAAGAGCATGTCCTATAAACAAAGGTTATACCACAAGTCAAGGTTTTGTGGAGGAACCATGCTATTGAAGAAATGATCTGCGAGTTGGAATCGAAAATGAAAGCGATGTACCCTAACCTTTTTGAAACACCAGGTATGTACGTCAATTTCGAGGATGAAATTTCATAAGGAAGGGAGGTTGTAAGACCCTAACTTATTATAAATAAAATTTATTTTTCTCTACTCATTATCTTGAAATAATAAGGAGTTAATTTGATATAATATTTTGGTTATGGGTGAAATGTGCAAATTTTGCAAAATAAGTAAGTGGTTATAAAATATTCATTATTATCGGGGAATATTCGTTTGGTCGTGAAATATTCTTTTTGTCGGGAATATCCGTACGACGGCGCAGTCATTCGTGGCCCCCATAACAAAATAACTGTCAGATGAAGAAATAACAAGTTTGAGTTTTTATAAATAACGGCGTAGTTATTACCGTTAACACTGTTGGAATACCCGGTGGTTAAAATACAGTAATACGTGTGGTTGCACAGTAGCACACGGTATTGCACAGTATTTTTGAATTATTGATTCTTACGTAAGAAAGCACTACTCAATAATTGTTACAGTAATTACTATTCAATATTTTATTTTATTGGTTCAATAATTGCTGCGTTGATATTTTATATTGTTGTTGTTTCAATAATTGTCACTGCACAGTATCTCCTTTATCAGATCAATAATTCATATTATTTGAATAATATTATTAGATAACATTATTGGCAATGTTTAAGGAAGTTCTGTCTAAAGAGATGTTTGGTCACCTAATTACGCTCTAGTAAGGAGAAATTCTTATCGGAAAGCCCTCTCTTTCCTGAGAACGACCTGGTTGTCATAATTGTGATTCTGTAGTATTATTTGTGAATAATTAATTATTGATTTATATGGTAAGAAAATATTTATTTTTATATAGATATATTTGAAGGAATTAATGTTGAGGTGTTTTATTAGTATTTTTGTCGGAATGGACGTATTAAAAATCAAATCAGTGTTCTTAAAGCTCTATTGCGTGAGTTCTAATTTTAATTTGACCGTTAGATCGTTGTGATTTTTGGATATGTTATACATATATAATTTGAGTATATGTCCACAAATTTTGAACCGTTAAAAATTAACGTATGATTTGTTATGAATTTTATGAGGTATTGAAAATCGTCCATTTGTGGATTTCAGATATTTTCTTTTTGGAATTTGGAAAAACTTAAAGCTACAAAATTGTAGAGAATTCGATTTCGTGTGGAATGGACATAAAATTCGTATTTTTCTGATAAAAGGGCTATTTATTATGAATTATTGAAGTTTCGAAGATTAAATATTTTTATTAAAATTAAGGGTAGGACCTACTTTTGATTTTTAAAACATGTGGGCTGCTGAAATTTTTTCAGAATTGGCATGCTGGCTTAATCAAAAAAGGATGCGTAAAATTGATTTTAGAAATAATATTATTTTATTAATTTAGTCTCCTTTTGGCGTTCTAACATTTTTCTATAAATAGGGTGTTTAGTTAAAATTAAAAATCACACCAGAAACACATTTTTTTCTTTATATATTATCGAGCGTATTTTGTGAATATTTAGATACTTTGAGAGTTGCTATTCAGTGCATGTTTTCTTCGGCTTTACATCCGATATTCCGATCAGAAATACTGTTATTTTGAGATAAGAGATGTTATTTTTTTTCGTAATGATGTTATTCTTTCAATATCATTATATCGAAATATTGTTATAGATTTTATTAGGGAATTTCTACCTTTTTGTGTCGGGATTACTATTCATGTATACTGTACTATTCACGTATACGACACTATTCATAAATATGACACTATTCACCGAAAAATGAAATTTTCTCTTTTTCGTCCCAGATGTCTTTTATGGTTACTATCTTTGATTGTATCGATGTTTTGATCTTTATTTTTGAATTCTACTTCACAATTGGTTATTATGGAGTATTATTGAATTTGGATAAACCGAAATACGAATCCCTAATATTTATCCTTCTGTCTCATTGGATTCATTTTCTCTAAAATATTTTTTATCATCCTCAGTCCTTAATGGTGATAGTTGATGGATATCTTTGGCCTGTAGTGCAAAGATGTATGACTACCCAATGAATATCTTTGGCCCGTAGTGCAAAGATGAACAGGTGTTGAGATGAACATGACCAACTGGTGATATAAATGAATATCTTTGGTCCGTAGTGCAAAGATGAATATTTGATTCAAGATGTATATTGATTGATGTTATAGGGATAAAATATTGATGATGGACTTTTAAATTCATAGATGATAGTAGATTTAATTCTCTGCTTAACTCTTCTAATGAATTGTTATTTCCACTGCAGTTGTTGATCTAAAACTTGTTGTCTATTATATTCTATCAGATTTTTCCCTGTTGAAGACTAAGGATAATTTGTTGTATATTATCTTAGTTATAATATTATTTACTGGGCTAGTTGAGCTCACCCTTTTCCTTTTTGTTCCATTTTTCTTCTCAGGAGGTGAGAAAATAGCATGAACTAGCCGGGATATGGAGTGCTGATTCTAGAAAGTTGTTTTAGCAGTCCTCACTATTTTTGCAAAATAGTGTATCAATAATTGTAATGAGGACTCCTTTTGAGTTTTAATACTGTCTATTAGACAATATTTGTATTTAAACTCACAGTATATGTGTTGTCGTATTTTGCACGATAATTGTATTAATGAAGTTGTATTTGTTTCTATACCATGTATTTGACGACTCAGAATGGGTGATGTATACCTATTTTGGGGGCGTCACAGGACTAACCTGGTAGAACCCATTTAACTATGGGTACCAAAATTGAAATATATCTAACCTGCAGGTACTTAGTATAACTGACCACACTAAGGAATGCAGAAGTAGAAGACTTTAGTCGAAGAAAGATTCAACCAGCAGAAGGCTTGTGACTGTTTCAGAAATGATTCTGATAAAAATTACTATATGTCAAAGCCTGTCCTTGAAGACTCATTGAGCTAACTTGAATAAAGCTCAAATGGCTGCTGATCTTTATATAGAAACAAGTCATTCAACCAAATATGAGAAGGGTCTTATATGCGCAATCATGCAAAGCGTTTCACATAAGAAGAATCCTCAAGGAAGCTCACATAAGAGGATCATTGAGCATCAGTCATAAGGTACTCATTACGGGACCAGAACTTTACAAACACAAGACTGCCAAAGAAGACTACGTTCGTAGTGCTGTCAAATGATCTTAGAGTGATCTATCCTGAAGATATCCATGCCTACGATGTAAGGAGGTTTAATTGATAATGGTGATTTCAGTCAGAAGGAGATATGCAAGGCTACCTTCTAATACACCTAAAGAAAAGGAAATCACATCCTTCTGAGAAGATAGTATCAACCATGGGGGAATAGTGATCTGTTAAGGAACAACATCACAATCAAATGGCAAATCACAATTCTCTTTAAAGCCTAAATCCATTAACCCTCCAGAGCCTTGCCCAAATCACAATCAACTATCTCTCATAAATCTCTCTGAATCAAATACCCATATTCCTTGAACTATTCAAATGGCAGATTGGCGAGTAGGAACCAAGTCATTTGAGAAATCCGACAAGAAGTTCAGAGACATTCTTAAACTTGTGAAGAAGGCTGGATTCTCAGAATGCCTTGAGGCAAGCACTCGGGTATATGCTAACTTGGTTAAGGAGTTTTACTCAAATGCTTCCATAAACTCTGGAACCCTTTCTACCAAGGTTAAAGGTCAGTCTCTAAAGCTGAAATCTTTTGACTTCAATCAATGTTTAGGCTTTCTTGACCAAGGACTGAAAAGCCTTGATGAGATTGATACGGAACAAACAAAGGAGATCATGGGATACCAAAGAAACCCTAGTCTGAAGGACATGAAGAAGGATTTTCCAGAGGAGTTCGAGTTCCTTGTTGAGATAGTGGGCAAATGTATACTATGCAAGGATACTACACATGACACTGTGCTTGATCAGCAGGTGAAGATTATGTATGTAATAATTCTGAAGAGGCGAGTAAACTTTGGAGTTATCTTGTTCGATCAAATCTCTAAATAGGTGGAAAAGGTTGAGTTGAAGAAGTCAACAGATAAACCCCTTACCAAGGTTTTTCATGGAAGACTGTTGAGTATTGTGCTAAAGAAGAAACTGGGAGGCAAGATCAAGGATGATGAGGGAGAATCTCTAAATATTCACAAAGTGATGTCCCCACAGCTGTTCATAAACTGGAAGAAAAATCCTAAGGAAAATAAGAGGCTAATAACTGCTGGGAGCAGTAGTAAAGTCTCTGTAAAGAAGAGGAAGGCGAAAGAAGTGGAAAGCTCTGAATCTGGTGACTCTGTAACAGTAACAACCACGCCAGCAAGGAAGAAACCCAAGGGTGTGAAGAAAAATGAGACCCTACTAAGAAGTCTCTCCATTGAAGACAAGAATTAAGGTGTAAAGGTCTCAACTGCAGAGACCACAAAGAGGAGAAGTAAGAGATTACTTCAAAGGCTATCCAGAAAGAAAGTCAAGGTGGTAAACAGGCCAGCCCCAGTTCCTCAAGGAAGTACATTTGACAAAGAAGAGGACGTAGAGTCAGAAGATGAAAAGGAAACTGAAAGTTTCAAGACTGAGTCCCCAAATAACAAATCCAGCGATGAAGTTGAAGCTGGATTCATGAAAGAAAATGTAAACCCTGCTGAAGAAGAAGAATGCACAAGCCTTGTGGCTGACTCTTAGAACATTCACTCTGATGATGAAGAAAAGCTACAAGATGACCCAACTGCATCTCCAAATGCACAAGCTCCAACTAGCCCATAAGATGGGTCAAATGATGTTGACTCCGAAGAAGAAGGACCTGCCCCTGCCAATGCAGAACATCAAGAAAGTCTGTCTGATGATTCAAAGACCTCATAGTCTGAAGAAGAAAAAAAGTCTATCTCTCCCATAGATGAACCTCTAAGGAGAAGAAAGAGTTACAGACTACTTGCTAAATTTGTCCCAAAGAAGCAAGGTGAATCGTCCACTGCAATTATTGAAGTGAGTGATGATGAAGCTGAATTCGAGGGAAAAGATGCTGAAGAAAGCACTAATGATGAAACTCAGCCTGAAGAATTCTCTGATGAATCAGATGAAAGAAGCCAGCATGATACAAGCTCAGAAAGAGAAGAAACAGAGAAGGATTCCAGCTCTGCAACTCAGGGATCAGAGGAACCAAAATACTATCATGTCCTCTCTGCAGCAAAAAATCACCAGGAGAATAGTGGTGAAAGTCTCTAATGAACCACCAGAAGTACCTCCAGAAAGATGGGTAAACTATGGAAATGAACAGCTCAAGGTTGTGAGGATGAGTGCATTTGAAGTGTTTAAAAATTGGAACAACATGGAGATGGGCTGCACTACTATCCTCTATAAACCTGATAATCTGTGACGCCCCCAAATCCAGGTACTTGAAACCTGAACTTGGTGCTTCACGATACCATTTCTATGAGCGAAATAATACTAATAATAATAACAATAATATAAAAATCAACTTAATTTACATATTCGTCAGAGTCTGAATCCCAAGTACATATAACCTTTAAACATTCATTACAACCCATGATGGTTAATATCATACTTGTCTTAATAATATCATACTAATACATAAACTATCACAAATCTTATTTGGTTAGCTTTATTTTCCCTTTGTTTCTACATGAGCTTTCTGGTTCTTCACACTTGGCTGAAAATATTTAAATTAAGCAAGGATGAGCATTTGAGTGCCCAACAAGTAATAACAATTATATATATAAGCTAAAAGAATTTAAATACTTTCTTTATACTACCCTTCTACAACGGTTTCAATAGTTGAGAAGTAATCTGTACCAATAATAATAACATAACAACCCTCTTTCAAATTTTTGAAATTACGTAATGACTATAACTAGGGTTAAGGTGACATACTATGAACATTATTTTCATTTTCGAAAAGGTTAAACAGAACTTCATCTGTAAATCGTCATGACTTACGGGCACGGGGGTGATCAGCCCGTTGTTCCCTGTATTGATCAACACTACATGCAAGAACGAGGGTATTGTTCACTTTGTCTGCCTTGGGCGCATAAAAGTTTTCCTGTGTAGGGCTGTTCATACTTGTCTGGGTTCCAAATCAAAGGTCTTATCTTGTTTAACAATAATCTATAATTCAACATATATATACGGGTAATTGACAAAGGTGTATCAACATGTGATTAAATACAATGATTATCTAAGTTGGGACACTTGTAATACTATTTATAGAAATTAACGAACAGAATATAAATCTGAATTATCATATACTAACATGTTGATAATCAATGAGCGTATATAATATAAAGTTAATAATCTGTACATTAGTAATATAATTTCATAAATATTCTTATTCATGTCCATTGCATAAAGAAAATGCAAAGGTAAGATACTTGCCTGATGCGCTGCTTACAATTTGCAACTTAGTTTTATCTTTTATCTTACGACCTATCATTAATAAGATCGTTCGTTCGATTAGAACAATATACTATAACACATAGTACTGCATTTCGCAGTCAGCGCATAACAACCATTGAATAACAAATAATCACATATCTGATTAAATTATCTAAGTCCAGATCAATTTCTGAATCATGTCGATGTACCGACAATTTTATCGGGTAATTATCGAGTCTAAGACTCCAATCTGTAACTCAATATCTGTAAGTATCGGTCATATTATTTTTAAATGACTTATAATAATTTTAAAATATTTATTATAATTTATTATGAATTTTCAAACCTCGGAATCATTATTAAATAATTTAAATACTAAACAATTCTATTATCATTAATATTTAATTAATATTAAACTATTAATGAAACCATTGCTAAAATATTAAAGTTATTTATAATAACTCAAAATATTTTTAAAGTATTAATATTACCCTTAAATGATTTTTAAAACATTTAAAATCATTTTTAAATAATTACCATTAATATTAAAATATTAATGTTCTATTTATCAAAATATTAAAAGTTATTATTCATAACTTAAAATATTTTTATTTCATTTATATCCTTTTAAATGATTTTTAAATTAATAAAACCATTTTTAAACTATTTATTTAATATAATTATTAAATAAATTTAATACCTTTGATAATAAGTTAATAATCATTAACATTAAATTATTAATGAAATTATCCTTTAAATATTAAAAGTTATATTTTATAACTTAAAATATTTTTAAATACCTTATTATTATTTAAATTGATTTTTAATATAATAAAATCATTTATAATTAATTTATTTCATTCATTTAGTAATTAACTTAATTATCATTGATCTTAATTTATTTATAAAAATTATCACATAATATTAAAAGTCATTGCAAATAACTTAAAATATTTTCTTATATCATAATATAATTTTAAATGATTTTTCAAATATTAAAATCATTTTTAACTAATTTATTTAATAATATAATTAAATAAATTAAATACCTTTAATATTCTAAAAATATTAAATATTTATGAAATATAATTAAAAACTAATTTTTAGAATTTAAAATAATTTTTAATAATTTATTTTGTATTTTTAATAATTAAAAACTATTTTTTTCTATTTATTAATTAATTTCTGAAAAATAATATACTGTCTGTCGCTAAAGGTCACCTATAACGACAGAACCGTCGCTATAGGTGTTCTTCGTGTTCTTCATACAAACCCAAAACTTCATTGCCGGTTTACTAGGTACCACATTTGACCAAGGATAATTCTTAGCTCGTAATGTTTCTGGGAATGGTATGAGTCAGATAGTGTAATATAAATGCACGACTACGAGATCCAATAACAAACATGTCCAAACAACTCATAACCAGCGAGATCTAGGCCCATGAACAAGCTGTCAGAGGCTGTTCTTCATTTTTGGGTTGCCCAGAAATGAAGAACAGTTCGAGCATGCAATTTCGGGCTTCCACTACATGTTGATCGTGTACTGTTTTTGTGATATATAAACTTCAGTGTGTAGACATCATTTAGTACAAGAGATCTAACACATAACATCAACTAAATCACAACACAATCGTCAGATCTAGTCTGGTCAAACAATGTCAGTCGTCATGCTCTTATGTTTTCTGGGTTACCCAAAAAAATAGTAAACATGATCGACTTAACTAGTTTGACCGGCCACAATCTTCAACCTGTTTACTATATATGTGATATTAAGGCATGATAATGTAGTCTAACAAACATACTACAACTTAGATGCAAGAACCATAACAAAACATCAAACCACTGTCAGATCCAAGCTCTTGAAGAACTTATCAGAGCTTTCTGGGCTCATTCCGGGTTACCCAGAAATGGCCCGGTCAATGCCGGTCAACGACCTTTGACCGGTAATAACTTTTATTCCAGACATCAAATGGCCCTGATTCTTTTTGAAGACTAAAGGCCATATTACAAGCTACCAAAAATAACTGAAAAACAACAAAAACCATAATCGAGCAAGGATTTATAGGGTCTGACATTCGTTGTCAGACCTCAAGAAATATTTTTCCCAGATTTTGAAGATTCATCAATTTGAAAACTTAGATGTTATGGATATGTATAATAACAACCCAGATCATCAAAATAGACTATAACTAACATATTCTAACACTCAAACATAACATTTAACAACAGAAAATTGGATAGATTTTTCAAGTAGGGTTTATACCTTCTTTGATCGATTTTGATTTCTAGGCCACTGATTTGTTTTGGGTGATGGTGGGGCTTGATTATGTGACTGGTATGCTACAAAATCCCGTGGGTTTTAGAGAGAGAGGCTCAAGTATGAGAGTTTGTGCAAAACAAGTGGGCAAATGTAATTTTTCTCTTTCCAATCTATATATAATACAAGTATGCAATGAACTTGGCTGAGCTAGAGCTGATTGCTGGCAATTTTGAGCATGTGGAGTTGTTAGGTTAGCTCACCAACTATCACACTTGTCAAGCTTTGTAATTTACATAATAAATAAAATCCAACTAGGGGTATTTTAGTCTTTTCGCATGGAATTTTAATGGCATTATTGTCATCCTTGCAAACCCTTAGGGTTTGACCCTTATGGTTTAACCCTAAGGTTTAGTACATAGCATTTGTAGTATTTCCATTTTAGGGTTTGCTCAAAAATAAAATTAAATAAATTTTAGTTTCTAAAATTTTGGAATTAGGGTTTTCTAAATATGATTAATTTTCTAATTACTTTATACAGGAACATTAGGTTTAGATCATATGATTATCATTAGCCTTGCGAAAATAGCAATTAGGGTTTAAGATTTTGATAATTAGGGTTAGCAATTTATAATTAGGTTTTCTAATTATCAAATTAGGGTTTAAAAATTTAGGGTTTCTAAAATTAATAATTGTAATTATAATACTTGTTAATTAATCACATTAACACAATTACAACCAATCTCGAACTCTAATTTGTGATTAAAATTAGGGTTTCTTATTTCCGAAATTAGGGTTTTTAAAATATCTTAGGGTTTTCTAGAAATTAATTAGGGTTTCCAGATTATAATTAGGGTTTACCTAATTAATCAAATAATTATATAATATACATCATAAAACATATAACATCGTCATATAACAGTCTTAAACTCACAGTTGATTTTCAAATTAGGGTTTTCCCTAGTAAAATTAGGGTTTAACCAATTAATATTAGGAATTTAAAATTAAACACCATAATTGACCAATCATCCTCAACACGTACATACAGCACATATTTATAGCACTGAAAAATCAAAATATAATTAATATTATATTATTATTCTCATACCTTGATAATAATCCAAAATTAGGGTTTGGATTCCATATCTGATTTATTCTTCATATATAACCTTAATAATTAAGGTAAAAATATTTAACTTAATAATCTATACTAAAATTGATATAATAAAATAATTATTATAATTATTCAAAAAAATCACTCCATATATTATTTAAATAATATATGATTATATTTTCATGGAAAATAATTAATACAAATATTTCTGCTATAAAAGTAATTATTATAAGAATATACTCAATAATTTCTAAAATAAAATTATTTGTAAATATTTATGTAATAAATATATTTTTATTTACCACATAAATACATAAACACATTATCTTGTACAAATCCTCATCCTTAAAATAAAAAAAAATATACGAAAAATTTCTTATTTATTTATATAGAAAATATCGGGTGTTACATTCACCCTCACTTAACAGACATCCTGGAAATATACATGGAGCCAACATCCCAGGGGGAGCAGGGGCAAGAAGATTAAACAGATGAATAGCCAATCAACAGACATCCTAGAAATATACATGGAGCCAAAGAGGTACATCTCTAACTAGTTAAGTATGTTCTGGATCCAGAATGTAAAATGTCATAGTGTATTAAATTCCATATTTTTAAATGACATTCGTGATTATCTGTTTTAGAAATACAGCTGCTAACTGTATATAAGATTCATTCATAACATGCATATGCACTTATTATTTTTGTCATAATCAAATAGGGGGAGATTGTCAGGAATAAGCATGAGAATGTTATTCCTATTTATATATGATTTGATTATGATATATATGAACGAATATGCAAGTATGCTTATATTAAGAAAAGTTGTAAAGTCCTTTAATAGATAATAGAAACATGTGTACAAGGACTTAGAATGAATTGATCAAATGTGTTAGGTTGATCCTACATAAGCAAAACTGATTTGTAAAGTCCTTAAAAAGAAATAATGTACAAAGACTACAAATATTCAAAGATCAAGCATGTTAGGTTGATCTTATAATGTAATAGATAGGCTTGTCTGATCGTCGAGAACTGCACCAGAAATCGTAGTCTGCCAGGAGAGTCAAGGAAAACTCGAGAGCTATCAAGGCAGAATCATAGCCTGCAAGATAGTAGATCTCGAAATTCGTAGACTGCCAGGAGAGACGAGGAAGGATCGTAGTGTGTCGAGAAGAACTTCCTCAGAGCCGTAGTCTGCTAAGGAAGTCATGTTCAAAATCATAGAGACAGCCTGCCTACGAGCCGACAGAGCATATGCCAAAGCCAAGTCAAGAATCGTAGACTACACCCGGAGTTGTAGAGTCTACTGATGCCGAAGCCAAATCAGGATCGTAGACTACACTCGAAGTTGTAGAGTCTACTGATCATATCTGAGGCAAAGATCGTAGTCGACCAAGATCAAATGAAGACACAGAGCATAAGGACAGAAATTGTAGTATGTCAAGATTTGATCTCGGAGTCGTAGTGTTTGCACAGCCAAAGCTGAATCGTAGAGTGCAGAACTAAGATGTGCTCACAATGCCAAGGCAGAATCGTAGAGCATATACGATTCTCAACAAATGAGCACTCCCAAAATATCCAAAGAAATGAAGCCTCTGGTCCAAGCTGCAATGTTACATCCAACCAGAAGGAAACCAGAGAGCACTCAATGAATGACATGCAAGCTAACTGAAGATCTAAGCACCAACCCAATCAACATTCAGATTGAGTTGGAAAGCTATTCGAGATGAAGTCTTCTACAAGTTGATCAGAAGAAGACTTCAGTAATTGACTAAGGAAAAGTCAGCAAGTGTAGTAGTTGTCAAGTGAATAGAAGGAAACGATCTTGGAAGCAACCAGGATCGTAGTGCTTACCGAACAAAGAAGGAACTGATGGAGTGTACACAGAGATACTGGTCAGCCTCTGAAGAATAAGGATAAAGTGATTAAGCATTGGGTCAGTCCATTGATGATAAGTGAACGAAAGATCACAAGGAGAAAGCGAGCTGGACACGCCACAAATTTGAAGTGTCTTGCTATTCAGAAGGGGGCCAGAATAAGGAGTCAAGCCATCAGTATCTGAGAACAGTAGAGGCAAACAGAAGCGTTGAAGCACTGCACAGAAGAAGGAAGAGGTGTTCTACATTGAAGATCCAATAAACACTCTTCAGGATCGTAGTGTTGACTCTACCAGTAAATGAGCAACATTCAACAAGACACTACGATCAGGTCCACGAAAGCATGCATCAGAATCGTAGAGTTCGGTCATCCAAAGATTAAAGCATTGGTAACGATTCAATCTGAAGATTGATATTCGGACAAGAGCTTATTGAGAGCATTGATGCAAAAGGACAACCTCTGATCAAGAAATTAGAAGGAAGAAATAAAGTTGTCGACTTGCCCAAGACATCAAAGTAACATATCTGACGGGGTAGGTGAAACAGTAGACTGCAGTGTCAAAAAGTCAGAAAAGGGGATGTCATGTAACATCTACAGGCTACACCAAATAACTCGAGATCTTCTAAGCAATTCAAATAGCTCCCAATGGGATGATTGCGAGGGAATATAAATCAATAAGAGCTTCAAAGATCAAAGGTTACTGGATTTGTTGAGTTTAGAGAAATGGTGGACTGATCTAAATAACGTAAAATAGTGAGTGCCAATGAAGGTCCGAAAGCTCACTTAACATTCCACCAAGAACACTTGGAGATAAACAGAGTAAGAAGTTGAAGTGAGAGTTCTACTATGTAGAAGTGAGAGTTCTATTACAAGAAGAGTATTTTGAACTGCCAAGAGAAAGAAGAACATCGATGTCATCTTGATGTCTATCATGGGAAGACTCTAAGTACCAGAGAGAAGAGCTTACAATTATCTTAGCAAGTGCATTATGAGAAAGCATCAAGTATCAAGGAAGAAGATCACCAACGTCATCATGGTGTCAAATATGAGAAAGTTTCTAAGTACCTAACAGAAGAGCTTACAATCATCTTAGAAACTCATCACGTGCAGCCTTCAAGTAACAAGAAGAATGATCTTCACTATAGGTCAACTAGGGATCATCAGAAGTGGTTGAGTATCTGAAGAAGCTGAGCATTATGTAACACTCAACTGCACCTCAAGGATGATCACGTTAAGCTGCTAAGTATTTATAGATGAATAGCTTAAAGAACATCTTAGCAGCACCTCCAACAAATAAACAACATCAACAACAAGAAGCCAGGGCCTAAGGGGTCCTTGTCCGAAGGGACTAAATGAAGTTTCAAGCCTGCTAGGCTTGAAGAGTTCTTAGTGAACTGAAGTTGCAAGACTGCTGGCTTTGAAGAGTTCTTAGTGAACTAAAGTCCCAAGGCTACTGGCCTTGAAGGAATCTTAGTGATTCAAGGTGATGCCCTTCCTTAGTGAAAATCCTGATAGTTAAAAGCAGAAGAGTGGATTAGGAGCTGGAGTTTCTGAACCACTTAAAATCATTATGTACTTAACTGCTATAACTGTTATATATGTATTAACTGCTTACCACTGAACTAACTCTAAGAACACTGTATGTTTGATTATGAATATATCAATGAAGGGGATCTTTTACTTATTCCGCTGTGCTTGAAAAGATTCTTATGTTTGTCATATGCTAAATTATTAGCAATAAAAAATAAAAGAGAAAAATATTTGAAATTAAAACGGATCTATTCAACCCCTCCTTCTAGATCTATTGTGTGCCTATTGGGAACTAACAATTTCTAGATTTGATTAGATATGAAGGTTGAAGCATTTGGATAGCATCACAGATTCAAACTTGGAGCAAGAGAACAGATTTGCAATTCAACTTTCTATTCTTATCTTCTTTTTGATTCTTATTTGTATTCTTATGATGTTTATTCAAATTGTGGATGATGGATTTAATTCAACTATGAGTTAAACTCTATTTTGGGATTGCAATGGAATCTATTGCCTAGTTTATTTTGATATACTTCATTGCTAGTCTTATTGATTGTTATGAGATTATCTATTAAGATTCATGCTTATTTGCATAGTTGATTGGTCATCGATTACTGTGATAATCCATATGGACTTGAAAGACGAAGTATGGGTTTAGATTTGATCATAATAACTTATGTTTGTATGTTCTACATGTGAAGCCCCCAAATTCGGACTGCCACTTGGTCACTCGAATTCGGTTCATCACGTGCTCAAAGTATTACCATAATAACTAAAATTTAAGCATTCACAACGAAAGATCTAATTTAGAATAATATATAATTATTTATTATAATTATTTCCCTAAGTCTCGCAACCTACAATGCTTAATAGATTACATAATAATATTGAATAAAGACTTATTATGTGACGGCCCCAAATCCAGGTTCTCAAACCTCGGGTTTGGTGCTTACGATCCATCATCATCATAAGCATTCTATAAACTATTGCAGAATAATAAACATACATTTTTCATTATAATAAAGTCTTCTAACATTATCCCAAGGTCTATTAACCTTAACTTATACATACTTTAATTAAGTTACCCTTAGTAACACAAAAGGTTTACATTACCAATGTACATAATATAATATAATACATAAACATTCTCATTACCTATTCCTGCACTTTTCCTTTGCCTTTGTCCTTCTTGGACGTCTCTGGCATAGCAGAAATAAATGTCATGATATAGCAAGGGTAAGCAACAAATTTACTTAGCATGTTTAAATACAAGGAAGATATATCATGATTAGCAAGGAATTTATCGTTCAATGTTCAACAATAGAAATCAATTGTGAAAGAACATGAATTAAGTCTTGATAACTGAATATTCGAATAATTGAATAACAGATGTTGAGTGGTCATAATGACCATGAACATATGCTAAGGTTGTCAGTATTTAAACTGGTTCTTTTAATAAGTTTTGGTAATCAAGGGGATCAACATTTCATACCCGGTGTATTATGCATAAACACTTAATATACGAGCAATAATTTTTTTCAATAATGCTTTAATCAAATTGTTCTTTTTCCCAGTCTGGAGTTCTTATCAAATCAATTGATGAAGAACAGCTTTTAATAACATATTTGATTTAACAAATTTAAACATACTTGATCTAGTTGATACAATGAGCATAGATCCATATCTTAAACAATTCATGAATAAAAGAACTTTAACTAATTCACAGTTTAATAATAATAGAATCGGAATTTAATTACATCAAGTGCGAGTATCAATTACCAATATAGATGCGATTAATAAACAACAATTATTCACTAACATGCTTTGAAAATAATAACTCAAGTTTGAGTTAGAGAACTTGCCTCAATCGCTGTGTACTACTAAGCAATTTACTTTGACTTCTTTATAGAAAAGACCTATAATTGATCTTTCGTTTAGTCATAACATAACTCACTTATAATCTTATCATCTTATATTAAAGTGTCTAACATTTAAACATATAGTTAAGTATTTAGATATTACGTTTAAGTCTTAATGTTATTGTTATACTTTGATAGTCTTTTAATCACATCATAACTTGTACTTATAAGTTATCCCTTTTATATGTCATCTTAATAAGCTAGATAACATGTCAGTAAACTGAAATATCATTTCAGTAAACCAAAATATATTTCAGTATCCTGAAATCATCATTTCAGCCGACCAAAGTCAGCTATAGTAAACTAAAATCATTTCAGTAACCCTGAATCTATTTCAGTACCCTGACTTCTCAAATTAATCTACTACAAACATAATATAGTTCATTCCCTACCAAATTCAACAACTACGATTAAAAAAAAGTAAACTCTCTTATTTTAATCTCCCGTCTAATATTATTAATTAAATAATAATATTTCAAACTAATGTTACTAAATTTTAATTACATTTAAGTCTAATATTACCAATAATATTTTAATCTAATATCATTAGTCATATAAAGATATTTTAAATCATTTATTGAATTAATAAAAAATTTATTTAATTACTTTTTATTTCCCTAATTAATTCATTTAAACCTTTTTAAAACACCATACACAAAGTCACTCTTCACCACTGACTGAAATTCTCACCACAAATCTGCATCATCCTTACTTAAGGACCTCAAGTAATGAAATCATATTTTTCACATTTTTGACATCATATATTTAATTAAATTCATTTGACCATATAACATCATTTATATGAAAAATAACAAAACAACTCAAAAACAATTTCTTTTCTAGACAGTAGCTACATATAATCCTCTCATGAAAATAAATTTTTCTGGAAATTTTTAAAATTTATTTACTATATTTAAATAGTCCATAATGTCCAAATATTGCCAGATTTTTCGTAAATCAAAATTAACTCTAAAAATTCTGAGATTTTCAGGGTAGGCTCCTGTTATATACATGTACTTTCAGCAATAATTTCATAATATTTGGATCAATACATAGAGAGTTATTCGATTAAAGTTTTAAAAGTAGTCCACGACCGTAAAATGCATAACTCTCAAACCGTATGGCAAAAAATTCTCAAATTTTTACAGGAGCTACCTAACCTCTGATATTACCTCCCCAAATTTTCCTTGAATTTTTAAAACACATTAAGGGGATGAAACTGCCCTCGTGGCAAACTGGCCAGAGAGCTTTTTAAAGCTTTTTGTCCACTACGTGGACTGTTTTGATCAAAACTCATGCAACGACTGCTAAACACTTGATTTTCACGTTCTACCACTTAGGTTAACTAGTTAACATATATATCTAGCACCACTTTTCAACAGATCATGAAAAGAAGGTCTGGATTTAACATACCATTTGTTCAAAGGAAGCGAAAGCTAGGGTTTTCTAGATTTCTAGAAACCTAGTTTCATTTCTCTCCTTTTGAACCACTTTTAAATACTTGAACAAGTTAGATTCATACATGAATCAATATAAAATACATAAATAAATGCGTCCTAACTTCCAAATCACAAAATCCTTTTCTCCATCAAATCCATAAAAAGAAAATAAAATAAAGTCTAGAAATTAATTTTTTGTACCTTGACTTTTTAGCCTCCTTCCTTCTATACCCATAGTAGGTTACAAATCTTGAGTGCATGCTCATAAGCCCTCTACCTTTCTTCTTCTTATTCCCCGCGAGTTCCTCTCTCTCTCTCTCTCTTTCTAGTATTTTCCTTTTCTCTCTCTATTTCTTTCTTTAGCAAATAAAATGAGAGTAAAATGGATGTTCTAAATTTGCTAGCATAATCTAAATGATTAGATTGCATCACAAATCCATATCTTACTTACTCTCTCATCATAGCAAAGATAACTTGCAAGAAACACTTAATGTGTTGTCCAAATAAGAAGTTGCCAACTAAAGAAGTTGTTTACCTACTAAAGCTACCTAATCATTACATTCCACTCCGTTTCCCATTCCTCTAATTTCGGCCACATGCTCTCTTAATTCATCAATTTTGTTTTTTATTAGCTAGCTTAATTAATGACTATAATAACCTCTCTAAATGGGCTTAACAATTGGGCTTGCAATTAAATGTTTAATGGGCTTGAACTTTTATTATCATGCTTATTAAAAAAATTGAACTTGGGCTTCCCCATTAATTCAATTGGGCCATTATTATATTTATCTTATACATGACCTCTTGGGCTAATTTAATAAACCAATTGCCCTAAAATTAATTTTATCTACAAGTCGCACACTAAAAATATAATTGGGCTTATTTAATTATTTATTTTTCTTTCATTATTATCTCTTGAGCTTATGCTTATTATTATTAATAATCCCATATTATTATTCATTAATAATATTAACTCACTCACATAACCCAATTAGACTTGTCTTATTCAAGTTTATTGAGTATTTAATTAGGGTTTAACACCTTACATCTATTTTCTAGATTAATAAAATACATAGGTTAGTTCACTAACATATTTAACTTATTAGTGAGACTTCCTTTAAATATTATAGCATATTATTCACATAATCACTTAATCATCCATAATATATTACAGATTATTTAATATATTTATTTACAATGTACCATAGAAATTCTGGGTTATTACATTCTCCCCTCCCTTTAAGAATTTCGTCCCCGGAATTTCATTAAGGTTACTCAAAAAGATTCGGATAATTCTTCCTCATCTTTTCTTCAAGCTCTCACGTAGCTTCTTCAGCATTGTGGTTTCTCCATAGGACTTTGACATAATGTATAACCTTATTTCTCAATTTCTGCTCTTTCCTATCCAAAATTTCCATAGGAACCTCCTCGTACAATAAGTCCTTCTCGACTTGAATCGGCTCGTAGGATATCACACGCTTTTAATCCAGCTTTTACGGACGCAACACTGACACATGAAATACAGTGTGAATATGTTTCAGTTCAGGAGGTAGAGCTACCTTGTACGCCACTTCCCCTATCTTCTTCAGTATTTCAAATGGTCCAATAAACCTTGGACTTAGTTTACCTTTCTTCCCAAATCTTATCTTACCTTTCCAATGAGATACCTTCAAAAATGCGTAGCTTCTCACTTCGAAATCTCTTTTCTTGAGATGAATATCTACGTACTTCTTTTGTCGATCCTGAGCTGCTACCAGTCGAGCTCTTATCATTTTGATGATCTCCACAGTCTGATGCACCAATTATGGCCCCAACAATCTTCTTTCACCTACCTCGTCCCAATATAAGGGCGTTCTGCACTTTCTTTCGTACAGGGCTTCATACGGTGGCATTCCAATGCTTTCATGATAACTATTATTATACAAAAACTCCACCAATGGAAGATGATCTTCCTAGCTTCCCTTAAAATCCATCACACAAGCTCTGAGCATGTCTTCTAGTGTTTGAATCGTTCTCTCGCTTTGCCCATTTGTCTGTGGATGATACGCAGTACTCAACCTTAATTGTGTCCCCATTCTTTTTTGAAGACTCCTCTAAAAGTTTGGCGTGAAGCGCGGACCTCTATCAGACACGATTGATACTGGGACTCCATGTCTCGAAATTATCTCCTTTATATACAACTTGGCTAACTGATCCAAAGTATACCTGATCTTGATCGGTAAAAAGTGTGCAGACTTTGTAAACGGTCGACAATCACCCATATAGCGTCATAACCCTTCTGTGTTGCTAGAAATCCTACCACAAAATCCATTATAATGTGCTCCCATTTCGATTCTGGAATTTCCACCTGCTGTAATAGTTCACTTGGTAATTGATGCTCTGCTTCGACTCTTTGACAAGTTAAATAGCGGCTGATGCATTCAGCAACCTCTCTCTTCATGTTTGACCACCAATAATGTTGATGCAAATCTTGATACATCTTCGTGCTTCTTGGGTGTATTGAGTATCTCACATTATGCGCTTCTTGAAGAATCTCTTCTGTGACGCCCCCAAAACAGGTATACAACACCTATTCTGAGTCGTTAATAACATGGTACAGAAACAACTACAACTTTATTAATACAACATAAAAACTATGAGTGTAAATATAAATATTGTCATCTAGACAATATCCACACTCAAATAAGTCCTCATTACAATTATTGGAACAATATTTTACAAAAAAAATGGTGAGGACTACTAAAACAACTTCCTAGAACCTTCATTCCATACCCCGACTAGTACCTGCTACATTCTCGCCTCCTGAGAAGAAAATGGAACAACAAGGAAAAGGGTGAGCTCAACTAGCCCAGTAAAGAATATTATGACTAAGATAATATACAACAAATTATCGTTAGTCTTCAACAGGGATAAATTTAATAGAATACAATAGACAACAAGTTTTAATTCATTATTCGCAGCGGAAAATAATAATTCATAGAGAAGTTACGTAGGGAATGAAATCTACGATTATCTATGAATTTAAAAGACCATCATCAACATTTTATCCCTGTAACATCAATCAATAAATATCTTGAATCAAATAGTCATATTTGCACTACAGGCCAAAGATATCCATCAGTTGGTCATGTTTACCTCAACACCTGTTCATCTTTGCACTACGGGCCAAAGATATTCATCAGAAATTATTCATCTTTGCACTACAGGCCAAAGATATTCAGTTATATCATCATTTAAGACTGAGGATGATGAAAAATATTTTAAAGAAAACGAATCCAGTGAAGCAAAATAACAAATATTAAGGATTCGTATTTCAATTTATCCATGTCCAAAAATACCTTATCATAGTGAAGTAAAATTCAAGAATGATCAAAACATGAATACAATCAAAGCTAGTATCCAGAATAGATATTTGGACGAAAAGAAGGAAATTTCATTTTTTGGTGAATAGTAACTCGTGAATAGTAACTCATGAATAGTAGCCCCGACATGAAAAGTTCCAAATTTGATAAAAATTCAGATCAATACTTCGGCATAATGATATTGAAGAAAATAATATCATTTAAGAAGAAATAACATCCCTTACCTCGGAAAGACGGTACTTCTGACTGGAATACTAGATATAGTGCTGAAGGAAACTTGCACCGTAAAGCAACACTCAAAGTATCAAATACTCACAAGAATATGCTCGTTATAGAGAGAGAAATAGAGAAAAACTTGTGTTTCTGGTGTGATTTCAATTCTAACCTAAGCACCCTATTTATAGGAAAATGCTTAGAACACCAAAGCAGAAAATTTAATATAATAATAATATATTTATCAAATTTTCCTTAGCCCACCTCTAAACATCTGATCTCAGCCCATTTATATCACATGTTAGCCCACTTAAATGCCAAAAAACGTTTTTCTTCAAAATAATAAATAAAACTTCCAAAAATCAATTATTTCGGAACTTCAGAACTTCAATAATTCATAATAAATAGCCCTTTTATCAGAAAATTCGAATCTCGCGAGTTTTTATAGAAAATTCAATTCTCTACAACGTTGCAGAAGAAAGTTTTTCCAAATTCCAAACAAAAATTGACCGAAATTCACAAACGGGCGATTTTGCAGTCAATAATAAATTTTCGGTCAAGAATTGTGTCCACCAACACACAAAACATGTGTTAATCATTTAATGTCACAAAAATACTCTTCCTCCTCATATACTCATATATCCCACATTTATTGTAAAAATACCACCATCAATATATTATTAAAATAATATATTTAAATGAATTATTTTATCAGAAAAAGATAAAATATTAATTTTCAACAATTGTCACATTAAAATTTTTCTCTATCTATATCCACATAAAATAACTATTTTCCTCATCATATAAATCAATAATTAATTATACACAAATAATATTACAGAACCACAGTACTGGCAACCAGGCAGTTCTCAGGAAAGAGGGGGCTTTCCAATAAGGATTTCTCCTTACTGGCGCGCAATTAGATGACCAAACCTCTCCTTAGACAGAACTTTCTAGACATTGCCAATAATATTATCTAATAATATTATTCAGATAATATGAATTATTACTCCGATAATAAAAAATACTGCGTAGTGACAATTATTGAAACAATAGTAATATAAAATATCAACGCAGCAATTATTGAATCAATAAAATACAATATTGAACAGTAATTACTGTAACAATTATTGAGTATTGCCTTCTTACGTAAGAATCAATAATTGGTGCAATACCGTGTGCTACGCGTATTACCGTGTTTTAACCACCGGGTATTCCAACAGTATTAATGGTAACAACTACGCCGTGATTTATAAACAACTTATTTTTGTCGTTTTCTTCATCCAATCGTTTTCTGTTATGGGGCCCACACAAGGCTGCGCCATCGTACGAATATTCCCCAACAACAAGAATATTCCACGACCAAACAAATATTCCCTGACAACAATGAATATTTTATAACCACTAAAATATTTGCGTATTTTACCCATAACTAACCACATTAATCAAATCAACTCTTACTATTTCAGAATAATAAATAGAGGAAATTAAATTTTATTTATTAATAATTTGGGGTCTTACAACCTCCCCTCCTTATGAAATT
Organism: Panax notoginseng; assembly: GCA_016801055.1. Lineage (NCBI taxonomy): Eukaryota > Viridiplantae > Streptophyta > Magnoliopsida > Apiales > Araliaceae > Panax > Panax notoginseng. Next base: position 125,455,151 of record CM029022.1, on the reverse strand, counting down.
TCGTCCTCGAAATTGACATACATACCTGGTGTTTCGAAAAGATGAGGATACCTCGCTTTCATTTCCGTTTCCAACTCCCAGGTCATTTCCTCAATAGCATGGTTTCTCCACAAAACTTTAACTTGTGGTATGACCTTCGTGCGTAGGACGTGCTCCTTTTTATCCATGATCTTGACAGGTACCTCCTCGTACGTTAAGTCTTCAGCTATCTCGTCCGGTTCTAACTCAATAACATGGTTCGGGTCTTTCACATATTTACGAAGCACAGATATATGAAAAATATTATGAACACGAGACATACTTGGAGGTAACGCAAGTCTATAGGCCACATTTCCTACTCGGTCAAGAATCTGAAATGGACCAATAAATCGTGGATTGAGCTTTCCTCTCTTCCCAAATCTTGTAACTCCTTTCCATGGAGCTACACGTAATAATACATGATCCCCAATGTCAAATTCCACGTCCTTTCGATGAAGATCCACATAACTCTTTTGTCGATCCTGTGCCGTTTGTATACGTTGTCGAATCGTTTGGATCTTCTCTGTAGTCATTCGTACCAACTCTGGTCCCAACAACGTTGCTTCTCCCACCTCATCCCAACATACTGGAGAGCGACACTTTCGTCCGTACAATGCTTCAAAGGGAGCCACACCTATACTTGCCTGATAACTGTTGTTGTAGGAGAATTCCACCAATGGTAGGTACTTATCCCAACTTCCTTTGAAATCTAGGACACAAAGTCTTAATAAATCTTCAAGAGTTTGAATAGTCCTCTCTGATTGCCCGTCCGTTTGAGGATGGTATGCCGAACTGAACCGTAAATCCGTGCCCATAGCTTTTTGCAAGCTAACCCAAAATCTTGAAGTGAATCTTGGGTCACGATCCGAAACTATGGATACTGGCATGCCATGCAACCTTACAATCTCATTCACGTACATACTAGCAAGATGTTCAAGGGAATAAGTCTCCCGTATCGGCAAGAAATGAGCAGACTTGGTTAATCTATCAACTATAACCCAACTAACATTTATACCTTGAGAAACCGTGGGAAGACCCTTAACAAAATCCATGGTAATGTGTTCCCACTTCCATTTCGAAATCTCAAGTGGTTGCAATGGACCCTTTGGTACTTGATGCTCCGCCTTTACACGTTGACAAGTTAAACACCTCGAGATAAACTTTGCAATCTCTCTCTTCATATTGTTCCACCAAAATGTATGTCGAAGATCACGATACATTTTAGTACTTCCAGGATGGATTGCAAATGGTGTATTGTGTGCCTCTATCATGATCTTGTACTTTAAATCAGAATCGTTAGGAACACAAAGTCTGGAGTGGACTCGAAGTATTCCTTCTTCATTGATTCTTGCTTCTGGAATAGCACCTTCTTGCACTTTCTTCTTCATACGCATCAGCTCCGGGTCTGTAGCTTGAGCAACTTTAACTTTATCGATTAAAGTTGGTTCTACGCGTATACTTGACATCATCGCACTCGTTCCTGCATATGATCTTCTACTCAACGCGTCAGCTACCACGTTTGCTTTTCCAGGATGGTATTGAATAGTGTGGTCGTAATCTTTTAACAACTCGAGCCAACGTCGTTGCCGCATGTTGAGTTCTTTTTGAGTGAAGAAATATTTGAGGCTTTTATGGTCTGAATATATCTCCACTTTCTCCCCATATAGATAGTGCCTCCAGATCTTTAGCGCGAAAACGACTGCTGCCAACTCTAGATCATGAGTAGGATAATTCCTCTCATATTCTTTAAGTTGTCGCGAGGCATAGGCTATGACTTTCTCACGTTGCATGAGAACACATCCTAACCCTTTTCCTGAAGCATCGTTGTAGATAACAAATCCATCCGAACCAGATGGTATTGTCAGAACAGGTGCCGAAATGAGTCTCCTCTTAAGCTCTTGGAAACTCTTCTCGCATTCTTCGTTCCATACGAATTTGATATCCTTCCGAGTCAGCTGAGTTAACGGGGTAGCGATTCGAGAAAACCCTTCTACGAATCTCCGATAATAACAAGCTAAGCCCAGAAAACTACGTACATCGGTCACCGTCTTCGGTTGCTCCCAGCTTTGTATTGCTTCAATCTTCGCCGGGTCCCCAGATACTCCATGTTTCGACACCACGTGCCCTAAGAATGCTACTTCCTCAAGCCAGAACTCGCATTTCTTCAACTTAGCATATAGCTTGTTTTCACGCAGCCTTTGGAGTACCAGCTTCAAATGGTGCTCATGATCTTCACGGCTTTTGGAATATATGAAGATGTCATCAATAAAGACAACAACGAACTGATCCAAATAATCCTTGAATACTCGGTTCATCATATCCATGAAAGCCGCAGGAGCATTAGTCAATCCAAAAGACATGACTAAGAATTCATAATGCCCGTACCGAGTTCTAAAGGCAGTCTTCGAAATATCCTCAGTTTTAACCTTCAGCTGATGATATCCAGAACGAAGATCGATTTTTGAAAAGAATTGTGCTCCTTGTAACTGGTCAAACAGGTCATCAATACGAGGTAGCGGATACCTATTCTTGATGGTGACATGGTTTAATTCCCGGTAATTGATACAAAGTCGCATACTCCCGTCTTTCTTCTTTACAAATAAAATAGGAGCACCCCAAGGAGATGTACTAGGACGAATGAAATCGATGTCCAACAACTCTTGTAGTTGGACTTTTAACTCCTGAAGTTCAATAGGAGCCATTCGATATGGGGTTTTAGAAATAGGCTTTGTACCAGGTTCAAGATCAATAAAGAATTCAACTTCACGTTCCGGGGGTAGACCGGGAAGTTCTTCAGGAAATACGTCAGGAAAGTTACTAACAACAGGAATATTATTCAAATTTGACGTGTCTTTATTCAAATCCATAACATGGGCTAAGAAAGCTTGACATCCGTTTTTCAATAAACGAATAGCTTTATGACTTGATATGACAGTGATTGATTTTAATGGCTTTGTTGCTTGAATTCGAACAACAGGTTGATTAGGAATATGAAAACTAATCACCTTACGAAAACAATCAATTTTGGCATGATGAGTAGTTAACCAATCAATTCCTAAAATCACGTCAAATGCAAGTATCTTTAAAGAGATAAGGTCAACAGGTAAGGTGATGGTACCAACTTGGATCAAACAAGATTTATAAACAGTGGATGTGATGAAAGTTTCCCCTAACGGAGTCTCCACAGATAAATCAAAGTCTAATTTCTCCGGAGTCAAGTTTAAACGTTGAGCACAAGCAGGAGAAATAAATGAATGGGTAGCACCGGTATCTAGTAAGGTATAAACTTCACCTGAATTTATGATTAGCTTACCCGTGATCACCTCGTTTGGGTTCCTCGCATGTTGACCAGTCACGACAAACGCTCTTCCAGGAACCGTTGACTTTGACTTTTCTGGGGCAGCCTTTTGAGTCACCGTCCCCGCTGAACTTGGTTTCGCTATCATACAATCTCGAGCGATATGTCCTTCCTTTCCACAATTATAGCATACCTTGAACTGTTGTGGACAGTTTGGGCTGATATGTCCCTCTTTTCCACATTTATAGCATATGACCGGTGGTCGTTCTCCTCCCTTGGAACCAGTTGCTGCTGGTGCTGACGTCTTTGTATTGTCATTGTTGAATCTCCTCTTTTTAAAATCTCCTCCCGACTCGCTTCTTCTATTTTCATAGCCACGATTACCACCAGAGTGGTTGCCGTTCTTGTCTGTATTTTTCTTTCTCCGCTGGTTATCATTGTTCTGATGACTGTTGTCACCGATATGATCCTGGTTGTGGTCCCTCGGTTGACCGTACTCGTTATCTCGCTCTAATAATTGAGCCCTGTTGACAACATCTGAAAAGAGAGAAAATTTATGAGAAATGAGATATTGACGTATGCCGGGTTTCAAACCTCTCAGAAACATCCGCGTCATACGTTCCTCATTCTCCACCAAATGAGGTGCAAACCTGGACAACTCCGCAAACTTCGCCTCGTACTGGGGCACCGTCATGTTATTCTGCTCCAGTCTAATAAACTCTACCTCCTTCATATGACGAATACTTTCAGGAAAGTACTTGTCATTGAATAGCTTCTGAAATATCTCCCAAGACATGCTGAGTGCAGCTGGATGGGTACGCTTCACAGATTCCCACCAGTAGTCTGCCTCGCCACGGAACATAAAGGTGGCAAATGGAACCTTCTGTTCCTCTGTGCATCCCAAGACATCAAATATCTTGGTAATTTGCTTGAACCATGTCTCCGCCTTAATCGGATCCGGCTTTCCCCTGAATTCTGGTGGTCCCAACTCTTTAAACTGCTTGGCTGTGACCAGCTGTGCGTTGCCATTGTTTCTTCCTATATTTTGAACAGGAATCTCCTTCGTCTGGTTTGGCATGAATCGCAAAAAGCTTCTAAACATCTCATCGTTCACCGTCTGCTCAGTGGTGTTGTTCACAGGAGGAACATTGCTAGCCTGTTGCACGTTCTCCTCGTTGGTGAGTACATGTGTCTCCACGGTTTCATTTACTCCACTGTTAACATTCTCAGTCGACATTCTCAAATACTGCCATAAAACAAGGGTTAATTTAACAAATTAACAAATCACATAATATCCCTATATTATGACCAACCAACAAATAAGCTTAGGTAGGACACACTAGCGAAGGATTTACTCGTCTCTCCCCTCCTAGTTCTATTCCCCGATCTCCGCCAGAGATCATATCCCTAAGCTCTGATACCAACTGTGACGCATGTCCCATCAGTGGACAGCACCTCACATTGGTACCTATCAATTTGCCACCGCAGAACGGCGTCCCCTACGGAGAGTCTGGCTTCGGTGCATCCCCTATCAACAGGAAGTCACCAGCGAGAGGCTCGGGGCTCTTTACTTATGGCTCTGATACCAACTGTGACGCCCCCAAAACAGGTATACAACACCTATTCTGAGTCGTCAATAACATGGTACAGAAACAACTACAACTTTATTAATACAACATAAAAACTGTGAGTGTAAATACAAATATTATCATCTAGACAATATCCACACTCAAATAAGTCCTCATTACAATTATTGGAACAATATTTTACAAAAAAAATGGTGAGGACTACTAAAACAACTTCCTAGAACCTTCATTCCATACCCCGACTAGTACCTGCTACATTCTCGCCTCCTGAGAAGAAAATGGAACAACAAGGAAAAGGGTGAGCTCAACTAGCCCAGTAAAGAATATTATGACTAAGATAATATACAACAAATTATCGTTAGTCTTCAACAGGAAAAAATTTAATAGAATACAATAGACAACAAGTTTTAATTCATTATTCGCAGCGGAAAATAATAATTCATAGAGAAGTTACGTAGGGAATGAAATCTACGATTATCTATGAATTTAAAAGCCCATCATCAACATTTTATTCCTGTAACATCAATCAATAAATATCTTGAATCAAATAGTCATCTTTGCACTACAGGCCAAAGATATCCATCAGTTGGTCATGTTTACCTCAACACCTGTTCATCTTTGCACTACGGGCCAAAGATATTCATCAAAAATTATTCATCTTTGCACTACAGGCCAAAGATATTCAGTTATATCATCATTTAAGACTGAGGATGATGAAAAATATTTTAAAGAAAACGAATCCAGTGAAGCAAAATAACAAATATTAAGGATTATTATTTCAATTTATCCATGTCCAAAAATACCTTATCATAGTGAAGTAAAATTTAAGAATGATCAAAACATGGATACAATCAAAGCTAGTATCCAGAATAGATATTTGGACGAAAAGAAGGAAATTTCATTTTTCGGTGAATAGTAACTCGTGAATAGGAACTCATGAATAGTAACTCATGAATAGTAACCCCGATATGAAAAGTTCTAAATTTGATAAAAATTCAGATCAATACTTCGGCATAATGATATTGAAGAAAATAATATCATTTAAGAAGAAATAACATCCCTTACCTCGGAAAGACGGTACTTCTGACTGGAATACTAGATATAGTGCTGAAGGAAACTTGTACCGTAAAACAACACTCAAAGTATCAAATACTCACAAAAATACGCTCGTTATAGAGAGAGAAATAGAGAAAAACTTGTATTTCTGGTGTGATTTCAATTCTAACCTAAGCACCCTATTTATAGGAAAATGCTTAGAACACCAAAGCAGAAAATTTAATATAATAATAATATATTTATCAAATTTTCCTTAGCCCACCTCTAGACATCTGATCTCAGCCCATTTATATCACATGTTAGCCCACTTAAATGCCAAAAAACGTTTTTCTTAAAAATAATAAATAAAACTTCCAAAAATCAATTATTTCGGAACTTCAGAACTTCAATAATTCATAATAAATAGCTCTTTTATCAAAAAAATCGAATCTCGCAAGTTTTTATAGGAAATTCAATTCTCTACAACTTTGCAGAAGAAAGTTTTTCCAAATTCCAAACAGAAATTGACCGAAATTCATAAACGGGCGATTTTACAGTCAATAATAAATGTTCGGTCAAGAATTGTGTCCACCAACACACAAAACATGTGTTAATCATTTAATACCACAAAAATACTCTTCCTCCTCATGTACTCATATATCCCACATTTATTGTAAAAATACCACCATCAATATATTATTAAAATAATATATTTAAATGAATTATTTTATCAGAAAAAAGATAAAATATTAATTTTCAACAATTGTCACATTAAAATTTTTCTCTATCTATATCCACATAAAATCACTATTTTCCTCATCATATAAATCAATAATTAATTATACACAAATAATATTACAGAACCACAGTACTGGCAACCAGACAGTTCCCAGGAAAGAGGGGACTTTCCAATAAGGATTTCTCCTTACTGGCGCGCAATTAGATGACCAAACCTCTCCTTAGACAGAACTTTCTAGACATTGCCAATAATGTTATCTAATAATATTATTCAGATAATATGAATTATTACTCCGATAATAAAAAATACTGCGTAGTGACAATTATTGAAACAATAGTAATATAAAATATCAACGCAGCAATTATTGAATCAATAAAATACAATATTGAACAGTAATTACTGTAACAATTATTGAGTAGTGCCTTCTTACGTAAGAATCAATAATTGGTGCAATACCGTGTGCTACGCGTATTACCGTGTTTTAACCACCGGGTATTCCAACAGTATTAATGGTAACAACTACGCCATTATTTATAAACAACTTATTTTTGTCGTTTTCTTCATCCAATCGTTTTCTGTTATGGGGCCCACACAAGGCTGCGCCGTCGTACGAATATTCCCCGACAACAAGAATATTCCACGACCAAACAAATATTCCCTGACAACAATGAATATTTTATAACCACTAAAATATTTGCGCATTTTACCCATAACTAACCACATTAATCAAATCAACTCTTACTATTTCAGAATAATAAATAGAGGAAATTAAATTTTATTTATTAATAATTTGGGGTCTTACATCTTCTCTTAACTTTGGTATTGTAGGTACCCAAATTCTTCCTTCAAATCTCTGCAATCTAGTGTCGTCGATCTTATATTTCAGCTCTTCGCCTTTAGCCAACCGCTTCTTTATGTTACCACATTCTTCATCATTCCCTTGTGATTCTTTCACTTTGTCTAATAAAGTCGGACTTGCTTCCATTTCTATTACTTTATCCGAATCCTTCGGATTTTTCACCTCTAAACTCCATTTTCTCCATTTCTCTTACTAATTCTTCCTGGTCTGTCAATACAAACAACTTTTCTCTACTTTTCCTGCTTAAAGCATCTGTTACTACATTGGCCTTCCTGGGATGATATAGAATATCACAATCATAGTCCTTGATCAATTCTAACCATCTCCTCTGCCTCATGTTTAACTCCTTTTGTGTAAAGATATACTCCAGACTTTTGTGGTCTGTATATATGTCACACTTTTCTCTGTAGAGATAATGTCTCTAAATCTTAGGGTAAATACTATCATAACCAATTTAAGGTCATGGTTAGGGTATCCCTTTTCATAGTCCTTTAACTGTCGTGACGCGTACGCAATGACTTTACCATTCTGCATGAACATGCAACCTAGTCCTTTGTGTGACGCGTCACTATACACTGTAAAACCCCCTATACTATCTAGTAAAGATAACACAGGTGCTTCACTTAATCTTTTCTTCAATTCTTGAAAACTTTATTCACACTTCTCTGTCCACACATACTTAACAGTCTTCCTCGTCAGATTAGTTAATGGTGTCGCTATCTTCAAGAAATCCTGAATAAACCTTCAGTAATATCCTGCCAATCCCAAGAAACTTATGATCTCTGTCGGTGTCTTCGGGTGTCCCCAATTTTTCACCACTTCTACTTTTGTTGGATCAACAGAAATTCCCTCGTTGTAGATGACATGTCCTAGAAATTGAACTCTCATCAACCAGAACTCACACTTTGAAATTTTAGCATATAACTTATCTTCTCTTAAGGTTTCCAACAAAATTCGTAGATGTTCGACATGCTCCTCTTCAGTCTTTGAATACACCAAAATGTCGTCAATGAACACCACCACAAATTTATCCAAATACGGTTTAAATACTCTATTCATCAAGTCCATAAAAGTAGCTGGAGCATTCGTCAGTCCAAATGACATCACCAAGAACTCATAATAACCGTAATGAGTTCTAAATACTATCTTTGGTACATCCTCTGTTCTCACCTTCAACTGATGATAACCAGTTCTCAGGTCAATCTTCGAAAAACATCTCGCTCCCTTAAGTTGATCAAACAGATCGTCTATTCTTGGTAACAGATACTTGCTCTTGATTGTCATCTTATTCAGTTCTCTATAATCCATACATAATATCATCGAACCATCTTTTTTCTTTATAAACAACACTGGTGTTCCCCACGGAGATACACTAGGTTGAATGTACTTTTTATCCAACAACTCTTGTAGATGGATCATCAACTCTTTCATTTTTGTCGGAGCCATTCGATACGGCGCTTTCGATATCGGCGTTGTCCCCAATACTAAATCAATCACAAACTCTATTTATATGTCTGGAGGAAGTCCCAGAAGTTCTTCTGGAAAGACATCCCCAAACTCATTAACTATAGGTATCTGCCCCATATCCGAATTCACAACCCGTGTTTCCACTACATGAGCCAAATAACCTTCACACCCTTTCCGTAGCATTCTCCTGGCCTGCATCATCGTCAGACAACTTGTTTGCCTTGGCGACTAGCTACCATAAAATAAAACCTTAGACTTATCTGGTGTCTTAAGTTGTATGCTCTTTTTCTGGCAATCTATAACTGCCTCATGGTTAAACAACCAATCCATCCCTAAGAATACATCAAATTCTCCTAAGCGTATCGGAATCAAATTCATGCTTAACTTATGTCCCCTTATTTCCACACCACAATTGTTATGGATAAAATCTACAAGGATCACTTCTTTGTTTGCAACACCTATATTCATTGGGTTCTTTAACTTTTCACATGGTAAGTTTAATCTTCTAGCAAATTCATCAGGCACAAATGAATAGGTAGCTCCCGAGTCAAATAATACGTAGGCATTTATATTATTGATCGAAATAATACCTGACACCTCCTCCTTTGATGCAACTATGTCTTGCACAATCATGTTGAACATTCGAGCTGTCAGCTTGCTCTGCTGAACTGGTCCTCCAATGGTTAACTTTGTAGAACTGCTATTGTTTCCACTTCCTCCATCTGTATTCTTCTTCAATGGACAATCCTTGAATCAATGCCCCATTCCTCCACAAGAAAAACAACCACCTTTCTTTGGCTTAGGACAATTTGGTGAAATATGTCCTTCCTGACCACAATTATAACAGATGTTTTTCCCTTTCATACACTCTCCTAAGTGATTCTTTCCACACTTTCAATAGGCTGGCTTCTTCTGCTAAGTATTCCCTTGTTGCGTTCCTGATTCATTGCCACTGTTGTTCCACTTGCATTTCTTGCTGTTATTGCCACCACTGCTGGCACCATGGTTTCCACATTCCATCTTCTTCTTATTCTTTTCCCTATTGTACTTAGACACTGCTTCACTACCACCTTCTGTAATGATATCCTTTTCTAACAAAGTTAAAAACGTATTAATTTGCAAAACTGCCACCTTACTGTATATCAAAGGCTTCAATCCATTCTCAAATCTGCGCCTTTCTTTGCCTCGGTGTCCACCTGATGTGGTGAAAATCTTGCTGGCTCGTTGAATTTGGCTGCGTATTCTGAAACTGTCGTGTCCTCTTGCTTAATTCAAGAAATTTCACTTCCATTTTGGCTTGCATGCTCGGCGAGAAATAATTCTCGAAGAATAACTCCTTAAACCTTGTCCAAGTTACCACTGCTATTTTGGCTCTAGCCTGATTTGATTCCCACAAATAATTAGCTTCACCTTTCATTAAATATGTAGCAAATGCTGTGTTTTGCCCCTCTGCTACTCTAGCGATCGCAAATGCTTTCTCCATCTCCTTCACCCAGGTTTGAGCTTCAATAGGGTATGTGGTTCCCTTAAATTCTGGTGGTCCAACTGCTTTAAAGTCTTTAAAATTTGCCAATCCAACAGCTGGCCTACCTCTAGCTGCTGGTGCTCGATTTTTCATAGCCTGAGCTAATATATCAACAAGTTCTGCATTGGGTCTACCTAACCTTCTTCATTATTTACAGATCTTTCCTCCCTCTGGTTACGATTTTGACGTCTTGGTGGCATTATCTGATTAAACAAAACCTTAATTTATTACATCGAGTTTTAATTATATGATATATCTTCTAAGTGTTTAAAATATAACATGTAATTTAAACTCTAACAATCATATTATCTTCATATTCAACTTACTGAACTATCCATTTCAGTTTACTGAAATATTCTTTTTAGCTTGCCGAAATGACCTTTTCAGTTTAATACAACTTTGAACTATCACAGAGATAACATATTATCTTTATTCTCAAGATTTATCTACTTAATCAAACATTTAGTCATAATACCGCATTTATTTTCATATACCAAAATTTTTTTAGTGTCGTACACATGCCTGGAATATTTTTATAAATGCTAACAATCCCATTCTTAACATTTACAGATGGGATCTATCAAAAGACATACTCCCCTACCCACCTAATATGGGGATACATCATATTTACGTACTACCTCGCACAGTTTGAGGTTTACATCAAGCATAAAACCCTAATAAATAAAAGGGGTTCTACTGCATCTATATACAATAGAAAGCTATTAAACTATCACTGCGCGTTTGGGGAGGGTGTGCCTGCATGCTCCTGCTCTGGTGGAATGAGTCCATCCATAAGTCGACGTCTAACAGATCGACTCGACTCACCAATCTCAAAGGATCTCCTCACTCCTACTTGGGGACCAGTATATGCTGTATCTAAAGCTCGTCCCAAGGACTCCATCCTTACTCGTCCAGCCTCTGCCTCAACCTCTAACTGATCCACTCTTCTTGCTACTCGTACCCAGGCATCCTCAATTCGGATCCTGTCAGTGATCTCTAAGTCAAACCTCATGTGCAACGCCTGATGATCAATAGTCAATATCACGAACTTATTCTGCTCTTGTTCTAGTATCTCCCTCAGCTAAGCATTTTCGGCAACCATATGCGTAGCCAAGGTCATCTGCTCCTGCAACTGTATCTTCACCTCATTAAGCTCGTTCTGAGCTTGATATGCCAGCTTCTTGTATTGAGTTTCAGTAAACTAATGAGTGGCATTCTCCTGCTCTGACTCTGTCACTCTATTCTCCAGCGCCATGTTCTCATCGAACAAAACCTCCATCACATCCTCGTCACGCTCGTCACTATCAAGATGATCCTTTACCGGATCTATCAGCTCTTGCTTAACTGTATGGCTACCTTGTCCTTCCTCAGGCATCCTATAACCAAACAAACACAACATCAGTATCACAATAAAATATATTCATTGATAAAATGAAATAATATTTTATTATGTACAATCTATACTAGATGAATCTCCATAATCCACCTCTAAGCATACTGTATACGAGTTTTCTTCTAAGGTTATAACCTAGGTTTCATATCTTAAAGTTTATAACCTACGGCTTTGATACCAATCTGTGACGCTCCCAAATCCAGGTTCTCAAACCTCGGGTTTGATGCTCACGATCCATCATCATCATAAGCATTCTATAAACTATTGCGGAATAATAAACATACATTGGTTATTATAATAAAATCTTCTAACATTATCCCAAGGTCTATTAATCTTAACTTATATATACTTTGATTAAGTTACTTTTAGTAACATAAAAGGTTTACATTACCAATGTACATAATATAATATAATACATAAACATTCTCATTATCTATTCCTACACTTTTCCTTTATCTTTGTCCTTCTTGGACGTATCTGGCATAGCTGAAATAAATGTCATGATATAGCAAGGGTAAGCAACAAATTTGCTTAGCAAGTTTAAATACAAGGAAGATATATCATGATTAGCAAGGAATTTATCGTTCAATGTTCAACAATAGAAATCAATTGTGAAAGAACATAAATTAAGTCTTGATAACTGAATATTCGAATAATTGAATAACAGATGCTGAGTGGTCATAATGACCATGAACATATGCTAAGGTTGTCAGTATTTAAACTGGTCCTTTTAATAACTTTTGGTAATCAAGGGGATCAACCTTTCATACCCGGTGTATTATGCATAAACACTTAATATACGAGCAATAATTGTTTTTTCAATAATTCTTTAATCAAATTATTCTTTTTATCAGTCTGGAGTTCTTATCAAATCAATTGATGAAGAACAACTTTTAACAACATATTTGATTTAACAAATTTAAACATACTTGATCTAGCTGATACAATGAGCATAGATCCATATCATAAACAGTTCATGAATAAAAGAACTTTAACTAATTCACAGTTCAATAATAATAGAACCAAAATTTAATTGCACCAAGTGCGAGTATCAATAACCAATATAGATGTGAATAATAAACAACAATTATTCACTAACATGCTTTAAAAATAATACACTCAAGTTTGAGTTAGAGAACTTTCCTCAACCGCGGTCTACTGCTAAGCAATTTAATTTAACTTATTTAGAGAAAGACCTATAATTGATCTTTCGATTAGTCAAAACATAACTCAGTTATAATCTTATCATCTTATATTAAAGTGTCTAACATTTAAATATATAGTTAAGTATTTAGACATTACGTTTAAGTCTTAATGTTATTGTTATACTTTGATAGTCTTTTAATCACAGCATAACTTGTACTTATAAGTTATCCCTTTTATATGTCATCTTAATAAGCTAGATAACATGTCAGTAAACTGAAATATCATGTCAGTAAACCAAAATATATTTCAGTATCCTGAAATCATCATTTCAGCTGACCAAAATCAACTACAGTAAATTGAAATCATTTTAGTAACCCTGAATCCATTTCAGTACCCTGACTTCTCAAATCAATCTACTACAAACATAATATAGTTCATTCCCTACCAAATTCAACGACTACGATTAAAATAAAGTAATCTCTCTTACTTTAATCTCTCGTTTAATATTTTTAATTAAATAATAATATTTCAAACTAATGTTATTAACTTTTAATAACATTTAAGTCTAATATTTCCAATAATATTTTAATCTAATATCATTTGTCATATAAAGATATTTTAAATCATTTATTGAATTAATAAACAATTTATTTAATTACTTTTTCTTTCACTAATTAATTCATTTAAACCTTTTTAAAACACCATACACAGTCACTCTTCACCACTAACCAAAATCCTCACCACAAATCTACATCATCCTTACTTAAGGACCTCAAGTCATGATTACATATTTTTCACATTTTTGACATCATATATTTAATTAAATTCATTTAACCATATAACATCATTTATATGAAAAATAGCAAAATAACTTAAAAACCATTTCTTTTCTGGACAGTAGCTACATATATCCTCTCATGAAAACAAATTTTTCTGGAAATTTTTAAAATTCATTTACTATATTTAAATAGTCCATAATTTCCAAATATTGCCAGATTTTTTATAAATCAAAATTAACTCCATAAATTCTAAAATATTCAGGGTTGGCTCCTTTTATATAGATGTACTTCCAGTAATAATTTCATAATTTTTGGATCAATACACAGAGAGTTATTCGATTAATGTTTTAAAAGTAGTCCCCGCCCGTAAAATGCATAACTCTCAAACCGCATGGCCAAAAATTCTCAAATTTTTATAGGAGTTACCTAACCTCTGATATTACCTCCACAAATTTTCCTTGAATTTTTAAAACACATTAAGGTGACAAAAACTGCCCTCGTGGCAGACTGGCTAGAGAGCTTTTTAAAGCTTTTTGTCCACTACGTGGACTGTTTTGATCAAAACTCATACAACGACTGCTAAACACGTGATTTTCAAGTTCTACAACTTAGGTAAACTAGTTAACACATATATCTAGCACCACTTTTCAACAGATCATGAAAAGAAGGTCTGGATTTAACATACCATTTGTTCAAAGGAAGCGAAAGCTAGGGTTTTCTAGATTTCTAGAAACCTAGTTTTATTTCTCCTTTTGATCCACTTTTAAATACTTGAACTAGTTAGGTTCATGCATGAATCTACATAAAATGTGACGCCCCCAGAATAGGTATACAACACCCATTCTGAGTCGCCAAATACATGGTACAGAAAGCAAACTACAACTTCAATAATACAATTGTCGTGCAAAATACGACAACACATACTGTGAGTTTAAATACAAATATTGTCTTCTAGACAATATCCACACTCAAATAAATCCTCATTACAATTATTCAAACACTATTTTACAGAAATAGTGAGGACTGCTAATACATCTTTCTAGAATCATCACTCCATACCCCGACTAGATCCTGCTATGTTCTCACCTCATGAGAAGAAAAATGGAACAAAAAGGAAAAGGGTGAGCTCAACTAGCCCAGTAAAGAATATTATGACTAAGATAATATACAACAAATTATCGTTAGTCTTCAACAGGGAAAAATCTGATAAAATATAATCGACAACAAGTTTTAGATCAACAACTGCAGCGGAAACAGCAAACCATTAGAAGAGTCAAGTAGAGAAAGAATTCTACTATCTTCTAAGATTTAAAAGTCCATCATCAATATTTTATCCCTGTAACATCAATTAATAATCATCTTTAACCAAATATTCATCTTTGCACTACAGGCCAAAGATATTCATTTGTATCATCAGTCGGTCATGTTCATCTCAACACCTGTTCATCTTTGCACTACAGGCCAAAGATATTCATCAAGTAATTATACATCTTTGCACTACAGGCCAAAGATATTCAGTAATATCATCATTTAGGACTGAGGATGCTGAAAAATATCTTAAAGAGAACGAATCCAATGAGACAGAAGGACAAATAGTAGGGATTCGTATAACAGTTTATCCAAGATCAATAATACTTCATAATAATCAATTGTGAAGCAGAATTCAAAAATGAAGATCAAAACATGGATACAATCAAAGATAGTAACCATAATAGACATCTTGGACAAAAAGGAAAAATTTTATTTTTCGGTGAATAGTGCCGTATTCGTGAATAGTGCCGTATACGTGAATAGTACCGTATACGTGAATAGTAACCCCCGACACAAAAAGTTCCAAATTTGATAAAAACTCATATCAATATTTCAGCATAATGATATTGAAGAAAATAATATCATTAAGAAGAAAATAATATCCCTTACTATCCCTTACAATCCCTTACCTCAAAAGAGCAGTACTTCTGATTGGATATCGGATATGACGCTGAATGAAACTCGCACTGATGAATAGCAACTCACCAAGTATCTAAATACTCACAAAATACACTCAATAATCTAGAGAGAGAAAGAGAAAAAACTTATATTTCTGGTGTGATTTTCAATTCTAACTTAGCCCTCTATTTATAGGAAAATTTTGGTAGGTTTAACCTGCAACCTGATGGCTTTACCTGCTACTATTCCCACCCACCACATTTAAAATATAATTCAGCACATTTCTTCACCAACCACAAGTGGGGCCCACCAATTCTAGAATTTTCTACCAAAATGATAAACTCCGAAAATTCAACAATTTCTGAACCAGTCATCTCGTAAAATTCATAACAAATCATACGTTCATTTTTAACGGTTCAAAATTTGTGGACATATACTCAACTTATATATGTATAACATATCCAAAAATTACCACGATCCAACGGTCGGATTAAAAATTATAACCCTCGCAAAATATCTCAAAAACCCTGATTTTTAATACCTCCATTCCGACAAAAATACTGATAAAACCTCAACATTAACTCCATCATTTTTAACCACAAAAATATATCCCTCATTTATATCCACATAAAATAAATATTTTCTTATCATATAAATCAATAATTAATTATTCACAAATAATATTACAGAATCACATTTAAGACAACCAGGCCGTTCCCAGGAAAGAGGGGGCTTTCCAATAAGGATTTCTCCTTACTGGCGCGCAATTAGATGACCAAACCTCTCCTTAGACAGAACTTTCTAGACATTGCCAATAATGCTATCTAATAATACTATTCAAATAATATGAATTATTGATCTGATAATGGGAAATACTGTGCAGCAACAATTATTGAAACAACAATAATATAAAATATCAACGCAGCAATTATTGAATCAATAAAATAAAATATTGAACAGTAATTACTGTAACAATTATTGAGTAGTGCCTTCTTACGTAAGAATCAATAATTTCAAAAATACTATGCAATATCGTGTGCTACTGTGCAATAACGCGTATTACTGTATTTTAACCACCGGGTATTCTAACAGTGTTAACGGTAACAACTACGCCGTTATTTGTAAAAACTCAAATTTGTCGTTTTCCTTCACCCGACAGTTATTCGTTATGGGGCCCACAAATAGCTGCGCCGTCGTACGAATATTCTCCGACAGAAAGAATATTCCACGACCAAACGAATATTCCCCGACAACAATGATTATTTTATAACCACTTGCTTATTTTGAAAAAAAAAATTCATATTTCACCCATAACTTTAAACTTTTATCAATTTAACTATTTACTGAATAGTAATTATAAGAAAAATTGAATACTTTTATTTCATAAAATTCGGGGTCTTACAATCTCCCCTCCTTATGAAATTTTGTCC
Source organism: Panax notoginseng (assembly GCA_016801055.1). NCBI lineage: Eukaryota > Viridiplantae > Streptophyta > Magnoliopsida > Apiales > Araliaceae > Panax > Panax notoginseng. The sequence continues at coordinate 125,437,947 of CM029022.1, read as the reverse complement.
CCGAAATTTACGTACCTGGTATTTCAAAGAGTTGAGAATACCTTCCTTTCATTTCAAATTCCATCTTCTCTGTCATCATAATTTCTCCATTGCTCATCTCCTGTATTTCAAATAACATTCTAGAATACAGCTTCAAAACAAGTGTTAATTTAACAAATTAACATATCACATAATATCCCGATATTATGACTGACCAACAAATAAGCTTAGGTAGGACACACTAGCGAAGGATTTACTCATCTCTCCCCTCCTAGTTGTATTCCCCGATCTCCGCCAGAGATCATATCCCCAAGCTCTGATACCAAATGTGACAACCCCAAAATAGGTCCATTCCACCCAACCCATTCTGAGTCGTCAAATACATGGTACAGAAACTAACTACAACTTTATTACAACGATTGTCGTGCAAAATACAACAACACATATGCTGTGAGTTTGGATACAAATATATACCAAATGTGACTCATGTTCCAACCGTGGACATCACCTCACAATAACACCTTACATAAAGGTATAGTCAAAAACTGTTTTAGAAATTAGAATCTTTGGGAAGTGCTCAAGGAAACCTTCGTACATGGGAGGCCACGCGTCTAGGTTATGATAGATATCATATGGCCACAGAATTATTCTTGGTTGACCCAATAGACCCCAAAGAAAAACGAAAAGATTACTATCATATTCTTCCCAATGGTGAGTCTTCTCTTGACTTATCATTATCTCCACTGTCTCTAATTGAGAATTATACTTCAAACAAACACCAAGATTATATAGGTAGTGCCCATAGATATACTCAGCAAGTGGATGAGCACAACCCTGTCCTATGATGACACGAGGTTGTATGTCATTAGACATCTTGTATGATAGTGACAAAACACCCTTCCAACGTTGGGTTCGCCTCACCCTATTTTCTTCACCAAATATAACTACTAAATGATGACCACCGTTCTATTCCCTTATTACCCCCGCTCGACCCAGCTACACTCTTATTACCTGAAAGGAATTGTGAAGCAAAAGGGTGAGCACAACTAGCTCAGTAAAGAATATCATGACTAAAGATAATTCAATTATCAATAGCCTTCACCAACAATAAATCAGAGATTTAGAACATATGGTAAATGATAAAAAATTCAACCATAGTTGCAGCGGAACGAGCAATCCATTAGAAGAGTCAAATAGACTATAAAGTCTATTACCTTCTCCATGTTAAAAATCCACCAACAATATTTTATCCATGTAACATCACTCAACAGTTCCTTTCCACAATCATATGAATAACTCATAATCATAATTGTGACTATAAATTTTTCTTCGCACCCAGGACGAAGAATATTTTCATCACCTGTCTTTACCTGAAACATCAAAGATCATGGTTATACCAAATCACAATTCCTGTTTATAATCATACTAACAAATCCATCTTTGCACTACGGGCCAAAGATATTCATCAAGTAATTATACATCTTTGCACTACAGGCCAAAGATATTCAGTAATATCATCATTTAGGACTGAGGATGATGAAAAATATCTTAAAGAGAACGAATCCAATGAGACAGAAGGACAAATAGTAGGGATTCGTATAACAGTTTATCCAAGATCAATAATACTTCATAATAATCAATTGTGAAGCAGAATTCAAAAATAAAGATCAAAACATGGATACAATCAAAGATAGTAACCATAATAGACATCTTGGACAAAAAGGAAAAATTTTATTTTTCGGTGAATAGTGCCGTATTCGTGAATAGTGCTGTATACGTGAATAGTACCGTATACGTGAAGAGTAACCCCCGACACAAAAAGTTCCAAATTTGATAAAAACTCATATCAATATTTCAGCATAATGATATTGAAGAAAATAATATCATTAAGAAGAAAATAATATCCTTTACTATCCCTTACAATCCCTTACCTCAAAAGAGCAGTACTTCTGATTGGATATCGGATATGACGCTGAAGGAAACTCGCACTGATGAATAGTAACTCACCAAGTATCTAAATACTCACAAAATACACTCAATAATCTAGAGAGAGAAAGAGAAAAAACTTATATTTCTGGTGTGATTTTCAATTCTAACTTAGCCCTCTATTTATAGGAAAATTTTGGTAGGTTTGACCTGCAACCTGATGGCTTTACCTGCTACTATTCCCACCCACCACATTTGAAATATAATTCAGCACATTTCTTCACCAACCACAAGTGGGCCCCACCAATTCTAGAATTTTCTACCAAAATGATAAACTCCGAAAATTCAACAATTTCTGAACCAGTCATCTCGTAAAATTCATAACAAATCATACGTTCATTTTTAACGGTTCAAAATTTGTGGACATATACTCAACTTATATATGTATAACATATCCAAAAATTACCACGATCCAACGGTCGGATTAAAAATTATAACCCTCGCAAAATATCTCAAAAACCCTGATTTTTAATACCTCCATTCCGACAAAAATACTGATAAAACCTCAACATTAACTCCATCATTTTTAACCACAAAAATATATCCCTCATTTATATCCACATAAAATAAATATTTTCTTATCATATAAATCAATAATTAATTATTCACAAATAATATTACAGAATCACATTTAAGACAACCAGGCCGTTCCCAGGAAAGAGGGGGCTTTCCAATAAGGATTTCTCCTTACTGGCGCGCAATTAGATGACCAAACCTCTCCTTAGACAGAACTTTCTAGACATTGCCAATAATGCTATCTAATAATACTATTCAAATAATATGAATTATTGATCTGATAATGGGAAATACTGTGCAGCAACAATTATTGAAACAACAATAATATAAAATATCAACGCAGCAATTATTGAATCAATAAAATAAAATATTGAACAGTAATTACTGTAACAATTATTGAGTAGTGCCTTCTTACGTAAGAATCAATAATTTCAAAAATACTATGCAATATCGTGTGCTACTGTGCAATAACGCGTATTACTGTATTTTAACCACCGGGTATTCTAACAGTGTTAACGGTAACAACTACGCCGTTATTTGTAAAAACTCAAATTTGTCGTTTTCCTTCACCCGACAGTTATTCGTTATGGGGCCCACAAATAGCTGCGCCGTCGTACGAATATTCTCCGACAGAAAGAATATTCCACGACCAAACGAATATTCCCCGACAACAATGATTATTTTATAACCACTTGCTTATTTTGAAAAAAAAAATTCATATTTCACCCATAACTTTAAACTTTTATCAATTTAACTATTTACTGAATAGTAATTATAAGAAAAATTGAATACTTTTATTTCATAAAATTCGGGGTCTTACAATCTCCCCTCCTTATGAAATTTTGTCCCCGAAATTTACGTACCTGGTATTTCAAAGAGTTGAGAATACCTTCCTTTCATTTCAAATTCCATCTTCTCTGTCATCATAATTTCTCCATTGCTCATCTCCTGTATTTCAAATAACATTCTAGAATACAGCTTCAAAACAAGTGTTAATTTAACAAATTAACATATCACATAATATCCCGATATTATGACTGACCAACAAATAAGCTTAGGTAGGACACACTAGCGAAGGATTTACTCATCTCTCCCCTCCTAGTTGTATTCCCCGATCTCCGCCAGAGATCATATCCCCAAGCTCTGATACCAAATGTGACAACCCCAAAATAGGTCCATTCCACCCAACCCATTCTGAGTCGTCAAATACATGGTACAGAAAATAACTACAACTTTATTACAACAATTGTCATGCAAAATACAACAACACATATGCTGTGAGTTTGGATACAAATATATACCAAATGTGACTCATGTTCCAACCGTGGACATCACCTCACAATAACACCTTACATAAAGGTATAGTCAAAAACTGTTTTAGAAATTAGAATCTTTGGGAAGTGCTCAAGGAAACCTTCGTACATGGGAGGCCACGCGTCTAGGTTATGATAGATATCATATGGCCACAGAATTATTCTTGGTTGACCCAATAGACCCCAAAGAAAAACGAAAAGATTACTATCATATTCTTCCCAATGGTGAGTCTTCTCTTGACTTATCATTATCTCCACTGTCTCTAATTGAGAATTTTACTTCAAACAAACACCAAGATTATATAGGTAGTGCCCATAGATATACTCAGCAAGTGGATGAGCAACCCATGTCCTATGATGACACGAGGTTGTATGTCATTAGACATCTTGTATGATAGTGACAAAACACCCTTCCAACGTTGGGTTCGCCTCACCCTATTTTCTTCACCAAATATAACTACTAAATGATGACCACCGTTCTATTCCCTTATTACCCCCGCTCGACCCAGCTACACTCTTATTACCTGAAAGGAATTGTGAAGCAAAAGGGTGAGCACAACTAGCTCAGTAAAGAATATCATGACTAAAGATAATTCAATTATCAATAGCCTTCACCAACAATAAATCAGAGATTTAGAACATATGGTAAATGATAAAAAATTCAACCATAGTTGCAGCGGAACGAGCAATCCATTAGAAGAGTCAAATAGACTATAAAGTCTATTATCTTCTCCATGTTAAAAATCCACCAACAATATTTTATCCATGTAACATCACTCAACAGTTCCTTTCCACAATCATATGAATAACTCATAATCATAATTGTGACTATAAATTTTTCTTCGCACCCAGGACGAAGAATATTTTCATCACCTGTCTTTACCTGAAACATCAAAGATCATGGTTATACCAAATCACAATTCCTGTTTATAATCATACTAACAAATCCATCTTTGCACTACGGGCCAAAGATATTCATCAAGTAATTATACATCTTTGCACTACAGGCCAAAGATATTCAGTAATATCATCATTTAGGACTGAGGATGATGAAAAATATCTTAAAGAGAGCGAATCCAATGAGACAGAAGGACAAATAGTAGGGATTCGTATAACAGTTTATCCAAGATCAATAATACTTCATAATAATCAATTGTGAAGCAGAATTCAAAAATAAAGATCAAAACATGGATACAATCAAAGATAGTAACCATAATAGACATCTTGGACAAAAAGGAAAAATTTTATTTTTCGGTGAATAGTGCCGTATTCGTGAATAGTGCTGTATACGTGAATAGTACCGTATACGTGAAGAGTAACCCCCGACACAAAAAGTTCCAAATTTGATAAAAACTCATATCAATATTTCAGCATAATGATATTGAAGAAAATAATATCATTAAGAAGAAAATAATATCCTTTACTATCCCTTACAATCCCTTACCTCAAAAGAGCAGTACTTCTGATTGGATATCGGATATGACGCTGAAGGAAACTCGCACTGATGAATAGTAACTCACCAAGTATCTAAATACTCACAAAATACACTCAATAATCTAGAGAGAGAAAGAGAAAAAACTTATATTTCTGGTGTGATTTTCAATTCTAACTTAGCCCTCTATTTATAGGAAAATTTTGGTAGGTTTGACCTGCAACCTGATGGCTTTACCTGCTACTATTCCCACCCACCACATTTGAAATATAATTCAGCACATTTCTTCACCAACCACAAGTGGGGCCCACCAATTCTAGAATTTTCTACCAAAATGATAAACTCCGAAAATTCAACAATTTCTGAACCAGTCATCTCGTAAAATTCATAACAAATCATACGTTCATTTTTAACGGTTCAAAATTTGTGGACATATACTCAACTTATATATGTATAACATATCCAAAAATTACCACGATCCAACGGTCGGATTAAAAATTATAACCCTCGCAAAATATCTCAAAAACCCTGATTTTTAATACTTCCATTCCGACAAAAATACTGATAAAACCTCAACATTAACTCCATCATTTTTAACCACAAAAATATATCCCTCATTTATATCCACATAAAATAAATATTTTCTTATCATATAAATCAATAATTAATTATTCACAAATAATATTACAGAATCACATTTAAGACAACCAGGCCGTTCCCAGGAAAGAGGGGGCTTTCCAATAAGGATTTCTCCTTACTGGCGCGCAATTAGATGACCAAACCTCTCCTTAGACAGAACTTTCTAGACATTGCCAATAATGCTATCTAATAATACTATTCAAATAATATGAATTATTGATCTGATAATGGGAAATACTGTGCAGCAACAATTATTGAAACAACAATAATATAAAATATCAACGCAGCAATTATTGAATCAATAAAATAAAATATTGAACAGTAATTACTGTAACAATTATTGAGTAGTGCCTTCTTACGTAAGAATCAATAATTTCAAAAATACTATGCAATATCGTGTGCTACTGTGCAATAACGCGTATTACTGTATTTTAACCACCGGGTATTCTAACAGTGTTAACGGTAACAACTACGCCGTTATTTGTAAAAACTCAAATTTGTCGTTTTCCTTCACCCGACAGTTATTCGTTATGGGGCCCACAAATAGCTGCGCCGTCGTACGAATATTCTCCGACAGAAAGAATATTCCACGACCAAACGAATATTCCCCGACAACAATGATTATTTTATAACCACTTGCTTATTTTGAAAAAAAAAATTCATATTTCACCCATAACTTTAAACTTTTATCAATTTAACTATTTACTGAATAGTAATTATAAGAAAAATTGAATACTTTTATTTCATAAAATTCGGGGTCTTACATAAAACACATAAATAAATGGTCCTAACTTCCAAATCACAAATTCTTTTTCTCCATCAAATCCATAAAAAGAAAAGAAAATAACGTCTAGAAATTAATTTTTTGTACCTTGACTCTTTAGCCTCCTTCCTTCTATACCCGTAGTAGGTTATAAATCTTGGGTGCATGAGCATAGGCACTGTACCATTCTTCTTCTTCTTCCCCGCTAATTCCTATCTCTCTCTTTCTAGTATTTTCCTTTTCTCTCTCTATTTCTTTCTTTAGCAAATAAAATGAGAGTAAAATGGATGTTCTAAATTTGCTAGCATAATCCAAATGATTAGATTGCGTCACAAATCCATATCTTACTTACTCTCTCATCATAGCAAAGATAACTTGCAAGAAACACTTAATGTGTTGTCCGAATAAGAAGTTGCCAACTAAAGAAGTTGTTTACCTACTAAAGCTACCTAATCATTACATTCCACTCCTTTTCCCACTCCTCTAATTCCGACCACATGCTCTCCTAATCCATCAATTTTGTTTTTTATTAGCTAGCTTAATTAAAGACTATAATAACCTCTCTAAGTGGGCTTAACAATTGGGCTTGCAATTAAATGTTTAATGGGCTTGAACTTTTATTATCGTGCTTACTAAAAAAATTGAACTTGGGCTTCCCCATTAATTCAATTGGGCCATTATTATATTTATCTTATACATGACCTCTTGGACTAATTTCATAAACCAATTGCCCTAAAATTAATTTTATCTACAAGTCCCACAGTAAAAATATAATTGGGCTTATTTAATTATTTATTGTTCTTTCATTATTATCTCTTGAGCTTATGCTCATTATTATTAATATTCCCATATTATTATTCATTAATAATATTAATTCACTCACATAACCCAATTAGACTTATCTTATTCAAGTTTATTGAGTATTTAATTAGGGTTTAACACCTTACATCTATTTTCTAGATTAATAAAATACTTAGGTTAGTTCACTAACTTATTAGTGAGACTTCCTTTAAATATTATAGCATATTATACACACAATCACTTAATCATCCATAATATATTACAGATTATTTAATATATTTATTTACAATGTACCACATAAATTCTTGGTTATTACATATTACATAATCCTACTTAAGTTTAAACATAGTCTGAAAACAGTCTTAATACAACATAATAGATTTAAACATAAGGGGACAAGCTAGTCGGTTGTCTTGCCCTTGTCTTTCCCAAATACACTTCCATTTTCCACCTTAACTGAAAGGTTTTAAATAAGTAAGGATGAGCACAAATTGCCCAGCAAGTATTATACAACAAGGGAAAAGAGTTTTATATCACGAGTTTGAAGTATCGAAGTATCCACTCTAAGACAGTTCAAAGTTTCAAAATAATATCATGAATAATGAATTTCAACAATTCTTGGAATAAGAACTATAATTCAATATAAATCAACAGATATATATGAATTCAAAGACTATCAATGTATCCAACTGGACAAGAATTTATACTGAGCAGTCACTAAGGACCATTGAACATCTACTAGAATTACCAATATTAAACTGATAACCCATAATTTAAGTACTATAGATGATCAATCTACAATACTACATGTTATGCATAACACCACAGTAATAATCTACTCATGTGTTGGGGTTTCCAACAACATACATTTCCCTTAACATAAGGGTTGTTCAATTCAGTTTTCAAGATTTTCGCACCAGTCAATTGGTTTGGACAGTTTTATAAACACGCATATAGTCTAGCCGAATCAAATGGCATAGACATTTTCACAATATTCAAGAACAATACCAAGTACAACATAAATAATAGTTTTCACAGGAGTTTAAACATACTAGCTCAATTGAACGAGTAAATAAGATAACTTGCATTTAAAGAGGTAAGCTTACGACCTTCATCGAATAAAGTAATGCAAGGGTTTAGGATACTTGCACAATGTAAAGGATAGTTCGAATACTTGCCTTAAGCGTAGTTTATCCACGTTAAAAAATCGACACTTTCGAATCCTATTCATAGCATATTATATGTTCAAGATGTTCATTAGCTAACACAGTCTTTAATCAAGCTTGACATGATTCAAGTATGCACGCATGGTACAAAATCAACTTATAGATTCATCATGAATCAAATACCTAGTTAATTCATAAGTAAATTAAGAATGCTCAAGGTTAAGACCCTTTTACCCATGGACATTCCTATTGCGAGGCGAACACCATCATATCATTTAAGCTTTACTTATATACATGTATTAGTATGTTTTAAACTATTTTTAGTAATATAGGCATCACACAAGTTAGTTGTCCAAAATCAGAATTGCAGAATCTCAGATTCCAGATTGGCGCAGCAACGCCATAGCTAAGCCTAGGACCGGCGCACCTGCGCCATCCTCTTGCTAAGCCAAGACTCAGCTACTGCCTTGTGGTTTCTGTCCGACTTGAACACAATAATCATACATAATATATTTTATCATATTTAAGGTCTTTTCATGCTTCTCAAGTCAATCTAGGTTCCTTCTTTCATAATAAAATTATAAATTGATCATCTCAACAATTTAAGGCCATTCAAGGTCACGAAACCACAAAGTCTATCATGCTTGCTCTCTAAACATACAAGATAGTTATAAAACTCATATTAGGCATGCTTGTGAGCATTCATAACACATATGTGGAATTATCACCGCTTTGGTTGTAAATATGCTTCGTTCATGCTTTACTTAAAATATGATACACAAGCATGGTGTATATACATTTATGCTACATGAGTGAGTCTAAAAGTATCACCAACATGTTTATAAATATCAGATTCTATCTTTTAAAGTAGTGTGTTAATATTCACTTCAAAAGTCATAGTTTCATTTGTGGAGATTACTAATACGTTCCACATGATCATGCTATCTTACAAATCATATAAACATAAGTTAACGGGCTATTCATGAATTTCTAAATCATACCAACATGCTTGCAAAGTCAATATACAAACATGTCATTCATACTCATCAAGTTCGTTTCTAAAGTCATAAATCCATTTTAAACTATACAACTTCTTTAATCATGTATACTAATCTAAACATACTCACATTAGGTTAATATATCTATATATACCCCTTACACATGCTTGCATGCTAGTATAAGTCATAGTATTATAGCAGATTATAAAACAGAAGCTCCAACTGAACTCAGGGGCCGACACAGCTGCGCTGCGCCTCACTGTTAATCCAGCGCAGCTGCGCCGTGCCTGGTTCGAGCCAGGAACAGTCTGCTTCGACAGAAAACTAGCCCAAACACAGAAATTACTCATGAATTTGATCCTAAATAGTCCTATAACAGTTTAAATACATTTATATGGTCATATAACAACTATATAACCAACACCCAACCTCATTAACATCCAATTTCACATAATCAAGAATTTGAATTTTAATACTCAAGAACTATGTTTTTACAGTGAATGAAATGCAAGCAAGGAAAAGGAATTATACCTCTGCAATGTGTAATGAACTTGTTCCTAATGAACTCTCAAGTTCTTAGAACACTTGTATGCTCTCAATCTTACACTAAGCAATTTATCAGACAATTTCCAAGCAACACCAACTGAGAATTGAGTCTACCATTTATAGAAGAAGTTTGGACTGGATATTTGTGTTACACAAGATTGGAATCCGTGGTGTAATGAAATGAAACAATGGTTGCTCAAGGCTTGGCCAACCACCCAAAAGCTCAGCCATCATCACCTAAGGCTAGCCTTTTGGAAAAATATGTGTTCTAGCTTTGAGCTACTATTCATGTACTTGGTGACACTTATTTTGGGACAAAATACAAAATCTCAACAACAAGCTTAGCTCAATCCCATTTAGTTACTTTGTTATCCAAAAATAGTTTTAATGTCCAAGTGTCACTATATTATGAGAATTTAGAATTATTTATATACTCACATCATATAGTCCATGTACATTAACTACAAGCAATAAAATATCATAATTAGACATTATTGTCTGGGTAGTTTCATAATTATCTCTACCACTCACATAACCTCATTATAACCTTATTTAATATTAATGTTTATTCAAACATTGAATTCCTTCATCAGATTCTAGAATACCCAGATAATTAATCATTTATGCATTACAACTTCATATGATGCCTTGGAGCTACTAGGTACCTCATTTCACTGCAATATACTCCTATTATATGGTTTTATTTATGTCACACATATAACATTAATGTCCCAATTCAGTGCTACAATAGAAAGTAACCAACTCCAACTGATCTCTGGCACAGCTGCGCCAGTTTGTACTGCTGGGACGGCGCAGCTGCGCCGTACCCTGACAGTGCCAAGACTGGTTTAGCTCCAACCAGTGTCAACTTTTATCGCTAAACTCATTTTATATGACATGAATTAATGTCCATGAGAGTGATATTACAAGTCTAAGAGCATATTGATTACTTATATGAAATCACATGATCATACGCGATTAATCTTCCTAATTCTTGTTTTAACTCGTTTACTGAATTTCCTCATTTCACATTATGCCACACAAGGCATTTCACAATTCTCATTGTCAAATCCACACTTCTCAATACGCATTAATCTAGTTCAACTCAGTTGAATTAACCATCTTACAAAATATGAACACTTATATTCACATAAATATTATTTGCATTTATATATTCATTTAATAATACGTGGAAATTCTCGGGTATTACACTACATGGTGATGGAATATATGATTCTTGCTTAGGATAGCCATATACCGAAGCACCACTCGTAGTCAATTGAGGACTTGGGCTTAAACCCTATTTATTTGTAAACCCATAGACATATAGTGGTTTAGGTAATGTGGGTGTTCATGTGTATTCTATCAATTATGGATTATAATTGATATGGATTTGGTACATCGAAAGATGGCCATGTTTCACTTTCGTGTTCTCGACTAGTAATATGTGATAATTGATTTGTCTTAACATGAGGTGTGTTGATTTAGATGAATCAATAGGGGAAATTGTAATCTCAAGTTTTCATTATCTAGTCTCATTCTAGGGGTAATTAGTATTTGTTAATTACATAGTTTAAATATAAAATATCAAATCCATCGTTTAAATAAGATTGAGTTGGTTATGGGTTAGTGCTTGGTAAGCTTTATTAGTAATTCCTCATGGGAACGATACTCTACCTACTCTTTATTACTTGTTGACCGTGTATACTTGCACGCATATATTGATCGGAATTACGGCCAATAATATGTTTTATATATATTACAAAATAATATTTCCATTCTTAGGTTCTTTGTAACCATTATATATGTTTATCGTCATAGTATCAAATAATTACAAAGTTCATACTATGCTATTACAAATACAACTATTTGTCCTCCTTAGCCTTTCCTTTATCCTTATTGTATCCTTCGGTCCGCTTATTGTTAGTTGCATTCATATGGTTCAAGCAAGAGTGAGCATAACTATCTCAGCAAGTATATTAATTTCATTTGAGCAATATGTTTGAATCATATGATTATATATCTTCTATAACAGAATCAATAGTTATGAAGTACTATAAATAACTCAAAGTAGCACTTCCCTTTTCTTTAAAATTGTTTAACAATGAACAACATATGTTAAACCTTGATTTTATTCCAAGACCTTGAACATTACATTCTTTCTTTAAAAAGGACAACCCGGCACCAAGTCCGTAAGTTCGACATTTTTTATGACCACGTCTAGGTGATCATCCTAGAGTACTCTATGCTGTACAACACTACTTTATTAAACGTATCTACGTTTAAGTTTTGGCAACTTTACGTGCCTTTCAATTGACAACAAAACATTTTTTTATAAATACTCAGTCTTTCTTTGAAATCCATACCAAAACAGTTGGCATAAGATAGCAACATTGATAATATTTTGATAGATTATAAGGAAATCCACAAAACACATTAAGTCTAGCCGAAGGATTGGCTTCAACTTCTTTGTACATCCGTTCATGCATAAGATACATGAATCATAAAACTTGTCCAAAAAGAACATAGATAAGGGATTAGAACACTTACCTTTAGCATCTTCTATAGTTAATTCACTTTTATTTTCTGTCTTTATAGATTTTACAATATATGATTCCATAGCATACCACATTAGGTCATAAATAATCATCAAGTACTGTGGTTAACCTATCTTCCCCTTCTTATAGGTCTAATAATTCATTTGATTAACTAACATTCATAGTTTAGCTAACGTTCATTACGGTTTATCGTATTACTTTACGTGTACATTCTCGTAACCTTTTGTCAACTTTTAATCGTTAAACTCAAGGTTCTAATCATCCTTAATGATGTTACTTTAAGTTTAATTAAGGTCATAATTCATCTTCAATCAACTTCCTCTTTCACTATATTCATTATCTGTCTTTACTGCCTTTTTCCTAGTACTAGCGTTACGGCGCCAGCTTCCTAAGTATGTTCCGTACTGCGGCGTGATTTAGCAGTGTCTTGGATTCAGTTACGGCGCTGCCGCGCCAAACCCTTCAGTATATGCCGCGCTGCGGTGCGACTTGGGAGTGTATGGGATCCGGTGATGGCGCTGCGGCGCCAACGTTATAAGTTTGGGCGGCGTTGCGGCGCCGGCCTTGAGCCTTAGAAAATTTTTAAGTTTTCCACTTTCAATCATTTTCGGACTCGTAACTTAATCGTTATAAGTCAAAATTGGGTCGTTCAAAAGCCGTTATCACATATATCTTGTATACTATGATTTCATTAGGATAACTTATGTTTTTGAATCTGTTAACATAGAATTCACAGTTTAATTTTCTTATTACGCGTTTGTTAATCGTTCGTGAACGTTCATAGCTTGTTTCTTCGTTTTAAGTCAGAATTCGATAATTCTTGAGTTCGTAACTCTTAAATGCAAATTTCTACTATACGCCATCGAAAACTAAGGTTTTTTAGTTAAATAGCGACTTTTGACTTTCATTCTGGGAATTTCACGATTATCGTCTAATCTCTTAAATTTAGCTACAACTTCGTTACTTAAGATTTTTACTATGTCCAAAATTGATTTATTCTATTATTCATACATCTATCATCCTAACCAAGAATATATAATCTAATTCTATACACGATGGTTTTAAACTTCTCCATCAACAACAAATGATAATTTTTCATGTGTTCTTCATTAGTTCATACTTCTATGATTATGATTCCTCTTGTAACATGGTTATTAATGTTTTAAATCCACTAATAGCCATCCTTGTTACTCCTTATGATACATGCTCCACCAATATCCACTTCTCTATCAAAACAACAATTAAAAAGATGAAGATAAAAGGTTAAAGGTTTCTTACCTTTGATGTTCTAACTTTCTTCTTCTTCTTGATTTAGCAAAACTAGCTCTTACTTCTCTCACAATATAATTGTGCTTAGTGTTGGTGGAAATTAAATAAGCAACAAATGACTAATCAAGCTTCCTATTTAGAGACTTGGCAAAGTAAGGGAAAAATGGTCCATTGGTCCCACCTCCTTACTATTCCCACATCCACAACCAAACTTCCAAAGGAAGTTATCCCACCTCCTTATTTGGCCAGCCATGACTCACCATGGAGGGGCCACATGGGTTGCCCCATAGGTTTTTCTCACCTGGTGACCTATCGGTTCGATCCACGGGTCCGGTTCGTGGTTCGGACTTAGGTTTAGTTAACTTTGGGACTATCATTGGGCTTGCATTACTTATCTATGAGCCTTAACATAAATTCATTTGGGCTTGCCAAATTCATAACTAAATCCTACTAGTCCATTAATAATGGTTTAAGCTTTTAACATATGATTCTCGTATTCTCCTCGTATACTAGTTCGTATAACGTTCATCATCTACGTTATGTTATCTTTCGTATATAATTGTATAATACCTTGTATTATACTCGTATTCATTACCTCATATAATAACTTTCTTATCATACGATCATCATTTATTTAAATCTTTACTTTACTTAACATTCTCGAACTTAGTATGCAGGCGAAAAACTGTGTTTGTCATAACAGAATTATTATTAAGTAATCCATCTTTCCTTATCATTCTATCATTGAGTATTTCCCGGAAGTTCAAAAATAATTTCTGAGCAGGAATGGATGAATAGCATTTTTCGAAGAATTTCTCGAAAAGTTTTTATTTTCGTCTTGGAAATTCAAACACCTTAATTCTATCACGTAGCCAGAATACTGCGACACTATTCCACTTTTAGGTTATAGAATAACATTCATCTTGCTTACTCGTTATAAATAACATATATTATAGTTTTTATTCACTATTTATTCAAATAAAATTATTTTACAATTAATCCAATTTTCTCGGTTGTTACAATAGACATGATTGATATGTATGTCAGCTAGTCATATGCATTGTAAACTAGTTGAGTATGGTTTAGAACAAGTCTAAATGAAGTAGAACTATACAACTTGAAATGTATGACTAAGATAACGTGAGCATGCATAGTTGAGACTTATTGACCTCATTGTATGTGTATAATGACTAAACATGAGAGACTTTGTTAAATGAACACTTAAAGCCTTGATTAGGTGGGAATTGATAACGAACCATGTTAAAGATAAGATATAGGATCGAACCTAGTTATAAACATCATGACATGTATGTTCTGCAAGTGTCATTATATAAGTATGTGGGTGTGCAAGTTTGGCCATATTTCTATTTCTTACCTCTGATTTGAACTGGGAACAGCACGGCCGTGCTACTCCCTAGTTCAAATCAAGCACGGCAGCGCCACCCGGCAGTGAAGTCTGCCTATTTTGTTTGTGATCTGAGATTTGATGCATGCTTGTATTGATATCTTAATATATAATACATGTCCAGTACAGTATTCAAAGTGTAAATGAGCATGCTAACAATAGAATCATATATTTGATAAGTGTTTATAAACTTTCAAACGTTAAGTCAAAAGATGATTACGAACTATGTTATTTGATTTCATAGTGTCTTACAAACTGATTTTGGGTTATGTGTATGTAAGGTACGTAATGACGTACGTATGAGATTATACGACTAAGTTAGACTCTTATGTATGCGTTTAAATTTACGTATCAAGTATGAGTGTTGAATATACGTAACTAATGAATATCCTATACATGTACTATGTTATAATAGGATTCGAAAAGTGTTGTTAAGCTATACGTTGGTAAACTACGCATGAGGCAAGTTTTCTAACTTACACAACTTTGAATATTGTGCAAGTATCTAAGCCTTATCTCTTTGATGCAAGTTCTATTCTTTATGGAGCATTACTTAAGCTTGTACTATTATTGGTCGCACAAGTAAACCATTGAAAGTATGATTCATGTCTTATGATCAATTAATGCTTCGTAGCATAAGATGAAGTTGTTTACATGCTTCGAACTTTGATTTTCGGGTGTTGAACTTATAATTATTCGTATATACTTTGAAAAAGAGGTCTATGTCATTTGATTCGACTAGACCTAAATCATGAATTTGAAAGCTATCCAAACCAATCAAATTGGTATGGACTCTTATAATTGACTGAGATGAACAACTCTACTTGAAGGGGAAACTATATAATTATTGGGAGACCGACGTGCGCACATGAGTACGATTAAATGTTATGCATAACATAGGGTAATTTAGGCTGATCACATGTTGTACTTGTTTTTGTTGGATTATCAGCATATTACTATTATTTTTAGTAGAAGTTCATTGTCCTTAGTGACTGCTCAGTATTCATTATTTTGAAATCTCGAAATGATTAAGCGTTGAATCTTATTGATATCTTTCTGTCCTTAGCGACTATTGTTGAGAACCATCGATACTTCTTATTATCCTTGAACTATCATTTATTATTGTACCCTTGAGAATTTAAAACTATATTGAACACCCTTATTACGATATTGAACACCCTTATGCTATATTACTTGCTGAGCAAACTTGTTGCTCATTCTTGCTTTCCTTAAAAACATTTCAGTTAAGGCAGAGCAAGGCGGACCCTCGGGCATTGATAAGGGCAAGGGCAAAACTATGGAATAGCTTAATATTTATTTGGGAATATTATGATAATGTAAAGACTTAAATTGTGTTATGTATTAGTTATGTCTAAGCTATGTTTAAGGTATATAAGAGATGTTTAAGTTACGAAACCTTGGGACGTGAATGATTATATTAAATAAATGTAATCTATTCTATTATTTTTGTTGCATGAGATGTTATTTAGTTATTAGATATGTAGCATGTGGCGAACCGAATTCGAGATGCGAGTGGTCCAAATTTGGAGGTGTCATAGTTGAAATGGATGGTAAGATGAAAATATATGGTGGATGATGATGGGGTGGTATGTAAGAATGGAAACTTGGGGGTTTTGACCATAAGGGACCATAACCTAAGCGACCAACTTATGAACTTGTGGAAAGTTATCCAAATGACCAAACTACCCTCACTCTTGAAATTC
This sequence comes from Panax notoginseng, assembly GCA_016801055.1. Classification (NCBI taxonomy): domain Eukaryota; kingdom Viridiplantae; phylum Streptophyta; class Magnoliopsida; order Apiales; family Araliaceae; genus Panax; species Panax notoginseng. The sequence continues at coordinate 125,420,852 of CM029022.1, read as the reverse complement.
TATATATATAAAGCCTTACTCTTCATTTTTTTTTTGTTTACCAAATTCATCATCCTATATTGAGAAAGAGAGATTTCAAGAAAAGTGGAACAAGAAACTAGCCAATCAACCCTTTAAGTCAAGATCAAGAAGAACTTCTAGAGGTATAAACCTTTAAACCATTAATCTTCACCTTCTTCTTTAGTAATGTTGTTAGAGAAGTGATTTTGAAGATGTATGTATTGTCCAAAAGAATAAGGATGGAGATTAGTGTACTAAAATTAGTAATGAATGCCTAATAATGAAATCAGAACTAATGATTAAGAACTTAATGAAAAAAGCATGAAAATTTAGAGCTTGTTGTTGATGAAAAAGTTTAAAATCATCTCGTATAAGTTAGATGTTATATGCTTGGTTAGGATGATAGATGAATAAATGCTGGAATTGTTCCATTTGGTTTAGCGTAAAAATCTCGAGTAACGAAGTTATGGTTAAATTTACGGGATTAGACGACAGTCATTGAAATTGTAGGATTTTTAGAATGATAGTCAAAAGTCATCGTTTAACTCGAAAACCTTGGTTTTTGATGGCGTATCATAGAACATCGTATTTAAGAGTTATGGACTCAAAAATTTTCGAATTTCGACTTAAAATGAAGAAACGAGTTAAGAGCGTTCAAGAATGTTTAATGAACACGTAATAGAAATTTAAGCGGTAAATTTATAGATAACAACTTTTAAATGAGTCAATTCCAACTTATAACGATCGAGTTACGAGCCCGGAAAGAAATTGGATTAAAAAACTTTAAAAAAATTCAAAGGCTTAGGACCAGCGCCACATCGCCTACCAAGCCTAAGAATCTGCCGCCGCAACGCCAGTTCGGGGGAAAACCTACTGTTAATATGTGCCACAACACTAGTTTTAACACTGGGTCACGGCACTGCAGCGCCGATACTGTGCATTTGATAGTGAGGAGCTTTTTAAAACACAAAATATAAGGAATGATTAGGGAATGATTATGAACTTTAATTAGACATACAATAATATCCCAAAGGAAGATTGACAGCTTAAGTTCAATAATATATCAAATGTTAATTCAAAGTTATGAAATTATGAACGGGAAATACGTAAACTATCTCCACAAATTATATTAGTGTCGAACGAATCTTATGAACATAAAAAAGAAGTAAGTTGATTGAAGGTGAATTATGACCTTTAATTAAAACCCTAAAGTTTGATAATCACAAGTTAATGCGAAAATTGTAAAATATAAAAAGCAAAGTACGTGACCGCTATAAGGGAGAATGCATTCGGGTTAAGTAAAAGTTTACATTGATTGTAACAACTTAAACATTGGGCAGAGAATGGTAACTTATGACCTTAAATGTTATAAAGTTGTAATAAATAGTAAGAAAAAATGGCGAATCTTTCGAATTGTGTAAATCAGATAAAATATGTTAAGAGAAAAATTAAGTGAAATGCTTAAACTAAATCAATGAGTGTTATAAAGAGTCGTAAGATTAAACTAGGCTTATGCATAAGTATATTACTTGGTCAGTTGCAAGGATTATGATGAGCGTATGGTAATCAAACACCAAAGCGCAAGAGGCAAGTTTGAGGCAAATATCGTTAGGGGTATAAATAACGCTTGAGGTAAGTTTTCTAATCTTATACAAATTCTACTTGTGACAAGTTTTCTAACTCTTGTATATATTTGTCTATAGTGTGTTGGAAAAGTTATTTATTTCATTTGATTATGTGCACTTGAAATCGTATGAATCATTATGTCAAAGTATATGATATTCTTGTATTAATACATATATTCCAGACTTTTACAAATCTTGTAGTATTTGTACAAGTGTTCATGTCTTGTATATCAGGGAATGTTTAAGAAGACGTCGATGCCATTTGATTCGGCTACATAAATGCTAAAATGTTTTGTTGGTTTGTTTACTGATCCATCAAAATATTATGATTGTTATCCTAAATCAATTATCTTGGTAAGTATTCAAGGATAAGCATGAAAACGAAATTTTGTAGTATATCGACATGAACAACATGTGTAATAATCTAAGATTTTATTATTTGTAATTTAAAATATTTATTAAATTAAATAAATATTTTATTGATGTGGTTGTTGTTAGTAAATATTTGTGAATTAAATTTATTAAATAATACTCCAATTTAATTTAATAGCTAGAGAGTTGTAAGATTACATGAATTGTTATATTATTGCTTTAATTTAATAATAAAAGTGGTATATTAATTTATTAAATTAAAATTATAATGATATTATAATTTTGTGATATTTGGATTAAGTGGAAAATTTATTTGGTATGTTGTAATTAATTTATCTAACTAATGTTTGTAACGACCTGATATTTTCTATACAAATTAAATCAGAAATTTTGAGTATAATTTTTTTTTATTTTAAGGATGAGGATTTGTACAAGATATTGTGTATATGTATTTATGTGATAAATAAAAATATATTTATTACATGAATATTTATAAATAATTTTATTTTAGAATTATTGATTATTATAAAGTATATTCTTATAATAATTACTTTTATAGCAGAAATGTTTTTGTTAATTATTTCTATGAAAATATAATCCTATATTATTTAAATAATATAGGGAGTGATTTTTAGAATAATTATAATAATTATTTTATTATATGAATTTTAGTACAGATTATTAAGTTAATTATTTTACTTTAATTATTAAGGTTAAATAGGGGAGAATAAATCAGATATAGAATCCAAACCCTAATTTTGCATTTTTATCAAGGAATGAGAATAATAATATAATAATATTATATTTTGATTTTTCAGTACTATAAATATGTACTGTATGTACGTATTGAGGATAATTAGTCTAATATGGTTTATATTTTTCAAAACCCTATTATTAATTGGTTAAACCCTAGTTCAAAAGTTAATACGCGTTCAAGACGGTGTAGTAATGGTGTTATTTGATTTATGTTGTGTTATATAAGATTTTATGCTAATTTTGAAAACCCTAATTCTAAAATTAGTAACCCTAATTAATATTTCGAAAACTCTAATGTCTGAAACGAGAAACCCTAATTTGAAACTCAAATTAGAGTTTGAGATTGTTTATAATTGTGATAAGGTGATTAATTTACATGTATTAGAATTATTATTGTTAATCATGAAAACCCTAATTACTAAAGTAGAAACTCTAATTTCTACATTTAGTAACCCTAATTAGTAATTTTAAAACCTAATTATTAATTATAAACCCTAATTGCGAAATTAGCAAAGTTAATTATAACTAGTGATATTAAACCCTAATGTTCCTGTATAAAGTAATTAGAAAACTAATTTAATTAAGAAAACCCTAATTACAAATTTTAGAAACTAAGATTTTTATTTTTATTATTTTGTGCAAACCCTAATTGCTAGATATTACAAATATTTTGTGCTAAACCTTAGGGTTAAACCCTAAGGGTCAAACCCTAAGGGTTTACAAGGATGACAAGAATGCCATTAAATTGGAAATACAAATGACCATTATGCCCTTTGTATTATTGAAGCTAATTTATAGGTTTTGACCTTAGGTTTAGTTGGTGAACCACTTCAACCACCCCATTTGCTCTCTAATTGACAGCAATCGCCTCTATGCCCAGCCATGCATGCATCTAATACTTATAAATATAGATTTAAAGAGTGAGAAAATCATTTTCCTAGCATATTTTGAACAAAACACTGAAACCTTTTCTCTCAACCCAAACCCACGAAATTTATAAGCTTTCCAATCCACAAGATCAGCCCCACGAAATCCCCTAACCAAATCAGTAGGCTTGAATCATCAATTGATCAAAGAAGGTATAATCCCTAGCCATGAAATCTAACTTTGATCTTGTGTTAGATGTTATGTTCGAGTGTTAGAATATGTTATTTGTAGTCCATATAGTTGATCTGGGTTGACACATACTAGATCCATAACTTTAATATGCCCAAAATCAAGTTTTTGAAAAATATGGAAATTTTGTTTTGAGGTCTGATAACCGAATATCAGGTATTGTAGATCTCTGACTGTTAAAGATTTTAATGTTTTTGATGTTTGAACTTGTAGTGTGGCATGAGATCCGTGTTCTAGAACTCATAGAAGGACCAAATCAAGCATAGATTGATAGATATTGTTGGTCAAAGGTCGTTAACCGACCATGACCGGACCATTTCTAGGTAACCTAGAAATGGGTTTTCAATGTCTGACAGGATGTTTAAGGCTCTGGATCTGTCAGGTTTTTGATGTTTTGAATTTGTTGTTGAAACCAGATTATAGTATTATAGCTTAACTATTGATCTATGTCTTTATAATCTTTAAATCCTGTACAAAATCCAAGTAATTTGTGACTAAAGTAAGCCAAACGAAACTGCCGGATTAAGATTCTGGGTAGCCCATAAATCTTCAAAGGCAGTTCCTGACCACTACTTTGACCAGCATGTATCTTCATTATGTGATGTTGTTATGATGATGTTTAATGATAGATCTGTTGTCCTACATGTTGGCTACACACTGCAGCTTATAGATCATAAAAATATTTCAAGGCTAGCATTTAATGAAGGCTCAAAGTATGACCCATGAACTGTTCTTCATTTCTGGGTAACCCATAAATGAGTCCTGACAACACTTTTGGAGGCTCAGATCTCCTTGGTTATAAGTGTTATGAACTTGGTTGTTGTTGGATATTGTAGTCTTGCATTAACTTTACACGATCTGACCAATAACATACCCAGAAACACATTACACAGTTCACAATTCTTGGTCAAACAAGGCATCTCGAAACTGGCATGAAGATTTCTGGGTTTGCATGAAGAACAGGAAGAACACATATAGCGACGGTTTTGTCGCTATAGGCATTCGTTAGTGAAAGTTTTATAAAAATTAATTAAATTAATTTCTAAAAAGCATTTAAAAATATAAATTAATTTCTGAAAATTACAAAAATTATTTTAAAAATTATTTTAACTTATAAAAATTAACTTTTAATAATTTGAAATATTTTTCATAAATATTAGTATTTATTTAAATATTATTGATAATTAATTTATTTATTAAATGCATTAACAAAATTAATTAAAAAAGATTTTATTATATTAAAAATTATTTTAAATGATAATAAGTTATTTAAAAACATTTTAAGTTATAAGATACAACTTTTAATATTAATGATATTAGATTTATTTAACAATTAAATTAAATTAATTAATTAAAAATGATTTTAATATTATAAAAATTATTTTAAATGAAAATAAATAGTTTAAAATATTTTAAGTTATAAAATATAAATTTTAATATTTAAAATTAAATTTCATTAATTAATTATTGTTAATGATATTAAAGTTATTTAATAATTATATTAAATAATTTAGTTTAAAAATAATTTTAATATTAGAAAAAATCATTTTAAATGAAAATAAAGTGTTTAAAAATATTTTAAGTTATAAAATATAACTTTTAATATTTAAAGAATAATTTCATTAATAATCTAATATTAATGATATTAATTTAATATTAAATGATATTAAATTTATTTAATAATTTTATTAAATAAATAGTTTAAAAATGATTTTTTTAATTTAATAATCATTTAAAAAGGATATAAATGAATTAAAAATATTTTAAGTTATAATTAATGACTTTTAATAATTTGATAAATAGTACATTAATATTTAAATATTAATGATAATTATTTAAAAATAAATTTAAATGTTTTATAAATCATTTAAGGGTAATATTAAAACTTTAAAAATATTCTAAGTTATTATAAATAACTTTAATATTTTAGAAATAATTTTATTAATAGTTTAATATTAATTAAATATTAATAATAATAGAATTGTTTAATATTCAAATCATTTAATAATGATTCCGGTGTTTGAAAATTCATGATAAATTATAATAAATGTTTAAAAATTATTATAAGTCGTTTAAAAATAATATGACTGATACTTGAAGATATTGAGTTACAGAATAGAGTCTTAGACACGATAATTACCCGTTAAAGTCGTCGGTACACTGACATGTTTCAGAAATTGATCTGAACTTAGATAATTTGATTAAATATATGTTTATTTGTGATTCAATGGTTATTAAACCTATGTGCCAATGTGATTAGGTAATGTGTTGATTGCAATAAGCAGTGCTATGGGTTATAATATGTTATTCTAAATAGTTAAATGATCTTATTACTTATAGGTGTTATATAAAAGATAAAACTAAGTTGCAAATTGTAAGCAGCGTACCAGGCAAGTATCTTACCTTTACATTTTCTTTATACAATGGACATGAGTAAGAATGTTTATGAATTATATTATTACTATACAGATTATTAACCCTATATTATATACGCTAATTGATTATTAACATGTTAGTATATGGTAATTCAGATATATATTCTGTTCGTTAATTTCTATAAATGGTTATACAAGTGTCCCCACTTGGATAATCATTGTATTTAATCACATGTTGATGCACCTTTGTTAATTACCCGTATATATATATATATATATATATATATATATATATATATATATATATATGTATATGTTGAATTATAGATTATTGTTGAACAAGATAAAACCTTTGGTTTGGAACCCCGACAAGTATGAACATCCCGTACACGGGAAAAAAAATTTATGCACCCAAGGTGGAAAGAGTGAACGATACCCTCGTTCTTGCATGTAGTATTGATCAATACATGGTACAACAGGCTGATCACCCCCGTGCCCGTAAGTTATGACAGTTTACATATGAAGTTCTGTTTAACCTATTCAAAAAATGAAAATAATGTTCATAGTATGTCACCTTAACCCTAATTATAGTCATTACGTAGTTTCAAAATTTTGAAAGAGGGTTGTTATGTTATTATTATCGGTTTAGATTACTTCACAACTATTGATTTGTTGTAGAAGGGTAGTATAAAGAAAATATTTAAATTCTTTCAGCTATATATATATATATATATATATATATATATATATATATATAATTGCTATTACTTACTGGGCACTCAAATGCTCATCCTTGTTTAATTTAAATGTTTTCAGCTAAGTGTGAAGAACCAGAAGGCTCATGCAGAAACAAAGGAAAAGGAAAGCTAACCAAATAAGATTTGTGGTATTCTATGTAATAGTTTGATATTATTAAGACAATGATATATATTTTCTATCATGTTATGTAAGGAATGTATCAAAGGTTACGTACTTGGGAGCTAGACTCTGATAATCATGTAAATTAAGTTGATCTTTATATTATTGTTATTATTATTAGTATTATTCCGCTCATAGAAATGGTATCGTGAAGCACCGAGTTCGGGTTTTAAGTACCCGAATTTGGGGGGCTTTACAGGTTGGTATCAGAGCTTAGGGTTAAAAACCTTAGGTGTGCTAGACCTTAGGCTATAACCTTAGAACAGAGGAAAACGTTGAAAATATAAATAACTCATATAGAGTTTAAAAAGAGATGAATTGAATAAATTCATCGTCAAACAAGATAAAAGATAACTTATATAAAACTATTATTTGTTGTGTGTATATACTATATGCTAATCAGGATAATTTATGTGTGTAGATGTCTGGTGGAAAAGGCTTGTTATATGCTTATAGCATGAAGAAGGATCAAATCCATACAACCGAGCTGATATCGAAGCCAATAGGTGAAATAGAAGCTCACAATGAAAACAACTCTGACGAGGTGGTTATTTTGGAAAATGTGGTACCAGATCCGGAGATGATGGAGCTGACAGATAGTGATTCCGACACTAAAGTTGAAGCTGATGAAGCATCAACGAAGGTGCAGGATCTGAGAAATAAGGTTTCTTCTTTGGAAAGACTGTGGGAAATATAAAAGCTGTTAAATAGTCAATTATGTCAGGCGTTAATAGAAATAATGGAAGAACAAGATAAGCTTAAAATCCAAATTGATCAGATGGGAGCCACAAGCAACACATCGTGTGCAGCTCCGAGCAAGAAGGGGAAAAGAAAGATAGAAGGCCATGACTTAGGAAAATTCGATAAGAAGAAAGGGAAAAGAATATGTTATCTTTGCGGTTATGAAGGACATACTACTCTATATTGTCTCGACTATAAACCAGGTGCATGTTTTATCTATGGGATAGAAGGTCATCAGGTGAAAGGTTGTCCAAGGAAAAAGGCGTAGCGAATAGGTAGTATAGGTTCTGTGGTGTAGGTGTGTTTAATGTAATATATAGGATAAGAATGTTTGTGTAAGTTATGTTCTCAACTTTTGTAATGATCAAGGTTGTAAATCCCGACTTTTGTAGTCATAAAGGGATAGCTGATGTTTAAAACAGTATGTATTATGCTATGTAAGATATTCATTGAATGGATATGAATCTAAGTTTAAGTAATGAAATTAGTTTAATATATTAAAATTATATGATAAGGTTTAGAATGTAAGTTAAATTTATGATTTTATCTAATCAGATAATGCCGCCAAGACGTCGAACTCGAAATCAAAGGACAGAAGAATCTATCAACAACGTTGAGGGACAACAACAAGCAGACCCAAAGCAGCACTTTGCCAACATGGTAGCACAAGCAATGTAGCAAGGAATGCCAGGCGCATGGAACCAGCCGGATAATCGCTTGGCGAACTTCAAAGATTTTAAGGTTGTCGGACCGCCGGAATTTAAAGGTACCACTGACCCTGTTGAAGCCCAAACTTGGGTTAAAGAGATTGAAAAAGCATTCGTGATAGCTAGGGTAGCTGAGGGACAAAAGACCATTTTTGCCACGTACATGATGAAGGGTAAGGCAAATTTTTGGTAGGAAGCGAATCAGGCGAGGGCAGGAGAAGGTGTAGTTACATGGGATAGGTTTAAAACTTTGTTTTTTGAAAACTATTTTTCATCCAGTATGCAGGCTAGGATGGAGGTAAAATTTTTAGAATTAAAGCAGGAGAATATGACGTGTCAGAATACACCGCAAAGTTCAATGAGTTGGCTAGGTTCGCTCCGCATCAAGTTGATACGGAGGCTAGGAAAGCGAGGAGGTTTGAGCTGGGATTAAAACCCTGGCTCTACAAAAAGGTGGCAGTGTTGCAGATCCCTACATTTGCAGCACTCATGGAGAAGGCGATTATTGCTGAGGAGGGAAGTGAGGCCATGAGCCTCTGCAACAAGGAGATGAAGAATAAGGGTAAGGTAGAAGGAGCTAGGAAGGCAGCAATTAATAGTGGGAGTAGGAGTGGAGATGAAAAGAGGAAGGTGAATAATTTTGGGAATGTTCAGATCAAGCAGGAAGGAGTTAAGAATCCAGCTGTGCAGTGTAAGACTTGTGAAAAGAACCACTCTGGGGAATGTCTGAAGGGGAAATTTGTTTGCTATAAGTGCGGGCAGGAGGGTCATATCTCTCCCAACTGCCCCAATCCAAGAATGAACAGTGGGTGTTTTCTTTGTGGATCTACTGAACACAAAGTGAAGGATTGTCCGAAGAGGAGGACGGAGGCAGGGAGTGTGACTACTGGCAAGGGCAGCGGGACTTTAGCAATCACGGGGCCTACATCATCAAACAAGCCAACAAAATCAATAGCAAGGGTCTACAACAAGACTGTCCAGGACGCGATGGAAGCTGGCAATGGGATTCCAGGTATTATTCATAAAACTTTTATTTTCTTTTACATGATTTTCCTATATATAGTAAATTATTTTATAAAAAAAATTTGAGGGAGGAATTTGAGTTCTTTTAGAAATCAAATTTTTGTTCAATCAGAAAGACAAGCTTTATGTGACTAGTTAAAAATCAGTTCGATCAAAGTTAATCAAGAAACATTTGAAATGATTATGTATGCTACGTATCCTTGTATGTATAGGTTTTAAAATGTTGATTCCGAGGACGGAATCTTTATAAGGGAGGGTGAATGTAGCGACCCGATATTTTTTATATAAATTAAATCAGAAATTTTGCGTATACATTTTTTTTTTATTTTAAAGATGAGGATTTGTACAAGATATTGTGTATATGTATTTATGTGATAAATAAAAATATATTTATTACATAAATATTTACAAATAATTTTATTTTAAAATTATTGATTATTATAAAGTATATTCTTATAATAATTACTTTTATAGCAGAAATGTTTTTGTTAATTATTTCCATGAAAATATAATCATATATTATTTAAATAATATAGGGAGTGATTTTTAGAATAATTATAATAATTATTTTATTATATGAATTTTAGTACAGATTATTAAGGTTAAATAGGGGAGAATAAATCAGATACGGAATCCAGACCCTAATTTTGGATTTTTATCAAGGAACGAGAATAATAATATATTAATTTTATATTTTGATTTTTCAGTGCTATAAATATGTATTGTACGTATTGAGGATAGTTGGTCAATTATGGTTTATATTTTTTAAAACCCTATTATTAATTGGTTAAACCCTAGTTCAAAAGTTAATACGCGTTCGGTGTAGTAATGGTGTTATTTGATTTATGTTATGTTATATAGGATTTTATGTTAATTTTGAAAACCCTAATTCTAAAATTAGTAACCCTAATTAATATTTCAAAAATCCTAATTTCTGAAACGAGAAACCCTAATTGGAAACTCAAACTAGAGTTCGAGATTGTTTGTAATTGTGATAATGTGATTAATTTACAGGTATTAGAATTATAATTGTTAATCATGAAAACCCTAATTACTAAACTAGAAACTCAAATTTCTATATTTAGTAACCCTAATTAGTAATTTTAAAACCTAATTACTAATTGTAAACCCTGACTGCTAAATTAGCAAAGTTAATTATAATTAGTGATATTAAACCCTAATGTTCATGTATAAAGTAATTAGAAAACTAATTTAATTAAGAAAACCCTAATTACAAATTTTAGAAACTAAGATTTTTATTTTTATTATTTTGTGCAAACGCTAATTGCTAGATATTACAAATGTTTAGGGTCAAACCCTAAGGGTTTACAAGGATGACAAGAATGCCATTAAATTGGAAATACAAATGACCATTATGCCCTTTGTATTATTGAAGCTAATTTATAGGTTTTGACCTTAGGTTTAGTTAGTGAACCACTTCAACCACCCTATGTGCTCTCTAATTGACAATAATCAGCTCTATGCCCAGCCATACATGCATCTAATACTTATATATATTGATTGAAAGAGAGAGAAAATCATTTTGCTAGCATATTTTGAACAAAACACTCAAACCTTTTCTCTCAACCCAAAGCCACGAAATTTATAAGCTTTCCAGTCCACAAGATCAACCCCACGAAATCCCCTAACCAAATCAGTAGCCTTGAATCATTGATTGATCAAAGGAGGTATAACCCCTAGCCATGAAATCTGACTTTAATCTTGTGTTAGATGTTATGTTTGAGTGTTAGAATATGTTATTTGTAGTCCATATAGTTGATCTAGGTTGACACATACTAGATCCATAACTTTAATATGCTCAAAATCAAGTTTTTGAAAAATCTGGAAATTTTGTTTTGAGGTCTGACAAGCGAATATCAGGTCTTGTAGATCTCTAACTATTAAAGATTTTAGTGTTTTTGATGTTTGAACTTGTAATGTGCCATGAGATCTGTGTTCTGGAACCCATAGAAGGACCAGATCAATCATAGATTGATAGATATTGTTGGTCAAAGGTCGTTGACTGACCATGACCGGACCATTTCTGGGTAACCCAGAAATGAGTTTTCAATGTCTGACAGGATGTTTAAAGCTCCAGATCTGTCAGGTTTTTGATGTTTTGAGTTTGTTGTTGAAACAAGATTATAGTATGTTAGCTTAACTATTGATCTATATCTTTATAACCTTTAAATCCTTTATAGAATCCAAGTAATTTGTGGTCAAAGTAAGCCAGACGAAACTGCTGGATGAAGATTCTGGGTAACCCAGAAATCTTCAAAGGCAGTTCCTGACCACTACTTTGACCGGCATGTATCTTCATTATGTAATCTTGTTATGATGATGTTAAGTGATAGATCTGTTGTCCTACATGTTGGCTACACACTGCAACTTATAGATCACAAAAATATTTCAAGGATAGCATGTAATGAAGGCTCAAAGTATGACCCATGAATTGTTCTTCATTTCTGGGTTACCCAGAAATGAAGAACAGTCATGACAACACTTTTGGAGGCTCAGATCTCCTTGGTTATATGTGTTATGAACTTGGTTGTTGTTGTTGGATATTCTAGTCTTGCATTAACTTTACACTATCTGACCAATAACTTACCCAGAAACACATTACACAGTTCACAATTCTTGGTCAAACAAGGCATCTCGAAAATGGTATGAAGGTTTCTGGGTTTGCATGAAGAACACGAAGAACACCTATAGCGAAGGTTTTGTCGCTATAGGCAGTCTTTAGTGACAGTTTTATAAAAATTAATTAAATTAATTTCTAAAAATCATTTAAAAATAAAAATTAATTTCCAAAAATTACAAAAATTATTTAAAAAATTAATTTAATGTATAAAAATTAACTTTTAATAATTTGAAATATTTTTCATAAATATTAGTATTTATTTAAATATTATTGAAAATTAATTTATTTATTAAATTCATTAAATAAATTAATTAAAAATAATTTTATTATATTAAAAATCATTTTAAATGATAATAAGTTATTTAAAAATATTTTAAGTTATAAAATATAACTTTTAATATTTTAAAGTAAATTTCATTAATTATTTAATATTAATGATATTAGATTTATTTAACAATTAAATTAAATAAATTAATTAAAAATGATTTTAATATTATAAAAACTATTTTAAATGACAATAAATAGTGTTAAAATATTTTAAGTTAGAAAATATAACTTTTAATATTTAAAGGTAAATTTTATTAATTAATTATTGTTAATGATATTAAAGTTAGTTAACAATTATATTAAATAATTTAGTTTAAAAATAATTTTAATATTAGAAAAAATCATTTTAAATGAAAATTAAGTGTTTAAAAATATTTTAAGTTATAAAATATAACTTTTAATATTTAAAGAATAATTTCATTAATAATCTAATATTAATGATATTAATTTAATATTAAAGGAAATTAAATTTATTTAATAATTTTATTAATTAAATAGTTTAAAAATGATTTTTTAATTTAATAATCATTTAAAAAGGATATAAATGAATTAAAAATATTTTAATTATAATTAATGACTTTTAATATTTTGATAAATAGTACATTAATATTTAAATATTAATGATAATTATTTAAAAATAATTTTAAATATTTTAAAAATCATTTAAGGGTAATATTAATACTTTAAAAATATTCTAAGTTATTATAAATAACTTTAATATTTTGGAAATGATTTCATTAATAGTTTAATATTAATTAAATATTAATAATAATAAAATTGTTGAATATTTAAATTATTTAATAATGATTCCGGTGTTTGAAAAATCATGATAAATTATAATTAATGTTTAAAAATTATTATAAGTCATTTAAAAATAATATGACTGATACTTGAAGATATTGAGTTACAGAATAGAGTCTTAGACACGATAATTACCCGTTAAAGTCATCGGTACACCGACATATTTTAGAAATTGATCTGGACTTAGATAATTTGATTAGATATATATTTATTTGTTTCTCAATGGTTGTTAAACTTATGTGCCAATGTGATTAGGTAATGTGTTGACTGCAATAAGTAGTGCTATGAGTTATAATATGTTATTCTAATCTGTAAAATGATCTTATTACTTATAGGTGTTATATAAAAGATAAAACTAAGTTACAAATTGTAAACAGCGTACCAGACAAGTATCTTACCTTTATATTTTTTATACAATGGACATGAGTAAGAATGTTTCTGAATTATATTTTTACTGTACAAATTATTAACCCTATATTATATACGCTCATTGATTATCAATATGTTAGTATATGGTAATTCAGATATATATTCTGTTCGTTAATTTTTATAAATAGTTATGCAAGTGTCCCCACTTGGATAATCATTACATTTAATCACATATTGATGCACCTTTGTTAATTACCCGTATATATATATATATATATTGAATTATAAATTATTGTTAAACACGATAAAACCTTTGGTTTGGAACCCCGACAAGTATGAACATCCCGTACACGAGAAATTTTTTTATGCACCCAAGGTGGACAGAGTGAACGATACCCTCGTTCTTGCATGTAGTATTGATCAATATAAGGTACAACGGGCTGATCATCCCCGTGCCTGTAAGTTATAACGGTTTACAGATGAAGTTCTGTTTAACCTATTCAAAAATTAAAAACAATGTTCATAGTATGTCACCTTAACCCTAATTATAGTCATTACGTAGTTTCAAAAATTTGAAAGAGGGTTGTTATGTTATTATTATCGGTTTAGATTACTTCACAACTATTGATTTGTTGTAGAAGGGTAGTATAAAGAAAACATTTAAATTCTTTCAGCTATATATATATATATATATATATATATATATAATTGCTATTACTTGTTGGGCACTCAAATGATCATCCTTGCTTAATTTAAATATTTTCAGCTAAGTGTGAAGAACCAGAAGGCTCATACAGAAACAAAGAAAAAAGGAAAGCTAACCAAATAAGATTTGTGGTATTCTATGTAATAGTTTGATATTATTAAGACAATGATATATATTATCTATCATGTTATGTAAGGAATGTATTAAAGGTTACGTACTTGGGAGCTAGACTCTGATAATCATGTAAATTAAGTTGATCTTTATATTATTATTATTATTATTATTATTATTATTATTATTATTATTATTATTATTATTATTATTATTCCGCTCATAAAAATGGTATCATGAAGCACCGAGTTCGGGTTTCAAGTACCCGAATTTGGGGGGCTTTACAATGTTGGATGTGGAAATCTAAATAAATAATATGGGACAATAAACAATAGCATAAATGATTTATTAAAATAAATTAAAGTAGTTTAAATGGATTTGCCCAAACAAGGCTTAAAGGTATTAAGTCTTTAATTTTTAAAATATTTTTGCCAAAACAAAGCCTTATGGCTTTTAAATTTTGAATTATAATTAAAATAAATAAAATAATAAATAAAATTTATTTATAACTAATAAGCATTAAGTTGTAACCGTTGTTTTAATATATGTATTATGAACCTATCAGTTTCTTTTATCTTTACATATATTGTTAGTTTGGCATACTGATACTAAGAAGAGAAAAAAACAGAGAATTTGAGAGAGAATGTGAGAGTTCTGTGAATTACAAAGAAATTCTTGGTGCTTAGCAAGGATTATTCAAAGCAAGAAAATGTATTTTCCATAACCTTGATATTATATACATATGTGTGTTTTACGACATGTATTTCCATTCTTTGTGAATTCAATTTCTCTTGAATTGTTGTTATAAACTGAATTATTGTGTTTGAGAGTAATTGTGATGTTAGAGTTTGTATTTAGACAAGAAATTGTATGCTAATTATGTTTAAGAAGGAAGAAAAGTATTTACAGTGTATGTTCATGCATATGGCTTATGAAAGTACCAAATTTGGTGGTTAATTTGTATACTAATCTGTAAATTAAGTCTTGGATATGTTAATTCGATAAGAAACGAAGGGAACGTAGTTTGAATGAGTTAATTTGGACAAGAATTATGATCACAGTGGTGATTTTTGTGAAGGATGTAAAAAAATGGACTTTTTATATGAAAACATGAAATTTAAGGATTTAAATTAGTTGAAATTGTTGTTTAATTGTTCTAAGTTGATGAATATGTGAGGAATCATATTTGTGTTAGTTCTATACCAATTGCATATGTTAAATTTACTATTTTGTGGGTGAAATTTGTGTTAGTTAGGCTAAAACAGAAAAGTGTTATGTCTGCGTAGTTTCTGTCTATGCACCAGCGCAGCTGCGCTGGTATCAAGGCCAAAAACGGCGCAGTTGCACTGTAGCGCAACTGCGTCGGTCCTAGGCTTGTGTATGGCGCAGCTGCGCCATACCCTGATCAAAGGCAGTGATATCTGTTACCTCTGCAGACCTTGAACACTTATTGTAACTTAGTCTAATGATATGTTAATGTGAGAAACATGTAATGCAAAGGTTAAAAATAGATTTATATCATACAGTTAGTAATTCTAAAGTGTAAATTAGTATGTTATGAAAATGGCATGTTGTGATTTATTGAACACGGGAATTAGTAAATAAGTGTTTTAAATCTAATAATGAGATTTCTGAAGTGTATGTGGCGTGAATGGAAACTTGTACTAAAGTAACAAGTTTAACTATGAATGAGTTTTAATTTGGAAGTGGATGTTAGTATATCTAATAGATATTGTGATTCCAATAAAATGTGTAGGTGAATGTGAGTTGTAATTTATAGCTTACGTACGAGGCAAGTTTCTAAGCCTTACCACTTTACATTGAGCAAGTTCTTTTATCCTTAAACTTTATTTGAGCAAGCTCTAACCCTAACATTATTCAAGCAAGTTTTGAATTCTAATCATTGTTGAGTTATTCTAACTTGTTTATAGTTAAGCAAGTTTTCTTAGCTCTATTCTTTTATGATAAATACAAATTCTTGAACTCAAATCTCTAACTGAGTTGTTCTATTTCATTTACTTAATGCAAATCGGAATATTATTGTTACTTTGAGCAAGTTTCATTCTAAGCTTGTTATTCCTTAGTACATGTTCATAACTTATTTCTTTTATCTCAAGATCATAGCCTAGCTTATTATTGTTCAAGCAAAGGTTTATCATTTTATTCATTACTTATGCTTTCTACTTATTTCCAAGCATGAGTCTAATATATAGTTGGTTCACCTATAATTCTCAATTGTTCTGTATTATGTTGTTATTGATCAACCATAGTGCTATCAAACTTTGTTGATTCAACTAATCCTTTAGTTGATGATCATGAAACTCTAAATTACCCTTGAAGCTTATCCAATCAAAACTTTCTTTGGTGCGGACTTATACTCTAAAACTGAGAAGAACAACCCTATTATAGGGGTACGCGATGCGTTTAGATGTTTGTGCACAATACATGGTACAAAGGGCTGACCCCCCTACGTACGTGAAGTCCCTACAGTATAACTGTTTAGGTTAAAGTTGAAAGATTACTTGTAACCATGGACATAGTTTGTGTTCTTATGACCCTCAGATATATTTTATATTTTGATTCCGATTTTTGGTTATCATGGATAGAGTACTATTCAATTTTGATGAGCCTATTCATTGGCAGTTATTATTATCTTGTTGTTCATTGCTATATCTAGTGAGTATTTTTTTTGCTCACTCTTGCATAAATATAATTATTGCAGCTAAGGTTGAGAAGGTCGATGAACCTACTACAAACAAAGGAAAAGGAAAAATGTACAAGTGATGAAGACTTGTAATTTATTAGCTTTTATGTTAATAAACTTTATTTAAATGATGTGATGTAACTATTTTTATTTCCTCACTTGATTTATGTTAAAGGTTAGATAACTTGGGAGACTTTTTGATTTAATGATGTAACCCTTTAATGGGAGGATTTATGGTTTAAATGTTATCATATCTGGGTAGATAGTATGAATGTTTGGAAAGTGAACACCAAGTCTTAGGGGAATGAAGTAACCAAATTTGGGGGTGTCACAAGTTGGTATCAAAGACTTAGGTTATGAACCTTAGGTGGAGAAAAGCCTTAGGAAGTAACCTTTGAAAAGATAGTGGTGATAAACTCTTATCGAGTTTTAAGAAAGAAATAATAAAACACTTATGTGCTTATGTGGTTGTAACCTATGTGCTCGTGAGTGTCGAGTAGCAATGATTAGTAATTGAAACTTAAAATTTTGTTGTCAGGATGGCTAATATAGGAGAATCCAGTTAGACTAGGGAGGAAAGATCCCAGACTAGAGAGGAACAGCCACGAGATATTCAAGTTGTTTTGGAATAACTACTGCCACGGGAAACATCTCCGTTGGTCACAGTGGTTGAGCAAGAGGGTTTACCTGATGAGGATGATGAGATAGAGATAGACGAGGAGGACCCCATTGAGCTACCATAGTCGAATGAGGATGAGAAGGACGAGGAGGAAGAGATTCCACTAAACTCGATTGCTGCCCACATGTACGATGAAGTATACGACCGCAATGTGGAACTTCAGGATACCGTCAAGGAGTTGGAAGAGATAGTAGCCGAATAGCAGATCGCAATGGGGCAGAAGGACAACGAGATTCAGGATCGAGATGAACGTCTGAATAATGTCGAAGGGAAGCTGATCCACACTGAAGAAGAGAATGAATAAATGACAGAGGAGATTGCAGAGCTGAAGAACAAATTGAAAGAAGAGTCTACTAAGAGGGCAAGAGCCAAAGATGCGTACGAGGAAGCTTATCAACGAGCCGGGATAGCAGAGAGAGAGAGGTACAAGTAAAGAAGATCAGGATAGAAGAGATGAATAGTATTTTTAACACCGTGATCAATCGAGCTCAAGATCGGGTTATGTGTTATCCGATTCAGTTCGAGACGCTGCCATCGTACATGTTAGATCGTCGAACAATGTTCCGTATTATGGAAGAGGAGCGTCCTAAGGCTATGCAGTATTTTAGTAGGTCGTCAGAAATGTAATTACTATGTGTTTAGTGAAAAAATAAGATGTAAATCCCGGGTATGATATAACCCATGGGATATGATGATGATGAAGTTATCCTAAAACATTTGTAGTTCAGGAAAGTGATGTAGAAAGCAAGAATGCTATCATTATTATATTTTTAAAATATTATGAATGAATAAAAGTTAGTATTTATTCAAGTTATTGTGTGTTATATGGTAAATTTTGTGATGTGCAAATTAAGTACATAATACCTAGAAGATTGAGTAATAATCTAATGAGTATATTTTAACAGAAAATGCATCTAAGACGTCAACCACGATAGAGGACCCCTGAGGGATCTACCAATAACAACAATGCTGAGGCTAACCCAGTTTAGCAATTAGTGACGTTACTGACGGGAGCATTACAGAATCAACCGCAGAATCAAGCTACTACTTTTAAAGATTTCAAGGCGGTTGGACCACCAGAATTTCGTGGGTCCATGAATCCAGTTGAGGCACAGACATGGATCATGGAGATAGAGAAAGTTTTCGATGTTGCTAGAGTAGGTGAGAATCAGAAAAATACTTTTGCAACGTTTATGTTGAAAGCAGAGGCTAGTTATTGGTGGCAAGCCAATAAAACACAAGGAGGTCAAGGGGTGATGACTTTAGATAGGTTTAAGGAGATATTTTTCAAAACTTATTTCCTAGAGAGTTTGAAAAATCAGATGGAGGTGCAGTTTCTAGAATTAAAGCAGGGATCAATGACGGTATCGGAGTATGCCACAAAATTTAACGAATTGGCGAGGTTTGCGCCATATCAAGTCAACACAGATGAGCGCAAGGCTAAGAGGTTTGAGTAGGAACTGAAACCCTTGTTGTATAGTAGGGTCTCCATGTTTCAGCTGAAGACATTTACAGTAGTGCTGGAGAAGGCAATTCTCACTGAAGGTGGAGGCGAGGCTGTAACAAAGTACAATTAAGAGCAGAGAAAGAAGAAGAGTGAGGGTGAAGCTTAGAGTGGTGGTGGTAGCGGTGGAAATGGTAACAATAACTTGAAGAGGAAGTGGAATGCAAATGTGGGAGCTGATAATCAGTAGAGTAACCTGCAGAAGAAGAAGTTTGATGCATGTGCTACATGTGGCATGAGTATGTGCTTAAGGGGTAAGCAGGTATCCTTTAACTGTGGCCAGGAGGGTCACATTGCCCCAAATTTTAATCAACCCAAGAAGAATGTTTGCTACACCTGCAGGTCGAAGGATCATTTTGCTCGCGAGTGCCCTAAGAAGAAAGTTAGAGAGGCAACTAGAAGTAAGGGAGGTAGCAGTGGAGGTACAATTACTATTGTGGGACCAATGTCATCAAATAAGCCCACAACCAGAACCTTCAACATGACAGTGCAAGATGCGGTGTAATTAAAAGATGTCGTGTCAGGTATTATCTCAATCAATAATATAAATGCATATGTATTATTTGATTTAGGTGCTACTTGCTCGTTTATATCTGATGAATTTGCTAAGAAGTTAGAATTACCTAGTGAAGAGTTGAATTTCCCTTTACACATAGAAATTGCGAATAGGGAGGTAATTCTTGTTAAATCCGTATTCAAGAATTGTAGAGTGAATATTAAGGGGACTATTATGATAGTAGATTTAATCCCGATAAAATATGGATAGTTTGATGTAATATTGAGAATGGATTGGCTATTCAATTATGGAGCGATAATTGATTGCCAAAAGAAAAGTGTAAACCTTATGACTCCGTCAAAGGTAGTTTTTTATGGTAGCAAATTGCCTAGACAAGCGAGATGTCTGACGATTATGCAGGCCAAGAAGTTATTCAGTCAAGGCTGTGTAGGATATTTAGCTTACATAGTCGATACTAAAAAGAAGAAAGGTGTGAAATTGGAAGAGATACCAGTGGTTAGGGTTTTTGTGGACATGTTTCTGGAAGATTTGCCAGGACTTCCACCTAACAGAGAAATCAAGTTCGTGATCGACTTAACGCCAGGAACTGCTCCAATATCGAAGGCCCCGTACAGAATGGCTCCGATAGAGATGAAGGAACTGATGGTACAACTGAAAGAACTATTAGATAAGAAGTATATTCAACCAAGCGTATCACCGTGGGGAGTGCCGGTGTTATTCGTGAAGAAGAAGGATGGGTCAATGCGTCTTTATATTGATTATAGGGAATTAAACAAAGTCACTATTAATAATAAATATCCATTACCAAAAATAGATGACTTGTTTGATCAATTAAAGGGTGCTAGATACTTCTCGAAAATAGATTTGAAAAGTGGGTATCATCAATTGAAAGAAAGGAAGGAGGATGTACCAAAGACGGTATTCAAAACTCGGTATGGGCATTACGAGTTTCTGGTAATGTCTTTTGATTTGACCAACACCCCTGCTGCATTCATGGATTTGATGAACAGGGTGTTTAAACAATTTTTAGACAAGATTGTGGTGGTATTTATCGATGATATTTTGGTGTACTACAAATCTCAAGAAGAACACATGGAACATTTACGTTTGACGCTGGAGACACTAAGAAAAGAAAAATTGTACGCGAAATTCTCTAAATGTGAATTTTGGATGGAACGTGTATAATTTCTCATCCATGTAATTAATAAAGATGGGATTTCAGTGGATCCATCAAAAGTCGAAGCTGTGATAAATTGGGAACAACCAAGAACTCTGTAGACACTCAAAGTTTTCTGCATACCTGCTACTAACATTGTGGGAGGGCAGAATCGTCTTTCAAAGATAACCTTGGAAGACAGTTCAGTTAAATCCCGGAGACAACCTTGGGATATTCAGTTATTACCATCATAAAGATAACCCCGAGATATCCAACTTAGTCCCAAAAATAACACCGGGAGTTTTAGTCTCAACCTCGAAGATAACCTCGAGGAATGCATTTTAAATATCGGAAATCACACCGGAAAAGACCGTTTCATCTCAGAGATAACCCCGAGATACTAAGTCCCAGTCTCAAAAACAACACCGAGAAAGATAGTATCCACCTCGGAGATAACCCCGAGGAGTACCGTTGCAGTTCTGGATATAACCCCGGAGATGCTCATTCCAACCCTTGTAGTCAGCTTCAAACTCGGCGATAGCCCCGAGGCACTCATTTCCCAAGCCTGAAGATAACCCCGAGAGGTCAGGCACACCTCCGAGACAACCTTGAGGATAGTCAACACTTACAGCAGTCCAATCTCAGAGATAACCCTGAACAACGACTGCTAAATTAGATCAAATTGGAGATAACCCCGGTGAGTGGCAGAATCGTTATTTTTCCATCTCGATCCTATATTGTGTCGTCTTAACAACATTTTAACATACATTCTATACAAAAATGTCCTACAAGAATCAAAGAGCTCCAATTCTGAGTGACTACTGCACAAGACAGCACACTAGATAGAATTTGAAGCTTAAAGACCAAGGGCATGGTCCCATTTTCCTCACATCGTACAACCTCTAATCCCATGTCATTGTGTAGCTCTCAACAACAGCATCCCGTAAAAGGTCTTTTACACCTCGATCGGATGCCCGAATTGAAGTTCTGTAAGTTCGAACGGATAACACATTGCCCGCGTGCACGCACTTCGAGACGACAGGACCCACAAAACTCGGGGCACTCCGGGCAGCCGCAGATGCATCTACGGCTGTCGCAGGTACATCTGCGGCTCCCTCCCTCTATAAATAGAGGGCTTGCAGCAGCCATTTTGCATAGAGAAAAGGCGAGGAAGCCCCGTCTAATTTGATCTATACACACTATAAATTGAGTGCTTTCTCATTTTAAACACTTGTGAGCTTCTATATTGTTATATTTTTACCGGCGGGAGCCGAGTGTTCATCCATTTAAAGTAATTGAAGTCTTCTTTGGCAGTCCACTGTAAGCCTTCTTACACTTTTTAAAGCCTTTCTCCACTACTGTGCACACGCAGTTCTTAACGTTGAGAGTCGTGTAGCGTGTATATGCTCAGACTTCGGTCCGTGGCTTTTATTTCTTTATATATATATATATACATATATATATATATATATATATATTATATTTATATATATTATATATTTATATATATGGACTAACATTATCGAGTTATGCCTCGATTAAGCCTGGACTTACGTCCGGAGCGTTTATTTGCGTATATATTAGACCACGAATTAACGAAACAAGCCTGGATCGATATATGTCCAATGTGTTTATCGCTATATATATATATATATATATATATATATATATATATATTTCAGTCTGGCCTGGAGTTTACTTCGTGGTCTTTTACAGCTTTATTTACATTTTGTCCCGCCTAGAGTTTACTTCAAGGCGGTTGATCGTTTTACTGCTTTATTTACGTTTTCAATCCCCCATGGAGGTGCTTCATGGTGGTTGTTTGGTTTTTTTTACTGCTTTATTTACATTTCAAATCCCACATGGAGGTGCTTCGTGGTGGTTGATTGCTTACGCGCGCGCACACACACACACACACACATACACACACACATACATACACACACACATATCTATATATATATATATATATATATATTGCTTTTATATATATAATTGTTTACAGTTTTCATGTAAATTGCTACATCATGTGAGCCTAAGAATCATGTGATCACAGATTCAGTTTACTGAATCTAGATTCGGTTCCCGTGATGGACATTTTCAGCTGCACATGGCTTGTAAAGTCTGCACAGTGTTCAAATTTCCTTAGATGGTTTTCATGCCCATAAGGAGTTTGGCACTGCTATATATATAATATATATATATATATATATATATATATATATATATATATATATATATATATATATATATTATTTTCTCGAAGATGCTTCGCATCTCGAAAATAAAAGCAATCAAGCCGAACATATAATAAAATAGAAGTATCAAAGGCCTTACTTACTATTAAGCATAAGGATTTGAAAAATCTCTTTTTGCAAAACATCATTGCTATATCTTGTTAAAACTGAGGTTTTATACAAAATTCAAACCTTTTGTATATAGGTTCAAACGAGGCATAGTACTACTTTCAAATAATTGCACATTGATCCACACATACACACACATTCATGTAACAATTTAATTGAAAAGTAGCAGTTACCATGGCAACACGGATGTCGAGGGGTGCCTAACACCTTCCCTCCACATAACTAAGTCTCCGGACCCTAACGAATCTCGGTTTCACAAAACTGTTAAGCAGTGTCACATCACTGGCGACTCTTACAGTCCAATCATCGACATATACATGTCGGACCTTGACACAACTTGTTTTTTCAATCAAATCTCACCTAACATGAGAACACCAAAAGACAAGAATAGAAAAGGGAAAATTAAAATCCCGACGTTAACATGTGGCGACTCTGCTGGGGACTCCAGTAAGAGGACTTAAGCCGCTATTACAAGCTTTTCAAAACTGTTATATGCTTATGTGTGGATGTTGCATTTACATTTGATGTATGTGTACGAATGCATTTACTTACTGTACTTAATGCTTTACACTATATCTTCTTGTGATATTAGTGCTTCGCATATGTCATCATTTTCATAAACGGTGAGACACGTTGTATATGAATGTATGTTGTGTCGTTCCTCCATCAGGAGGCTATCTTGTCGGTGTTTGATTACTGGACTCGTAGGAAAACTAATTCTAACGAGGTTCGGGAAAGGCACCACCCAAGTTTTCTTTAGTTGAAAGATCGGATTAACTCCCCGTCGAGTAAATTATGATAATTTGGGAACCTTCATGCTAAAAAGCCGCGAGAGTAGCCTAAGATAGGTCAGCCTCTAATAAACCAAAACACAAAAGGATGTTTCTTCATGCTTTCCCATTTTAAAATTACTCGTAATTTCATTCCATATTGATCTCCATGTAATGGGAAATATGAGGAAATATGTGTACATGCATATTTTACAAATATTAACATGCTTTCATGTATTACAAACAACTAACATCAGTTTTGCAGGATAATACTCCTAAACCAGATACATCATATAGCATGTAAACATTTATACATTCCTTAAAACTAAACTACGTCAGTTTTTTTATAGGGAAACAATCGGACCTATTATCCGTTCAAAGTCCAAAAAGGCCACGAGCCTACAGCCAATTATGTCTTCATCTGACCAGACAAATCCTAATCTTATCTCTCGTGAAGAATTTGACGGATTAAGTAAACAAATCACAGATTTGGTTGTCCTGCTTAAAGAACTGCACCAATCTACCCAGGGTACAAGGATACCCATACATACAGAATCCTCTGCACAAGGAGGAACCCAAGGTTCGGATAAAGTCATTCTAGTACCTGATCTTCAGTTGGATACAACCAACAAAATTCATGAAACCACTTATATCAAAGAAGATCTAGACACCAGTGATATCAGAAAGAAAGTACTTCAAATAGAAGAGACTATCCGTTCTATCAAATGAATTGGAGCATATGGGAGTGTTTCTTATGTTGACATTTGTATATTCCCTGGTGTGCATTATCCAGAGAAGTTCAAGACTCCTGACTTTGAAAGGTATGACGGGTTAGGAGACCCTTACACACATTTGAAGGTATTCATTGGAGAATTAGGATCTTATGCTGAGGATGAGAAGCTTAGGATGCAGCTGTTCTAGAAGAGTCTAACTGGAGAAGCCCGTTCGTGGTATACTAGATTAGACAACTCCAAGATCCATTGCTGGGAGGAGCTAGCTCATGCCTTCCTCACTCAGTACAGCTTTCAGTCTTAGATAGCCCCTGACCAGTACCAAATTACTATAGTCAGGAAACAAACCAACGAGTCTATCAGAGAGTATGCTCAAAGATGGAGGCGCCTTACTGCTCAAGTTGTTCCCTCTATGAATGAGTCAGAAATGGTTATGACCTTCATAGACATACAAGAAGCTCCTTTCTATGAGATGGTTTTAGCTGGTATTGGCAAACCATTCTCTGAAATGATTAAACATGGGGATATGGATGAGATGGGATTGAAGTCAGGAAAGATTCAAGAACTAGCTGCCCTCAAAGCAGTTACTTAGCACATCCAATCCAGAAATTATGGAAACAACCCCCGAAGGGTCTATAAAAAGAAAGAGGAGGATGTTTCCTTGATACTACAAGGTCAGAAAGGTAGTCAGAATATGTCTATCCAAAGGAGAAATTACTCCGCCTTTCAAGCACAGCCTTTGAACCCTTCATTGCGAAAGGGTGGAGAAGTCAGACGCACTCGAGTGTTCACACCCTTAGGGGATTCACTCGAGAACATTCTCAATCTTCTGACCACTCAGAAGAAAATTACTCATCTTCTTCCGCCAGCAAACCCAAATGGGAAGGGTTTAAATACCAGTTAGAAATGTGCTTATCATGATGGAGCTCCAGGACATGATACTCAAGATCAAGATTGTTGGGCCTTGAAACACAAGATCCAGGATTTAATTGATAATGGTGAGATCATGGTAGCTAAACCCGACCAACCCTATGTGCAAGACAACCCTCTTCCTCATCACATAGAAGAAGAGGTTAATATGATTAATTGGAGTAGTGGACAGAGTTCTAATAATCATGGTGGTGGATCATCCCAGACCAGGAAGGATGGTGCTGACAAATGGGATTTTTCTCATTTCCAATATACGGTGGAACAAAAAATGAACACTCTCTGTGAGCAAGTTAACTAATTAGCAGAACTGGTGGTCCATCAACACCAAGCCACACACCAATTATTTAGTCAGGAGCATGCCAGTCTCCTTCCTCTTGTTACAAACACTCCACCGCGTACTTTAGGAAGTGAAACACTAGAGGATAAAATTACAAAAAGAGCAAATGCGAAAGCCCGTCAGGATTTTGCCAACAAAAGCGAATTTACATACCTAGGCCTACCGATGGAAGAAATACTGCAGATGCTGGTAAATGAAGGAAGAATTATAGCTCTGCTACGTCCAATCAGCCCGCAGTTAAGACGGTTTGATTTCAATGGAATGTTCCAATATCACTCCCAATCTCGCGATCACATCATAGAAGAATGCTGGGCACTTCGCCACCTTATTCAGAATTTAATTGACAGCGGTATCCTGCAAATGGCAGACGATGATGCTATAGTACTAGAGAGTGGGGACGCGTTTCCTACAAAGTGGAAGGAGGTCGTAACAGTCATATCTTCTGAGACAGACTCAGCTACCCCCTCACATTTGATCCAACCAATTCAACTCAAAGGTGTTGACAATCCTTTGTAAGTGGCTGCACCAAAGCCAATTATTTTGCCATTTAGACAACAATATCCTATTGTTAGCTTACAAAAAGTTCCATATAATTATAGAGTGGTTGAAGGATCCACATCCCATGTAATTACTGCAGTGTCGAAGGATAATCCACTGTATCTTCCCCAACGGGTGATGAAACCTACCATCAAGACAAAGGGGAAGATTCCCATTGAAAAAGTGGAAGAATTTCTCCGTATTATGGGCCATAACGAAGCCAAGGTGGTTTTAAGCTTAAGAGAAGCTCCACATCAAATTTCCATACTGGACCTGGTGTTCTCTTTCGAAGATCACATGAAGATATTGCTCAGGGTTTTGGTAGAAGCCCAACTACCTAAGTCAATAGACGTTGAGAAATTCTAGCATCTGGTGGATCACATTCTTAACAACAATGTGATATCTTTCATTGACGACGATATACCTCCCGAAGGGACCAGTCATTGTAAGCCGTTGCACATAGCGGTTTTGTCCTCCGGATACATGGTGGGAGGAGTTTTGATAGACGGAGGCTCATCTTTGAATATCTATCCTTATGCCACTTTGGTAAAGATGAATATTAATCTCAACAGAATCCGAAGAAGCCATACAATCATTAAAGCTTTCGACGGATCCCGACGAAACGCTGTTTGAGAAATTGAAGTGCCAGTAGAGATTGTTCTACATACATTCTGCATATCTTTTCACGTACTCAAAATAGATACAAGATACAACCTGATCTTGGGAAGACCGTGGATTCATATGGTCGGAGCCGTTTCCTCCACTCTTCACCAGCAACTTAAATACATTATCAACAATAGCCTAGTCACTGTCGATGCTGAGTTGGAAAGTCCTGAACAAGTTGACATACCACTCATTAGCTTCAATTCAGAAGTTGTGCCGGTCAGTTTTCATGCCTTGGAGGTGAGCAACACTCACTATCATCCTGTTAGGGCGCCACCTCTCATACCCCATATTTTTATTGAAGTAATGGCGGCCACTCAAGAAATGATGACATTGGGTTATCAACCTGGGCAAGGATTGGGCAAAGATCATCAGGGCATCAAGCGCCCCATTCAAGTTCCAAATCAAATAGGGACAACCGAGCTAGGCTATACTGCTGGTTCCAGTCACAGGAATCCTCATAAGCATAAGCAGATTCCTTCAGCTTTAGCCACATGGAGATTATCTCCACCTACAGTTCCCGAGCCTGTACGGTCTCCGTTAAAGGTGCTTTCCCATTGAATGGCTATGTTATTTCCTAAACTGATACCGATAAAGGAGAAAGAAGTTCGGGTTCCAAATCCCAAAGATGAAGAAAAGGAACGGAGACGTAAACAAGACATCGTCGGGATGATGTCAAACATACGCATCATTGTCCATGATGAGCACACAAATAGATACACCCCAGACGATGATTGTCCAGACGTAATGGTCATCATTCAGGAAAAGGAGGATGATGACAGCCCCTCCATCATTCTAGTCCATCAGGACTTCACCCTTGACAATTGGAGCATCACTCCTTTCATTGGTTGACAAGGGTAAAACGGGCAGAGGCTCCTTCTACCCTGTAGATAATAATAACTGCTTACTTTTCTGTATAGTATTAGCAGTTGTTTTGTTAGTACATGCTAACACTTTGTATGATTGAACAATTTCATATATTAAGTGAAAACATATTTTATTTCAGGACTCTGAATTTAGATGTGCCTATACTTTCTGATAAGGTGCCTTTTCTCCACAAGGATTGTAACTTTAATGGAAAGTTGGACTCAGACTGGATGGAAATACAAGAGGACATTGAGATACCTCAGGAGATCAAAGAATGGGTTGAAGACAAACCTAAACCCAACCTTGATCAAACCACTTCGTTCAATCTTGGAACCTTAGAAAGCCCTAAACTAATCCAAATTGGTACAGACCTCACTCCAAACTAAAGGAATGACATGGTTACGCTATTAACCCAATTTCAGGATGTGTTTGCATGGTCTCATGAAGACATGGTAGGTTTATCCACTGACATTGTCATCCATCGCCTCCCCATCAAAGAGGGATTTAAGCCAGGCAGGCAGAAGCTCAAGCGATTAAAACCTGAGTAGAGTTTAAAGATTAAAGAAGAAATTATGAAATAATTTCAAGCAGACATCATCATGGTGTTTACATACCTTGAATGGCTATCAAACATAGTCCCCATGCCTAAACCAGGAGGGAAGGTGCGAGCTTGTGTGGATTACCGGGATCTGAATAAAGCTTGCCTTAAAGATAGCTTTCCCATGTCATTTATCCACATTCTTATTGACAGTACTGCTCAATACGACATGTACTCCTTTGCTGATTGCTTCGCGAGGTATCATCAGATTATGGTTGCTGAAAAGGATCGTGAGAAAACTGCATTCATCACGCCTTGGGGAACCTTTTACTATAGATGGTTGTCATTCGACCTCATTAATACTGGAGCTACCTACCAGCGAGCCATGATGGCTCTTTTCCACGATTTAATGCATAAGGAGATAGAGATCCACGTGGATGACATCATTTTCAAGTCCCGAGGGGAGGAAGACCACTAAAACCATCTTAGAAAGCTCTTCAACCGGTTGCGTAAGTACAACTTGAAGTTAAATCCAGCTAAGTGCCCCTTTGGCGTCAAATTCGGTAAATTGCTAGGATTCCTAATCAGCCACAAGGGGATTGAGCTGGATCCCACAAAAATCCAGGCCATCACGGAATGCCCATTCCTCAAACAGAGAAGGAAATACAGGGATTTTTGGGAAGAATCAACTTCATTAGCAAGTCTATTTCCCAACTCACAGCAACCTGTGAGCCTATTTTCAAATTGTTAAGGAATAACTCCTCCATGGAGTGGAATGATGAGTGCCAAAAGGCCTTACTTATAAT
The DNA here is from genome assembly GCA_016801055.1 of Panax notoginseng. Taxonomy (NCBI): domain Eukaryota; kingdom Viridiplantae; phylum Streptophyta; class Magnoliopsida; order Apiales; family Araliaceae; genus Panax; species Panax notoginseng. The sequence continues at coordinate 125,391,159 of CM029022.1, read as the reverse complement.
CAAAGAACAGCTAATCAAAGCTCCTGTGTTGGTACCTCCTAGGGATGATGTTCCCCTGTTCATATACATGTCCATAAGTGACAATGACATGGGCTACATGCTGGGATAGAAAGATGATAGAGGCCAAGAGTGAGCTATCTATTACCTCATCAAAAGATTCATCAACACTGAACACAAGTACACTCTGATTGAGAAGACTTGATGTGCATTAGCATGGGCTTCCATGAGGTTACAACATTACCTCCATGGTCACATAACCCATCTCATATCCCGCGTGGATCCTCTCAAGTACGTGTTCAGTAAACCCATGTTGAACTACCGACTATCCAGATGGCAGTTGATCCTATAATAATTTGACATCGTCTACGTGACGCAAAGGTCCGTTAAAGGTCAAGGAATTATGGATCAACTGGCCATCGCAACTTCAGGGGATTTCAAGTCCTTGGAAACATACTTCCCCGATGAAGGGGTAATGACAGTTTAGCAACACCATCAGTACGATGCACGCCAAACATGGAAGATGTATTTTGATAGAGCTGCAAACATGGAAGGTTCGGGAGCTGGAGCAGTTCTAGTATCCGTTACGGGGGAGCAGCATCCCGTCGCCGTCAAATTATAGTTTTCCAACACCAACAACACAGCTGAGTATGAAGGCTGTGTCATGGGGCTAAAACTTTCCCAATAAATGGACATCAGACGGTTAACTGTCTTTGGAGATTCCGAGTTGGTAATCAGACCAACCACATGAATCTATCACACCAAAGGTCTACACTTGCTGCCTTACCATCGGCAGGTTCTACAGATGGCTTCAGAATTTGAAGAAATATCCTTCCTCCATAATCCTCGAAATAGGAATGATTTTGCGGATGCGCTAGCAACCTTGGCCTCCCTGATCAACATACTTAACAAGGAAAACATGTCAACCATCATATTTAGCTAACAAAAGGCTCCAGCCTATGGAAATTACATTGGAGAAGTATCAGATGAGCTACCTCCCATCCAACACCCTTGGTATCAACATATCAAGGAGTACTTACAAGATGGATCTACACCCGCTGAGGCAAGCCCGACTGAAATAAGGCGGATCCATCGACTAGCTATCAAATTCTACCTGAGCGGAGATGCAATCTACAAAAGAAATGCAGGATTATGTCTCCTTAGATGTCTGGACAAGGACCAAGCTTAGAGGCTCATGGATGAGATCCATGGTGGAGTATATGGCCCATACATGAGTTGCCCCCTACTTATAAAGAAAATCCTAAGGACATGACATTACTGGCTCTCTCTCAAGGCTGACTGTGATGACCACGTCAAGAGATGTTATCAGTGCCAAATTCATGGAAATACTATCCACGCCCCTACAATGGAACTCCACAATATGAGTTTGCTTTGGCACTTCTCAATGTGGGAAATGGATGTGATCGAGCCCATCGAGCCCAAAGCCAGTAATGGACATTGATTTATCTTCACCATGATCGATTACTTCACCAAGTGGGTAGAAGCAGCCTCCTTCCCTAGGGTTACCAAAGAAGTCATCATTTCTTTCAACAGAAACAATGTCATTTGTCGATATGGACAACCAGAGGTAATTGTATCAAACAATGCTAAGAACCTCAATAACAAAATGATGGAAAAATTGTGCAGTAAATTCCACATCAAACATCTCAACTCCGTCATCTACCATTCAAAGATGAATGGTGTTGTTGAAACGGCTAACAAAAACATCAAGAAGATCATGCAAAAGATGTCCGCTAACCATAAAGGATGGCCTGACTTATTACCTCTAACTCTATAAGCCTACAGAACATCAATGCACACTTCCACTGGGGCAACACCCTACGCATTAACCTATGGAATGGAAGCAGTGCTCCCCATAGAAGTGGAAATAGAATCCCTCAGAGTTTTAATAGAAGCTCAGCTGGATGAAGACCAATGGGTACAAGATAGGTATCACCAATTGTCTCTAATAGACGAAAGGTTAAGTGATGCTATTTTCCATGGTCAGTTATATCAACAAAGGATGACCAGGTCCTACAACAGAAAAGTCCGACTAAGGCAGTTTAAACAACATGACTTGATTTTGAAGAAGATAATTGATAACCAAGATCAATCTAAGGGAAAATTCTCCCCAAACTGGGAAGGCCCGTTTATTGTCAAGGAGGTATTGACAAGAGGTGCTCTCAGATTACAAGAAATGGATGGCGATGAATTTCCATAACTCATCAACTTGAACACCGTGAAACGGTACTATGTCTGGGGTTACCATCAAGCGAATATCCTAGTTTCAGATCACCAGATCCCCAGTCATTTCAGGTTTTCTAGCCCTTTACTATGTACAACTTCTCTTCACACTCATCTGCCCCATTAGGGACAAACATACTTTTCTAACCAGCAGCCTGGTTTCGGATAGCCAGATCCTTTTCTCTCCACTTGGTTTTGAACCCTTACTCAACTTCGGTTATCCCACTAGGGATTGAACCTTTCATACCCACAGTTTTACTCCACTAGGGATAAGACTTTTCTCACATGTAGTTTGTCCTGTACATGGGATTAAACTTTCTCCTCCGTAGTTTGTCCTGAACATGGGATCAAACTTTTCATTGGCTACAAACCGTCCTAAACATGGGGCGAACTACACCGACCTGATCTCCTTGATACACGGGAGTACATAGGCAGTCATATTTTATATGGTCCGATCGTAATAAAACAAAAATAACAAAAATATTTCTACACCCTTATCATTACAAAAAAACCAAATATAATAAAAACATTTCTACACCCTTTTACCACATACAGCGTTGAACCTCTTACACCAGGTTCGAACTACGCAGACTTGATATCCTCTTCAATAGGAGTACATAGACAGCCATTCATGGTTCGGTCTAACCCTCTACCAAAACACAAAAACTTGTCAACGGTACTGGGATCATCCTTCAATCCATCACACTTCATCCACTTTAGACCAAAGGGATGGAACTAACTGACTTCCCCATGTAAACGAGAGAATCAGCGACCATCTAAGCTACGGTTGATCCTCAAAGAGAAACACCAATCCATAAGAGATGAAACTAACTGGGCTCCCCTATACAAAGGAGTATTGGCGACCATCTGTGGTGTGGTAAACCTCAGAGATGAAAGCCACATTCTTCTCCACATCTACATACGAAAACCAGTCCCAAGAAACCAAAGAGGGTAGGGGATACATACAGATCAATGATCCATTCTGAAATATCATGAGATAACTTAGTGTCCCTCCATCAAGGAGGAATTCAGAACACATCGAGATCACAAGCCCTGGAGAAACATGCAAATATCAAGCAAGTAACAAGGCATAACTAAAAGGGAAGTGATCAAAATATGTTTCCCTACTATATATAATGTTGTTTGATATATATAATATGAACTGTACATGACAAAATGGCTAAGCTAGTATGTCTAGGAAAATACAAGCCCATATACAAATCAGTGTATATGCGAGCTATCAAGCACAACATGTCATCTCTCTCAGAAGAAGGAGGTAACGCTATGGTCCTCTGTACAAGGGTATCCACACGAGCTAACAGATCTATAGCCATCTGCATGGTGACACTGTGCCATTCAATATATGTACTCATCTTTGTAATGATGCAAGTGGTAAGGGACCTCACTGTGATACTATCTGTAACGGCTACATCTCGTGTAAATATGGAGCTGTCCCGCTCAACTATCACTGCATCTCTGACTAATCTAGCATCATCCCTATAATAACCCAATATTTTCAATAAGAAATTTGTGCGATTAATTTTTTTTATATATAAGGGTGGGAATATGCACAAAGTAAAGTATATGTATTTATGTGATAAATAAAATTATTTATTACATGAATAATTATAAATAATTTCTTTTTAAGAATTATTGATCATTATAGATTATATTCTTATAATAAATTAATTTTGTAATAAAAATATTTATTATTTATTTTTCCATGAAAATATGATTCTTGTATAAATGATGTGATTATTGGGATTATTATGATAAGTAATGAATACACTCTTAGATTTGTAATATCGCTAATGAGGATATTAATTCATGTCATGTAAAACAAGTTTGGCGATGAAATTCGACACTGCCTTGAAGCTAAACCAGTCTTGGCACTATCAGTGTACGGCGCAGCTGCACCGTTCCAGCAGTACAAACTAGTGCAGCTGCACCAGTGGTCAGTTGGAGAAAAATTAATGTTTCTACTTTAGAAATTAAATGGAACAATTATGTGATATGCGTGACATTGATAAACCATGAAATAAAGTGTGTTGTGTTTGATGAAGGAATATTAAGTAAACCATTAATTAATATTAATTAATTGTGGTAGAATATTGACTACTTGGTAATTAGTGAATAATGTGTGAGTACTATTATTTGCAATATATCTATAAATATAATAAGAATTGTATAGATAATTAACAATTATGGAGATCCATAAATACATTAATCGATGATGATTGGATTAATTAATATTGGTATTAATTAATCAAGGAAGTGAATAATTTATTTATTTAACAAGTTATTAATATAATAATATTAGATTAACGGTTATGTGTGTGAGAGCAATAATACGAATATACTATATAGTGTAATGTGACATTGTGTGACTATATATTAAGTTATATGAAATTATAATATATTAAGTGGTAATTAATAAAGGGAAGAATAAATTTATTTATTTAACATAAATAAATAAGTTGTTAATATAATAAAGTTATTATATGGTTATATGAGTGGTAGAGATAATTATGGAACTATCCGAACAACAATACCTTACTGCATTATTTTATTACGTATATTTAATGTACATGGACTATATGATGTGAGTGTATAATTAATCCCAAAATTCCTAATATGGTAATAACTGTACATTAAGATTTCATTGTGGGAATTAAGTAGACCAAACCAAGCCTAGATAACAAGATTGCTGAGTTTTTCATTTTGTCCCAAAATGAATTGCACAAGTACATGAGCAGTACCTGAAGATTGAAACATGTATTCTCCACAAGGCTAAATCCTAGATGATCATTACTAGTTATGTAGTTGGTATGGAGTTGTTAAACCACCCTTCATGAACCAGTGTTTCTTCCCAATACACCATGGATTCCAAAGCTGTGTAATGATAATGCCTAGTCCATTATTTATCTATAAATTAAGCTTGAGTTCAGATTTTCTGTGTTGCTTGAAATTGTCTGTTAAATGTGAATTAAGAGAGTGAGTTGCTAAGCTTTGTAGAGGTATAATCAAAGTAGTGAGAGAGTTTAATTCAAGCTTCAAAGAGGTAAAAACTTTGTTTGTGTTCTTGAGTTTAAGTTTTGTTAAATCCTTGTCATTACTTGAATTCTCTATAATTGGTAGATGATAGCATGCCATTGTGTTAATTAAGTGTGTAGGCATGTATAGTAGTAGTCTATGTTACAGCATAAGATGTTGGCAAGGCAGGTGATTGAGGCTCTGCAAAAGAAAAGCCATATTTTTGCCTTGGGAAGAAGTGGCGCGGCCGCGCCACTTCCTTAGTCCTTCACCGCGCGGGTTGCCTATCACAGTTACTGCTGTTGATTCCTTAAAATTTCATGAGCATGCTACTTAAGTTAGATTATATATATAAATGACTCCAGCATGTGGTTAGATATGGTTTTGAATATAAAGAGTTATCTTAGTTTGACTTAAGTTGAGTTTTCAAGAAAACTTCAAGATTTGGAAAAAACTAGAAATTGTGAACTTGAAGTAATGCATGTTCTGGACTTGCAAGCATGTTAGTATGGTTTTGAAATGCATGTCAGACATACTAACTTCAACACATGGATTTCATATTGAAGCATTAGCATTTTAGATTTATTAGTAAGTTTTGCTAATTGAAAATATGAACCTTGAACGTGAATGTTTATATACTACTTTGAGAGTTAGAATCTGATAATTATGAACATGTGAGATGATACTCTTAGACTCACTCATGCATCCTAAATATATATATCATTATGCTTAGGTATCATAATTCATGTAAAGAATAAACGAAGCATATTTCAAAACATAACGATGCTAATTGCACATATGTGATGTGAATAATCACAAGCATATCTAATATGAGTTATATGACTGCCTTATATGTTTAAGAATCAAGCATGTTAGACTTTGTGGTTCCATAACCTTGAATGGCCTTAACTTGTTGATATGTCCCACCTAGAACGATATTGTGCAAACAAGGGACCTAGATTAAACTTGAAAGAAACGAAAGGACCCTTGACCTGTTAATATATGTTATGTATGTAAGGATGGGCAAGCTAGGCCAAGCAAGTGATTGCTCAGACCTAGTTTGAAATGGGAGTCGCGCGGCAACGCATCTCCTTAGTTCAAATCAGGCGCGACCGGGCAACCCTAAAGTAGGATTAGATTTGTGTAGTTGTTCTGTGGTTTCATAAATACCTAAGTTGTTACTCTAATCTGTAATACATGTCCAGTGTAGTATTCATGTGTTAATAAGCATGTTGTTATGATGAATAAGTGTTTAACCTTTAAAGATAAATTGTGATTTCAACTATGACATGGTGTATTATAAACTAATTTTTATGTGATGGCATACGTATAAGATTATGCGACTAGAAGACTAGCACTATATGTTATCATTGATAAATTTTACGTGTGTATGTTAGTAAATTAAGATAATAGGTGTGCATGTTGAACTTGTATAACAAATGTGGTAAAATAAGTATAAGGTATATGTAAGGAGTATACAACTAACTTAGACGTGTATGTATGCGTTTACACTTATATATCATGTATGAGCATATGTCCCTAATAAATGTCCTATACGCGTATTATATTATGTTAGGATTCGAAAGAGTATTGATAAGCGATATCTTGGTAAAGTACGCTTAAGGCAAGTTCCATAAACTTTCTCCAATTATTGTTGAGCAAATTCTCTAACCTTACTCAAATCTATATTAAGCAAATTCTTTGAACCCTACTTTTATTGAGCAAGTTTCCTAATCGTACTCAAATCTATATTGTGCAAGTATACTAAATCCTTGCTTTACTTTATTCAATGAATATCGTAAGCTTATCTCCTTGAATGCAAGTGTTCTTTACTCTTTATATCTATTTATGCAATAAACCTGCGTAAGTAAGTTATTGAATTATATTCCGGTTATACGAGTTTTTAAACTTTATTGTTATTAATCATAGTATTCATGCAAGTTCCTAGAATTATCCTTTACATTGTACAAGTTCTCGAACTTTATTCGTTCATTGTTTATCAGTACAGTATTCAGATATATATATATATACTATGTTCGTTAAATTCTAAGGATGGTTATACAAGTGTTCTCACTTGGATAATTATTGTACATGTTGATACATACTTGTTGATTCCAATATGTATACCTTAATTAAAAGTCGTCTAAGCTATTTGACTCAGCTAGACATATATCGTTGAACATGATAGAACCCCATTGATATTCAACCAAATTGTTTTGGTTCGGATTCCAGACTAAGTATGAACATCCCAAATCTGGGAAACTTTTGTGCGCCCAAGGAGGATATGATGAACGAGAATATCGTTCTTGTATGTAGTATTGATCAATACAGGGCATAACGGGCTGATCACCCCCCGTGCCTGTAAGTTATAACGGTTTGCAGATGAAGTTCTATTAAACCTTATGAAAAATTGAAAACAAAGTTCATAGTCTATCGACTGCTCACCAATTATAGTCAGTACGTAGTTTCAAAATTTAAAATAGAAATGTTATGCTATTTAGTGTTGCTTCAGTTTACTTCACAACTATTGCTTCGTTGTAGAAGAGTCGTCCAAAGAAAACATTTAATCCTTCCAACTAATGTTATAGATTGCTATTTCTTGCTGGGCACTCAAATACTCATTCTTGCTTAATTTAAATGTTTTCAGCTATGTATGATCGACCTGAAGGTTCAGGCAAGAACAAAGGGAAAGGAAAGCTAGCAGATTAATTTTGTGTTATCTTATGTAATTGCTAGACTTAAATAAGATAAGGATATTTATTATCTATTATGTAATGAAATGTTTTAAAGGTCGCGTACATTTGATTTAGACAACTCTGATATGTAAATTAAGTTTGATATTTATGACATTATTATTATTATTCCGCTTAAAGAAATGGTATCGTGAAGCACTAAATTCGGGTTTCAAGCACCTGAATTTGGGGGCGTTACAAGTTGGTATCAGAGCTTTAAGGTTAGAAAACTTAGGTGTGATAGACCTTAGGCTATAACCTTAGGGAAAATGGAAACGTTAAAAATACAAATAACTCGAATAGAGTTTTAAAGGAGATGAATTAACTAAATTCATCGTAAAACCAAATAAAAGATAACTTATATAAAAGTATTAATTGATGTGTGTATATATATTATATACTAATCTAGATAAATTATGTGTAGATGTCAGGTGGAAAAGGATTAGGATACCTTCGGATCGTAAAGGAGGAGTTAATCTCCATAACCGAGCCAATGTCAAAGCCAATAGCTGAAATAGAGGCTCACGTTGAAGATAACCATGACGAGGTGATCATTTTAGAGAATATAGTACCAGAGCTAGAAATGGTGGCACTAACAGATAGTGATTCAGACACCGAAGTTAGAGCTGATTGAGCATCAACCGAAGTGCAGAATCTGAGGAACAAGGTTTCTTCTCTGGAAAAGTTATGGGAAATAGAAAAGCTACTAAATAGTCAATTACGAAAGGCATTAGTCAAAACGATGGAAGAACAAAATAAGCTTAAAATCTAAATTGATCAGATGGGAGCCAAAAGAAACATATCTTGTGCAACTCCGAGCAAGAAGGGGAAAAGAAAAATGAAAGATCGCGAAATAGGAAATTCCGATAATAACCAAAAGAACACTAATAAGGTAGGAAAGTGTACAAACTGTAGCAAGAAATATGAAGGCGTACGCAGGAAAGGGAGAAAGATATGTTATAATTACGGACATAAGGGACATATCTCTCCTCATTGTCCCAATCCAAAGCAGGGTACATGTTTTATTTGTGGGATGGAAGGTCATCGAGCGAAAGGTTGTCCAGGATTAGGAAAAGGCATAGTAAATAAGTAGTATAAGTACTGTTTGAATATATGTGTTCTATGATAAGTATGCTTATGTAATATAATATTTTCATATTTTGTGTAAGTTGTGGTAGCGATTCCCGACTTTTGTGGTCATAAAAGGGAAATCGGATGTTTAAAGCAGTATGTGCTATGTTATGTGCGATGAAATAGTTAAATGAATATGAATCTATGTTTGATTAATGAAATAAGTTTAAAATATTAAACGTATACGATAAGGATTAGAAGGTAAGTTAATAAAATAGAGATTATTTTTTATTTAAACCAGATAATGCCGCCATGATGTCAAACTCGGAACCAAAGGGCAGAAGAATCTGCCAACAATGCTGGAGGACAACAACCAGACCTAATGCAGAATTTCGCAAACATGGTAGCTCAAGCCATGCAGAATGGAATGCCGACCGCGGAAAATCAACCAGACAATCGATTTGCAAACTTTAAAGATTTTAAGGCCGTAGGACCGCCAAAATTTAGAGGTACCACTGACCTGATAGAAGCCCAAACTTGGATTAAGGAAATAGAAAAAACGTTTGTAGTCGCTAGGGTAGCTGAGGGGCAAAAGATAGCTTTTGCCACCTACATGATGAAAGGAGTGGCGAATTTCTAGTGGGAGGCAAATCAAGCTAGGGCAGGAGAAGGAGAGATAGCATAGACTAGGTTTAAGAAGCTGTTCTTTGAGAACTATTTCTCGTGCAGTGTGCAGGCTAGTATGGAGGTGATGCTTTTGGAGTTGAAGCAAGAGAACATGACAGTTGCGGAGTATGCCACAAAGTTTAATAAATTAGCTAGGTTTGTTCCGCATCAAGTGGATACGGTGGCAAGGAAGGCAAGGAGGTTTGAGCTGGGCTTAAAACCCTGGCTCTACAATAAGGTGGCGATATTGCAGATAAATACTTTTACAGCACTTTTGGAGAAGGCTATCATAGGCGAAGGGGAAAGTGAGGCCATGAGCCTCTACAATAAGGAGAAAAAAAAAGGGTAAGGTTGAGGGAGCTGGGAAGGTAGAAGCAGGTGGTGATAGTGGGAATGGAAAAAGAAAGTGGAACAATTTTGGAAATGCCCAAGTCAAACAAGAAGGTGTGAGGAAGCAGGTTGTGTAGTGTAAGAATTGTGGAAAAAATCATTTAGGTGAGTGTCTTAGTGGTAAGTTCGTGTGCTATAAGTGTGGGCAGGAGGGACATATCTCTCCTAACTGCCCCAATCCTATGACGAACAATGGGTGTTTTCTGTGTGGATCGACGGAACATAAAGTAAAGGACTGTCCGAAGAGGAGAATGGATGCAGGAAGCATGAATGCGGGGAAGGGCAGCGAAACACTGGCGATAACGGGACCAACTTCAACAAAATCAACTGCAAGAGTCTTCAATATAACCGTTCAGGATACCGTAGTAGCCGGGGATGGAACTCTAGGTATTATTCGAATCAATTTTATTTTCTTAGATATGATTTTCGTGTGTGTGTGTGTGTGTGTGTATATATATATATATATATATATATATATATATATATATATATATAGTAAATTATTTTATAAAGAAATTTTGATGGAAGAATTTGAGTTCTATTAGAAATCAAATTCCTGTTTAAGCAAATAGACAAACTTTATGCGGAATAGTTAAAGATCAGTCCGATCAAATCTGATAGGGATCTATTTGAAGTGATGGTGTATGCTATTTGTCCTAGTGTTTATAAGTTTTTAGGCGGTGATTCCGGAGATGGAATCCTTATAAGGGAGGGTGGATGTAATAACCCAATATTGTCAATAAGAAATTTTTGCGATTAATTTATATATATATATATATATATATATATATATATATATATATATATATATATATATATATATATATATATATAAGCGTGGGAATATACGCAAAGTAAAGTATATGTATTTATGTGATAAATAAATTTATTTATTACATGAATAATTGTAAATAAATTTTTTAAGAATTATTGATCATTATAGATTATATTCTTATAATAAATTAATTTTGTAATAAAAATATTTATTATTTATTTTTTCATGAAAATATGATTCTTGTATAAATGATGTGATTATTGGGATTATTATGATAAGTAATGAATAAACTCTTAGATTTGTAATATCGCTAATGAGGATATTAATTCATGTCATGTAAAACAAGTTTGGCGACAAAATTCGACACTGGCTTGAAGCTAAACCAGTCTTGGCACTGTCAGGGTAAGGCGCAGCTGCACCATCCCAGCAGTACAAACTAGCGCAGCTGCGCCAGTGGTCAGTTGGAGAAAAATTAATGTTTTTACTTTAGAAATTAAATGGAACAATTATGTGATATGTGTCATATTGATAAACCATGAAATAAAGTGTGTTGTGTTTGACGAAGGAATTATTAAGTAAACCATTAATTAATATTAATTAATTGTGATAGAATATTGATTACTTGGTAATTAATGAATAATATGTGAGTACTATTATTTGCAATATATCTATAAATATAATAAGAATTGTATAGATAATTACAAATTATGGAGATCCATAAATACATTAATCGATGGTAATTGGATTAATTAATATTGGTATTAATTAATCAAGGAAGTGAATAATTTATTTATTTGACAAGTTATTAATATAATAATATTAGATTAATGGTTATGTGTGTGAGAGCAATAATACGACTATACTATATAGTGTAGTGTGACATTGTATGACTATATATTAAGTTATATGAAACTATAATATATTAAGTGGTAAATAATAATGGGAAGGAATAAATTTATTTATTTAACATAAATAAATAAGTTATTAATATAATAAGGTTATTATATGGTTATATGAGTGGTAGAGATAATTATGGAACTACCCAGACAATAATACTTGACTGTATTATTTTATTGCATATATTTAATGTACATGGACTATATGATGTGAGTGTATAATTAATCACTAAATTCCTAATATGGTAACATCTGTACATTAAAATTTCGTTGTGGGAATTAAGTAGACCAAACCAAGCCTAGATAACAAGATTGCTTAGTTTTTCATTTTGTCCCAAAATGAATTGCATGTAAAACAAGTTTGGCGAAGAAATTCGACACTGGCTTGAAGCTAAACCAGTCTTGGCACTGTCAGGGTAAGGCGCAGCTGCACCATCCCAGCAGTACAAACTAGTGCAGTTGCGCCAGTGGTCAGTTGGAGGAAATTTAATGTTTCTACTTTAGAAATTAAATGGAACAATTATGTGATAGGTGTCATATTGATAAACCATGAAATAAAGTGTGTTGTATTTGACGAAGGAATTATTAAGTAAACCATTAATTAATATTAATTAATTGTGGTAGAATATTGAGTACTTGGTAATTAATGAATAATATGTGAGTACTATTATTTGCAATATATCTATAAATATAATAAGAATTGTATAGATAATTACAAATTATGGAGATCCATAAATACATTAATCGATGGTAATTGGATTAATTAATATTGGTGTTAATTAATCAAGGAAGTGAATAATTTATTTATTTGACAAGTTATTAATATTATAATATTAGATTAATGGTTATGTGCGTGAGAGCAATAATACGACTATACTATATAGTGTAGTGTGACATTGTGTGACTATATATTAAGTTATATGAAACTATAATATATTAAGTGGTAAATAATAATGGGAAGGAATAAATTTATTTATTTAACATAAATAAATAAGTTATTAATATAATAAGGTTATTATATGGTTATATGAGTGGTAGAGATAATTATGGAACTACCCAGACAATAATACTTGACTGTATTATTTTATTGCATATATTTAATGTACATGGACTATATGATGTGAGTGTATAATTAATCACTAAATTCCTAATATGGTAACATCTGTACATTAAAATTTCGTTGTGGGAATTAAGTAGACCAAACCAAGCCTAGATAACAAGATTGCTTAGTTTTTCATTTTGTCCCAAAATGAATTGCATGTAAAACAAGTTTGGCGAAGAAATTCGACACTGGCTTGAAGCTAAACCAGTCTTGGCACTGTCAGGGTAAGGCGCAGCTGCACCATCCCAGCAGTACAAACTAGTGCAGTTGCGCCAGTGGTCAGTTGGAGGAAATTTAATGTTTCTACTTTAGAAATTAAATGGAACAATTATGTGATAGGTGTCATATTGATAAACCATGAAATAAAGTGTGTTGTATTTGACGAAGGAATTATTAAGTAAACCATTAATTAATATTAATTAATTGTGGTAGAATATTGAGTACTTGGTAATTAATGAATAATATGTGAGTACTATTATTTGCAATATATCTATAAATATAATAAGAATTGTATAGATAATTACAAATTATGGAGATCCATAAATACATTAATCGATGGTAATTGGATTAATTAATATTGGTGTTAATTAATCAAGGAAGTGAATAATTTATTTATTTGACAAGTTATTAATATTATAATATTAGATTAATGGTTATGTGCGTGAGAGCAATAATACGACTATACTATATAGTGTAGTGTGACATTGTGTGACTATATATTAAGTTATATGAAACTATAATATATTAAGTGGTAAATAATAAAGGGAAGGAATAAATTTATTTATTTAACATAAATAAATAAGTTATTAATATAATAAGGTTATTATATGGTTATATGAGTGGTAGAGATAATTATGGAACTACCCAGACAATAATACATGACTGTATTATTTTATTGCGTATATTTAATGTACACGGACTATATGATGTGAGTGTATAATTAATCACTAAATTCCTAATATGGTAACATCTGTACATTAAAATTTCGTTGTGGGAATTAAGTAGACCAAACCAAGGCTAGATAACAAGATTGCTTAGTTTTTCATTTTGTCCTAAAATGAATTGCACAAGTACATGAGCAGTAGCTGAAGATTGAAACACGTATTCTCCATAAAGTTAAATCCTAGATGAACATTACTAGCTATGTAGTTGGTATGGAGTTGTTAAACCACCCTTCATGAACCATTGTTTCTTCCCAATACAACATGGATTCCAAAGTTGTGTAATGACAATGCCTAGTCCATGATTTATCTATAAATTAAGCTTGAGTTCGGATTTTCTGTGTTACTTGAAATTGTATGTTAAGAGTGAATTGAGAGAGTGAGTTGTTGAGCTTTGTAGAGGTATAAACAGAGCAGTGAGAGAGTTTAATTCAAGCTTCAAAGAGGTAATAACTTTGTTTGTGTTCTTGAGTTTAAGTTTCGTTAAATCCTTGTCATTATTTGAATTCTCTGTAATTGGTAGATGGTAGGATGCCATTGTGTTAATTAAGTGTGTAGGCATATATAATAGTACTCTATGTTGCAGCATAAGATGTTGGCAACGCAGGTGATTGAGGCTCTGCAAAAGTAAAGCCATATTCTTGCCTCTGGACGAAGTGGTGCGGCCGCGCCACTTCCTTAGTCCTTCACCGCGCGGCCGCGCGGGTTGCCTATCACAGTTACTGCTGTTGATTCCTTAAAATGTCATGAGCATTCTACTTAAGTTAGATTATGCATATAAATGACTCCAGCATGTGGTTAGATATGGTTTTGAACATAGAGAGTTATCTTAGCTTGATTTAAGTTGAGTTTTCAAGAAAACTTCAAGATTTGGAAAAAACTAGAAATTGTGAACTTGAAGTAATGCATATTCTAGCCTTGCAAGCATGTTAGTATGGTTTTGAAATACATGTCGGACATACTAACTTCAGTACATGGATTTCATATTGAAGCATTAGCATGTTAGATTTATTAGTAAGTTTTGCTAAATGAAAATATGAACCTTGAACGTGAATGTTTATATACTACTTTGAGAGTTAGAATCTGATAATTATGAACATGTGGGATGATACTCTTAGACTCACTCATGCATTCTAAATATATATATATATATATATCATTATGCTTAGGTATCGTAATTCATGTAAAGAATAAACGAAGCATATTTCAAAACAAAACGATGCTAATTGCACATATGTGATATGAATAATCACAAGCATGTCTAATATGAGTTATATGACTATCTTATATGTTTAAGAATCAAGCATGTTAGACTTTCTGGCTCCATAACCTTGAATGGCCTTAACTTGTTGATATGACCAACCTGTAACAATATTATGCAAACAAGGGACCTAGATTGAACTTGAAAGATACGAAAGGACCCCTGACCTGTTAATATATGTTATGTATGTAAGGATGGGCAAGCTAGGCCAGCAAATGATTGCTCAGCCCTAGTTTGAACTAGGAGTTACGTGGCCGCGCGTCTCCTTAGTACAAATCAGGCGCGGCCGCGCCACCCTGAAGTAGGATCAAATTTGTGTAGTTGTTCTGTGGTTTCATAAATACCTAAGTTGTTACTCTAATCTGTAATACATGTCCAATGTAGTATTCATGTGAGAATAAGCATGTTGTTGATAGGATCCTATGATGAATAAGTGTTTACCCTTTAAAGACAAATTATGATTTCAACTATGACATGGTATATTATAAACTAATTTTCATGTGATGGCATACGTATAAGATTATGCGACTAGAAGACTAGCACTATATGTTAGAATTGATAAATTTCGCTTGTGTATGTTAGTAAATTAAGATAATAGGTGTGCATGTTGAACTTGTATAACTAATGTGATAAAATAAGTATAAGGTATATGTAAGGAGTATACAACTAACTTAGACGTTTATGTATGCATTTACACTTATATATCATGTATGAGCATATGTCCCTAATGAAGGTCCTATACGTGTATTATATTATGTTAGGATTCGAAAGAGTATTGATAAGCGATATCTTGGTATACTACGCTTAAGGCAAGTTCCCTAAATTTACACCAATTATTTTTGAGCAAGTTCTCTATCCTTACTCAAATCTATATTGAGCAAGTTCTTTGAACCCTACTTTTATTCAGCAAGTTTCCTAACCGTACTCAAATCTATATTGTGCAAGTATCCTAAATCCTTGCTTTACTTTATTCAATGAATATCGTAAGCTTATCTCCTTGAATGCAAGTGTTCTTTACTCTTTATATCTATTTATGCTATAAACCTGCGTAAGTAAGTTATTGAATTATATTCCGGTTATACGGGTTTTTAAACTTTATTGTCATTAATCATAGTATTCATGCAAGTTCCTTGAATTATCCTTTACATTGTGCAAGTTCTCGAACGTTATTTGTTCATTGTTTATCAGTACAGTATTCAGATATATATATATATATATATATATATATATATATATATATATATATATATATATATACTTTGTTCGTTAAATTCTAAGGATGGTTATACAAGTGTTCTCACGTGGATAATTATTGTACATGTTGATACATACTTGTTGATTCCAGTATGTATACCTTAATTAAAAGTCGTCTAAGCTATTTGACTCGGCTAGACATATATCGTTGAACATGATAGAACCCCATTGATATCCAACCAAATTATTTTGGTTCGGATTCCCAACAAAGTATGAACATCCCGAATCTTGAAATTTTTTTTGCGCCCAAGGCGGATATGACGAAGGAGAATATCGTTCTGGTATGTAGTATTGATCAATACAGGGCATAACAGGCTGATCACCCCTCGTGCCTATAAGTTATGATGGTTTGCAGATGAAGTTCTGTTAAACCTTATCAAAAATTGAAAACAAAGTTCATAGTCTATCGACTGCTCACTAATTATAGTCAGTACGTAGTTTCAAAATTTGAAATAGAAATGTTATGTTATTTAGTGTTGCTTCAGTTTACTTCACAACTATTGCATCGTTGTAGAAGAGTCGTCCAAAGAAAATATTTAATCCTTCCAACTAATGTTATTGATTGTTATTTCTTGCTGGGCACTCAAATACTCATTCTTGCTTAATTTAAATGTTTTCAGCTATGTATGATCGACCTGAAGGTTCAGGCAAGAACAAAGGGAAAGGAAAGCATGTAAATTAAGTTTGTGTTATCTTATTTAATAGCTAGACTTAAATAAGATGATGATATTTATTATATATTATGAAATGAAATGTTTTAAAGGTCGCGTACCTGGATTTAGACAACTCTAATATGTAAATTAAGTTTGATATTTATGACATTATTATTATTATTCCGCTCAAAGAAATGGTATCGTGAAGCACTGAATTCGGTTTTGAAGCACCAGAATTTGGGGGCGTCACAATCCCGCTCCTCAATAGCGGCATCTCTATGTGATAATGCCTCGTCTTTCTCAAATAGAGCGGCATCTCTCCCATCAAGAGTTGTTAACATCAAGGCTCTAGCCTGATCTCTCTCAAAGGTCATTAGATGGAGACTCTGCTCGAAATATTGTGATGAATGCTAGATCACGACAGTACTAGTACTGGGAGAATCTACAAGAGCTGCTGACAACCAAGCAAAAAGGTCCTCCTCCTCAGTGTGGGAATTAATGTCCTCTATTATGACGCCCCCACAACAGGTATACATCACCCATCTTGAGTCGCCAAATATATGGTACATAAATCAAATACAAACTTAAATATACAACTGTCGTGTACAATACGACAAAACATAGCTGAGAGTTTAAACAAGAATATTGTCATCTAGACAATATCCACACTCAATGGTGTCCTCATTACAATTATTAACACATTATTCCGTAGAATAGTGAAGACTGCTAAAGCCACTTATCTTGGACCATCACTCCATTTCCCGACTCATCCCAGCTATATTCTCATTTCCTGAAGAGAACAATGAAAAAATTGGTGAGCTCAACTAGCCCAGTAAGAAATATTATGACTAAGATAATACAGAATAAATTATCATTAGCCTTCAACAGTATAACAACTGATAGAATACAATAGACAACAAGTTTTAGATCAACAACTGCAGCGAAATAAGCAATCCATTAGAAGAGTCAAGTAGAGCATAAAATCTACTATCTTCTATGATTTAAAAAGTTTTTCATCAACTTTATCGCTGAGACTCAGCTCAATAAATAAAATCAAATCATCCATGCACCATGGCCAAGGATATTCACGTAATCATCAATGGTCATGATTATACCGAATAATCCCTGGTCACAATCATACCAACAACTTTCAATCAATGAACTACAGGCCAATGAGGACTTTTACCACATCATTCGTCACATTATGGTCATGATTATACCGAAAAATCCCTGATCATAATCATGCCAAGTCCATCTCTGGACGTAAGCCAAAGATGATTTTCATCACAATATAAGCATGAGGATGATGACAATGACATAATAATTCAATAAAACAAGTTCAAGGATAAATTTTAAAGATTTATAATTTAATTTATCCAGAAATCAATAACGTCCAAATTGTCAACATGATACTACTTTATAAAGTAAAATTCAAGAATAATATTCATGTATCAAAAATAATTTGAACAAAAAAGAAATATATTTTTCGGATAAATAGTATCCCGTGAATAGTACTCCATGAATAGTACTTCGGGAATAGTACCCCGACATGAAAAGTATCCCAAATACCCTAGTGAATAATATTCAGGTGAATAGTAATTTGGGTGAATAGTAACCTGTGAATAGTACTTCGACACAAAAAGTACCCCGAATACCCGAGTGAATAATACTAGAGTGAATTGTAATTGGGTGAATAGTAATATGTAAATAGTAACTCATAAATAAAATACCAAATAAAATGATATTTCATGACGAGTACAAAAGAAATGATATCTCATACGAGTATAATAGAATATACGAAACTGCAAATGAATTTTCACCCGCCATGCGGTAATCCACGTTGACAGATCATTTCCACAATTTAATAAAGAATGAATACGAAGGATCATTCACCATGCATGCGGTAATCCACATAGACAGGTTATTCCAACAGAATAATAAAGAATAGAACAACAGAAGAATTCACCAGGCATGCGATAGACCGCACAGACAAGTTATTCCAACAGAATAATAAATAATGGAGCCAGGTCATGCGTAATCCGCACAGATAGGATATTCCAACAGAATAATAAAGAACGGAATAATAACAGAATTCAACAGACATGCGATAGACCGCACAGATAGGTTATTCCAACATAATAATAAAAAATGGAATAACAGAAGAATTTTACCATGTATACGGTACTTCGTATAGACAGGTTATTCCAACAGAATAATAAAGAATGGAATAACAACCCGTATGAGTATTGAAAGAAAATAACTCTCTTCATGAATACGAAAGAAATAATACCCCTTACCTCAAAAGAAAACAAGATAATGGAATAGTGAGGTAGCAGACTTCCCTTCTTCTTTCTCTCTGCAATTTCTCTCTATAATAATTGCTCCATAGCTTTAGTGAATTGGGGAGAAATGCAGGAAGAATGAGCTTCTATTGCACATTTTGGGGCTCGAAATATTACAGTATAATACCTTCCTCTTTTTCTTCATTTTTAATTTAGTCCTGCAAGTATTATCAAACTTGCACCACCTCCCCTAATAGTAAATCATGTGAATCAATAGTAAATCATGTGACTCAATAGTTTTAAACATGTAAAAAAATTAATTATAGTATAGTACCTTCAACTATACCTCCATTTCTAATTTAGTCATGCAAGTATTATCAATCTTACACCAACTCTCCTAATAGTACAAGAATATGAATTAATAGTACACACATGTGAACAAATAGTTAAAATCATGTGAATTAATAGCAATTAATTGCTCATTTATCCGGTTAATTACCTGATTGGTCAATATAACCCCCAGACATCAATTATTATCGAAATAAATGTCGATTTCCACTAACACTAATAATTCTAATACAATGGAACTATCAATTTCATCTTTAATAAACACGAACTTATTCATCATTAATATTATAATTCACAATATTTAACAACTAGGTCGTTCCCAGGAAAGAGGGGGCTTTCCGATAAGAATTTCTCCCTATTGGCGCACAATTATATTATCTAATCTCTCATTGACAGAACTTCTAAACATTGTCAATATTGCAAATAATAATATGAATAACTTTGTCGTCTCAATTATTGATTTAATAATATAACATATTATACAGATGATACTGTGACAATAATTGAATCAATAATATGAGAAATATGATGCGGCAATTACTGTAGCAATAATTGAGTATAACTGAGTGACTTATCACATAAGCATCAATATTCAATACAGTGTGCTACTATGCAATCACGCGTATTACTGTACTTTTACTACCGAGTAGTTCAATAGTTTTAACGGTAACACTTTCGCCGTTATTTTTAATAAAAGATAATTCTGTTATTTTCTAACTACGACAATACTTTCATTGCGGGGTCCACCAATGATTGTGCCGTCGTACGAATATTTCCTGTTAAAACGAATATTCCCTGACCAATCGAATATTATATAACAACTTACATACTTTACAAAATTTATAAATACAACCCACAACTATAACACTATCTTAAATCCGCACCATAATATTCAAAAAAATATTTCGAGAAAATTAAATCTTTATTCATAAAATTTGGGGTCTTACAATCTCCCTTCCTTCTGAAATTTTGCCCTCAAAATTTACGTACGTACCTGGTATTTCGAATAGGTGAGGATACATTGACTTCACTTCAGATTCTAACTCTTGAGGTATAATCTTTGAGTGTCGAATATGATCTTTCTTATCCAAGAATTTAACACGTATCTCATCATACGTTAAATCTTCTTCTATCTCGTCTAATTCCAATTCAATAATGTGGTTCGGGTCGTCCACATATTTACGTAACATCGATACGTGAAAAAAAATGTTATGAACATATGACATACTTGGCGGTAAAATGAGTCTATAGGCCACAGTTCCTACTGAATCAAGGATTTCAAATGGGCCAATTAAATCGAGGGTTGAGATTTCCTCTCTTCATCGATTTTTGCTTCTAGAATAACGCCCTTTTAAACCTTCTTCTTCACATTCATCAGCTCTGAGTATGTAGCTTGAGCGGCTTTAACTTTGTCGATTAAAGTCGATTCTACTTATATATTCGTTATCTTCACGTGAGTCCCTAGAGTCTTTAACTCTATCTTCATCATTTGTAAGTTACACGAAATGGGTTTTTGTGTTAACAACATCGCACTCGTAAACGCATACGATCTTCTACTCAACGCGTCAGCTACCACGTTCGCTTTCCCACGATGGTATTGAATGGTACGATCATAATCTTCAACAGCTCGAGCCAACGCCTTTGGCGCATTATACGTTCGTTTTGGGTGAAGAAAAATATTTGACGGTGTTAGAAATGGGTTTTCTACTGGGGTCAATACAAAATTCGATTTCACGCTCTAGGGATAGGCTAGGAAGTCTTCAAGAATACGTTAGGAAATTTATTAACAATAGAAATGTCATTCAAAACTGTGACTCTCATCCAAGACTTGGATAACACATGTAATGAAGGTTTCTCCTAACAAAGTTTCAACCGATAAGTCAAAGTTTAATTTCTCCAGAGTCAAATTTAAAAGTTGAGCGCAAGCAAGACAGATAAAAGAATGGGTAGAACCATTATCTAATAAGGTATAGACTTCGCAAAAATTTATAATTAATTAACTCGTGCTAACTTCGTTCGGGTTACTCACTTTTTGAGAAGTCACGAAAAATGCTCTTCCTAAAACCACCGACTTTGTTTTGTCCGTATCCGCCTTTCGTGCCACCGTCCTAGCTGAACTTGACTTTGGTGCACGACAAAATCGGGCTAAGTAACCTTTTTTACCACTATTGTACCATGCTTTGGATTACATCACGCAGTTTGGACTGGTATGTCCCTCCCCTCCGCATTTGAAGCATACAATTGGTGGTTGTTCTCTTTCCTTGAAAACAGGTATTGGTGCTGCTGTCTTTCCATCGTTGTTGAACTTCTCTTCTTAAAATTTCCACTCCTATTATCTTGGCCATGATTACCACCGAAGTGGTTACCATTCTTGGCATGATAATTTCTCCCACGATGGTTATCATTGTTCCAATGGCCGTTGCCACCGGTATGATTATTAACGTGTTGCTGGTCATTACCTTTTGGTTGTGCTGACTCATTATCGCGCTCCAATAACTGAGCCCTATTCACAATATCAGAATATAAACAAAGTTTGTGAGAAATGAGGTATTGACGTATATCGGGTTTCAAACCTCTTAGAAACATTTGCGTCATTCGCTCCTCATTATCGACCAAATGGGATGCAAACCGGGATAAATCCGCAAATTTAGCCTCGTATTGCGACACGGTCATATTGTTTTGCTCCAACTTGATGAATTCCACCTCCTTCATATGACGAATACTTTCGGGAAAGTACTTATCGTTGAACAGCTCTTGGAACTTCTCCTAAGACATCTTGAGTGTGTCACGCTGGGTATGTTTTATAGATTCCCACCAGTAATCTGCCTCTTCACGCAACATAAAGGTGGCAAAGGGAACCTTTTGCTCCTCGGAGCATCCCAAGACATCAAATATCTTGGTGATCTGCTTTAACCACGTCTCTGCCTTAAGTGGTTCTGGCATTCCCAAAAACTCCGGTGGTCCCAGCTCCTTGAACTGCTTAGCGGTAACCACCCAAGAGTTGCCATTGTTTCCACATGCATTTTGAACAGGAGTCTCTCTCGCCTAATGTTGCATGAATTGCACAAAGCCTCTGAACATCCCATCGTTCACCATTTCATCGGTATTATTGTTTACCTGAGGATTATTGTCTTCCTGTTGCACATTATCCTGGGTATTGATCATTGGTGACTCAACGGTCTCATGTGCTTCATTGCTTATCTCAACATTTTCGGATGCCATTTTCAAATACTGCCACAAAGCAAGGATTAATTAACATATCACATATTATCCCTATACTCTGGCCGACCAATTAAATACCAAATAAACTTAGGTAGGTCATACTAGCGAAGGAATTCCCCGTCTCTCCCCTCCTAGTTCTTGTCTCACATCTCAGCCAATGATCATTTTCCTAAGCTTTGATACCAACTGTGACGCCCCCAAAATAGGTATACATCACCCATCTTGAGTCGCCAAATACATGGTACATAAATCAAATACAAACTTAATTATACAACTGTCATGTAAAATACGACAAAACGTAGCTAAGAGTTTAAACAAGAATATTGTCATCTAGACAATATCCACACTCAATGGTGTCCTCATTACAATTATTATCACATTATTTCGTAGAATAGTGAGGACTACTAAAGCCACTTATCTTGGACCATCACTCCATTCCCCGACTCATCCCAGCGATATTCTCATTTCCTGAAGAGAACAATGAAAGAAAGGGTGAGCTCAACTAGCCCAGTAAGAAATATTATGACTAAGATAATGCAGAATAAATTATCGTTAGCCTTCAACAGTATAACAACTGATAGAATACAATAGACAACAAGTTTTAGATCAACAACTGTAGCGGAATAAGCAATCCATTAGAAGAGTCAAGTAGAGCATAAAATCTACTATCTTCTATGATTTAAAAAGTTTTTCATCAACTTTATCGCTGAGACTCAGCTTAATAAATAAAATCAAATCATCCCTGCACCACGACCAAGGATATTCATGTAATCATCAATGGTCATGATTATACCGAATAATTCCTGGTCATAATCATACCAACAACTATCCATCAATGAACTACAGGCCAATGATGACTTTTTTCCACATCATTCGTCACATTACGGTCATGATTATACCGAATTATCCCTAGTCATAATCATACCAAGTTCATCTCTACACGTAAGCCAAAGATGACTTTCATCACAATATAAGCATGAGGATGATGACAATGACATAATAATTCAATAAAACAAGTTCAAGGATAAATTTTAAAGATTTATAATTTAATTTATCCAGAAATCAATAACGTCCAAATTGTCAACATGATATTACTTTGTAGAGTAAAATTCAAGAGTAATATTCATGTATCAAAAATAATTTGGACAGAAAAGAAATATATTTTTTGGGTAAATAGTATCTCGTGAATAGTACCCCATGAATAGTACTTCGGGAATAGTACCTCGTGAATAGTACCTCGACATGAAAAGTACCCCAAATACCTGAGTAAATAATATTCGGATAAATAGTAATTTAGGTGAATAGTAACTCGTGAATAGTACTTCGACACGAAAAGTGCCCCGAATACCCGAGTAAATAATACTAGAGTGAATAGTAACCGGGTGAATAGTAACCCGTGAATAGTAACTTGTAAATAAAATACCAAATAAAATAAAATTTCATGACGAGTACAAAAGAAAGATATCTCATATGAGTATAATAGAATATACGAAACTGCAAATGAATTTTCACCCGCCATGCGGTAATCCACGTAGACAGATCATTTTCACAATTTAATAAAGAATGAATACAAAGGATCATTCACCATGCATGTGGTAATCCACATAGACAGGTTATTCTAACAGAATAATAAAGAATGGAATAACAGAAGAATTCACCAGGCATGCAATAGACCGCACAGACATGTTATTCCAACAGAATAATAAATAATGGAACCAGGTCATGCGTAATCCGCACAGACAGGATATTTCAACAGAATAAAAAAGAACGAAATAACAATAGAATTCACCAGGCATTCGATAGACCGTATAGAAGGTTATTCCAATAGAATAATAAAAAATAGAATAACAGAAGAATTTCACCATGTATGCGGTACTTTGCATAGGCAGGTTATTCTAACAGAATAATAACGAATGGAATAACAACCCTTACGAGTATTGAAAAAAAAATAACTCTCTTCATGAATACGAAAGAAATAATACCTCTTACCTCAAAAGAAAACTGGATGCTGAAATAGTGAGGTAGCAGACTTCCCTTCTTCTTTCTCTCTATAATTTCTCTCTATAATAATTACTCTATAGCTTTAGTGAATTGGTGAGAAATGAAGGAAGAATGAGCTTCTATTTATAGGAAAATATAGTTTCAATAATTGCACATTTTGGGGCTCGAAATATTACAGTATAATACCTTCCTCTTTTTCTTCATTTTTAATTTAGTCCTGCAAGTATTATCAAACTTGCACCACCTCCCTTAATAGTAAATCATGTGAATCAATAGTAAATTATGTGACTCAATAGTTCTAAACATGTGAAAAAATTAATTATAGTATAGTACCTTCAACTATACCTCCATTTTTTATTTAGTCATGCAAGTATTATCAATCTTGCACCAACTCTCCTAATAGTACAAAATGTGAATCAATAGTACACACATGTGAATAAATAGTTATAATCATGTGAATTAATAGCACTTAATTGTTCATTTATCCGATTAATTACCTGATTGGTCAATATAACCCCCAGACATCAATTATTATCGAAATAAATGTCGATTTCCACTAACACTAATAATTCCAATACAATGGAACTATCAATTTTATCTTTAATCAACACGAACTTATTCATCATTAATATTATAATTCACAATATTTAACAACTAGGTCGTTCCCAGGAAAGAGGGGGCTTTCCGATAAGAATTTCTCCCTATTGGCGCACAATTATATTATCTAACCTCTCATTGACAGAACTTCTAAACATTGTCAATATTACAAATAATAATATGAATAACTTTGTCGTCTCAATTATTGATTTAATAATATAATATTTTATACAGATGATACTATGACAATAATTGAATCAATAATATGAGAGATATGATGCAGCAATTACTATAACAATAATTGAGTATAACTGAGTGACTTATCACGTAAGCATCAATAATCAATACCGCGTGCTACTATGTAACCACGCGTATTACTGTACTTTTACTACTGAGTAGTTCAACAGTTTTAACGGTAACACTTTCGCCGTTATTTTTAATAAAAGATAATTCTGTCATTTTCTAACTACGACAATACTTCTGTTGTGGGGTCCACCAATGATTGTGTCATCGTTCGAATATTCCCTGTTAAAACGAATACTCCCCGACCAATCGAATATTATATAACAACTTGCATACTTTATAAAATTTATAAATACTACCCACAACTATAACACTATCTCAAATCCACACCATAATATTCAAAAAAAATATTTCGAGAAAATTAAATCTTTATTCATAAAATTTGGGGTCTTACATCTATGGGCTCTCCACCATCTGAATTAGTACCTGGCACTGTGGATACTACCGCAGCCAATGAAGTCTCTGTCTCCATCCAAGCAGAATACTCTGACGAACAGCCCAGATGGCTAACAGAAAACTCAGCATGCTGATCCCAACAAGCATAAACCCGGGATCGGTCCTCTACTGATAAGTGGTGAGAAGCTAAACGCTGACCCAACGCCCCCTCAAAAGGATGAAAGTCCTAAAATTGGTCAAAGTGTGACATCATAGCCAGTGGATGGTAGGTAGTCATGCCCCTCAAACCAGCCAGAGGGAGATAATCCATGCCAAGAGCGTGAGTAATGAAGTTGTAGGGTGAGCTGAGTCCTAAACAAGGCAGGATGCCAAACGGATCTCCGATACCTTAAAAGAATATCGACCAAGACATAGCGTCTATACACTCCGATGGATGAAAGGAGTAAGACTTAGCTATATCATGGGTAAAGTAATACCCGTGTCGTCGAAAAGTGTTAATCGGTCTCAAGTGTGACATAAACCATACATATAACATAACCGAGCTGCCTATAAATACCCCTGCAGGGTAGGTGCTATAAAACATGGTCGATCTCAACGTCTCAGTCATAATCATCGGAATGATGGTGTGACCCTCCCGGAGAGCTCTCACTGCCATGATGACACCTATGTCCAACTCATTCATATACCGTGGCATGTATACATATGACACTACGCACATCACGAGTACATCCACTCTGGCCACATGCCACTGATCCTCTGGTTTGGTAAAATCCCCGAAGTGCCGTGCATAGCTGTCCACTGAGCCAAATCTGTCTATCAGGAAACGCTAGGGCAATACATGGTCGGATGTAATCTCATCCTCTACTACTCTACGTCGTAACCCGATGAGGGACATGAACTGCCGACGCATATCTCCGACAGCCATACGAGTGTAAGGTCTGTCTAAGGGTAAAGCCGTCAACCGCTTGTACTCCTCCAATGTAAGAGTCAACTCCAGGGTACCAAACTAGAAAACCTGTCTCTCTGGTATCCAATACTCCAGCATACCCTCTACAAAGCCTGCGGGAACCTAAAACATCAATAGGGTCATAGAATGTTGTACTAGCTGATCTGTTGTCACCCTATCTGTAGGTGACATACTATCATACCACGACCTCAGATGGGAGGCTATCAACATTAGTGGGGTGTGATCTATGTGGCTGACTGTCGAAGAAGACATCTGTGTAGGTCGCATCATAATACCATCCAGGGGTCAATGCTGAATATCTTTGGACATACATACACATGCATAACATGATACATACATGACAAATAATAGACGGCAATATGATGTAGGGAATAGAAAATAGTACATACATTCTTAAGTACATCATCATATACATATATCATCTCTGTACAACTAAAAATACAGGGGAAATGTGGCACAAACACCCTACTACTAACAGATGCCTATCAAAAGATATATCAAGAATGGGGTACAGCCACCCAATATCTAATAGAGACCTATGAAAAGAAATAACGAGAATACACATCAGAAGAAGACAATGGTGTCAATATCTATATCATCAATCCTGTCCAACTGATGTAAGTCCTCCTTAGTCACTGGATCTCTATTAACAGGGATCTCAGGCCTATACAAGGGAGGATCTGCACCGACAAAATTATATGGGTCACCTGAGGGGCCAGCGCCTGAGCTGGAAGGATCAAAAGTATCTTCCTCTGAAAGATCTCTACCCAAGTGTCGGATGAAAAAATGTGCCCGGTCCAACTGTTGGGTCAAACGATCAATCTGTGTCAAATGAGTTGGATCTCAGACACAGGTCAGCCAATCCGTCATCATCACGGATCCAGGAACCATATCCCCCATAAATTGAGTGGTGCGGGTCTGGGCTCTAATGGTACGAGGGGACCACCAATGATAAAATGTATCCTGAGTATGTGAACCCTCTGACAAAGTATATCCGTTAATACCCATCAATGGGATATCATCGACAGATGACTACAACACAAGCTAATAATGCCTGGCAGGAGGCAAGATCAGTACACAAATCTCTCATGTGGTGCTCCTAATAGTACGCTCTCCTAAATAGAGCTCCCATCCTCCATCCGTGAAGAGAGGAATCCTATGGGTTGATATCACGCACTCGACCGTAGTCGGGAATCCATCCTCAAACCCAATGGTCAAATGTTCTCCAAAGTAGGGAACCCAAGTGATGACATCAGATGTCAATAGCTCCAACTGTAAGCAACAATGGGTGAAACCCTCAGCTACAAGAACCACCGCCAGAATGGAGTGATGTCATTGCCATCCTCGTGGATAGGTATCTAAACCTAACACACTCATAGGACACAAACATGGAAGCCTCTCATAGGCCTAAAATTGCCAACACAAAGGAAAAACATCTGCTGTCAGTGAACACTCTTAACCTATACACGGGAAATCAAAAGAGAAATACTCACCGGCAGAAATGGGTAAAATCCTAGCCAAGCCTCTGTTAAACCCTAAGATCGCATGCTAATTCCCATGAAGAAATAGACAAAGGTGTAGGAGCCCCAATCATACTCTCCAATATGGTCCACCTCCCGTGTGGCACTGATCAAAATGAATAACACCGTAGAAGAGTTATTAGCTATGAAACAACCCCTGATGATAACCAGGAATAATCACCAAAGAATGTGATCACTGACTCTCACATCAGCGGGCATGCGCTCACTCAACAGCCCACTCATAGCATTTACGCTCAAATGACCCGTGCAGACGGTCCTACCCTTAAGTACCTCAGCCAGAACTCCCAATAAGGATCTAATGGCAGTCGGGGTAATATTTGCCATACATGGCACTTGCGCCCCTCCAAACTCCATACTGGTGATAAATTGCCAATCCATCGGCGTCATCATCACCTCACAATCCAACAAATGGAGAGATTGAGTCTGGTTAAACCAGCGCTCAGACAATGCCCTGAGGTAACCCTAGGGATAATGGCGACGTAGAATAGAAAAGAACGCCCCAAAGCCCCAATCATACACAATACCTCGGTAATCTGGATGCAGTGCCTGATACCGAAAGTGTATGCTAAACAAGTTCTCTCGAGGCTGTGTAAAGCTGGGAACCTACATCAGATGCAAATTAATGTCAAAATCCTTGCTCCTCCTTAATAGAAAAAAAAGGAAGATAAAATCCAACTTTTACCTCATTTGCATGCAAGTAAACTGAGGGGTGGCGACTCAAATCACCTAGAAGCTCTAGAATAGCCACCTGAATACCTGGGAGATCCCTATGGGGAACATTAGCAGTAGGAGATGGAGCCGCTATCGGTACATCCTCTGCCTCGTCCTGGACATCCGGTACATCAACCCGGATAGGATGAATCACCGCCTCCGCCAGACAATGAGGCTATCTAACTGAACGAGGTTGAGCCACTTCAGAAGCCCGCCTCCGCTCACCTGTAGTGGTCCTGCTGGAACTACTCGGCTGATCTGGATCCATAATATCTGGAACACAAGTCTCCAAATCACCTCAAAAAGGGTGTGGTAAATTCTAACCTGGAGCATTTTTATGCATTTTATGACTATATGCATGCATGCATTACTTTAAGATACGCCTACAGTAGAGTTAAAAATGCCCGTGTCTACGCAATGCCTATACTTTTGGAAAAATTTGACAGAGTCTCCTTTGTGCATAGGACTATCCACATGCACATAGGCATGACTAGGTGTCCATTCAGTAGCACACCTACCCATAGTCATAAACATCCTATAATGCATAAACATACAAAGTCACAGTCCATGACGATAGATTAAATACCAGGATTTCTTTGCTTACTTACCTTTGCTCATTTGTCCTCAATTAGGATAAGAAATAGTTGAAAAAGGTACAAATTTGATTGTTGTAAAAGTCAAATTTTTTTTACATCATTATGTTCAGCATAGCTTAATACTAACGTTTACTATATTAAACATTTTTTATCAAGATATATTAGCATGAATATTCATTACTATGTGTTTAGACGCATTTCTTATAAAAAGTCATTTTCCAACGTGTAAAAACTGGAAAAGAAGACATGCATACGTTACCAGGATAGTGTAGAACACTTGTACGGTGACAAAATTTATAGAAAGACGCCTGAACTCAGTAGATTTGAAGAAAAGCTCTCAAATTTCCTGTGCGGCGTAGCTTGAAAGTGACTTGCGAAAGCCACAGCTGCCTTAAAGGCAACCACGGCTGGCTGTAGGTATACCTGTGGCTACCGCAGGTGTACCTACGGTTCCCCTGGGTGGGGCCCACCCCTCCAGCTCGGTCTAGTTTGAGTTGTAAAGGAGTTATCACAAGCTGAAAAGATCAAATCAAGAAAAAAGATGCTACGCGATTGAGCGGATTAGCCTGAAATCCTATTTTTCATGGACCAAACTACAGGTCTACATGTCATTCAGTGGTATTCTCCTGGACACATGTTTACTACACCAATTATCATAACGGTTGCAAACTACATTCAGTAATACCTAACGAAGGTCTGATGCCATCATTTTAGGGTCGCAACGCCAAACACTGATCCCCGACGGGGGTGTCACGCATTTTCATCCATTGACTTCAGCCGATGGCAAGTAAACCTATCGAAGCATCGAAAGCCATCCGATGATTTCATCCATTAATGCACACGTTAACAAAGGTCAAGCAGCTTTGACAGTATTCTCCAGCAAGATCCCATCCGTCGATGAACATTTCAGCGAAGGTCAGGCAATCTTGATAACACAGACTGTTAGCAGTAACTCTGATAGAGCATCCTCATCAGGAGGGACCGATGATAGAATATGTTATACACATCCTCAACAAACAAAACACATCCCCACAGAGTCTCTTGTACATGAGAGAACATCTCCAGTGAAAGCCTGTACCAAGGAGTAAGGGCTTTTGTGATAATCCCAATGTCAACATCCTGAAAGTTTATGGCAGCTTTGGATCACACGTCTAAAAAGTTTATCAAAGTGGTCATGAATAACCCTGCTCCCGGTAGAAGTCAAGGGGAGTCGGCAATCATCCCACCATGGTTGGAGAACAATCTAATAAACCACATACATTTGCATCATGCTGTCGTATATTGCATCATAATTATCTTGTTACATTTTAAGTGCCTAGTATTCTTTATCCTATTTGTGAGACCTCGAATTTTATGAAATAAAAGTATTCAATTTTTCTGTTTTGGTAAATGGTTAAATTGATAAAAGGTTAAAGTGAAAGGTGATATGTGAAAAATTTTCAAAGTAGACAAGTTGTCATAAAATATCCGGTTACTATTCACTCTAGTATTGTTCACTCGAGTTTTTGGGGTATTTTTTGTGTCAGAGTACTATTCACGAGTTACTATTCATGAGTTACTATTCATGAGTTACTATTCACGAGTTACTATTCAGGAGTTACTATTCACGAGTTACTATTCATGAGTTACTATTCATAGATTACTATTCATGAGTTACGATTTACGGGGAATATTTGATTAGTCAGAAAATATTTATACGACGGTACAATCATTGGTGGACCCCACAATAGAATTATTGTTGGATTGAAAAAACGATAAAAATATTTAATTAAAAATAATGGCAGAAGTTTAACCATTGATACTGTTGAACTACTCGGTAGTAAAAGTACAGTAATACGTGTGGTTGCATAATAGTACACGGTATTGATTATTAATGCTTATGTGAGAAGTCACTCAGTTTGATTCAATTATTGTCAATTAATAATATGAATTATTTAGCGATAATGAAGTTTTGTTTTATTCGTATTATTAACGTAATAAAACAGAAACATCTTTTCATATAAAACAGAATACTTTATTA
The DNA here is from genome assembly GCA_016801055.1 of Panax notoginseng. Lineage (NCBI taxonomy): Eukaryota > Viridiplantae > Streptophyta > Magnoliopsida > Apiales > Araliaceae > Panax > Panax notoginseng. Next base: position 125,359,160 of record CM029022.1, on the reverse strand, counting down.
AAGTTGTTTGTTTTATTAGGCAATAATTAGAATATATTATATTTTATTTCAAAAATTTTGCTTTAAATACGGACCGTCATATTAAAGTAAATCAATCTGGACCTTTCATGGATTAGTTACTATGCATTCCATTTTCCTATAAATAGAAGCTCATTTCTTCATTATTTTCTTACGAATTCACTGAACTCTAGAGAGAGAAACTATAGAGAGAAACTATAGAGAGAGAGAAGAAAAGTATTCTGCTACTTAACTACTTCCTTATTTCAGTTCTTCTTTAAAATGGTAAGGGGTGTTATTCTTTCTTTTTCATGAAGAGAACTTCTATTATTCCATTCTTTATTATTCTGTTGGAATAACCTGTAAAAGTGGCATACCCTATACATGACCTGTATACGCGGCATTCCCTATACTTGGTGAAATCCTTATGTTATTTCATCCTTTATTATTCTGTTGGAATAACCTGTATGCGTGGTTTACCCTATACTTGGTGGAATGGCCTGTATATGCGGTTTACCCAATACTTGGTGATCTTCTTCTGTTATTCCATTCTTTATTATTATGTTGGAATAACCTGTTTATGCGAAGTACCGCATACTTGGTGAAACTCTTTCATTATTTTGTTCTTTACGATTCTGTCGGAATATCCTGTCGGTGTGAATTTCACCTGACCTGGTTCCATCATTTATTATTCCGCATTTATTATTCTGTCGAAATATCTTGTCTGTGTGTTTTACACCAGACCTGGTTCCGTCTTTATTATTATTATGTTGGAACATCCTGTCTGGGTATTTTATACCAGACCTGGTTCCGTCTTTATTATTATTCTGTTGGAACATCTTGTCTGTGTGTTTTACACCGGACCTGGTTCCGTCTTTATTATTATTCTGTTGGAAGATCATGTCTGTGTGTTTTACACCGGACCTAGTTCCGTCTTTATTATTATTTTGTTAGAATATCCTGTCTGTGCATTTTACGTCGGACCTGGTTCCATTATTTATTATTTTGTTGGAATAACCTGTCTGTGCGGTCTATCGCATGCATGGTGATTTCTTTTGTTATTCTATTCTTTATTATACTCAGTTGGTTAAAACTTTGATTTCTATACTCCATGAAATTAGTGGAATATCCTTGATATTTGCGCTTCATCCAGTATCTTTTCATGAAAATATTCTTCTGAGCATTCTTGACTGTTACTTTACAAAGAAATATCATGTTGACAATTTGGATATTATTAGTTCCTGGATAAACTAATTCTTGAACTTGTTTAATTGAATTCCTATAACATTGTCATCATCCTCATGTTTATTTTATGTTGAAAGTCATCTTTGGCTTACATGCATAGATGGACTTAGTATGATTATGACCAGGGATCTTTCGGTATAATCATGAACTGTGATGTTATAAGTGGTGTGGTAAAAGTCCTCGGTGGCCTGTAATGCATTGATAGACAGTTTTTGGTATGATTATGACCAGGGATTTTTCGGTATAGTCATGACCATTGATGATTTAATGAATATCCTTGGCTCGTAATACAGGGATGATTAGAAGATGTGGTTTATTTATTAAGCTGAGTCTCAGTGATAAAAGTTGATGAAAACATTTTTAAATCATAGAAGATAGTAGGTTTTATTCTCTACTTGACTCTTCTAATGGATTGCTTATTCTGTTGTAGTTAAACTTGATGTCTATTATATTTTATCAGTTTAACATTGTTGAAGACTATTGATAATTTATTTTTCATTATCTTAGTCATAATATTTCTTACTGGGCTAGTTGAGTTCACCCTTTCTTTCAATGTTCTCTTTAGGAAATGAGAATATAGCTGGGACGAGTCAGGGAAAAGAGTGATGGTCCAGAAGATAGCATTAGTAGTCCTCATTATTCTGTTAAATAGTGTGACAATAAATGTAATGAGGACTCCTTGAGTATGGATATTGTCTAGATGACAATATTCCTATTAGAACTCTCAGTTTATGTATTGTCGTATGTTACACGACATTTGTATAATTAAGTTTGTATTTGTATTTTGTACCATGTATTTGGCGACTCAAGATGGGTGATGAATACCTAATTTTGGGGGCGTCACACTATTCATACCATTGCATTGCATGAATATGATAAAGAGGGGCATCTATAGACACTCAAAATTTTTTGTATACTTGTTACTAACATTGCAGGAGGGCAGAATTGTCTTTCAGAGATAACCCTATAAGACAGCTTAGTTCAATCCCAGAGACATCCCTAGGATATTCAGTTATTACTATCTCAAAGATAACTTTGAAATATCCAGCTCAGTCCCGGAAACAACACCAGGAGTTTCAGTCTCAACCTCGGAGATAACCCCGACGAATGCAGTTTAAATACCGAAAATCACACTGAAAAAGATAATTTCATCTCGGAGATAACCCCGAGATACTCAGTCTCAGTCTCAAAAATAACACTAGGAAAGATAGTATCCACCTCGGAGATAACCACGAGGAGTGTCGTTGTAGTTCCGGAGATAACCCCGGAGATGCTCATTCCAACCCTTGCAATCAGCTTCAAACTCAGCGATAGCCCCGAGGCACTCATTCCCCAAGCTCGAAGATAACCCTAGGAGGTCAGGCACACCTCAGAGATAACCCTAAGGATAGTCAACACTTGCAGCAGTCCAATCTTAGAGATAACCCTGAGCAACGACTGTTAAATTAGTTGAAATCGGAGATAACCCGACAAGGGGTAGAATTGTCATTTTGCCATCTCGATCCCACATTTCAACATACATTCTATACAGAAATGTCCTATAAGAACCAAAGAGCTCCAATCCCGAGTGACTACTACACACGACAGCACATCGAATAGAATTTGAAGCTTGAAGACCAAGGGCATGGTCCCATCTTCCTGACTTCGTACAACCTCTAATCCCATGTCATTATGTAGCTCTCGACAACAACATGATGTAAAAGGTCTTATACATCTCGATCGGATGCCCGAATTGAAGTTTTGAAAGTTTGAGCGGATAACACGTTGTACGCGTGCACGTACTTCGAAACGGCGGGACCCACGGAACCCGGGGCACCCCGGGCAGCCGCAGGTGCATTTGCAGTAGTCGTAGGTGCATCTGCGACTGCCGCAGGTACACCTGCAGCTCCCCCCTCTATAAATAGAGGGCTTGGGGCAGCCATTTTGTATAGAGAAAAGGCGAGGAAGCCCTGTCCAATTTGCCATGTACACACTATAAACTGAGTTCTTTCTCATTTTAAACACTTGTGAGCTTATATATTGTTATATTTTTATCGGCTGGAGCTGAGTGTTCATCCATTTAAAGTCATTGAAGTCTTCTTTGGCAGTCCACTATAAGCCTTCTTACACTTTCTAAAGCTTTTATCCACTATTGTGCACACGCAGTTCTTCACGTTGAGAGTCGTGTAGCGTGTGTATGCCCAGACTTCGGTCTATGGCTTTTATTTCTTTTTGTATATATATTTATATATATTTATATATATATATAGACTAACATTATCGAGTTATATCTCGATTGAGCCTGGACTTACGTCCGGAGCGATTTTTACTATATATATATATATATATATATATATATATATTTACATTTCAGTTTGGCCTGGAGTTTACTTCGTTGCCTTTTACAACTTTATTTACGTTTTGTCCTACCTGGAGTTTACTTCAAGGCGATTGATCGTTTTACTGCTTTATTTACATTTCCAATCCCCAATGGAAGTGTTTCGTGGTGGTTGATTGGTTTTTTTACTGCTTTATTTATATTTCCGATCCCCCATGGAGGTGCTCCGTGATGGTTGATTACTTGCACACACACACACACACACACACACATACACACACACACACACACACATATATATATATATATATATATATAACTGTTTATAGTTTTCATACAAATTGCTACATCATATGAGCCTAGGAATCATGTGATCACTGATTCAGTTTACTGAATCTAGATTTGGTTCCCGTGATAGACATTTTAAGTTGTACATGGCTTGTAAAGTCTGTACAGTGTTCAAATTTCCTTAGATGGTTTTCATGCCCACAAGGAGTTTGGCACTGCTATATATATATTATTTTCTCGAAGATGCTTCGCATTTCGAAAATAAAAGCAATCAAGCCGAACATATAATAAAATGGAAGTATCAAATGCCTCAATTACTATTGAGCATAAGGATTTGAAAAATCTCTTTTTACAAAACATCATTTGTGACACCCCCAAATCTAGGTCACTTCGAACCACGAATCCGGTCCGTCGCGATACTACTATCGTCAAACTATTAATATCCTTTATTCATAACTTAATGAATATAACCTCACTTATTACAATTTAGAATATAAATTCTTTCAAATTCCAGGATCTATGTAATGACCCCAAACTTTTATAAGTTTCACAACTTGGTCATTTATTATTCCTGTTTTACATCACATTCGATGTTATAAAAATATGCGGAATAATTTAAACTTTTTCAATCTCTTTTGAAAAATAAATCTTTTATTGATTTCTTAACTTTAATCAATTACAAATCTCTAAATCAAATTATGTTATGATTCATTATATTCAATTTCTGTATAGACCTTTACATCTCGATTCGAATTTCTCTATGTATCACATGGTACAACTTTACAACTTATTATGTACTACACATAGTAAACTACTATCAAGTATATCTACTAGAACCTAAACATGGTTCGAGAGCATATATTTAATTAAACAAATTAATCTCCTTTGATGTGGTTGAACTTTATCAATCAAGTAGCACGTAACCTTTACCGTGTGTCCTTAACCTGCAAAAGTGGTTATTTGCAAGGGTGAGCTCGACAGCCCAACAATTCTAACAGTTTTCATGCAACACATAGCATATAATAGCATATTCAGTTCATGCATTCATAATCAATTAATATTTACTACGCATGTTACTTCACACATAACAGGCATAGAGATTTACTAACATAAGCATATCATCAAAGATCAACTTTTGAATTTCATACATATCTCATATGCATTTCATATATATACATCAACATTCGCATAACATAATATAACTTAACTAGTAGTTATCGAATTCATATATCAAATAGGAACTGAAAGACTTGCCTGATTCGTAGTTTATGAACTACAACTTAACTACTTAAAGCTTATCTGTACTTCGTGTATTTCTACACAGTTATATAATCATGGATTCATATCCATTAGTAACATATTTTATGCATTCTCAATGTAATAACAATGTTACATTATTTCCTAACTAGGTTCATAAAATGTACACTTCACTTTCTTATCATAATCGTAGAATAACTAGGTACGTATAGGTATACCTTAGTCACCCGTACATGACATCAACATTCATATACATCTATCACACACTAGACTCGCTATGTGTTCGACACGTTTAAAACTCATATCGTTAAGTTCAACCGTACACACAACGTCTAACTTAGTTGTAACTTTATACAACATTACCTATATAGCACAAATCAGATTGTAAGACCTCACAATTTCAAACAACGTATCATTACTTTAGATCACGTAAACATTCCTTTGAACTTAACATTCGAAAGTTATGATTAACCTTCATTTTTATCACATAGCATGTTTTTTAACACATTACATAGCATACTGGTCATATATTACAAGCTAAAGTAATCATATAAGCATGCTTCAAACATCATATCAAAAACAGATCACACAATTGACTGCAGCATAGCGCAGCTGCGCCCTGTCCAGGCTTAGGGACGGCGCAGCTGCGCTGTCCCCTGGCTAGTCCAAGACTGAGCTTTGCACTTCCTGTTTTCAGTCCATACTTTAATACACTTAGACACTTACACTTAACATGCATACACGCTAAAGGTCTTTACATACTTGTATGACCACTTCAAGTTCAACCTTATATGTTAAGGACTTTAGTTTAGGATTTTGACGAAATCAAATCCAAATAGGGTTATGAAATCACTAAGTGAACTAATTAGCCTTATGTTCTGATAAAGAGATCACATTATCTTTACTACACATGCTTGTACATATTCATATCTTTTACTCATAGCTAGCATTGTTTAACACTTTAAAATATGCTTTACCCTCATGCTTAGTTTATTTCCATTATGTTTAACATATAAGACTTATGTTTAGTGACATAATGAAACATAACATGGTATCTCGAGCCTTTAAAATCTAAATACTCATATAATGCAACCTAAGTTCAAGAATATGCTAGAGGTTGCCCTTGAAATCATTTTTCGTGAATGATGCAACATAGCACATATAAATCATATTTAGGGATATTATAGACATAACATGACTTATAAATCCTTTACAATCTAGGCATCCATGTGATGCAACTAGATTTTGAAAATATGTTCAAGTTTGCTTTTGAAAACCACTTTAAACTTGAACAATACCACTCAACACATACAAGACAACTTTAAGGCTCAATTTATATGTAGTCAAGTCATGTTATCATGCTCGCAAGATCAGAATATAAATTATGTAGCAATAATGCATGTTAGCTCACTAGGCTAAGCCTTTTTCTTAAAACATTTCTAACATAAGGCTTAATAAGTTTGGTCATGCTCAAAGGAACTATGTACACTATAACATGCTCATTTACTTGTAAAATCAGTCATGTGTAGCTTACTAGGTTCGCATGATCTCTAACATAGTTTGTTTTCAAAACTTAAAGTCCTTGTTAAAGATCGTATACCAAATCATGTTAATCTTAGTAAAACATGCTCACATTAGGTTATTACACATATATACATGTTACACATGTTTGCATGTTGTCTTAAGCTATAATACTTTACTAACACTGTTCAGACCTCAAAACAGAAAGCAAAACTAAAATCAAAGGCCAGCGCAGCTGCGCTGCGCCTTAGTTCAATTATGGCGCAGCTGCGCCATGTCTGGTCTTGGTGTAGAAGCAGTCTGCTTCGGCAGAACTTCATCCCAACCACAAAATTTTCTCACGAAATTGATTCTAAACATTCCTATTACAGTTGAAACATCTATATAAGGTCATATAACAACTATATAACCCATGCCTAAACTCATTAACATCTAATTCCATAAAATCAAGAAATTGATATTCAAGAATTCAAAGCTCTTTTTGATAGAGACTAAAAATGGGAATTAAGGAATGGGGTTATACCTCTGTAATATGAATGAACTTGCTGCTAATTGAACTTCCAAGTCCTTATAACCCTTGTATACCCTCAATTTACACACTAGCAAATCCTCAGAAATTTGAAACTCTCCACTCTCAAATGTAACTTAACAAGAAATCTCAGCAACAAGGAAAGTGAAAGGAATGCCCAATCTATAGAATTTTTACTGACCATGTCAAGTCATTAACCAAGAAATCAAGCCAAAGGTTAGAAGAAAAATCTATTGGATTGAGAGAGTTTGGTGAAAAGGATTCACCAACTCCTTCTCCCCCATTTCTTGTTTCATGATTATGGCTAAAGTAGCCTTCAACTGCCAACTAATTCATACGTAATATAGAGTTAGGCCATTGTTCTCGTACCATTGTGCCACTCAATTTGGGACAAGAGAGAAATCTCAGCATTTGGTTAATTAAGGCTTGGTTTGGTTCCAAAAATGAAATCTTAGTGTACGATTATTACCATATCAAAAATTTAAAGGTAAATTTTATATTCACATTATATAATTCATGTACATTAAATACATACAATAAAATAACACAGTTAGGTATAAATGTCCGGGTTGTCCCATAATTATCTCTACTACCCACATAACCATATTATAACATTATTTAATATTAATGTTTATCTAAATATTTATTTCCTTCCCAGTTTCTAGAATACACAGATAATCTATTATTTCTGTATTAAAATGCAACACATTGCTTCGTTGTACTACTTGGCACCTTATATCATTAGTCCCAATTAAACGTCACACTTAACGTATTCTTACGCCGTATGCATTCTATATTACTACTGCTCACATTTTTCATATTACTCATAGTAATATTATTTAATGATTATACACACATTAATATTTTAAATGGGGCTAAATATCATTTAGTTGGGTACTTTCAACCCGCACAATAATTAATTAATATTAATCATTTTTTTTGATAATTATTATGCATTCCTCTAATTAATAGAATATAATATTCTATAATATCGCTTAATTAACCAATATTTAATTCGGGTTAATTAATTAACTCTTATTAAAATCCATCCACGGACAACTTAACCACCATTTAAGATTTTTATTATCTTTATGAGTCCTTAATACCCATTTCTTAAACTTTAAATTCCAAAAACTTATTTTACAGCCCGGCGCAGCTGCGCTTGTCATAGGCTTGGTAATGGCGCAGCTGCGCTATACCAAAATCAGAGGCAGACAAGTTCTGTACCAGCAGAAATGAAACATATGCTTCTAAATACTTTACACACCCTCCTTAAGCGTTAACTTGTCTAATCATAAATCCTTTCTTTGGGTTCACACCGTAACTATTTTCCTTAACAACTTTAGGATCGCACTTCGAGTTTTAAAACTCTGTTTCCCTTATTAGTTTAACCAACTATACATCTCATTTACGGTTTCATACCATCAAAATCACAAAACTCGAATATAACACATATATACATTCCTTTAATCTTCACTTCTCGCCGTGTATTGAATTACGTAATAATTCTCTAACCATCTTAAAGGTATAACGGTCATCTACTCTCGTCAACAATGTACATATATACCAGTCTAAACCTAGCACGCGTCGAGCCTTTAATTGTATTCAATATAGTACACTGAGTAGTTTCCCACAAACAACCAACAAATTAGTTTCTGTTTGTCTACACTGTTTTCACAGTGAGTTAGATCGGTTACTAATTCGTATATACCTCCGCTCTGTGAAGGAATCGTTTAGCCCAGCTCCTATACATCCACCATTAAAGAGTACGGTTGCATTGCCTTAGACTTGATATGTACTCGTACAAATACTCAAGAAATTGATGATTATCAAATATATTTAATGTAACCAACTTACTATGATAAAAATAATTCCACATAAATTATTTAATATCAATATATAAATTCTTATCCATCTTCTTACTAATTCATCTCTACAATTTATCACAAATATATAATAATGATATATATTCATTAAACACAACATTACATATCACATAGCTCATATTACCCTATGTAACACAATACCACACTTCGCAATACAATATATATACACATCCGAACCCATCTCATGCTTTAAGAATATTATTCACTAAATTCTTATTTTAATATTTTCTAAAAATTTGGATTTTTACATCATTGCTATATCTTGTTAAAACTAAACTTTTATACAAAATTCAAACCATTTGTACATAGGTGCGAACGAGACATAGCACTACTTCCAATTAATTGAACATTGATCCACAGACACACACATTCATATAACAGTTTAATTGAAAAGTGACGGTCATCGTGGCTGTGACAACTCGAAGATTTAGATAATTATTAAAATCCTAAAATGATGGATTAAAGGTTATAAGATGAACCTAGACATGAAATAAGTTAATGGATTTGACGTTTCTGAGAAAGAATTTTAAGGATTTCAAAATTTTTGGAGAATAATTTGAATGATTTGATAGACTATAAGTGATAGTTTGATAATGAGGTATATGTTTAGTGTATAAGTTTATAAGAATATGTGTATGTGGTGAATATATTAATATATTTACTTCAGTTAAATAAATTGTAAAGACAATTTATAGAAAGTAAAGAAAATAATTAGATATATGGTATTATGTTATATGAATAATGGTATAATATTTAATATTATACCAAAGGATGTAAAGTAAAAAAAATATGAGAGGAGATCCAATATGCAAATATGTATATTGGTATCAACTAGTTAGTAAATTAAATTCATATTTGAATAAATAATTGAATATATTAAATAATATATTTAATATATAAATAAATTGTTTAAAATAATTTATGGACAGGAGGAGGAAATTAAATTTAATTATACGATATAAATTGTATAACTTGAATAAGTTATTTAATTATGGTATGAGAATTAAATGACCTAAATGGTTATTGTTATTTAATGGTCCTAGTATTTATATATATACTAGTGTCTTAATCTAAGAGAATCGTGGTGCATGTCATAATTTATTTAATTATTATGTGAGTAAGTGAATATGAATATTATGTGATGGTTTATATTTGTTTATTATATAAACAAATAAAAGAAACTAGTGTGATCCTAATTATATATTAGGAATGAATAATTGAATAATTTAAGATTATATGATAAGAGAATTATGGTATTTAGAATATATACTAATTCTAAGAGATTTATTTTATATATCTCAATTAATTAATTTTATAACCTAATTAAGGTAAGTATAATTGGGTTAAGAAATTAAATGTACTTGAGTAAGAATTTGTATTTAAATTTAGTACATGGAAATCCTAATTAAATGATTAGGGTAAGATAGAATTTAATGTAATGGACCATATTAATTTTATGGCCCAAGCATTTTAGTTAGGAAATCCAAATATTTTTATTTGGAAAGACAAAGGAATAAAGTGTTTTGTTCAAGTTAGCCCAATTGTTAAGGATAATGTGGGATAATAATAATATTAAAAATTATATTAAGTCAATAGATATATCTTTATTATCTCAAGTTTATTAATTTTATAACTTAATTAAAGTAAGCTTAATTCGGTTATAAAATTTAATGTACTAGAGTAATTATTTAAATTCTAAATATCTGGAATGAAAACCCTAATTAAATATTTAGGGTGGGATACGATAAAAATGATTGGACTATGTCAATTTTACATAGCCCAATGAATTATTAAAGAATTATTAGAAAAGCCCAAAAGATTAAATGAGTGGATTAGGAATCCTAGTTAAATAACTAAGGTAAGAGAAATTAAATTTGTTGGACATATGATATTTTAAATGGTCCAAATAAATTAAATAGAAGCCCAAATCATTAAGGGATCGACCCAATTTTGGCCCAAAATTTTGTGGACCATTTAGATCATTTAATTATTAAATGTATCAAATAAAAAAAATCAAAATTGGGCCAAACAAAAAGGAATAGGTGGATGGATAAGGATGGAATATGTTAGCACATGGTTAATTGAATTTGGCAAGATTTGTTTCATATCTCCTAGCCAAGTGTCTTCTAATGCTTTGCTCCAAATATTTTGTTGAGATTTACAAGTTAGCTAAGAGATTAGAGAGAGAAAGAGATGAGAATGTGTGGGAGATGTATATAGATATACATAATATATCTATACATATTTTTTCAACAAACAAAAATCTAAGCCTTATCTTTTTCATTTCATCTTATTAACTAAGAAGAACTAGAGAGAGAGAGAGGGGAGGAACGACACTTAGAGAGAGAAAAGGAAAGAGAGGGCTGCCATTAATGGAAGGAAGAAGAGAGAAGAGAGAAGAGAGAAGAGGAGAGAGAAAGTTCATCCATGGAAGAAGAAGAAGGAGAAGAGTTGGAGTAAAAAGGTATAAATACCTTTTATTATGTATTTTTGATTATTTTGAATCTGTATTTCTAAACTCAAAAATCATGTATATACATGTTAATGAGTGTTTCATGTTTAGATATACCCATATTGGGTGTTGTTTTGTTTGGAAATCGAAAATAAAGAAAAGTGATTTTTCTAGTTTATAAGCCATAAAATTTGTATGTACTTTCGATTTTCACCGTATTTAATCTACACCTTCTTTTTGTGATCCGTCAAAAATTGGTGTTAGATAGGTAAGTTATCTACTAAACCCAAGTGGTATCACTCAAAAATGTTGAGTACACGGTCCGTAGTGACTGATTTAGTAAAAATAGTTTTGTGTCTTTTAAGGAAAAACAAATTATTTTGGACAGTCAAGGGTAGGGGCAGTTTCGTCATTTTTATGGCATTCAAAAATTCTGGAAAAATTTGGGAGGATAGTATGATAAGTTTTCTAACATCTCCAAGTGGAATCACTGAAAAAGGAGCTGTAGATTTCTGTATGGATTATTTTTAACAAAGTAGGAAAAAGTTAAATATTGCAAAAAGTTACTGCCCAGAACTTTCCAGGGGCTGTTTCGGCCACTTAATTTGTGAAATAAATTCCGACCTTTTGGAACATGAAAATATATAGTATAAGGTACCTGCTGTCCAAAAATGAGCTCATTCCGACTTAAAACGACCAAGTTATGGTCATTTCAATTTTTGTGATTTTTCGACGAAAACGGCTATAACCGGAGTTCTATAAATCCGATGGCCACGAAATTTAAATTGGAGCGTCACATTAACACTTATAAGATTGTGTCAAAAGATGGGAATTTTTGGACTTGAGCATGATGGGGCTAAATTCTTAAGCTACGCACTAAAAATGATTTTTTAAAAATACCAAAGGAAGTTGGAAAATTATGAAAAAAAAATACTTTTTGTATATGAAATATATGTATATGCGTTTGGACAAAGGATAGAAAAATAATAAGCTGATTTGGTATTTTCGTGAAAATGATATGGAATCTAGCATGCTAGATTGAGTAATTTGCGAATCCAGTTTGCTGGATTGAAAAATCTGATGAATCCAGCTTGCTGGATTGAAAAGAAGTTTACTGAATTAAAAATATGTTGAATCCAGCTTGCTGGATTACAATCTAGTTGCTGGATTTAAAATCCAGTTTGCTGGATTGACCATCCAGGTTGCTGGATTTGGAATCCAGGTTGTTTGTTTGGTATTTGACTTATTAGAGTTTAAAGAAGAACTTATAATATATAAGATTAGAGTGTTAAATCGTAATGTATATGATATAGTGATTAAGGAATTATCAAAAGATGGTAATAATGATGATGTGTTAAGATATTATCTAATATTTGATTAAGTATTAGATAATTTATGGATAAAGAAATAGTATTAAGAGCTACAAGGTATGTTCTCCTATTTGAAAGATCAATCTTATAATTGATAGGTCTTTCATGAGAGATTAAATTAGATTTCTTAGCGGTATTCAGTGGTACATGCAAGTTCCCTGACTCAAAATTGAGTTGTATGTTCAAAGCGTGTTAGTGAATAATTATTGTTGATTATTCACGTCTATACTGATTATTGATTCGCACGTTGTGCATGTTGTTAATCTTCATCAGGTATGAAAGGTTGATCACATTCATTACCATTTGGTTCAGTTAATTTGTTCATGTTCATGCTTGACCATTCATTTTTATTGATTTGGTCGTTCAGCTCAGAAAATTTGTTCATGCTCTTTCACAATGTTTATATTGTTGAAAGTTAGCTAGCTTATTATTCAATTCTTTCAATCATGATATATCCTCAAATAAATTTAAATTTGCTGGGCAAATTTGTTGCTCACCCTTGCTATATCATGATAAAAAAATTTAGATTAATATGAAAGCTCGAGTAAAGACAGATGCAAAGACAAATTGCAAGATTAAATTATGGTGCAGTTAGATCTATTAAATTTTCTGACGAAAATAGCATTGTAAACCTTTTTAGATATTGAAGGTATGTATTTAGTTAAGGTTGTAGACCTTGGGAATGATGTTTAAAAGTTTAATGTATAAACAATTTATGTTTATATCTTCCGCAATAGTTATAAAAATGATGTACCAGATCTGAGGTAAAAAGTACCGGATTTGGGGGCGCTACAATTGGTATCAAAGCTGTAGGTTATAAACCTTAGGTAGGGGCACCTTAGGCTATAACTGCGGAGATGATGATAAGTAATAAACTCGAATAGAGTTTAAGTGATAAGAGATGAATTTAGGAAATTCATCATTAAAGTAAAGAGAAAGATAAAAGAAGATTCAAAGAAGAATCTTGAATAGTTATAAGGATAAGAATCTGGAGTTACCTGACTCCAGTAATAAAGATAAAAAGTGATAATAAATAAACGATGTTTATAAGATGAAAAGTATAAATAAAATCATAATATAATATGATTAAAGAGAAGAATAAGAAGATCGTAGTATAACACGATCGTAAGTATAAGGATAAATGATTACGAAATAAGATCACGACTTGATCAGATTAAATTGTTGAATAACATATGATATGTTAAGTGATTGGTATGATATAATTTGACGCTATAAAGAGAAGGTACTATGAAATGGTACGATGTAAACTCAGAAAAGAGTGGTAAATGTTAAGATGCGGATTAAAGAAAATTTGTATTAAGAAAATAGAAAGTAGAACTATGTGGGATTTCAATTGAGGACACATATCAACAGTTGAGTTGTATAATTCCTTGTATGGGCAGAGAATTTGTACTTGGTTTTAGAATCACTTAGCTTACTGGTCAATATAGTAGTTAAGTTGACCAATTCTTTGTATGGGCGGGGAATTATTCGCCTAGCTTCCTATATTGATTAGTGGTCGAGTTTGGTTTGACAACCACTTAGTTTCTTACATTGATAACCATTGGAACCTGATGCCGCGCTATTTGCTATACGCGTGTTGATAAGGTGATTCTTTTCTCATGTGCATAACAAATAGGTAGAGAATATAAGGTTAGTTGCGAGTTCTTAAAACTCATACTTATGGTAATTTCATGACTCATAATTATATGGTATGTTTTGAACCCCTCAGCGAATGGAATCCTATAGTCTGACTAGGATAAGTTCCGAAACTCAGATGATTGTGGAAAGTTTTTGAACTCATAATGTGTGGTAAGTTTGACGAACTGTGTATAGTTATGTGTGAATGGAGAATTGAGGATCATAGAATAGATAGATTTATTAAGCAATGGATCATTAAAGAAAGTGAAGTTGATGGTGGAAGAATAGGTATTCCAAATCATCTAGCTTTGCTAGACTTCGAAGTTTTTGAAATCAAGCTAAATTCGCACTAATGTGCCTTTAAAAATGAATTTTTGTTATCCTCAACACATGGTGACAAGTGTGTAGGTGTGGACTTCGGGCCACTAACACATCATTACCTGTTGTGGCATGATGACACCAAAGATGATTTTCAATGGTTTTGAACATTTTAAAGGAGAGTCTATGCTAATTGATTAAACTAGACAAAAATGATTTAAATGATCAAAATGTATTTTATATCATTAATGCATCATGCAACCTGGTGCAAAGATGATAAAAATGATGGAGTTATCAATACATAATTACTTAGTGTTGGATGTGATCTAAATATCGTCTACCCACTATAGTATGATATTGTATGACAAAGTCACAGAATGACGGAATCCTCAAACGGACTATAAATATAGTGCGGTATCATGACGTCATAAAATGATTTTAAGAATTTTAAAGATAATTTATTGCCAATTGAATTTGGCAAGAAATGTTTCGATTGAAATTCGAATTATTGATATTTGTCTAAGCTATTTGATTCAGCTAGACAAATGTTTATGAAATTCAAAGTATTCTTTGAAAGCTTATGCCGAACCAAATTATTTTAGTGCGGAATCTTATGATGAGCCTGAGGTGAATAACCCTGAAAATGGAGATATATTAATTGAATAAAATATTCTAATCTAAGAATGCATATAGTCGTTCCGATTACTAAGGTACAATAGACTAATCATCTAAAGTACCTGCACCGGTAGTTTACCTTCTTCGTGATTGTAAACATACCAAATATAAAATATTCAGAGGTTGAGTACATTTCTTTCGTAATTGAAAGAGGTAGCAGGTAG
This sequence comes from Panax notoginseng, assembly GCA_016801055.1. NCBI lineage: Eukaryota > Viridiplantae > Streptophyta > Magnoliopsida > Apiales > Araliaceae > Panax > Panax notoginseng. Next base: position 125,343,500 of record CM029022.1, on the reverse strand, counting down.
AAATACCCTAAACCTCAAATTTCATGGTTTTTATGATCCCTCAAACAGATATGAATTTTTTTTAACTCTTTAGAGTAATGTTGTGGTAGTATGTGATGATGGATATGAAATAGTGTGAACTCGTTGCGTACGAGTAGAATCTAAGATGATTGAATAAAGGTTATTATGACAACCTAGTTTTGCTGAATGTTAAGAAGATGTAAACTCCTAGTGAGTAGTTATAGTGAAATGTGATAATAGATGACAAATCCTCAAAGGAGAAAATTGTAAAGGTTAAGTTAAAAACCTAGTTTTGATCAAGAGAATAAGCAAAAATTATTATGCTTTAATTTCAGGGATAAAATTCTTAGAAGAAGGGGTGAATGTGACAACCCGAGAATTTAGATAATTATTAAAATCCTAAAATGATGGATTAAAGGTTATAAGATGAACCTAGGCAGAAAATAAGTGTATGGATTTGACGTTTCTGAGAAGGAATTTTAAGGATTTCAAAATTTTTATAGAAAAATTTGAATAATTTGATAGACTATAATTGATAGTCTAATAATGAGGTATATGTTTAGTGTATAAGTTTATAAGAATATGTGTATGTGGTGAATATATATATTAATATATTTACTTCAGTTAAATAAATTGTGAAGACAATTTATAAAAAGTTAAGAAAATAAATGGATATATAGTATTATATTATATGAATAATGATATAATATTTAATATTATACCAAAGGATGTAAAGTAAAAAAAATATGAGAGGAGATCCAATATGCAAATATGTATATTGGCATCAACTAGTTAGTAAATTAAATTCATATTTGAATAAATGATTGAATATATTAAATAATATATTTAATATATAAATAAATTGTTTGAAAATAATTTATAGAGAGGAGGAGGAAATTAAATTTAATTATACAATATAAATTGTATAACTTGAATAAGTTATTTAATTATGGCATGAGAATTAAATGACCTAAATGGTTATTGTTATTTAGTGATCCTAGTATTTATATATATATACTAGCCAGTGTCCTAATCTAAGAGAATTGTGGAGCATGTCACAATTTATTTAATTATTATGTGAGTTAGTGAATATGAATATTATGTGATGATTTATATTTGTTTATTATATAAACTAATAAAAGAAACTAATGTGATCCTAATTATATATTAGAAATGATGAATTGAATAAGTTAAGGTTATGGGATGAAAGAATTATATTATTTATAATATATACTAATTCTAAGAGATTTATTTTATATATCTCAATTAATTAATTTTATAACCTAATTAAGGTAAGTCTAATTGGGTTAAGAAATTAAATATACTTGAGTAAGAATTTATATTTAAATTGAGTACATGGAAATCTTAATTAAATGATTAGGGTAAGATAGAATTTAATGTAATGGACCATATTAATTTTATGGCCCAAGCATTTTAGTTAGGAAGTCCAAATATTTTTATTTGGAAAGACAAAGGAATAAAGTGTTTTGTTCAAGTTAGCCCAATTGTTAAGGATAATGTGGGATAATAATAATATTAAAAATTATATTAAGTCAAGAGTTATATCTTTATTATCTCAAGTTAATTAATTTTATAACTTAATTAAAGTAAGTTTAATTCGGTTATAAAATTTAATGTACTAGTGTAATTATTTAAATTCTAAATATTTGGAATAGAACCCCTAATTAAATATTTAGGGTGGGATAATATGGAAATGATTAGACTATGTCAATTTTACATAGCCCAAAGAATTATTAAGAAAGCCCAAAAGATTAAATGGGTGGATTAGGAACCCTAATTAAATAACTAGGGTAGGAGAAATTAAATATGTTGGACATATGATTTTTTAAATGGTCCAAATAAATTAAATAGAAGCCCAAATCATTAAGGGATTGAACCTATTTTGGCCCAAAATTTTTTGGACCATTTAGATCATTTAATTAGTAAATGTATCAAGTAAAAAAATCAATTTGGGCCAAAAAAAAAGGAATGGGTGGATGGATAAGGATGGAGTATGTTAGCACATGGTTAATTGAATTTTGCAAGATTTGTTTCATATCTCCTAGCCAAGTGTCTCCTAATGCTTTGCTCCAAATATTTTGTTGGAATTTACAAGTTAGCTAAGAGATTAGAGAGAGAAAGAGATGAGAATGTGTGGGAAATGTATATAGATATACATAATATATCTATACATATTTTTCCAACAAAAAAAAATATAAGCCTTATCTTTTTCATTTCATCTTATTAACTAAGAAGAACTAAAGAGAGAGAGAGAGAAGGGAAGAACGAGACTTAGAGAGAGAAAAGGAAAGAGAGGGCTGCCATTAATGGAAGGAAGAAGAGAGAAGAGAGAAGAGAGAAGAGGAGAGAAAAAGTTCATCCATGGAAGAAGAAGATGAAGAAGGAGAAGAGTTGGAGCAAAAATGTATAAATACCTTTTGTTATGTATTTTTGATTATTTGCAATCAAATCTTGAAACTATATTTCTAAACTCAAAAACCATGTATATATATATGTTAATGAGTGTTTCATATTTAGATATACCCATATTGGTTGTTGTTTTGTTTGAAAATCGAAACTAAAGAAAAGTGATTTTTCTAGTTTATAAGCCATAAAATTTGTATGTACTTTAGATTTTTACCGTTTTTAATCTAAACCTTATTTTTATGATCCGTCAAAAAGGGGTATTGGATAGGTAATTTGTCTACTAAACCCAAGTGGTAGCACTCAAAAATGTTGAGTACACGGTCCGTAGTGACTGATTTAGCAAAAATAGTTTTGTGTCTTTTAAGGAAAAATAGACTGTTTTGGACAATCAAGGGTAGGGGCTGTTTTGTTATTTTTCTGGCATTTAAAAATTCTGGAAAAATTTGGGAGGATAGTATGATAAGTTTTCTAACATCTCCAAGTGGAATCACTAAAAAAGGAGTTGTAGATTTTCGTATGGATTATTTTTAACAAAGTAGGAAAAATTTAAATATTGCAAAAAGCTACTGTCCAGAACTTTCTAGGGGCTGTTTCGGCCACATAATTTGTAAAATAAATTCTTGCCTTTTTCGAAATGAAAATATATGGTATAAGGTACCAGCTGTCCAAAAATGAGCTTATTCCGACTTAAAACGACCAAGTTATGCTGATTTCAATTTTTGTGATTTTTCAACGAAAACGGTTATAACCGGAGTTCTATAAATGTGATGGCCACGAAATTTAAATTGGAGTGTCACGTTAACACGTATAAGATTGTGTTAAAAGATGGGAATTTTTAGAGTTGAGCATGATGGGGCTAAATTCTTAAGCTACGCACTAAAAATGATTTTTGAAAAATACCAAAGGAAGTTGGAAAATTATGAAAAAAATACTTTTTGTATATGTAATATATGTATATGTGTTTGGACAAATGATAGAAAAATAATAAGCTGATTTGATATTTTCGTGAAAAGGATATGGAATCCAGCTTGCTGGATTGATAATTTGTGAATCCAATTTGCTGGATTGGAAATTCTGATGAATCTAGCTTGCTGGATTGAAAAGAAGTTTACTGAATTGAAAATATGTTGAATCCAGCTTGCTGAATTGCAATCTAGCTACTGGATTTGGAATCCAATTTGCTGGATTGCAGTTTGGTTAGCTGGATTGACCATCCTGGTTGCTGGATTTGGAATCTAGGTTGCTAGTTTGGTATTTGACTTATTAGAGTTTAAAGAAGAACTTATAATATATAAGATTAGAGTGTTAAATTATAATGTATATGGTATAGTGATTTAGGAATTATCAAAGGATGATAATAATGTTGATCTGTTAAGATGTTATCTAATATTTGATTAAGTGATAGATAATTTATGGATAAAGAAATAGTATTAAGAGCTACAAGGTATGTTCTACTTATTGAAAGATCAATCTTATAATGGATAGGTCTTTCATGAGAGATTAAATTAGATTTCTTAGCGGTAATCAGCGGTACATGCAAGTTCCCTGACTCAAACTTGAGTTGTATGTTCAAAGCATGTTAGTGAATAATTGTTGTTGATTATTCACGTCTATACTGATTATTGATTTGCACGTTGTGCATGTTGTAAATGTTCATCAGGTATGAAAGGTTGATCACCTTCATTATCGTTTGGTTCAGTTAATATGTTCATGTTCATGCTTGACCATTCATTTTTATTGACCTGGTCGTTCAGCTAAGAAAATTTATTTATGCTCTTTCACAATGTTTATATTGTTGAAAGTTAGCTAGCTTATTATTAAATTCTTTCAATCATGATATATCCTCAAATAAATTTAAATTTGCTGGGAAAATTTGTTGCTCACCCTTGTTATATCATGATAAAAAAATTTAGATTAATATGAAAGCTCGAGTAAATACAGAAGCAAAGACAAAGTGCAAGATTATATTATGGTGCAGTTAGATTTATTAAATTTTCTAACGAAAATAGCATTGTAGACCTTTTTAGATATTGAAGGTATGTATTTAGTTAAGGTTGTAGACCTTGGGAATGATGTTTAAAAGTTTAATGTATAAACAATTTATGTTTATATCTTACGCAATAATTATAGAAATGATGTACTACATCTGAGGTAAAAAGTACCAGATTTGGGGGCGCTAAAGTGGCAACACGGATGTCGGGGGGTGCCTAACACCTTCCCTCCGCATAACCAAGTCCTCGGACTCTAACGAATGTGCAATCATCGACATAAACATGTCGTACATTTTCACAACTTATTTTTTCAAACAAATCTCACCTAACATGAGAACACCAAAAGATAAGAACAGAAAAGAGATAATTAAAATCCCGACGTTGACAAACTCCATTGGAAGTAAGAAGTTTATTGGGATTGGCAGGTTATTACAGACGGGTTATTCAAGATTTTTCCAAGATTGCCACTCCATTGACAAATTTGACGAGAAAAGCTATAAAATTTGTTTGGACAAAAAAGTGTGAAGAAGGTTTTAAAGAATTGAAGAAGAAGCTCAGTGTGGCACCTGTGTTGTCATTACCAGATAATACATGAAACTTTATGGCATATAGTGATGTTTCACATAAAGGATTAGGTTGTGTCCTTATGCAGAACAGTAAAGTCATTGTGTATGCATCAAGACAATTGAAAGACTATGAGAAAGGGTATCTGACTCATGATTTAGAGTTGGTTGCGATGGTATTGGCTCTAAAAATATGGAGACATTATCTCTATAGAGAGAAATGTGAGATATACACAGACCATAAGAGTCTGAAGTATATTTTCACACAGAAGGACCTGAACATGCGTCAAAGGAGATGGATATAATTAATGAAAGATTATAATTACGAGATCTTTTATCATCCGGACAAAGCAAACATGGTTGCAGATGCCTTGAGTAGGAAGGGTCTTGAGAAGTTGATGTTGTTAACCAACCAAGACGAGCTCATTTCAGCAATGGCAAGATTAGAGCTGGAAATAAAATTTCCAAAGGAATCCGATGAACGACTATTGTAGTTAGAAGCTAGTCCAACTTTGGTGGACAAGTGAAAGAATGCTCAACTACAAGATGAGGAATGCAGATAAATAAAGGAAAGTATGATCGAGGGTAGTGAGATGAAGTACAAGGTTGATACCGAAGGATTGTTATGGCTTGAGGGACGGATTTGGGTTCCAGTAGTACCGAATATTAAAGAACAAATCTTGACAAAGGCTCATAACTCAAGATATTCGATTCATCCGAGAAGTACAAAAATGTATCAAGATTTGCGACGATATTTTTGGTGGCCGAATATGAAAAGAGATGTTATAGAATGTGTTGTGAAATGCTTGACGTGACAGAGAGTAAAAGCAGAACATCAGAGGCCAAACAGATTACTTAAACCGTTGGAAATACCAGAATGGAAGTGGCAGCATATGATGAGTGTGATTTAAACCCGCGAATCGGATGCCTTATGACTTAAATATTTTCCTGAATTCGTAGTTTTTATGTAGTATCATAGAAATATAGTGTTAGTGTGTTTAATCGTTGCATTGCAGAGCTTCACAGTGTTTTTACAGCTTTAAAGGGCCAAAACAGTCATTTTGCCAATGTTCGCGCCGCGGCGCCATCTCCAGGCTTAATGGCCGCGCTGCAGTGCCATAGCCTGCACCCCAGCTGGCGTAAGCCGCGCCACGGCGCCACACATCCCCTTTGTCTCGCGCTGCAGCGCGATCTCCGTGTCCCATTTCATAATGTTGTGCCGCAGCGCTGCTCAATACTTGGTGGCCCGCGCCGCGGTGCCACCTCCGGTTCCCAAGTAGACATTGACTTTGTTTGACCTAGCAAAAAGGGGGAGAAGGATGTTAGAATGAGGAGGCAGCAGCTAAGGCACATACAACAGAGATAAACCAGAGAAAATAGATAACAAGAGAGAAGGAAGAAGCTTGAGAAGAAAAAGAGATCAATTGCTCTCCACATTTTCCGACTGTGCGCGTGAAGAGAATATTTGGCAGAAGATAACTTCTTTCTACAGGGGTTTTTCTTATTGCAAATATTGTTTTTATTGTATTTGTCTGATAATGGATAGTGCAGTAGTAATTTGTGTTAGTCCCATAGTTATGAACTAACTCCATTTTAGGATTGCAATGTAACCTTTTGAATAGCTTAATCAACTTTCTCTCTCGTTTTATATAATGAAGCATTTTGGAATGGGTTGTTGTATTTTACTTATATTGTCTGATTTCTTGATAAATGGATATTACTGTTTGTCTTTAAATGCAGCAACACCTGTTATGACCTTGACATTTGAATGTGGGGCTTAATGTGCCAATAGGATAGACATATCCTTATTTGCCTTGTGTGACCTTGTGAATGTGCTTAATGACCTCGACCCAGTTAGTTCCACCCATAGACATATGGTGTTCTAGCTTGCTAGGGATGTGCATTTGACCTTCGACAGAAGTTTATGCCTATTATTGTTCTAGGTCGACCATTCCTTGATTCGTTTGTATTGCGGAGAGTTAGAAGATTAGGTGAAGTATTAGGAGAGTTGTAATCCCATCTTACCTTCCTAGCACAACCAACGTCTCTTAGTTAGTTTTCTTATTAAAATAGCTTAACCAACCTTTATCTCCAATCGTTTAGATAAGTTTAGTAACGATTTTACCTTAGTATTTATTTCCGATTAAATCTTTGTCTTCGTGGGTTCGACACTCTACTTTCTTATATTACTTGTTAAGACCGCGTATACTTGCGCGTGATTTGCGGTTGCGAAATCGTGCAACAGCATATCACAATGGATTTTGTGGTAAGTCTTCCAACGACTCAGAAAGGATACGATGCGATATGGGTGATAGTGGATAGATTAACGAAATTAGCACATTTAGAAGATATGCTTAGAGCGTGCATCATGGATTGCAAATGATGGTATGTTATACCATCCGTAAACTGATGGTCAAAGCGAACGAACAATTCAGACGTTAGAAGATACGCTTAGAGCGTGCATCATGGATTGCAAAGGAAACTGGGATGATCATCTACCGTTGGTGGAATTTGTATACAACAACAGTTACCACGTAAGCATTGGCATGCCATCATACGAGGCATTATACAGCAGGAAATACAAAACTCCACTATGCTGGGATGAAATTGGTGAACGTCAACTGTTAGGGCCAGAACTGGTACAACAGACCGCAGAAGTTATCAAGCTAATCAGAGCAAGACGTGTAGCTGCGCAAGATAGACAGAAGAAGTATGATGATCAACACAAACAAGATCGTAAATTTGACGTAAGAAATTTTGTTTTCTTGGAAATTTCTCCTTGGAAGGGAAAAATTCATTTTGGAAAGAAAGAAAAGCTAAGCCCAATGTTTATTGGACCTTTCGAGATACTGCGAAGAGTGGGAGAGGTGGCTTATGAGGTAGCTTTACCTCTAGAATTAGAACATGTTCATAACGTCTTTCATGTTTCAGTATTGTGACCGTATAAACCCGATTATAAATATGTAATCGAGTATGAACCGTTACAGTTCAACAAGGATTTATCTTATGAAGAGGTTCCTATCCAGTTAGTCAACAGGGAAGAACAAGTGCTCAGGAATAAGGTTATACCTTATGTGAAGGTGATATGGAGAAACCACAATGTCGAAGAGGCTACGTGGGAACTCGAAGCTGAAATGATGAAGAATTACCATGGGTTATTTGTTTAGTTTGTGTCTTCGATTCTGGGGACATAATCTTTGTAAGAAGGGAAAAATGTGATGATTTTATTGTTTGAGTTGTGATTCTGGCGACAGAATCCTCGTAAGGAGGGAAGGATGTAACAATCCAAGATTTTTTTATTTGTAATTTAAAATATTTATTAAATTAAATAAATATTTTATTGATGTGGTTGTTGTTAGTAAAGATTTGTAAATTAAACTTATTAAATAATACTCCAATTTAATTTAATAGCTAGAGAGTCGTAAGATTACATGAATGATTATATTATTGTTTTAATTTAATAATAAAAGTGATATATTAATTTATTAAATAAAAATTATAATGAGATTATAATTTTGTGATATTTGGATTAAGTGGAAAATTTATTTGGTATGTTGTAATTAGTTTATGTAACTAATGTTGGATGTGGAGATCTAAATAAATAATATGGGACTATAAACTCTAATATAAATGATTTATTAAAATAAATTAAAGTAGTTTAAATGGATTTGCTCAAACAAGGCTTAAAGGTATTAAGTCTTTAATTTTTAAAATTATTTTACCAAACAAAGCCTTATGACTTTTGAATTTTAAATTTTGAATTATAATTAAAATAAATCAAATAATAAATAAAATATATTTATAACTGATGAGTGTTATGTTGTAATCGTTGTTTTAATATACGTATTATGGCCCAATTAGTTTCTTTTATCTTTACGTATATTGTTAGTTTGGCATACTGATACTAAGAAGAGAAAAGAACAGAGAATTTGAGAGAGAGATTAGAGAGAGTGTGAGAGTTCTGTGAATTACAAAGAAATTCTTTGTGCTTAGCAAGGGTTATTCAAATCAAGAAAATGTATTTTTCATAACCTTGATATTATATACATATGTGTGTTTTACGCTATGTATTTCCATTCTCTATGAATCCAATTTCTCTTGAATTGTTGTTATAAACTGAATTATTGCATATTTGAGAGTAATTGTGATGTTAGAGTTTGTATTTAGACAAGAAATTGTATGCTAATTATGTTTAAGAAGGAAGAAAAGTATTTACAGTGTATGTTCATACATATGGCTTATGAAAGTACCAAATTTGGTGGTTAATTTGTATACTAATCTTTAAATTGAGTCTTGTATATGTTAATTCGGTAAGAAACGAAGAGAACGTAGTTTGAATGAGTTAATTTGGACAAGAATTGTGATCATATTGGAGATTGTTGTGAAGGATGTCAAAAATAGAGTTTTTGTATGAAAACATGAAATTTAAGGATTTAAATTAGTTGAAGTTGTTGTTTAATTGTTTTAAGTTGATGAATATGTGAGGAATCATATTTGTTTTAGTTCTATACTAATTGCATATGTTAAATTTACTATTTTGTGGGTGAAATTCGTGTTAGTTGGGCTAAAATAGAACATTGTTATGTCTGCGTAGTTTTTGTCTGTGCACCAGCGCAGCTGCGCTGGTGTCAAGGCCAGAAACGGCGCTGCTGCGCTACAACACAGCAGCGTCGGTCCCAGGCTTGTGTATGGCGCAGCTGCGCTATACCCTGATCAAAGGCAGTGATGTCTATTACTTCTGCAGACCTTGAACACTTATTGTAACTTAGTCTAATGATATGTTAATGTGACAAACACGTAATGAAGAGGTTAAAAACATATTTGTATCATGTAGTTGGTAATTCTAAAGTGTAAATTAGTAAGTTATGAAAATGACATATTGTGATTTATTGAACACATGAATTAGTTAATAAGTGTTTTAAATCTAATATTGAGATTTCTGAAGTGTATGTGGCATGAATGGAAACTTGTACTATAGTAACAAGTTTAACTATGAATGAGTTTTAATTTGGAAGTGAATGTTAGTATATCTAATAGATATTATGATTCCAATAAAATGTGTAGGTGAACGTGAGTTGTAATTTATATCTTACGCACGAGCCAAGTTTTTAAACTTACCTCTTTACATTGAGCAAGTTCTTTTATCCTTAAACTTTATTTGAGCAAGCTCTAACCCTAACGTTATTCGAGTAAGTTTTTGAATTCTAATCATTGTTGAGTTTATTCTAACTTGTTTATAGTTAAGCAAGTTTTCTTAGCTCTATTCTTTTATGATAAATGCAAATTCTTGAACTCAAATCTCTAACTGAGTTGTTCTATTTCATTTATTTAAGGCAAATCAAAATATTATTATTACTTTGAGCAAGTTTCATTCTAAGCTTATTATTCCTTAGTACATGTTCATAACTTAATTTTTTTATCTCAAGATCATAGCCTAGCTTATTATTGTTTAAGCAAAGGTTTATCATTTTATTCAATGCTTATGCTTTCTAGTTATTTCCGAGCATGAGTCTAATATATAGTTGGTTCACTTATGATTCCCAATTGTTCTATATTATGTTGTTATTGATCAATTGTAGTGTTATCAAACTTTGTTGATTCAACTAATCCTTTAGTTGATGATCGTGAAACTCTAAATTACCCTTGAAGCTTATCCAAACCAAACTTTCTTTGGTGCGGACTTGTACTTTAAAACTGAGAAGAATAACCCTATTATAGGGGTACGCGATGCATTTAGATGTTTGTGCACAATACATGGTACGAAGGGTTGATCCCCATAAGTACGTGAAGTCCCCCTACAGTATAACTATTTAGGTTAAAGTTGAAAGATTACTTGTAACCATGGACATAGTTCATGGTCTTATGACCCTCAGATATATTTCATATTTTGATTCTGATTTTTGGTTATCATGGATATAGTACTATTCAGTTTTGATGAGCCTATTCATTGGCAGTTATTATTCTCTTGTTGTTCATTGCTATATCTAGTGAGCATTTGTTTTGCTCACTCTTGCATAAATATAATTATTGCAGCTAAGGTTGAGAAGGTCGATGAACCTACTACAAACAAAGGAAAAGGAAAAATGTACAAGTGATGAAGACTTGTAATTTTTTGGCTTTTATGTTAATAGACTTTATTTAAATGATGTGATGTAACAATTTTTATTTCCGCACTTGATTTATGTTAAAGGTTAGATAACCTGGGAGACTTTTTGATTTAATGATGTAACCCTTTAATGGGAGGATTAATGGTTTAAATGTTATCATATTTGGGTAGATAGTATGAATGTATGGAAAGTGAACACCAAGTCTTAGGGGAATAAAGTACCCAGATTTGGAGGTGTCACAACATGTGTCATAAATTAAATGTAAATACATTTAACGGAGTAGTATTGTACAACATAGGGTACTAGATGCTGATCACCTGGACGTACTCGTAAGCAATATCAGACCTATGGCCTTAGTGCTATGTTTTCCTTCTTAAGAATGAATAATAAAGTTCACGGTCTGTTGACCGAAACTCAAAATTTATGTGATGTTCTGTCATCTAAATTTGTGATATGAAAGCCAATTGTTGAATTATTATTCATAATACTTCATAACTAATTGTTTAGTTATTGAAGTGAAATCATATTATTCTTGATTATTTTTTTTATGGAATTGTTAGACTTGCTGTGAAACCCCAGATTTTATGAATAAAGATTTATTTTTTTCGAAATATTTTTTTAAATATTATGGTGTGAATTTGAGATAATGTTATAGTTGTGGGTAGTATTTATAAATTTTGCAAAGTATGCAAGTTGTTGTATTATATTCGATTGGTCGGGGAATATTATTTTTGTCAGAAAATATTCGTACGATGACACAATTATTGGTGGACCCCACAACGGAATTATTGTCGGATTGAGAAAACGACAAAAATATTTTATGAAAATAACGGCGAAAGTTTTACCGTTAATACTGTTGAACTATTCGGTAGTAAAAGTACAGTAATACGTGTGGTTGCATAGTAGCACACGGTATTGATTATTGAGGCTTACGTGATAAATCACTCAGTTTTGTTATATTAGTATTATTAACATAATAAAACAGAAAAAAAATTTATATAAAACATAATACTTTTATAAAGTTATTCGTTTTATTAGACAATAACTAGAATATATTATATTTTATTATGCATAGTGTTGTATAGTGTTGCATAGTGCTTGCATAGTATTTTGCATAGTAAAATCTTTTTATATAAAACAAAATACTTTTATAAAGTTATTCGTTTTGTTAGATTATAAATAGAATATATTATATTTTATTTAAAAGATTTTACTTTAATTATGGACCGTCCGATTAAAGTAAATCAATCTAGACCGTTCATGAATTAGTTACTATGCAGTCCATTCTTCTATAAATAGAAACTCATTCCTTCATTATTTTCTTACGAATTCACTGAAACTCTAGAGAGAGAAATTATAGAGAGAAAGAAGAAGAGTATTCTGCTACTTCACTACTCCGATATCAAGTTTCTTTTACGGTAAGGGATATTATTTGTTGTACCTGTAAGGGGTATTATTTCTTTTGTATTTATGAAGAGAACTTCTGTTATTCCATTCTTTATTATTCTGTTGGAATAACCTGTATACGCGGGCTACCCTATACTTGGTAAAATTCTTCTGTTATTCTATTCTTTATTATTTTGTTGGAATATCCTGTCTGCGCATTTTACGCCGGACCTGGTTTCGTCTTAATTATTCTGTTGGAATATCTTTTCTGTGCATTTTCCGCCGGACCTGATTCTGTCTTAATTATTCTGTAGGAATATCCTGTCTATGCATTTTACGCCGGACCTAGTTCTGTTATTATTATTCTGTTAGAATAACATGTCTATGCGAAGTACCGCATGCATGGTGATTTCTTTTGTTATTCCATTCTTTATTATACTTAGTTGGGTAAAGTTTTGACTTCTATACTCCATGAAATTAGTGGAATATCCTTAATATTTACGCTTCATCCAGTATCTTTTCATGAAAATATTCTTCTGACCATTCTTGAATTTTACTCTACAAAGAAGTATCATGTTGACAATTTGGACGTTATTAGTCCCTGGATAATTTAATTCTTGAACTTGTTTTATTGAATTCTTATATCATTGTCATCATCCTCATGTTATATTTTGTTGAAAGTCATATGTGGCCTGTAGTGCATAGATGGACTTGGTATGATTATGACCAGGGATTATTCGGTATAATCATGACCGTAATGTTACACATGATGTGATAAAAGTCCTCATTGGCCCGTAATGCATTGATGGACAGTTTTTGGTATGATTATGGCTATGGATTCTCTTTCGGCCAATGGTGCAAAGATGAATTATTTTATGGCATGATCAGGACCGTTGATGAAAACACGAGCTTACAGTGATGGTTAAGGAAAGGACTAAGAGAAAGATTAAGAAGAGTACATAATAAATTAATATTGCTATGTAATGTGTAATATTATGATACTATGAACATGTAATGGTTAAAAATCTAGGTTTTGGAGAATTTGATGTAATAATATAAGCTTAGAATTGTATCAATAAGTTTATATCAGTGAAGATTTGTCGAATATTGTAGCATTGTGCAGCACCATCTTCAGGGTTGGAAGATAGCTAAATTTAGGGGCGTCACAATAACAATAACAACAACAATAACAACAACAACAACAACAACAACAATAATAATAATAATAATAATAATAATAATAATAATAATAATAATAAAAATAATAATAATAATACCAATAATAATAATAACAATAATAATTATTATTATTATTATTATTATATTTATAATTATAATAATAGTAATAATTAATAATAATAATTATTATTATAGTAATAATTATAATAATTATAATAATAATAATAATAATAATAATAATAATAATAATAATAAAAATAATAATAATAACAACAACAACAACAATAACAAAAATAATAATAACAATAATATTAACAATAATACTCTCCCCGTCACAGGATAAAAGTTCTAGTGGAATTTTTACGCATATTAAGAAGATGAATGAAATGACAAAATTGACCATAATAATATATCATTAATCATTTAATAATACTCAATAAATATTGTTGTGTTTCCATAAAAAGTTGACATAATCAATTTTCCATAGAGAAACTCCACATTTAATTTTCATAAAACTACTTCTAATAATCTTTGCATCATGAATAAAAAAGAGTTTCCAATGTGGTAGGAAAAAAAATCAATGAAACAAATTAAGTGCATGAGAGATTTCTAATGTTGGTGAGAGAGTGACTTTTTATCTTTTCAATTCATAATATTTTCAGCACATAACTAATTATACTTATTGAATATGGAGAGAGAATTAGAATAAGAAAAATATGAGATATTTAATGTTAAGGGTATAATAGGAAAAATTGTGTAAAAGTTTGGTTATTAAAGGAAAGTGGACATTTAACATGTGACTACCCAAAATAGTAATAAGAATTTTTATCCTGGGACAGAGGGAGTAACAATAATAATAACAACAACAACAACAACAACAACAACAGTTTGGTGAATTATGATAATTGTTATTGACGATTATAAATTATTTTAGGTTGCGAAGAGTCTTTAGGTAATCTAATATTTTTTGAATTTTAATTTAATTTTTCGTTACGCCTTGCCTTCAGGCACGGGTAATTACTAGTGAATTGTTAAAGAAAAAAGCCTTGTCTGGCGAGAGCCAAAAAGCTGAGCATATTCTGTAGGGGCCTTGTGCTACTGTGACGCCCCAATATCTAAGTACTCACTGCTACAGACATGATGGTCACTATACACTAGCTACTTCACTCAAAAACTACTAGTTATATTATTATATTCATTAGTCTGTCACATAATTTACGTAAGGCACAAAATATAGCCCATGTCCTTATCTACTACTATCTACATACATTCTTATAATATATATTTATACAAGACATGATTTACCCATAATTTTATTCTTCTTTTACTTTACCTTTTCCTTACTTTTGAATGAGGATCCTCCTGCTAATTTGCCCTCGTCTACAAAGAATATATATTTACGTAAGGGTGAGCAACAAGGTTACTCAACAAGTATATAAACTATAATGGAGTCAAATAATTGAATACAAATTAATTTAAAATAATGAATTAGAATAATGAACAATACGATAATGAATAAATTTTCTTTTCTGAGCTGAGTGGTTATAAGGACCAATAATCTAAGTTTCCATCAACTATAAAAACCTTTTACACTCCGTAAGTGTTTATCAATCATAAAGACTGAAAAACTCTCCACAGGTACTTTAGGGGATCAACCTGTCGTACCCTATGTTATGTGTAGACACTATAAATTTTGTTTTCCTGTTACTAACTATTCAAGAGGGCAAAAGAGTCTTTTTCACACTCTAGAGATAACCTTGGAGGACCACAACATCAAATTTAACCCTAAGGAAATGAAAACTTAGCTGTAATCAAACCCTGGAGACAAACCCGAAGGACAACTAAAAGCCTCGTAAACCTTGGAGACAACCCCCGGGAAGGCAAAAAGATCATTCTGATAAGTTAACATCAATAACCCCAATACAGTTGCAAATAGGGTTACAAAGAGCTATTGCAGCACTTCCGAGCGCAAATTATGCAAAACAGTTTAACGGACTACCTGCAAAGACCCGAAGATGCCATTTTGTTAATGGACCCATCTTCCCGAATTCAAAAAAGGGCAAGCCTTATGTCATTGTGTAGCTCTCGAAGAGAGCTTTCAAGAATGGTACGGCACATCTCCATCGGATTCCTGGATTGCAAGTTACAAGCGTTTTAATGGAATGCACATCGATCGAGATTGCACGTACTTCAAGATGGGGCACACTCGGGCATTTTCCAAGGTATACTCGCAGAAGCCACAGGTCTACTTGCGAAAGCCCCATCTATATATATCACATGCCCATTAGCTTGTAGGAAAAGATTGAGAGTGAAAGAAAGGGTACGGGAGAGAAAAATCAGGCCATTGGAGAGCGAAACGCAGCCTTTCTTCCGTTCAAAGCCGTTGGAGAGCGAAACGCAACATATATACTACAACATATCAAGTTTTAACCGCTGGAAAATGAGTTTTGAGGCACTTAAAGCAGTTCGATAGCCATTCTCGTGCTTAACTGTAAGATCCATTCAAATCTACTTCTTTTTCTTGCTTTATATATATATATATATATATATATATATATATATATATATATATATATATATATATATATATATATATGTATATATGTGTGTGTGTGTGTGTGTGTGTATTTATATATATATATATATATATATATATATATATATATATATATATATATAAATACACACACACACACACACACACACACATATATATATATATATATATATATATATATATATATATATATATAATAAAGCAAGAAAAGGCCACAGATTTACAATCCAGGCCCAATTGGGCCTAGATTAATTGGGCTTGGATTGTAAATATGTGGCTTTTACCTGCTGTATTATATATATATATATATATATATATATATATATATATATATATATATATATAGTTAATTCTTTTGATTAAACATAGTTTGTTAATGTTCATTGGATGTAAATATGCAAGATTTAAAGTTTGTTGACTAGATTTACGTAAATCTAGCTCTATCTAGCTTTTAACTAGAACCGTTGAGCTAGAAGGGTTAAGATTTAATTAAATATAGTTTTCTTTTTAGTTTTTGTAAGTATTTAGCAACCACGAGACCCTATATCTGTATCTGGAGGACGCTGGAAGCTTTGGCTATGCATATGCAAGAATTTAACTGATGGATCCTTTGTTTTGTGACATTTAGAGTAAATATATCTATTTTATTTTAGTATATTGGCTATGCAGGCTATTTATGTGATATTATGTGAGCGTAGGAGCCACATGATCTAAGATCCAACTGGCGGAGCTAGATTTAGCTCTCATGATGGACCTTTTTCATTTGTACAATATTGGTTGTTTCCAAAATCAATATATGCGTGAAAGTATACACGGTCAACAAGTAATAAAGAGTAAGTAGAGTATCGATCCCACAGAGAATTATTTAACAAGAATTATAAAACACTAACTCATAATCAACTTAATCCTATTTAAACGAATGATTTAATATTTTGAATAATAATATGCAATTAAACTAATACTAACTATCCCTAAAATGAAACTAGATAATGAAGACATGAGACTATAATTTCACCTATTGTTTCATTTAAATAAATACACTTCACGTTAATTCAAATTAATTATCACGGATTGTTAATCAAGAACACGAAGGTAAATTTTGGCCGTCACTCGATGTACTATACCCATATCAAATCAAATCCACAGATGATAGAATCAAGTTGAACACCCTAATATACTAACTCACTATATCTCTATGCGAATTACAATTAAAGAGGGTTTAAGCGCAAGTTCTTATTAGATTACATACGATGCATAGGTATATCTTCATCCTAGGCACGAATCATGAATTACATCGCCGTGTAGAAGTCACGAACATATGCTATTATGATCAGATATAAACTGATAATTTGTTTCTCAATTTTATATGGATTATCACAGTAATTGTTAGCTAGGCAATAAGCAATTCAACACAAATCACAATATACAATCTAATAACAATTAATAAGACTAACAAGGAATCACATCAAAATAAACTACACAAAAAGATCCATTATAATCTCAGAATGAAGTTTAGCTCATCGTAGAATCAAAATTTATAATCCAAAATTGAATGTACATTGAAAAATATAAATAGAAGTAGAGAAAATTAGGAATTAAGAATAGCAAATCTGAGTTTCTTCTCTTGCTTCACTTCTGAACATTCAAGGATCTTCAATTTTGTTCTCGGAATCACAAGTACAAGGTTACTCAAAAACTAGATGAGTCTCTAACAAAACTAGATGAGCCTCCAAGTTAAACAGTTTCTCTTCCGACTCCCTAGAATATTTCACTTTAATTTCCATTTTCTCCATTTCTTTGATGAGCTCTTCCCGAGCTGTAAGCATCTCTAATCTTTCTTGTCCATTTCGGCTTAAAGCGTCGGCGACTACGTTAGCTTTTTCGGGATGATACAAAATTTCACAATCGTAGTCTTTGATCAATTCTAACCACCTTCTCTACCTCATGTTTAATCCCTTTTGTGTGAAGATATACTTCATACTTTTATGGTTTGTGAATATCTCACATTTCTCGCCATAAAAATAATGTCTCCAAAATTTTAAAGTAAATACTACTGCTGCTAGCTCCAATCGTGCGTAGGATACCTTTTCTCATAATCCTTCAACTGGCGTGATGCGTATGCTATGACCTTTTCGTGCTACATCAAAACGCAACAAAGCCCTTTGTGTGACGCATCGCTGTAAACAACGAAACCACCCGTATCGTCAGATAAAGATAGCACTGGTGCTTCACTCAATCATTTCTTTAGTTCTTGGAAAATCTCTTCACACTTTTCTAACCAAACGAACTTTACTGCTTTTCTACTTAAATTCGTCAAAGGCTCTGACAATTTTGAAAAATCCTTGATGAATATACGGTAATAACTTGCTAGACCTAAGAAACTTCGTATTTCAGTTGGTGTCTTCGGTCATTCCTAGTTAATTAGCGCCTCCACTTTCGTCGGATCTACTGATATCCCTTCGTGGTCGATCACATGTCCCAAAAATTGAACTATTTCTAACCAAAACTCGCATTTTGAAAACTTCGCATAGAACTTTTCTCTTCTCAAGATCTCCAATACCATCCTCAGATGTTCCACATGATCCTTTCGAGTCTTTGAATAGATCAAGATATCATCGATGAATACCACTACAAATTTAACTAAGTAAGGTGTGAATACCCGGTTCATTAAATTCATGAATGATGCAGGTGCATTAGTCAATCCGAACGACATCACTAAGAACTCACAGCGATCGTAACGAGTCCTAAATGCGATCTTTGGCTCGTCTTCATTCAATTGGTGATAACCCATTTTCAATTTTATCATGGAAAAATAGCGAGCTCCCTTCAGTTGATCAAAAAGATCATCGATTCTTGGTAATGGATACTTATTTTTAATTATGACTTTATTTAATTCTCTATAATCGATACACAATAGTAACGATCCATCCTTCTTTTTAACAAATAACATAGGTGCTCCCCAGGGAGACAAACTCGGTTGAATGTACTTTTTATCCAATAATTCCTATAATTGAATCATTAGATCTTTCATCTCTACCAGAGCCATTCGGTACGGAGCTTTTGAAATCAGGGTTGTACCCGACACTAAGTCTATCACGAATTTGATTTCTCGATCAAGTGGTAATCCTAATAACTAATCTAGAAATATGTCCGTGATTTCCCTTATTATAGGTATTTATTCAATTTTTGTTTCCATTCTTTGGGTGCCAACTACATGGGTTAAATAACCAACACACCCTTTTCTTAACAGCTTTTTGGTCTACATCATCGTCAGACAACATGATTGTCTCGGCGATTTGCTACCATAAAACACAATTTTTAACTTACTACGAGTCTGAAGGTTTATGCATTTCTTTGGGCAATCAATTACTGCCACATAGTTATACAACAAATCCATTCCTAATATCACGTCAAATTCACCTAATCGGATGGGAATTAAATCCACCATAAACTTATGACCCATTATATCCATACTACAATTTTTATGAACATGAGTTACAGGAATGACTTCTTTATTTATGACCTTTATGTTCAAAGGACGATCCAATCTTTTGGGAGTTAATTCTAACCGTTGCGCAAATTCCTCAAACATAAAAGAACAGGTACCAACCGAATCAAATAGTATAAAGGCATTAATATTATTGATTGGAATGATACTTGACACCACCTCCTTTGATGCCATTGCATCCTGTACTGTCATGTTGAACGTCCCGGCAGTTGGTCGATTGGATGGGGTTGGTCCCTAGATTGTTAGCTTCCCACTGTTGTTTCCTTTCTTTGTACAATTCTTGATTAGGTGATCTGCAGCTCCACATGCAAAATATCCTTAAATTTTCTTTGGGTTGGGGCAGTTAGGAGAGATGTGTCCCTCCTGCCCACATTTGTAACATACCAGTTTTCCATTCATACAAACTCCCAGATAATTTTTCCCACACTTCTTACATGTTTCTATCTTCCTTCTCGGTTCTCCCAGCCTACTACTTAATTTATTGTCCTTATTGTTCCACTTTCTTTTGTTAAAATTATTTCCTCTGCTACTTCCCTCTCGAGGTCCTCCATCTATCTTCTTAGTCTTTTTCTCTTGATGATATTTGGCCAGTGCATCAGTTCCTCCTTCAGTGATTATGGCTTTCTACATCATGTTAGAAAACATATTTATTTGAAACATAGAAACCTTACTGTAGAGTACCGACTTTAGTCCTTGTTCAAATCTCCGAGCCTTCCATTCATCAGTGTCAACCTGATGCGGTGCAAACCTCGTCAGTTCATTAAATTTTGTAGCATACTCAGATACATTCATACTTCCCTATTTTAGTTCAAGAAATTCAACCTCTATCCTATTTT
The DNA here is from genome assembly GCA_016801055.1 of Panax notoginseng. Lineage (NCBI taxonomy): Eukaryota > Viridiplantae > Streptophyta > Magnoliopsida > Apiales > Araliaceae > Panax > Panax notoginseng. The sequence goes on along the minus strand of CM029022.1, from coordinate 125,322,946 downwards.
TCATGATACGAGGAAAATAGGCTTTGAAGATGTGACGCCCCCAAATCCAGGTATCTTCCAACTCGACAAATGGTGCTACACGGTGCTACTATTCACACACATACATTCAATTTAAATAACTCAAAAGAGTGAATATGTCTTCTATATATTACAAAATAATATTTCCCTTCCTAGGTTCTTTGTAACCATTACATATGTTCTTCATCATAGTATGAAATAAATACAAAATTTATACTACGCTATTACAAAGATAACTATTTGTCTGTCTTAGCCTTTCCTTTATCCTTACTGGATCCTTCGGTCCGTTCATTCTTAGCTACATTCATATGGTTCAAGCAAGGGTGAGCATAACTAGCTCAACAAGTACACCAATTTCATTTGAGAAATATGTTTGAATCATATGAATATATATCTTCTATAATTGAATCAATAGTTATGAAGCACTATAGATAATTCAAAATATCACTTCTCTTTTCTTTAAAATGTTTAACAATGAACAACATATGTTAAACCTTTATTTTGGTCCAAGACCTTGAGCATTTCATTCTTTCTTTAAAAAGGACAACCCGACACCAAGTTCGTAAGTTCGACATTTCTTACGTGCATGTCTAGGTGATCAGCCTATAGTACTCTATGTTGTACAACACTACTTCATTAAACATATCTACGTTTAAGTTTTGGCAACCTCACGTGCTTGTCGATTGACGACAAAACATTTGTTTATTCATACTCAGTCTTTCTTTGAAATTCATACCTATAAGATAGCAATATCAATAATATTTTGACAGATTGTAACGAACTCAACAAAATATTCTAAGTCTAGCTGAAGGAATTGGCTTTGACTTCTTTGTACATCAATTCATACGTATGATACATGAATCATAAAGCTTGTCCATAATAAACATAGACAAGGGTTTAGAACACTTGCCTTTAGCGTCTTCTATTGTTAATTCACTTCCCTTTTGAGTTTTTATAGATTCTACATCACATAATTACATAGCATACCATATTAGGTCATAAACAATCAACAAATATTGTCATTAACCTATCTTCCCCTTCTTCTCTATCTAACTATCCATTTGCATAACTTATTAACATTCATTAGGTTAGTTAACGTTCATTATGGCTTTATAACATTTTGTTGTTATAAGTAATCTTATTCATTCAATGCTTAAGTAATTACATTTTAAGTAAACTCAAAGATTCATTCAACGTGCGTACGGTTTTCATATTACTTTATGTTTATGCTTTCGTAACCTTTTGTTATCTTTTAATCGTTGAACTAAAGGTTTCAATCATCTTTTAAGATGTTACTTTAAGTTTAATTAATGTCGTAATTCACCTTCAATCAACTTCCTTTTTCCTTGTATTCATTATCGTTCTTCTTTGCCTTTTGCTTAATACTGACACTGCGGCGCCAGTTTCCTTTGTATATGTCACACTGCACCACTACTCATCAGTGTCTGGGATCCGGGTATGGTGCTGCAGCGCCATCTTCATAGGCTTGGGTGGCGCTGCGGCGCCGGCCTTGAGCCTTTGAAACTTTTTTAACTTTTTCATTTTAAATCCTTTCCGGGCTCGTAACTTAATCATTATAAGTCGAAATTGGCTCATTCAAAAGCCGCCGTCTCACATATCTTGTATACAACGATTTCATTAGGGCAACATACGTTTTCGAATCCGTTAACATTAAATTCATTGTTTAAATATTTTTTTACACGTTCGTTAAACGTTCGTGAACGTTCGTAGCTAGTTTCTTCGTTTTAAGTCAAAATTCGACCATTCTTGAGTCCACAACTCTTAAATGCAAAGTTCTATGATACGCCATCAAAAACTAAGGTTTTCGAGTTAAACGACGACTTTTGACTTTCATTCCGAGAATTTCACGATTTTGACGATTATCGTCTAATCTCGTAAATTTTGCCATAACTTCGTTACTTGAGATTTTTACTCCGTTCAAAATGGATTCATTCCATTATCCATACATCCATCATACTAAAGAAACATATATCATCTAGTCCTACATATGATGGTTCTAAACTTATCCATCAACAATATATGATAAATTTTTATATTTTCTTCCTTAGTTCATATTTCTATGATTTTGATTCCACTTATAACATGGTTATTAATGTTTAAGTCCACTAATGGCCATCCTTGTTATTACTTATGATACATGCTCCACCAATTTTACTTCTCTACTTAATCAAACTATAAAAGAGAAGTAGGATAAATTGTTTAACATTTTTACCTCTTACGTTCTTGACATTCTTGAGATATCACTAACTTTTTCTTCCCTTTTGATCACTTGTAAATGCTCTCTTTTATCACTCAATATTATTGCTCTAATTGTTGGTGAATTTGAACAAGCTACAAATGACCAACATAGCTCTCTATTTATAAGCTTTACAAAGTGAGGGCAAAAGAGTAAAAACACCACCCACCTCCTTACTATTCCACCTCCTTACTATTCAATACATGAAACCAAAGCCACCTCCTTTGCTTGGCCACCAAGTGGCCAGCCATAACTCACCATGGGGGGCCCACATGGGTTACCCCATGGGTTTTTCTCACCCGGTGACCCATCGGTTCGATCCACGGGTTCGGTTCTTGGTTCGGGCTTAGGTTTAATTAACTATGAGCCTAACATTGGCCTTGAATTAATTATCTTTGGGCCTTACTCATCTTTCACTTGGGCTTGCCAAATTTGCATTAAAATCCTATTAGTCCATTACTAATTATATAAGCTTTTGACGTATAATCCTCGTATTCTTCTCGTATACTAGTTCGTATAACATTCATCACATACATTATATTATCTTTCTTTTATACTTTTACAATACCTTGTATTATACTCGTATTCATTACCGCGTATAATAACTTTCTTATTACACGACCATCATTTATTCTAATTTTCACTTTCCTTAATATTCTCAAACTTAGTACATGGGCAAAAAACTGTGTTTGTCATAATTGAATTATTATCAGGTAATCCATCCTTCCTTATCATTCTATCATTATGTATTTCTTGGAAGTTCAAAAATAATTCTCAAGTAGAAATGGATGAATAGTGTTTTTCGGAGGATTTCTCGGAAAGCTTTTATTTTTGTCTTGGAAATTCAAACACCTTAATTCTAGCATTTAGCCAAAATACTACTACATTATTCCTCTTTTAGGTTATAGAATAACCTTCATAACGCTTACTCGTTATAAATAATATATAAAATAATTTTATTCATTATTTATTCAAATTAAATTATTTTACATTATAATCCGATTTTCTCGGTTGTTACAGAAAAACTGTTCTTTAAACCTATTCCATGTCACTACTCCTACTCCAACTCTATTTTTGTTGGCTCCCCACCATTAGCTTGCATCCCCTTTCAGCATGAAAATGGAAAAAGCTATCTTTTGATCCTCAGCAACTCTGACAACTTTGAATAGCTTTTCCATTTCATTTATCCACATTTGAGCTTCCATCGGATTATTAGTTCCCTTGAACTCTGGGGGTCCTAAAGCTTTAAAATCCTTAAAGGTGGTCAAATGGTCTTCAGGAGGGTTTGGGTTTACTGGCGGTGTGACATTCCTACCATGAAGTGCTTTGGTTAACCAGTCAACAAACAGTTGCATAGGGTTTTCTGGACCCGCCGAGTTATTTACAGACTCCTCTTGAGTTGATGGGGTCTGTGCCCTAAGTCTTCCTCTTCCTCTCTATCTTGGTGGCATTTTATGTTTAATATAACTATTATTATTAATCATATATCTATTATTTAATAGTTATAATACTGCACATTTTGTGACGCCCCCAAAATTAAGTATACGTCACCCATCTTGGGTCGCCACTTACATGGTACAGAATACAAATACAACTTACTAATACAACTGTCGTGTACAATACGACAAAACATAAACTGTGAGTTTGAATACAAATATTATCTTCTAGAGAGTATTCATACTCAAAAGGAGTCCTCATTACATTTATTAACACACTATTACATAGAATAGTGAGGACTACTAACTAATACTATCATTCGGACCATCACTCCGTTCCCCGACTTGCCCCAGCTACGTTCTCATTTCCTGAAGAGAACAGTGAAAGAAAGGGTGAGCTCAACTAGCCCACTAAGAAATATTATGACTAAGATAATGCAGAATAAATTATCATTAGCATTCAACAATGTTAAACTGATAAAATATAATAGACATCAAGTTTAACTGCAGCGGAACAAGCAATCCATTAAAAGAGTCAAGTAGAAAATAAACTCTACTATCTTTTATGATTTAAAAGGTTTTTCAACACTGTGTTCGCTGGGACTCAGCTTAATAAAATAATCCACATCATCGAATCACCCCTGCACTACGACCAAGGATATTCGTATATTCATTAATGGTCATGATCATGTCAACAACTGTCCATCAATGCACTATGGGCCAATGAGGACTTTTACCACATCATTTGTAACATTACGGTCATGATTATACCGAATAATCCCTGGTCATAATCATACCAAGTCCATCTATGCACTACAGGCCACAGATGACTTTCAACATTTTATAAACATGAGGATGATGACAATGATATAAGAATTCAATAAAACAAGTTCAAGAATTAATTTATCCAAGAATTAACAACGTCCAAATTGTCAACATGATACTGCTTTGTGGAGTAAAATTCAAGAATGCTTAGAAGAATATTTTCATGAAAAGATACTGATTGAAACGCAATTATCAAGGATATTCTACAAATTTCATGGAGTATAGAAGTCAAAACTTAATCAACTGAGTATAATAAAGAATGGAATAACAAAAGAAATCACCATGCATGCGATAGACCGCACAGACAGGTTATTCCAACAGAATAATAAATAATGGAACCAGGTCCGGCGTAAACGCACAGACAGGATATTCCGACAGAATAATAAATAATGGAACCAGGTCCGGCGTAAATGCACAGACAAGATGTTCCGACAGAATAATAACAAGACGGAACCAGGTCCGGTGTAAAACACACAAACAGGATGTTCCAACAGAATAATAACAAAAACGGAACCAAGACCGGTGTAAAACACACAGACAGGATGTTCCAACAGAATAATAGAAGAATGTCACCAAGTATAGGGTAGATCCGCGTATACAGGTTATTCCAACAGAATAATAAGAAATGGAATAACAACAGTTCTCTTCATGAATAAGAAAGAATAACACCCCTTACCGTTTTAAAGAAGAGCTGAAATAAGGAAGTAGTTAAGTAGCAGAATACTCTTCTTCTCTCTCTCTATAGTTTCTCTCTATAGTTTCTCTCTCTAGAGTTCAGTGAATTCGTAAGAAATAATGAAGGAATGAGCTGCTATTTATAGAAAAATAGAATGCATAGTAACTAATCCATGAACGGTCCAGATTGATTACTTTAATCTGACGGTCCATATTTAAAGAAAAATCTTTTAAATAAAATATAATATATTCTATTTATAGAATAACTTTAATAAAGTATTCTGTTTTATATAAAAAGATGTTTCTGTTTTATTACGTTAATAATACAAATAAAACAAAACGTCATTATCGCTAAATAATTCATATTATTAACTGACAATAATTGAATCAAACTGAGTGACTTCTCACATAAGCATTAATAATCAATATCGTGTGCTACTATGCAACCACACGTATTACTGTACTTTTACTACCGAGTAGTTCAACAGTAACAATGGTAAAACTTCCGCCGTTATTTTTAATAAAATATTTTTGTCGTTTTCTCAATCCGACAATAATTTCGTTGTGGGGTCCACCAATGATTGTGTCGTTGTACGAATATTCCCTGTTAAAACGAATATTCCCCAACCAATCGAATATTATATGACAACTTGGATACTTTACAAATTTTATAAATACTACCCATAACTATTATATCAAATCCACACCATAATATAAAAAAAATTATTTCGAGAAAAATTAAATATTTATTCATAAAATCTGGGGTTTCACAATCTCCCCTCCTTATAGAATTTCGCCCTCGAAATTTACGTACGTACTTGGTATGCCGAACATGTGAGGATACCTTGACTTCACTTCAAATTCTAACTCTTGAGGTATAACCTTTAAGCATCGAATATGATCCTTCTTATCCAAGATGTTAACACGTATCTCCTTATACGTTAAATCTTTTGCTATCTCGTCCGGTTCTAAATTAATAATGTGGTTCGGGTCGTCCACATATTTACGTAACATCGATACGTAAAAAAAAATGTTCTGAACACGCAACATACTTGGCGGTAAAACGAGTCTATAGGCCACAGTTCCTACTTCATCGAGGATTTCAAATGGGCCAATTAAATCGAGAGTTGAGATTTCCTCTCTTCGTCGATTCTTGCTTCTAGAATAACGCCCTCTTGAACCTTCTTCTTCACATTTATCAGCTCTGAGTATGTAGCTTGAGCGGCTTTAACTTTATCGATTAAAATCTATTCTAATCATATATTCGTTATCTTCACGTGGGTTCGTATATTCGCACTTGTAACTGCATACGATCTTCTACTCAACGCATCAGCTACCACATTCGCTTTTTCACGATGGTATGGTATGATCATAATCTTTAACAGCTCGAGCCAACGTCTTTGGCGCATGTTACGTTCGCTTTAGTTGAATAAATATTTGAGGGTTTAAGAAATGGGTTTTGTACTGGGGTCAATACAAAATTCGATTTCACGCTCTAGGGGTAAGCTAAGAAGTCTTCAAGAATACGTCAGGAAATTTATTAACAATAGAAATATCATTCAAAACTGTGACTCTCGTCCAAGACTTGGATAACACGTCACATTGATATCTATTAACTTGTCACCGTTATTCACAACGTCCCTTACCGAAAGTCTGGCTTCGGTACATTCCACACAAGAAAGTCAACAACAAAAGGATCGGGGCTCTTTATTTATGGCTTGATATGACAATGATTGACTTTAGTGGTTTGGTTACTTTGAATCCGCATAACAGGGTGGTTAGGAGTATGAAAGCTAATAACCTTACGAGAAGCATGATAAGTAGTGAACCAATCGTTTCAAAAAATCCCTTCAAAGGCAAGTATTTTCAAAGAGATAAGATCGACAGGTAACGTGAAAGTGTTGATTTGAACAAGATTTATAAATAGTGGAGGTAATGAAGATTTCTCCCAACTGACTTTAAACAGACATATCAAAGTCTAAACATTGAACACAACTAGGTGAAATAAAAGAGTGAGTAGAACCGGTATCTAACACGGTATAGACTTCGCAAGAGTTTATGACTAACATACCCGTGATAATTTTATTCAGGTTCCTCATCACGAAAAAAAAACGCTTTCTCTTAAACTACTGGCTTTGGCTTTTCTGGAACGGTCTTTGGTGCCTCCATCCTATCTGAACTTGTCTTCGGTGAACGACAAAATCGGGCTAAGTGACCTTCTCTTCCACAATTATAGCATGCTTTGGATGGCATCGCGCAGTTTGGACTGATGTGTCCCTCCCCTCCGCATTTGAAGCATATGATAGGTGGTCGTTCTTCTTCCTTAACAACGGGTGCTGGTGCTGACGTCTTTCCATCATTGTTAAATTTCCTCTTCTTGAAATGTCCATTCTTATTGTTTTGACCATGATTACCATTGAAGTGGTTACCATTTCTGACATTTTGATTCACTCCATGCTTATTGTCACCGCTTTGATGACTGTTATCACCAGTATTATCATTTTTCTGGCTGCTCTCTTTTGGTTGCGTTGACTCGTTATCGCGCTCTGCTAATTGAGCCCTATTTACAACATCTGAATACAGACACAGTTTATGAGAAATAAAATATTGACGTATCTCCGGTTTCAAACCTCTTAAAAATACCTGCGTCATTCTCTCTTCATTATCCACCAAGTGGGACGCAAATCGGGACAACTCGGCAAACTTGGCTTTGTACTGCGACACGGTCATGTTGTTTTGCTCCAACTTGAGAAATTCCACCTCCTTCATGTGACGAATACTTTCGGGAAAGTACTTATCATTAAACAGTTCTTGGAACTTCTCCCAAGACATCTTGAGTGCGTCAGGCTGGGTACGTTTTACAGATTCCCACCAGTAATCTGCCTCTTCACGCAACATAAAGGTGGCAAAGGGAACCTTTTGCTCCTCAGAGCATCCCAAGACATCAAATATCTTGGTGATCTGCTTTAACCACGTCTCCGCCTTAAGTGGTTTTGGCTTTCCCAAAAACTCCGGTGGTCCTAGCTCCTTGAATTGCTTAGCGGTGACCAACCGTGGGTTGTCATTGTTTCCTCCTTCATTTTGGATAGGAGCCGCTCTCGCCCGTTGTTGCATGAATTGCTCCTTGAACTGCTTAGCGGTGACCGTCCGAGAGTTATTTTTTTGTTGCATGAATTGCATAAAGTCTCTGACCATCCCATCGTTCACCATTTCATCGGTGTTATTATTTTCATGAGGATTATTGTCCTCTGGTTGCACATTACCCTGAGCATTGATCGTTGGTGATTCAATGGTCTCATGTGCTTCATTGATTATCTCAACATTTTCGGATGCCATTTGCAAATACTGCAACAAAACAAGGGTTAATTAACATATAACATATTATCCATATACTTTGACCGACCAATTAAATACTAAATAAACTTAGGTAGGTCATACTAGCGAAGGAATTCCCCATCTCTCCCCTCCTAGTTCTATTCTCACATCTTAGCCAGGGATCATACCCCTAAGCTCTGATACCAACTGTGACGCCCCCAAAATTAAGTATACGTCACCCATCTTGGGTCGCCACTTACATGGTACAGAATACAAATACAACTTACTAATACAACTGTCGTGTACAATACGTCAAAACATAAACTGTGAGTTTGAATACAAATATTATCTTCTAGAGAGTATTCATACTCAAAAGGAGTCCTCATTACATTTATTAACACACTATTACATAGAATAGTGAGGACTACTAACTAATACTATCATTCGGACCATCACTCCGTTCCCCGACTTGCCCCAGCTACGTTCTCATTTCCTGAAGAGAACAGTGAAAGAAAGGGTGAGCTCAACTAGCCCACTAAGAAATATTATGACTAAGATAATGCAGAATAAATTATCATTAGCCTTCAACAATGTTAAACTGATAAAATATAATAGACATCAAGTTTAACTGCAGCGGAACAAGCAATCCATTAAAAGAGTCAAGTAGAAAATAAACTCTATTATCTTTTATGATTTAAAAGGTTTTTCAACACTGTGTTCGTTGGGACTCAGCTTAATAAAATAATCCACATCATCGAATCACCCCTGCACTACGGCCAAGGATATTTGTATATTCATTAATGGTCATGATCATGTCAACAACTGTCCATCAATGCACTACGGGCCAATGAGGACTTTTACCACATCATTTGTAACATTACGGTCATGATTATACCGAATAATCTCTGGTCATAATCATACCAAGTCCATCTATGCACTACAGGCCACAGATGACTTTCAACATTTTATAAACATGAGGATGATGACAATGATATAAGAATTCAATAAAACAAGTTCAAGAATTAATTTATCCAAGAATTAACAACGTCCAAATTGTCAACATGATACTGCTTTGTGGAGTAAAATTCAAGAATGCTTAGAAGAATATTTTCATGAAAAGATACTGGATGAAACGCAATTATCAAGGATATTCCACAAATTTCATGGAGTATAGAAGTCAAAACTTAACCAACTGAGTATAATAAAGAATGGAATAACAAAAGAAATCACCATGCATGCGATAGACCGCACAGACAGGTTATTCCAACAGAATAATAAATAATGGAACCAGGTCCGGCGTAAAAGCACAGACAGGATATTCCGACAGAATAATAATAAAGACGGAACCAGGTCCGGCGTAAACGCACAGACAGGATATTCCGACAGAATAATAAATAATGGAACTAGGTCCGGCGTAAACGCACAGACAAGATGTTCCGACAGAATAATAACAAGACAGAACCAGATCCGGTGTAAAACACACAGACATGATGTTCCAACAGAATAATAACAAAAACGGAACCAGGTCCGGTGTAAAACACACAGACAGGATGTTCCAACAAAATAATAGAAGAATGTCACCGAGTATAGGGTAGATCCGCGTATACAGGTTATTCCAACAGAATAATAAGAAATGGAATAACAACAGTTCTCTTCATGAATAAGAAAGAATAACACCCCTTACCGTTTTAAAGAAGAGCTGAAATAAGAAAGTAGTTAAGTAGCAGAATACTCTTCTTCTCTCTCTCTATAGTTTCTCTCTATAGTTTCTCTCTCTAGAGTTCAGTGAATTCGTAAGAAATAATGAAGGAATGAGCTGCTATTTATAGAAAAATAGAATGCATAGTAACTAATCCATGAACGGTCCAGATTGATTACTTTAATCTAACGGTCCATATTTAAAGAAAAATCTTTTAAATAAAATATATTATATTCTATTTATAGAATAACTTTAATAAAGTATTCTATTTTATATAAAAAGATGTTTCTGTTTTATTACGTTAATAATACAAATAAAACAAAACGTCATTATCGCTAAATAATTCATATTATTAACTGACAATAATTGAATCAAACTGAGTGACTTCTCACATAAGCATTAATAATCAATATCGTGTGCTACTATGCAAAGCACATTACATCACATTGTATACTGTTATAAACATTCTAATCCTTTCTTGACTACATATAGTCGAGATTTACATTTAAACTGCCCTTAACAACAAAAGTTGGGCTCCAAAAGTATTATCCCCTTAATATACAAAAGAGGGGTACATCCATCTGATTCATATTAACATACTATTAATAAAAGACTACATAGGTACCTAGACCAAACAGACACATCATCATAGCCCAACATACTACTAGAGAAGCATGCCTCGCTTTTTGGCATTGCTGAGCTCCTCGTCCCCAATGTCCATCACCCTTTTCCGAGTCAGCAGTAGCTCACTTCCACCTTTATCTACTAGGTGAATCTACACCTTATGATTCCAACGTCCGAATGCAGTCTCAAATGCATAATCCATCTTGTCCATTTTGGCATCTCTGCCCTAACCTCAACCTCTAGGTCATGGGCTCTGCCTAATACCCTATCTCTCTGATGTTCAACCATTCTCTTGTCAGCTTTCAACATCTCTATCTCATGCCTAAGAACTATGTTTTCCTTCTTGAGGGCCTCTCTTTGACAAGTAGTGATATAAAGAGTGTGGCCCAACTCCACATTCTTTGTTATAGTGTGGACAACCAAAGACTCAAACAATATTAGGGATGCCTGTTGTTCTTCCTTTTCTTCTTCTAGCTCCTGAACTTGAGACTCCAACTCCCAATTCTTATAAGTTAGCTCCATAAGGGCATCAACTTCCTCTATATAGGGCTCTTCAAAAAAATCCCTCAACTGCTCCTCTGGGTCCTCTTACTTTATCTCTTCCTTCACTCTACTGGACTTTCCCATCTCAGGCATCTACAAAACCACATTAACAACATTAATAACTTTCTATACAACAATACTAAGTAATCACGTATCACATAATTTAAAATATTTATCTTTTTTAAATAATGAATTCCCAGAATTCACCTCCTATACTCGAAATGAGTTTAACTACTTCTCTTAAGGTCATAATCCTAAGGTTTTTTTTTTCATTCCTAAGGTTTATAACCTATCAGCTTTGATACCAACTTGTGACACCCCAAAATTCGGGTTACTTTTACCTCGGGTTTGGTACTCATGATACTAACATGACCAGTCATTTCATCAAAATACTAACTTAAATTTGTCTTAGATTACATAAATATCTTACTTAAATCTCAGGTTCTATAAACCTTTACATAATTTAAATACCAAATAATATTACAAAACACATTACTGAAAGTATTTATTACAATAACTACATAAGTTCATTTAAGCACTGATGCTTAATAACAAATTATTATGCAACTTTGACTTTTTCTTAATCTTTCCCGGACGTACCTGTGGGCTCGATTTTAACTAAAAACATTATATTCAACGCAAGGGTGGGAAAAAGCTTGCTCAGCAATGAAATATACAGTTGAATATAAGGCAACATAAATATTTATAATAAAGGGAATATAAATCAAGAGATACATAACAAAATAATTCTTTAAAAGTTTTAAGTCTGAAAATCAAGCTTTGGCATGCTGTAAGGTCAAATGACCAGTGAACTTTGTACTAGAATTGACAGTACTAACACTGCAATCCATGGATACAAACAATTATTAAAACTGATCTATATCCTAGACTTGTACTTTAGGCGATCAGCCTAAGTACCCTATATTGTGCACAATATAACAGTCTAATTGACACATTGCATGTCCTTTGGAATCATAATGTTCGGCATCATATGCCTCTATAAAAGGGTTGTTCGTTCACATCATTATATAAGAGTCCGCGCCACAACAAAATGGTTTGGAGAACATTAAATGAGATTTTTATGAATGAATAATATCGTTATATCTCAACGTTTATCTAGTCGAAATAATGGCATTGACATACATTTAATATCATAAGAATAATTGAATATGAAGTATTGCAGTTAAATATTTTCAATAACTTGAAAAGATATGTTCTTGAACTAAGTACTTGTAATATAAACGTATTTGAGCAAGAAAGGTTGATGTACTTGCCTCTTACGTCGTTTAAACCTTAATAAAGAAAGTGACTTGCCACTGAGTGGCCTACATATATACAAGGTCGGCTTTCTTAGTTATCTTATAGCACAAGGTCTATATTATTGATACACATAGCTCTACTAAGGTTATTGAAGTTATATCCAATACCTCACATGTATGTTATTTACTATCATTAGCAAAGTACACATTCAGCTTTTATTTGCAAATATAACTTAGTACACATAGGCATATAGTTTATCACAACACCTATTTATAGCTTAGTTTATATGACACTCTCATACAAATAGCACACATAGACACACATCACCTATAAAGTTCATATATCTCACAAAGCATATTTTATTCACCCTAAACATGTCATGTTATAAATCTTACATCATAAAATACTTTTATTATCTTATTTAGTCAAGTTAAGACATTTACAAGCCTTAAACTTTACTTTTAATATATAACTCAAAAACACAAAATTATTATTTTTGAGGTACCTTTGAGGATTTTTAGTAATTTCTATAGTAACCTTTTGAACCTCTCATTTGTGCAATTTTATAGATCTCGTATAATAGTATTTCATTGTTGGTTTAGGTATTTAAAACTATCAAGTAGAGCAATTCAAGATCTGACCCCAAATGGGTTGTTTTAGACATTTTCTTACTTAGCAAAATATGCAGTTTTTTATGATTTTCAAGGCTACTTTGATGATTTTTATGAATTTTTGTATTAAGCTTTTAGATCTGAACTTTGGGCATACCTTTAGACCTCACTTTATAGTATTTTATTCCATCATTGGACCATTGGAACAACTAAATAAAGCCTCTTAAAACAGCAAGCCAACATAAGTGTATTCACTCAACGATTTTCACTCAACGATTTTCACTCTACGATTTTCACTCTACGATTTTACTCTACTATTTTCACTCTACAATTTTTACTCTAATATATTCACTCTACTATTTTCACTCTACTATCCAATTGTAACATAATTGAAATTACTGCCTACTTTGATGATTTGTTTGAATCTCTTGGTTAAGCTTTTAGCTCAACCATCTACCTCTACTTCTAGACCACATATCAAGGTATTTTAATAAGGGTTTAGGTTCCTCATTCATCTCAGTTAGGTCTACTTTAACTGAGGCTCAAATTGGACAGTTTAACACTTTTACACAAAAACTAATTTTGACACTTTTCAATTTTTTTCTAGTTTTGGTTACTTAAAGATAATTTAGCATCACCACACTTTATTTAATCACTTAACCAACTTTAACCTATCAAAACTCACTTTAGGCTTGAAAATAGATCCTAACTTAGTTTTCTTGCAAGCTTTGGTCTTGACAAAGTTTGGGAACCATTATAAGCATACATTAGAATCTTTATATATACCCATCATAGTCTTATAAGTTCAGGTTCTGAACTTGACCGAAATAGTCCTTAAATCTAGAGTTTAAGCTCAATTTTGGCTTCGACACCCAAACAGTCCCAAAGCTATCTTTCGAGGGATATCTAAGCATTTATAAAAACTCCAAATTATCTTTAAAACTCATTATCACATAATTTAACATGCTTGCGCTGTTAGTTTAGATTTTGATAGTTAAAGTAGTCATAACTAAGCATTGTAAGCATGACTTAACATTAATACCTATAGTTGTCCATATGTAGGCAAAAGAGAACTTTAGGCATTCAAGAAATCCTTAAAACATACTTATAACATAGAATTATATCTATATTCATGTTTGAAAAAGTCAGACATCTTTCGAATACCAAATCAGTCCTCTTTTCACTTAAGTTTTAAGTATGAAACCTCTTATCTATTCAAGTTAATCATATCCATTTTCCTTTTAGCATATAAGCATAAATGTAACATGAGTTTATTATCTTAGCATTTGGACATGGTTTTGGACTTGCTTGCATAACTAAAATGCCTTTAACACACAACATTCAACACTTTTAGATTTTATCAAACACGTAAGGTGCAGTCCATATATATACATGTAATGCCTATTCAAGTCATTCGCCCATTGCAGTCTAATTTACTATTAATATGAAATGGAAAAGGAATGAAAAAGGCCTGAATGACTTACTTTACTGGGCTCTTAGAGGTTAATGGTGTTGGGCTGTTCCGTTCTTCTTACTTCCCAACCGTAGCTCTCCTTCACTCTCTCTACTGCTACTGATTTTGGAACTTAGAGATTATACGTAGCCAGCTGAATTGGGGTGCCATGTGCTGCCATATATGGCTGATTTTAATCTCTCTCTCATCAGTCTACTTGGCCTCTAACCTGCATTCCATCATTACTCTACATGGCTATGTTATGGCTTCTATTCATCCCCTGACACAATAGTCAGTTGGCTGCTATTAGACTAAGCTTGAGACACTGTACTTGGCCCCTATCCAACTCCTATCAGCCAACTTATATTACATAGCTACTAACTGAATAGTAACTAACTAAATAACTAATAACTAACTAATCCCAAACTCAGTTCCTTATCCCCCCCTCCCTCAAAGTGGACTGCCGAATTTGATAGAAAAGGAACAAATATATCTTTATTTTGGCTTAGTATACTCATCTCTTATTTTAATAGTATAAGGAAGGCTTGCAAACTTACATGAAAATTCATTTGGACCACTTATATAACTTAGATTCTTTTTACACCTCTTTAAGTAAGACATGGGTCCATAATTACTAAAATTTAAAATAGTATGTTTGCAAGCTCACATAACCCATTTAATATGGGCTCATATTACCTGATAATATACATGAACTTTATCTATCACTTTTATTTGGGCTAGCAAATTATATAGCACTCACATCATCAAAAATAGAGGTTCTATGTAATTCATATATCCCTAGTAGTATACACCATTTACCTTATTTATCACTAAATAATATTTTTGGATGGAATTGATTATATTATAGTATAATTATTTCCTTGGACACATAAGTTGTAATAACCCCAAATCTAGTATCAAACACCACGAATCTGGTATATTAATTCTATAACTATTGCGAAAGATATAAACATAAATTGTTTATACATTAAACTATACACACTATTCCCAAGGTCGAGAACCTTCACGTAATACATGCATTACATATTCTTTCCGACATACAATGTCACTTTCTTCTCATGTATCCAACGTAATCATTTTAATCTGCAATATTTATCATGATATAGCAAGAGTGAGCAACAAGTTTACACAGCAAGTATAAGTTCAATAAAGGATATATCATGATTGAAAGAATTGAACAAAAAGCTGGCTACATTAGATAATATAATAATTATGAACTAGCATGGATCAAATTTCATAGCTGAACGATCAGGACATTAGGAATGAATGTCAGTAATGAACATGAGTAAATCAACTTAACCAGATGGTAATGAAGGTGATCAGCCTTTTATACTTGATGAACACATGTAATATGCACAAAGTGCGATTCAACAAATCATAGACGTGATAATTAGCAATGATTAACTACAAGCACAATTGAATAATCATAACTCAGGGTTGAGCTATAGAGAACTTGCATGTATGGTCGATTACTGTTACGCAATCTATCTAGCTTCACCCGAAAGACCTAATATTGCTAATATAGATCTCCTAATATTAGAATAATATCATCACAGTTATAAAATAACCTAAATACATTATCACATAGACTTAACAGTCTATAAAACACATAGGACCTAGTATCAAGTTAAACTATTTTAGTTTGAGTAGAGTTCGGTACTATTTCGACATCCCGACGGCTTAGTCGGATAATTATCGAGCCTATTATCGACAAGACTCTACCTAAACTGGTTCAACATTATCTTAAGTAATTTATTATTCATTCAAAATATTTTTCAAAAGCTCATAATAATTTTTAAGTAATTATTATCATTTATCATGATTTTTCAATCATAAATATTATATTTATATGATTTAAATACCACATAATTCCATTATCATTAATACTTATTAAATATCAAATATTAATGAAATACTCAACATAATATTATAAATTATTTATAATATCTTAAAGTATTTTTAATACCTTATTATCACATTTAAATGATTTTTAAATATTTAAATTCATTATTAAACAACTGTCATTAATATTAAAATATTAACGTATTTCATAACAAAATATCAAAAGTTATATTTTATAACTTAAAATATTTTTTTAATGGTTAAATCATTTTTATATGATTTTTAAAGCATTAAAACTATTTTCTCATAATTTATTAAATAAACTAAGTATCATTAATATCAAATAATTAATAAAATTCATCATAAAATATTAAAATTTATTCAAAATAACTTAAAATATTTTCTAACACTTTAATATATTTTTAAATATTTTTTCAAGTATTAAAATCATTTTAAATTAATTTATTTAATATAATAATTAAAAAATTAAATACCATTAATATTTAAAAATATTGAAATATTAATGACATATATTCAAAATTATCAAAAACCTAATTTTAGGCTTTAAAATAATTTTTTGGAATTTATTATGCATTTTTCATAATTAAAAATTATTTAATACAGATTATTTAATAAAATTAATTAATGTATAATATAACTGTCACTAAATGTGCCTATGGAGAAAAAGTTGTCGCTATAGGTGTTCTTGAGTATTCTTGAACATACATGGCCAGTTAACAGGGTACTAGGTTTGACCACTTATAAATCTTTGATTTGTAAGTGTTCTGTGACGCCCCCAAAATTAGGTATACATCACCCATCTTGGATCGTCAGATACATGGTACAGAATACAAATACAACTTACTAATACAACTGTCGTGTACAATACGACAAAACATAACTGTGAGTTTGAATACAATTATTGTCTACTATACAATTATTGTCTACTAGAGACTATACAAACTCAAAAGGAGTCCTCATTACAATTATTGTCACACTATTTAACAGAATAGTGAGGACTACTAATACTATCATCTGGTCCATCACTCCGTTCCCCGACTTGTCCCAGCTATATTCTCATTTCCTGAAGAGAACAGTGAAAGAAAGGGTGAGCTCAACTAGCCCAGTAACAAATATTATGACTAAGATAATGCAGAATAAATTATCATTAGCCTTCAACAGTGTTAAACTGATAAAATATAATGAACATCAAGTTTAACTGCAGCGGAACAAGCAATCCATTAAATGAGTCAAGTAGAAAATAAAATCTACTATCTTCTATGATTTAAAAGGTTTTTCAACACTGTTATCGCTGGGACTCAGCTTAATAAAATAATCCACATCATCGAATCACCCCTGCACTACGGCCAAGGATATTCGTGTATTCATTAATGGTCATGATCATGCCAACAACTGTCCATCAATGCACCACGGGCTAATAAGGACTTTTACCACATCATTTGTAACATTACGGTCATGATTATACCGAATAATCCCTGGTCATAATCATACCAAGTCCATCTATGCACTACAGGCCACAGATGACTTTCAATATTTTATAAACATGAGGATGATAACAATGATACAAGAATTCAATAAAACAAGTTCAAGAATTAATTTATCCAAGAATTAACAACGTCCAAATTGTCAACATGATACTGCTTTGTGGAGTAAAATTCAAGAATGCTTAGAAGAATATTTTCATGAAAAGATACTGGATGAAACGCAAATATCAAGGATATTCCACAAATTTCATGGAGTATAGAAGTCAAAACTTAACCAACTGAGTATAATAAAGAATGGAATAACAAAATAAATCACCATGCATGCGATAGACCACACAGACAGGTTATTCCAACAGAATAATAAATAATGGAACCAGGTCCGGCGTAAAACGCACAGACATGATATTTCAACAGAATAATAATAAAGACAGAACCAGGTCTGGTGTAAAACACACAGACAGGATGTTCCAACAGAATAATAATAAAGACAGAACCAGGTCTGTGTGTAAAACACACAGACAGGATGTTACAACAGAATAATAATAAAGACGGAACCAGGTCTGGTGTAAAACACGCAGACAGGATGTTCCAATAGAATAATAATAAAGACGGAACCAGGTCTGGTGTAAAACACACAGACATGATGTTCCAATAGAATAATAGAAGAATGTCACCAAGTATAGGGTACCGTGTATACAGTTTATTCTAACAGAATAATAAGAAATGGAATAATAACAGTTCTCTTCATGAATAAGAAAGAATAATACCCCTTACCATTTTAAAGAAGAACTGAAATAAGGAAGTAGTTAAGTAGCAGAATACTTTTCTTCTCTCTCTCTCTATAGTTTCTCTCTATAGTTTCTCTCTCTAGAGTTCAGTGAATTCGTAAGAAATAATGAAGGAATGAGATGCTATTTATAGAAAAATAGAATGCATAGTAACTAATCCATGAACGGTCCAGATTGATTACTTTAATCTGACGGTCCATATTTAAAGAAAAATCTTTTAAATAAAATATAATATATTCTATTTATAGAATAACTTTAATAAAGTATTCTGTTTTGTATAAAAAGATGTTTCTGTTTTATTATGTTAATAATACGAATAAAACAAAACTTCATTATCGCTAAATAATTCATATTATTAACTGACAATAATTGAATCAAACTGAGTGACTTCTCACATAAGCATTAATAATCAATACCGTGTGCTACTATGCAACCACGCGTATTACTGTACTTTTACTACCGAGTAGTTCAACAGTATCACTGGTAAAACTTCCGCCGTTATTTTTAATAAAATATTTTTGTCGTTTTCTCAATCCGATAATAATTTCATTGTGGGTCCACCAATGATTGTGTTGTTGTACGAATATTCCCTGTTAAAACGAATATTTTCTCACCAATCGAATATTATATAACAACTTGCGTACTTTGTAAAATTTATAAATATTACCCACAACTTTAACATTATATCAAATTAACTCCATAATATTTAAAAATGATATTTATAGAAAATTTATCTTTATTTATAAAAGTTGGGGTCTTACAACCTCCCCTTCTTATGAAATTTCGCCCTCGAAATTAGGATATGTACCTGGTATGTCGAAGAGGTAAGGATACCTTGACTTCATTTCAGATTCTAACTCCCAAGTCATTTCCTCAACATCGTGGTTTCTCCACAAAATTTTGACTTGAGGTATAACCTTGGAGCGTAGAATATGTTCCTTCTTATCCAAGATTTGAACAGGAACTTCTTCATACGTCAAATCCTCCGCTATTTCGTCCGGTTCTAACTCAATAATATGGTTCGAATCTTCCACATATTTACGTAACATGGATATGTGAAAAACGTAATGAACACGAGACATACTTGGCAGTAAAGCGAGTCTATAAGCCATAGTTCCTACTCGATCGAGGATTAAAAATGGACCGATGAATCGAGGATTGAGCTTTTCTCTCTTTCCAAATCTCGTAACTCCTTTCCATGGAGCAACATGTAAGAACACATGATCTCCTATATCAAATTCCACGTCCTTTCGATGAAGATCAGCATAACTCTTTTGTCGATCTTGTGGTTTTTATACGTTGTCGGATCGTTTGAATCTTTTCTGTAGTCATACGTACCAACTCCGATCCCAACAACGTTGCTTCACTCACCTCATCCCAGCATACTGGAAAACGACACTTTCTTCCATACAACGCTTCGAATGGAGCCATGCCAATACTTGCTTGATAACTGTTGTTGTAGGAAAACTCCACCAATGGTAAGAACTTGTCCCAACTTCCCTTGAAATCAAGGACATAGAGTCTTAATAGATCTTCAAGAATTTGAATAGTCCTCTCTAATTGTCCGTCCGTCTGAGGATGATATGCCGAACTAAATCGTAAATCTGTGCCCATAGCTTTTTGTAAGCTAACCCAAAATCGTGAAGTGAATCTTGGGTCTCGATCAGAAACTATGGATACTGGCATACCATGCAGTCTTACAATCTCGTTTATGTATATACGAGCAAGACGTTCAAGTGTATAAGTTTCTCGTATCGGTAAGAAATGAGCAGACTTGGTTAATCTATCAACAATTACCCAAATCGCATCTATACCTTGAGAAACCTTAGGAAGACCGGTAACGAAATCCATGGTAATGTGCTCCCACTTCCATTCTGGAATTTTAAGTGGTTGCAATGGACCTTTTGGTACTTGATGCTCCGCTTTGACTCGTTGACAAGTTAGACACCTCGAGATAAACAGCGATATCTCTCTCTTCATATTGCTCCACCAAAATGTATGATGAAGATCATGATACATTTTGGTACTTTTAGGATGGATTGCAAACGGTGTGTTGTGCGCCTCCATCATGATTTCATACTTTAAATCAGGGTTGTTAGGAACACAAAGCCTGGAGTTGACTCGAAGTATTCCTTCTTCATCGATTCTTGCTTCCGGCATAGCACCTTATTGCACTTTTTTCCTCATATGCATTAGCTCCAGGTCTGTAGCTTGAGCAGCTTTAACTTTATCAATTAAAGTTGGTTCTACTCGTATATTCGCCATCATCACATGGGTTCTTGGAGTCTTTAACTCTATCTCCATCCTTTTCAAGTCACACAAAATGGGCTTTTGTGTTGACAATATCGCACTCGTACTTGCATATGATCTTCTACTCAATGCGTCAGCTACCACGTTCGCTTTTCCAGGATGGTATTGAATGGTATGATCAGAATCTTTTAACAGTTCAAGCCAACGTCGTTGTCGCATGTTGAGTTCCTTTTGAGTGAAAAAATATTTGAGGCTTTTATGATCCGTAAAGATCTCCACCTTCTCCCCATACAAGTAATGCCTCCAAATTTTAAATGCAAAGATAACAGCTGCGAACTCTAGATCATGAGTAGGATAATTCCTCTCATATTTCTTGAGTTGTCTTGATGCATAGGCTATGACTTTTCTATGTTGCATGAGAATGCATCCCAACCCTTTGCTCGAAGCATCGCTGTAGATGACAAATCCCTCCGAGCCAGATGGTATTGTTAGAACAGGTGCTGAAATGAGTCTCCTCTTGAGTTCTTGAAAACTCTTCCCACATTCTTCGCTCCAACCAAACTTTGTATCTTTCCGAGTCAGCTGAGTTAATGGAGTAACGATTCGAGAAAATCCTTCCACGAATCTCCGATAATAACCAGCTAAACCAAGAAAGCTACGTACTTCGGTCACTGATTTAGGTTGCTCCCAGCTTTGAATAGCTTCAATCTTTGTCGGGTCAACAGATATTCCACGACTTGATACTATGTGCCCAAGGAATGCTACCTCCTCTAGCCTGAACTCGCACTTCTTCAACTTGGCATAAAGCTTGTATTCACGAAGCTTTTGGAGTACCAGCCTCAAGTGTTGCTCATGATCTTCACGGCTTTTAGAATAAATAAGGATGTCATCAATAAAGAAGACCATAAAGTGATCCAAATATTCCTTGAATACCCGGTTCATCATATCCATGAAGGCAGCAGGAGCATTAGTCAATCCAAAGGACATGACTAAGAATTCATAATGCCCGTACCGAGTTCTGAAAGCCGTCTTTGGAATATCCTCAGTTCTAACCTTCAGCTGATGATATCCAGAACGAAGATCGATCTTTGAAAAGAATTGTGCTCCTTGCAACTGGTCAAACAGGTCATCAATACGTGGCAATGGGTACCTGTTTTTGATGGTGACATGATTCAACTCCCGATAATCAATACAAAGTCACATACTTCCATCTTTCTTCTTCACGAATAGCACAGGAGCACCCCAAGGAGAAGTACTAGGACGAATAAAGCCAATGTCTAACAATTCCTGCAGTTGGATCTTTAACTCCTGAAGTTCAATAGGAGCCATTTGATATGGGGCTTTGGAAATGGATTTTGTACCGGGTTCAAGGTCGATACAAAATTCAATTTCACGCTCTGGGGGTAGGCCAGAAAGTTCTTCAGGGAATACGTTAGGGAATTTATTAACAATAGAAATATCATTCAAAACTGACGTATTTTTGTTTAGATCCGTGACATGAGCTAAGAAAGCTTGACATCCGTTTTTCAATAAACGAATAGCTTTATGGCTTGAGATGACAGCGATTGATTTTAATGGTTTGGTTGCTTGAATTCGCATAATAGGTCGATTAGGAATATGAAAGCTAACAACCTTACGAAAACTATCAATTTTTGCATGATGAGTAGTTAACCAATCAATCCCTAGAATCACGTCAAATGCAAGTATTTTTAACGAAATAAGATCGACAGGTAATGTGTGGGTACCAACTTCAACAAAACAGGACTTATAAACCGTGGATGTAATGAAGGTTTCTCCCAATGGAGTTTCAACAGATAAGTCAAAGTCTAATTTCTCCGGAGTTAAATTTAATCGATGAGTGCAAGTAGGAGAAATAAAAGAAAAGGTAGAACCGGTATCAAATAAAGTATAGACTTCGTTAGAGTTTATGATAAGCTTACCCGTGATGACCTCATTCGAGTTCCTTACTTTCTGGGAGGTCACAACAAACGCTCTCCCTGCACTACCGGTTTTGACTTTTCTGGGACGGCCTTTGGTGCCTCCATCCTAGCTGAACTTGTTTTTGGTAAATGACAAAATCTAGCTAAATGACCTTCTCTTCCACAATTATAACATGTTTTAGATGGCATCACGCAGTTTGGACTGATGTGCCCTTCCCCTCTGCATTTTAAACATATGATAGGTGGTCGTTCTCTTTTCTTAACAACGGGTGTTGGTGCTGACGTCTTTCCATCATTGTTGAATCTCCTCTTCTTGAAATGACCATTCTTATTTTTTTGGCCCTGATTACCACCGAAGTGGTTATCATTTTTTGGCCTGTTGATTCTCACCACGCTTGTTGTCACCGCTTCGATGACTGCTCTCACTGGTATTATCATTTTGCCGACTGCTCTCTTTTGGTTGTGTTGACTTGTTATCGCGCTCCACTAACTGAGCCCTATTCACAACATCTGAATATAAACATAGTTTATGAGAAATAAGATGTTGACGTATCTCAGGTTTCAAACCTCGCAAAAACATTCGCGTCATTCGCTCTTCATTATCCACCAAACCGGGACAACTCAGTAAATTTAGCCTCATACTGCGACACAGTCATATTATTCTACTCCAATTTGATGAACTCCACCTCCTTCATGTGTCGAACACTTTCGGGAAAGTATTTGTCATTGAACAGCTCTTGGAACTTCTCCCAAGACATTTTCAGTGCGGCAGGTTGAGTACGCTTAATCAATTCCCACCAGTAATATGCCTCTCCTCGCAACATAAAGGCGGTAAAGGGAACTTTTTGCTCCTCGGAGCATCCCAAGACATCAAATATCTTAGTGATCTGCTTTATCCATGTTTTCGCTATAAGTGATTTTGGCTCTCCCTTAAACTCCGGTAGTTCCAGCTCCTTAAACTGTTTAGCGGTAACCGTCTGAGAGTTTTCAGTGTTTCCACCTACATTTTGAACAGGAGCCGCTCTCGCCTACTGTTGCATGAACTGCATAAAGCTTCTGAGCATTCCATCATTCATCATTTGGTCAGTATTGTTGTTTGCATGAGGATTGTCGCCTTCCTGATGCACATTATCCCGATTATTGATATGTGGTGAATCAACAGTCGCCTGTGCTCCATTGCTATTTTTAACATTCTCGGATATCATTTTCAGATACTGTCACAAAACAAAAGTTAATTGATATGTCATATATTATCCTTATATTCTGACCGACCAATTAAATACCATGCAAATAAACTTAGGTAGGTCATACTAGCGAAGGAATTCCCCGTCTCTCCCCTCCTACTTCTATTCTCACATCTTAGCCAGGGATCATATCCCTAGGCTCTGATACCAACTGTGACGGCCCCAAAATTAGGTATACATTACCCATCTTGGGTCGTCAGATACATGGTACAGAATAAAAATACAACTTACTAATACAACTGTCGTGTACAATACGACAAAACATAACTGTGAGTTTGAATACAATTATTGTCTACTATACAATTATTGTCTACTAGAGACTATACAAACTCAAAAGGAGTCCTCATTACAATTATTGTCACACTATTTAACAGAATAATGAGGACTACTAATACTATCATCTGGTCCATCACTCTGTTTCCCGACTCGTCCCAGCTATATTCTCATTTCCTGAAGAGAACAGTGAAAGAAAGGGTGAGCTCAACTAGCCCACTAAGAAATATTATGACTAAGATAATGCAGAATAAATTATCATTAGCCTTCAACAGTGTTAAACTGATAAAATATAACGAATATCAAGTTTAACTGCAGCGGAACAAACAATCCATTAAAAGAGTCAAGTAGAAAATAAAATCTACTATCTTCTATGATTTAAAAGGTTTTTCAACACTATTATCGCTGGGACTCAGCTTAATAAAATAATCCACATAATTGAATCACCCCTGCACTACGGCCAAGGATATTCGTGTATTCATTAATGGTCATGATCATGCCAACAACTGTCCATCAATGCACTACGGGCCAATGAGGACTTTTACCACATCATTTGTAACATTACGGTCATGATTATACCGAATAATCCCTGGTCATAATCATACCAAGTCCATCTATGCACTACAGGCCACAGATGACTTTCAACATTTTATAAACATGAGGATGATGACAAGTTCAAGAATTAATTTATCCAAGAATTAACAACGTCCAAATTGTCAACATGATACTGCTTTGTGGAGTAAAATTCAAGAATGCTTAGAAGAATATTTTCATGAAAAGATACTAGATGAAACACAATTAGCAAGGATATTCCACAAATTTCATGGAGTATAGAAGTCAAAACTTAACCAACTGAGTATAATAAAGAATGAAATAACAAAAGAAATCATCATGCATGCGATAGACCGCACAGACAGGTTATTCTAACATAATAATAAATAATAGAACCAGGTCCGGCGTAAAACGCACAGACATGATATTCCAACAGAATAATAATAAAGACGGAACCAGGTCTGGTGTAAAACATACAGACAGGATGTTCCAACAGAATAATAATAAAGAAGGAACCAGGTCCGGTGTAAAACACACAGACAGGATGTTTCAACAGAATAATAATAAAGACAGAACCAGGTCTGGTATAAAATACACAGACAGGATGTTCCAACAGAATAATAATAAAGACGAAACCAGGTCTGGTGTAAAACACACAGATAGGATGTTCTAACAGAATAATAGAAGAATGTCACCAAGTATAGGGTAGACCGCGTATACAGGTTATTCCTACAGAATAATAAGAAATGGAATAACAACAGTTCTCTTCATGAATAAGAAAGAATAACACCCCTGACCGTTTTAAAGAAGAACTGAAATAAGGAAGTAGTTAAGTAGCAGAATACTTTTCTTCTCTCTCTCTATAGTTTCTCTCTCTAGAGTTCAGTGAATTCGTAAGAAATAATGAAGGAATGAGCTGCTATTTATAGAAAAATAGAATGCATAGTAACTAATCCATGAACGGTCTAGATTGATTACTTTAATCTGACGGTCCATATTTAAAGAGAAATCTTTTAAATAAAATATAATATATTCTATTTATAGAATAACTCTAATAAAGTATTATGTTTTATATAAAAAGATGTTTCTGTTTTATTACGTTAATAATACGAATAAAACAAAACTTTATTATCGCTAAATAATTCATATTATTAACTGACAATAATTGAATCAAACTGAGTGACTTCTCACATAAGCATTAATCAATATTGTGTGCTACTATACAACCACACGTATTAATGTGCTTTTACTACCGAGTAGTTCAACAGTATCACTGGTAAAACTTCCGCCGTTATTTTTAATAAAATATTTTTATCGTTTTCTCAATCCGACAATAATTCTGTTGTGGGTCCACCAATGATTGTGATGTTGTACGAATATTCCCTGTTAAAACGAATATTCCCCGGCCAATCGAATACTATATAACAACTTGCGTACTTTGTAAAATTTATAAATATTACCCACAACTTTAACATTATATCAAATTAACTCCATAATATTCAAAAATGATATTTATAGAAAATTCATCTTTATTTATAAAAGTTGGGGTCTTACACGTTCTAGACTGCTAAAGTGTTAAACATATAGTATTTATGTAATACTACACACACAAACTGATTTCATGGCCATACAACAACACATCAGTGAGATACAAGCCCTCAAATATCTTGTTAGAGACTGTTCTTCATTTATGGGTTTCCCATAAATGAAGAATAATTCATGGTGCCTACTTTGGATCCTTATAGTTTGCATTCTGGGTCTACTTTGTGTGATCTAAAGGTTCTATCTTGTAATCATGATGTCAAGGTACAACAACATATCACTAAATTAGTATTACAACATCACATTTAAGAGATCTTGCCCGGTCAAACTATGTCAAAAAGCTGTTCTTGAGAAATCTAGGTTTTTCTAGATTCCTTCATAAGACAGTCGATCAACCCTACTTTGACCATGATTATCTTTGATTCTATACATGATCTGGGTATTCTAAAAGCTTGATTGTGTAGCCTACATGTCAGTCTACAAATCCATTACACAAACATGGCCAAATCACTTAACAGTATCAAGATCAGAGGCCTTAAAACTGGTTGTCAGACTTTCTGGGAAATTCTGGGTTTTCCAGAAATAGTTTTCCATGGTCGATCAACTAGGTTTGACCACTTATAACTTGAGATCTAGACATGGTATGGACTTGATTCCACTTCCAACCTACTCTCCTCATGGCATAGAACAAGTCTATAACATTAAACACACGTAACCATTAACACACAAAGATCTAGAGGCCCTAACATATGGCTGCCAGGCCTTAAAATTAGGGTTCTTGGTCAGTTTTGAAAACTTGATTTTCTTGTATTTAGATGTTATGGATCCTTGATGTAACATCTTAGATCACTCAATAACATCTTCTAACATACTTCTAAATAACAAACAACAACATCTAACATAAATCACATGATGTTTAAAGATTAGGGTGTTTACCTCTTTAAAGCTTTGATTCTTGATTCTGATCTTTGGAGTCTAATCTTGGAAAGCTAAGTGTTGATATTATCACAACTTGTCACTCCCTCTCACTCTACATTTCGAATTGTTTGAGAGAGAATGGCTTGGTTAGTATGCTATGTAAAGTAAGTGATTTTCTTACTTTAAATCTATTATATTTGATTCATTGAATACAAACCTTGCAAGGTGGAAAGGAAATCTGATATAGGAAGATTTTAGACACATGTTGATATCCCAAAGTGGTGACTCACAAGATTGTGGAATATCTTTTACTTAAAAAGTAAGTAAAAGGGTATTTTTGTCTTTTCGCACTCACTAAGGGCAATTTGGTAATTTCCCCTATAATTTGAAGGGTATTTTGGACATTTCAAATATATTCCATAACTTTTAACACTTAAGCTTTTATACTTAGATTTTGAGCTCCCAATTAGGGTTTACAAATTCAAAATTAGGGTTTTGGATTCCTAAAACTGGAATTAGGGTTTTCAGACAAATCATTAGGGTTCCTAACAGTTCGTTAGGGTTTTCTAACTGTACATCAAAGTTCCTTAACATAACTTTAGGTTTTGCTAAAGTTACACTTATCATGATCAATCCTTAATCCTAAACCACAATTCTGTACACATATAACCACTGTACACAAATTCATATACACTTATACACTTAACCCTATAAGTCTTCTCCAAAAAATTTAAATCCACCAAAATTCCTTCACAGAAATCTTTAAATCCATACCTATTTTCAGTCTAGGTCTATTATTGAACCTTTAATCCATCAATTAAGATTTTAATAATTATCTAAATTCTCGGGTTGTCATATAAGTAGCTTAATATCAAGAATCTTTCTCAAATAAGCCATGTTGGTTTCCCTTTTCATTCTTCATATTTTAATATCATTATAATAATGTATATCATTCTTCCCTTCCTTTACCATTCATAATCTACTTAACAAATTATTAACTAGTAAATAATTATAATGTCGCATCAATTAAGTATAATTAAAAGAAATTAAAAAAAAATTATACTCAAAATTTGATATTATAATAATTGAATATTATATAGAATTTTCTGAGTTATTACAGATATTATATACTGCTTGCTTTTAATGCATAGTACTAACAGTTACTTTTGTCATGCTTTTGCTAATGCTTTGTATGATTAAAAAATCTCATATATTAAGTAAAAGCTTTTTGTTTTCAGGACTCTAGAGTTGGATTTATCTATCCTTGCTGATGAAATGCCAATTCTCCACAATGACTACAACTTTGATTTAGAGGTGGACTTTGACTTAGTGGGGATTGAGCAAGAGGAAATAGAGAACTATGAGGTGCATGAGGAGATCAAAGAATGGGTCGAAGACAAACCAAAACCAAACATTGATCAAACCATTTCTGTCAATATCGGAACCTCAAAAAACCTTCAGGAAATCCAGATAGGCATGAACCTTATCCCAAACCAAAGAAAAGACCTTATTTCTCTACTAACTCAGTTTCAAGATGTGTTTGCATAGTCACATAAGGATATGATTGGTTTGTCTATTGATATTGTCATTCACCGACTGCCCATTAAAGAAGGATTCAAGCCAGTCAAACAGAAGCTTAGGTAATTAAAACTTGAGTGGAATCTGAAAGTCAAAGAGGAAATTGGTAAACAATTCAAAGCTGGCATCATCATAGTAACCTACCCTGAGTGACTGTCCAATATAGTTCCTGTGCCTAAGCCCGGAGGAAAGGTACGGGTTTCCATGAATTACTGAGATTTGAACAAAGCTTGTCTCAAGGACAACTTTCCAATACCTTTTACCCACACACTAATAGAAAACACGGCGTAGTATGACATGTATTCTTTTGTTGACTACTTCGATGGGTATCATCAAATCATAGTTGCTGAAGAGGACAGGGAGAAAACAACCTTCATTACCCCCTGGGGAACCTTTTGATACAGACATTTATCTTTTGGCCTTATCAATACCGGTGCTACCTATCAGCGAGCCATTATGGCACTTTTTCAAGACAGCGCAGTTGCGCCGTCTCTAGGCCTAGCCAGGGCGCAGCTGCGCCATCCTGTACTCAGTTTTGTATTCTGTTTGTGGTCTGAAGTTTAAGGCATGCTTATACGGTTACTTTAACTTGTATTATATGACCAGTATGCTATGTAATGTGTTAAGAAGCATGCTAAGTGATAGAATTGAATGTTTGATTATAAACTTCCAAATGGTAAGTCCAAAAGATGCTTGCAAATTATAAAGCAATGATTAAAAACGATATTGTTTGACTTTGTCATGTCTTGTAATCTGATCTATGCTATAAATACGCAAAAGTATGTGATGAAGTATGTGTAGAGTATATAACAATGTTAGACATAAATGTGTGCATTTAAACTTACATATCATGTGACGGCCCCAAATCCGGGTCTCTTTCAACCCGACAAATGGTGCTACACGGTACTCGTAACTGTACATTCATTCTAATGAAACGACATCAAAATATGTGTTCCAACGACATTCTTATTACATTAATAATAATAAATCCCGTTCCCAGGTTCTTAAACCATTACATTATTTGTTCATCATAATATAATACATATACTTACTAGTCTATTACAAGATAAACTAATCATTCATCTTCGCCTTGCCTTTATCTCTACTGGAAACTTCGGTTCACTCGTCCTTAGCTGCATTCGTATGGTTGAAGAAAGAGTGAGCATAACAAGCTCAGCAAGTACAACAATTTCATTTAAAAATTATGCTTGAAACATAGGAATCGTATATCTTCAGTAACTGGATAATAGTTACGAAGTACTATCAATAATTCAAAATAGCATTCCTTTTCCTTCAAAAGGTTTTACAATAACAATATTCAGTAAAACATCAATTCTGGTCCAAGACCATGAGCATTTCATAATTTCTTTGAAAAGGACAACCCGGCACGAAGTCCGTAAGTCCGGTATAGCTTACGAGCACTTCCAGGTGATCAGCCTATAGTACTCTATGTTGATCAACACTACATCCCTTAAACGTATGTACATTTAAGTTTTGGCAACCTCGCGTGCCCATCAAATAATCGATGAAAATACATTTGTTTGTTCATAGACAAACTTACCTTTGAATCCGTACCAAATACTTGGCATAGGATAGCGTTAGCAATTCTATATTGAAAGACTTGTAAATAAATCAATCAATCAATCTATCAAGATTAGTCTAGCCGAGTTAAAACTGGCATCGACTCTTTCTTTAAAACCATGCATGCATCTCATAACTTGAATCATTTGAAAACCTGGCTAACACGAAGGTTAGACAAGCATTTAGAAAAACTTGCCTTCAGTGTATGTTACAGTATAATAACTTTTCCTTTGAGTCTTTACGATCTCTATAACACATAATCACATAACATACCACATTAGGTCATGAATGAACATACATAGTTCCTAAATAATCTTACCCTTCTTCTCAATCTAATCATGTATTAGATTTGTTATTTATTGGTTCCGGCTTTTCGTCGTTCTTTTACATCGTTCTTACCATCTTCTTTTCCTTTTATAACTTAATTGAAATAATTTTATTAACACAACTCAGTTCGAGTTAAACATCCTTCCTTACGGCTTACTAATGTCTTTACATTATTAATCAAAACTTGATCGCCAGTGGTGAAGTACCAACGTTGAATACCATTCATGGTTTACTTAATTACCCTTCACGTGCTTCTTTTAAATTATTCTTTCTTTCAACCTCTAATGCATTGCTTAAGGTTATACATCTAAATGATGTTACATTAAGTTGATTAAGAATTTAATTCAATCTTTATTCGTTTCTCCTTTCCTTTACAATCAAAACCTTTCCTCTCCATCTACATTCTAGTGCTGGCGCTGCGGCGCCAGCTTTTGTACTACATCTCGTACTGCGGCGTCGCCCATTAGGGCTTGGAGACCGGACTCGGTGCTGTGGCGCGAGTCCCTTTGTTAATGGTCGCGCTGCGGTGCCAACTAACAGTAGCTGATGCTCACTTTGGCGCTGCGGCGCTGGTCCTTTAAGCTTGGAGTCTGCCGCGGTGTGGACTCTGAGCCACATACAATTTTGACAGACTTTTTGAATTGTGAGATTCCCGGACTCATATCTTTTTCGTTATAAGTCTGAATTAGTTCGTTCAAGAGCCTACGGTTCACAAATCACGTACTCTATGTGGTCATGTAAGAATTTTATCTAGTCGACTTCGTTTGCTAAAAATTTACCTATTAGTCTATTTTTAACGAAAACAATAAACGTTCGTGAATGTTCAACATTCGTTTCTTCATTCTAAGTCAGAATTCGGTCATTCTCGAGTCCGCAACTCTATAATGCCAAATAAGACTTGTCTTCATTGAAAACCAACGTTTCCAAGCTCAATATCAAAATTCGACTTCTATTCTGAGAATTTCACGAATTCGACGATTATCGTCCAATCGTGTTAATTCCGGCAAAACATTGTTACTTAATATTTGTTCTTCATTCTAAATGGATTCATTCATACATAATAACATCTTGACATACATACTTCATTAACTTATAAACATCATAAGTTATTACTTGTTCTTGGTGAATTTATAACTTATGAAAATATAAATTACTTATGTTTCCATTTCTTATTACTTATGTCTTCTTTCCATATTACTTATTCAACTTATTAACTACAAATTCTCATACTTATGACTTACCATGAATTTAAGTCCATCAATCAATGTTCTCATACTATATTGAACATACTAACATCATATGACACACATATGACAAGTTCTTCATGATCCTATCAACTTATTAAAGTTCAAGTTGTTTATTCAACTTATTCGACTTAAGTTCATTCATTAATGACTTATGACATGTTCTTAGCAAACCATCCCCCCTTCTCTATCAATCCTATCATAGAAGAGATGAAGATAAAAGGTATGAGTCTTACCCTTGAAGACTATTACTTCACTTCACTTTGGAAAATCTAGCAAAGGTTGAAGTGGCTTATAAGTGCTTATGTGGCTAATTCTCTCTACCAAATAAGTTGTTTATCTTGAGAGAAGTTGGATGAAATTTGAACAACCAACAAATAAAATGAAGCTTGGTATTTATAGGTAACATAAAGTGAGGGTATTATAGACATTAAGCCATCCCACCTCCTTACTATTCATTACTTTGTCATTAAGTTAACTTGCTCACCACATAAACTTGGCCATCACACTTACTTAACCATTAAGTATACTTGTTAATCACACATAACCACTTTGCTTGCTCAGCACAACACTTTCTCACCGCTCTTGTTTCTTGGTCACCAAGATCACCCATGTGATCATGGGTTGCTCCATGGATCCTCCTAATCCATTGGACCTTAGCTTGGGCTTAGATTTTAATTAGATTAGCTTAAGCTTTGGTCTTGCAATTAAACAAACATTGGGCTTGTTTATTACTTTATATGGGACTTAACCATTCTTATATTTGGGCTTTATCAAATCCCATTAGACTTTAATATTTCCTACACAATCCTACAAATTTAATACATTATGCTTCAAGCCTTGTCACATATAATTTACGTATTAATCTCATATTCTAACTCGTAGACTTATTCAACATATACGACATACCATCATACATACATACTCGTATAATACCTCGTATCATACTCATATTCATTACCTCGTTTAACGCATTATACGATCATCGCTTTAATTAATTACACGCGCTTAAATTCCTTCTTGAAAGTTACTTTTCCTAAACGTTAGGTTTTAAGTCCGCAGGCAAAAAACTGTGTTTTTCATAACTGAGATATTATTGGATAATCTATCTCACCTCGATATTCCATCGTTACGTATTTTTTGGAAGTTCAAAAATAATTCCCGAGCAGAAATGTGTGAATAGTATTTTTCAGAAAATTTCTCGGAAAGCTTTTATTTTCGTCTTGAAAATTCAAACACTTTAATTCTATCACATAGCCAAAATACTACGACGTTCTGACATGTCTAGGTCATAGAACGACTTTCAAATAGCTTACTCCCTTAAATAATCAATTAAATCCATTTAATCCTCGTAATTAAATAAAATTTTAATTCTCCTAAAAATCTGATTTTCTCGGGCGTTACATTCTTCCCTCCTTATAAGGATTCTGTCCCCAGAATCTCGCTATACTTAAATAAACAAATGAGGAAAAAAAAATTCTTCATTTTAATCTCGAGTTCCCACAATGCTTTTTCGACATTGTGGTTCTTTCATTTCACCTTCACCGAATGTATTATCTTAATTTACATGACTTGTCACTTCCTATCAGTAATTTGAGTTGGAAGTTAACCACTTATTAACATATTACGCTATCTTACTTTTGTTAGTCCTTTTTTTAACTCGTAATTATATGGAACTTAAATTCCTCCCACAAAATGAGATGATACATGATCTTCTCTTTATCCTGCATCCTCTTCTTCATTTGTCTACATTCCTCGTTACCTAATTGTACTTACTTAACTCGTTCTATTATCGTGGATTGAGTCTATGTTGTGAATAACATTTCTACCCCTTCATTTCGTAATTTAACTTCTAACTCCGTTTTCGCCAGTTCCGTTATTAACTAATTCTGAGTTGTTAACATCGATAGCTTTTCACTATCCTTCCTTACTTAACGCGTCGTCTTTTAATTTTACCTTCCTTGTATGATATAAGATATCACAGTTCTCTCTCTACCTTATATTCAACTCCTTCTGTGTGATGATATATTTCAGACTTCTATAGTATGTGTATAACTCACACTTCTCCCCGTACAAATACTATCTTCAGATTTTATTTTTATTTTTAAAAAATTACAGCTGCCAATTATAGATCATAAGTAGGATAGACCTTCTCATAATCCTTTAACTGGCGTAATGCATATGCAATGACCTTGCCATGCTACAAGAGCACGCAATCTCGTCATCTATGCAAAACATTGAGATACACTACAAAATTTCTCGTATCATCTGATAAAGATAATACAGGTGACTCACTTATCTTTCGTTTCTCACATCTCATTCCCAACATCCCTATCAATTTGCCACTGACTTGCTCAGCGCCTCTTACGAAAAATCTAACTTCAGTACATCAGTCATCCCAAACGACATAACCAGAACTTGTCACAACTATAACGAGTTCTGAACGTCATCTTAGGTGCCTTCCCTTTTCCTCACTTTCAACTGACGATACCCCATACACAAATCTATCTTTAAAAAAATACTTTGCCCCTTTCAATTGATCAATTAGATCATCGATCCTGGGCAACGGTTATTTATTCTTAACCGTTAACTAATTAGTCATATATTTGACTTACGCATTGGTTTACTTAACTTTACTTCTTAGGGTTCGTGTTCTTATAACTTCATGTCATACAGAGATGTCTTACTTAATACGTTCATCATCTTTGATGATTTACATTCTTATCTTTTTCTTATTACTTCTCTAGGTCTCAGCACACATCGCTTCTCTGCTAGTAGTCCATATGGTACTCTGAGTGGTTTCCCACAAAAAACCAACAAACAAGTTCCCGTCTCGTCTACACTTCCATCACAGTGAGTTAGATCGGTTGCCAGTTTCGTATATACATTCACTCTCTGAAGGAATTGTTTAGCCCAGCTCCCATATGTCAACTATCAAATATTACAATTGTACCACAACCTGTACTTCTCTTAACATCCTTCTAAATTGCGTCATCATTAGACAACAAGAATTTTTCAGTGATTTATTACCCTAAATTACTAGCGTGGGTTTTCTTAGAAAACCAAAGATTCATACTTTTCCTTAGATAATTTATTAAAGTTCTATGGTTAATCAACTCATTCGTACCGAGAATTAATTCAAATTCTCTTAACTTTATCGGTACTTATCTACCGATACTTGCTTACCTTTATTATTCATGAAATGATTTCCACGAATATAATCAACGAAAATTATTTCCTCACTCTCTGCCTTAATGTTTAAATATACTTAGACTCCTTTTCAAACAGACTCCTAGATGAGTCTTTCCACATGTCTTACACATTCCGATCCTACTCTTAGAATCCCTTTATCCCACTCCAGTATTCCCAGAGTTAAAATTTTCTCCCTTTTGGCATACTACCACTGGCTTTCTCCACCTTGGTTCCTCCCTCTCCCTTACTCTTATTCTTTCTCTCTTTGTGGCATTGAGTCAACGCCTCACTACCACCCTCTGCTATAATTGCCTTCTCCAGAATGGTCCCATAAGAAACTCTCTGGAACACCGCAATCTTTCTATAGAGCCAGGGTTTCAAGCCATGCTCAAACCTACGAGCCTTTCTCTCCTCAGTGTCCACTTAGTGTGGAACCACCTTTGCCAATTCATTGAATTTGGTCGCGTACTGGGTAACCGTCAGGTCCCCTTGCTTAAGTTTTAAGAACTCAATCTCCATCCTCCCTTGCATACTTGTAGGGAAATAATTCTCAAAGAAAACCTTCTTAAATTGTTCCCACATTACAACATTTGTTCCAGCCCCACCCTGGTGAGCCTCCCACCAAAAGTTGGCGTTCCCCTTTCTCATATAGGTCGCAAAAGAAGTCTTTTACACCTCAGCTACGATTGAAATATCAAATGCCTTCTCTATTTCGTTTACCCAAATCTAGGTTTCTAATGGGTCCGTCGTTCCTTTGAATTTCGGTGGACCTATGCTTTTAAACTCTTTAAATATAGTCGTTCTGGCTACCCTAGGTTCTATGATTACTCTACCCCCGGGTTGGTTAAATGCAGTCGTTAATAAATTAACGAACTCTTGCATAGGGTTGTTTTAACCCTCTTGGTTATCATTAAGTGATTTCGCTTCCTGATTACGTTGTCTTCTCTTTGGCGGCATTTTCAGATTAACTAATTAAAATTTTCTTATTATCTATTCACTTACTTCGTTATTATTCGCCACATATCAACTCGCACCATAACAAAGCATATTAAATGAAAACTTCATTATATTTATATGCTTCTTCATAGTTTAAAACTATTTACAATTTGTTCTCCATAGCCAAAAGCTATTACAATTCTATCCAGAATTTCGAACTTTACAAAAGTTGGGATTTACAAAAAGACTACCCTTTTTATACAAAAGAGGGTTTTACGTCACTACATACATATTTATAACTCTAGCCGTCTAATAATGCATAACAGCATCTTCATGCTTCTCATTCGTAATCTTCGCTACAGTATCCCGACTAATCGTATGTCGAGTTTGTCCTGACTACATGGGATGACAAGCAACTTTCAGCTTGAAATCCTTATGAGCACTCTCATGGATGTAAGACATCCGTGCTATCTTCCGGTCCTTCTCCCCCAATTTTTTTACGAAGCTCATCGGCCTCGTTCTTATAGTCCCTAGCCTTATTTATCATGAGCACCTTCTCATCATGCTCTGACTCAAAATATGCTTCTGCAGACTCCTTTGCTACATAAAGAGCACTAATCTCTTCATTCTGATTCTGCACCACTGTACTCAGTTGCACATTCTTGTCAAGCTCTGCCAGATACAATGATCTCATTGCATCTGGAGGTGTTGACTTTGGTGTAGGCACCACCGTTCCAACCGACGTTACCTCCATTCCCTCCTCCACATCACTCATCATATTAAGATATAATGCTATATCCATCTCTCCCTCGGAGTAGTCCTCCTCAAAAAAGTACTCCTCTGACTCCGCCTCCTCTAGAATCACTAATGGTACCTCCGTCACTGGCATGGGTACAAGCTCTACGCTGTTCACAATTTCT
Organism: Panax notoginseng; assembly: GCA_016801055.1. NCBI lineage: Eukaryota > Viridiplantae > Streptophyta > Magnoliopsida > Apiales > Araliaceae > Panax > Panax notoginseng. The sequence goes on along the minus strand of CM029022.1, from coordinate 125,285,577 downwards.
TCACTCACCGCATGTATGTCTCTATACATTAAGCTATCGTTCGACATCCTACAATAACACATAAGTTGATTAGTACATAACACACCATAGTATAAGCACAAATCACATTTAATTTATTTAGGGTTACTTTCCATCTTTTAAATCTTTCGGTACTGAGTTTCCTCAATACCTTATTGACTCATTCAACTCAAGTAAAGCTCGAGTTTACTTCCTTTGGACTTCTCTTCCTTAATGAGGTTATTAGCCTAAGGTTCTTCCCCCCTTAAGTTTTATAACCTAATGCTTTGATACCAACTTGTGATGCCCCCAAATCCGCGTCTCTTTCAACCCGACAAATGGTGCTACACGGTACTCATAACTGTACATTCATTCTAATGAAACGACATCAAAATATGTGTTCCAACGACATTCTTATTACATTAATAATAATAAATCCCGTTCCCAAGTTCTTAAACCATTACATTCTTTGTTCATCATAATATAATACATATACTTACTAGTCTATTACAAGATAAACTAATCATTCGTCTTCGCCTTGCCTTTATCTCTATTGGAAACTTCAGTTCGCTCATCCTTAGCTGCATTCATATGGTTCAAGCAAGAGTGAGCATAACAAGCTCAGCAAGTATAACAATTTCATTTAACATTCATGCTTGAAACATAGGAATCGTATATCTTTAGTAACTGGATAATAGTTACGAATTACTATCAATAATTTAAAATAGCATTCCTTTTCCTTCAAAATGTTTTACAATAACAATATTCAGTAAAACATCAATTCTGGTCCAAGACCGTGAGCATTTCATAATTTCTTTGAAAAGGACAACCCGGCACGAAGTCCGTAAGTCCGATATAGCTTACGAGCACTTCTAGGTGATCAAGCTATAGTACTCTATGTTGATCAACACTACATCCCTTAAACGTATGTACGTTTAAGTTTTAGCAACCTCACGTGCCCATCGAATAATCGATGAAAATACATTTGTTTGTTCATAGACAAACTTACCTTTGAATTCGTACCAAATACTTGGCATAGGATAGCGTTAGCAATTCTATATTGAAAGACTTGTAAATAAATCAATCAATGAATCAAGATTAGTCTAGCCGAGTGAAAACTGGCATCGACTCTTTCTTTAAAACCATACATGCATCTCATAACTTGAATCATTTGAAAACCTGGCTAACACGAAGGTTAGACAAGCATTTAGAAAAACTTGCCTTCAGCGTATGCTACAGTATAATAACTTTTCCTTTTAGTCTTTACAACCTCTACAACACATAATCACATAACATACCACATTAGGTCATGAATGAACATACATAGTTCCTAAATAATCTTACCCTTCTTCTCAATCTAATCATGTATTAGATTTGTTATTTATTGGTTCCGGCTTTCCGTCGTTCTTTTACATCGTTCTTATCATCTTCTTTCCCTTTTATAACTTAATTGAAATAATTTCATTAACACAACTCAGTTCGAGTTAAACATCCTTCCTTACGGCTTACTAATGTCCTTACATTATTAATCAAAACTTGATCGCCATTGGGAAAGTACCAACGTTGAATACCATTCATGGTTTACTTAATTACCCTTCACGTGCTTCTTTTAAATTATTCTTTCTTTCGACCTCTAATGCATTGCTTAAGGTTATACATCTAAAAGATGTTACATTAAGTTGATTAAGAATTTAATTCAATCTTTCTTCGTTTCTCCTTTCCTTTACAATCAAAACCTTTCTTCTCCATCTACATTCTAGTGCTGGCGCTGCGGCGCCAGCTTTTGTAATGCATTTCACGCTACGGTGTCGCCCATTAGGGCTTGGAGACCGGACTCGGCGCTGTGGCACGAGTCCCTTTATTAATGGTCGCGCTGCGGTGCCAACTAACAGTAGCTGATGCTCACTTTGGCACTGCGGCACAGGTCCTTTAAGCTTGGAGTCGCGCCGCGGCGCGGACTCTGAGCCATAGAAAATTTTGACAGACTTTTTGAATTGTGAGATTCCCGGACTCGTATCTTCTTCGTTATAAGTCTGAATTGGTTCATTCAAGAGCCTACGGTTCACAAATCATGTACTCTACGTGGTCATGCAAGAATTTTATCTATTCGACTTCGTTTTCTAAAAATTCACCTATTAGTCTATTTTTAACGAAAACGATAAACGTTCGTGAACGTTCAACGCTCGTTTCTTTGTTCTAAGTCAGAATTTGGTCATTCTTGAGTCCGAAACTCTATAATGCCAAATAAGACTTGTCTCCATTGAAAACCAACGTTTTCAAGCTCAATATCAAAATTTGACTTCTATTCCGAGAATTTCACGAATTCGACAATTATCGTCCAATCGTGTTAATTCCGGCAAAACTTTGTTACTTAATATTTGTTCTTCGTTCTAAATGGATTCATTCATACATACTAACATCTTGACATACATTCTTCATTAACTTATAAACATCATAAGTTATTACTTGTTCTTGGTGAATTTGTAACTTATGAAAATTTAAATTACTTATGTTTCCATTTCTTATTACTTATGTCTTCTTTCCATATGACTTATTCAACTTATTAACTACAAATTCTCATACTTATGAATTACCATGAATTTAAGTCCATCAATCAATGTTCTCATACTATATTGAAGATACTAACATCATATGACACGCATATAACAAGTTCTTCATGATTCTATCAACTTATTAAAGTTCAAGTTGTTTATTCAACTTATTCGACTTAAGTTCATTCATTAATGACTTATGACATGTTCTTAGCAAACCATCCCACCTTCTCTATCAATCCTATCATAGAAGAGATGAAGATAAAAGGTATGAGTCTTACCCTTGAAGACTATTACTTCACTTCACTTTGGAAAATCTAGCAAAGGTTGAAGTGGCTTATAAGTGCTTATATGGCTTATTCTCTCTACCAAATAAGTTATTTATCTTGAGAGAAGTTGGATGAAATTTGAACAACCAACAAATGAAATGAAGCTTGGTATTTATAGGCAACATAAAGTGAGGGTATTATAGACATTAAGCCATCCCACCTCCTTACTATTCATTACATTATGATTAAGTTAACTTGCTCACCACATAAACTTGGCCATCACAATTACTTAATCATTAAGTATACTTGTTAATCACACATAACCACTTGGCTTGCCCACCACAACACTTGCTCACCACTCTTGTTTCTTTGTCACCAAGATCACCCATGTGATCATGGGTTGCTCCATGGATCCTCCTAATCCATTGGACCTTAGCTTGGGCTTAGATTTTAATTAGATTAGCTTAAGCTTTGGGCTTGCAATTAAACAAACATTGGGCTTGTTTATTACTTTATATGGGACTTAACCATTCTTATATTTGGGCTTTATCAAATCCCATTGGACTTTAATATTTCCTACACAATCCTACAAATTCAATACATTTGGCTTCAAGCCTTATCACGTATAATTTACGTATTAATCTCGTATTCTAACTCGTATACTTATTCAACATATACGATATACCATCATACATACATACTCGTATAATACCTCGTATCATACTCGTATTCATTACCTCGTACAATACCTACGCATTATACGATCATCGCTTTAATTAATTATACGCGTTTAAATTCCTTCTTGAAAGTCACTTTTCCTAAACGTTAGGTTTTTAATCCGCAGGCAAAAAACTGCATTTTTCATAACTGAGATATTATTGGATATTCCATCTCATCTCGATATTCCATCGTTACGTATTTTTCGAAAGTTCAAACATAATTCCCGAGCAGAAATGTGTGAATAGTGTTTTTTGGAAAACATTTCAAAAAGCTTTTATTTTCGTCTTGGAAATTCAAATACTTTAATTCTATCACGTAGCCAAAATACTACGACGTTCTGACTTTTCTAGGTCATAGAACGACCTTCAAATAGCTTACTCCCTTAAATAATCAATTAAATTCATTTAATCCTCGTAATTAAATAAAATTTTAATTCTCCTAAAAATCCGATTTTCTCGAGCGTTACATATCATGTATGAGCATATATAACTAATGAATATCCTATACGCATAACTACATTATGTTAGGATTCGAAAGAGTGTTGATAAGCTATATTTTGGTAAACTACGCTTGAGACAAGTACAAGAACCCTACTCTTTATTGAGCATTACTTGAACTTGTGCTATTATTGATCGTACAAGTAGAACTTTGAAAGTATAATACTTCATAATCTACAAATGAAATTGTTTGCAAATCTTGATTTTCGAACGATAATTGTTCATATATATATTATGAAAAAAAATTGTCTAAGCCATTGCTTCTGCTAGACTATTGATATTTGATCAGAAGCTATCAAAATCAAAATAACTTGGTGTGAACACTTATAACTGAGATAAACAACCCTCTTGGTGTGGGAATTACATATATTGTCGAGGAACCTACGTGCACACATGGAAATGATTAAATGTTATGCATGACATAGGGTACTTAGGCTGATCACTTGTTGTACTCGTTCTGTAGAATTATCAGTTTATTACTGTTAATTTTAGGAGAAGTTCATAGTCCTTAGTGACTACTCAGTATTCATTACTTTGAAATCTTGAATTGATTAACCGTGGAATATTATTGATATTTTCTATCCATAGCGACTATTATTGATAATCATCGATACTTCTTGCTATCTTAAACTATCCTTTTTGTTATACCCTTGAGAAATTTAAAACTACATTGATCACCCTTATTGCTATATTACTTGCTGGGCAAAATTATTGCTCATCCTTGCTTTCTTAAAAACTTTAAGTTAAGGCAGAACATGGCGAACCCTCTGGCAAGGACAAGGGTAAAAAGAAGGCTTTGGAGTAGTTAGTTTCATAGTACTAGGAATGTACTATTATTTTGTTGTAGAAGAACTTATTTACATTAAGCTATGTTTAAATTAAGTTGTATTGTATTAGTAACGGTTGCGAGACTTTGGGACAAGAATAATTATGTTATAACAATGTAATTTATTCTATTATTCCGTTGTGTGAGATTTTGATTTGTTATTAGAGTTAGAACGTGACAAATGAATTTGAGACAAGTATGGTCTAAATTTGGGGGCGTCACATGTTGGTATCAGAGCTGTAGTTATAAATCTTAGGAGCGAAAGTCCTTAGATTATAACTTCGGAGAACATAGAAGATAGAGAGAGATAAAACTCATATAGAGTTTTCATAGAGAAAGACTTAGTGTGTTATGGAATATAATTTCATTATATACAATGAACTTATGTTATTTAACATTCTAATGGAGTTGTTCTTTATTTTGTCTTATGTTGGTGATTATAGGATGACTGGCATGGGAGGACCTAGCCGAGTAGTAGAGGAGGAGCCGCGTGACATACACGTGGTCTATGAGGCATCTTCGATAGCGGAGCCCAAAAAAGTAGTGGCCCATATTGATGAGGATGATGAGGAGGATGAGATGGAGCCATTACCCAAAGAGTCTGATCCAGAGGAGGAGCCTAAGCCCATGGAGGACTTCGACGAGGCTACTTTCGAGGATCGGATGTTTGAGGATTATGAGGAACAGATTCTGGAGTTAGGATGTAGAGTGGAGGAGTTAAAGGCTGAGGCTAGAGAGAGGGAGTTCGAGTTGTAGAAACTGAGGGACGAGGACTGTGACGCCTCAAAATCCAGGTATTTTCCAACCCGATAATTGGTGCTACACGGTTCTACAGTTCACATATTCATTCAAGTGAAATACTTCAAAAGAGTGAAAATGTCTGCTATATATTCCAAAACAATATTACCATTCTCAGGTTCTTTATAACCATTACATGAGTACTTGTCATAATATTAAGTAACTACAACATCTGTACTAATCTATTACAAAGGGAACCTATTGGCTTGCCTTGGCCTTTCCTTTATCTTTATCGGAACCTTCAGTCCGCTCGGTCATAGCTGCATTCATATGGTTCAAGCAAGAATGAGCATAACAAGCTCAGCAAGTATGACAATTTCATTTAACAACAGGCTTGAATCATAAGAATCGTACATCTTCAATAACTGAAACAATAGTTATAAAGTACTGTTGATAATTCAAAATAACACTTTCCTTTTCTTTAAAACATTTCACAATGAGTATCATTTAGTAAAACATCAATTTTGGTCCAAGACCTTGAGCATTTCATTCTTCCTTTGAAAAAGGACAACCCGGCACCAAGACCGTAAGTCCGGTATATCTTACGGGCACGTCTAAGTGATCAGCCTATAGTACTCTATATTGTACAATACTACTTTCTTTGAACGTATGTACGTTTAAGGTTTGGCAACCTCTCGTGCCTGCCGTTTGACGACAAAACATTTATTCATGCATGCTCAGTCTTCTTTTGAAAATCACACCAAAATAATTTGGCAAAACTTAACCACTATGACAATTGTTTGCTAGATTATAAGAAATCCATAAAACATCTTAAGTCTAGCCGAAGGAATTGGCTTCGACTTCATCATACATCAATTCATGCGTAAGGTACATGAATTTACAAAGCTTGTCCAAAGAACTCAGACAAGGATCAAAATACTTGCCTTCAGCGTCTTCTACAGATTAAATACTTTTCGTTTTGAGTCTTTAAAGATTTCTACAATGCATAACCATGTAACATGCCACATTAGGTCATAATCAAGCATGTATGGTTCCTAACGTATCTTAACCTTCTTCTCAATCTAATCATTCATTATATTTGTTACCATTGGTTACGTTCTACAATATTATATTTACGTTCAATTAATTTTTCTTCAATCTTTAGTTATCATTTTCAATGTTATTAACATCCTTAATGATGTTACTTTAGGTTTATTAATGTATTACTTTATCATTAATCAACCAACTTCCTTTTGATCTTTATAAGCTTTCTTCTCTATGAATAACCCAGTGATGGCGCTGCGGCGCCAGCTTCACATACAAGACTCGCGCTGCGACGCACCGTTACAGTACCTTAGTCATGTTCTTGGCGTTGTGGCGCCATTCCTGTATACCCTAGCTGCGTTGCGGTGCTACTTTATAGTGGTTGGGTGTTCAGCTCAGTGCTGCGGCTCTGACCTTACTTCTATGGGTCGCACTGCGGCGCGGACCCTGAGCCTCAGATAGTTACCACAGTTCATTTCTTCTGTGAATTTCCCGGGCTCATAACTTATTCATTTTAAGTCCGAATTGGCTCGTTCAAAAGCCATTAGCTCACAAATCAAATGCTCTACGATGTCATTAGAAAATAATTCATTTTAAACTTTTTTAGCTCAGAATTCACCAATTACTTCGTTATTATAAAAACGTTAAATGTTCGTGAACGTTTAAAGCTCGTTTCTTCGTTCTAAGTTAGAATTTGATCATTTTTGAGTCCACAACTCTAGAATGTCAATTGAGACTATTCTCCATCAAAAACCAACATTTTTGATCTCAATGCTAACTTTTGACTTCCATTCCGAGAATTTAACGATTTCGACGATTATCGTCTAATCTCGTAAATTTCGCCATAACTTCGTTACTTGAGATTTTTACACCGTTCCAAATGGATTTATTCCATTCTCACAACATGTATAATCTAAGCCTACAAATGGTGGTTTTAAACTTGTTCATGAACAACAATGTAATCAAATTTTTCAATTACTTTAAATGGTTTATAGCTTTTATACTATGATTTCACTTTCACATAGTTTATTAAGGTTTCATCCTTTAATAACCATCCTTATCACTCCTTATCAAACATGCTCTACCACTACTCACTTCTTTGACCAATGAAGAGAGGGAGAATCATGGTTTAGGAATCATTACCTTTGTTCTAGCTTTCTTTCTTCTTCTTTCTTGAGTTAGGAAAAAAAATCTAGCTCTTACTTATTTTCTCTCTCAATATAATGTGTTGGTGGAAATTAAACAAGAAAAATAATGATCTAGCAACTCTCTTATTTATAGGAAATCCAAAGTGAGGGTATTAGAGTCCTTTAGGCCCTTCCACCTTCTTAATCCACCACCCCAATCCACCTCCTTACTATTCATCCTTGGTCACTAAGTAAAACCACTTTACTTGGTCACTAAGATGGTGCCATGTGATCCATGGGACCCGTATGGGTTGCCCATGGTTTATCCTTATCCATTGGTACGATCCACGGATCCGATTCTTAATTTGGGCTTTAAGCTTAATAACTTTACTTAATCGTTGGGCTTGCATTTTCCAACATTGGGCCTTAACATTTCCTACACTTGGGCTTGTACCATTCCTACCAAATTCTTACAAGTCCAATACACTTACTTAATACTTATAACGTATTGTCTACGTATTCCTCTCGTAAGCTAACTCGTATACTCATTCATCATATACGATATACCATCATTCACATATACTCATATGATACTTCATATCATACACGAATTCATTGCCTCGTATAATACTTGCTATTATACGATCATAATTTATCAAATCTTACGTTCCTTAGCATTCTCAATTTAAGTACGCATGTGAAAAATTGTGTTTGTCATAACTGAAATATTATTACATATTCCATCCTCCCTTAATATTATATCATTACGTATTTCTCGAAAGTTCAAAAATAAATCCCGAGCAGAAATCCATAAATAGTATTTTTTAGAAAATTTCTCGGAAATCGTTTATTTTTATCTTAGAAATTGAAACCCTATAATTCCTTCACATAGCCAGAATACTACGACATTCCAATATATTTAGGTTATAAAACAACCTTCATCTTACTAACACATAATAATAACATATAATATAATTTTATTCAATATTTAATCAAATATAATTATTTTACAATTTATCTGAATTTCTCAGTCGTTACATCCTTCCCCCTTTATAAGGATTCTGTCCCCAAAATCTCGTCTTATATTAAACAAAAAGCTGAGGGTAATTCTTCTTTATCGTTTCTTCAAGTTCCCACGTTGCTTCTTCGGCATCGTGGTTCTTCCATTACACCCTTACTGAAGGTATAACTTTGTTCCTCAGAACTTGCTCTTTTCTATCAATGATTTGAATTGGCATTTCTTCGTACGTCAAGTCCTTCTCGATGTGAATAGGTTCATATTATATCACGTGCTTATAATCTGGCTTATAAGGACGTAAAACAGATACATGAAATACATTATGTATTCATTCTAGGTCTGGAGGTAATGCTACCATGTAGGCTACCTCTCCTACCCTTTTTTAATAATTTGAAAGGTCCTATAAATCTTGGACTTAACTTTCCCTTCTTTCCAAAGCGTATCTTTCCTTTCCAGGGAGATACCTTCAGAAATGCATACAAGCCTACTTCCAATTCTCTATTCACTCGATGCGAATCCACATATTTCTTTTATCTGTCTTGCGCTGCTACAAGACGCATCCGTATCAGCTTCACTATATCCACTGTCTGCTGCACCAATTCAGGTCCTAGCATTCGGCGTTCTCCCACTTCATCCCAACACAATGGTGTTATGCACTTCCTTCCATATAGAGGTTCGTAAGGCGGCATGCCCATACTCGTATGATAATTGATGTTATAAGCAAAAACTACTAACGGTAGATGATCATTCCAACTACCTTTGAAATCCATGACGCAAGATCTTAGCATATCTTCTAGCATCTGAATTATCCTCTCGCTCTGTCCATCAGTTTGTGGATGATATGCCGTACTTAACTTCAGTTGCGTTCCCATCTGTTCTTGTAGACTCCTCCAAAAGCTCGACGTGAATTGTGGATCACGATCTGACACAATCGAAACTGGTACTCCATGTCTGGAAATGACTTTCTTAACATAAAGTTTGGCTAACTGGTCTAAGTTATTCTTAACCCTTATTGGCAAAAAGTGAGCCAACTTCGTCAACCGGTCCACTATTACCCAAATCGCATCATACCCCTTCTAAGTAATTGGAAGTCCCACCACAAAGTCCATCGTGATATACTCCCACTTCCACTCCAGAATCTCCAATGACTGTAACAAGCCACTTGGTCTTTGATGTTCGGCCTTAACTTTTTGACAAGTTAAGCACCTACTCACGTATTCTGCTATTTCCCTCTTCATGTTCGGCCACCAAAAACTCTGTCGAAGGTCTTGATACATCTTAGTACTACCAGGATGAATCGAATACCTCAAACTATGAGCTTCGTGTAACATTTGCTCCTTTAATTCCATCTCATTCGGAACCCAAATTCTTCCTTTAAATCTTAATAATTCATCATTATCAAGCTTGTACTTTAATTCTTTTTCCACGGTTAGCCGCTTCTTCATCTAGTCACACTCCTTATTTCTGAGTTGTACCTCCCTGACTCTCTCTAAAATAGTAGATTGAATCTCTGCTGTAAACAGTCTCTGTCCTGACTCACTCGGTAACTTCACCTCCAACTCCATCCTAGCCATCTCTGTTATTAAGTTTGAGCCGTTAACATAGACAACTTTTCCTGACCCTTCCTACTAAAGGCATCGACCTCTACATTGGCTTTTTCGGGGTGATACAGGATTTCACAGTCATAATCCTTTATCAACTCTAGCCATCTCCTTTGTCTCATATTCAACTCCTTCTGTGTAAAGATATATTTTAGACTCTTATGGTCCGTGTATATCTCGCATTTCTCCCCGTATAAGTAATGCCTCCATAACTTCAAGGCAAACACTACCGCAGCCAGTTCAAGATCATGAGTAGGATAAACTTTCTCATAATCCTTCAACTACCGTGATGCATACGCAATGACATTGCCATGCTACATGAGCACACAACCAAGTCCTCTATGCGAAGCATCGTTATAAACAACAAAATTTCCTGTATCATCGAGTAAAGACAATACAGGGGCTTCACTTAACCTTTTCTTCAGTTCTTAAAAATTATCTTCACACTTCTCCGTCCACATGTATTTTCACCATTTTTGTTGTCCAGTTAGTCAACGGCGTAGCAATCTTCAAAAAATCTTGGATAAATCTCTGATAGTATCCCGCTAACCCTAGGAAACTCCGTACTTCAGTCGACATTTTCAGCTGTTCCCAACACATCACGTCTTCCACCTTCGCTGGGTCTACGGAAATCCCCTCGGTCGATAACATGACCCAAAACCCTTTCCAGCCAAAATTCAAACTTAGTAAATTTCGCATACAACTTCTCCTTCCTTAGTGTCTCCAGCACTACTCTTAGGTGTTCAGCATGATCTTCTGGCGTCTTAGAATGGACTAGAATATCATCGATAAACACAACGACAAGCTTGTACAAGTATTGTTTGAACACTCTGTTCATCATATCAACAAATGCAGCTGGTGCATTAGTTAACCGAAATGACATAACCAGAAACTCGTAATGGCTGTAACGAGTCCTGAATGCTGTCTTAGGTACATCCTCACTACTAACCTTCAACTGATGATACCCCGTTCACAAATCTATTTTAGAAAAATATTGTGCCCCTTTCAACTAATTAAAAAGATCATCGATCCTGGGCAATGGGTATTTATTCTTTATCGTTAACTTGTTCAACGTTCGATAGTCGATACAAATTCTTAATGATCCGTCCTTTTTCACAAACAATACCGGTGCTCCCTACGTTGAAACACTCGGTTGAATGTACTTTCTATCCAACAGTTCTTGCAATTGTACCATCAATTCCTTCATCTCCACTGGCACCATATGGTATGGTGCCTTGGAAACTGGTGCCGCTCCTAGCACAATATCTATCACAAATTCGGTCTCCCTATCCGGTGGAAGACCCGATAATTCACTTGGAAATACATCCATGAATTCTTTCACTATAGGTATTTGTTCCATCATTTCTCCCACTCTCTGGGTATCAACAACATGGCACAAATAACCCACACATCCCTTCCTTAGCAATTTCCTAGTTTGTGTCATAGTAAGACAACACGAACGTCCCGACGATTTATTACCGTAAAATACTACGCTTGGTTGTCTCAACGTTCTAATGTTTACACATTTCTTTCGGCAATCTATTATTGCCCCATGGTTAATCAACCAATCCATCCCGAAAATTTCATTGAATTCTACCAACTTTATCGGTATCAAATCTACCGATAACTTACAACCTCGTATATCTACACAACAACTCCTATAAATATTTTTAACAGGAATTATTTCTTCGTTCGCTACCTTGATATTCAATGGTACAGGCAATCTTTTGGGAAGTAATCCTAATCGTCTAGCAAAATCACATGCTACGAAAGAACAAGTAGCACCCGAATCAAAAAACACATAAGCATTTATGTCGTTGATCGGGATAATACCTATAACTACATCCCCTGATGCAACCGCATCTTGAACCGACATGTTAAAGGTACGAGCCATCGACCTACCCGTCGGTGTTGGACTACCAATAGCTAACTTACCGCTATTAGCGCCCTTATTCCCATTCGTCCCCTTCTTTGGGCAATTCTTCGCCATGTGATCGGTTAATCCATACACAAAGCATCCATAGTTCTTCTTCGAATTTGGACAATTAGGCAAAATGTGCCCTTCCTGTCCACAGTTGTAGCATACAACCTTACCCTTGAGACTGACTCCTAAGTGAGTCTTCCCACAATTCTTGCACGCCTCTATCCTTCTCTTAGGATCCCCTTGCTTTGCTTCGGTATTCCCAGAGTTAAATCCTTTCCTCTTCTGCCCTTCACCACTACCACTGGCTCCCTCAACTTTTACTCCTCCATCTAACTTCCCTTTGTTCTTCTTCTCTTTGTGGTATTGGCTTAAAGCCTCATTACCACCTTCGGTAATTATTTCCTTCTCCAGTATAGTCCCAAAAGAGTTACTTTGGAACACAGATATCTGGCTATAGAGCCAGGGTTTCAAGCCCTGCTCAAACCTTCTAGCCTTCCTCACCACCGTGTCTACTTGGCGTGGAGAAAACCTTGCTAGTTCATTGAACTTGGCAGTGTATTGGGGAACCATCATTTTCCCTTGTTTCAACTGTGACAACCCGAGAATTTAGATAATTATTAAAATCCTAAAATGATGGATTAAAGGTTATAAGATTAACCTAGACAGAAAATAAGTGTATGGAATTGACGTTTCTGTGAAGGAATTTTAAGGATTTTAAAATTTTTAAGAAGAACCTATTTGGTTTCTTAATTGAATGAGAATAAAGAAATATGGGTTACAAAATTTCAAAACCCTAGAAATAAATTAATATGTACTTGAAGAAATATCGAGAATAAGGTATTATGATACCTGTAAATTCAATATGAACTGAATAGTCTAAGAAATGTTATATAAGTACATATGGAAAATTTTATTAAGGAGATAAGATTTCGCATGAAGAAATGTTATAAGGTTAAACGAAGATGAGTATATGTATAGAAATATATATACTTAGTAAGGTGCTATATATATTTTAGCAAGAGGAATGATGAATTAAGTTATTGATATAAGGATCAAGATAAAACTATGTTAGTAATTAACATAGCTTGAACGTTAGCCTTGAATGGCAAATAAAAATTTGAATAAGTATAAAGTCGTTAGTTAATACGATTAGCAATAAGAAAGGAGTAATTTAAAACTCAAAATTTGAGTTAGAGATAGAATTTTGAAGCATGGACTGATCGGTTACGTCCGCAACGTCAAGATTAGTCAGAATGGACAGTAAACACAAAATGTGTAAATGTTGACTTTTGGTCAAAGTCAACAGTTGACTTTTTATGGAGAAAAGTCAAAATTAGAGTGAGAAGTGAAATATGTTATATGGATAATGATATAATATTTAATATTATACCAAATGATGTGAAGTTAAAATATGAGATGAGATCCAATATGTAGATATGAATATTGGTATCAAAGTAGTTAGTAAATTAAATTCATATTTGAATAAATGATTGAATATATTAAATTATATATTTATTATATAAATAAATTGTTTGAAAACAATTTATGGAGAGGAGGAGGAAATTAAATTTAAGTATACAATATGAATTGTATAACTTGAATAAGTTATTTAAATTATGTATGAGAATTAAATTACCTAAATGGTTATTGTTATTTGGTGGTCCTTGTAATTAAATATATACTAGTGACCTAATCTAAGAGAATTGTGGAGCATGACATAATTTATTTAATGATTATGTGAGTAAGTGAATACGAATATTATGTGATGGCAAATAAAAGAAATTAGCATGATCCTAATTATATATTAGGAATGAAGAATTAAATAACTTAAGGGTTATGAGATGAGAGAATACTAGTATTTATAATATATACTAGTTCTAAGAGATTTATTTTATATATCTCAAATAATTAGTTTTATAACCAACTCTAATTGGGTTATGAAATTAAAATTGCATGAGTAAAGAATTTATTTTCTAGAGTGAGAAATAAAAACCCTAATTAAATAATTAGGGTAAAATAGTATTAAAAGTAATGGACTATAATAATATCATAGCCCAATAATTTATTTAGAGTCCAAGAGAATTAAATTTAATGGACTAAGGAAATTATATTATTTAAACAAGTCCAATTAATTATTAAGCATGTGACTTGTAGATAAAGTGACTAAGGGTGATTAAATTATTTAATCTAGCCCAATATATTATGTATATGACAAGTATTATATTGACCCAATTTAATTAGGGTTGAAAGCCCAAGTTAGTTTTTGTGAGTAAGTAAAACAATTAAATTTGTTAGCTCTATGGGATTAATTAAAGGCCCAAACTAAGCCCACTTGTGGGAGAGCAATAAAATTTAAATTATATTAAGTTAAGAGATATATTTTTATTATCTCAAGTTATTAAATTTTATAACTTAATTAAAACAAGTTTAATTGGGTTATAGAATTTAATATGCTAGAATGAGGAATTAAATTCTAAATGTTTAGAATGGATACCCTAATTAAATATTTAGGGTGGGATTAGATAAAAAAAAAGATTGGACTATGTTAGTTTTATATGGCTCAAGAAATTACATTTTTGGTGGAAGCCCAAATTTATTTATTTTTTTTGTTGGTAAGCAAAATAATAAAAATACAAGCCCAATAGAAATTAATTAATAAGTGGCCCAATTTTTTGATCCACTTAAGGAGGGCCTATCTAGTCATTTGTTAAGTAATTAACAATTAAAATAAAATGAGGATTTAGAAGATAATGATAAAGAGAAAAAGAATAAAAAGAAAGATAAGAAAGAGAGAGAAAGAGATCGGGAAAAGGAAGAGAAGAACGAGAGGGAGAGAAGGGGAGAGGGGCGGCAGCCCTTGTAGGAAGAAGATAGAGAAAAGTCTCCATGGAAGAAGAGGAGAAGAAGATGAAGAGGAAGAAGAAATATAAAAAGGTATAAAACTATTTTTCTTCCTAAGTTTTATTCTCTTTCTTTTTGTAATTTGATAAAAGGGGGGTTTTGTTTTGGATGTGCAAACCCCTATGATCTAAGTGTTTTCCATAGGTTCAAGTATGGATTTACCCAATTTGGGTGTTGATTTGGTTGGAAACCAAAAGAAAAGAAAAAGTAATTTTTTTCTAGTTTAGAAATCCTAAATTTCTACTTACTTTGAAAATCCACCGTTTTAAATCTATAACTCCTTTTTACGATCCGTCAAAGAGGGGTGCTAGATATATGTGTTTACTAGTTTACCCAAGTGGTAGAACTCAAAAATCACGTTTCTAAAAGTCGTCGTGTGAATTTTTGTTAAAACAGTCCCGATTTTTAGGTACTGTTTTGGACCAGTCAAAAAACGGGGGCATTTTCGTCCAATTTTTGTGCTTTAAAAATTCTGGGCTTCTAATATGTTCTAGTACACTGAATAAGCTTTCCATAGACTCCAGAACGGACTAATTCCGACTCCGGATGAGGTAGTTATGACGTTCGGAAGAAGCATAATCAAAACTGTCCAACTAAATCCCGAACAGTCTCCGTTTTCAAAATTTTTGGACTGATGTGTTCGGATTTTGGAAAAACATCCTTAGATAGAAGTTGTAGCCCTGGAAGTTAGCTTCGCGTGGGCCCAAGAATCGCTCAAAAATGTTTTAAAACGCGAGAGTTATGACTGTTTTAGCAAAGGACTCCAAAACTGTTTTTGGCCAAAAAGTTGCTGCCCAAATTTTTGCGAGGGCTGTTTTGGCAACTTAGTTTATGTAATAAATTCTGACCTTTTGGGACATGAAAATATATGATATCAAGTACCTTGTGTCCAAAAATGAGCTCATTCCGAGTTAAAATGAGCAAGTTATGACCATTTCAATTTCTGTGATTTTCCGACGAAAATCGCTATAACCGGAGTTCTATAACTCCGATGGCCACGAAATTTAAACTGGAGTGTCACGTTAACATGTATAAAATTGTGCCAAGAGATGGGAATTTCTGGAGTTAAGCACGAGGTAGCTAATTTCTTAAGGAATTAACTAAAAATGATTTTTGAAAAATACCAAAAGAAGTTGGAAAATTTTGGAAAAATACTTTTTGTGTATGAAATATGTGTATACATGTTTGTACAAAGGATAGAAAAATAATAAGTTGATTTGGTATTTTCGTGTACGGATATGAAATCCAGCTTGTTGGATTGAAAAATCTGTTGAATCCAGCTTGCTGGATTGAAAAGAAGTTTACTGAATTGAAAATATATTGAATCCAGCTTGCTGGATTGCAATCTATTTGCTGGATTTGTAATCCAGTGTGCTGGATTGCAGTTTGGTTTGCTGGATTGGAAATTTGTTGAATCCAGGTTGCTGGATTCTGTATTCAGTCTGCTGGATTGGCAATTTGGTTATTAAATTTAAAATCCAGGTTGTTGGATTAGTATTTGACTTATTAGAGTATAAAGAAGAACTTATAATGTATAAGATTAAGTGTTTAATCATAATGAATATGATACAGTGATTGAAGAATTATCCAAGAATGATAATAATACCGATGTGTTAGGGTGTTATCTAATATTTGATTAAGTGTTAGATAATCTATTGACAAAGTAATTGTATTATGATACAAAGTAGAATATGCTGATTGAAAGACCAATCTTATTATTAATGATAGGTCTTACCAAAAGAAGTTAACTTAAACTGTGTAGCAGTAGTCAACGAATCAGGCAAGTTTCCTAACTCAAACTTGAGTTGTATATTCAAAGCATGTTAGTGAATGATTATTGTTGATTATTCACGTCTACACTGATTATTGATTCGCACTTGGTGCATGTTGCATATGTTCATCAGGTATGAAAGGCTGATCACCTTCATTACCATAAGGTTCAGTTAAATTGTTTATGGTCATTGTTGACCTTCAAACATTATTGATTCAGTCATGAAATTATTGAAACTTGATTCATGTTATTTCACAATTATTATATTGTTGAAAACTTGAAAGCTTATTCATTCTTTTCAATCATGATATATCTTTATTGAATTTAAACTTGCTGGGCAAATTTGATGCTCACCCTTGCTATATCATGATAAAATTTTCAGATTAAGATGAAAGCTCGAGTAAAGTCAAAGGCAAAGTCAAAGTGCAAGATTAAATTACATTGCAGTTAGATCTATTAAATTTTTTGACGAAAATAGTATTGTAAATCTTCTAAGATATTGAAGGTATGTATTAAGTTAAGGTTGTAGACCTTGGGATTGATGTGTAAAAGTTTAATGTATAAACAATTTATGTTTATATCTTCCGCAATAGTTATAGAAATAGTATACCAGATCCTTGGTGATTAGGACCGGGATCTGGGGATGTTACAGTTGGTATCAGAGCCGTAGGTTATAAACCTTAGGTAGGTGTACCTTAGGATATAACCGCGGAGAGGTGATAAGTAATAAACTCGAATAGAGTTTAAGCGATAAGAGATGAATTTTTGGAAATTCATTATTAAGTAAAGAGAAAGATAATTAAGATTCAAAGAAGAATCTTGAAGAGCTATAAGGATAAGAATCCGGAGTTACCTAACTCCAGTAATAGAGATGAAAAGTGATAATAAATAGACTATGTCTATAAGATGAGAAGTGTTAATAAAATCATAATATAATATGATTAAAGAGATGAATAAGAAGATCGTAAAATAAAACGATTGTAAGTATAAGGAGAAATGATTACGAAATAAGATCACGACGTGATCAGATTAAATCGTTGAATAACATGAGATATGTTAAGTGATTGGAATGATATAGCTTGACGCTATAAAGAGAATGTACTATGAAATAGTACAATGTAAACTCAGAAAAGAGTGGTAAATGTTAAAGATGCGGATTAAAGAAAATTCGTATTAAGAAAAGAGAATGTAAGAATGGTTTGGATTTCAATTGAGGACTCATGTCAGCAGCTGAGTTGTATGATTCCTTGTATGGGCGGGGAATTTGTACTTGGTTTTAGAATCACTTAGCCTCCTGGTCGATATAGTGGTTAGGTTGACCAATTCTTTGTATGGGCAGGGAATTGTTCGATTAGCTTCCTATATTGATTAGTGGTCGAGTTTGATTTGACAACCACTTAGTTTCTGGTATTGATAATCATTGGAACCTAATGTCGCGCTATTTGCTATATGCATGTGTATAAGGTGATTCTTTTCTCATGTGTATAACGAATAGGTAGAGAATATAAGGTTAAGTACGAGTTCTTAAAACTCATACTTATGGTACGTTCGTGACTCATAATTATATGAAATGTTTATGAACCCCTCAGCGAATGGACGCCAAAGGTCTGACTAGCACAAGTTCTTAAACTCATATGATTGTGGAAAGTTCCTGAACTCATAATGTATGGTAAGTTTGACGAACTGGTATAGTTATGTTGAGATTGGAGCATTGAAGATGATAGAAATAGATAGACTTATTAAGAAATGGATCGGTAGAGAAATTGAAGTTGATGGTGGAAGCATAGGTATTCCAAATCTTCTAGCTATGCTAGACTTCAAAGTTTTTGACATCAAGCTAAATACGCACTATGTGCCTTTTTGAAAATGAATTTTTATTCTCAACTCCTGGTGACCCTTGTGTATGCATGGACTTTGGGCCATCTACACCTCGTTACCTGTTGAGACGATAAAACAGATTTGTAATGATTTTTAAACGGTTTAAAGAAGAGTCTATGCTAATTGATTCGGCTAGACAAAAATGATTTGAGATGTCAAAATGTATTTTATATATCATCAATGTATCATGGAACCTGATGCAAGATGATAAAAATGATGGAGTTATCAATGCAGAATTACTTAGTGTCGGATGTGATCTAAAGATCGTCAGCCCACTATGGTATGATGTAGTATGACAAAGTCACACAATGACGGAATCCTCAAACGTACTATAAATACAGTGCGGTATCATGACGTCATAAAATGATTTTAAGAATTTTAAAGATAATTTATTGCCAACTGAATTTGGCTAGAAATGTTTCGATTGAAATTCGAATGATTGATATGCGTCTAAGCTATTTGATTCAGCTAGACAAATGTTTATGAAATTCAATGTATTCTTTGAAAGCTTATGCCAAACTAAATTGTTTTGGTGCGGAATCTTATGATGAGTCTGAGGTGAATAACCCTAAAAATGGGGATATACTAATGAGATAAAATATTCCAATCTAAGAACGCATATAGTCGTTCCGATTACTAAGGTACAACAGACTGATCCTCTAAAGTACCCGCATCGGTAGTTTACCTTCTTTGTGATTGTAAACATACCAAATATAAAATATTTCAGAGGTAGAGTACCTTTCTTTCTTAATTGAAAGAGGTAGCAGGTAGAAATACCCTAAACCTCAAAGTTCATGATTTTATGATCCCTCAGACAGATATAAAAATATTTTAAACTCCTCAGAGTAATGTTGGGGTAGTATGTGATTATGGATATGAATAGTGTGAACTCGTTGAGTACGATTAGAATCTGAGATGATTGAATAAAGGTTATTATGACAACCTAGTTTTGCTGAATGTTTAGAAGATGTAAACTCCTAATGAGTAGTTATGGTGAAATGTGATAATAGATGAGAAATCCTCAAAGGAGGAAATTGTAAAGGTTAAGTTAAAAACCTAGTTTTGATCAAGAGAATAAGCAGAGATTAGTATGCTTTAATTTCGGGGACGAAATTCTTAGAAGAAGGGGTGAATGTGACAACCCGAGAATTTAGATAATTATTAAAATCCTAAAATGATGGATTAAAGGTTATAAGATTAACCTAGACAGAAAATAAGTGTATGGAATTGACGTTTCTGTGAAGGAATTTTAAGGATTTCAAAATTTTTAAGAAGAACCTATTTGGTTTCTTAATTGAATGAGAATAAAGAAATATGGGTTACAAAATTTCAAAACCCTAGAAATAAATTAATATGTACTTGAAGAAATATCGAGAATAAGGTATTACGATACCTGTAAATTCAATATGAACTGAATAGTCTAAGAAATGTTATATAAGTACATATGGAAAATTTTATTAAGGAGATAAGATTTCGCATGAAGAAATGTTATAAGGTTAAACGAAGATGAGTATATGTATAGAAATATATATACTTAGTAAGGTGCTATATATATTTTAGCAAGAGGAATGATGAATTAAGTTATTGATATAAGGATCAAGATAAAACTATGTTAGTAATTAACATAGCTTGAACGTTGGCCTTGAATGGCAAATAAGAATTTGAATAAGTATAAAGTTGTAAGACCCCAAATTATTAATAAATAAAATTTAAATTCCCTCTATTTATTATTTTGAAATAGTAAGTGTTAAATTGATTAATGAGGTTAGTTATGGGTAAAATGCGTAAATATTTCAAATAAGCAGGTGGTTATAAAATACTCATTGTTGTCGGGGAATATTCGTTTGGTCATAGGAATATTCTTCCTGTCGGGGAATATTCGTACGACGGCGCAGTCTTTTGTGGGCCCCATAACGGAAAGCGATTGGATGAAGAAAACGACAAGTATATGTTGTTTATTAATAACGGCGTAATTGTTACCGTTAATACTGTTGGAATACCCGGTAGTTAAAACACAGTAATACGCGTTGTTACACAGTAGCACACTGGTTGCACCAATTATTGATTCTTACGTAAGAAGGCACTACTCAATAATGGTTACAGTAATTACTGTTCAGTATTTTATTTTATTGATTTAATAATTGCTGCGTTGATATTTTATATTACCGTTGTTTCAATAATTGTCACTACACAGTATTTCCCATTATCAGATCAATAATTCATATTGTTTGAATAATATTATTATATAACATTATTGGCAATATCTAGAAAGTTCTGTCTAAGGAGAGGTTTGGTCATCTAATTGCGCGCCAGTAAGGAGAAATCCTTATTGGAAAGCCCCTCTTTCCTGGGAACGGCCTGGTTGTCATAAATGTGATTCTGTAATATTATTTATGAATAATTAATTATTGATTCATATGATAAAGAAATATTTATTTTATGTGGATATAAATGATGGATATATTTATTTTTATGTGGATAAAAATGAAAGAATTAAAGCTGAGGTATTTTATCAGTATTTTGTCAATGTGGAGGTATTAAAAATCATCCGTTTGTAGATTTCGGATATTTTTGGTTTGGAATTTGGAAAAACTTAAAGCTACAAAGTTGTAGAGAATTCGATTTCAGTTAGAATGGACATAAAATTCGTATTTTTCTGATAAACGGTCTATTTTCTATGAATTACTGAAGTTTCGAAAAATAAAATAATTTTTATTAAATTGCGGGACCCACTTTTTGGTTGGTGGATTAAACATGTGGGCTGCTGGGATGAATTTCAGAATTGGCATGCCTTGATAAGTCTTGGTCTTGGCATGCGTAAGGAAAATAAGAAAATATTAATTTATTATTTTAGTCTCCTTTGGCGTTCTAGCATTTTCCTATAAATAGAGGGCTAAGTTAGAATTGAAAATCATACCAGAAACAAAGTTTTCTCTTTTTCTCTCTCTATATTATCGAGCGTATTCTTGTGAGTATACTTTGAGTGTTGCTATACGGTGCGAGTTTCTGTCAGCACTATACCCGAAATTCAGTCAGAAGTACGATTATTTTGAGGTAAGGGATGTTATTTTATTCGAAAATGATATTATTTCTTCAATATCATTATGCCGAAATATTGGTTGGAAATTTTTATCAAATTTGAAACTTTTCACGTCGGGGTTACTATTCACGAGTTACTATTCACGAGTTACTATTCACCGAAAAATAAAATTTTCTTCTTTTCGTCCAAAATATCTGTTCTGGGTACTAGCTTTGATTGTATCCATGTTTTGATCATTCTTGAATTCTACTTCACTAAAAATAATTATAAGGTATTTTTGGACATGGATAAATCGAAATACGAATCCTTAATATTGTTATTTTGTTTCACTGGATTCGTTTTCTTTAAGATATTTTTCATCATCCTCAGTCCTAAATGATACTGAATATCTTTGGCCCGTAGTGCAAAGATGAATGATTAACTGATGAATATCTTTGGCCCGTAGTGCAAAGATGAACAGGTGTTGAGATGAACATGACCGACCAGTGATACAAGTGAATATCTTTGGCCTGTAGTGCAAAGATGAATATTTGATTAAAGATGGTTATTGATTGTTGTTACAGGGATAAAATATTGATGATGGACTTTTAAATCTTAGAAGATAGTAGAACTCATTCTCTACTTGACTCTTCTAATGGTTTGCTGTTTCCGCTGCAGTTATTGATTTAAAACTTGTTGTCTATTGTATTCTATTAGATTTTTTTTCCTGTTGAAGACTAACGATAATTTGTTCTGTATTATCTTAGTCATAATGTTCTTTACTGGGCTAGTTGAGCTCACCCTTTTCCTTTTTGTTCCATTTTTCTCAGGAGGCGAGAATGTAGCGAGTACTAGTCGGGGTATGGAATGATGGTTCTAGAAGTTATTTTAGTAGTCCTCACCATTTTTGTGAAATAATGTTTCAATAATTGTAATGAGGACTTATTTGAGTGTGGATATTGTCTAAATGACAATATTTGTATTTAAACTCACAGTTCTTGTGTTGTAATAATAAAGATGTAGTTGTTTCTGTACCATGTATTTTGGCGACTCAGAATGGGTGTTGTATACCTATTTTGGGGACGTCACAGTTGGTATCAGAGCTTAGGGATATGATCTCTGGCGGAGATCGGAGAATAGAACTAGGAGGGGAGAGACGAATAAATCCTTCGCTAGTGTGTCCTACCTAAGCTTACTTATTGGTCAGTCATAATATAGGGGTATTATGTGATTTGTTAATTTATTTAATTAACCCTTGTTTTATGGCAGTATTTAAGAATGGCTGCTGAGAACGTTAACAATGGAGTGTATGAGACTGTGGAACAACCTTTAGTCACAAACCAGGAGAACGTGCAACAGGAAGGCAATATTCCTCCTGTAAACAACACTACCGAGCAAACGATGAACGATGGAATGTTTAGAAGCTTTTTGCAGTTCATGCAAAATCAGACGAGGGAGACTCGTGTACAAAATACGGGTGGAAATAATGACAACACGCGGTCTGTCACAGCCAAGCAGTTCAAGGAGTTGGGACCACCAGAATTTAAGGGAAAGCCGGATCCGATCATGGCGGAAACATGGGTCAAGCAAATTACCAAGATATTCAATGTCTTGGGATGCACGGAGGAGCAGAAGGTTCCATTCGCTACCTTTATGTTCCGCGGTGAGGCAGACTACTGGTGGGAGTCTGTGAAGCGTACCCAGCCTGACGCACTCAATATGTCCTGGGAAACGTTTCAGAAACTGTTTAATGACAAGTACTTCCCTGAAAGTATTCGCCATATGAAGGAGGTGGAGTTTATCAGACTGGAACAAAACAACATGACGGTGTCCCAGTACGAGGCGAAGTTTGCAGAGTTATCCAGGTTTGCACCTCATTTGGTAGAAAATGAGGAACGTATGACGCGGATGTTTCTGAGAGGTTTAAAACCTGAGATTCGTCAATACCTTATCTCTCATAAATTTTCTCTGTATTCAGACGTTGTCAACAGGGCCCAATTATTAGAGAGAGATAATGAGTATACTCAACCGAGGGACCACAACCAGGGTCATACCGGTGACAGCAATCATCAGAGCGATGATAACCAACGAGGAGGGAAAAATACGAACAAAGGCGGTAACCACTCGGGTAGTCATCGTGGCCATGATAATAGGAGAGGTGAGTCAAGTGAAAATTTCAGAAAGAGGAGATTCAACAATGACGGGAAGACATCAGCAGCAGCACTAACAACAAATTTTAGGGGAGGAGAACGACCGCCAGTTAGATGTTACAAATGCGGGAAAGAGGGACATATCAGCCCAAACTGTCCACAACAATCCAAGGTGTGTTACAACTGTGGGAAGGAAGGCCACATCGCTCGAGATTGTACTATAGCGAAATCAAGTTCAGCGGGAGTGGTGATTCCAAGGGCTGTCCCGGATAAGGCGAAATCAGCAGTTCCTGGAAGAGCGTTTGTCGTAACTGGCCAAAACGTGAGGAACCCGAACGAGGTGATTACGGGTAAGCTAATCTTGAATTCTTACGAAGTTTATACCTTACTAGATACCGGTTCTACCCATTCTTTTATCTCTCCTGCTTGTGCTCAACGTTTAAACTTGACTCCGGGGAAATTGGACTTTGACTTATCTGTTGAAACTCCGTTAGGTGAAACCTTTGTTACATCTACAGTTTATAAATCTTGCATGATCCAAGTTGGCACAATCACATTACCTATTGATCTTATCTCTTTAAAGATACTTGCTTTTGATGTGATTTTAGGAATTGATTGGTTAACCACTCATCATGCTAAAATTGATTGTTTTCGTAAGGTTGTTAGTTTTCATATTCCTAACCAACCTGTTGTACGAATTCAAACAACTAAGCCATTAAAATCAATCACTGTTATATCAAGCCATAAAGCCATTCGTTTATTAAAAAACGGATGTCAAGCTTTCTTAGCCCATGTTATGGATTTGAATAAAGACACGTCAAATTTGAATAATATTCCTGTTGTTATTGACTTTCCTGACGTATTTCCTGAAGAACTTCCCGGTCTACCCCCGGAACGAGAAATTGAATTCTTTATTGATCTTGAACCTGGTACAAAGCCCATTTCTAAAACCCCATATCGAATGGCTCCTATTGAACTTCAGGAGTTAAAGGTCCAACTACAAGAGTTGTTGGACATCGGTTTCATTCGTCCTAGTACATCTCCTTGGGGTGCTCCTGTTTTATTTGTAAAGAAGAAAGACGGGAGTATGCGACTTTGTATTGATTACCGGGAATTAAACCATGTCACTATTAAGAATAGGTATCCGCTACCTCGTATTGATGACCTGTTTGACCAGTTACAAGGAGCACAATTCTTTTCAAAGATCGATCTTCGTTCTGGATATCATCAGCTGAAGGTTAAAACTGAGGATATTCCAAAGACTGCCTTCAGAACTCGGTACGGGCATTATGAATTCCTAGTCATGTCTTTTGGATTGACTAATGCTCCTGCGGCTTTCATGGATATGATGAACCGGGTATTCAAGGATTATTTGGATCAGTTCGTTGTTGTCTTTATTGATGACATCCTCATATATTCCAAAAGCCGTGAAGATCATGAGCATCATTTGAAGCTGGTACTCCAAAGGCTGCGTGAAAATAAGTTATATGCCAAGCTGAAGAAATGCGAGTTCTGGCTTGAGGAAGTAGCATTCCTTGGGCACGTGGTGTCAAAACATGGAGTATCTGTTGACCCGGCGAAGATTGAAGCAATACAAAGTTGGGAGCAACCAAAGACGGTGACCGAAGTACGTAGCTTTCTAGGCTTAGCTGGCTATTATCGAAGATTCGTGGAAGGGTTTTCTCGAATCGCTACCCCGTTAACTCAGCTGACTCGGAAAGATGTCAAATTCGTATGGAGCGAGGAATGCGAGAAGAGTTTTCAAGAGCTTAAGAGGAGACTCATTTCGGCACCTGTTCTGACAATACCATCTGGTTCGGATGGATTTGTTATCTACAGCGATGCTTCAAGCAAAGGGTTAGGATGTGTTCTCATGCAACATGGGAAAGTCATAGCCTATGCCTCGCGACAACTCAAAGAATATGAGAGGAATTATCCTACTCATGATTTGGAGTTGGCAGCAGTAGTTTTCGCGTTGAAGATCTGGAGACACTACCTGTATGGGGAGAAAGTGGAGATCTATACAGATCATAAAAGCCTCAAATATTTCTTCACCCAAAAAGAACTCAACATGCGGCAGCGACGTTGGCTCGAGCTGTTAAAAGATTACGATCATACCATCCAATATCATCCTGGAAAAGCAAACGTAGTAGCTGACGCATTGAGTAGAAGATCATATGCGGGTACGAGTGCAATGTTGTTAACACAAAGGCCCATTTTGTATGACTTGCAAAGGATGGAGATAGAGATGAAGGCTCCAAGTACCCACATGATGATATCAAATATACGAGTAGAACCGACTTTAATCGATAAAGTTAAAGCTGCTCAAGCTACGGATATAGAGCTGATGCATATGAAGAAGAAAGTGCAAGAAGGTTCTATTCCAGAAGCAAGAATAGATGAAGAAGGAATACTTCGAGTCCACTCCAGACTTTGTGTTCCTAACGATTCTGATTTGAAGTACAAGATCATGATGGAAGCACACAATACACCATTTGCAATCCATCCTGGAAGTACCAAAATGTATCGTGATCTTCGACATACATTTTGGTGGAATAATATGAAGAGAGAGATTGTAAAGTTTATCTCGAGGTGTTTAACTTGTCAACGTGTAAAGGCGGAACATCAAGTGCCAAAGGGTCCATTGCAATCACTTGAGATTCCGAAATGGAAGTGGGAACACATTACCATGGATTTCGTTACGGGTCTTCCCACGGTTTCTCAAGGCATAAATGCTATTTGGGTTATTGTTGATAGATTAACCAAGTCTGCTCATTTCTTGCCGATACGGGAGACTTATTCCCTTGAACGTCTTGCTCGTATATACGTAGATGAGATTGTGAGACTGCATGGCATGTCAGTATCCATAGTTTCGGATCGTGACCCAAGATTCACTTCAAGATTTTGGGTTAGCTTGCAAAAAGCTATGGGTACAGATTTACGATTTAGTTCGGCATACCATCCTCAAACGGACGGACAATCAGAGAGGACTATTCAAACTCTTGAAGATCTATTAAGACTTTGTGTCCTAGATTTCAAAGGGAGTTGGGATAAGTACCTACCATTGGTGGAATTCTCTTACAATAACAGTTATCAGGCAAGTATAGGTGTGGCCCCATTTGAAGCATTATATGGACGAAAGTGTCGCTCTCCAGTATGCTGGGACGAGGTGGGTGAAGCAACATTGTTGGGACCAGAGTTGGTACGCATGACTACAGAGAAGATCCAAACGATTCGACAACGTATACAAACGGCACAGGATCGACAAAAGAGTTATGCGGATCTTCATCGAAAGGACGTGGAATTTGACATTGGGGATCATGTATTGTTGCGTGTGGCTCCATGGAAAGGAGGTACAAGATTTGGAAAGAGAGGAAAGCTCAATCCACGATTTATTGGTCCATTTCAGATTCTTGACCGAATAGGAAATGTGGCTTATAGACTCGCGTTACCTCCAAATATGTCTCGTGTTCATAATGTTTTTCATATATCTGTGTTACGTAAATATGTGAAAGACCCAGACCACGTTATTGAGTTAGAACCGGACGAGATAGTTGAAGACTTAACGTACGAAGAGGTACCTGTCAAAATCTTGGATAGAAAGGAGCATGTCCTACGCACGAAGGTCATACCACAAGTTAAAGTTTTGTGGAGAAACCATGCTATTGAGGAAATGACCTGGGAGTTAGAAACGGAAATGAAAGCGAGGTATCCTCATCTTTTCGAAACACCAGGTACGTACATCAATTTCGAGGACGAAATTTCATAAGGAGGGGAGGTTGTAAGACCCCAAATTATTAATAAATAAAATTTAAATTTCCTCTATTTATTATTTTGAAATAGTAAGTGTTAAATTGATTAATGAGGTTAGTTATGGGTAAAATGCGCAAATATTTCAAATAAGCAGGTGGTTATAAAATACTCATTGTTGTCGGGGAATATTCGTTTGGTCATAGGAATATTCTTCCTGTCGGGGAATATTCGTACGACGGCGCAGTCTTTTGTGGGCCCCATAACGGAAAGCGATTGGATGAAGAAAACGACAAGTATATGTTGTTTATTAATAACGGTGTAATTGTTACCGTTAATACTGTTGGAATACCCGGTGGTTAAAATACAGTAATACGCGTTGTTACACAGTAGCACACTGGTTGCACCAATTATTGATTCTTACGTAAGAAGGCACTACTCAATAATGGTTACAGTAATTACTGTTCAGTATTTTATTTTATTGATTTAATAATTGCTGCGTTGATATTTTATATTACCGTTGTTTCAATAATTGTCACTACACAGTATTTCCCATTATCAGATCAATAATTCATATTGTTTGAATAATATTATTATATAACATTATTGGCAATGTCTAGAAAGTTCTGTCTAAGGAGAGGTTTGGTCATCTAATTGCGCGCCAGTAAGGAGAAATCCTTATTGGAAAGCCCCCTCTTTCCTGGGAACGGCCTGGTTGTCATAAATGTGATTCTGTAATATTATTTATGAATAATTAATTATTGATTCATATGATAAAGAAATATTTATTTTATGTGAATATAAATGATGGATATATTTATTTTTATGTGGATAAAAATGAAAGAATTAAAGCTGAGGTATTTTATCAGTATTTTGTCAATGTGGAGGTATTAAAAATCATTCGTTTGTGGATTTCGGATATTTTTGGTTTGGAATTTGGAAAAACTTAAAGCTACAAAGTTGTAGAGAATTCGATTTCAGTCAGAATGGACATAAAATTCGTATTTTTCTGATAAACGGTCTATTTTCTATGAATTACTGAAGTTTCGAAAAATAAAATAATTTTTATTAAATTGCGGGACCCACTTTTTGGTTGGTGGATTAAACATGTGGGCTGCTGGGATGAATTTCAGAATTGGCATGCCTTGATAAGTCTTGGTCTTGGCATGCGTAAGGAAAATAAGAAAATATTAATTTATTATTTTAGTCTCCTTTGGCGTTCTAGCATTTTCCTATAAATAGAGGGCTAAGTTAGAATTGAAAATCATACCAGAAACAAAGTTTTCTCTTTTTCTCTCTCTATATTATCGAGCGTATTCTTGTGAGTATACTTTGAGTGTTGCTATACGGTGCGAGTTTCTGTCAGCACTATACCCGAAATTCAGTCAGAAGTACGATTATTTTGAGGTAAGGGATGTTATTTTATTCGAAAATGATATTATTTCTTCAATATCATTATGCCGAAATATTGGTTGGAAATTTTTATCAAATTTGAAACTTTTCACGTCGGGGTTACTATTCACGAGTTACTATTCACGAGTTACTATTCACCGAAAAATAAAATTTTCTTCTTTTCGTCCAAAATATCTGTTCTGGGTACTAGCTTTGATTGTATCCATGTTTTGATCATTCTTGAATTCTACTTCACTAAAAATAATTATAAGGTATTTTTGGACATGGATAAATCGAAATACGAATCCTTAATATTGTTATTTTGTTTCACTGGATTCGTTTTCTTTAAGATATTTTTCATCATCCTCAGTCCTAAATGATACTGAATATCTTTGGCCCGTAGTGCAAAGATGAATGATTAACTGATGAATATCTTTGGCCCGTAGTGCAAAGATGAACAGGTGTTGAGATGAACATGACCGACCAGTGATACAAGTGAATATCTTTGGCCTGTAGTGCAAAGATGAATATTTGATTAAAGATGGTTATTGATTGTTGTTACAGGGATAAAATATTGATGATGGACTTTTAAATCTTAGAAGATAGTAGAACTCATTCTCTACTTGACTCTTCTAATGGTTTGCTGTTTCCGCTGCAGTTATTGATTTAAAACTTGTTGTCTATTGTATTCTATTAGATTTTTTTTCCTGTTGAAGACTAACGATAATTTGTTCTGTATTATCTTAGTCATAATGTTCTTTACTGGGCTAGTTGAGCTCACCCTTTTCCTTTTTGTTCCATTTTTCTCAGGAGGCGAGAATGTAGCGAGTACTAGTCGGGGTATGGAATGATGGTTCTAGAAGTTATTTTAGTAGTCCTCACCATTTTTGTGAAATAATGTTTCAATAATTGTAATGAGGACTTATTTGAGTGTGGATATTGTCTAAATGACAATATTTGTATTTAAACTCACAGTTCTTGTGTTGTAATAATAAAGATGTAGTTGTTTCTGTACCATGTATTTTGGCGACTCAGAATGGGTGTTGTATACCTATTTTGGGGACGTCACAAAAGTCGTTTGTTAATACGATTAGCAATAAGAAAGGAGTAATTTAAAACTCAAAATTTGAGTTAGAGATAGAATTTTGAAGCATGGACTGATCGGTTACGTCCGCAACGTCAAGATTAGTCAGAATGGACAGTAAACACAAAATGTGTAAATGTTGACTTTTAGTCAAAGTCAACAGTTGACTTTTTATGGAGAAAAGTCAAAATTAGAGTGAGAAGTGAAATATGTTATATGGATAATGATATAATATTTAATATTATACCAAATGATGTGAAGTTAAAATATGAGATGAGATCCAATATGTAGATATGAATATTGGTATCAAAGTAGTTAGTAAATTAAATTCATATTTGAATAAATGATTGAATATATTAAATTATATATTTAGTATATAAATAAATTGTTTGAAAACAATTTATGGAGAGGAGGAGGAAATTAAATTTAAGTATACAATATGAATTGTATAACTTGAATAAGTTATTTAAATTATGTATGAGAATTAAATAACCTAAATAGTTATTGTTATTTGGTGGTCCTTGTAATTAAATATATACTAGTGACCTAATCTAAGAGAATTGTGGAGCATGACATAATTTATTTAATGATTATGTGAGTAAGTGAATACGAATATTATGTGATGGCAAATAAAAGAAATTAGCATGATCCTAATTATATATTAGGAATGAAGAATTAAATAACTTAAGGGTTATGAGATGAGAGAATACTAGTATTTATAATATATACTAGTTCTAAGAGATTTATTTTATATATCTCAAATAATTAGTTTTATAACCAACTCTAATTGGGTTATGAAATTAAAAATGCATGAGTAAAGAATTTATTTTCTAGAGTGAGAAATAAAAACCCTAATTAAATAATTAGGGTAAAATAGTATTAAAAGTAATGGACTATAATAATATCATAGCCCAATAATTTATTTAGAGTCCAAGAGAATTAAATTTAATGGACTAAGGAAATTATATTATTTAAACAAGTCCAATTAATTATTAAGCATGAGACTTGTAGATAAAGTGACTAAAGGTGATTAAATTATTTAATCTAGGCCAATATATTATGTATGTGACAAGTATTATATTGACCCAATTTAATTAGGGTTGAAAGCCCAAGTTAGTTTTTGTGAGTAAGTAAAACAATTAAATTTGTTAGCTCTATGGGATTAATTAAAGGCCCAAACTAAGCCCACTTGTGGGAGAGCAATAAAATTTAAATTATATTAAGTTAAGAGATATATTTTTATTATCTCAAGTTATTAAATTTTATAACTTAATTAAAACAAGTTTAATTGGGTTATAGAATTTAATATGCTAGAATGAGAAATTAAATTCTAAATGTTTAGAATGGATACCCTAATTAAATATTTAGGGTGGGATTAGATAAAAAAAAAAAGATTGGACTATGTTAGTTTTATATGGCTCAAGAAATTACATTTTTGGTGGAAGCCCAAATTTATTTATTTTTTTTGTTGGTAAGCAAAATAATAAAAATACAAGCCCAATAGAAATTAATTGATAAGTGGCCCAATTTTTTGATCCACTTAAGGAGGGGCTATCTAGTCATTTGTTAAGTAATTAACAATTAAAATAAAATGAGGATTTAGAAGATAATGATAAAGAGAAAAAGAATAAAAAGAAAGATAAGAAAGAGAGAGAAAGAGATCGGGAAAAGGAAGAGAAGAACGAGAGGGAGAGAAGGGGAGAGGGGCGGCAGCCCTTGTAGGAAGAAGATAGAGAAAAGTCTCCATGGAAGAAGAGGAGAAGAAGATGAAGAGGAAGAAGAAATATAAAAAGGTATAAAACTATTTTTCTTCCTAAGTTTTATTCTCTTTCTTTTTGTAATTTGATAAAAGGGGGGTTTTGTTTTGGATGTGCAAACCCCTATGATCTAAGTGTTTTCCATAGGTTCAAGTATGGATTTACCCAATTTGGGTGTTGATTTGGTTGGAAACCAAAAGAAAAGAAAAAGTAATTTTTTTCTAGTTTAGAAATCCTAAATTTCTACTTACTTTGAAAATCCACCGTTTTAAATCTATAACTCCTTTTTACGATCCGTCAAAGAGGGGTGCTAGATATATGTGTTTACTAGTTTACCCAAGTGGTAGAACTCAAAAATCACGTTTCTAAAAGTCGTCGTGTGAATTTTTGTTAAAACAGTCCCGATTTTTAGGTACTGTTTTGGACCAGTCAAAAAACGGGGGCATTTTCGTCCAATTTTTGTGCTTTAAAAATTCTGGGCTTCTGGTATGTTCTAGTACACTGAATAAGCTTTCCATAGACTCCAGAACGGACTAATTCCGACTCCGGATGAGGTAGTTATGACGTTCGGAAGAAGCATAATCAAAACTGTCCAACTAAATCCCGAACAGTCTCCGTTTTCAAAATTTTTGGACTGATGTGTTCGGATTTTGGAAAAACATCTTTAGATAGAAGTTGTAGCCCTGGAAGTTAGCTTCGCGTGGGCCCAAGAATCGCTCAAAAATGTTTTAAAACGCGAGAGTTATGACTGTTTTAGCAAAGGACTCCAAAACTGTTTTTGGCCAAAAAGTTGCTGCCAAATTTTTGCGAGGGCTGTTTTGGCAACTTAGTTTATGTAATAAATTCTGACCTTTTGGGACATGAAAATACATGATATCAAGTACCTTGTGTCCAAAAATGAGCTCATTCCGAGTTAAAATGAGCAAGTTATGACCATTTCAATTTCTGTGATTTTCCGACGAAAATCGCTATAACCGGAGTTCTATAACTCCGATGGCCACGAAATTTAAACTGGAGTGTCACGTTAACATGTATAAGATTGTGCCAAGAGATGGGAATTTCTGGAGTTAAGCACGAGGTAGCTAATTTCTTAAGGAATTAACTAAAAATGATTTTTGAAAAATACCAAAAGAAGTTGGAAAATTTTGGAAAAATACTTTTTGTGTATGAAATATGTGTATACATGTTTGTACAAAGGATAGAAAAATAATAAGTTGATTTGGTATTTTCGTGTACGGATATGAAATCCAGCTTGTTGGATTGAAAAATCTGTTGAATCCAGCTTGCTGGATTGAAAAGAAGTTTACTGAATTGAAAATATATTGAATCCAGCTTGCTGGATTGCAATCTATTTGCTGGATTTGTAATCCAGTGTGCTGGATTGCAGTTTGGTTTGCTGGATTGGAAATTTGTTGAATCCAGGTTGCTGTATTCTGTATTCAGTCTGCTGGATTGGCAATTTGGTTATTAAATTTAAAATCCAGGTTGTTGGATTAGTATTTGACTTATTAGAGTATAAAGAAGAACTTATAATGTATAAGATTAAGTGTTTAATCATAATGAATATGATACAGTGATTGAAGAATTATCCAAGAATGATAATAATACCGATGTGTTAGGGTGTTATCTAATATTTGATTAAGTGTTAGATAATCTATTGACAAAGTAATTGTATTATGATACAAAGTAGAATATACTGATTGAAAGACCAATCTTATTATTAATGATAGGTCTTACCAAAAGAAGTTAACTTAAACTGTGTAGCAGTAGTCAACGAATCAGGCAAGTTTCCTAACTCAAACTTGAGTTGTATATTCAAAGCATGTTAGTGAATGATTATTGTTGATTATTCACGTCTACACTGATTATTGATTCGCACTTGGTGCATGTTGCATATGTTCATCAGGTATGAAAGGCTGATCACCTTCATTACCATAAGGTTCAGTTAAATTGTTTATGGTCATTGTTGACCTTCAAACATTATTGATTCAGTCATGAAATTATTGAAACTTGATTCATGTTATTTCACAATTATTATATTGTTGAAAACTTGAAAGCTTATTCATTCTTTTCAATCATGATATATCTTTATTGAATTTAAACTTGCTGGGCAAATTTGATGCTCACCCTTGCTATATCATGATAAAATTTTCAGATTAAGATGAAAGCTCGAGTAAAGTCAAAGGCAAAGTCAAAGTGCAAGATTAAATTACATTGCAGTTAGATCTATTAAATTTTTTGACGAAAATAGTATTGTAAATCTTCTAAGATATTGAAGGTATGTATTAAGTTAAGGTTGTAGACCTTGGGATTGATGTGTAAAAGTTTAATGTATAAACAATTTATGTTTATATCTTCCGCAATAGTTATAGAAATAGTATACCAGATCCTTGGTGATTAGGACCGGGATCTGGGGATGTTACAGTTGGTATCAGAGCCGTAGGTTATAAACCTTAGGTAGGTGTACCTTAGGATATAACCGCGGAGAGGTGATAAGTAATAAACTCGAATAGAGTTTAAGCGATAAGAGATGAATTTTTGGAAATTCATTATTAAGTAAAGAGAAAGATAATTAAGATTCAAAGAAGAATCTTGAAGAGCTATAAGGATAAGAATTCGGAGTTACCTAACTCCAGTAATAGAGATGAAAAGTGATAATAAATAGACTATGTCTATAAGATGAGAAGTGTTAATAAAATCATAATATAATATGATTAAAGAGATGAATAAGAAGATCGTAAAATAAAACGATCGTAAGTATAAGGAGAAATGATTACGAAATAAGATCACGACGTGATCAGATTAAATCGTTGAATAACATGAGATATGTTAAGTGATTGGAATGATATAGCTTGACGCTATAAAGAGAATGTACTATGAAATAGTACAATGTAAACTCAGAAAAGAGTGGTAAATGTTAAAGATGCGGATTAAAGAAAATTCGTATTAAGAAAAGAGAATGTAAGAATGGTTTGGATTTCAATTGAGGACTCATGTCAGCAGCTGAGTTGTATGATTCCTTGTATGGGCGGGGAATTTGTACTTGGTTTTAGAATCACTTAGCCTCCTGGTCGATATAGTGGTTAGGTTGACCAATTCTTTGTATGGGCAGGGAATTGTTCGCTTAGCTTCCTATATTGATTAGTGGTCGAGTTTGATTTGACAACCACTTAGTTTCTGGTATTGATAATCATTGGAACCTAATGTCGCGCTATTTGCTATATGCATGTGTATAAGGTGATTCTTTTCTCATGTGTATAACGAATAGGTAGAGAATATAAGGTTAAGTACGAGTTCTTAAAACTCATACTTATGGTACGTTCGTGACTCATAATTATATGAAATGTTTATGAACCCCTCAGCGAATGGACGCCAAAGGTCTGACTAGCACAAGTTCTTAAACTCATATGATTGTGGAAAGTTCCTGAACTCATAATGTATGGTAAGTTTGACGAACTGGTATAGTTATGTTGAGATTGGAGCATTGAAGATGATAGAAATAGATAGACTTATTAAGAAATGGATCAGTAGAGAAATTGAAGTTGATGGTGGAAGCATAGGTATTCCAAATCTTCTAGCTATGCTAGACTTCAAAGTTTTTGACATCAAGCTAAATACGCACTATGTGCCTTTTTGAAAATGAATTTTTATTCTCAACTCCTGGTGACCCTTGTGTATGCATGGACTTTGGGCCATCTACACCTCGTTACCTGTTGAGACGATAAAACAGATTTGTAATGATTTTTAAACGGTTTAAAGAAGAGTCTATGCTAATTGATTCGGCTAGACAAAAATGATTTGAGATGTCAAAATGTATTTTATATATCATCAATGTATCATGGAACCTGATGCAAGATGATAAAAATGATGAAGTTATCAATGCAGAATTACTTAGTGTCGGATGTGATCTAAAGATCGTCAGCCCACTATGGTATGATGTAGTATGACAAAGTCACACAATGACGGAATCCTCAAACGTACTATAAATACAGTGCGGTATCATGACGTCATAAAATGATTTTAAGAATTTTAAAGATAATTTATTGCCAACTGAATTTGGCTAGAAATGTTTCGATTGAAATTCGAATGATTGATATGCGTCTAAGCTATTTGATTCAGCTAGACAAATGTTTATGAAATTCAAAGTATTCTTTGAAAGCTTATGCCAAACTAAATTATTTTGGTGCGGAATCTTATGATGAGTCTGAGGTGAATAACCCTAAAAATGGGGATATACTAATGAGATAAAATATTCCAATCTAAGAACGCATATAGTCGTTCCGATTACTAAGGTACAACAGACTGATCCTCTAAAGTACCTGCATCGGTAGTTTACCTTCTTTATGATTGTAAACATACCAAATATAAAATATTTCAGAGGTAGAGTACCTTTCTTTCTTAATTGAAAGAGGTAGCAGGTAGAAATACCCTAAACCTCAAAGTTCATGATTTTATGATCCCTCAGACAGATATAAAAATATTTTAAACTCCTCAGAGTAATGTTGGGGTAGTATGTGATTATGGATATGAATAGTGTGAACTCGTTGAGTACGAGTAGAATCTGAGATGATTGAATAAAGGTTATTATGACAACCTAATTTTGCTGAATGTTTAGAAGATGTAAACTCCTAATGAGTAGTTATGGTGAAATGTGATAATAGATGAGAAATCCTCAAAGGAGGAAATTGTAAAGGTTAAGTTAAAAACCTAGTTTTGATCAAGAGAATAAGCAGAGATTAGTATGCTTTAATTTCGGGGACGAAATTCTTAGAAGAAGGGGTGAATGTGACAACCCGAGAATTTAGATAATTATTAAAATCCTAAAATGATGGATTAAAGGTTATAAGATTAACCTAGACAGAAAATAAGTGTATGGAATTGACGTTTCTGTGAAGGAATTTTAAGGATTTCAAAATTTTTAAGAAGAACCTATTTGGTTTCTTAATTGAATGAGAATAAAGAAATATGGGTTACAAAATTTCAAAACCCTAGAAATAAATTAATATGTACTTGAAGAAATATCGAGAATAAGGTATTACGATACCTGTAAATTCAATATGAACTGAATAGTCTAAGAAATGTTATATAAGTACATATGGAAAATTTTATTAAGGAGATAAGATTTCGCATGAAGAAATGTTATAAGGTTAAACGAAGATGAGTATATGTATAGAAATATATATACTTAGTAAGGTGCTATATATAGTTTAGCAAGAGGAATGATGAATTAAGTTATTGATATAAGGATCAAGATAAAACTATGTTAGTAATTAACATAGCTTGAACGTTGGCCTTGAATGGCAAATAAGAATTTAAATAAGTATAAAGTCGTTAGTTAATACGATTAGCAATAAGAAAGGAGTAATTTAAAACTCAAAATTTGAGTTAGAGATAGAATTTTGAAGCATGGACTGATCGGTTACGTCCGCAACGTCAAGATTAGTCAGAATGGACAGTAAACACAAAATGTATAAATGTTGACTTTTGGTCAAAGTCAACAGTTGACTTTTTATGGAAAAAAGTCAAAATTAGAGTGAGAAGTGAAATATGTTATATGGATAATGATATAATATTTAATATTATACCAAATGATGTGAAGTTAAAATATGAGATGAGATCCAATATGTAGATATGAATATTGGTATCAAAGTAGTTAGTAAATTAAATTCATATTTGAATAAATGATTGAATATATTAAATTATATATTTAGTATATAAATAAATTGTTTGAAAACAATTTATGGAGAGGAGGAGGAAATTAAATTTAAGTATACAATATGAATTGTATAACTTGAATAAGTTATTTAAATTATGTATGAGAATTAAATAACCTAAATGGTTATTGTTATTTGGTGGTCCTTGTAATTAAATATATACTAGTGACCTAATCTAAGAGAATTGTGGAGCATGACATAATTTATTTAATGATTATGTGAGTAAGTGAATACGAATATTATGTGATGGCAAATAAAAGAAATTAGCATGATCCTAATTATATATTAGGAATGAAGAATTAAATAACTTAAGGGTTATGAGATGAGAGAATACTAGTATTTATAATATATACTAGTTCTAAGAGATTTATTTTATATATCTCAAATAATTAGTTTTATAACCAACTCTAATTGGGTTATGAAATTAAAAATGCATGAGTAAAGAATTTATTTTCTAGAGTGAGAAATAAAAACCCTAATTAAATAATTAGGGTAAAATAGTATTAAAAGTAATGGACTATAATAATATCATAGCCCAATAATTTATTTAGAGTCCAAGAGAATTAAATTTAATGGACTAAGGAAATTATATTATTTAAACAAGTCCAATTAATTATTAAGCATGTGACTTGTAGATAAAGTGACTAAGGGTGTTTAAATTATTTAATCTAGCCCAATATATTATGTATGTGACAAGTATTATATTGACCCAATTTAATTAGGGTTGAAAGCCCAAGTTAGTTTTTGTGAGTAAGTAAAACAATTAAATTTGTTAGCTCTATGGGATTAATTAAAGGCCCAAACTAAGCCCACTTGTGGGAGAGCAATAAAATTTAAATTATAATAAGTTAAGAGATATATTTTTATTATCTCAAGTTATTAAATTTTATAACTTAATTAAAACAAGTTTAATTGGGTTATAGAATTTAATATGCTAGAATGAGGAATTAAATTCTAAATGTTTAGAATGGATACCCTAATTAAATATTTAGGGTGAGATTAGATAAAAAAAAAAGATTGGACTATGTTAGTTTTATATGGCTCAAGAAATTACATTTTTGGTGGAAGCCCAAATTTATTTATTTTTTTTGTTGGTAAGCAAAATAATAAAAATACAAGCCCAACAGAAATTAATTGATAAGTGGCCCAATTTTTTGATCCACTTAAGGAGGGGCTATCTAGTCATTTGTTAAGTAATTAACAATTAAAATAAAATGAGGATTTAGAAGATAAGGATAAAGAGAAAAAGAATAAAAAGAAAGATAAGAAAGAGAGAGAAAGAGATCGGGAAAAGGAAGAGAAGAACGAGAGGGAGAGAAGGGGAGAGGGGCGGCAGCCCTTGTAGGAAGAAGATAGAGAAAAGTCTCCATGGAAGAAGAGGAGAAGAAGATGAAGAGGAAGAAGAAATATAAAAAGGTATAAAACTATTTTTCTTCCTAAGTTTTATTCTCTTTCTTTTTGTAATTTGATAAAAGGGGGGTTTTGTTTTGGATGTGCAAACCCCTATGATCTAAGTGTTTTCCATAGGTTCAAGTATGGATTTACCCAATTTGGATGTTGATTTGGTTGGAAACCAAAAGAAAAGAAAAAGTAATTTTTTTCTAGTTTAGAAATCCTAAATTTCTACTTACTTTGAAAATCCACCGTTTTAAATCTATAACTCCTTTTTACGATCCGTCAAAGAGTGGTGCTAGATATATGTGTTTACTAGTTTACCCAAGTGGTAGAACTCAAAAATCACGTTTCTAAAAGTCGTCGTGTGAATTTTTGTTAAAACAGTCCCGATTTTTAGGTACTGTTTTGGACCAGTCAAAAAACGGGGGCATTTTCGTCCAATTTTTGTGCTTTAAAAATTCTGGGCTTCTGGTATGTTCTAGTACACTGAATAAGCTTTCCATAGACTCCAGAACGGACTAATTCCGACTCCGGATGAGGTAGTTATGACGTTCGGAAGAAGCATAATCAAAACTGTCCAACTAAATCCCGAACAGTCTCCGTTTTCAAAAATTTTGGACTGATGTGTTCGGATTTTGGAAAAACATCCTTAGATAAAAGTTGTAGCCCTGGAAGTTAGCTTCGCGTGGGCCCAAGAATCGCTCAAAAATGTTTTAAACGCGAGAGTTATGACTGTTTTAGCAAAGGACTCCAAAACTGTTTTTGGCCAAAAAGTTGCTGCCCAAATTTTTGCGAGGGCTGTTTTGGCAACTTAGTTTATGTAATAAATTCTGACCTTTTGGGACATGAAAATATATGATATCAAGTACCTTGTGTCCAAAAATGAGGTCATTCCGAGTTAAAATGAGCAAGTTATGACCATTTCAATTTCTGTGATTTTCCGACGAAAATCGCTATAACCGGAGTTCTATAACTCCGATGGCCACGAAATTTAAACTGGAGTGTCACGTTAACATGTATAAGATTGTGCCAAGAGATGGGAATTTCTGGAGTTAAGCACGAGGTAGCTAATTTCTTAAGGAATTAACTAAAAATGATTTTTGAAAAATACCAAAAGAAGTTGGAAAATTTTGGAAAAATACTTTTTGTGTATGAAATATGTGTATACATGTTTGTACAAAGGATAGAAAAATAATAAGTTGATTTGGTATTTTCGTGTACGGATATGGAATCCAGCTTGTTGGATTGGAAAATCTGTTGAATCCAGCTTGCTGGATTGAAAAGAAGTTTACTGAATTGAAAATATGTTGAATCCAGCTTGCTGGATTGCAATCTATTTGCTGGATTTGTAATCCAGTGTGCTGGATTGCAGTTTGGTTTGCTGGATTGGAAATTTGTTGAATCCAGGTTGCTGGATTCTGTATTCAGTCTGCTGGATTGGCAATTTGGTTATTAAATTTAAAATCCAGGTTGTTGGATTAGTATTTGACTTATTAGAGTATAAAGAAGAACTTATAATGTATAAGATTAAGTGTTTAATCATAATGAATATGATACAGTGATTGAAGAATTATCCAAGAATGATAATAATACCGATGTGTTAGGGTGTTATCTAATATTTGATTAAGTGTTAGATAATCTATTGACAAAGTAATTGTATTATGATACAAAGTAGAATATGCTGATTGAAAGACCAATCTTATTATTAATGATAGGTCTTACCAAAAGAAGTTAACTTAAACTGTGTAGCAGTAGTCAACGAATCAGGCAAGTTTCCTAACTCAAACTTGAGTTGTATATTCAAAGCATGTTAGTGAATGATTATTGTTGATTATTCACGTCTACACTGATTATTGATTCGCACTTGGTGCATGTTGCATATGTTCATCAGGTATGAAAGGCTGATCACCTTCATTACCATAAGGTTCAGTTAAATTGTTTATGGTCATTGTTGACCTTCAAACATTATTGATTCAGTCATGAAATTATTGAAACTTGATTCATGTTATTTCACAATTATTATATTGTTGAAAACTTGAAAGCTTATTCATTCTTTTCAATCATGATATATCTTTATTGAATTTAAACTTGCTGGGCAAATTTGATGCTCACCCTTGCTATATCATGATAAAATTTTCAGATTAAGATGAAAGCTCGAGTAAAGTCAAAGGCAAAGTCAAAGTGCAAGATTAAATTACATTGCAGTTAGATCTATTAAATTTTTTGACGAAAATAGTATTGTAAATCTTCTAAGATATTGAAGGTATGTATTAAGTTAAGGTTGTAGACCTTGGGATTGATGTGTAAAAGTTTAATGTATAAACAATTTATGTTTATATCTTCCGCAATAGTTATAGAAATAGTATACCAGATCCTTGGTGATTAGGACCGGGATCTGGGGATGTTACATCAACTCCAGAAATCGCATCTCCATCCTCCCCTGCATACTTGTGGGAAAGTAGTTCTCGAAGAAAATCTCCTTGAACTGCGTCCACGTAAGATTTTCTATTCCAGCCCTAGCCTGGTTTGCCTCCCACCAGAAGTTGGCCTCCCCCTTCATCATATAAGTGGCAAAAGTAACCTTTTGCCCCTCGTCAACATTTGCAATCACAAATGCCTTTTCTATTTTTTTCACCCACGTTTGGGCTTCTATGGGGTCCATAGTTCCTTTGAACTCCGATGGACCGACACTCTTAAAATCCTTAAAAGTAGTAGCTCGTACTAGTGCAGGATTTACGGGTATATTAGCCCCGTTCCTATTAAAAGAAGCCATTAAAAGCTTAACGAACTCTTACATCGGATTAACCGGACCTCCCTTCGGTTGATTAACATTAGCATCTTGATTTCTTTGTCTCCTTCTTGGTGACATTTTGTTGTTGAGATAAACAACACATCATTATTACTTCTTTCTTGTTAGTTAGTTATTATTCATTATTAAATAATAACTTCAACTCAATGTATAATATGTTCCATAAAAAGGCTTATATTGATTTACTTATTGTAGTATAATACTACAACATTCGTTCATTACACAGCCTTAGCTGATTACATTACTATCCCACAATTACTTTCCAAAAATTGGGATTTACAAAAGACTACCCTTTGATATACAAAAGAGGGTTTTGCGTCACTACTAGATACATCATATGTACATATCTAACTCTATTCTAGCTACTACTAGGTTACATTTGCCTTATGGCATTCTCAAAGTCTGCATTGGCCAGACTGGCAATAATATCTCGACTGATAGTATGCTGAGTCTGCCCTGTCTCTATCGGATACCCAGCTACCTGCTGCTTGAAGTCCGCTTGAGAACTCTTATGAATATAGGACATTCTCCCTATCTTCATCTTCTTAACCTTTAGCTCCTGCCTTAGCTCAAAGGTCTCCAGTTTCAGCTCATGGACCTTGTCGTTCGCCAAAACGCATTCATCATGTTCCTCCTCCCACATTAACTCCATGCTTTTCTTGTCTTCCAGGATTTCTTGGACTTCTTGTTTCAGTTCCCTGACCTCCTTCCCCAGCTGGATATTTCTATCCAATAAGGCCATAAATAGTGCCTTTAGTGACTCCCCCGAAGTCATCTCTTCATCATGTGTTATGGTGTTGAAAGACGCCACCTCTACCTCCTCCTCCGACATGCCATCAAACATAGACATGAGGTCTAAGTCCTCCGAGTCTCCAGACTATAGGGTTTGGTAAGGTCTCTATTTGGTTCACCGATTCCTCACTTACTACATGTATATCCCTATACATTTCATTTTCTCCTGACATCTATAACAAAACAATTTATTTTTGATTAGTACACGTCAGTATAATAATAAAAACACATATCACATTTAATGCATTTTTTAGGGTTAACTTCATCTTTTACTTCTTTAACTTTTCTTAAGGTTATGATTTAAGGTTCTTTTCCCCCCTTAAGTTTTATAACCTAATGCTTTGATACCAACCTGTGACGCCCCCAAATCTGGGTATCTTCCAACCCGACAATTTGTGCTACAAGGTGCTACAGTTCACACATTCATTCAATTGAAATACTTCAAAAGAGTGAAAATGTCTACTATATATTCCAAAACAATATTACCATTCCCAGGTTCTTTATAACCATTACATGAGTACTTGTCATAATATTAAGTAATTACAACATCTATACTAATCTATTACAAAGGCAACCTATTGGCTTGCCTTGGCATTTCCTTTATCTTTACCGAAACCTTCAGTCCACTCGGTCTTAGCTGCATTCATATGGTTCAAGTAAGAATGAGCATAACTAGCTCAACAAGTATGATAATTTCATTTAACAACATGCTTGAATCATAAGAATCGTATATCTTCAATAACTAAAACAATAGTTATGAAATACTATTGATAATTCAAAATAACACTTTTCTTTTCTTTAAAACGTTTCACAATGAGTATCATTCAGTAAAACATCAATTTCGGTCCAAGACCTTGAGCATTTCATTCTTTCTTTGAAAAAGGATAACTCGACACCAAGTCCGTAAGTCTGGTATATCTTACGAGCATGTCTAGGTGATCAACCTATAGTACTCTATGTTGTACAACACTACTTTCTTTAAACGTATGTACGTTTAAGGTTTAGCAACCTCACGTGTCTGTCGTTTGACGACAAAACATTTATTCATGCATACTTAGTCTTCTTTTGAAAACCGCACCAAAATAGTTTGACAAAACTTAACCACAATGACAATCGTTTGATAAATTATAAGAAATCCATAAAACATCTTAAGTCTAGCTGAAGGAATTGGCTTCGACTTCATCATACATTAATTCATGCGTAAGGTACATGAATTTACAAAGCTTGTCCAAAGAACTCATACAAGGGTCAAAATACTTGCCTTCAGCGTCTTTTACAGATTAAATACTTTTCCTTTTGAGTCTTTAAGGATTTCTACAATACATAACCATGTAACATACCACATTAGGTCATAATCAAACATGTATGGTTCCTAACGTATATTAACCTTCGTCTCAATCTAATCGTTCATTAGATTTGTTAACATTGGTTATGTTCTACAGTATTATATTTACGTTCAATTAATCTTTCTTCAATCTTTAGTTATCATTTCCAATGTTATTAACATCCTTAATGATGTAACTTTAGGTTTATTAATGTATTACTTTGTCATTAATCAACCAACTTCCTTTTCATCTTTA
This sequence comes from Panax notoginseng, assembly GCA_016801055.1. Classification (NCBI taxonomy): domain Eukaryota; kingdom Viridiplantae; phylum Streptophyta; class Magnoliopsida; order Apiales; family Araliaceae; genus Panax; species Panax notoginseng. Next base: position 125,241,272 of record CM029022.1, on the reverse strand, counting down.
TAAGATTCCTTCTCTATGCATAATCTAGTGCTGGCGCTGCGGCGCCAACTTCACATACAAGACTCGCGCTGTGGCGCGCCTTTACAATACCTAAGTCATGTTCCTGGCGCTGCGGCGCCATTCCTATATACCCTAGCCGCGCTACGTTGCCACTTTACAGTGGTTGGGTGTCCGGCCTGGCGCAGCGGCATCGGCCTTCCTTCTATGGGTCGCGCTACGGCGCAGACCCTGAGCCTCAAATAGTTACCACAGTTCATTTCTTCTGTGAATTTCTCGGGCTCATAACTTATTCATTTTAAGTCCGAATTGGCTCGTTCAAAAGTCATTAGCTCACAAATCAAATGCTCTACGATGTCATTAGAAAATAATTCATTTTTGACTATTTTAGCTCGGAATTCACCGATTACTTCGTTATTACGAAAACATTAAACGTTCGTGAACGTTCAAAGCTCGTTTCTTCGTTCTAAGTCGGAATTTGGTCATTTTCGAGTCCACAACTCTAGAATTCCAATTGAGACTATTCTCCATTGAAAACCAACATTTTCGAGCTCAATACTAACTTTTGACTTCCATTCCGAGAATTTAACGATTTCGACGATTATCATCTAATCTCGCAAATTTCGCCATAACTTCGTTACTTGAGATTTTTACACCGTTCCAAATGGATTCATTCCATTGTCACAACATGTATAATCTAAGCCTACAAATGATGGTTTTAAACTTGTCCATCAACAACAACGTAATCAAATTTTTCAATAACTTTCAATGGTTTATAGCTTTTATACTATGATTTCACTTTCACATAGTTTATTAAGGTTTCATCCTTTAATAACCATCCTTATCACTCCTTATCAAACATGCTCTACCACTACTCACTTCTCTAACCAATGAAGAGAATGAGAATCATGGTTTAGGAATAATTACCTTTGTTCTAGCTTTCTTTCTTCCTCTTTCTTGAGTTAGGAAAAAAATATAGCTCTTGCTTATTTTCTCTCTCAATATAATGTGTTGGTGGAAATTAAACAAGACAAATAATGATCCAGCAACTCTCTTATTTATAGGAAATCCAAAGTGAGGGTATTAAAGTCCTTTAGGCCCTTCCACCTCCTTAATCCACCTCCTCAATCCACCTCCTTACTATTCATCCTTGTTCACCAAGTAAAACCACTTTACTTGGTCACCAAGATGGTGCCATGTTATCCATGGGACCCGCATCGGTTGCCCCATGGGTTTTTACTTATCCGTTGGTTCGATCCATGGATCCGGTTCTTAATTTGAGCTTTAAGCTTAATAACTTTACTTAATCATTGGGCTTTCATTTTCCAACATTGGGCCTTAACATTTCCTACACTCGGGCTTGTACCATTCCTACCAAATCCTTATAAATCCAATACACTTACTTAATACTTATAGCATATTGTCTACGTATTCCTCTCGTATGCTAACTCGTATACTCATTCATCATATATGATATACCATCATTCACATATACTCGTATGATACTTCATATCATACTTGTATTCATTGCCTCGTATAATACTTGCTATTTACGATCATAATTTATCAAATCTTGCATTCTTTAACATTCTCAATTTAAGTACGCATGCGAAAAACTGCGTTTGTCATAACTAAAACATTATTATATATTCCATCCTCCCTTAATATTCTATCATTACGTATTTCTCGAAAGTTCAAAAATAATACCCGAGCAGAAATCCATGAATAGTATTTTTCAGAAAATTTCTCGGAAATCTTTTATTTTTGTCTTGGAAATTCAAATGCTATAATTCCTTCACGTAGCCAGAATACTACGACATTCCAATATATTTAGGTTATAGAACAACCTTCATCTTATTAACACATAATAATAACATATAATATAATTTTATTCATTATTTAATCATATAAAATTATTTTACAATTTATCCGAATTTCTCAGTCGTTACAAGGGCCATCGGAGAAAATTAGTGATCCAAGAGATGGAGGTGGAGATTACTCACCGGAAAGAGGCAGGGATCCGGATGGGGACTTTGTTTCATAGGTCAGTAGCTAGGAATGTAGAGTTAGCAGGAGAGTTGGAAGAGATGGAACATAGAGAGTTGAGCGAGAGGACAGAAAAGGAAGCACTCCGTACTTTGTTAGAGATGGAGGTGATGGATAGGATCCACTTCAAGGAGAAGTGGGAAGAAGTCAACGATCGGGCTAACGACTTAGAGGATGAGGTGAGGTATAAAAGAAGGAAGATGAACAAGATGAGCTATGCTTTACGCACGACCATGGAGAGGTTGATTGATGGGATACATCATTACCCGGTAGAGCAGGGACAGACCAGGCACACCATAAGCTGAGATTTGGTGGTGCACATTACTCAGAAGGAGTACCAGAGCATTTTGGAGCGTGGGTTGTTAGATTAAGCCTAGATGTAGAAGCTTAGTAGTTGTAGTATTTTATGTATATGATGTTTAATCTGTTGTTGTAATGTCAGTCTTTTTTGTAAGATGTGAGATAGTGGTGAACCCCAAGCTTTTGAAAGGTGTTAGAGGGGTAGTATGATAGTGCTTGTCCCCGTCTTTTGTGATAATAGGGGATATTTGTTGTCATTTATAGAAGTATGCTAGAGAAAATCATGTAATGTAACAATTTGGCATATGAATATAAATGATCGAATTTCAGAAATGTGTTACAAATTTTATTTCTTGTTGGAGAAATGTTTGAGTCATATAATAAGATAATAATAAAAATAAAAATTTGTAATGCAGAAAAATGCCGCCCAGACGTAGAATAACTGCACCGAAAGAGTCGGTTAATGATAAGAGAGAACCAGTAGATCCTATACAGAGGCTAGTAGACTTGTTAGGAGAAGCTCTTTGGGGAAGAAATGAACCCGTACCATCCATTCCCCAAGCAGCTCCAGTCATAAATTTTAATGATTTTAGAAGTGTAGGACCTCCAGAATTCGTGGGTACTACCGACCCTATCGTAGCTCAGACGTGGATCAAGGAAATAGAGAAAGCTTTCACCATCGCTCGTGTGGGTGAAGACCAGAAGACGACTTTTGCAACCTACATGATAAGAGGCGAAGCGAACTACTGGTGGGAGGTGAATCGACAGAGAGCAGGAGAAGAAGTAGTAACATGGGAGAGATTTAAGACTTTGTTCTTCGAGAATTACTTCACGAAGAGCATGAAAAATAGGATGGAGATAAAGTTCTTAGAACATAAGCAGGGAGATATGACGGTGGCGCAATACGCGGTAAAGTTCAATGAGCTAGCCCGTTTTGCAGAACACCAGGCGGTAGATGAAAAGAGGAAAGCTAGGTGTTTTGAATAAGAACTAAAGCCGTGGTTGTTTAACAAGGTGTCAGTTCTTCAAATCAATTCTTTTGCGACATTGCTAGTGAAGGCCATTATTGCAGAGGGAGGAAGTGAAGCCTTAAGTCTGTATAACAAAGAGAAGAAGGGTAAGAGCACATGAGGAGATAGCCGAGGAGGAAGCAGCAACGGAGGTAGTAATTTAGGAAAAAGGAAGTGGGAAAACAACAACAACAAGAATTTCAACAATCAAGTGGGGAAGTTTCGAGGATAGTTTAAGAAGAAGGCAGAAGGATGCCCAATGTCTGGATGGTATCACCAGGGCTAGTGTTGGAAGGGCCGCAATGTTTGTTACAACTATAGTCAAAGGATGTTTCGCTTGTGGTTCGACGGACCACTTGATCAAAGATTACCCGAAGAAAGGAAGTAGCGGAGGAAGCAGCCAACAAGGAGGAAGCGGCAAACTGATGATTGGAGGACCAACGCCATCCAACCGTCCAAGTGCCAGAATATTTAATATGACCGTTAAGGACGTAGTGGCTGCAAAGGATGTTGTTTCAGGTATCATCCCGATCAATGATATAAATGCCTATGTATTATTTAATTCGGGTGCCACCTGTTCTTTTAGTATCGGAGGAATTTGCTAGTCGACTAAATTTACCATGAGAACGATTAGGAAATCCTTTAAACATAGAAGTTGCGAAAAAGGAAGTAATCCCTGTAGAGTATATTTACCAAAATTATCGCGCAAACATTAGAGATCATAAACTAAGTGTAAACTTGATCCCGATAAGATTGGGAGAGTTTGACATAATAGTGGGAATGGATTGGTTGTATATCCATGCTGCGATAATTGACTGTCAGAATAAAAGTGTGAACCTTCAAACTCCGAATAAGTCTAAGGTGGTGTTTTATGGTAGCTCATCGTTTAAGCAATCGTATTGCCTTACGATGATGTAGGCCAAAAAATTGTTAAGGAAAGGATGTGTAAGTTATTTAGCTTACATTGTTGATACATAGAAGAATGGAGTAGAAATTTAGGATATACCCGTAGTGAGAGAATTTCAAGATATTTTTCCAAACGATCTTCCTGGTCTTCCGCTAGACAAAAAGATCGAATTCGTAATAAACTTAGCACCGGGAACTGCACCGATTTTGAAAGCTCCATATATGGCGCCAGTAGAAATGAAGGAATTGATGATGCAATTGCAAGAGTTGCTGGATAAGGGTTACATACGACCGAGTGCATCTCCGTGGGGAGCACTAGTGTTATATGTAAAGAAGAAGGATGGGTCGATGAGGCTCTGTATCGATTATCGATAATTGAATAAAGTAGCGATTAAGAATAGATATCCGTTACCAAGGATAGACGACCTTTTCGACCAATTGAAGGGAGCCAAGTGTTTCTCGAAGATAGATTTGCAAATGAGTTATCACCAGTTGAAGGTATGGGAGGAGGACGTATCAAAGACGGCATTTCGAACTCATTATTGATATTTTAAATTTTTGGTAATGTCATTCGGGTTGACGAATGCTCCGGCAGCGTTTATGGACTTGATGAACTGAGTCTTCAAGCAATTTTTAGATAAATTCGTAGTAGTTTTCATAGGCGATATCTTGATCTACTCGAAAACGGAAGAAGAGCACGTCGAACATCTGAAGATTGTTTTGGAGGCACTAAGAAAAGAAAAGTTGTATGCAAAATTTTCTAAGTGTGAATTTTGGATGGAGAAGGTTCAATTCTTAGGGCACATGGTGGATAAGGATGGAATTTTAGTAGACCCTGCAAAAGTAGAAGCAGTGAGTAATTGGGAGCAACCGAAAATGCCAACTGAAGTAAGAAGTTTCTTAGGGTTAGCTAGGTACTATCAAAGATTTATCCAGGATTTTTCTAAGATAGCAACCCCGTTGACCAATCTAACGAGGAAGACGGTGAAGTTCGTGTAGATGGACAAGTGCAAAGAGAGTTTTCAGGAGCTGGGGAAGAGACTGAGTGAGGCACCTGTATTTTCATTACAAGATGATACGGAAGGATTTGTGGTGTATAGTGATGCGTCGCATAGAGAACTTGGTTGTGTGCTAACGTAACATGGCAAAGTCATTGTGTATGCGTCACGACAATTGAAGGATTACAAAAAATAATAACCTATTCATGACTTTGAGTTAGAGGTAGTAGTTTTTGCGTTGAAGATTTGGAGACACTATTTGTATGAAGAAAAATGTGAGATATACACGGACCACAAGTCTGAAATATATCTTCACACAAAAGGAATTGAATATGCATCAGAGAAGGTGGTTAGAATTAATCAAGGATTATGACTGCGACATTCTTTATCACCTGGGGAAGGCGAACATATTGGCCGACGAGCTAAGTAGAAAGAAAGGGAGAAGTTATTTCAATTGACAACTCAGGAGGAGTTAATAAGGGATATGGAGAAATTGGAGATCGAAGTAAAGGGACTGGAGAGGTCTGAAGAGAAATTATTTGTAGTAGAAGCTCATCCAACCTTGTTGGACAGATTAAGAGAATCACAAGAGATGGATGAAGAGTGCGAGAGAATCAGGAAGAGGATCACAAAAAATGAGGAAGAAACGTTCAAAATGGATAGAGACGGTATTTTAGGATTCGAAGGGAGAGTGTGGGTGCCTTGCGGTAACCAAGTTGAGGGAAGAAATTTTGCAGGAGGAATACCATACGACATATTCCGTTCATCCAGGAGGCACGAAGATGTACCAGGATTTGTGGAAACATTTTTGGTTGCCCAATCTAAAATGAGAAATCATGGAGTGCGTTAGTAGATGTCTTACATGTCAACGGGTAAAAGTATAGCACCAGAGACCAAGTGGCTTACTACAACTGTTGGAAATACCAGAGTTGAAATGGGAGCACATTACGATGGACTTCGTGGTGGGACTTCTAATCACGCAAAAAGGTTTTGACACCATTTGGGTTATCGTAGATCGACTAACAAAGACAACTCATTTTCTACTAATCAATATCCGATATAGTTTAAATTAACTAGCGAATCTGTACGTAAAAGAATTATTTCGCAACATGGAGTACCAGTATCGATTATCTCTGACCGAGATCCGCGGTTCACGTCAAAATTCTAGAAAAGCTTACAAGAAAGGATGGGAACACAGCTGAGATTGAGTACCACTTATCATTCGCAAACAGACGGGCAAAGTGAGTGAATGATACAAATGCTGGAGGACATGCTTAGGACTTGCGTGATGGACTTTAAGGGAAGTTGGGACGATCACCTACCCCTAGTAGAATTTGCATACAATAATAGTTATCATGCGAGTATAGGCATGCCACCGTACGAAGCTCTTTACAGGAGAAAGTGTAGAACGCCATTATATTGGGATGAAGTAGGAGAACGAAAGATGCTAGGGCCGAAATTAGTCCAACAAACCGCAGATATAGTGACATTGATAATAGCTAGATTAGTAGCTGCACAAGATCGCCAGAAGAAATACACAGATTTGCATCGTCAGGACCGTGACTTTAAAGTCGAAATTCATGCTTTCTTAAAAGTATCTCCCTGGAAAGTAAAAATACGATTCGGCAAGAAAGAAAAATTGAGTCTGAGGTTCATAGGACCATTCGAGATACTAAAGCGAGTGAGTGAAGTGGCGTACAAAGTTGTATTACCACCTGAGTTGGAGCACATCCATAACGTGTTTCACATTTCCATGTTGCGTCCGTACAAGTCTGACTATAAACACGTGATTTCATATGAACCTATTCAAGTAGAGAAGAATCTGGCGTATAAAGAAATTCCTATTCAAATATTAGATAGAAAAGAGCAGACATTAAGAAATAAAAGTATATCTTCTATAAAAGTACTTTGGTGAAACTACGATGCCGAGGAGGCCAAATGGGAATTAGAAGATAAGATGTGAGGGGATTATCCCCATTTATTTGTAAAACCTTGTACCAATTCCGATGATGGAATTTTTATAAGGGGGAGGATGTAAGAACCATGAATTTCATGAATAAATAATTATTTTAATATAATAAGAAAATGAATATTTATTTGAATGTAAATAACGATGTGTTGTAAGATGAGAAATTTAATTTGTGTAAATTGAATTTATATGGAATTAAGAATTTTGGAATGCCTTGTGTGGCATGAGAATGGAAGTTAAGTGAGTTAATTTAAGGCTTAAATATGAATTAGTACCCTAAACTATAGGTCATATTCCACTTCGGTGATCCACCTTTTAATTTTGCCAATTAGGTGATTAAACTATCAATTTTTTTCAAGTACACCAAATTGAACACGCCACGTCAGAAATTGCTGACGTGGCTAATTTTGTGGGGTCTTAACAAGCTTATTTGGCAAAAAAAATAATTTATTATTCATTACATAAACAAATCATTTTAAATGTGGGGCAAAATGGTCAAAACACAATTTAACATTTCAAATTAAAATAAAACAAACATTAAAAAAAATTCCTTCCTCCCTTCATTTTCAGTTCCATCTCTAGAAAATCTAAACCCCCAATTCACTCCCTCAATCGCCATTAAAATCCTCAAAAACCCACTCAGCAGAATCACATTATGGAGTGTTGAGACAGAGGAAAACAAAATCCCCCCAAACATGAAAAAACCCCTCAATCCACCTACTGCAATTACTCCCTCTCCTCCTTTCTCTCTCCTCTATTTCCACCATTTTAGCAGCAGATATTTTCCCCGGCGCATCCCTTTCCGCCTCAAATCCCAGCCGATCATGGAATTCACCCAACAATACTTACACTCTCTCCTTCAACCCCAACCAAGACTCCCCCAATACTTTCTTCGCCGCCATCACTTTCAACACTATAACCATCTGGACTGCCGGAGCAGCCGCCGTTGATTCCTCCGCCAACCTCAGCTTCCTGGCCAACGGCAATCTCCGCCTCGTCAACGGCTCCACCGGCTCCCTCGTCTGGAAGTCCGGCACCGCATCGATGGAGGTGGATAGATGGAGGGGCATGATGGGGCTTGGTTTTCATGGAGGTGGTTTTCTAAGATTTGGTTTTCATGGAGACGATTTGGTTTTCATGGAGGTGAAGAACTCTGAGATTTATTTTCATCGATGGAGGGGCTTGGTTTCCTCACGCTTGTTTTGTTTTAATGGATCTGAGATGTGTTTTGTTTTTATTTTGTTTTGTTTTGATTTATTTTGATTACTGAGATGTGTTTTGTTTTGATTACTGAGATGTGTTTTGTTTTTATTTTGTTTTGTTTTGATTATTTTTAATTAGGCTTTGCCAAATTTGTCCTTACCCAAATAATTTAAATTAATAAAATAATATAAATAATATTATTTAAATACACATCAGCTTTCTATGTCCCCACTCAGGAAAACACGTCATCAATTTATGACGTGTCAAGTGAATTTGGACAATAGTGGAAAAAATTGATAGTTTAATCACCTATTTGACAAAATTGAAAGGTGGATCGCCGAAGTGGAATATGACCTATAGTTTAGGGTACTAATTCATATTTAAGCCTTAATTTAATTAAGAGATGAATAAATTCAAGTGAAGAGAATAATTAGTTAATATTATATTATTAATTAATTGTTATTGTGAGTAATAGAATATTATTGAAGGAAGTAAATTACATAATTGTCTAGTATGGCAAGATAATAAATAAGGATATTATCTATTAAGTAAAAAGGGATTAAATTAATTGAGAATAGGAATTTTTGTAACAGTAACTAAGTTAGAGAAATTCTAGAGTGGCACAGCTGCGCCACTCTTGTATTGTAAACCAACGCAGCTGCGCCGGTAGCAAGACTTGGAAAATAAAATTCCACGTGAGCATGAGTTATAAAGATGAGTTGTTAGTATTAATAGAGAATGATAAGAATAATGGATCAAATTACCATTATTATTATGTGAACATTATTATTAAATATTATTTCATGCCACTATGTGTAATGTGGGTAGTAGTATCATATAATCACTCACTACATAAGATTAAATGAGGAGTGACATTTAATTGGAATTAATGCTATACAAAAATATATAGTAAAATTAATTAAATTATAAAGTTGATTTAGATAAGTTTTGATACCTCATCATGTGTGAGGAGACAATTAAATGTGTACTCTAAAATATAGGAATAAATAAGTATGTACTATTAAAATATTTTTTTTAATACCGATGTGTATGTAAATAATAAAAGGAGAGATTAAATTATTAGTGATCAATTAAATTTAGTCCACATATGTTACAAATATGAAATTATGTGGACTAATGTACATGAATTATATGATGTAAGTACATAAATAATTCCTAACTTTACTTGGTGTAGTAACATTAACACATTAAAATTATATTTTGGGAATTAAAGGAACCAAACTAAGCTTTATGAAATATAGTTGCTGAGATTTAACCATGTCCCAAAATCAGTGACCCTCATAGTACATGAATAGTGGTATACACCCTATTTACGTAACTTCCAAGTTGTGATCAAAATCTAAGAATAGGTGATCATTGGCTAGGAAGATAGCTGATGGTAGGTGGTTGAGCAACCCATTGTAAACCAGTGTGTTCTTCTTCTACACTTTGATTTCAAATTCCCATGTAAACTCATTAGCCAGTCCACCAATTCTCTATAAATGAAAGCTCACATTCCTCAGTTCCCTGTTGTTTGAAATTGTCTGATAAGTTGCATTAGAGAGTTGAGTTATTGAGAATTGAGGGAGCATAATCAGATACGGGAAGGAATTCAATTAAGTTTCAAGAGGTATAAAAATCCTAACTTTTGTACTTAGTTGGGTTTTGTCAAATTCTTAGAAATTACATGAATTCTCTAACAATTAATATGAATTAGCATGCTATCAACTGTTTATGATTTTTGTATACATGTGTAGAGTCTCTATGAATGAATTAAGTATGTTTGATTATAAGAAATTTGAGGTAGTATTGATACTCTGCAAAATAGAGTATCTCATTGCTGCTATTCTAGGAAGGGCGCAGCTGTGCCCAGTTTACACTAGGGTGCAGCGCAGCTGCGCCGGACCCCATAACCAGATTCTGGTTTCTGTTGGGCTAAGTTGTTGATAACTTGATTCTATGACTTATATATGCATGAAAAAGAAGTATAGCATGTGGTTTAAAGCTTTATTATAAGACAGGTAATAACCAACATGATTTAGTAGGAGATTCTTTAACAAAGACTTAAAGTTTTGAAAACAAACTTTGATGGAACATATGCTCTACAAGTTCTGAGCTTATTAGTACACACACATGATTGATTTAGAACCTAAATGAGCATGATATGCGATTTATAGTTCCTTTATTCATGACCAACTTGTTAGGTTTTGTGTTAAGAGAACTTTGTCAAAGAAAAGCTTGTCATATCAAAGATAATATGCATGAATACTACATGATGTATGTTCTGATCTTGTGAAGATGTTGACATGACTTAACTATATATGATAAGAGCTTTAAAGATGTCTTGTATGTGTTAAATTGCATTGTTCAAGTCTAAAATGATTTCAAAGGCAAACTTGGATGTTTTTCAAACCAAGTGCATTAAGTATGAGTAGTTAGATTCTGAAGATTTAAGATGACATGTTTATGATCATTATATCTCTAAATATGATTCTTATATGTTAAACATAATATTAGTAAACCAAACATAAGTTTAAAGCATATTTTAAGGTACTAAACAATGCTAGCTATGAATAAATGATATGAACACTTATGAGCATGTGTAGTACAGATTATGTGACCTCTTTATGTGAACATAAGGCTAATTAGTACGCATGATGCTTACATGACCCTATTTGACCTTGATTTCGTGAAAATCCTAAACTAAAGGCCCTAACATATAAGGTTGATCTTGAAGTGGTCATATGCTTATGTAATGCCCTCTAGCATGTGTACATGATAGTTAATAATGACTTAGTATATAAAGATTGGACTGAAATAAGGAGAGCAGAAGCTCAACTCTAGTCAGGCTAGAGGACAGCGCAGCTACACCATTCCTAAGCCTAGCCAGGGCGCAGCTGTGCCATCCTGCAGTCAGTTCTGTATTCTGTTTGTGGTTTGAAGTTTAAGGCATGCTTATATGGTTACTTTAACTTGTATTATATGACCAGTATGCTATGTAATGTGTTAAGAAGCATGCTAAGTGATAGAATTGAATGTTTGATTATAAACTTCCAAATGATAAGTCCAAAAGATGCTTGCAAATTATAAAGCAATGATTAGAAACGATATTGTTTGACTTTGTGATGTCTTGTAATCTGATCTGTGCTATAAATACGCAAAAGTATGTGATGAAGTATGTGTAGAGTTTACGACTAAGTTAGACGTTAATGTGTGCATTTAAACTTACATATCATGTATGAGCATATGTAACTAATGAATATCCTATACGCGTAACTATATTATGTTAGGATTCGAAAGGGTGTTGATAAGCTATATTTTGGTAAACTATGCTTGAGGCAAGTACTTGAACCCTACATTTTATTGAGCATTACTTGAACTTGTGCTATTATTGACCGTACAAGTAGAACTTTGAAAGTATAATGCTTCGTAATCTAGAAATGAAATTGTTTGCAAATCTTGATTTTCGAACGATAATTGTTCATATATATACTGTGAAAGAAAACTGTCTAAGCCATTGCTTCGAATAGACTATTGATATTTGATCGAAAGGTATCCAAACCAAAGTAACTTGGTGCGGACTCTTATAACTGAGATGGACAACCCTCTTGGTAGGGGAATTACATATATTGTCGGGGAACCAACGTGCGCACATGAGAACGATTAAATGTTATACATGACATAGGGTACTTAGGCCGATCACCTGTTGTACTCGTTCTGCAGAATTATCAATTTATTAGTGTTAATTTTAGGAGAAGTTCATAGTCCTTATTTGTGAAAACCCGAGAATTTAGAAAATTTTTAAAATTTAAATTAATTGATTTAAGGTTCAATATTAGAACCTAGACAGAAAATAAGTATATGCGTTTGATATTTTTGGAAAGGAATTTTGAGGATTTCAAAATTTTGTGAAGGATTTAGGTGCATTATTCAGAAAATAAGGGTATACGTGAATATGTTCTGTGTAAATATTATTTTATGTATTCAGAATATGGTTAAGGGTCAAGGGTTGACCAGATAAACGATATCTGTAACAAACCCTAATTATATATTAAGAACGTCAACGTTCGGTTAGAAAACCCTAACGATTAACACGAAACCCTAGAAATCGGTTCTGGAAACCCTAACTTCAGTTCCTAGAATTTGAAACCCTAATTCGGTGTATGAAACCCTAAATTGAAAACTTATTAGAGTAAGTGTAAATAATTATAAGATTAATTAGGGTTAATCTTAACAAATTGGTTAGAAAACCCTAATTTCAAAATTTGAAACCGTAATTTCTGGTTTAGGAACCTTAATTTGTAATTAGGGAAAGCCTGGTTGTTATTTCAATAATTTTAATGTTAATTAGAAAATATTAATTCTAATTTTCAATTTATGAGTAATTAGAAAACCATAATCTAATTACGAAATCTAATTTCTAAATTAGAAAATTATTTTCTATTAAAACCCTAATTTGTGGGTTATAAACCCTAATGACCAATTTTGTCTTTAATTGTTAAATTAGCGATTTTAATTACGAAATATTAATCCTAATTAGCAAGATTGAATTATGATTAGTAAATTTTAATATAATTAAAAAAATCCTAATTATAATTTTGAAATATGAATTTTCTATTTCGAAAACCCAAATTTGGAAATCCTAGAAATTAAATTTCAAATATTTTAGGGTTAAACCCTAAACCCTAAGGTCTAATCCTAAACACTAAAGGTTAAACCCTAAACCCTAAGGGTTTGGACAATTTACTAGTATGCCATTAAAACTAAAATCAAAATGTCCAATTTGCCCTTTTGTACATTATTGGAGGAGACATGAGAATCTTGCCAAGATATTTGGTGATTGACCAAATCTAGCTACCCTATATGGCTGAGTTCAGCAACTATTAGCCCCCATAACAGCCATTTCATTTGCATTCAAGTTATAAAATAATTGAAGAGAGAGAAAGTTATTATCTAACCTCATTTTTGTGACAAACTCTAAACCCACAATTTCTCTCTAGACCCATGAAAATATGGAGTATATCAGTCCCTTATATGATCCATAGCAAGCTAAGAACAAATCATGATGATCAAGATCAAAATCAAAATCAAAGTAAATGGTATAAAAAAAACCCTAAATCTTGAAATCTGTGTATTTGATGTTATATGTTGTAATTTGTTAGCTAGATATGTGTAATAGGATGTTATTTAGTGATCTGGGTTGTAAAATCCCAGATCCATAACATCAAAGTCCTCGAATCTAGCATTTTGTGAAATCTGGAAAAACTATAAAAAAATCGTCTGACAGCCATATGTCAAACCTCATAAATCTGTGTGTGTTAGATGTTTAGTGTGTTTTTTGTTTTGGACCTGTTCTCTGCCATATGGTCTTTAGTCTGGAACTTGAATTATGTTCAGATCGGGTCTAGATTTCGAGTTATGATCAGTCAAACTACATTGACCGATCACAGGAATGGGTTTCTGGGCAACCTAGAACCCAGATTGATGTCCGACAAGACTTTCAAAGCCTCTGATCTTGCTTCTGAAACGTATTTTAGCCCAGTTGTTGTTTGATCGGTATAGCCTGTCATGTGTACTACATATCCTAGTCCTTAGAACAAGCAGATCACAATCAGAATCGTAAATCATTACGGTCAAACAACCGTTGACCAGCCGGATGAACTTTTCTGGAAAACCCAAAAAGTTCAAGAACAACTTTTGACCCCTACTTTTACCGGCTTGAATCTTGTGCATATGTTGTTGTTATGATGATATAATGATATATTATGGTACCCTGGCATCCTTACTATATGTTTAAACCTTCATAACACTTAACTAATAACCAGAACCCTAAGATATTTGAGCCACATAGTGAGCACTCGAACCTGTCTAGATTTCTGGGTAACCCAGAAAACCCAGCAGGCCTCTGATAGTAACTTTGCGAGCTTGGATCTTGCAATTTAGTGATGTTATAGCTATGGAACGTGTTCATAATCGTAGTGTTACACTCATACTATCATCACAACCCATTAGCCAGCCCAGAAACCATATAACCTTGAATCAAATGGTGGTCAAACTAGCTAGCTTGTAACTAACATGAAGGTCTAAAGAACAGCTCAAGAACACTCAAGAACACCTATAGCGATGGGTCTGTCGTTATAGGGCCCTTTAGTGACACTTATTTTGGGAAAATACTTATTTTAATTAAATAAATCGAATTAAATGGTTTTTAATTATTAAAAATACTAAATAAATTCCTAAAAATTATTTTAAAGTCTGAAAAATAGTTTTTAATTATTTTGAGTATATTTCAAAAATATTTAATATTTTTGGAATATAAATGGTATTTAATTTATTTAATTATAATATTAAATAAATTATTTAAAAATGATTTAAACACATGAAAAATCATGAAAAATTATATTATTGTATTAGAAAATATTTTAAATTATTTTTAGTGACTTCTAATATTTTGTGATGAATTTCATTAATTTATATTACTGATAGTTAATTTATTTAATAAATATATTAAATAAATTATGAAAAAAATAGAATTAATGATTTATAAATCATATAAAAATGATTGAAGTGTTATAAAAATATTTTAAGTTATAAAATATAACATTTGATATTTTGCAATGAAAATATTAATATTTTAATATTAAAAGCAATTATCGGATAATAGATTTATGTATTTAAAAATCATATAAAGGTGATTTTGAAGTATTAAAAATACTTTGTGATATTATAAATATATTATAATATTATGTTATGATTTTCATTAATATTTAGTAATAAATAAATATTAATGATAAAGGAATTATGTGATAATTAATTCATTTAAATACGATATTAATGATTGGAAAATCATTTTAAATGATAATAATTATCTGAAAATTATTACGAACTTACGAAAAATATTTTGAATGATATTAAAATTATCTGAGATTATTGTTAAGTATTAGGCAGAGTTTAATTGAACTTAAACTCGACGATTGTCCAACTAGACCGTCGGGATGTTAGAATTGTATCGAACTCGACTAAGACTGTAAAAGTTTGACTTGAGGTTATGTCTTATGTGTGTTATAGACTGATAGGCTTATGTGATAATGTGTTTAGGTGATTTTAAATACTGTGATGATATTATTCTAATGTGTAGATCGATATTATTTCTATTAGATTTTCAGACAAAGCTAGATAAATTGTGTAACGGTAATCAACGATTCAGTCAAGTTTTGCTTAACTTTACTAAGAGTTGTTTCATTTAGATATACTTATGGTTAATCATTGTTGATTGTCATTGTAGAATTGTACTCTGTACATATTTCATGTATAAGTCAGGTATGAAAGGTTGATCACCTTCATTACCAATTGGTCCAGATATATTTGTTCATGTTTAATACTTGTTCAGTTAAAAGTTTGTTCCTGCTAGTTCACAATTATATTGTTGAATTATAGTTAGTTTATTATTCAGACTCTTTCAAGCATGATATGTCTTAATAAATTTAAACTTGTTGGGCAACGTTCATGCCCACCCTTGCTATATCATGATAAACATTGCAGATTAAGGCGAATGCGTTCAAATATAGGAAAAGGATAATGCGAAGTTCAGCTTGGGATAAAATGTGCAGCTAATTTGTAATAGTATAGTTTGATAATATGTTATATGTCTGATAGTTTATGAATTGTGTATAAGTTAAGGTTACTCGATTTTGGGGAAATAATGTGTACGTTTACTGTATAAATAATTTATATTTATATCTTCTGCAATAGTGAAAGAATGATTGTACCGGATCCGCGATGATTTGGGACCCGAATTCGGGGCTTTCACAGTTGGTATCAGAGTTGCTGGTTATAAACCTTAGGTAGGGTTACCTGAGACTAACAACCGCAGTGATTAGGATAAGTACTAACTCAAATAGAGTTAGTGTGTCAGTAAGATTCAAAGACGGATCTCGGCGAGTTATAAGATACAGAATTCCCTAACTCTGATAATAAAGTTGAACAGTAGTGGTGAATAGATAGAGTCTAAAAGACTAATAGTACAGTGATAGGAGATCGTAAAACAAAACGATTAAGATATAGAAATAAATCGTAATATATACGATGAGATCACCCCGTGATCTGATAAGATAATGGCAGGGAGAAGAATCAATCTGATGATTGAAAAGTTACAACAAAGATTGATGTGTGGCAGTTGTACTATGAAATGGTACAGATTCAGAAAAGGTTTATGAATACGGATTAAATAAAATTCGTATTGAGAAGGGAGTAGGTTTAGGTGGGGATTCAATTGAGGACTCATGTCAGTAGCTGAGTTGTATGATTCCTTGTTATGGGCGGGGAATTGTACTTGGTGTAAAAAACCACTTAGTTTCTGGCACTGATAATCATTGAAATGTTTGTGTCACGCTATTTGCTATATGCATATTAAGAGGGTGATTCCTTTCTCATGTGTATAACAGGTAGATAGGTTATAGGTAGAGAATATAAGGTTAAGTACGAGTTCTTAAAACTCATACTTATGGTATGTTCGTGACTCATAATTATATGAAATGTTTATGAACCCCTCAGCGAATGGACGCCAAAGGTCTGTCTAGGACAAGTTCTTAAACTCATATGATTGTGGCAAGTTCCTGAACTCATAAGTGTGGTAAGTTTGACGAACTGGGTATAGTTCTGTGTGAATGGAGTATTATGGATAATAGGAATAGATAGACTGTTTAAGCAAATGATTATTAGTGGAGACATAGGTTTTCTAAAATTCTTAGCTATGCTAGACTTCGAACTTTTTGGACATCAAGCTAAATACGCACTATGTGCTTTTAAAAAAAATAAAAATGTAGACTCGTAATCATTTTTGGAACGGTTTAAAGTATAGTCTATGCTACTTATTTTAGCTAGACGCAAATGATTTGAAATATCAAAATATATTTTATTTATCACTTAGATACCATGTAACCTGGTGCATAGATGATAAAAAGGTGATGGAGTTGTAAATACAGGAATAATTCGTGGGAATTTGATATAAAATCGTTATTCCACTATTCTATGATGTGTTATAACAAAGTCATACGATGACGGCATCCTCAAACGGACTGTTAATACAGTACGGCATCATGACGTCATTCTCAAAAATATTTTCAAAAATTTTAATTTGCCAACGGGGTTTGACTACACCTAAATAATTCGATTGAATTGAATTACTGATATGAGTCTATGCTATTAAATTCAGCTAGACTAATGTTATGAAAACTCTAAGTGTTCATTGAAAGAAATTTCTTAAACCAAATTGTTTGGTGCGGAATCCAATAAGACTGAGATAAAATTTTTGTGCCTATGGCAGTGACGAGAAATAGATTCGATCAGCAGTACTTAATAAGTACAGGGCATACTAGGCTAATTACTTACTATGTCCGTAAGTTAAGACGGTTTACGGATGAATTTCCATATAACCTTTGCGAAAATGACAGACAATAGTTTGTAAAACTCCTCAGCACAATTTCAAAATTTTTACTCTTGGGAGAGGTGTATTGGGTAGCATGTGATGCTGTGTATGTATGGTCTATAGTGAAAGGTAAATTTTGGGGATAAAATTTTTAGAAGAAGGGGTGAATGTGACAACCCGATAATTTAGAAAATTTTTAAAATTTTAATTTATTGATTTAAGGTTCAATATTAGAACCTAGACAGAAAATAAGTGTATGCGTTTGATATTTTTGGGAAGAAATTTTGAGGATTTCAAAATTCTGTGAAGGATTTAGGTGAATTATTCAGGAATTAAGGGTATACATGAATATGTTCTGTGTAAATATTATTTTATGTATTCAGAATGTGGTTAAGGGTCAAGGGTTAACCAGATAAACGATATCTGTAACAAACCCTAATTATATATTAAGAACGTCAATGTTCAGTTAGAAAACCCTAGCGATTAGCACGAAACCCTAGAAACCGGTTCTGGAAACCCTAACTTCAGTTCCTGGAATCTGAAACCCTAATTCGGTGTATGAAACCCTAAATTGAAAACTTATTGGAGTAACTGTAAATAATTATAAGATTAATTAGGGTTAATCTTAACAAATTGGTTAGAAAACCCTAATTTCAAAATTTGAAACCGTAATTTCTTGTTTAGGAACCCTAATTTGTAATTAGGGAAAGCCTGGTTGTTAGTTCAATAATTTTAATGTTAATTAGAAAATATTAATTCTAATTTTCAATTTATGAGTAATTAGAAAACCATAATCTAATTACGAAATCTAATTTCTAAATTAGAAAATTATTTTCTATTAAAACCCTAATTCGTGGGTTATAAACCCTAATGGCCAATTTTGTCTTTAATTACTTGATTAGCGATTTTAATTTGGAAATATTAATCCTAGTTAGCAAGATTATATTATGATTAGTAAATTTTAATATAATTAGAAAATCCTAATTATAATTTTGAAATATGAATTTTCTATTTCGAAAACCCAAATTTGGAAATCCTAGAAATTAAATTTTAAATGTTTTATACACTAAGGGTCAAACCCTACACCCTAAGGGTTTGGACAATTTACTAGTATGCCATTAAAACTAAAATCAAAATGGCAAATTTGCCTTTTTGTACATTATTGGAGGAGACATAAGAATCTTGCCAAGATATTGGGTGATTGACCAAATCTAGCTACCCTATATGGCTGAGTTCAGCAACTATTAGCCCCCATACCAGCCATTTCATTTGCATTCAAGTTATAAAATAATTAAAGAGAGAGAAAGTTATTATCTAACCTCATTTTTGTGACAAACTCTCAACCCACAATTTCTCTCTCTAGACCCACGAAAATATGGAGTATATCAATCCCTTATATGATCCATAGCTAGCTAAGAACAAATCATGATGATCAGAATCAAGATCAAAGCCTAAAAGGTATAAAAAAATCCTAAATCTTGAAATCTGTGTATTTGATGCTATATGTTGTAATTTGTTGGCTAGATATGTGTAATAGGATGTTATTTAGTGATCTGGGTTGTAAAATCCCAGATCCATAACGTCAAAGTCCTCGAATCTAGCATTTTGTAAAATCTGGAAAAACTGTAAAAAAAATCGTCTGACAGCCATATGTCAGACCTCATAAATCTGTGTGTGTTAGATGTTTAGTGTGTTTTTTGTTTTGGACCTGTTCTCTGCCATATGGTCTTTAGTCTGGAACTTGAATTATGTTCAGATCGGGTCTAGATTTCGAGTTATGATCAGTCAAACTACGTTGACCGATCACAGGAATGGGTTTCTGGGCAACCTAGAACCCAGATTGATGTCTGACAAGACTTTCAAAGCCTCTGATCTTGCTTCTGACACGTATTTTGGCCCAGTTGTTGTTTGATCAGTGTAGCCTGTCATGTGCACTACATATCCTAGTCCTTAGAACAAGAAGATCACGATCAGAATCGTAAATCATTACGGTCAAACAACCGTTGACCACCAGCCAAATGAACTTTTCTGGAAAACCCAGAAAGTTCAAGAACAACTTTTGACCCCTACTTTGACCGGCTTGAATCTTGTGCATATGTTGTTGTTATGATGATATAATGATATATTATGGTACCCTGACATCCTTACTATATGTTTAAACCTTCATAACACTTAACTAATAACCAGAACCCTAAGATATTTGAGCCACATAGTGAGCACTCGAACCTGTCTGGATTTCTGGGTAACCCAGAAAACCCAACAGGCCTCTGACAGTAACTTTGCGAGCTTGGATCTTGCAATTTAGTGATGTTATGGCTATGAAACGTGTTCATAATTGTAGTGTTACACTCATACTATCATCACAACCCATTAGCCAGCCCAGAAACCATATAACCTTGAATCAAATGGTGGTCAAACTAGCTAGCTTGTAACTGATATGAAGGTCTGAAGAACAGCTCAATAACACTCAAGAACACCTATAGTGACGGGTCTGTCGCTATAGGGCCCTTTAGTGACACTTATTTTGGGAAAATACTTATTTTAATTAAATAAATCGAATTAAATGGTTTTTAATTATTAAAAATACTAAATAAATTCTTAAAAATTATTTTAAAGTCTGAAAAATAATTTTTAATTATTTTGAGTATATTTCAAAAATATTTAATATTTTTGGAATATAAATGGTACTTCATTTATTTAATTATAATATTAAATAAATTATTTAAAAATAATTTAAACACATGAAAAATCATGAAAAATTATATTATGGTATTAGAAAATATTATAAGTTATTTTTAGTGACTTTTAATATTTTGTGATGAATTTCATTAATTTATACTACTGATAGTTAATTTATTTAATAAATATATTAAATAAATTATGAAAAAATAGAATTAATGATTTATAAATCATATAAAAATGATTGAAGTGTTATAAAAATATTTTAAGTTATAAAATATAACATTTGATATTTTGCCATGAAAATATTAATATTTTAATATTAAAAGTAATTATCGGATAATGGATTTATGTATTTAAAAATCATATAAAGGTGATTTTAAAGTATTAAAAATACTTTGTGATATTATAAATATATTATAATATTATGTTATGATTTTCATTAATATTTAGTAATAAATAAATATTATTGATAAAGGAATTATGTGGTATTTAATTCATTTAAATACGATATTAATTATTGGAAAATTATTTTAAATGATAATAATTATCTAAAAATTATTACGAACTTACGAAAAATATTTTGAATGATATTAAAATTATCTGAGATTATTGTTAAGTATTAGGCAGAGTTTAATTGAACTTAAACTCGACGATTGTCCGACTAGACCGTCGGGATGTTAGAATTGTATCGAACTCGATTAAGACTGTCAAAGTTTGACTTGATGTTATGTCTTATGTGTGTTATAGACTGATAGGCTTATGTGATAATGTGTTTAGGTGATTTTAAATACTCTGATGATATTATTCTAATGTGTAGATCGGTATTATTTCTATTAGATTTTCAAGCAAAGCTAAATAAATTGCGTAACGGTAATCAACGATTCAGGCAAGTTTTGCTTAACTTTACTAAGAGTTGTTTTATTTAGATATGTTTATGGTTAATCATTACTGATTGTCATTGTAGAATTGTACTCTGTACATATTGCATGTATAAGTCAGGTATGAAAGGTTGATCACCTTCATTACCAGTTGGTCCAGATATATTTGTTCATGTTTAATACTTGTTCAGTCAAAAGTTTGTTCCTGCTAGTTCACACTTATATTGTTGAATTATAGCCAGCTTATTATTCAGACTCTTTCAATCATGATATGTCCTAATAAATTTAAACTTGTTGGGCAACGTTCATGCTTACCCTTGCTATATCATGATAAACATTGCAGATTAAGGCGAATGCGTTCAAATACAGGAAAAGGATAATGCCAAGTTCAGCTTGGGGTAAAATGTGCAGCTAATTTGTAATATTATAGTTTGATAATATGTTATATGTCTGATAGTTTATGAATTGTGTATAAGTTAAGGTTACTCGATTTTGGGGAAATAATGTGTACGTTTACTGTATTAACAATTTATGTTTATATCTTCTGCAATAGTGATAGAATGATTGTTCCGGATCCGCGGTGATTTGGGACCCAGATTCGGGGTTTTCACATTAGTGACTACTCAGTATTCATTACTTTGAAATCTTAAATTGATTAATCGTGGAATATTATTGATATTTTCTGTCCATAACGACTATTATTGATAATCATCGATACTTCTTGCTATCTTGAACTATCCTTATTGTTATACCCTTGAGAAATTTAAAACTACATTGATCACCCTTATTGCTATATTACTTGCTGGGCAAAATTGTTGCTCATCCTTGCTTCCTTAAAAACTTTCAGTTAAGGCAGAACGTGGCAAACCCTCTGGCAAGGACAAGGGTAAAGAGAAGGTTTTGGAGTAGTTAGTTTCATAGTACTAGGAATGTACTATTATTTTGTTGTAGAAGAACTTATTTACATTAAGTTATGTTTAAATTAAGTTATATTGTATTAGTAACGGTTGCGAGGCTTTGGGACAAGAGTAATTATGATATAACAATGTAATTTGTTCTATTATTCTGTTGTGTGAGATTTTGATTTGTTATTAGAGTTAGAACGTGACAACCGAATTTGAGACAAGTATGGTCTGAATTTGGGGGCGTCACATTGATGACTTGATTTTGGTACTAAATCTTTTTCTATGAAATTTCAGGAACTTTATAAAAGGAAACTTGTTGATTCTTCAAAGGGTTGAAGATATTTAAGTCCTAGGAATTAATGTAAGCTCATTGCATTAATTAATTTTCAATCAAGGCTCTAGGACATTTTATGTGCATTTAATTTGTGATAAATGGTTAAATTAAATGATAATTTTTAAAAAAAAGGGAATACCATGTTTACAAAATATAATGTCTAATTAACTGTTTATAATTTAAAGTACAATTTTTATATAACATAATCTGAGCATAATTTTCTGGATTATTAGTGTTAAGAAAATGGTTTGTATCCTCATGAAAGCAATGTTATATATATTACGAATTTATATCTGTTATTGATTTATTCCAATATTCTTAAATTAATGATAGCATGATACACGTGAGGAGTTTTAATGGGCATCAGATTTGTAATATCTTGTATATCTTATAAATGATAAAATCTTGGGAAAGATAAAAGGAGGTTGTTTTTGACAGCATGTGGTGGCAAGCTTTACATAATTGTTATTGTTTTGAAAAGTAATTGTTATCTTGTGAAGTAGCTAATATATAATGGAACCTACGTTTACAGAAGTAGGTTGTTTTACAAAGAATGATGATTGCGTTCAAATCACTTTAAACGGATTATCTTTGAAAAAGTCAAACATAATAGTTAACATATGTATATGGTATATCATAAAGTTATCCTAACTTATCATTTCTCCAGAGTTATATAACGGGATATGCTTCTAACAGATACTATTTTAAAACGAAAATAGAAAATCTGTTTGCACTGGCTTTGTTTTAAATGGTAATAAAATATGGCTATAAATAGAACTCTGGCCTACTTAGTTTGACACACGATTTACATATTGTACTAAGTCATAAATTAAGGAGCTATTTTATATTTGGTGCAATCAGTATTACATGCTAAGCAAACAAACCATGATATTTATCAGCCTATTTCCAGTGAGCTTTAATCGGTGATATCTCTTTACTCTTTGATCATTGCTTTGCTTTATAGTTGAGCCTTGAATTGTTAATTGATTATTTGCATTGATCATAGACCTCTATATTTGTAATCTTATTTTTTAGACCAAGGATAGTCTAAAGGTTCTAATCCGTGTGGATTAAGGAATTGTTACAAACATGTTCAAGGAAGCATATGTGCTTGAGAGCGCATAGGTGCACAAGGAGCAAAAGTGCTCAAGAGAATTTTATTGTTCTAATTCTTGAAAGAACTTGTTTTGTAAAAGGAAGTCAATTTGTACTTGAAAGAAATAAATAAAGTGAGTATCCAATACTAGTTGGTATTAGACGTGGAGTATGCTACTATTTTAGAGGGTAGTAATTGAACCACGTAAAAAGTCTTAGGGTTCATTTAATTGCATGTGCTTTATTTTATTTTGTTTACAAGTAAATTATTTAGATTGAATTGATAATATTATATTAAGAAAATATAATAATATTTAGTATTATAATAAGATTATCAATTCAGCAAACCATATTCGTAAAATAGTAAAATTGCAGTGTTTATTCAGCAAGCTGAATTCATTAATCCAGTAAGTTGAATTTAATAGTTTGACTTTGTAACGCCCGAGAAAAATCGGATTTTATGTGAATTAAATTTTTATTTGAATTAAATAAATTTAATTGTTTATTTACGTGAGTAAACTGTTTAAAGGTTGTTTTATGACCTATAATGTGCGGATGTGGTTAGGATTCTGGCTATGTGCTAGGATTGATTGTTTTGAATTTTCAAGACTAAAATAAAAGTTTTTTCGTGAAATTTTCATAAAAATACTATTCATTCGTTTCTGCTCGGGGATTAATTATGAATTTCTGAGAAACACGTAATAATAGAATTCTAAGACGAGATGGGATATCCAATAATATTTCAGTTATGGCAAATGAAGTTTTCGCCAGCAGACTTAAAACCTAAGTGTTAGGAAAAGTGAGTTTCGAGAATTAAATGACTATGTATAATAATTATAGTTATTATACGTGAGAAGTACAAGTATGATACTAGTTATTATACGAGTATAATATGAAGATTATTACGACGTATAATACGAATATCGTACAAGGTATATACGAAGAGAATACGAGAATTATATAAGTAGAATACGATTAGTTCTTAATGGACTTTAGTAATTGGATTTAGCCTTTGCAAGCCCAACATTAAATTAAATCAAGCCCAAGATAAGCCCGATATGAATTAATTCTAAGCCCAAATCAAGAAACCAAACCGTGGGTTAAACCGATAGATCACCGGATGGGTAAAACCCATGGGGCAACCCATGTGGGTCCCCCAAAAGGCATGTGGGCCGGCTACTTAGTGGCCAAGAAAGAGAGGAAGCTTGGTGGGAAAGAAATGAAAAGTAAGGAGGTGGCCTTTATTGTGATAACCCGGGATTTCGAATAATCCAAATTTTATGAATAATTATTATTTTTATTTAATATTAATATTGATTATCAATTTTGTGTCGAGTATTTGGAGTACGAGTCTCGAGATGTGGTCAATTTGTGTATTGACTGAGAAAAAAGAGTAGAGTTGTGCTTAATAGATTTAGAAACCCTAACCTTAGTTACGAATAGTGATTCGATAGAAAATACAATTAAAATAATTATATTGATGAGTATGTGTTTGTACTGTATAGAAATTTTAATTAATGATTGATCGGATAGGGTATAAATTTAGTAAACCATAATATGAGATTAGAAACCTTAATCTTAGGATTAGAAACCCTAATGTACCATTAGAAACCCAAATCGAAAATTGAGAAACCCTAATTTTAAATTCGAGAATCCTAAACCCTAATTAGGAAACCATAATCCTAATTAGCAAGTTTTATGTGATTAGTAAACTTTTATGTGATTAGTAATCTTTAATATAGTTAGGAAACCCTAATTGTATTTTAGAAATCTTAATTTTCTATTTTAAAACCCTGATTTAGAAAATCCTAGAAGCTAAGGTTGTAAAACCTAAGGGTTAGAACCCTAGGGTTAAACCCTAAGGGTTTGGACAAAAGTCTAATATGCCATTAAAATTATATTCTAAATGTCCAAAATACCCTTTTTCATTTCTTTAATTAGTAACTTGTAAAAATTGCCAAGACTTTTAGTTGTTCACCAACTTTTGACTTTGCATGACCTAAAAATCCAGCAAATCAGCCTAGAGCATCAACCATATTAGTAACGTGCATTACACCAAGCCTATGAAACTGGCACCGCAGTGCCGAGACGGGGGATTGGCTACTGCTAATTTGCGCCGCAGCGCCACTTGCATACATGAAACTGTGAAGCCCCCAAGTACGGGTCCCAAGAACCTCGGAATTGGTACGTTACGGTACTTTATTATCATACATATTCTATCAACTAATGCGGAACAAATAAACATATATTGTTTATTTTACATAATTCTATAACATTTTCCCAGGTTTATTAACCTTAACTTAATACATACCTTCAAAATTACAAAGGTTTACAATACGATAACTAAATAGTTATTCTTATAACAATCTATTACTATATTTTGCTTTTGTCTCTGTCGATCTTCAAGCCTTCGCCTTTATCTGCAATTTATTATCATGATATAGCAAGGGTGAGCAACTACTTGGCCCAGCAAGTTTAAATTCAATAAAGTTATATCATGATTGAAAGAATAATAAGCTTTCAAGTTTTTAACAATTTAATAATTGTGAAGGAACATGAATCAAGATGTCAATAATTGAATGACTAAATCAATAACGTTTAAAGTCAACAAGGACCAGGAATAACTTTATCTGAACCATAGGGTAATGAAGGTGATCAGCCTTTCATACCTGACGAACATATACAACATGCACTAAGTGTGAATCAATAATCAGTTTTGGCGTGAATAATCATCAATAATCATTCACTAACTTGTTTTGTAATATAACTCGAGTTTGAGTTAAGGAAACTTGCCTGCATAGTCGATTACCGCTACGCAATTTAATTTATTCTGTTTATTGAAAAAACCTATCAAGTATAAGATTGATCTTTCAATTAGCATATCATACCTTATTTCATAATATTATCTAACACTTAATCACATAGCCAAATATTAGATAATCTTAACACCATATTCATTTACTTTCTTATAATCTCATCATCTTAACTTGTCTAATCTTCACTCACAAAGTTAAGTATTTGACATTACACCTTAGTCTTAGTATTATCATTATACTTTGATAATCTTTTCATGACTTATAACTTATGCTTATAAGTTTTCCCTTTATATGTTATGTTAGTAAGCTAGATAACCTTTCAGTAACCTGTAATATCATTTCAGTTAACTGGATTACAATTCAGCATCCTGAAATTACTATTTCAGGATCGTGTTATATTACGATTCTCTTCTATCTTATAATCTTTTTGTTTTGCGATCTCCTTTTCCTTTATACTTTTAGTCTCATAGACTCTATTCATTATTACTTTTTGTCTTTAACATCAGAGTTAGGTAACTCTGGATCTTTATAACTTTTCAAGATTCTTCTTTGAATCTTATTTACTAAATAATGAATTTTCCAAATTCATCTCTCAATAAATTAAACTCTATTTGAGTTTATTCCTTATCATCATCTCTGCGGTTATAGCCTAAGGTACACCTACCTAAGGTTTATAACCTACAGCTTTGATACCATCCTGTGACGCCCCCAAGTTCGGGTCCCAAGAACCTCGGAATTGGTATGTTACGGTACTTCATCATCATACATATTCTGTCAACTAATGCAGAACAAATAAGCATATATTGTTTATTTTATATAATTCTATAACATTTTCCCAGGTTTATTAACCTTAATTGAACACATACCTTCAAAATTACAAAGGTTTACAATAAGATAACTAAATATTTATTCTTATAACAATCTATTACTATATTTTGCTTTTGTCTCTGTCGATCTTCAAGCCTTCGCCTTTATCTAAAATTTATTATCATGATATAGCAAGGGTGATCAACTACTTTGCCCAGTAAGTTTAAATTCAATAAAGATATATCATGATTGAAAGAATAATAAGCTTTCAAGTTTTTAACAATTTAATAATTGTGAAGGAACATGAATCAAGATGCTAATAATTGAATGACTGAATCAATAACGTTTAAAGTCAACAAGGACCAGGAATAACTTTATCTGAACCATAGGGTAATGAAGGTGATCACCTTTCATACCTGATGAACATATATAACATGCACTAAGTGCGAATCAATAATCAGTTTAGACGTGAATAATCATCAATAATCATTCACTTACATGTTTTGTAATATAACTCGAGTTTAAGTTAAGAAAACTTGCCTGCATAGTCGATTACCGCTATACAATTTAATTTATTCTGTTTATTGAAAAGACCTATCAGGTATAAGACTGATCTTTAAATTAGCATATCATACCTTATTTCATAATACTATATAATACTTAATCACATAGCCAAATATTAGATAATCTTAACACCATATTCATTTACTTACTTATAATCTCATCATATTAACTTGTCTAACCTTCACTCACAAAGTTAAGTATTAGACATTACACCTTAGTCTTAGTATTATCATTATACCTTGATAATCTTTTCATGACTTATAACTTATGCTTATAAGTTTTCCTTTTATATGTTATGTTAGTAAGCTAGATAACCTTTCAGTAACCTGTAATATCATTTCAGTTAACTGGATTACATTTCAGCATCCTGAAATTACTATTTCAGCAGACCACAAAATATTTCAGCAGACTGAAACCATTTCAGCAATCCAAAATTCAATTCAGCACCCTGAATTCTCATTTTAGTCTATTACAAGCATAATATAGTCCATTGAATACCAAATTCAATAATTATAGTGAAAAATAACATAAATCTCTTATTTTAATCTTCCGTCGAATATTATTAATTATGTACTAATATTTTACGCTAAGGTTATTAACCTTTTAATAACACTCCAGTCAAATACTACTAATAATATCTTAATCCAATATTATTAGTCATATAAAAATAATTTAAGTCATTAATCACATTAATAAACAATTTAGTTCAACTATTTTCCTTTCCTTAAATAACTCATTAAACATTATAAAATTCCATAAACATCACAACACTTCACACCCGACCCAAAACTTTCTCAAAAATCTGCATAAGTCATGCTCAAGGGTCTCAACTCATAAATCGTACTTTTCATACTTTTGGACATCATATATTTAATTAAATTCATTTATCCATTTATCATCATTTAGATGAAAAATATTAATTCAGTCCCAAAAATATTTCTTTTCTGAGATTTGACAGAATATTGTTCCATATGTAACATATATTTTTCCCCGAATTTTTAAAATAGATTTACTATATTTAAATAGTACATAATAGCCAAATATTCTCAGATTTTTCATAAATCGAGATTAACTCTAAAAATTCTGAAATTTTTACAGTATGTTCCTGTTATACACATGTACTTCCAGTAAATATTTTGTAATTTTTGGACTTATACACAGAGAGTTATTCGCGTGGCTTCATAAAAATAGTCCTTCACCGTAAAATCCATAACTCTCAAACCGTACGGCCAAAAATTCTCAAATATTTACACAGCCTTCATAACTTCTGATATTAACACTTCAAATTTTTCCAAAATTTTTAAAGTATAAAAAGTGGACAAAAATACCCCCATTGCTGACTGGTCCAAAATAGTACCCAAAAAAAACGGGACTGTTTTCACCAAAATTCACACCACGACTTTTAGAAACGTGATTTTTGAGTTCTACCACTTGGGTTTACTAGTCAACACATATATCTAGCACCTCTCTTCGACGGATCGAGAAAAGAGTGCATAGATCAAAAGCGATGGATTTTCAAAGCACTCAAAAGTTAGATTTTATAAACTAGAAAAATTATTTTTCTTTTCTTTTTGATTCAAACGAAATCAACACTCATTATGGGTAGATCCATACTTGAATCCATGAAAAACACTTAGATTATAGGGGTTTGAACTTCCAAATCAAAAACCCCCTTTCATCAAATTCATAAAATAAATTAGAGGAAAGTTTAGGAAAAAGAATTTTTATACCTTTCTTCTTCTTCTTCTTCTTCTTCTTCTTCTTCTTTTTCTCTCTCCTCTTTCTTCCATGGCTTCCGCCCCCTTCTCTCTCTCTCTCTCACCCTCACTCACGGTTTCCATTCCTCTTTCTCCCCCTCAGCTTTCTCTCCCTTTTGATAGCTATGAAGGAAAATAAAAGAAGTAAGAGATGAGAGAGAAATATGATATAAGATATGTTAATATCTACCTACCCCCTCCTTTTCCTCCACTCATATACTGGCCATGTGGCCTATTCACTTACCACATCTTTTTTTTAATTGCTTTATTAAATATTCAAAATACCCTTCTCCAATTTGAGCTTAAAAACTTATTTCTTTTGAGCTTTCAATTAATCCTTTGGGATATGAAATATTTACATAGTCCAATCATTTCCATCTTATCACACCCTAAATATTTAATTAGGTTATCCATTCCAAACATTTAGAATTTAAATCATCACTCTTGTACATTAAAATTTATAACTCAATTAAACTTGTTTCATTTAAGTTATAAAATTAATAACTTGAGATAATAAATATATCTCTTAAATTAATATAATTTCTAACATTATTATTCTCCCACAGACTACTTAATAATTGGGCTCACTTATTAATTAAATTCTATTGAGCTTGTACTTTTATTATTTTGCTCACTAACAAAATAAATTTCGGTTTTCACCCAAAATTTAATTGGGTCATTATAATACTTGTCCCACACATAATATATTAGGCTAGATTAATAATTTAATCGCCCTTAATCACTTTATCCACAAGTCACATGCTTAATTAATTAATTGGGCTTGTTTAAATAATATAACTTCCTTAGTCCATTAAATTTAATTCTCTTGGACTCTATTTAAATTCTTGGGCTATGACCTTATTATAGTCCATTACTTTTAATTCTATTCCATTCTACCCTTATCATTTAATTAGGGTTTTTATTTCTCACACTTGAAAATAAATCCCTTACTTATACCTTTTTAATTTCATAACCCAATTAAACTTGGTTATAAAATTAATTATTTGAGATATATAAAATAAATCTCTTAATGTTAGCATATATATTTATATACTAACATTCTCCCATATTATAATCTCTTTGGTTATTTAATTATCACACCTAAAATATATATTAGGTTACATAACTTAATTCTTAATTCACTTTTATATACAAAATAAATGTATTCACATTATATAATGTATATTTATTTAATCGTATACATAATTTATATAATCATAACATATTTCACTTCTCACACTAATTTTGACTTTTCTCTATAAAAAGTCAACTGTTGACTTTGACCAAAAAGTCAACCCTTACACATTTTGTGTTTACTGTCCATTCTGAATAAACTTGACGTTCCGGACGCAACCGAGCAGTCTGTGCTTCAAAATTTTATCTCTAACTCAAATTTTGAGTTTTAAATTACTCCCTTCTTATTGTTAATCGTATTAACTAACGACTTTATACTTATTCAAATTCTTATTTGCCAGTCAAGGCCAATATTTAAGCTATGTTAATTACTAACATAGTTTTATCTTGATCCTTTTATCATTAACTTAATTTATCATTCCTCTTGCTAATATATATAGCACATTACGAAGTATATATATTTCTATACATATACTCATCTTCGTTTAACCTCATAGCATCTCTTCATGTGAAATCTAATCTCCTTAATAAAATTTCCATATGTACTTATATAACATTTCTTAGACTATTCAGTTTACATCGAATTTACAGGTATCGTAATACCTTATTCTTGATATTCCTTCAAGTATATATTAATTCATTTCTATGGTTTTAGAATTTTGTAACCCATATTAATTTATTCTCATTCAATTAAGAAACCATATAGGTTCTTCTTAAAAATTTTAAATAAATCCTCAAATTCTCTTCTAGGTTTTATTCTTTAATCTTTATTCTAATCATTCAAGATTTTTATAAATTTTTGGATTGTCACAAAAACTGGCGCCGCAGCGCCAGTAAGAGAAAAAGTCTGACTATGTTATTTATGAACCCAACTGTTTACATGGTAACTATGGGGCATGTATATACTTAATAAACATGAAAAGATAATTCCTAAATAACATGCATAGCGATAATCTTAGGAATTTAACGCTGATTAAAAGTAATTGAATGAAGAACGTAAAGTGCGAAAACGTAAATCGTGAGTCGTATTCAAGCTTAACGTGCGTCCTAATATTATACATTATGTAATAGATATGCGTAATACGTAAATGATAAGAAGTAAAGGTAAAACCTATGTACGTACTATACAGAGTTCGATGTCAGTAATCCGAGAGGAATTCATCTGAGTTAACGTATCAATTAAAGTTTCAACTACTATGGTATTTAACCGATGGATGTTGAGTGTCGATTTATGACACATGAATGTTAATAAGCCGAAATGAAGGATAAGTAACTCAAAACGAATATTATTAATGAAATAAATTCAGTTAAGTTATAGAAGACAAAGAAGTTGGTAAAAATAATATGATTAGATTGTTTGGTGGCTAATTCCAGTATGCTATGTGAATATATCATGTAAAAACTATAAAGACCAAGAACTATTCAATTTTAATTGAAGAAGCTTGAAGGTAAGTTTCCTTAACGCTTGTCTAACCTTCGTGTTAGCCAAGTTTCTATGATTCATGTTATAATATGCATGAATTGTTTTACGAAAGAGTCGATGCCAGTTTTAACTCGGTTAGACCAATCTTAAGAGTTTGATTGATTTGTTTACAAGTCTTTTTATATAGTATTGATAACACTATCCTATGCCAATTATTTGGTGCGGATTCAAAGGTAAGCGTGAGTATGAATAAACAAAAGTATTTTACATCGATTATTCGAAGGGCACGTGAGGTTGTCAAAACTTAAACGTAGATACGTTTAACGGATGAGTGTTGATCAACATAGAGTACTATATGCTAATCACATAGAAGTGCTCGTAAGATATATCGGACTTACGGACTTAGTGTTGGGTTGTCCTTTTTCATGAATAAAAATTAAAAGAGAATGTTCATGGTATTTTGACCTACTCATAATTCCTAAGTTTTTGTATGTACTTTGGAATGGTTTTATGAGAATGAAAAGTGCTATCTTAATGTTTCATAGTACTCCATAGCTATTTTTTCAGTTAATGAAGAATAATCATATAATTCTCGGCGTGGTACTTGTATTATATATTGTTAGACTTGCTGAGCTAGTTATGTTCACTTCTTGCTTGAATTATATGATTGCAGCTAAGGCTGAGCGAACCGAGGGTTCTAATAAGGATAAAGGCAAATCTAAGAGGGATAAGTAGTTTATCCTATAATAAACTAGTATATTTGTATAAATTATACTATGACAAATAAAGAATGTATTTGGTTACATAACTTGGAAAAGGATTAATTACCATTGTAATAAGAATGTAGTAAATACACTCATTTTGATGTTGTTTCAATGGATTGAATGTATAATTAGTAGTACCGTGTAACACTATATATGTGGGTTAAAAGTACTCGAATTTGTGGGCGTCACAGGTTGGTATCAAAGCATTAGGTTATAAACTTAAGGGGGAAGGGGGAACCTTAGGCTAATAACCTCGTTAGTAAATGAGAAGTTAGAAGCAAATGAACTCTAGTAGAATTTGTTAATTAAGTATTGAGAAAACTCAGTACCGAAAGATTTAAAAGATGAAAATTAATCTTAAATAAATTAAATGTGATTTGCGCTTATATTTCTGTGTATTATGTACTAATCAACATGTTATGTGTTGTTATAGATGTCCATCGATAGCTTCATGTATAGGGATATACACGTGGTGAGTGAAGAGTCAGTAAACATGAAGAGCCAGTATCGGTGCCAGTGGCGGAAGTTCTAATGGTGAATATAGATGAGTCCGAACTAGAGGAGGACTATCCAGATGGGGACATGGAAAACTTGGGATCGGCGTCATATTTCGATATGGTGGTCGATGTGGACGAGGATATAGAGGTAGTATCGTTTGATACAGTGGTACCTGCACTAGAGCCAAAACCTCCAAAGGCAATGAGAGCATTGTATCTGGAGGTGCTTGACCTGAATGTGTAACTGCGTACTATTGTGCAGAACCTGAGGGAGGAGGTTAGTGACCTCCATGAAGCCAAAGAGTCTGCATAAGCAGATTTTGAGATAGAGCATGATGAGAAAGTGCTCATGAAGGATAAGGCGAAGGATTTTAAGAATGAGGCCGTTGAGCTTCGTAAAGAACTGGAGGAAAGGAACCAGAAGATAGCACGGATATCTTACATCCATGAGAGTGCTCATGAGGATTTCAAGCTGAAAATTGCTTGTTATTCCATTGAGTCGGGGCAAACACGTCATATGATTAGTCGGGATATTGTGTCGATTCTTGCGAATCAAAAGCATGAGAATGATGTTATGCAGTATTAGTAGTTAATAGAGAAAGTCTAGATCAGTAAATATTTTGTGTAACGACGTAAAACCCTCTTTTATATAATTAAAGGGTAGTCTTTTTATAAATCCCAATTTTTGTGAAATTCAATCACAGGATAGAAATGTAATAGCTTTGGCTATGGAATCAATCTGTAAATAGTTTGAATTATGAAGAAGCATATTAATATAATGAGGTTTTTATTAAATGTGCTTTGTTATGGTATGAGTTGTTGTTTGACGAATAATAACTAAGTAAGCAAATAAATAATAATGAAACTTTATTTATTTAATTAGAAAAATGCCGCCAAGAAGAAGACAATGTAATCAGGAATCTGAATCCCATAATGATAACCAATGGAGTCAGAACAACCCTATGCAGGAGTTCGTTAATTTATTAACGGCTACATTTAATCAAACCGGGGATAGAGCACCTGTAGTCCATTGGGTAGCCAGAACGACTACCTTTAAGGAATTTAAAAGTGTAGGTCCGTCAGAGTTCAAAGGAACTACAGATCCAATTGAGGCCCATACATGGGTGAGAAAAATTGAGAAGGCATTTATAATCGCAAACGTAGGGGAGGCACAAAAGACTTCTTTTGTGACCTATATGATGAAAGGAGAAGTCAATTTCTAGTGGGAGGCTCACCAGGGTGGGGCTAGGATAGATGTTGTAACGTGGGAACAGTTCAAAAAGGTTTTCTTTGAGAACTATTTTCCTACAAGCATGTAGGGGAGAATGGAGATTAACTTCTTAGAACTCATGCAAGGGGACATGACGGTTCCCTAGTATGCGGCCAAGTTCAATGAATTGGCAATATTTGCTCCACATCAAGTGGACACCAAGGAGAGGAAGGCTCGTAGGTTTGAGTAGGAACTGAAACCCTGGCTCTATAGTAGGATTTCTATGTTTCAGAGTGCTTCATACGGAACCATTTTGGAGAAGGCAATTATTGCTGAGGGTGGTAGTGAGGCTTTAAGCCAATACCATAAAGAGAGGAAGAATAAGAGCAAAGGAGAGGGAGTATCCAAGGCAGAGGGAGCTAGTGGTAGTGAAAGTATGTAACGCCCTGAAATGTGGTCTATCTTCACACCCGTATTCCGTACATCACGAGTACATCATTCATCCAATATACATCATTATATATTGAAATATAACAACATACACTCTCAAATCCCAGGTTCTAAAAACCTTACAACCTTTTTCATTACAAATAATGATAAATACATTATTCATTTCATCTTACAAGAGTGACTTTTATCCATCACCAAGGATATATAATTGTTCCTTAAACTAGTCTATAGTTCAATTTCATCTTTCTATATTACAAGTCTTCACTTGATCTTCTTGCTCATTCACATTCTGAATGACACTTCATCTGGATACCGTCAACTTGATCTTTACGGGATCCTTAAGTTCTTTTAACCTTGTTTGCTAAAAATGTTTTTCATTTAAAGCAAGTGTGAGCATTCAATTGCCCAGCAAGTCCTAACAGTTGAACACCTAACTTCAAGAGTTTAAACGTTCCTTTAGAACTTCGATAACCGAACAAAGGTTATGAAAGCAGCTTGAATAATAGGAATAGTCTCGATTCCTATCATCTTAAAACATCAGTCACTTTCACTTTGAAATACTTTCATTCCTCTACCTTTTTCATACACATCATGTCTGTCTAGAATCATTAGCACAGACTTAACAATAACGGTTCATGTATAAACAGAACATACTTGTATTGAATAGCTCAATCACAGAACAATTCATATCATAGAAACACCGAAGTGTTCACATTGTGGCTCAAGGCCTCATACGTTTCACCACCTTGTACAAATATCGCACATTCGCACATAGACAGAACTTCTCAAGTTCAACATCTGAGAAGTTTAAGAAACTAGCATTCATTTAAAATATGAATGAAGTTAGGAAACTTGCTTTATACACAGTTATAGCTTACGCTGAACTGCTCATTCCAATTCCTATAGAACACATAAGGAGAAAACATAAACACCAATTAGTCATATATTGAACTTATGCATTAGTTTACTTAACTTTACTTCTTAGGGTTCGCGTTCTTGCAATATAAGTTTACGCGACTAACTTCCTTTACCAGTTTACGGCTTCATGACATACGAAGATGTCTTACTCAAAGCGTTCATCATCTTTAGTGATTTACATTCTTATTTTCTTCTTATAACTTCTCTAGGACTCAGCACACATCACTTCTCTGCTAGTAGTCCATATGGTACACTGAGTGGTTTCCCATAAACAACTAATAAACAAGTTCTCGTCTCATCTACATTGCCATCACAGTGAGTTAGATCGATTACCAGTTTTGTATATACCTTCGCTCTCTGAAGGAATTGTTTAGCCCAGCTCCCATATATCAACCATCAAAGGTTACGATTGTACCACAACCTAAACTTATCTTAACTTATACGAACTATTAAACTATAATGTCCGCTAAGTCAATTTCTTATTCCTTACGGCTTTCTGGCAACTAAATGTCATACCTCAGGATTCATTCTTTATCCGACTCATATTCGGCTTCTATTAATCTTATTACCGTTCATTATGGCTTTCTTGATAATTCATATCTTATTTAATACTTTCGTTATCCATTACATGAACCCCATGTTCATTACTCATCCTTAGTGTCGAAGCCATACCAATTGTTGTATGCTAAGACCGATCGTTCATCGCAATAGCGTTGCATTCACAGCGTCTATACGCTTTACACTTATCTCTCATTACCACAACAGAACATCAAAATGTTATTCATTACCTTCGTCACTCAACGTTTAAGGAATCACAATCATAGCAATCCCTCACATTTGTTTATTGCGACTACGGTCCCCGGATATCTATTCCGTAACCCGCACCTACAATCTTTATCTTTTTATCTTGTTTTAATCTTTCCGTTCAACCTTTACTACAGGTTTAATTCACTAGATTAAGTGTTACATTTTATGAACATTATGTTCTTTATCTTCCCTTATGTTTCCCCCAAGAGCTGAGTAGTTAAAAACTCCTCTCTGGCTTTTTCCCTACACTGGCGCTGCGGTGCCACTCTCTTCCTTTCCTCTCGCGCTGCGGTGCGAGTTAGCAGTGCACAACATCCTCGATCTGGTGCTACGGCGCCACCTCTTAAGGCATAGTTGGCGCTGCGGCGCCGAGCCTAAACCCTAGAAAAATTTCTAAGTCTTGCATCATGTTTGAGACGCTTACTTCCCGATCTCATAACTTCTTCGTTATAACTCGGAACGAGGTCATTCCTAAGCCATTCTCTTCCTTATCTTATGTACTTCAAGACCCCTTGGATAGGACTTTGTTCTGAATCCGTTAACGTGCCATTTGATTGGCTTAATCTTCACCCTTCGTTCATTTTACGTTTTTAACGCTCTTCGTTCGTTCGTCCGTAATTCGGTCATCCGAACTCGGAACTCGTTCATTCTTGAGTTGACGACTCACGTTTTCTATGTTTTCTTACTTTCTTATGAAACCCTTCATGTTCGGGTTCATTTACTAACTTTCTACTTCTCGTTCGTCTTTTATGAAATTTTCGTCATAACTTCGTTATAGCTAAGTTTAAATCCGTTCTTCATGAACGTTTCTACCGTCCCTAACCAAGCAATAAGCAACTAACTTATACATGATGGTTTTAAACTTGTCCATCAATAACAATTATCTTACGATGGTTTTAAATTTGTCCATCAACAACGTTCTTCGTGTTATTCGCGTGTTCTTCGTTCGTTCTTCATTTTAATCGATATTTTGGATTCCGATTTCACTTTTTCTTAGAATTTGATGTTATAGAACACCATATCTTACTTATTTCACCTTCTCATTCATATAATCCACACTGATCGTTTTAATTCATTACGAATATTACACTTCCTTAAGAAATTTATAAAATAACTTTAAACTTGTATTTTCTTCTTTTCTCACTGATTTCAACCATATGAAATCATTCATAACCTCATCTACTTCTTATTCTCATTAAGTTATGTTTTAATCATATAGGACTTAAAGAGAAATTAAATTCGACTAGGTTTTAGGTTACCTCTTTTTTTATTTTTCTTCCGCTAGACAAAGCCGATGATTCGCAAGCTTTTCTATTTCACGATCACCTTCAATCTGATCATTCATATTCATTCTCTTCCTTCTCCATCTTCTCCAAGCTCTCTCTCTCTCTCTCATGTTATAGAATTTTCAAAATCCCATTTAAATGAAAGTTAGCTTCCTATTTATAGAAAATCCAAAGCTAAGGCAAAATAGTCATTTCGCCCCCCCAAACCTCATTACTATTCATTACTTAAGCATTATGTTTACTTGGCCTCCACATTTACTTAGCCATTAAGTCTACTTAGCCCTTGAGTTTATTTAGCCCTTAAGCATAAGCACTTTACTTAGCTATTAAGTTTACTTAGTCATTACTTAACCTATCCTTTACTTAGCCATTAAGACTAATCGTATTCTATGCATCTCATTCTCGTATTCTCTTCGTATATAGTTCGTACGATATTCGTATTATACGTCGTAATAATCTTCGTACTATACTCGTATAATAACTAGTATTACACTCTTATTTCTTACGTATAATAACCCCAACTATTATACGAAATCATTAAATTCTCAGAACTCACTTTCCTAACCTTTAGGTTTTAAGTCCGCAGGCGAAAACTTCATTTTTGCCATAACTGAAATATTATTGAATATTCCATTACGTCTTAGAATTCTATCATTACGCGTTTCTCAGAAATTCAAACTCAATCTCCAAACATAAACAGATGAATGGTGCTTATTTCGTCTTTTTCCCCGAAAATATTTTTGTTCACGAAAATTTTTTATTTTCATCTTGAAAATTCTTACTCCTTCAATCTAGCTCGTAGCCAGAATCCTCCCGACTTATAATCATCCTAGGTTCTAGAACGATTAATAAACACATAACGCAGAATAGTATTAATAAAAACTTATTTTATTAATAACTATTTCTTTAAACCTAAATTCTAGACAACCCGAATTTTCGGGTCATCACAAAGTATGCCCAAGAGGAAGGGTTTTAACTCTGGAAATACTGGAGTAAAACAAGAGGATCCTAAGCGTAGGATCGAAGCATGCAAGACATATGGAAAGGCTCATCTAGGAGTCGGTCTTAAGGGGAAGTCGGTTTGTTATAACTGTGGGCATGAGGGTCATATATCACCTAATTGTCTTAACCCTAAGAAGAACCAGGGTTGTTTTGTACGTGGGTTGATGGACCACATGGCAAGAAATTGCCCAAAGAAAGGGTCGAAAGGTAGCAAGAGTGCTAGTACTGGTAAGTTAGCCATTACTAGACCAACACCATCGGATAGACCCACGACCCGTACTTTTAATATGACTGTCCAAGATGCGGTTTCATCAGCAGATGTTGTAGCAGGTATTATTCCAGTCAATAAGATAAATGCTTATGTGATGTTTGATTCGGGTGCTACTTGTTCTTTTATAGCATGTGAATTTGGTAAGCGATTAGGTTTATTCCCAGAAAGATTAGAAATACCTTTAAACGTTAAGGTAGTGAATGAAGAGATAACTCCCGTCGAACACATTTATAGAAATCGTTGCATAGATATTAGAGGTAACAAATTATCGCTAGATTTTATACCAATAAGGTTGGGAGAATTTGATATAATTCTCAGTATGGATTGGTTGATTAACCATATAGCTATAATAGATTGTCAAAGAAAAGGTGTGAAACTTTGGATTTCTAAGAAACCCAAGGTAATGTTCTACGATAGTCAATCATCGGGACGCTCTTGTTGTCTAACCATGACACAAGCTAGGAAGATGTTGAGGAAGGGGTGTATAGGATACCTGTGCCATGTTGTGGATACCCAGAGAGTGGAAGCATCATTGGAACAGGTACCTATAGTACAAGAATTTGTGGATGTATTTCTTGATGAGTTACCAGGTCTTTCGCCGGATAGGGAAGTTGAATTTGTAATTGATGTGTTATTGGGTACGACACCAGTTTCTAGGGCACCATATAGGATGGCGCCGGTACAGATGAAGGAGTTAATGGTTCAATTACATGAATTATTAGACAAGAAGTACATTCAACCGAGTGTGTCTCCATGGGGAGCACCGGTATTGTTTGTTAAGAAGAAGGATGGATCGTTACGACTTTGTATCAACTATCGTGAGTTAAACAAGTTAACGATTAAGAATAAATACTCATTGCCCAGAATCGATGATCTATTTGATCAGTTGAAAGGGGTAAAGTTTTTTTCTAAGATAGATTTACGTACGGGGTACCATCAGCTGAAAGTAAGGAATGAGGATGTACGTAAGACGGCGTTCAGAACTCGTTATGGTCATTACGAGTTTCTAGTTATGTCGTTTGGGTTGACTAATGCTCCAGCCGCATTTATGGATATGATGAATAAAGTGTTCAAATAATATTTGGACAAGTTTTTCGTAGTGTTCATTGATGATATTCTAGTCTATTCAAATACGCTAGAAGATCACGCTGAACATTTGAGGATAGTGTTGGAAACACTACGGAGGGAGAAGTTGAATGCAAAATTCACTAAGTGTGAATTTTGGCTTAAAAGAGTGCAGTTTCTATGACATGTTATTGATAAAGATGACATTTCTATGGATCCAGCAAAGGTGGAGGCAGTTAATAATTGGGAACAACCGAAACAACCAACCGAGATCCGGAATTTTTTGGGGTTAGCGGGATACTATCGAAGGTTCATTCAGGACTTTTCTTAAATAGCTACACCGTTGATGAATTTGACAAGGAAGTCTGTAAAGTATGTGTGGACTGAAAAGTGTGAGAATAGTTTTTATGAACTAAAAAGGAGGTTAAGCGAGGCACCTGTATTATCTTTGCCAGATGATACGGGATATTTTGTAGTTTATAGTGATGCTTCGCATAGAGGACTGGGTTTCATGCTCATGCAGCATGGCAAGGTCATTGCATATGTGTCACAACAGTTAAAAGATTATGAGAAGGTTTATCCTACTCATGACCTAGAATTGTCAGCAATAGTTTTTGCATTAAAAATATGGCGACACTTTCTACACGGGGAGAAGTGTGAGATATACATGGACTACAAAAGTCTGAAATATATCTTCACACAGAAGGAGTTGAATATGAGGCAGAGAAGGTGGTTAGAATTGATAAAAGATTACGACTGTGATATCTTATATCATCCGGGGAAAGAAAACATAGTGGCCGATGCGTTAAGTAGGAAGGGTAGGGAAAAGCTATCAATGTTAACAACTCAGAATGAGTTAATAACGGAGATAGCAAGAATGGAGCTAGAAGTTAAATTACCGAGTGAATCGGTAGAGATGTTATTCACAATAGAGACTCGACCAACAATAGCGATACGAGTTAAGGAAGTACAACTAAGTAATGAGGAGTGCGAACAAATAAAGAATAGAATAGAGTATGAAGAGAAGACTAAGTATAACCTTGATAAAGAAGGGTTACTTCATTTTGAAGGAAGAATTTGGGTTCCGGGTGATGCGGAATTAAAAGAAGAGATAATGGGAGATGCCCATAGTTCGACGTACTCGATTCATCCAGGTAGTACTAAGATGTATCAAGACCTTCGACAGAATTTTTGGTTGCCAAACATGAAGAGAGAGATAGCTGAATATATTAGTAAGTGCTTAACTTATCAGAAAGTTAAGGCCGAACACCAATGACCGAGTGGATTATTGCAATCACTAGAGATTCTAGAGTAGAAATGAGAGCATATCACGATGGACTTTGTGGTGGGACTTCTAACAACAAGGAAGGGATACAACGCTATCTGGGTAATAGTAGATCGTTTGACAAAATCGGCTCATTTTTTACCAATAGGGATTAGGTATAATCTAGAGCAATTGGCTAAACATTATGTCAAAGAAATTATTTCAAGACATGGAGTACCTGTTTCGATTATGTCAGATCGTGACCCACGATTCACATCGAATTTCTGGAGAAGTTTGCAAGAGCAACTAGGAACGCAGTTGATGTTGAGTACAACTTATCATCCTCAGACGGATGGACAAAGTGAACAGACAATTCAAACGTTAGAAGATATGTTAAGATCTTACGTTATGGATTTCAAGGGGAGTTGGGAAAAACATCTGCCTTTAGTGGAATTCGCTTACAACAATAGTTTTCACGCTAGTATAGGCATGCCGCCTTATAAAGTGTTATATGGGAGGAAGTGCAGAACTCCACTATGCTAGAATGAAGTAGGTGAACGTCAGATGTTTGGACCTGAAATGGTACGACAAACGACAAATATGGTGAAGTTAATACGTACTCGATTGGTAGCGGCTCAGGATAGACAAAAGAAGTATGTGGATCCTCACCGTGAGAAGAGGGAGTTTGAGGTCGGTTCGTATGTCTTTCTGAAAGTGTCACCTTGGAAAGAGAAGATATGTGACAACCCGAGAATTTGGATATTTATTAAAATCTTAAAATATTGAATTAAAGTTAAATAATAAACCTATACAGAAAAGAAGTGAATGGATTTGATATTTTCTGTAAGGAATTTTATGGATTTAAAAATTTTTGTAGTGAATTATTCAGGATTAAGTATATAAGTGTATATGTTCTGTATATGTGGTTAAGGATCAAGGGTTGACCAGATAAACTATATCTGTGACAAACCCTAAGTATATATTAAAAACGTCAACGTTCAGTTAAAAAACCCTATCGATATGATAGAAGGCCTAATACCAGTTCTGGAAACCCTAATTTCAATTTCAAAAATTCGAAACCCTAATTCAGAATAGTAAAATCCTAAGTTGGGAATTCAAATGCTAAGTATAAGGCTTAAGCATTATTAATTATAGCCTAATTAGGGAAACCCTAATGATTTATTTGAAACCCTAATAATTCAAAATTTTAATTATTAGAAACCTTAATTTTTAATTTGAAACCCTAATTGTAAAAATTAGAAACCCTAATTGCTAAAGTTTTATGTTAATTAGGAAATATTAATCCTAATTACAAGTTCTAAGTGATTAGGAAACCTAATTTAATTAGGAAACCCTAATTTACATTTTTAGTAACTAAAATTTATACTTTAGCCTAACTTAGAAATCCTAGAAAATTATTTATTTATTTTTTTAACCTTAGTGTTAAACCCTAAGGGTCCAAACCCTAAGGGTTGTAGCAAATGTCAAATGTGCCATTAAAATGGATAGCGAAATGACCAAGTTGCCCTTTGTTGCATTATTTGAGATAACTTGTAGATTTTGCCCTAGTTGTAGTTGGTAAACAACTCTAGCTAGCCATGTGACTAAAAATCACAGCAATCAGCCTTTAGTGATCAGCCAACACATTGTATTCATTATACATATAGATCAAAGAGAGAGAAAAGTTAAGAAAAAAAAACTCATTTGCTCATTTACTCTCAACCAACACCTTCTCTCTCCAAATCCACGAAAAATATAAGAATATCAGTCCCCAATCAAGTCCCTACTACTTCCATAACAGATTAAGAAGCTCAGATTTAAGATTTGTCTAAGTGAGGTATAACCTTAAAATCAAAATCTGATCTTACTTGCTATGTTGAAAGTTGTGTTTTAGTGTTTAAATATGCAGTATGTAGTGTTAATCAGTGATCTGGGTTGGTAGATAGTGGATCTATAACATCTAGATGAACGAATTTGAAGTTTTCAAAAATTAGGAAAATTTTAAAATGTTGTCTGACAGTCGAATGTCAGGTCTCCTAGATCTGTCTCTGTTAATGTTTTTAGTGTTTTAAAGGTTTGTATTTGTAGTATGTTACATGGGCTTTGATTTGAAACTCGAATCAAGGTCAGATCATGTATGGATTGAAAGTTATTGGTGGTCAAAACCCGTTGACTGGCCATGACTTCACGTTTTTTGGGTAACCCAGATTTTTCCAAGAAGCCTCTGACAACTTCTTTATAGCCATTGATCTTGCTTCTGTTAAGTTATTTGGCCATGTTTGTGTTATGGATTGGTAGATTTACATAAATACTATACAGTAAAGTCCTTAGAACAACCGGATCGTAATCAGGATCAAAGTTATATGAGGTCAAAGTAGGGTTGACCGACTGTTTTGAAGATTTCTGGAAAACCCAGAAACCTTCAAGAACGATTTTTCTGACAAGGTTTGACTGGCTTGAGTCTTGTGATTTTGATGTTGTTATGTTGATCTGATGTTATAGAATTGTACCCTGACATCTCTACTACATATTTGAACTTTCATATCACACAAAACAGATCTGGAGTGCAAGTTATAAGGATCGAAAGTAGGACCCTATAACTGTTCTTCATTTCTGAAAAACCCATAAATGAAGAACAGTCTCTAACAACATGTTTGATGCCTTATATCTTCTTGATATGATGCATTCTAGCCATGAAACTTGTTTGGGGTGATAGTATTACATAAATACTATAACATTAACTTCATTTCAAACCTAGAAACTTAAGGATCAAAGAGTACCTATAGCGACGTAAGGATCAAACATACCCACTTGCTAACTGATATGAAGTTTTGGGCTTTGCTCAAGAACACTCAAGAATACCTATAGCGACGGTTCTGTCGCTATAGGGCCCTTTAGCGATAGTTTATTGTCCAAAAATTATTATTTTATTAAATAATTAGAGAAAATTAGTTTTTAATTATTAAAAATACAAAATAAATTACTAAAAAT
This sequence comes from Panax notoginseng, assembly GCA_016801055.1. Taxonomy (NCBI): domain Eukaryota; kingdom Viridiplantae; phylum Streptophyta; class Magnoliopsida; order Apiales; family Araliaceae; genus Panax; species Panax notoginseng. The sequence continues at coordinate 125,196,496 of CM029022.1, read as the reverse complement.
TATTTTAAATTCTAAAAATGAGTTTTTAATAATTTTGAAAATATTTCATTGATATTTAATATTTTTGGAATATTAAATGTATTTAATTTATTTAATTATAATATTAAATAAATTACTTTAAAAAGATTTTAATACTTGAAAATTCATGAAAAATTATAATAATGTGTTAGAAAATATTTTAAGTTATTTTTAATGACTTTAGATATTTTGTCATTAAAAATATTAATATTTTAATATTAATGGTAATTAATTTATTTAATAATTGTATTAAATAAATTATGAAAAAATATAATTAATGATTTAAAAATTATATAAAAATAATTTAAAGTTTATAAAAATATTTTAAGTTATAAAATATAACTTTTGATATTTTGTCATGAAAAATATTATATTTTAATATTAATGGCAATTATTGGATAATGGATTCAAAGGTTTAAAAATTATATAATTATGATTTTAAAGTATTCAAAATACTTTAATATATTATAAATATATTAGTAATTGCCCGTGCCTGAAGGCACGGCGAAATGAAAAATTAGATTAAAATTCGAAAAGTAATACATTACCTAAAGACTTTTTTCAACTTAAAATAACATACAATCAGACATAACAATTATCATAAATCACCATACAACTACAATAATTAATACATACTCAATCATCAACACATATCTAACCACCAAAATATCAAGCTAGTCGCTACTAATTTCAATAATTTTCGATAGAATTTCCTTTAAAAATATATATCCAGAAAAATTTAAACTTATCTACAAAACTTACAATCATTAATAAATATTCAAACTAGCAAAACACCTATCATTCCATACCCAAAATCATCATAACCATGTATAATTAGTTAACTTTACAAAAGACGGAACACAAAAAATACACACATGTAGAAAATAGAGAAACAACTTCGTATTTACAGCTTACACCAAGTATCCTTCAATGTATATCTAAAAATATATGATCATACAGCTTACAGAGTTTGATTGATGAAAACTTATAATGAGTGGAAATAATGGCTTCACCCTAGGGCCAAAGTTATATCAACGAAGCAGTAAGGTTAGCATACTTTAATTGTGTGCAACTGTTGCATTCCGCCTCATCCAACCACTGTAACTATGTAATGTTGCATAGCAAAACAACAATAAACATATATAATCATATACAATTTAGTTTATTTAATGTAAACCTTAAGTTCAAAAAAACATTAACAAATAGTACTCATGACAAAAAAAAAAGGTAGTTATAAGTTGCAATACCTGAATATTGATCCTCATTACCAAACAATAATTAGATAAGACGGTGACAAAAGCTCATGTATAGGTTGTTCATTGGCTTTATCATTTGTTTTATCTTTCCAAACGATAATAGTTTAATCTATTTAATTTTGATGTCGAAATTCAAAAAATTTAAATTAAAGTAAAAACATGATCACCATAATTAAAATACCAATAATATATCAACCAATTAAAATTCAATTCCCAAATTACATTAAAGCTTATCACCCAAAAAAAATTGCTAGGTTGCGTGCACGTTAATTATCTATAATATCTTCTTTAATTGTTTTATTTGTTTGATCAAAAATATTGTTAACATGAGAACCAAATTTAAATCTTTATCTGAAGCTGTTGAAGGTAGGGAAACGTGTTCTTTAAGATGAATACATTTAAATCTCTGTCTTTTGAATTAGGACCCTCATTATGAGAATAAGGTAGCATATATAATTTTGGATATAAATCTTTGTCTTTTGAATACATTTAAATCTTTGTCTTTTGGATATATAGTTTTGATTTTTTTTGGGTGATGAGCTTTAACGTAATTTGGGAATTGAATTTTAACTGGTTGATATATTATTGGTATTTAAATGGCGATCATGTTTTTAGTTTGATTTAAATTTTTTGAGTGAACAACGTAAATCTTGTGTCTTGTGCGATTGTTTTCTTTGCTATTGTTTTTCGTTGTGGTGTTATTCTCTAACACGTTTCTTTTTTAGTTTTTGGAAAAAAAATACTTTGCAAAATTTAACCATAACTAAAAATATTTAAGCCAATAATAATTGCATAATATAATCTAGAATTAGCAATTCATGACAAATTCGTCATTTAAGCTAAATCCCCTGTAATCATTCCACCACAAAATGAAAATAAAAAGGGTGAACATTAACTATCATGTCAGCCGTCAGGCATTATTTTACGCAATGTTCTTATCTAAAACAAAAAGTAGACAATCTATCACTATATTGTTGAACTATGAACTCACAATTTTGGTCGTTTTGCCAGCTCTGGTGCTACTTTCTTGATGTACTCTTCTAGCTTCTCATTTGACAATGGTTTTATGTGCTCCACAAATTTGGAAAAGCCCTTGGAAAGCTCAGATGTTACTTCCAATAAATGAAATCTATTACTTTTTTATCACCGTCAAAATTCTAAAATAAGAAGAATGTAGGAATGGATACATATGATTCAAGTTATAAGTTCTAACCTCACGAAGGAATATGTTGCTAGTTCTTAATTGGTATTCTTTATAGCAGCTCAAATTATAGAAAAGATCCTCAAAATATTCAGGTGCCTTAGCATTGTTTCCCCTGAAAGTCAAATATTTAATTGTAGTACACCACAAACTCTAGGAAAAAATGACCAGTTATCCATACATACTTGCAAGGAGTTTGACAGAGTTTACAAAGTGGTTCATCCAATAGAGTCCAACCCTCTTGATATTCTCTTTTCTTTTTGCCACGGCCAATACAGAGGTTGATCATCCGGCAAACTGCATTTGATGGTAAAGGGTGGCTTATCTCATTGAATGATGTAGTCTGATTCTTGCTTTTACCTTTCAGCAATCCCTGTCATGGTGGATAGGAATTGCAGCTCAAAATTTATTATTAGTAAAAAGGTGTTTACACTTAGTACATAGACACACACACGGGGAAAGAGAGAGACTTCTAAATCAACAAAAAAAAGATAATGATGTAATCCAAAAAAGAGCAAGAAAAGAATGAGATGTCATGTAAGCATACCCCAACTCCATGGTTTAGGCTCTCCTTCAAACGGCACAGCTCAACTGATAGAGGAAGTTGTAAAGGTTTGGCAACCAATTTCTTCTGTTCAATTGGTCTCAACTTGTTCCATTCTTTTTTGAATTCCACAAGAACATGTCTATATCTCGGATCATCTTTGATACACTTATAAACAATTTTCTTATTGTCATCATTAGGCGGAGGTTGTGACTCAAGTTCCTCTGGTCAGAAGTTTTCAAGTAGGGCTCTTGGTCTTAAATCCACTCTTGGAATGCCGAATGCATGCATATAAGTGAAGCCTTCCAGTATATTGGTTCACCTGGGAAAAAAAAGAAAAAAAAGAAAAAAAAAAGGCAAAACCACTTAAAGTTTTGCTGATTGCTTCCACATGTTTTACTAATTACAGAGAAGGATAAACATCTTTTACATATAAAAGAATAGAATATTTAATTGTGTGACCCTAAAAGCAATTTATTTGAGAAGACAGATAAAGCTTCACTGACCAAATAGTAGTGATTTTCTCAAGGAGTAACAAAGCCATTAGCAATTAAAAGTACATATTGATCTGGTCGACCCCGAGGAATAACCTTATGTCCTCAAGATAGCTAGTTCCAATCTTATCTATTCCAAACATAATAGCAGTGATATTTGACCTGTCAAGCAGAATTTTCTCTGCAAGTATACTACAACATGTTGTTGTCTGTTTTGAATGAAAAATTACTATCTGAGGAATGATATAGTATATTGTGATATTGAATTATTAGAATTCAGAACTGGAGTGGGTGAGAGATGAGAGAGCTGAAGATGGTTATTGCAAGCATGCCCGATGGGTTAATTTGGGTGGGTGGGTGGGTGGGTGGGTGGGTGGGGGGGGAGGAGGGGGGAGGGGGGGTTTGTCAAGTTTTAATTAAGGTCGTTGGATGTTGACACGGGTACCAAACAGTTAGACCTTGCAACCTTTCACCTGGTTCATTGACTACGCTAAACGTTTCGACTTTAGCTAAGGAAAAGCTATAAGCATTTAGCATGTGAGATACCCACCATCTAATAGACAGACTTATTTAAAATCTCCCTATCATCTAAATGTAAGGTCTAATTTCAAAGATATCAAGAACTCCATCTAAGGCTAAAAAAAATTCATTTTTTTATAACAATATTAGAACAAATATATTCAACTAAACACTAAGCACAATCCCATTCAATTCACTACATATTCAAGATAAAAATCAAGTATAAGCTATCAAATTGACAAAAAAAAATCACAACGCATGTAAAATCTAGCGGTTTAGATAATTCTTTGTTTATCACACCAAAATTAAGCAAAGGAATTTAGTTCACGTTGTGGCTACCAAAACATCATTCAAATATTGTTTCCTTGTAATTACGGTGAACCCAGAATCCATCCAACTCTTTTTGCTGTAACTGCCCACAAAATTTCAAACTTGAAAATATTTTACGAGTATTTATAAAACATATATGATGCAACATATTGCAAATATAAAGTATACATATAACTATTGCGATCAAAATATTGAATGTAAAAAATAAGATGGGAAAATTACACTAAAAACTACCGAACTTGCACCTATTTTATATTTTAACCAATTAAGTACAAATTTTTCACGTTAAACTCTAAAGTTAATTATTGTTTTTCAGTTTGAGACATGAAAATTTATATGAATCAACATAGTAAAGTAGGTCTATAGATGAGATAATAAATTTCAAAAAATAATAAATAAAAGAAATCTAATATGATCTGTTGGACTAAGGATCCAAGTCTCTAATATTTACCTTTTTCACCAAACTACTTGCATATCTTATCATCAACATAAAAGAAGTCAGGGTCATAGCAAGGCTAATCTAAAAAATTGAAACACTACCAAATGAATTAAACAAACTGAAATAATTTGTGGAAGTAAAACGCCTTAAGCCAGATGAATTCGTTGTAGGTGTTGTTACCAATGGCCAAAAAATAGATGAATGAGTAAGATTGTAAGAAGTATGTATGTATGTGACATTTTATCAAATACCTCATGCACAATATCAAAATCTAAAAGAAATAAATCTGTAATATGAGAAAAATTCAAACTTACCCGTGATAGTATTTTTCCTTTTTTGCGGTTTTAGTGAAATCTCCCACTGACAAACAAAATCTTCGAACCTGTTCAAAATTTTCAAGAAGATAAAAAAAATTGGGTATATAACATGCTAACATGATAGATCATAAGATGCTTCTGGTTATGGTGGAAAATGGAAAAACTAAAGTGGCCTGCATATTACCTAATTAACAGAGCCCAAATTCAAAATGATGAGGAAGGAATTACTGCTTCCTTCAGAAAAGTATAAAAAAAACTGATCAAATGCAAAATATAGTGAAAACGAAAAAGTTCAGATATAAATAAATTCATATGTTTAACATCACTGCAAATGTTTCACTAAATAACATCATGATAATTCAAACACTACAGACCCACGTGAAAATTGCTCGGGGCTATGAATAAGATTTTTTCACACATGAACACAAATAAAAAATATCGGTCAGTCATTTGTAGTTAATTAGTCATATTCCAGAAATTTTATCAAGCATATGGAAGTTTAGATGATGATAATGTGTTTGTGTTTTAGGTAAAATAGAATTTGACAAATAGATGTTGAGAAATTATACCGTGACTTCAATGGGAACCCGAGTATCAATTCGGTGCTGGTAATAGAGATCAATATAAAGCGACGCCGCTCTCGACGGCGTGGTGGATGAGTTGGGTATGAGAGATTTGGGGTTGGAATTAGGGCTGGATATGAGAGATAAGAGATTTAGGGGAGTTGAGAGGGATCGAGTTGTTTGGGGAAATTCGAAACCAAATTTTATCTCTCAGCTCTGTGTGGGTAAGAATAGAGAGAGAGAGAGAAAGAGGGTTTGAAATTTGAATACGGGGAATGAGAGAGAGCTGCTGACGTGGAACTTGGATGTGACACTTATTTATTTTTTCTCTCTGCTCTGTTTTATATTAATTTAGACTTTTAGTTTAGTGTGTGTCCATATTCACTTCAGTACTTCATTTTTTGTGTTCATAATTAATTTTATTTATTTTTAATTATACCGTGCCTTCACGCAAGAGTTAATTATACCGTGCACTGATATGGACTTGTAGATTTACTATCTTCATCTATCTTCTTGGGGAAACGAAGAAGATAAAATGGATTGTTGCCACTGGCCATGTGATCAAGCTTGATCATTCATATTCCTCTTATGAAGCCAATCCTCTAAGAGGTAAGATCTTCTCTTCTTTGCTTGAATTAGAGAATTTAAACTACTTGGACCTCAGTGACAATGATTTTGGAGGCATGACAATTCCAAATTTCATCTGTTCCTTCACAAAATTACTTTACCTTGAAGTTAAAACTATTCTTTTGAAGTTATAAAACTAATCTTTTGAAGTTATAACCCTCATTGGAAATGTTGTAGTAGTATTATTTATGGTGTTTAGTCTTGGTAAAGGAATTTCTTGTAAATTTTTTAAGGAGATTATAACCAACTGTTAGGACACTTGGAAAACATATGTGCCATGTAATGTGGAGGCTTAGTAATTTGTATAAACCTCAAACTATCGTATTTTGTTTCTTTATTCTGCTGACGGACTAACCTTGAAATTCTTTCAAGCGACTATAGTTATGATATATTATGCAGGTCAGGGGAAACTTAATATCAATATACAGGTTCCTACAAATATTTCCGTAATGTTATCACTAAAAATAACATGTAAATGAAAAGTTAATAAAGATTGAACAGTTAATAAAGATTGAAAAGTTAATGTCATCACTATGAACTATCTACCCAACATACAAGTCTAAGGCCAATGTGTCAATGTGGCTTGACAGTGATTTAGTGACACTGTCCTCAATCACTCTATTGAGAAAAGTTAATAAAGATTAAACAGATTTATGTGGGAACCACCATAAAATGTCATATGACTACCATAAATGAAAAAAATGTCAGAATTTGCTGCAAATTAGTACTTACCACGTAAATGAAACAAAATGTCAGATGTTTGTAATTTCAACCTCTTTGCCATTTGGAAGGACACCCTTGTGCACATACCCAAGACCTCAAAATAACTTCTGAAAAGGGTTATTGAAAAACAAGAAGTAAAGGAGTAAAGCTATTTTAGTACAACAGTCATGTAAAAATGTGCCAAACAAAGAGGCGGACCAGAGAAGGAATGTATAAATGGCGACAAATTTTAGGGAAAAAAAACTACTAATAGGGAATTCTAGAGTAAATTATCAAGCTAAATTGTTTCTGTACCATGTCAGAATTTCTTCATGATTACTAATCATGATTACTTTAATTCAGAAGATGAATGAGTTTCACAACAGGAGTATATTATAGTTTCTTCTCTTGATAAAGAAATGCTTTTATTAATCAATCCCACTTTATATAAGCCATAATAAAACAAAGGCAAGTGATCATATATTTAGAAAGAGATTCATACAGAAATTCCAATTTAGAAAGAGATCCCTAATCAACGCTTACTATTTAAATAGTGAAGAAAGGTCTTACCTTTATGGCCGATCTTTTCCATATTCTTCCTCCGGCTCTGTCGTCTCCGACTCTCCATCTCTCTTGAAATTTTATGTTGGTTGAAAGGTGTTGATCACCGACTGGAGAGAGAGAGAGAGTAGATGTAAGGGTTTTGGGCTGAATTATTTTTTGGGCGATGAAATGTGAGGTCGGAAGAACTGAGATCTAATTGACGACGCCGGATGTTGAAGGCCAAATAATTTTAGATCTTTGGATGTTGAAGCCCCCAAATTGATTTGAGGCCGTTGGATGTTGAACTCTTGGGATTTGAGCCGCTCTGTTTTATTATATAGATTATAGTATTATGTTATGATTTTCATTAATATTAAATATTAAATAAATATTAATGATAATGGAATTAAGTGGTATTTAATTCATATAAATATGATATTAATGATTGAAAAATTATGATAAATGGTAATAATTATATGAAATTATTACGAGATTATGAAAAATATTTTGACTGATAATAAATTATCTAAGATATCTGTGAACCAGTTTAAATTGAGTCTTAGCAATATTAGGCTAGAGAATTGTCCGACTAGGACGTCGGGATGTCAGAATTATGTTGGATTCAACTCAGACTGTAATAGTCTGACTTAATACTAGGTCTTATGTGTTGTATAGATTGATAGGGTTATGTGTTATGTGTTTAGGTTATTCTATGATAATATATAATAGTATTATACTGTGATGATATTATTCTAATATTTGGAGATTGGTATTATTTATATTAGGTTTTCAGACAAAGCTAAATAAGTTGCGTAACGATAATCAACGGATCAGGCAAGTTTTCTTGAACTATTCTTTTAACTTGTGGTTAATCATTGTTGATTGCCATGTCTAAGAATTATTGAATCGTACTCTATGCATATTGCATGTATTCATTAGGTATGAAAGGCTGATCACCTTCATTACCATTTGGTCTAGATATAACTGATATGTTCATGTTTAATGTTCGTTCAGCTATGAAAGTTTGCTCAAGCTAGTTATCAATTATATTGTAGAATTGTAGCCAGCTTATTATTCAATTCTTTCTATCATGATATATCATTTATTTATTAAACATAAACTTGCTGGGCAAACCTGTTGCTCACCCTTGCTATATCATGATAAACATTACAGATTAAGGCAAATACGTCAGATGCAAGGAAAAGTCAAAGCCAAGTTCAGCTTGGGATTATGTGTGTAACTAGATTTGTAACAGTATTGTATAATAATAACATTGTATGTTAGATATGATATTGATGCAGGTATATGTGAAGGTTCTTGACCTTGGGGTTAGTGGGTAAAGTTTATTGTATAAATAATTTATGTTTATATCTTCCACATTAGTTATAAAAAATATTATACCAGATTCGTGGTGATTTGGGACCCGGATCTGCGGCCCTCACAAGATATATTTTGGAAAGAAAGGGAAGTTAAGTCCAATGTTTATAGGACCTTTTAAAATTTTAAGAAGGGTAGGAGAGGTAGCTTACAAAGTAGCTTTACCTCCAGAGATGAAACGAATACATAATGTGTTTCACGTGTCAGTATTGTGTCCTTATAAACTGGATTACAAGCACGTAATAGAGTATAAATCTATTCAGATAGAAACAGATTTAACATATGAAGAACTTCCAATTCAGATTGTTGATAGGAAGGAACAAGTCTTTAGGAATAATATAATACCTTCGGTGAAGGTAATTTGGAGGAACCACAATGCCGAAGAAGTAACGTGGGAACTCAAGAGTAAAATGAAAGAAAATTTTCCCTATTTGTTTAAGTAATTGTATCGAGATTCTAGGGACAAAATCCTTGTAAGGGAAGAAGAATGTAATGCCCGAGAAAAATTGAATTTTATGTGAATTAAATGAATTTAATTGTTTATTTACGTGAGTATACTATTTAAAGGTCGTTCTATAACTTATAATGTGCGGATGTGGTTAGGATTCTGGCTATGTGATAGGATTGATTGTTTTGAATTTCCAAGACAAAAATAAAAGTTTTCTGAGATATTTTCGTAAAAATACTATTCATCCGTTTCTGCTCGGGGATTAACTATGAATTTATGAAAAACGCGTAATGATAGAATTCTAAGACGAGATGGAATATTCAATAATATTTCAGTTATGACAAACGAAGTTTTCGCCTGCAGACTTAAAACCTAAGTGTTAGGAAAAGTGAGTTTCGAGAATTAAATGACTATGTATAATAATTATAGTTATTATACGTGAGAAGTACAAGTATGATACTAGCTATTATACAAGTATAGTATGAAGATTATTACGACGTATAATACGAATATCGTACGAGGTATATACGAAGAGAATACGAGAATTATATGAGTAGAATACGATTAGTTCTTAATGGACTTTAGCAATTGGACTTAGACTTTGTCAAGCCCAACATTAAATTAAATCAAGCCCAAGATAAGCCCGATATGAATTAATTCTAAGCCTAAACCAAGAAACCAAACAGTGGGTCAAGCCGATGGATCACCGGATGGGTAAAACCTATGGGGTAACCCATGTGGGTCCCCCAAAAGGCTTGTGGGCCGACTACTTGGAGGTCAAGAAAGAGAGGAAGCTTGGTGGGAAAGAAATGAATAGTAAGGAGGTGGCCCTTATGACCATTTTGCCCTCCACTTGGTTTTTCTATATAAGAGAAACTATGTTAGTTCATTTGTTGTTTTCACCAATATTGAATAATATATTGAGAGAGAGAGAAGAGAAATAACAGGTAATCAAGAGGAATCAAAACAAAATATTCAAGCTTAAGTCAAGAACGCGAAGAACACTAAGGTAACAACACGTAAACTTTAGTCTTCGATTCTTTTCTATTTATTTTTCATAGATAAGTATGAATTGGTGGAGCATGTCTCTTCCAGAGTAATAAGGATGTCTATTATTGAATTAAAACATTAATAAGCCATGTATAAGTAAGAATCATAAACGTCTAAGTGAGTTTTAATCGAAGAAGATCATTAAAACGTTGAATTGGTTGTTGATGGACAAATTAAAAACCATCAAGTTTAAGTTATATGCATATTGCTTTGTTAGGTTATAAATCTCGAGTAACGAAGTTATGGAAAAATTTACGAGATTAGACGATAATCGTCGAAATCGTAGAATTCCCGAATTTGGAGTCAAAAGTTGTCGTTTAACTCGAAAACTTTAGTTTTTATGGCATATCATAGAATAACATGTTTAAGAGTCGTGGACTCAAGAATGGTCGAATTTTAACTTAAAACGAAGAAACGAGTTATGAACGTTCACGAACGTTGAGTGAACGTGTAATAGAAAATTTAAACAGTAAATTCATTGTTAACGGATTTAAAAACTACTTCTATCTAAATGAATTCAAAGTGTGTGAGATATGTAAGATAACGGCTTTTGAACGAGCCAATTCTGACTTATAACGATCATGTTACGAGCTCGAAAAGAATTGAAATGAAAAACTGAAAAAAAATAAAAATCAAAGGCTCAGGGCCGGCGCCACAGTGCCCCCCAGCCTATGAAACTGGAGCCTCAGTGCTAGGACTGGGGATTGGCTACTTTTAATTCATGCCGCAGCACCACTTGTATACATGAAACTGGCGCTGCAACGTCGGTAAGAGAAAAGTCTGAGTATGTTATTTATGAACCCAACTGTTTACATGATAACTATGGGGCATGTATATAGTTAATAAACATGAAAAGATAATTCATAAATAACATATATAGTGATGATCTTAGGAATTTAACGTTGATTAAAAGTAATTGAACGAAGAACGTAAAGTGGGAGAACGTAAATCGTGAGTTATATTCAAGCTTAACGTGCGTCCTAATATTATACATTATGTAATAGATGTGTGTCATACGTAAATGATAAGAAGTAAAGGTAAAACCTATGTACGTACTATACGGAGTTCGATGTCGGTAATCTAAGAGGAATTCATCTGAGTTAACGTAACAATTAAAGTTTACACTACTATGGTATTTAATCGATGGATGTTGAGTGTCGATTTTTGACACATGAATGTTAAGAAGCCGAAATGAAGGATAAGTAACTCAAAACGAATATTATTAATGAAATAAATTTTGTTAAGTTATAGAAGAGAAAGAAGTTGGTAAAAAAAATATGATTAGATTGTTTGGTGGCTAATTCTAGTATGTTATGTGAATATATCCTGTAGTAACTTAAAAGACCAAGAACTTTTAAATTTTAATTGACGACGCTTGAAGGCAAGTTTCCTTAACGCTTGTCTAACCTTCGTGTTAGCCAAGTTTCTATGATTAATGCTATAATATGCATAAATTGTTTGACGAAAAAGTTGATGCCAGTTTTAACTCGACTATTCCAATCTTAAGAGTGTGATTGATTTGTTTACAAGTCTTTCGATATAATATTGATAACGTAATCCTATGCCAATTGTTTGGTATGGATTCAAAGGTAAGCTTGAGTATGAATAAACAAAAGTATTTTACATCGATTATTCGATGGGCACGTGAGGTTGCCAAAACTTAAACGTAGATACGTTTAACGGACGAGTGTTGATCAACATAAAGTACTATAGGCTGATCACCTAGAAGTGCTCGTAAGATATATCAGACTTATGGACTTAGTGCCGGGTTATCCTTTTTTATGAATGAAAATCAAAAGAGAATGTTCATGGTCTTTTGACCTACTCAGAATTCCTAAGTTACTGTATGTACTTTGGAATTGTTTAATGAAAATGAACAGTGCTATCTTAATGTTTCATAGTACTTCATAGCTATTTGTTCAGTTAATGAAGAATAATTATATAATTCTCGACGTGGTGCTTGTATTATATATTGCTAGACATGTTGAGCTAGTTATGCTCACTTCTTGCTTAAATTATATGATTGCAGCTAATGCCAAGCGAACCGAGGGTTCCAATACGGAAAAAAGGTAAAGCTAAGATAGATAAGTAGTTTATCTTGTAATAGACTAGTATATTTGTATGAATTATACTATGACAAATGAAGAATGTATTTGGTTACAGAACCTGGGAAAAGATTCATTACCATTGTAATAAGAATGTAGTAAATACACTCATTTTGATGTTGTTTCGATGGAATGAATGTATAATTAGTAGTTGTGAGACCCCGAATTTTATGAAATAAAAATATTCAAATTTTCTATTTTGGTAAATGGTTAAATTGATAAAAGGTTAAAGTTAAAGGTGATATGTGAAAATTTTTCAAAGTAGACAAGTTGTCATAAAATACTCGATTACTATTCACTCTAGTATTGTTCACTCGAGTTTTTGGGATACTTTTTGTGTCGGAATACTATTCATGAGTTACTATTCACGAGTTACTATTCATGAGTTACTATTCACGAGTTATTATTCACGAGTTAATATTCACGAGTTAATATTTACGAGTTACTATTCATGAGTTACTATTCACGAGTTACTATTCACGAGTTACTATTCACGAGTTACTATTCACGGAAAATATTCGATTAGTCGGGAAATATTTGTACGACGGTACAATCATTGGTGGACTCCACAACAGAATTATTGTCGGATTGAGAAAACGACAAAAATATTTTATTAAAAATAACAGCGGAAGTTTTACCGTTGATACTGTTAAACTACTAGGTAGTAAAAGTACAGTAATACGTGTGGTTGCATAGTAGCACACGGTATTGATTATTAATGCTTATGTGAGAAGTCACTCAGTTTGATTCAATTACTGTCAATTAATAATATGAATTATTTAGCGATAATGAAGTTTTATTTTATTCGTATTATTAACGTAATAAAACAGAAACATCTTTTTATATAAAACAGAATACTTTATTAAAGTTGTTTGTTTTATTAGGCAATAATTAGAATATATTATATTTTATTTAAAAGATTTTGCTTTAAATATGGACCGTCAGATTAAAGTAAATCAATCTGGACCGTTCATGGATTAGTTACTATGCATTCCATTTTTTTATAAATAGAAGTTCATTCCTTCATTATTTTCTTACGAATTCACTGAACTCTAGAGAGAGAAACTATAGAGAGAAAGAAGAAGAGTATTCTGCCACTTAACTACTTCTTTATTTCAGTTCTTCTTTAAAACGGTAAGGGGTGTTATTCTTTCTTATTCATGAAGAGAAATTCTGTTATTCTATTCTTTATTATTCTGTTGGAATAACCTGTAAAAGTGGCGTACCCTATATATGACCTGTATACGCGGCATACCCTATACTTGGTGAAATCCTTATGTTATTCCATTCTTTATTATTCTGTTGGAATAACCTGTATGCGTGGTTTACCCTATACTTGGTGGAATGACCTGCATATGCGGTTTACCCAATACTTGGTGATCTTCTTATGTTATTCCATGCTTTATTATTATGTTGGAATAACCTGTTTATATGAAGTACCGCATAATTGGTGAAACTCTTTCATTATTCCGTTCTTTACGATTCTGTCGGAATATCCTGTCGGTGTGAATTTCACCTGACCTGGTTCCATATTTATTATTCCGCATTTATTATACTATTGGGAATAACATGTCTGTGCGGTCTCTATCGCATGCATGGTGAATCCTTCTGTTATTCCATTCTTTATTATTCTGTTGGAATAACCTGTCTATGTGGATTGCCACATGCATGGTGAATGATCCTTTATATTCATTCCTTATTAAATTGTGGAAATGATCTGTATACGTGGATTACCGCATGGCTGGTGAAAATCCATTTGCAGTTTGATATATTCTTTATTATATTCATTTGGTTAAATTTTTGATTTCTATACTCCATGAAATTTGTGAAATATCCTTGATATTTGCGCTTCATCCAGTATCTTTTCATGAAAATATTCTTCTGAGCATTCTTGACTGTTACTTTACAAAGAAGTATCATGTTGACAATTTGGATATTATTAGTTCCTGGATAAACTAATTCTTGAACTTGTTTAATTGAATTCCTATAACATTGTCATCATCCTCATGTTTATTTTATGTTGAAAGTCATCTTTGGCTTACGTGCATAAATGGACTTAGTATGATTATGACCAGGGATCATTCGGTATAATCATGAACTGTGATGTTATAAGTGGTGTGGTAAAAGTCCTCAGTGGCCTGTAATGCATTGATAGCCAGTTTTTGGTATGATTATGACCAGGGATTTTGCGGTATAGTCATGACCATTGATGATTTAATAAATATCCTTGGCCCGTAATACAGGGATGATTAGAAGATGTGGTTTATTTATTAAACTGAATCTCAGTGATAAAAGTTGATGAAAATATTTTTAAATCATAGAAGATAGTAGGTTTTATTCTCTACTTGACTCTTCTAATGGATTGCTTATTCCGTTACAGTTAAACTTGATGTCTATTGTATTTTATCAGTTTAACATTGTTGAAGACTATTGATAATTTATTCTTCATTATCTTAGTCATAATATTTCTTACTGGGCTAGTTGAGCTCACTCTTTCTTTCAATGTTCTCTTCAGGAAATGAGAATATAGCTGGGACGAGTCAGGGAAAGGAGTGATGGTCCAGAAGATAGCATTAGTAGTCCTCACTATTCTGTTAAAGAGTGCGACAATAAATGTAATGAGGACTCCTTGAGTATGGATATTGTCTAGATGACAATATTCCTATTAGAACTCTCAGTTTATGTATTGTCGTATGTTACACGATATTTGTATAATTAAGTTTGTATTTGTATTTTGTACCATGTATTTGGCGACTCAAGATAGGTGATGAATACCTAATTTTGGGGGCGTCACAGTTGGTATCAAAGCTTAGGGATATGATCCCTGGCTGAGATGTGAGATAAGAACTAGGAGGGGAGAGACGGAGAATTCATTCGCTAGTATGACCTACCTAAGTTTATTTGGTATTTAATTGGTCGGTCAGAGTATAGGGATAAAATGTGATATGTTAATTAACCCTTGTTTTGTGTTAGTGTTTGATAATGACATCTGAAAATGCTGAGATAAGCAATGAAGCACATGAGGGTGTTGATTCAGCTCAAGCAAAAGGTAACGACCAACAACACGATAATAATCATACTGGTGGCAACGGTTATCGGAACAATGATAACCATCGTGGGGGAAATGATCATGCCAAGAATGGTAACCACTTCGGTGGTAATCATAGCAAAGATAATAGAAGTGGAAATTGCAAGAAGAGAAGGTCATTTAGCCCAATTTTGTCGTGCACCAAAGTCAAGTCCAGCTGGGACGGTGGCACCAAAGGCGGATATGGACAAAACAAAGTCGTTGGTTTTAGGAAGAGCGTTTTTCATGACTTCTCAAAAAGTAAGTAAACCGAACGAAGTTAGCACGGGTTAGTTAATTATAAATTCTTGCGAAGTCTATACCTTATTAGATATCGGTTCTACCCATTCTTTTATCTCTTTTGCTTGCGTTCAACGTTTAAATTTGACTCTAGAGAAGTTAGACTATGACCTATCGGTTGAAACTCCGTTAGGAGAAACCTTCATTTCATGTGCTATCCAAGTCTTGGATAAGAGTCACAGTTTTGAATGATAGTTTTATTGTTAATAAATTTCCTGACGTATTCTTGAAAACTTCTTAAACTACCCCTAGAGCATGAAATCAAATTTTGTATTGACCCCAGTACAAAACTCATTTCTAAAATCCTCAAATATTTCATCAACTAAAAGGATCTGGTTACGTTGATTATAATGAGAGTCATAATAAAAGCGTTGGACTAATGAAAATTATGGGTATATGTGGTATTAGTAAGTGTTATGATGAGTTATGTTGGTTATTATGTGAAAACATGAAAGTTTCTTAGAAATCACAAAGGGTTAAAAAATCAGATTTTGGTAAAAACGTAACATGAAATTCAATTGACCATATCTCCTATTATATTTTGAATTTTTGTGTGTGGTCAATTCCTAGAGTTAGATCTATGAGTTACCTAACTAATCCAAGTGGAATCACTGAAAAAGGTGTTATAGATTTTCGTGCGGACTGATTTTAGCAAAGGAGTCAAAACTTCAAAATGTCCAAAAAGCTGCTGCCACGTTTTTGTAAGGGCTGTTTTGGCCACTTAATTAGTGAGAAAAATTCAGGCCTTTTGGGACATAAAAGTATATGGTATAAAGAACATCGTGTCCAAAAATGAGCTCATTCCAACTTAAAATGAGCAAGTTATGACCATTTCAATATTTAGGTTTTTCTGACGAAAAACGCTATAACCGGAGTTCTACAACTCCGATGACCATAAAATTTAAACTGGAGGCTCACATTAACATGTGTAAGGTCCTGCCAAGATTTGGGAATTTTTGGAGTTAAACTTGAGGTAGCTAATTTCTTAAGGAATTAATTGGAAATTATTTTTTGAAAAATAGTAAATGAATTTTAAAAATTCTGAGAAAAATATATGTTCATTATGAGACTATATTATGCTAAATTCCAGAAAAGAAATATTTTTGAGACTGATTTGGTATTTTCCATGAAAATAGTTTAGTTACGAATATATGAGTTAAATATGTTATGTGAAGTAACAAAGTTGGAAAATAGGATTTTATGGCTTGAAAATCCTATATAGAGTATATGCATATTTTTTTGATGAGGGATTTGATCATTGGTGATGATATCTTATGAGTATGACATTTTTGAATGATTAAATGCATTATATGGTAAAGCGTAAACAATTGAAAAAAAAATTGTTTATAAGTTTAAGAAGTGATTAAAATATTGTTATAATATTAATGATATTAGATTATGAGATTATTAAGTGATTGATAGCATTGGGATATTCTTGAACCCTGGATAAATTATATTATAAATGTTTAATATTTATCCTTTATCTCATTTGATTGATTCTTTATATCATTATCCTCATGCTTATATTGTGTTAAAAGTCATCTGTGGCTTACGTGCATAGATGGACTTGGTATGATTATGACCATAGATTGTTCGGTATAATCATGACCATAATTGAAAACACGATTATCTTTGGCACGTAGTGCATAGATAATTCGTGGTCGTGATACTAAAGAATATTCTTGGCCTGTAGTGCAGGGATGATTCGACGATGTGGATTAATTATTGAGCTGAGTCTCAGCAATGAAATATTAATTCATGGATGTGGTAAAAGTCATCTTTGGCCGTAGTGCATAGATGGACTTGGTATGATTATGACCAGGGATTATTCGGTATAATCATGACCGTAATTGAAAACACGAATATCTTTGGCCCGTAGTGCATGGATAATTCGTGTTCGTGGTCGTGATACTATTAAGCTGAGTCTCAGCATTATTAGTTTTACAGTTGTATATCTTTGGCCTGTAGTGCAAAGAGGAATTGTTAATGAATATCTTTGACCGAATTGCAAAGATGAATTTAATGTTTTCAACGATAAAGGTATTCAAGGTATCCTCACCTCTTTATCATACCAGGTACGTACGTAAATTTCGCGGGTGAAATTTTATAAGGAGGGGAGATTGTGAGACCCCGAATTTTATGAAATAAAAATATTCAATTTTTCTATTTTGGTAAATGGTTAAATTGATAAAAGGTTAAAGTTAAAGGTGATATGTGAAAATTTTTCAAAGTAGACAAGTTGTCATAAAATAACCGATTACTATTCACTCTAGTATTGTTCACTCGAGTTTTTGGGATACTTTTTGTATCGGAGTACTATTCATGAGTTACTATTCAAGAGTTACTATTCATGAGTTACTATTCACGAGTTATTATTCACGAGTTACTATTCACGAGTTAATATTCACGAGTTAATATTCACGAGTTAATATTTACGAGTTACTATTCATGAGTTACTATTCACGAGTTATTGTTCACGAGTTATTATTCACGAGTTACTATTCACGAGTTACTATTCACGAAAAATATTCGATTAGTCGGAAAATATTTGTACGACGGTACAATCATTGGTGGACTCCACAACAGAATTATTGTCGGATTGAGAAAACGACAAAATATTTTATTAAAAATAACAGTGAAAGTTTTACCGTTGATACTGTTAAACTACTAGGTAGTAAAAGTACAGTAATACGTGTGGTTGCATAGTAGCACACGGTATTGATTATTAATGCTTATGTGAGAAGTCACTCAGTTTGATTCAATTACTGTCAATTAATAATATGAATTATTTAGCGATAATGAAGTTTTGTTTTATTCGTATTATTAACGTAATAAAACAGAAACATCTTTTTATATAAAACAGAATACTTTATTAAAGTTGTTTGTTTTATTAGGCAATAATTAGAATATATTATATTTTATTTAAAAGATTTTGCTTTAAATATGGACCGTTAGATTAAAGTAAATCAATCTGGATCGTTCATGGATTAGTTACTATGCATTCCATTTTTCTATAAATAGAAGTTCATTCCTTCATTATTTTCTTACGAATTCACTGAACTCTAGAGAGAGAAACTATAGAGAGAAAGAAGAAGAGTATTCTGCCACTTAACTACTTCTTTATTTCAGTTCTTCTTTAAAACGGTAAGGGGTGTTATTCTTTCTTATTCATGAAGAGAACTTCTGTTATTCTATTCTTTATTATTCTGTTGGAATAACCTGTAAAAGTGGCATACCCTATATATGACCTGTATACGCGGCATACCCTATACTTGGTGAAATCCTTATGTTATTCCATTCTTTATTATTCTGTTGGAATAACCTGTATGCGTGGTTTACCCTATACTTGGTGGAATGACCTGTATATGCGGTTTACCCAATACTTGGTGATCTTCTTATGTTATTCCATTCTTTATTATTATGTTGGAATAACCTGTTTATGCGAGGTACCGCATAATTGGTGAAACTCTTTCATTATTCCGTTCTTTACGATTCTGTCGGAATATCCTGTCGGTGTGAATTTCACCTGACCTGGTTCCATATTTATTATTCCGCATTTATTATTCTGTTGGGAATAACATGTCTGTACGGTCTCTATCGCATGCATGGTGAATCCTTCTATTATTCCATTCTTTATTATTCTGTTGGAATAACCTGTCTATGTGGATTGCCACATGCATGGTGAATGATCCTTTATATTCATTCCTTATTAAATTGTGGAAATGATCTGTATACGTGGATTACCGCATGGCTGGTGAAAATCCATTTGCAGTTTGATATATTCTTTATTATATTCATTTGGTTAAAGTTTTGATTTCTATACTCCATGAAATTAGTGGAATATCCTTAATATTTGCGCTTCATCCAGTATCTTTTCATGAAAATATTCTTCTGAGCATTCTTGACTGTTACTTTACAAAGAAGTATCATGTTGACAATTTGGATATTATTAGTTCCTGGATAAACTAATTCTTGAACTTGTTTAATTGAATTCCTATAACATTGTCATCATCCTCATGTTTATTTTATGTTGAAAGTCATCTTTGGCTTACGTGCATAAATGGACTTAGTATGATTATGACCAGGGATCATTCGGTATAATCATGAACTGTGATGTTATAAGTGGTGTGGTAAAAGTCCTCAGTGGCCTGTAATGCATTGATAGCCAGGTTTTGGTATGATTATGACCAGGGATTTTGCGCTATAGTCATGACCATTGATGATTTAATAAATATCCTTGGCCCGTAATACAGGGATGATTAGAAGATGTGGTTTATTTATTAAACTGAATCTCAGTGATAAAAGTTGATGAAAACATTTTTAAATCATAGAAGATAGTAGGTTTTATTCTCTACTTGACTCTTCTAATGGATTGCTTATTCCGTTACAGTTAAACTTGATGTCTATTGTATTTTATCAGTTTAACATTGTTGAAGACTATTGATAATTTATTCTTCATTATCTTAGTCATAATATTTCTTACTGGGCTAGTTGAGCTCACCCTTTCTTTCAATGTTCTCTTCAGGAAATGAGAATATAGCTGGGACGAGTCAGGAAAAGGAGTGATGGTCCAGAAGATAGCATTAGTAGTCCTCACTATTATGTTAAAGAGTGCGACAATAAATGTAATGAGGACTCCTTGAGTATGGATATTGTCTAGATGACAATATTCCTATTAGAACTCTCAGTTTATGTATTGTCGTATGTTACACGATATTTGTATAATTAAGTTTGTATTTGTATTTTGTACCATGTATTTGGCGACTCAAGATGGGTGATGAATACCTAATTTTGGGGGCGTCACAGTAGTACCGTGTAACACCATATCTGTGGGTTGAAAGTACCCGGATTTGGGGGAGTCATAGACTTAAAATAAAAATTGGTCATAGTTTGTTCCCACACTTATTCAAACCCCCCTTCTAAGTGTGCTTATCTGAATTTCAGTCTATGTGGATGATATCATCATAAAATCCCGAAAGGAAGATGACCATATCAACCATCTCAAAAACCTTTTTAACTAAGTGCGCAAATATAACTTAAAGCTAAATCCAGCCAAATGTGCCTTCAATGTCAAATCAGGCAAGTTGCGAGGATTTCTAGTAAGCAACAGAGGGATTGAATTGGATCCCGCAAAATTAAAGCATTTCCCGAGATGCCCATGCCCTGAACAGAAAAGGAAATACGAGGATTTTTGGGGAGAATCAATTTCATAAGCAGATTCATATCTCAACTCGCAGCAACATGTGAGCCCATCTTTAAGTTATTACGGAAAAATTCCTCTATGAACTGGAATGAAGACTGTCAAAAAGCTTTTCTTTCCATCAAGAAGTAGTTGATCAAAGCCTCTGTCTTGGTACCCCCAAGGGACAGGGTTCCCATGTTTATGTACCTATCAGCCAATGCCAATACTATGGGCTGCATGTTGGGGCAAAAAGACGATTGAGGCAAGGAATGATCTATATATTACCTCAGCAAAAGATTCAGTAGTGGCAAGCAGAGGTACACTTTGATTGAAAAGACGTGTTGTGCGTTAGCATGTGCCGCTATGAGGTTACAACATTATCTTCATGGGCACAGAACCTATCTCATATTCTGCATGGATCCTCTGAAATACGTATACAATAAACGCATGTTGAATTGATGAATGTCCAAAAGGCAGTTAATCCTCCAACAGTTCGATATCATCTATGTGACTCAAAAGTCCATCAAAGGTCAAGGAATTGCGCAACAATTGGCCGAAGCACCATCAGAGAATTTTGAACCCTTGGAAACGTATTTCCCGAATGATGGAATAATGACAATTCAACAGATCCATCGAAAAAATATAGCTCGATCTTGGAAATTATATTTTAATGGAGCCGTAAACATGGAAGGTGCCGGAGCAGGGGCAGTTCTCGTATCTCTTATAGGAGAGCAATATCCTATGGCCATCAAGCTACAGTTTGGCAACACCAATAACATAGCTTAGTATGAAGGTTGTAAATTGGGATTGAAACTGACCCAATCCATGGATATCAAACGGTTGTTGGTCTTTTTGGATTCCGAGTTGGTTATCAAACAAACCACCGGGGAGTATTATACCAAAGAATTTCATTTGTTGCCATATCATCGGCAATTTATCAAGATGACTATAGAGTTTAAGGAAATAACCTTCATCCACACCCCTCGAAGTATGAATGACTTTGTTGATGCATTAGCAACATTGGCTTCTTTGATCCACATATCTGATAGAATAGGAATTTCGAATATCAAATTGGTAAGCCAAAAGGTGCCAACCTATGGAAATTACATTAAAGAAGTATCAGATGAAATGCCTCCCATCAAACAGCCCTGGTATTATGACATCAAAGAATATCTTCGAGCTGAATCTATGCGCATTGGGGTAAGTCAAGCTGAAAGAAAGCAAATCCATAAAATGGCCCTGAAATTCTATTTGATCGGAGACGCACTTTATAAAAAGGATGCTAGAATAGGCCTTTTAAGATGCATGGGCAAAGATCAAGCCCAAAGACTCATGGATGAAGTCCATGGTGGAGTATGTGGTCCACACATGAGTGGTCCTTTACTTGCCAATAAGATATTAAGAACTGGGCATTATTGGATTTCTCTCAAAGCCGACTGTGATGATCACGTCAGGAGATACTATCAATCCCAAGGCCATGGAAATGCCATCCACGCTCCTCCAAACAAGTTGCATTATATGAGTTCGCTGTGGCCATTTTCAATGTGAGAAATGGACATGATTGGACCAATAGAACCCAAAGCCAACAATGGCCATCGATTCATCTTTACCATGATTGATTACTTCACCAAATGGTTAAAAGCTACCTTTTTTCCCAAGGTCACCAAAGACGTAATTATTGGTTTCATCATAAATAATGTAATTTATTGATATGGACAATTGGAGGTGATTGTGTCGAACAATGCCAAAAATCTGAACAACCAGATGTTGAAGGAATTATGCAAAAAATTCAACATCAAACATCTCAACTCCGTCATCTATCGTCCCAAAATGAATGGTGTTGTTGAAGCAACCAACAAGAATATCAAGAAAATTATGCAAAAGATGTCTGCCAATCACAAGGGATGACCGAACTTATGGCCTCTGACTCTGTTAGCCTACAGAATGCCAATGCACACTTCTACTTTGGCTACCCCCTACTCATTAGTCTATGGCATGGAAGTAGTATTCCTCATAGAAGTAGAAATGAAGTCATTAAAAGTGTTAATAGATGCTTAGATGGAAGAAGATCATTGGCTACAAGAGCAGTATCACCAATTATCTCTGATAGATGAGAAAATGGCTACAACTATCTTTCATAGGCAATTATATCAGCATAGGATTGCTCGGTCATACAACGAGAAAGTCCGACTTCGGCAATTTAAAGAAAATAACTTGGTCTTGAAGAAAGTCATTGCTAATTAGGATCAATCTAAAGGAAAGTTCACCCCGAATTGGGAAGGCCCTTTCATTGTCAATGAAGTATTGATAGGAGGAGCCTTCAGACTGCAAGAAATGGACGGCAAAAAATTTCCCCAGCTTATCAACTCAGACACTGTGAAGAGGTATTGTAATACCTGTAAATTTTATAAATATTATTAGTATTGAAAATGAAAAATGTTTGCATATTTATATTAAATTCATATATATATATTTATGTGTCATGAAATGTGGTAGTTCAATTTAAATTGAATTAAGTATATGATATTTAAGGAATGTGTTGAAAATAATAATGAGCTTAATTAACCTTATGAGATATGCCTAGTGTGGCGAAGTGATGGAATAAATAATTCATTAATTAAATTAATAAGAGGATGGTTAAAAAATGTGATGGACTAATTATTTATTATATGCATTTGTGTGTAATATGTGATCCTAGAATTAATTAATGCAATGAAATTGGATTCTGAAGGGATTTTGAGAGGAAGCCTAGTGTGGCCAAAGGATTCATGGTGAATCAATTAAAAATATGAAATAAAGAGGAGTAAATATTGCCAAAGTTAAGGGATTAGAGATTTAATGTGAGTCTCTAGACTTAATACTGAATTATAGAAGAATTAATAAATATGGTGGAATAGAAGTGGTGGGCTGAAGTGGGTAATTAATTTAGCTGAGTCCAACCAATTGGTATTTCTAGCCCAAACTGATGGACGTGAAAATTAAGCGATTAGAGCCCCCACGAATTTTGCAAATGGTAATGAGCAAAACCCAAAGATGTTAGGCAGTCTGTTAAACCCATATGGTCTGGGCCAGTATGTCGAAAGAAGGGAAATCAGATTGCTGAGTTACTGTTCACTTGTGATGTTAGAATTTTAATTATAGATTTATGTTGGCTTCTTCTTCTCAACCGAGCTAGACCAATGGTCTATAGCCAACCTATGTTACTTCAGATTAAAATTAATCCAATGTGGGCTTCAATGATTTTCTACAGTATGGCTAGTAGTGAATTGGTAATAAACTTTTCACCAAACCCCTATTAACCAATGGATGATTTAGTTAGAGCCGTCCAAATATCTAAGTAATGACCAATGATTGGACAAAAGTTTTCCTATAAATAGAGACCCTTATTCATCTAATAAGGCTTGCTAAAATCGTAAACGCTGCATTAGAAAGAAAGATATAGTGAGTTGAGAGATAAAAAGGAGAGCCCATGAAGAACTCTGCAGTTCGGTAACTCAGAGGAGTCTAGGAAGGAAGAAGGCAACAAGAAGCTTGCATCATTTTCTTACTTCAAGAAGGTATACAGACCCCTTAACCTTAGAATCCTTAAACTAAAGTTTGTTATAATGTAATAATGCATGACATGTGTCTAACATAGTAATAACTTGAATCAGATTTAGAAATAATGAACTTAGTCACCTTGCTCAGATGGTATCAAGAGTTAGACCAGTAAACTAAAAGAGCCCAGAGTTTTGTGTTCTTATCATGTGTAAGTCATAAGTATTGGTAGAGGGAAGATTATACTTCAAAATTGAATAAGACCAACGTAATTTGTAACTGCATCTTCCACAGTGATTCCTTATCGAAAACAGTTCTAAACATCTGTCATAATGACCAATACCTTTTTAAAAGAACTAATGTTAAGCCACACTCAAACCTCGAATGTATCAGACTCAATCCAGGTGGTAAATTTATTTTTATATAAAAGCATAGCCTTAGGTCAGTCAGCCATAGATTATCTTGAACTGGAATGCCAAAGTATACCTTAGCCTTAAATCATAGCAGTAGCACTACGATCGTAGTCTACCTCCGACGATCGTAAAGCTTCTTTGGATAAACCATGGAATGAACTATACGATCATAGACTGACTTTACTGATCATGGAGCTCTATTCCAGACCAAGACTTTATAGTTGAACTAGTTTCAGGAATCGCGGAGCGCACCCCATGATCTTAGCGTGGCTTCACTTAAATCGTTGAACGCTCTCGCAGATCGTAGAGCTTCACCCAGTCAATTAGTGGAGTCATTTCACAAATTGTAGAGTTACCTCTCCGACAATATTATAGCATATGCAATTCGTAGAGTGATTGTGAATCGCAGGTCATTTCTGCAGAATGACTAAACACTGAAATTTCTACACCAGACTTGTTAATCACTTTTAAATCCTTACAGAAACTTATTAAAGTCTGTCCATAGTATGATTGATCCATAGAAAAGTTAATAATAAATTGACAGAACTAAAAAATAATCATGGTAGGATCCAATGACTATCATACACTACTAGGTACTAGCATGGCGTAAGTAATTCAGGTGTATTAAGCGAACCAAAGAAAACTGGACAAAAGAGTCATCTTGACAATAACAAATAATTACATAAATAATTCAAGTATGATGTACTATTATAAATTATAAATGGGGGAGTATTATAGTTAGGCCTACATTGATTATTATGCAAATTCAACATGAATTAATTATTAGGATGGTGTATGGATAATGTAGGTTATCCAAATAGCAGAATAAATACCTATTACTATTCGGAAGTCGATTTTATATCTTGATTTTGTTGTAACTATTGAACTTATTGTTCTTAACTGCATTATAAAAGTTGTCTAAGCCATTTGACTCGGCTAGATTAATATCATGTGTTAGAAAGCTATTCAAACCAATTGTCTTGGTGCGGACTCTTATAAATCTACTGAGATGAACAACCCTCATGGAAGAGGAAATTATATAACTGTCGGGGAACCGACGTGCGCACATACAAGTATGATTAAATGTTATGCATAATGTAGGGTACTTTAGGCTGATCACCTATTGTACTTGTTTATATTGGAATTTCAATATAATACTGTTAATTCTAGCAGGAGTTCTCAGTCCATAGTGAATACTCAGTGTTCATTCTTCTTGAACTTTGAAATGATTAAACTTTTGAATCTTGATGATATCTTTCAGTCCATAGCGACTCTTATTTAGAACGATTGATATGTCTTGTTATTCTTGAACTATCATTTAATGTTATACCCTTGAAATTCAAACTTTATACTTGTTCACCCTTATTGCTATATTACTTGATGGTTAAATTTGTTGCTCATTCTTGCTTTCTTTACACCTTTCAATAAAGGCATAACGTGGTGAAACATCAGGCAAGGATAATGGTAAGGGCAAGGCTATGGAGTAGCTTTGTTCCTTTAAGTTAGAAGCTTATTATTATACGATTGTAATAGGACTTATTTAAGATTATATATTAAGTTATGTTTGAACTTAAGTTATGTAATATTACTAGTAATGGTTACAAAACTTTGGGACAAGAATAATTATAATAAATCAATGTAAGTTATACTATTATTCCACTGTATGAGTTATTAGTGCATATTTAGAACTAGATCATGAAGCACCGAATTCGAGATATTAGTGTATGAATTTGGGGGCGTCATAGGTACTATATCTGAAATGCATGCAAATTACCATCCTGGTCCTGAAAAAAAGTCAAGTTAATTTAAGTTTTCACTATAAAGCCTGAACTATGAAAGACCTGATCTCTCCTCATCAATGGGAGTACCTAGGCAGCCATCTATGGTGCGGTCAAACTAGACAGAAATTTCCAGAAAACCCTTCAAGTCAAATAAATAAAATCCAAAAACCCCTCAAACTAAGCTCAAACTCAAAACCATTCAAGCCAAGCCTTAACTACGTAAGACCTGGTCTCTCATCCAGAGGAGTACGTAGGCAACCATCTATGGTGCGGTCAAACCCACGAAAGAAAGCCAAACACTTTGCCTAAACCTTAACAATATCAAAAGACCATTTCCAAGACACCAAAACTTTGCTAGAAAAGCCCAAAGATTAACAACCCATTCTAAGAGATCCTAGGACATCTCAATGTTAATCCATCAAGGAACAGTTTGCGATACATCGAGATAACAAGTCATAAGGAAAATGACAACTATCAAGCAAGTAACAAGATATATCTAAAAGAGAAGTGAATCAAGATATATTTCCTTGCTATATAGTATTGTTTAATATATACAATACATCATGTGCATGACAAAAATGTCTAACATAGTCTATGCAGGAAAATAAAAGCTAGTCTATAAACCCGTAGATAAACAGGATAACAAGTCCAACATAGCATCCCTCTTAGAAGATGGACGCGAATCTATAAGCTCCTGCCCTAAGGTCTCCATGCGAGCCAGAAGATCCACAACCATCTGTATAGTGCTACCATGATCATCTATGAATGCACTTAATATCTGTAATAATGCTAGCCATGTTGGATCTAAGTGCAGTACTATCATAAATGGAAGCATTTGGAGCTGCTCGAGCATCATCCCTCTCAAAAAAAGCTATGTCCCGAGTAGCTCGAGCATCATATCACTCAACAAAAGCAGCATCCCGAGTAACTCGGGCATCATCCCGCTCAACAAAAGCAACATCTCAACTAGCTCGAGCATCATCCCTCTCAGTAAAAGTGGCATCCTAGCCATAAAGTGTTGTCAACATCAGTGCTCTAGCTGAATCCCTCTCAAAGGTCACCCGATGAATCACCTACTCTAAAGACTCTACAGAGTGGAGCCATAAAAGTAGAAGTTCTAAGGGTGTCATTGACTAAGGCTGCTATCAACCCAGCAAATAGCTCATCCTCGGTAAAAGAATCAGGGTCCACCATAGGCTCCTCATCATCAGAATAAATACTAAGCTCCGAGTCAACAACCATAGCCGATGCAATATCTGCCTCTAGCCATGCAGAATACTCTAAAGATTAACCCAGATGACTAGTCAAAAAATCACCCCTCTCGCGACGAGTCCAACAATCAGAAATCTTGGTCAAGTCATCTGCTGACAAAAATGGATCCGATAGTCCCTGACCCAAGGCCCTATCAAAGGGGTGAATATACTGAAACTGATCAAACTATCCCATGATAGCAAAGGGATGGTACGTTGTCACTCCTCTCAAACCAACCAGGGGTAGATAGTCCATGCCAACCGCATGAGTAATAAAGTTATAAAGAGAGCTGAGTCCGGAATAGGGAAAGATCACAAATTAATCCTCGATCAATGTCAGAAAAGCCAATCAGGATGATGCATCTGTACACTCAGCTGACTGAAAAGAATAAGACATGACTATCTCATGAGTGAAGCAATACCCATGATGTCTAAAAGTCCCGATCGGTCTTAAATGGGTCATGATCCATACGTACAACAAGACGACGCTGCCTCTAAAAAACCCCACAGGATGCGTATGGCAAAATTTGGCTAACTTCAATGTCTCTGCCAATATCATAGGCAAGATAGTGCAACCCTCCTTGAGAGTACAGATCACAATAATCAGGTAAATGTCCAGATGGTCCACATATAGCGGCATGTACAAATAGGCCACGATGCACATCAATAGAATATCTACGTGGGCAACCTGCCACTCATCCTCAACAATGGTGAAGTCTCCTGAATACCGTAGATAGCTGTCCGACGATCCAAATCGATCAATCAAGAAATCCAAAGATACCACATGCCCTGAAGTGATCTCATCCATGATAACTCTACGTCGTAAGCCGGTCAGTAAATTACCATCTCATATCACCGATAGCCATCCTAGCACAAGGCGGATCTAAGGGTAAATCAGTGATGCGCTCATACTCCTCTAACGTAGGAGTTAGCTCGTGGATATCAAATTTGAAAACATGTCTCTCAGGTATCCAATGAGATAGCATACCCTCTACAAAAACCAATGGTATGGGGATCATCAAAATAGTCATGGAATGTCTCAACATCTGATCAACTATTACCCGATCTGTGGGAGGCAAGCTGTATTTCCATGATCTCAGAGATGAGGCTATCAGTGTGGGTAGTGTGTGCTCAATCTGACTGACGGCAGTGAAGACATCTGTAGAACCGTATCATAAGACCATCTAGCGGTCAATGCTAAACTCACCTATGTGAATGCATATCCATGACATAATGCATACATCAAGATAAATGACAGTGATAAATGACAATATGATGCAAGGAATAGAAAGCATTATACACACATTCCTAAATACATAATCTCTGTCTACAACTGAAAATAAAAAAGTACAGGGAAATGGGGTACAGTCGCCCAATATCTAACAGAGGCCTATCAAAAGATATAACGAGATATGGGGAACATCCCCTCAATATCTAATAGAGGCCTATCAAAGGAGATAACGAGAAATCTATCCAAAGAAATATATGATGTCTACATCATCCGATCGATCAACTTATTATAACTCCTCTTGAGTCACTGTATCTCTGCCATATGAAACATCAAGTCAATACAAAGGGGGATCTGCTCTGGTAAAACTATCAGAATATGGGCCACTTGAAGGACCAGTGCCAGAGTTGGAGGGATCAAAAGAATCTGCCTCGGACGAATCTCTGCCCAAATGTCGAATGAAAAAGTGTGCCCAGTCCAACCTCTTGGTCAAACTATCAATATGTGCCAAATGAACGCGCTATCAGACATCCAGTCTGTCATCATCACAGACCCAAGAACCATATCTCCCATAAACTGAGTGGCATAAGTCTAAGCTTCAATGGTGCGAGGAGTTCACTAGCGATGGAAGGCATCCTGAGTGTAAGGGCCATCTGATAAAGTAAAGCTATCCAAGCCCATCATGGGAATCTTTGCGAGTGTCTGAGATAAAGAGCAATGTTATCTAGCAAGAGGAGAGAATGGAATATGAATCTCCCTTGTGATGCTCTTGATAGCACGCTCTCCCAAGTAAAGCTCCCAGTCTCCATCGGTCAAGAGAGGAATCCGATGACTGGGTAATACATACTCTACCCCAGTCGAAAAGCCACCCTCAAAGCTTACTATCAGATGGTCCTCGGAGTAGGGAACCCATGTGATGACATCGACAGTTAAAAACTCCAACTGCAACCGAGAGTGGGTAAACCGCTTTGCCACGAAAACCTCAACAAGAGTGGAGTGATGCCATCATCGTCCCTGTGGATAGGTCTCCATACCTAATGTCATAATTGCGTGAAGGCAAGGAAACCTCGCATAGGCCTAAAACTAAAAATACAAAGATAAAATGTCATCAGTTATGAAGATCGATTGCCCGAATAGTGGGAATTGGCAGATAAAGAAAAATTACTCACCAGTAAAAATGGGTAAAAGCCTAGCCAAACCTCTATCACGCCCTCTTACCGTAGGTGCATCCCACAAAGAAAATAGGCAAAGGTGAATGAGCCCCAGTCAAAATCCCTGATGCAATCCACATCACACGTGGCACTAACTAAAGCAAAAGAGACCAACGAGGAGTTGTTCGCTAGGAAACAACCGCTGATGATGATCAAGAACAGCCGTCAAAGAATGTGATCTCTAACCCTCTGATCATTAAGCAAAGGCTCAGTTAAAGCCTCACTCGTGGCATCCACACTTAAGGGCCCAAAACGGACAGTCCAACTGTGACGCCCCCAAATTTTCCCTATCATTGACTTCTTCCCACTTCTCCTCCAAGTGGATCCTATCCATAACCTCCATATTTAGTTGTGTACGAAGAACCTCCTTCTTATCTTTCTCACTTAGCTCCCTCTGCTCAAACTCCTCTAGCTTACCTGCCAATTCTATATTACTGGCTATCGATCGATGAAAAAGAGTGCCCATCTGTACTCCTGCTTCCTTGCGATATGCAAGTTCTACCTCCAACTCCTGTATCTTCAGTTGTCTCTCACGAGCCTTTGCCTTTAGATTTTGTATCTCCATCTGCTCTGAATCCTAAATCCAGAATCTGCTCCTCGAACTCACCCAATATCTGATCCTCGAATGTGGTCTCATCGGGATCTTCTACAGGCTGGTCCTCCATGGGTTCCTCCTCTGGATCCGACTCCATCTCCTCCTCCTCATCCTCATCATCTATAGGGGCTACTGCCAAAATGGGCTCTGCTGTCAGAGGTGCCTCATACACTACGTATATGTCATGTTGCTCCTCCTCTACCTCTGTACTGGGTCGTCCCAAGTCAGACATCTTACAACCACAAACACAAGACAACAACAACAAACTCCATTAGAACATCACGATCAAACAAAATTTCTTTGTATGGAATGAAAATATATTTTATAATTCCACTAAATATCTAGGAAAACTCTATATGTGTTTTGTCTCCCTCTATCTTCTAATTTCTTCTAAGGTTATAGTCTAAGGATTCTCGCTCCTAAGGTTTATAACCTAATGCTTTGATACCAAACTGTGACGCCCCCAAATTTGGACACACATATCTCGAATTTGGTTTGTCACATACTATCTCTAATAATAAATCAAAGTTTCACACAACGAAAAAATAGAATAATTTATATTGTGATAACATAATTATTCTTGTCCCATAGTCTCGCAACCGTTACTATAACATCTTAATTTAATATAACTTATTACATCATAATACATAAGTCTTCATACAACAGAATATTATTAAATTCCCAATGCAAAGGAACAAGCTACTCCAAAGCCTTATCTTTACCCTTGTCCTTGCCTGACGGTTCACCACGTTCTGCCTAAACTGAAAGTTTTAAGTAAAGTAAGAATGAGCAACAAATTTGCCCAGCATGTAATATCGCAATAAGTGTGGACAATTATAAAGTTCAAATCTCAAGGGTATGACAGTGAATAATAGTTCAGGAGTTATCAACAATTCTCAATAAAGGTCGCTATGGACTAAAAGCTATCAACAAGATTCAAAGAGTTAATCATGTCAAGGTTCAAGAATAATAAACACTGAGCAGTCACTAGGGACTAAGAACTTCTACTATAATTAACAGTATTATACTCAAAATCCAATAAAACGAGTACCACAGGTGATCAGCATAAGTACCCTACGTTATGCATAACATTTAAACATGCTAGTATGTGCGCACGTCGGTTCCTCGACAATTATATAATCTCCCCTTCAATGAGGGTTGTTCATCTTAGCAGATTTAAGAGTCTGCACCAAGTCAATTTGGTTTAAATAGCTTTCTAACACGTGATAATAGTTTAATCGAATCAACGGATGTGACATTCCAAAAATTCATAAAATCTTGAATGATTAAATAAAAGGTTAAAGAATAAAATTTTGAGTGGAAATAGAGGAACGATTTAATTTCTTTTTAAAAAGAACCTATATGGTTTGCTATATTGAATAGAATTGAGAAAATAAGGGTTACAAAATTCAAAACCTATAATGAAATTATATTTGGAAGTATGTTAAGAATAAGGTATGTGAAAGAAATTATGAGAATGATCAAAATTTTGAACAGAAAGAAATAGATTATGAATGTGGGAAATTTATTAAGGAAATAAATTTTAATAAAGAGATACGATAAGGATAAATGATTTTTGACTTATGTAATGTATGTATGTGATTAAATAAATAAATATATTAAGTGTGTGTGTGTGTGTGTGTGTGTGTATATATATATATATATATATATATATATATATATATATATATATATATATATATATATAACCTAATTCTAAATTAGGTATTGGAATTAAATAAATTAAATGGTTATCTTTATTTAGTGGTCCTATTATTTAATTATATACTAGTGACCTAATTTAAGAGATTTGTGGATCATGTCTCTACCTACTAAATTAATTTGTGTGAATACGTTAGTAAATAAATATGAAAATTATGTATTTTTTTATTTGTTTATTATATAAACAAATAAAAGAAACTAAGATAACCTAATTATATATTAGGAATGAAATTGAATAACTTAAGGGTTATGGTATGGGAGAATAATAGTATATAAAATATATACTAATTCTAAGGAATTTATTTTATACATCTCAATTAATTAATTTTATAACCTAATTATAGCAAGTCTAATTGGGTTAAGAAATTAAGGGCATGTAAGTAAGGAATTAAATTACAATTGAGTGAATGAAAAGCCTAATTAAATTATTAGGGTAGGATAAAAATAAAAGTGTTGGACTATGATAATTTTCCATAGCCCAAAGAATTAAATTAAAAGCCCAAGAGATTAAATATTATGGCACAAGCTTAGCCCAATTAAAGGGAGGGCACTTTAGACATTTGAGATATTAGATATTACATTAAAAAGAAAGCAAGACTTGGTGAAAACTAAGGCCACTTGGCCGGTTTGACAAGGAAAGGAAAAAGGAGTGGCCAATAATTAGTCACAAGGAAAGGAAAAATAGGACACATGTTGGACAATTAATAAAGCATTAACAAAGAAACTAAACCAAATGGTGGGAGTATAGAAGGCCATATGACCGAAGGTTTATGTGGGAGAATAGGAGGCCACATGGATGACTAATTAGAGGAAGAAGAAAGGGCCACATGGCTAGATTTTTGAGGAAGAGAAAAGGGGTATGTGTAACGGGTCGAATTGATTGAGTTGTGATTCTGGGAACAGAATCCTTTTAAGGGAGGAAAGATGTGACGAACGAGATTTTGTAATTTAATTTTTATATTTATTGAATTAAATAAATATTTTTCGATGATTTAATTATTAGATTAAATAATTAATTGATGAAGTTATGATAGATTAATTTAATTATATGTGTTATATTTATTAAATTAATATGGAAAATTTTATTATTCAAAGTATGTAATTATGTGAGCTTATTGAATTAAATGAAATATTTAATAAGCATAATGTTATTTTAATAATTAATTAGAGATTTAATAATTTGACATAATTAATAAATGAGAAATTTAATTATGTAACTATGTGAATTAATGAGAAATTATTATATTTTATTTAAAATAAATTAAATAAGATATTTGATTATTGTGTAAATGAGTGTAACACTATTAAACTATAGTATAAAAGATTTATTAAATTAAATGATTATGATTCTTTTAAGGCTAGCCAAACGGAGCCTTATTGGGAGTTGGGAGCAGTTAACCCATGATCGGGTTAACTGACCACAACTGCGTCAGTTCTTAATTATTATATACGTATTCTTCCTTCTTTATTCTCTAAGTCTGAAAACAAGAAAAATAAGTTTGCAGAGAGAAATTGAGTTCTGTTAAGGCAGATTGTGAGTGGGTGATTGAAGAAACAACTGAGAAAAGTTTTCCTACTAATCTACACTCTACGCTTTGGGTAAATTTTTCAACCCAATTTTTATCTACGTCGTTTAAAGTTTTATAAAAAATGGCTTTCAAGTTAATTGTTTAAGTCTCTGTAATCGGAAGGGTAGTGATTGTGTGGATGTAATATGTTAATGTAGTATATATTTTTTACTATGATGTATGAATCATAACATCAGTTTCATAAAATAGGTCGTATATTATTATTCAAAAGTTACATAGTATGAAAATATGGTCATATGGCCTTACATACCAAATTTAACACGATAATCATAAGTGGTATCATAAATTTACACTTGTATATAATTATGCATGTTAAAACGATGGGATCAAACTCCAAATGAACAGATTCAGTGTTATAATGAACCTGTAATGTTAATTTTCATGTTTTGTGTTGAAAACTTTCAAGAAAATCAAGAACAGTAATTTATATGTTTTGATTTTGCAAAATTATGTATTTTAACATGTTAAAATTATGCTAAAAGGGTTAAGTAATAGTTATATGTGTATGACAATGTTTGGGTATGTCTAAATTCGTGTAGAAACAATTTAATTGAAAGTTATGGCCATGTTCTGTGTTCTTCAAGAGAACATATTAACTTGTGAGATATTTTTTTGGCCTAATTTGGCCTTGTTATGCAGAAACTGCAGAAACTGAGTCTGGGTAACCTCATCCCCGGTGGGCGTTACCAAACTAAAAAAAATAAAAACTAAAATAATAATAATAATAATAATAATAATAATAATTAATTAAAATATTTATCAAATAAAATGAATATTTTAATTGAGATATTTATGGAATAAAATAAATATTCGATGAAAATTATTATTAAAATATTTATAAAATAAAGTAAATATTTTAATTGAGATATTTATAGAATAAAATAAATATTCGATCGAAATTATTATGAAATAATTTATTCGAGTGTAATAATAGTAAGGGAATGCAAATATTCTAATTTAATTAAGTAATTAAACTGGAAGGGTAATGATTCGTTAAATAAAGTGGAGTTTATATTAAATAATTAAGTGAAAATGTAACTAATGAATGTCATGAATACATATGGTATGTGTATAGGATTTGTGGTGAACGGAAGTAGTAATCGTTTAGCCTACGCACGAGACAAGTTCCTAAACCTTGTTTTTTTACATAAAGCAAGTTCCTTATTCTATCTTATTTATTATTGTTTAAGTCAATATTTCATATTAGATGTTATCATTCTTTAAAAGCATGATTCCTGTTATACAATACGTATTCGATTGTATACATCTTGAACTTTATTATTCAAATTGAATATCAATTATTGTTGAACCTTGTAAGACTAGCGAACCCTTATTGATTCGACTAGTCCATAGTTGATGAACGTTCTAAATTTTAGAACCATTGTTGAGCTTATCCAAACCAAACTTCCTTTGGTGCGGACTCTAATATCAAACTGAGATGAACAACCCTGTTATAGGAGATTAATAATGCTTTAGCGTTAAGATATTGTGCACAATAGGGTACTAAGGGCTTATCCCCCTAAGTATGAGAAGAAGAGTCCATAGTCTTATGACTGTTAAAGGTTTCAAGTATAAACATTTGACAACCTAGGACGTAGTTCAAGGTCTTACGACCCTCAGAAGTTTTTTTGATTCTTGTTATTCATTCTTGATTTAAAAGCCAAGTTTTCTTATTTCATAAGTTATTGATTCATTCGCATGTTATTATTTTATTGTTATATTATTATACTTGTGGGCAATCGTGCTCACTATTGCGTAATAATAACATTGCAGTTAAGAACGAAAGGTCCGACGAGCCTTCTTCTAGTAAAGGTAAGGGTAACGTTAACAAGTGATGAAGACTTGTTGTTTATTTGTTACATTATGTTTCAGACTTGTGTTTAAGTTGTGTAAGACTTAATATATATTTATGTTTTCGCAATTGAGATTTAAGGTTAGTATGACCTGGGATTGATGTATTTATTTTCAGATGTTGTAACTCCATAAGGAGATGATTTATTTCTATTTATTTATGGTTTTTCATTTATTATGGGTAGATAGATACATGATATTTGGACAGTGAACACCAAATCCCGTGGAAATTGAAGTACCTGGATTTGGGGGTGTCACAGTATGGGTGTAATGGTTTCATCCATTAATTCATTACCAACTATCTCTCTCTCTCCTAAAAATCATTTAACCAAAGATAAAGTAAAGAAAGAGACTTTGTTCTCTTCATTCACACCCAATAGTTGGGCACTTAGAGAGATAAAAGGAAAGAGAGGGATACCATTAATGGAAGTAAGAAGGAGAAGGAAATCAAGCAAAGGTATAAAAATCTATCAATAAATTAGTTATTCATTATAGTTAATTTATTTTGATGAAATAAGAATCTATGCTTCTAAACTCCAAAACTTTATATCTACTTGTTGATGAGTGTTTCATGTTTAGATATACCCATATTGGGTGTTGATTTGTTTGGAAATCAAAATAAAAGAAAAGTAATTTTTCTAGTTTAGAAAACCATAATTTTTATGTACTTTGGATTTTCACCGTTTTTGATCTACACCTTTTTTTTACGATCCGTCAAAAAGAGGTGCTAGATATATAAGTTAAATACTAAACCCAAGTGGCAACACTCAAAATTGTTGAGTACACTAGCCTTAGTAACTGTTTTAGCCAAAATAGTTTCATTTTTAGAAATAGAAACACACTATTTTTGGACAGTCACTACCAGGGGCAGTTTCATCATTTTCTGATATTCAAAAATTATCAAAAACTTTGGGATGATAATATGATGAGTTATCTTTCAAACACAAGTGGAATCACTAAAAAAGAAGTTACAGATTTCCGTATGGACTGATTTTAAAGTAGGAAAAAAATCAAAAATTTTAAAAACAAACTGCCCAAGATTTTGCAAGTGCAGTTTCGGACACTTAAATTATGAATCAAATTCTGGCCTTTTGGGATATAAAACTATATGATATAAAGTAGCTCCTGTCCAAAAATGAACTCATTCCGACTTAAAATGACCAAGATATAACCATTTCAATTTTTGGAATTTTTCAAAGAAAATTATTATACTGGAGTTCTATAACTCCGATGGCCACAAAATTTAAACTCGAGATTCATGTTAACACGTATAAGATTATGTCAAGAGATGGGAATTTCTGGAGTTGAGCATGATAGGGCTAATTTCTTAAGCTACAGACTAAAAATGATTTTTGAAAAATAATAAAGGGAGTTGAAAATTTACAGAAAAATTCTTTTTGTATATGAAATATATGTATATATGTTTGGTAAAAGGATAGAAAAATAATAAGTTGATTTGGTATTTTTGTGAAAAGAATTAATGAATCCAACTTGCTGTATTGAAAATCTGTTGAATCCAGTTTGCTGGATTTGAAATTAATGAATCCAAGCTTGCCGGATTGAACACCAGTTGAATCTAGTTTCTTGGATTGCAATTTAGTTTGCTGGATTGGCCATCTGGTTGCTGAATTTGGAATCCAGTTTGCTAGATTGCAATCTAGTTTGCTGGATTGCAATCTGGGTTTCTGGATTGGTGTGTTTGAATAATTCAGGTTGCTGGATTGATATTGGACTTATTAGATTTTAAAAAAGAACTTATAATGTATAAGATTTAAGTATTAAATCATAATTTATATGATATAGTGATTAAAAAATTATCAAATGATGATAATAATAATGATGTTTTAAGGAGTAATCTAATATTTGATTATGTGATAAGGAGTAACTAGTGTTTAAGTTGTATATTGACTGTAATTAATAGTAGTTTATGTGATGATATTATTTTAATTGAGAGATCGATATTATCAATAATAGATCTTTCAACTGAAGCTAAAATTAGATTGCATAACAGTAATCGACGGTACATGCAAGTTCTCTAACTCAAACTATACTTTTAATTAAGCAAGTTCTCTAACTCAAACTTGAGTTGTTATTTCAATGCATGCTCGTGGATAATCATTGTTGATTATACCATATCTATGAAATTATTGATTTGCACGTTGTTCATATTGTATATGTTCATCAGATATGAAAGGCTGATCACATTCATTACCATTTGGTTCAGTTAAATTTGTTCATGTTTATTGTTGGCCATTTATCATTATTGTCTCGGTCATTCGGTTATGGAAATTGGTTTATGTTCTTTCACAATTATTATATTGTTGAAACTTTGTCAGCTTTTATTCTTTCAATCATGATATATCTTTCTTTGAACTTAAATTTATTGGGCAAACTTGTTGCTCACCCTTGCTATATCATGATAAACATTTCAGAATAAGACGAAAACTTCAGATACAGGCAAAGACAAAGACAAATTCTAGATTTGGGATATGGTTCAGGTTGAAATTGTAATAGTATTGAAGGCAAATAACATTGTAAGTCCTGTAGTATATGAAAGTGTGTATTAAGTTAAGGTTATCGACCTTGAGAGTTATGTGTAAAGGTTATTGTATAAACAATTTATGTTTATATCTTCCACAATAGTTATAGAAATGATGTACCAGGTTCATGGTGATTAGTACCCGGATTTGGGGGCGTCATAGTTGGTATCAAAGTTGTAGGTTATAAACCTTAGGTAGGGTTACCTTATGCTATAACCGCAGGGATACGGATAAGGACTAACTCAAATAGAGTTAGTAAGTCAATAAGATTCAGACGAATCTCGACAAGTTATAAAGATCCAGAGCTACCTAACTCTGATGATAATGGTGAACAATAATAATGAATAGATAGAGTCTAAAAGACTAAAAGTATAAAGGGAAAGGAGATCGTAAAATAAAACGATCATAACATAGAAAAGATCATAACATACGATTATAATATGAGATCACCACGTGATCTGATAAGGTCAGAGTAGGGAGGATGATCAATCAAATGATTGAAAAACTTTATAGCAAAATTATTGTATGTAAGTTGTACTATGAATTAGTACTATTTAAACTCAAAAAAGAGTTGTGGATGATGCAATACAGATTAAACAAAATTCGTATGGAGTAAGGGAAAGCTAGGATTATGTGGGATTTTAATTAAAGACTCATGTTAGCAGCTAAGTTGTATGATTATTTGTATAGGTGGGGAATTATACTTGGTGTAACAACCCCTTAGTTTCTTACGTTGATAATCATTGAAATGTTTGTTCCACGCTATTAGCTATATACATGTTGAGAAGGCGATTCTTTTCTCATGTGTATAACAGATAGGTAGAGAATATAAGGTTAGGTGCGAGTTCTTAAAACTCACACTTATGGTAAGTTTGTGACTCATAATCGTTTGGTATGTTTTTGAACCCCTAAGCGTATGTACAGTTCTTTATTGGTTCTTGAACTACGTATTGCTAGGATAAGTTCTAAAACTCATATTATTGTAGAAAGTTCCTGAACTCATAACATGTGGTAAGTTTGATGAACTGGGGTATAAGGAAAGCTATGAATGGAGAATTGAGGATGATAGAAATAGATAGACTTAATAAGAAATGGATCATTATAGAAAGTGAAGTGGATGGTGGAAGCATAGGTATTCAAAATCTTCTAGCTATGCTAGACTTTGAAATTTTGACATCAAGTTAAATTCGCACTGATGTGCCTTTAAAAAATGAATTTTGTTATCCTCAACACATGGTGACAAGTGTGTGGACTTTGGGCCACTAACACATCATTACATGTTGTGGCATGATGACACCAAAAATGATTTTCAATGGTTTTGAACTATTTAAAGAAAAGTCTATGCTAATTGATTCGGCTAGACAAAAATGATTTGAATTATCAAAATATAGTTTTATATCATTAATGCATCATGTAACCTGGTGCAAAGATGATAAAAATAATGGAGTCATCAATGCAGAATTACTTAGTGTTGGATGTGATCTAAGGATCGTCAGCCCACTATGAAATGATGTAGTATGACAAAGTCACAAAATGACGGAATCCTCAAACGGGCTGTAAATACAGTGCGGTATCATGACGTCATAAAATGATTTTTAGAATTTTAAAAGTAAACTATTGTCAACTGGGTTGGACAAACATGTTTCGATTGAAATTTGAATTATTGGTATGAGTCTACGCTATTTGATTCAGCTAGACAAACGTTTATGAAAAAAATCAAAGTATTCTTTGAGAATTTATCCCGAACCAAATTGTGTTGGTGCTTAATCCTATGATAAGACTGAGGTGAACTATATCAATTGGATAAAATAATTCAATCTATTTGTAGTGAAAATATTCGTGAGACGTGATTAATACGTTCTATATGACGTAAGCATACGATAGACTAATAACCTAAAGTACTATTAGCGATAGTTTACTTTCTTTGTGATTGTAAGCATACCTATTAATTTACTGTTTTGCAGTATAAATACCGTTAAAATTATGTGTTCATGGTCTATATGTTCCCTCGGCATGATATGAAATTTTTTACTCTTTAGAGTGATGTTATGGGTAGTATGTGATGATGGGTATGAAATAGTATGAACTTGTTGTGTACGGGTAAAATCTAATATGTTGGAATAAAGGTTACTATGAAAACCTAGTTTTTGGTGAATGAAAGGAGTAGGGTGTAGTAGGCTGAAATTTTAATGATGAAATTCTCAGAAGAAGAGGTTAAATATATGTACTTTTATTACAATAGTGATTTCGGGGACATAATCCTTATATAGGGGAAAGAATGTGACATCCCAAAAATTCATAAGATCTTGAATAATTAAATTAAAGGTTAAAGAATAAAACCTGGAGTGAAAATAGAGGAACAATTTAATTTTTTTTTAAAGAACCTATATGGTGTTCTATTTGAATAGAATTAAGAAAATAAGGGTTACAAAATTCAAAACTTAGAATGAAATTATATTTGGAAGTATGTTAAGAACAACGTATTATATTACCTTCAACTTTATGTGAAAGAAATTATGAGAATGATCGAAATTTTGAAATGAAAGAAATAGATTATGAATGTGGGAAATTTATTAATGAAATAAATTTCAATAAAGGGATATGATAAGGATAAATGCTTTTTGACTTATGTGATGTATGTATGTGATTAAATAAATAAATATATTAAGTATATATATATATATATATATATATATATATATATATATATATATATATATTAAAGAAAAATTAAATAGAAAGTTATATAACCTAATTATAAATTAGGTATTGAAATTAAATAACCTAAATGGTTGTCGTTATTTAGTGGTCCTAGTATTTAATTATATACTAGTGACCTAATTTAAGAGATTTGTGGATCATGTCTCCACCTACTAAATTAATTTTTGTGAATATGTGAGTAAATGAATATGAATATTATGTGTTTGTTTTTATTTGATTATTATATAAACAAATAAAAGAAACTAAGATAACCTAATCATATATTATGAATAAAAAATTGAATAACTTAAAGGTTATGGTACGGGAGAATAATAGTATATAAAATATATACTAATTCTAAGAGATTTATTTTATACATCTCAATTAATTAATTTTATAACCTAATTATAGCAATTCTAATTGGGTTAAGAAATTAAGGGCATGTAAGTAAGAAATTAAATTACAATTGAGTGAATGGAAACCCTAATTAAATTATTAGGGTAGGATAAAAATAAAAGTGTTGGACTATGATAATTTTCCACAGCTCAAAGAATTAAAATAAAAGCCCAAGAGATTAAATATGATGGCCCAAGCTTAGCCCAATTAAAGGGAGGGCACTTTAGACATTTGAGATATTAGATATTACATTAAAAAGAAAGTAAGACTTGGTGAAAATTAAGGCCACTTGGCTGGTTTGACAAGGAAATGAAAAAGGAGTGGCCAATAATTGGCCACTAGGAAAGGAAAAAGAGGACACATGTTGGATAATTAATAAAGCGTTAACAAAGAAACTAAACCAAATGGTGGGAGTATGGAAGGCCACATGGTCGGAGGTTTATGTGGGAGAATAGGAGGCCACATGGATGGCTAATTAGAGGAAGAAGAAAGGGCCACATGGCTGGATTTTTGAGGAAGAGAAAAGGGGTATGGGTGTAATGGTTTCATCCATTAATTCATTACCAACTATCTCTCTCTCCCCTAAAAATCATTTAACCAAAGATAAAGTAAAGAAATAGACTTTGTTCTCTTCATTCACACCCCATAGCCGGGCACTTAAAGAGAGAAAAGGAAAGAGAGGGCTGCCATTAATGGAAATAAGAAGGAGAAGGAAATCAAGCAAAGGTATAAAAATCTATCTATAAACTAGTTATTCCTTCTAGTTAATTTATTTTGATGAAATAACAATCTATATTTCTAAACTCAAAAACTTTTTATCTACTTGTTGACGAGTGTTTCATGTTTAGATATACTCGTATTGGGTTTTGATTTGTTTGGAAACCAAATGAAAAGAAAAATAATTTTTCTAGTTTAGAAAACCATAATTTTTATGTACTTTGAATTTTTACCGTTTTTTATCTACACCTTCTTTTTATGATCCGTCAAAGAGAGGTGCTAGATATATAAGTTAACTAATAAACTCAAGTGGTTGCACTAAAAAATGTTGAGTACACAAGCCTTAGTGGCTCTTTTAGCCATAACAGTTTCGCTTTTTGAAATAGAAACACACTATTATTGGACAGTTACTGCCAGGGGCACTTTCGTCATTTTTTTGACATTCAAAAATTATGAAAAATTTTGGGATGAGAATATGATGAGTTATCTTTCAAACCCAAGTGGAATCACTGAAAAAGGAGTTGTAGATTCCCGTACGGACTGAATTTAACAAAGTAGGAAAAAAAATCAAAATTTTCAAAAACAAACTGTCCAAGATTTTGGAAGGGAAGTTTCGACCACTTAAATTGTGAAATAAATTTTGACCTTTTGGGACATGAAAATATATGATATAAATTAGCTCCTGTCCAAAAATGAGCTCATTCCGACTTAAAATGACCAAGATATGGCCATTTTAATTTTTGGAATTTGCCAACAAAAATGACTATAATCGGAGTTCTATAACTCCGATGGCCACAAAATATAATCTCAAGGTTCACGTTAACACGTATAAGATTATGTCAAGAGATGAAAATTTCTGGAGTTGAGCATGATAGGGCTAATTTCATAAGTTACGGACTAAAAATGATTTTTGAAAAATACTAAAGGGAGTTGAAAAATTACAGAAATTTTTTTTTTGTGTATGAAATATATGTATATATGTTTGGTCAAAGGATAGAAAAATAATAATTTGATTTGGTATTTTCGCGACAAGAATTAATGAATCCAGCTTGCTGGATTGAAAATCTGTTAAATCCAGTTTGTTGGATTCAAAATTAATGAATTCAGGCTTGCTGGATTGAACATCAGTTGAATCTAATATGCTGGATTTCAATTTAGTTTGCTGGATTGGCCATCTGGTTGCTGGATTTGGAATCTAGTTTGCTGGATTGCAATCTGGTTTACTGGATTGCAATCTGGGTTGCTGGATTGGTATGTTAGAATAATCCAAGTTGCTGGATTAGTATTTGAATTATTAGATTTTAAAGAACAGCTTATAATATATAAGATTAAAGTGTTAAATCATAATGTATATGAAATAGTGATTAATGATTTATCAAAGGACGATAATAATAATGATGTTTTAATGAGTAATCTAATATTTGATTATGTGATAAGGAGTAACTAGTGTTTAAGTTCTATAATGACTGTAATTATTAGTAGTGTATCTGATGATTTTATTCTAAATGAAAGGTCGATATTATCAATAATAGGTCTTTCAAATGAAGCTAACATTAGATTGCATAACAGTAATCGACTGTACATGCAAGTTCTCGAACTATACTTTTAATTAAGCAAGTTCTCTAACTCAAACTTGAGTTGTTATTTCAATGCATGCTCGTGGATAATCATTGTTAATTATATAATATCTATAAAATTATTGATTCGCACATTGTGCATGTTGTATATGTTCATCAGGTATGAAAGGCTGATCACCTTCATTACTATTTGGTTCAGTTAAATTTGTTCATGTTTATTGTTGGCCATTCATCATTATTGTCTCGATCATTCAGTTATGGAAATTGATTCATGTTCTTTCACAGTTATGATATTGTTGAAAGTTTGTCAGCTTTTATTCTTTCAATCATGATATATCTTTCCTTGAACTTAAATTTATTTGGCAAACTTGTTGCTCACCCTTGCTATATCATGCTAAAC
Source organism: Panax notoginseng (assembly GCA_016801055.1). Lineage (NCBI taxonomy): Eukaryota > Viridiplantae > Streptophyta > Magnoliopsida > Apiales > Araliaceae > Panax > Panax notoginseng. The sequence goes on along the minus strand of CM029022.1, from coordinate 125,151,907 downwards.
ATTTCAGATTAAGACGAAAACTTCAGATACAGGCAAAGACAAAGACAAATTCCAGATTTGGGATATGGTGCAGGTTAAAATTGTAATAGTATTGAAGGCAAATAACATTGTAAGTCCTGTAGTATATGAAAGTGTGTATTAAGTTAAGGTTATTGACCTTGGGAGTTATGTGTAAAGATTATTGTATAAACAATTTATGTTTATATCTTCCGCAATAGTTATAGAAATGATGTACTGTAAAGGTCCTAGATCCCGGTACTAATCACCACAGATTTGGTATACTATTTTTATAACTATTTGCAAAAGATATAAACATAAATTGTTTATACATTAAACTTACACACTATTCCCAAGGTCGAGGACCTTCACGTAATACATGTATTCCATATCTATCCGACAAACAATGTCACTGGCTTCTCCTGTATCCGACGTATTCGTCTTAATCTGCAGTGTTTATCATGATATAGCAAGGATGAGCAACAAGTTTACCCAGCAAGTTTAAGTTTAATTGAGGATATATCATGATTAAAAGAATTGAACAATAAGTTGGCTAACATTCAACAATATAATTGTGAACTAGCATTAACAAATTTTCGTAGCTGAACAATCATTGAACATAAACAATTCAACTGAACTAGATGGTAATGAAGGTGATCTGCCTTTCATACCTGATGAACACATTCATTGTACACAGAGTGCGAATCGATAATTCATAGACATGGAAATCAACAATGATTAACCATAAACATATTTGAAAGAACAACTCGAGGTCGAGTTAGAGAAAACTTGCCTTTTATCGCCGACTACTGCTACGCAATCTATTTAGCTTCATCTGAAGATCTAATATTAATAATATCGATCTCCAAATTAGAATAATATCATCACAATAACTATTGCTAATTACAGTTATAAAATAACCTAAACACATTATCACATATTCCTAACAGTCAATAAAACACATAAAACCTAGTATCAAGTCAAACTATTTCAGTCTAAGTTGAATTTGGCACTATTTCGACATCCCGATTGCCTAATCGGATAATTTTCGAGCCTAATTCCAATAAGACCCTACCTAAATGCTTCACAATTATCTTAGATAATTTATTAATCAGTCAAAATATTTTTCAAAGGCTCATAATAATTTTCAAATAATTATCATCATTTATATTGATTTTTCAGTCATTAATATCATATTAATATGATTTAAATACCACTTAATTTCATTATCATTAATACTTAATTAATATCAAATATTAATGAAATACATGACATAATATTATAAATTATTTATAATATCTCAAAGTATTTTTAATACCTTAATATCGCTTTTAAATGATTTTAAACATTTAAAAATCATTATTATTTAACTGCCATTAATATTAAAATATTAATGTATTTCATGACAAAATATTAAAAGTTATGTTTTATAACTTAAAATATTTTTATAACCTTTAAAACATTTTTATATGATTTTTAAAATATTAAAACTATTTTTTCATAATTTATTTAATATAATTATTAAATAAATTAATTATCATTAATATTAATTTATTAATGAAATTCATTCCAAAATATTAAAAGCCATTGAAAATAACTTAAAATATTTTCTAAAATTTTAATATAATTTTAAATTATTTTTAAAGTATTAAAATTATTTTTAAGCAATTTATTTAATATAGTAATTAAATTAATTAAATATCATTAATATTTAAAAATATTTAAAATATTAATGCAATATATCTCAAATTATTTAAAAATCCGTTTTAGGCTTTAAAATAATTTATTTATTTATTTATTTATTTATTTTAAACTTTATTATGAATTTCTAATATTTATTTTCTATTTATTCTATAATTTTCGCCTAAAGTTGGGGTCCTCTTGGAAAACGCTTGAAGACGGAAATTTACAAGTTCGATTTGGGCCCACTTGGTATCGTTAGAACCGTGACTTCCTGAGCTACAATTTAGGGACAAGAAATAGTCCATTTGGCCCAGTATAGCACCCTGGAAATAGGTCACTACCGACTGACCATTACATGCCTTGCAAACATTTTCAGTTTTGGAGTCTTTTACAGAAACGCTTGTATTACGAGATCCACAACTCCGATTGTGGCCCAATCGGACTCGTTGGATCCGCCTCTTCTTGAAATACAGTTTTCATTTATCAAACACCAAATTCCTATCGGTTTAGGTATTGGAAATCAGGCCCAAAGTGACTGGTTTGCAAGGTTTTCTTCAACAGTTTGTTCATTTTTCAGATTTGGGGTCCTTAACGGAAACACTTATAAAACAAAATCCACAAATCGGATTAAGGTCCAATAGGTATCGTTTCATTTGTACTTTTCCGAACTACAGTTTCCATGTATCAAATATCCATTTTGGATCTATTTTTGGCCCCGTAAAAATTGATAGAAGTGACTGATCAGTAGCTTGTGTTCAACAGTTAGGGTAGTTTGGGATTTAATTCATAACTTGTTCATTTCTTAACATATTTGAGTGATTCCAAAGGGGTTTTGCCCTTAACTCATGTATCTAGCATGATAACATGTTTTAAACCATTTACCACATGAACCCAAAGAATCTAACATAAAAATATATATAGCAAACAAAGGAAAGCTTTTTCTTAAACCTTTTGGTACAAAACTTGATTTTCTCACTTTGGATTTAACTTTTGATTTCAAAAATACTTTGATACACATATAAAATATCAATACTTATGTAAATCCTGAGTTTTTAAAGATCCAAAACAAAAGTTGCTTGGTTCATAAAGATCTAACAAAAGAAAGCACAAAAATTGAAAATTTTCAATTTCTTACCTTTTTTTTCTTGCAAGCCTTCTTGATCCTTCAAAGTAGCTTATGAGTTTAAGTTGTATGAAGATCCAAGACCCCTCCTAGACTCCCTATGGCTGTAGATTTCAGCAGCCCCCTTTCTCTCTCTATTATTTTGTTTTTCTTTTCTTAGAAACTTGGAAAGTGAGAGAGAAAATGAGAGAGGGAAGTGAAGAATTTGATTTTGTATAGTGTAAGAATGAAAGGAATGTATCTACCCATTAGTTTTCTTGCTAGCCTTGGATTACTTGCACATGTGATAAACATAGAGGAGTGAGTCACCAAGATTTGGTAAATCTTTTACTTAAGTTTTAAGTAAAAGGGTATTTTTGTCATTTCGCACTCACTAAGGGCATTTTTATCTTTTCCCCTATAAGTTGAAGGGTATTATGGAAATTTCATATATATCTCATATCTTTAAACACTTGAGCTTTATACTTAACATTTTGAACACCCAATTAGGGTTTTGATATTCCAAATTAGGGTTTCGAATTCCTATAACTAAAATTAAGATTTCCGAGCGTATCGTTAGGGTTCCTAACCAGTTGTTAGGGTTTACTAACTGTACATCAATGTTATTAACATAACTTTAGGGTTTGCTAAAGTTACAACTAATCCTGATCAATAGTTGATCTTTATCCACAACTGAACATATAAATAATCATTGTACACCTATATAATCATATACACCGATTCATATACCCTCGTATACACTTATACACTTAACTTTAATAATCTTCACCAAAAGATTTTAAATCCCCATAAATCCTTCACAGAATTTTTAAATCCTTAAAATTCTTTCACAGGAACGTCAAATCTATACACTTATTTATTGTCTAGGTCTATCTTATAACCTTTAATCCATCATTTAAGATTTTATAAATTATCTAAATTCTCGGGTTGTCACATTCACCCTTTCTTCAAAGAATTTCATCCCCGAAATTCACCTTACACCTTACACCTTACACCATATATACACAGCATCACATGCTACCCAATACATCACTCACAAGAGTAAAAATTTTAAAATAGTGCTGAGGAGTCATATAGACTATTATCTTTTATTTTCGAAAAGATTTAAATAGAAATTTATCTATAAACCGCTCTGGTCTTACAGGCATGGTGGGTAATTAGCCCGTTATGCCCTATACTTATTAAGTATTGCTGGTCGGAATACTTTTTCATGTTTCTCGTCATTGCCATAGGCACAAAAATTTTCTTACCTCAGTCTTATCGGAATCCGCACCAAAATAATTTGGTTCGGGAAAATTTTCAAAGAACGCTTAGAATTTTATAAACACTGGTCTAGCTGAAACAAATAGCTTAGACTCATATCAATAATTAATTTCAATCGAAATATTAATGTATAGCCAAGCCCCATTGGCAATTTAATTATTTTGAAAATAATTTTACGACGTCATGATACCGTACTGCGTTAAAAGTCCGTTTGAGGATGCCGGCATTGAATGACTTCGGCATAACACAACATACAATAGTGGGACAATGATTTTTAGATAGAATTCAATACTAAGTATTCCTATATTTACAACTCCATCATATTTTTATCATCTATGTACCAGGTTACATGATACATTAGTGATAAATAAAAATATATTTTAATATTTCAAATCATTTTCGTCTAGTCGAAACAAGTAACATAGACTATACTTTAAACCGTTCAAAAACCATTGCAAATCAGTTTTATCATCTCAATAGGTAACGAAGTGGCCCGAAGTCCACATATACACAATGGTCACCAGGAGTTGAGAATAAAAATTCATTTTCAAAAGCACATAGTGCGTATTTAGCTTGACGTCAAAAATTTTGAAGTCTAGCATTGCTAGAAGATTTGGAAAACCTATATCTCTACTAACAATCCATTGCTTAATCATTCTATCTATTCCTATCATCCTCAATTCTCCATTCACACATAGCTATACCTAGTTCGTTAAACTTACCACACTTATGAGTTCAGGACTTACCACAATTATATGAGTTTAGGAACTTGTCCTGGACAGACCTTTAGCGTCCATTCGCTGATGGGTCCAAAATATTTCATAAAATTATGAGTCACAAACTTACCATAAGTATGAGTTTTAAGAACTCACACTTAACCTTATATTCTCTACCTATACTCTATCTATCTGGTATACATATGAGAAAAGAATTACCTTCTCAACATGTATATAGCAAACAGCGCGACACAAATATTTCAATGATTATTATTACTAGAAACTAAGTGGTCGTCAAACCAACCCAGCCACTAATCAATATAGAAAATTAAGCGGTTCTAAAACCAAGTACAAATTCCCTGCCCATTCAAAGATTCATACAACTTAGCTGCTGACATGAGTCCTCAATTGAAATTTCCACTAAATCCTAGCTCCCTTCTCAATACGAATTTTGTTTAATCCGTATTCATAATCCTTTCCTGAATTTGCCTCGTACCAATTCATAGTATAACTGACACACAACAATTTGACGTAAACTTTTCAATCGTTAGATTGATTCTCCATCCTGCTATGACTTCATCAGATCAAGGGGTGATCTCATCGTATATATTATGATATATTTCTATGTTATGATCGTTTTGTTTTACGATCTTCTCAGACTTTTAGTCTTTTAGACTCTATCTACTCATCACTACTATTCAAGTTTATTATCAGAGTTAGGAAACTTCATATCTTAATATCTCGTCAAGATTCATCTTTGAATCTTACCGACTCACTAACTCTATCTGAGTTAGCCCTTATTCCACTGCGGTTATTAGCCTAAGGTAACCCTACCTAAGGTTTATAACCTACAGCTTTAATACCAACTGTAAAGGCCCCGGATCCTGGTACTAATCACCACAGATCTGGTATACTATTTCTATAACTATTTGTGAAAAATATAAACATAAATTATTTATACATTAAACTTACACACTATTCCCAAGGTCGAGAACCTTCACGTAATACCTGTATTCCATATCTATCCGACAAACAATGTCACTGGCTTCTCCTGTATCTGACGTATTCGACTTAATCTACAAAGTTTATCATGATATAGCAAGGGTGAGCAATAAGTTTTCCTAACAAGTTTAAGTTTAATTGAGGATATATCATGATTGAAAGAATTGAACAATAAGCTGGCTAACATTCAACAATATAATTGTGAATTAGCATGAACAAATTTTCATAGCTAAACGAACATTGAGCATGTAATATGCACAGAGTGCGAATCAATAATTCAGAGATATGGAAGTCAACAATGATTAACCATAAACATATTTGAATGAACAACTCAAGGTCGAGTTAGAGAAAACTTGCCTTTATCGCCGACTACTGCTACGCAGTCTATTTAGCTTCATCTGAAAACCTAATATTAATAATATCGATCTCCAAATTAGAATAATATCATCACAATAACTATTACTAATTACAGTTATAAAATAACCTAAACACATTATCACATATTCCTAACAGTCAACAAAATACATAAAACCTAGTATCAAGTCAAACTATTATAGTTTGAGCTAAGTTCGGTACTATTTCGATATCTCGATTGCCGAATCGGATAATTTTTTAGCCTAATTCCAATAAGACCCTACCTAAACGCTTCACAATTATCTTAGATAATTTATTAATCAGTTAAGATATGTTTTAAAGGCTCATAATAATTTTCAAATAATTATCATCATTTATATTGATTTTTCAATCATTAATATCATATTTATATGATTTAAATACAAATTAATTACATTATCATTAATACTTAATTAATATCAAATATTAATAAAATACATGACATAATATTATAAATTATTTATAATACCTTAATATCGCCTTTAAATGATTTTAAAATATTTAAAAATTATTATTATTTAACTGCCAATATTAATGTATTTCATGACAAAATATTAAAAGTTATGTTTTATAACTTAAAACATTTTTATAACCTTTAAAATATTTTTATATGATTTTTAAAACATTAAAACTATTTTTTCATAATTTATTTAATATAATTATTAAATAAATTAATTATCGTTAATATTAATTTATTAATGAAATTCATCCCAAAATATTAAAAGTCATTGAAAATAACTTAAAATCAGGCCCAAAGTGACTGGTCCTCAAGGTTTTCGTCAACAGTTGGTTCATTTTTCAGATTTGGGGTCATTAACGGAAATGCTTATAAAACGAAATCTACAAATCGGATTAAGGTCCAATAGGTATCGTTGGATTCGTACTTTCCCGAAATACAGTTTCCATGTATCAAATATCCATTTTGGATCTTTTTTGGTCCCGTAAAAATTGACAAAAGTGACTGATCAGTAGCTTGTGTTCAACAGTTAGGGTAGTTTGGGATTTAATTCATAACTTGTTCATTTCTTAACATATTTGAGTGATTCCAAAGGGGTTTTGCCCTTAACTCATGTATCTAGCATGCTAACATGTTTTAAACCATTTACCACATGAACCCAAAGAAGCTAACATAAAAATATATATAGCATACAAAGGAAAGCTTTTTCTTAAACCTTTTGGTACAAAACTTGATTTTCTCACTTTGGATCTAACTTTTGATTTCAAAAATACTTTAATACACATATAAAATATCAATACTCATGTAAATCCTAAGTTTTTAAAGATCCAAAACAAAAGTTGTTTGGTTCATAAAGATCTAACAAAAGAAAGCACAAAAATTGAAAATGTTCAATTTCTTACATTTTTCTTCTTGCAAGCCTTCTTGACCCTTCAAAGTAGCTTATGAGTTTAAGTTGTATGAAGATCCAAGACCCCTCCTAGACTCCCTATGGCTGTAGATTTCAGCATCCCCCTTTCTCTTTCTATTATTTTGTTTTTCTTTTCTTAAAAACTTGGAAAGTGAGAGAGAAAATGAGAAAGGAAAGTGAAGAATTTGATTTTGTTTAGTGTAAGAATGAAAGGAATGTATCTACCCATTAGTTTTCTTGCTAGCCTTGGATTACTTGCGCATGTGATAAACATAGAGGAGTGAGTCACCAAGATTTGGTAAATCTTTTACTTAAGTTTTAAGTAAAAGGGTATTTTTGTCATTTCGCACTCACTAAGGGAATTTTTGTCTTTTCCCCTATAATTTGAAGGGTATTCTGGACATTTCATATATATCTCATATCTTTAAACACTTAAGCTTTATACTTGACATTTTGAACACCCAATTAGGGTTTTGATATTCTAAATTAGGGTTTCCGAGCGTATCGTTAGGGTTCATAACCAGTTGTTAGGGTTTACTAATTATACATCAATGTTATTAACATAACTTTATGGTTTGCTAAAGTTACAACTAATCCTGATCAATAATTGATCTTTATCCACAACTGAACACATAAACAATCATTGTACGCCTATATGATCATATACACCGATTCATATACCCTCGTATACACTTAACCCTAATAATCTTCACCAAAAGATTTTAAATCCCCCAAAATCCTTCACATGATTTTGAAATCCTTAAAATTCCTTCAAAGAAATGTCAAATCCATACACTTATTTATTGTCTAAGTCTATCTTATAACCTTTAATCCATCATTTAAGATTTTATAAATTATCTAAATTCTCAGGTTGTCACATGTACCAGGTTCGGGGTGATTAGTACTCGGATTTGGGGACATCACAATGGCTTAGACAACTTTTAAAATGCATTTAAGAATGATAAGTTCAATGCTTTCAACAACATCAAGATATAAAATCAATTTTTAAATAGTAATAGATAATTGTTCGATGTAAGTATGATTGATATAAAAATAATTCGGAATAATACAATATATAAAGTGTGAAGAGGTTAGGAAACTTGCATTCAATATGAAAATTAAATGATGTTATAGAACTTGCACACAATCCAAAGTTGTGTAATTTAGGGAACTTGCCTCAAGTGTGGTTTACCAACTTATAGCTTATCCACAATTTGAAATCCTATTGTAACGTAGTTATGTATACAACATATTTATTAGTTACTCAACTCTATAAGTTAATAGTCTCATACATGTTTGATCACATAAATCAATGACACACATCCATTTCTATCTGAGCAATGAAAATAGAATATCTCATTAACATGCTATCACACCATGTAGCTATATAACCATCATCTATTTAGCTTGTATAAAAGAAATACAAAAGTTTGTATACATCTTTAGATTCTTGGCTACTCATAGCTATTAGGTGCTAGAACTTCTTAAAACATCATGGAAATTATGTATTATGACTGAAAACAGTATACTATACATGATACCAGTTTACAAATTACAAACAAATCACCATATTAGGCTTAGGGACGGCGTAGCTGCGATGCCCCCTGGCCAGACCAGAGTTGAGCTTTGCTCTTCCTGGATTAGTCCCACTTTAAGCATACATGGATAACAACACATAGCATATACGCATGTTAAAGGGTCTTGCATGCTTTTACAGTGATCCTACACTTATCTTGGTAGATTATGGTTTTAGTTTAGGATTTTAAATGAGTTAAGGTCAATCAACGTCATGAAATTATAAGGGCTACAATGTTCGCCATGCATACATGTGATGTAGTCATGAAATCAGTTAGTATGCATGCTCACAAAGGTTTTCATCGTATGCACATATTTAGTCTTGTTCATCCTTTGAAAACTTGTATAAAATCAAGTTTAAACGATCTTATGTCATGTCATACTAGATGGATACACATATAGATCATGATTAGAATATTAGTATGCAATCTTAGACGTTCAAAATCTGACCATGACAATGTCTATAGTACTAGTTTCCAAAGAGTCTGAATCCATCTTTATAATTTATTTTAACTTAAACCATGCATTTTAGTGATACCAAGACTTCTTAGAATCACATCTCATGTATCCTTAAAGTATATCTACAAGTCCACAAGGTCAGAACTGAAACATCATTACTTTCATCAAGGTTTTTCTTTTAAAACTCCAAGTCTTCTTTAAGAACGCATACTAAAGCAAGTTAAAGTTCTCATGATATGCAAAGGAACCTAAGGTCATAAGTCAGGTCTATTTTCATGCATGTCTAAGTTGTTTTAGCATGAAAGAACTGCCACATAACATCAGAAATCAAAACTCAGGACTGGTGCACGGCGCTACTGCGCTGTATTGAACTACACGGAGCGCACAGCTGCGTCCTACCCTGGTTAGCTCAGGAAGGCCTCTGCTTCGGCAGAGATTAAACAATTACCATCTTTTCTTCATTCTTCATTCTTCATTCTCAAGCCACGAAATATAGATAGATATTCAGTCCCAAGATAAGCTAAGAACACCCCAAGATCAGATTAGGAAGTGAAGATCAAAGGTTGTTCAAAAGAAAGGTATAAACCCTAACCAAGCTAGATCTTATATGCTTAGAAAATTTTTGTGTTTTTATGTTTAAATATGTTGTATGGGATGTTATATAGTGATCTATGATGATATATCATGGATCCATAACATCTAAGTGCAAGAAAATGAAGATTTTATGAACTATCAAGAACCCTAAAATATGGCCTGACAGTCAAATGTCAGAGGTCATAGATCCAAATCTGGTAAGTGTTAGACTTGCTAAGTGTATCATTGTAATAGTATGTCATGAGGAGAGTAAACTGGAAGTGGAATCATGCCCATAACATGTCCAGATTCCAAGTTATTAATGGTCAAACATGATTGACCAGTCATGCATATGAATTTTTGGGTAACCCAGAAATTCTCCAGAAAGTGTCTGACAGGTTTTTGATGTGCTTAGATCTTGCATCTGATGTATTGTTATCTTGTGTGAGTGTATCATTGTTATACCCTGACGTATGGACTATAGAACCATAACATCAAAACACCTAATACATTAACAGCAACTACGACAATTTTCGTCGCTAAAGCTTATAGCGACAATTTTATTAAAAAAATTAATTAATTTGAATAAATTATGAAAAATAGAAAATAATTCATAAAATGAGTTATAAAAATTATTTTAAGTTATAAAAATTAACTTTTAATAATTTGACATAAATTTCATTAATATTTTAATTTATTTAAATATTAATGATATTAAATTTATTTAATAATTGTATTAAATAAATTAGTTAAAAATAATTTTAATATTTTAAAAATCATTTAAAAATGATATTAAAGTGTTAAAAAATATTTTAAGTTATAATGAATAACTTTTAATATGTTGATATTAATTTCATTAATAACTTAATATTAATGATAATAAATTTATTTAATAATTGTATTAAATAAATGGTTTAAAAATGATTTTTATGTTTTAAAAATGATATAAAGGATTTAAAAATATGTTAAGTTATAATAAATGACTTTAAATATTTTGACAAAAAATACATTAATATTTTAATATTAACGATAATTATTTAAAATTAATTTTAAAATATTTTAAAAATCATTTAAAGGTGATATTAGTGTTTTAAAAATATTTTGAATTATTATAAATAACTTTTAATATTTTGACCAAGATTTCATTAATGTTTTAAATTAATTAAACATTAATGATAATGGAATTATTCAGTATTTAAATCATTTAAAAATGATATCAGTGTTTGGAAAAATTATTATAAAAGATAATAATTATTTAAAAATTATTATGAGCTTCTGAAAAATATTATAAATGATAATAAAATTATCTAAAATAATATTAAAGCTTTGAAGTAGAGTTTTATTGAAAATAAACTCGTAATTATCTGATAAGGTAATCAGGACACCGAATTGATACTGAAATCTAACCAGACTGAAATAGTTTGACCTGATATATGTTTTTATAAGTTTTAAACACTGTTGCAAATACTTGATAATGTATCTAAGTTATAGAATGATTTTAAGTAATAACATTATGTGACATTATGTATTACGCTAATTGCGAGACCGATATTATTGATAATAGGTCTTTCAAACGAAGCTAAATTATATTGTATAGCAGTAGTCAATGACCAATGCAAGTTTCCTAACTCAAACTCGAGTTATTATTTTTCAAGCATAGTAGTGGATAATTATTGTTGATTATTCCATATCTAAGATTGTTATTGAATATTCGTATGTTTTGTAAGTTTCCTTTACTCAAGCTCGAGTTATTGTTTTACCAGCATGTTAAGTGGATAATTATTGCTAATTATTCCACATCTAAGATTATTGTTGAGCATTCGCATTTATTGCAAGTTCATTAACTCAAATTGAGTTATAAATTTCATAGCATGATTGATGAATAACTATTATTGGTTATTCATAACTGTAATGATTATTGTTATTTGCACATAGTGCAATTGATTTTTGTCTATTATTGAACAGTTTATGAGCTACGTCTCAGCTAATTGTTTTGGCGAGACTAATATTTGTTAAAACATGAAACGTTCTAATTTTTGAACTAAGTTGTAATTGAAAGATCAATGCCAATTATTTTAGCTAGATCAATATTGATGTTATATGTTAAAATTATACTATTTCTTTGAAAGCAATTCAAACCATATTATTATGGTATGGATTCATGATGTAAGACTGAGATGAACAAACTTTATTGTTGTAAAACGACCCATGCGCTATTTTTATGTATTATGCATAATATAGGGTGCAAAGGAGTTGGCCACTCCAGGTACTTGCAGAGGGCTATAGTTTAGTTTTTATAACTAACTTACATTCCTAAGGTAATTTAGTATTGAATATCTGATAATATCTCTATTAGTTCATAATCCAATTGTAATCACTCAGCATAAAATCTGGGAATATCCCACTTTATTATTGCAGTAGTATTATCTCTTGATAATCAATTGAATAATATTGAAACTTCATAAGAGTTTTACTTTTTCATCATTGAATTGTTAATTAACATGACATTTAATAAAGAATTGACATTGATAAATGATTTATTCAGCTACTTTGAAATCCTTTGAACATTGTTGAAGTCCTATCAAATCTAGATTCTTATATTCTTGATTCATATTTCTTATTGTATGCTTTAACTTGCGGAGTAAACTTGTTTCTCACCATTGCTCAAATATAACATTTCAGCTAATGACGAGATATCAAGAGGGTCAGAGAAAGATAAAGGAGAGAACAAAATTCAGGAGTAGTTAGTATAAACTTTAATTATTATGTTATTGTATGTAAACCTTTTTGAATATCTGAAAGTATGTAAGTTATGTTAAGGTTAAATAACCTAGGATATTGTATTGATTATATTAATTAATGGTAGGAATGATGAAATTCATAAATGAATGGGTAATTGGATGTTATTTGTATGATGAATCGTGAGCGCCGAATGCGAGGTTAGGGAACCCAAATTTGGGGGTGTCACAAATAGACCATGACCTGTTATTTTTAATTTTTGAAAAGATCTGTACGGAAATTCATCTACAAACTGTCATGACTTACGGGCACGGAGGGTGATCAGCCCGTTATGCCCTAAATTTATTAACACCACATTTTAGAACGATATTCACGTTCATCACAACCGCCTTCGGTGCATAAAAATTTCCCACTTTCAGGATGTTCATACTTAGTTTGGAGTCCAATGTGACGCCCCCAAATCCGGGTTACCTGACTCCCGACTTTGGTGCTCACGATCCACTATATAAATAACATTTAACTACTTACTTAATTATAAATAGAAACATACACTTCATCAACTGATATAGTTAATACATTACCCCAAGTTCTCTAACCTTAACATTACAAACATACCCTTTAGTTGTACAAAAAGGGTTACAAACATAACATAATAATATTGTTCATTATAACTATGCTATCATTATGCCTTTGCCTTTGTCCTTCACAGCACCTCCTACCACTTCGCCCCTAGTTGAAATGTTTTATTAAGCAAGGGTGAGCAACAAATTTGCCCCACAAGTTAAGATATACAAGGAATGTATAAGAATCAGAACAACAAACTATCTATTTGGATAGAATGACACCAAAGTTCAAAGAACTTTTAAATAGCTGAATAATTTATTTTTTCTTTAAACAATCTTCTCACAACCTACGCAACACAATAATGAAAGAATACAATGCTTTCAAGCTTCTTTAACATTTTATTGAATAACAATTTAGAAATATTCTCCAGAGTTTATACTGAATGATCTTAAATGATCTTGGAATTCTATTCTCGAGTAACTATCAAAGAATTACTTTGATATATCCAAATAACAAGATGAAAATATTTTTCAGAATTTATGCTGAGTGATCACAAAGGATCTAGAACTTCTCTTCTCGAGTAACTATCAAAGATTTACTTTGATATACCTAGGTGTATCAGATAACCATAAAGATTAAATCATACCCCTCTGCAAGTACTTAGAGCGGCAAACTCCTTGTACCTTATATTATGCATAATACTTAAAACATGCGCAATAGCCGAATATATAACCAAATATGTTTCCTTTATATAAATGGTTGTTCTTCTCAGTCTTTGAATCAGAATTTAATTTAATAACGAAATACAATGATTTCAATATCTAATCACTTCTCTTCTCTTCTCTTCTTAAACCTATCAAGTTTTCTTTTTCGATCTAGCCGAAACAACTGGCATTGATCTATCAATATTAATTGAATTCTCTTCTCTTATCTTCTCTTCTCGAACCTATCAAGTTCTAACAAATGTTCGTCAAGCCATAACAATTAGCTAAGACATGTTTCAATACGATTAAATAATAGATAGAATTTAACTGTACTATTTGCAAACAATAATATCTTATACGGTTGTGAATATCCAACAATAATTATTCTACAAGTACATTCTCAAAATCAATAATTCAATTTGAATTGATAAATATGCACTAACTGCGAATAATCAACAAAATTTTCAGACATGGTATAATCAGCAATAATTAACCACAATTATATTTGGAAAGTAACAACTCAAGGTTGAGTTAAGAAAACTTGCCTTCTCTATGGATTACTGCTACACAATATATTTAACTGCGTTCGTAAGACCTATAATCAACAATATCGGTCTCACAATTAGCACAATAATTTATAACACATAACACTGTAGTTCGCAGTTAATCTTTCTCCTAGACACATTACCACATAATCACATCAGTGTTTATAGCTTATATAAACACTCATTAAGTCTAACTAGTTTGGCCTGGTTGGACTTCGGTCTATTCTCGGTGTTCTGGTCACCCTATTCGATAATTAACACATTTATTGTCAATTAAACTTGGTCTCTAAGCTTCAATATTATTTTAGATAAGTCAAATATCGTTTATAATATTTTTTGGAAGCTTTTAATAATTTATAAACAATTATTATTATTTATAATAATTTTTCAAACACTAAAATTATTTTTAAATGATTTAAATATCAAATAATCTTATCATCATTAATCTTTAATAATATAAAAATATTAATGACATACTTGTCAAAATATTAAAGTTATTTTTAATAACTTAAAATATTTTTAAATCATCAATATTCTACTTAAATGATTTTTAAAATAATTAAAATTATTTTTAAACCATCACCATTAATATTTAAATATTAATGAAATTATTATCAAAATATTAACTCATTTTTAAATCAAAAAATCATTTTTCTATCATTTATTTAATTTAATAATTAAATAAATCTAATATCATTAATATTAATTTATTAATGAGAATTCTCGAAAAATATTGAAAATTATATTTTATAATTCAAAATATTTTTAAACACTTTATTCTTATTTAAAATGATTTTTATAATATTAAAATTATTTTTCTCTAATTTATTTAATAAACTAATTAAATAAATTAAATATCATTAATATTCAAGTAATTATAAATATTAATGAAAAATATCAAAAATTATTGCAAATTATTTTTCATAATTTAAAATAATTTTTAAAACCATTTTTGTAATTTTTAGAATTTATTTACTATTTTTAAGTATTTTTCGAAAATTCAAAAAATAAAATTAAATAAATCGTCGCTATAGCCTATAGCGACACTAAGTGTCGTTGTTGGTGTTCTTGAGCTCAAGAACACTGACAATCTAGTGATAAAGGTTCCACGTTTAACCAACTTTGATTCTCAATTCGTCCATGTTTTAAGCTAACTAACTTTGATCGTGTAGTACGTATGCCATACTACAATCATCAATCTTTATCTTGGTTATACAACATCTCAACAATGAGATCTTAGCCTCAAAACTTTCTATCAAACACCACCTAGGTTTTTTGGGTTACCTAGAAACCCAGACAGTCTCAACTAGGTACTTTCTAGCCCACTAATTCATAGGTTTTGGTCATTATTTTGTTGTTCTCATGGTCCCAGTATGTAGTACTCATGACAAGGAACATATATACATAACTAGCTCAGTCCAAATATATCACAATATTCAGATACGGCTCGGCCAAAGGCTGTCAGAAAATTTGTTCTTGCGTTTTCAGGAATTTCCAGAAAATTGGAAATGTTACCGGATGATCTAATTTGACCATCTCTTGCGTTCGATCTGTTGATGTTTTGAAGGGTCTAAATACATGGATCTAGAGTCCATACAACAAGCTACAACATGTATAGAACAACATCAACAAAAGGTTTACCATCTGACAGATCAAAGTATTAGAAAAAGTTGTCAGTCACTGAAAAGGGCTTTCTAGGTTACCCAGAATTCATCTGGTCATGCCCGATCAACGGGTTTTGACCAAGAATATCTTAAAATCTGTACATGGAATAACTTTGATTCCACTTCCAAATTACAGTCCTTATACCAAACTACAGATCCAAAACATAAACCAAGAAAAATCATAAACATACAGAGATCCACGGCCACTGGCATATGGTTGTCAGACGACTCTTTGAGTTCTTGGACAGTTTTGAAAAACTTCTATTTTTACCCACTTTGATGCTATGGATCCATGATGTATCACCATAAATCATCTAAAAACATCTTTTAACACAAATATAAACACAAAAACACTAACTTTATCTTAGCATACAAGATCAAAATGAGTCTAGGGTTTTATACCTTCTAAATCCAATCCTTGATCTTAGCTCTCCAATCTGATATTAGGTGATCTAGGGGCTGGTTATGTGACTGAGAAACTTGATATATTCGGAGGTTTTGAGAGAGAATGAGTTTGTTAAGTGTTTGGTAGCAAATGAACCAAAAGTTAAAACTTTCTCTCTTTTAATTCTCTAAATTAGATACAATGTATATATGTAATTGCAAGGTGTCCCTTTAGGTCAGATTGTAGCTGAGATTTAAGTCAAAAGGCTAGCTTTAGTTGGTGAACCACTACAATTTTGGCAAGATTTGCAAGTTAGCTCATAAAAATCCAAAAAAGAGCATTTTTGTCATTTGTATTCTAAATTTAATGGCATACAAGACATTTCTCCAAACCCTTAGGGTTTAATCCTAAGGTTCTAACCCTTAGGTTTTACAACTTTAGTTTCTAGAATTTTTTTTCTAATTAGGGTTTTTAATTAGAAAATTAAAATTTCAAAAATATAATTAAGGTTTTAAATAGAAATTAATATTTGTAAAGTATAATTAGGGTTTCCTAATTATATTAACGTTTACTAATCACTTTAAGGCTTACTAATTAGGATTAGGGTTTCCTAATTAGGGTTTAGGATTCTCGAATTTAAAATTAGGGTTTCTCGGCTTTCGATTAAGGTTCCCAACGATACATTAGGGTTTCTAATCTTGAGATTAGGTTTTCTAACCCATAATTAGGGTTTACTAATATTATACTCTACTCGATCAATTATTGATCAAAATTTTATACAGCACAAACACTTACTCATCAATATAATTATTTTAATTATATTTTCTATCGAATCCCTATCCAGACTTAGGGTTAGGGTTTCTAAAACTGTTAAGCACAACTCTACTCTTATTTTCTCAGTCAATTCACAAATTGACTACTTCTCGAGACTCGTATCACAGATACTCATTACAAAATTAACAATCAATATTAATATTAAATAAAAAAAATTATTCAAAAAATTTGAATTATTCGAAATCCCGGGTTATCACATTCACCCCTCTTGAAAGGATTCCGTCCTCGAAATCACCGCTTTCTTATTCTGTACAATCTTTTAAAGTTGTATCATCAATTCATTATTATCAACACAATGTTCATTTGTGTCTCAAATTCTAACATGTGACTTGAATCTATAAAAGAAAACAATTCACAGCGATATTTAACCAATATTACTTGCGTAATTTAAGTATTAATCGACATCATTACCTGTTGCCACCTCCTGGACAGCTCCTGTATCTTGCGTCGTCATGTTGAATGTACGAGCTGTTGGTCTTCCTGGCTGTGCAGGTCCTCGAATTGCCAAGGTTCCGTTGTCGGGTCCCTTGTTGCCACTTTCCTTCTCCGCATTTCTCTTCGGACAGTTCCAAACCAAATGATCAGTTGATCTGCACGCAAAGCAACCTTGTATTTTCTTCGGACTGGGGCAATTGGGTGACATGTGTCCCTCTTGTCTGCAGTTGTAATAGACTCCCTCCTTCTTCAGACAAACTCCAGAATGATTCTTCCCACAAGTTGCACATGACTCTCTCCCTTTCTTATTTCCTTTTGTCTTATTACCCGACTGGGTATTCTCGCTCCACTTTCTGTTGTTAGGGTTACTACCACCACTACTACCTCCATCATTTGTCTTCTTCTTCTCTTGGTGAAATCGAGATACAGCTTCGCTCCCTCCTTCAGCAATTAACGCTTTCTCTATTAAAGCCGTAAATGTATTGATCTGTAATGTGGTTACCTTGTTGAATATCCCCGACTTCAGTCCATTCTCGAATCTTCTCACTTTTCTCGCCTCTGTGTCCACCTGATGAGGTGCAAATCTTGCTAATTCGTTGAATTTAGCAACGTATTCAGAAACCGACATATTCTTCTGCTTTAGTTCTAAGAACTTGACTTCCATTCGAGCTTGCATACTTGACGAAAAATAGTTCTCAAATAACAATTCCTTGATTCTTTTCCAAGTCACCATAGCTGTACCCGCTCTCACTTGATTAGTCTCCCACCAGTAATTGGCTTCTCCCTTCATCAGATATGTTGCAAAAGTTATCTTCTGCTCTTTCGCTACACGTGCAATAATGAATGTTTTCTCCATTTCTTTCACCCAAGTTTGGGCTTCAATCGGATCAGTGGTCCCCTTGAATTCTGGCGGTCCTACCGCTTTAAAGTCTTTGAAATTTGCCAATCTGTCAGCTGGCTGTTCTCTCGCTCTTCCTCTTGCTGCTGTAGCTCTATTCCCCATAGCTTCGGCTATCATATTTGCAAAGTTTTGCATTGGGTTAGCTTGACCTCCCTCATTATTCATTAACTGTTCTTCTCTTTGATTTCGATTCTGTCGTTTAGGCGGCATGATCTGATTTAAATAAAGATCTTACATTAATTCTCTTTCTTTACACAAATTCTTAACATAATAAGAATTCAACACATATTTCATATATAATCACATATTTATTCAAATAGCACATAGAACATTTAGTACTTAACCATATAATATCCCTTTTTTTTAAATCATATCAGGATTAACAACACAACTTTACACAAAAAGTTGCAATTCTCCATTCACACATAGCTATTACCAGTTCGTCAAACTTACCACACTTGTGAGTTTAGGAACTTGCCACAATTATATGAGTGTATGAACTTGTCCTAGTCAGACCATTGGTGTCAATTCGCTGAGGAGTTCAAAACATTTCATATAATTATGAGTCATGAACTTACCATAAGTATGAGTTTTAAGAACACACCAATTAATCTTAATCTTATATTCATATAGAAAATAAAGATTTCATTCATACAAACATATTTATATTTACATATGCTTACACACTGTTCTCAATATTACAATCATTAATATCATAACCTACTACCAAAAAATATTAATACTTATACTTAAGATATCTACCGTCCACTCCCTTCTCCGATTTTCTTCTTACTGGGACACTTGCTGAATCCGTGACCCGTTCTTCCACATGAATAACACTTCCTCATATTCAGCTTAGAATAATGTAGGGAAATATGTCCTTCCTATTTACAGTTGAAGCACACGTTCTTCCACATCATGTATTCTCCTGCGTGAGTCTTCCCACACTTGCTACAGACTTGCTTCTTCTTTGAGTTTGACTTTTCAGAATTAGGGCTGTTGTTGTCCCTCTTTCGCTTATTCTTGCCCTTCTACTTCTTGACGGTTCCTTCAGACTATCCACCACCTTCAGTCTTCAACCTTTCCACCAGCGCTTTCAGCTCGTTTTGTTCTTCAGTCATATCGCGTAACGCTCGCTCCGTTTTTCACAACTCCTCCAAGAGAAATACTTTACTCCGGAGTTCTTGAACTTCTGCATATAGTTGATCTTGTTCTCCAACTTTGATCATATTCTCTTTCTCCACCTTAGCTTCTTTGGACTCTGTCTCCTCATCACCACTCAGATACATCTCGGGATAATCGTCATGATCGCTCCCTAGATTGACCATAGGTTTATCTTCTCCCACCTTCTCAACTAATTCGCTTTACGCTGGCACCTCGGCTTCTGGCATTGGTGCAATAGCCGCTAGCATCTCCGCACTCATTTTACCTTCTTCAGACATCCTGCAATCAGTTTAAACAACTTGATTAGTACTCCATGAGTACAAACTTCTCACACTATGTGTCCACATATGTCACTATTGATGCGCTTCGGCAATCCCTCACTTAGTACTCTAAATGAGTATTCTAGATTTTGCTTATAGTTATAATCCTATGGATTTCCCCACGCCACTTAAGGTTTATAACCTACAGTTTTGATACCAACTTGTGACGACCCCAAATTCGGGTTACCTGACTCTCGAGTTTGGTGCTCACGATCCACAACATAAATAACATTTAACTACCCATTTAATTATAAATAGAAACATGCACTTCATTAACTGATATAATTAATACATTACCTAGGTTCTCTAACCTTAACATTACAAACATACCATTTAGTTATACAAAAAGGGTTACAAACATAACATAATAATATTGTTCATTATAACTATGCTATCACTATGCCTTTGCCTTTGTCCTTCACAGCACCTCCTGCCACTTCGTCCCTAGCTTAAAAGTTTTATTAAGCAAGGGTGAGCAACATATTTGCCTCGCAAGTTAAGATATACAACAAATGTATAAGAATCAGAACATCAAACTATCTATTTGGATAGAATGACACCAAAGTTCGGGGAACTTTGAAATAGTTGAACAATTTATTTTTTCTTTAAACAATCTTCTCACAACCTACGCAACACAATAATGAAAGAATATAATGCTTTCAAGTTTCTATGACATTCTATTGAATAACAATTTAGAAATATTCACCATAGTTTATAATGAATGATCTTAAATGATCTTAGAATTTTATTCTCGAGTAACTATCAAAGATTTACTTTGATATACCCAAATAACAAGATGGAAATGTTTTCCAGAATTTATGTTGAGTGATCACAAAGGATCTAGAACTTCTCTTCTCGAGTAACTATCAAAGATTTACTTTGATATACCTAGGTGTATCAGATAACCATAAAGATTAAATCATACCCCTCTGCAAGTACTTATAGGGCCAACTCCTTGTACCCTATATTATGCATAATATTTAAAACGTGCGCAATAGCCAAATATACGACCAAATATGTTCCCTTTATATAAAAGGTTGTTCTTCTCAGTCTTTTGAATCAGAATTTGATTTAACAACAAAATACAATGATTTTAATATCTAATCACTTCTCTTCTCTTCTCTTCTCTTCTTAAACTTATCAAGTTTTCTTTTTCGATCTAGCTGAAATAACTGGCATTGATCTATTAATATTAATTCAATTCTCTTCTCTTCTCTTCTCGAACCTATCAAGTTCTAACAAATGTTCGTCTAGCCAGAATAATTAGCTAAGACATGTTTCAATACGATTAAACAATAGACAGAATTTAACTGTACTATTTGCAAACAATAATATCTTCTACGGATGTGAATATCCAACAACAGTTATTTTACAAGTACATTCTCAAAAGCAATAATTCAATTTGAATTGATAAATATGCACTAACTGCAAATAATCAACAAAATTTTGAGACGTGGTATAATCAACAATAATTAACCACAATTATATTTGGAAAGTAATAACTCAAGGTTGAGTTAAGAAAACTTTCATTCTCCGTGGATTACTGCTACACAATATATTTAACAGCGTTCGTAAGACCTATAATCAATAATATCGGTCTCACAATTAGCACAATAATTTATAACACGTAACACTATAGTTCACAATCAATCTTTCTCCTAGACACATTACCACATAATCACATCAATATTTATAGCTTATATAAACACTCATTAAGTCTAACTAGTTTGGTCTGGTTGGACTTCGGTCTATTCTCGGTGTTCTGGTCACCCTATTCGACAATTAACACATTTATTGTCAATTAAATTTGGTCTCTAAGCTTCAATATTATTTTAGATAAGTCAAATATCGTTTATAATATTTTTAGGAAGCTTTTAATAATTTATAAATAATTATTATAATTTATAATAATTTTTCAAACACTAGAATCATTTTTAAATGATTTAAATATCAAATAATCTTATCATCATTAATATTTAATAATATAAAAATATTAATGACATACTTGTCAAAATACTAAAGTTATTTTAAATAACTTAAAATATTTTTAAATCATCAGTATTCTACTTAAATAATTTTTAAAATAATTAAAATTATTTTTAAATCATCACCATTAATATTTAAATATTAATAAAATTATTATCAAAATATTAAAAGTCATAAATTATAACTTAAAATATTTTTAAATTATTTTTCTCATTTTTAAATGATTTTTAAATCAAAAAATCATTTTTCTATCATTTATTTAATTTAATAATTAAATAAATCTAATATCATTAATATTAATTTATTAATGAGAAATCTCCAAAAATATTGAATATTATATTTTATAATTCAAAATATTTTTAAACACTTTATTCTTATTTAAAATAATTTGTATAATATTAAAATCATTTTTCTCTAATTAATTTAATAAACTAATTAAATAAATTAAATATCATTAATATTCAAATAATTATAAATATTAATGAAAAATATCAGAAATTATTAAACGCTCCGAATATAAATTCAGGCTCATCGAACAGAGTTTGACAACATATATATATATATATATATATATATATATATATATATATATATATACAAAAAGAAATAAAAAGCCACGGACCGAAGTCGGGGCACACGCACACAACACGACTTTCAACGTGAATAACTGTGTGTGTTAAAAGTGGAGAAAAGGCTTTAAATGATGTAAGAAGGCTTACAGTGGACTGCCAAAGTAGACTTTAATAGCTTTAAAAGGATTAACACTCGGCTCCCGCTAGTAAAAAGTAGCCAAATATAAGCTCACAAGTGTTTGAAATGAGAAAGTACTCAATATATTGTGTGTACAGAGCAAATTAGACAAGGATTCCTCGCCTTTTTCTCTTGCAAAATGGCTACCCCAATCCCTCTATTTATAAAGGGGGGAGCCGCAGGTGTACCGGGCTCTGTGGGTCCCACTATCTCGAAGTATGTGCGCACGTACAATGTAATGTCCGCTCAAACTTTCAAAACTTTAATTCGGGCATCCGATCGAGGTGTATAAGACCTTTTCCGGCATGTTGTTGTCGAGAGCTACGTAATGACATGGGATAAGAGGTTGTACGAAGTCGGGAAGATGGGACCATGCCTAGGTCTTCAAGCTTCAAATTTTATCCGGTGTGCTGTCTTGTGTAGTTGTCACTCGAGATTGGAGCTATTGGTTCTTGTAGGACATTCCCGTGTGTAATATGTTGAAATGTTTGCTGAGACAGCGCAATGTAGGATCGAGGTGGCAAAATGATAATTTTGCCCCTCACCGGGGTTATCTCCATTTTGGGATAATTTAGCAGTCGTTGCTCAGGGTTATCTCTGAGATTGGGCTGCTCAAATTGCTGAATGCCTGTCCTCCCAGGGTATCTCCAGGTTTGGAGCTATGTGCCTCAGGGCTATCACCGAGTGTTATAGCTGATCGCATAGATTCAAAATAAGCATTTCTGAGGTTGTCTTCGGGGTTTGAACTGTATCTCCCGAGGTTGTCTCCGGGATTGGAAATGAAGATCTCGGGGTTGTCTCCGAGATGGAACTGAGGATTCCGGAGTCATCTCTGGAACTGGAACTACATTCCTCGGGGTTGTCTTCGAGGTTCAAAATGAGTATCCCGGGGTTGTCTCCGGGACCATGCTGCTTTGACTTCCAAGGTTATCTCTGGAAGACGATTTGGCCCTCCTACAAGGTTAGTAACAGAAATGTAAAATTTCGAGTGTCTACATATGCCCCTCTTTATCATATTCATGTAGTGTAATGGCATGGATAGGATAAAGAATACTAGACACTTGAAACATGATAAGATATTTATGATGCAATGTGCTACAGCATGATGCGGATGTATGATGCATGTGGTTTATTGGACCATTTGCCAACATGATGTGATGATTGTTTGCTCCCATGACTTTTGATGGGGCCTGAAATGATCACTGATGACCTGATAAACTGCTTGGATGTGTGCTCCAAAGTTCTCAGGAACTTCTAAGATGTTGACGTTGGGGTTATCACCAAAGTCTTTGATCTTTGGCACAGATTTTCAACCATAGATGTTCCTCTCATATGCAAGAGACTCTGGGGGAATGAGCATTTGTCTGATGGCGATTGTGTATAACAAATTCCATCATTGGTTCTCCCCGATGAAGATAGTCTTCCCTGGTTTGTACCGCCAGGTTTCTCCAATGTTCTATCAGAGTTACTGCCAACAGTCTGTGTTTGTCAGGGTTGCGTGACCCTCACTGAAATGCACATCAGCGGTTGAAATCCTTGCTGGGGATGACGTCAAGGCTACTTGACCTTTATTGACATGTGCATCAATGGATGACTTCATCGAATGGCTTTCAATGCTTTGATGGGTTTACCTGTCATCGACTGAGTGTTGCCAAGGTTGCTTGACCTTCATCGACATGTACATTAACGGATGAAATGTATGGAGCTCCCGTTGGGGAGAAGTGTTTTGGAGTTTGGAGGGGCGCCAGTACCATGTACGATGAACATTACCCCGACTACCGTCCGATCCTTTTTAGGAGTTCCGGCTGAGGCGCTCAAGGGTAGGACTGTTCATACGGGTCCTTTGAGCGTATATGCTATGAGTGGGCTGTTGAGTGAGCCCATGCCCACTGATGTGAGAGTCAGGGATCGCATTCTTCGACGATTGTTCCTGGTCATTATCAGGGGTTATTTCATAGCAGACAACTCTTCCACGGTGTCATTCGCTTTGATCAACGCCACTCGAGTGGTGGACCATATTGGAGAGTATGATTGGGGCTCCTATACCTTTGCCTATTTCCTAAGGGGAATGTGCATGCGTTCGTAGGGCTTGACAAAGGCTTGGTTTGGATTTTACCCATTTCTGCTGGTGAGTATTCTCTTTTTATTTCTCGTGTATAGGTTAAGAGTGTTTATTGATAATAGGTGTTTGCCTTTGTGTTGACAGTTTTGGGCCTATGAGAGGCTCCCATGTTTACATCCTGTGAGTGTGTTAGGTTTAGATACCTATCCACGAGGACGGCGATGGCATCAATCCATATTGGCAGAGGTTCCTGTAGCTGAGGGTTTCACCTATTGTCGCTTACAGTTGGAGTTGTTGACAGCTGATGCCATTAACAAACCACCACAAATCACAGTTCATGTTCATAATCATAGTAATAAATTCATCTTTGCAGTACGGCCCAAAGATATTCATCAACAAGTCATCTTTGCACTATAGGCCAAAGATATTCAACAACAGGTCATCTTTGCACTACGGACCAAAGATATTCATCAACAATTCATCTTTACACTACAGGCCAAATATATTCATATCTCAAAGAAATATATAATCATTTCAGAATTTATATACACCATAATTATAACAATGTTAATCAATTCATCTTTACACTTAAGCTAAATATATTCAATTATAAATTCAATGGTCATGATCATACCAGTTAACAATTCATCTTTGCACTACAGGCCAAAGACATTCCTCAGTCACGATCATACCAATAATTTACCCATCTTTACACTCAAGTGAAAGAGAAATTCAACATCAGGGTTATAAAAATGTTATATATGATAATAAAAACAATATGATCAACAATTGCATTTATTTTCGAGAGCAACAATCATAAATCAATGATAATTTGGTCAGAAAAAGAAACCAATTTTTGTCGTGAATAGTACCCGTGAATAGTAACTCGTGAATAGTAACTCATGAATAGTAACTCGTGAATAGTAATTCATGAATAGTAACTCATGAATAGTACTCCGTATTCGTACATAGTACCGTATACGTAAATAATGTCATATACGTAAATAGTGTCATATACATGTATAGTGCCGTATACGTGAATAGTGTCGTATACGTGAATAGTAATCCGGACTCAAAAAGGTAGAAATTCCACAATAAAATTCATACCAATATTTCAGTATAATGATATTGAAAGAATAACATCATTATGAAGAATATAACATTTTTTAATATCCATTACTATCCCTTACCTCAAAAGAGTAGCACTTCTGACTGAAATGTAAAGCCGAAGGAACCTTGCACTGATGAATATCAACTCACCAAGTATCTAAATACTCACAAAATACACTCAATAATCTAGAGAGAGAAAGAGAGAAAACTTATGAATTCTGGTGTGATTTTCAATTCTAACTTAGCCCTCTATTTATAGGAAAATGTTAGCACGCTGAAGCAGACTTAACCTACAACTTGATGGCTTTACCTGCTACTATTCAAGCCTACCACATTTGAATAAAAATCTCAGCACAATTCTTCACCAACCAAGAGTGGGGCCCACCAATTCTAGAATTTTCTACCAAAATGATAAACTCCGAAAATTCAACAATTTTTGAACCAGCCATCTCTTAAAATTCATAATAAATCATACGTTCATTTTTAACGGTTCAAAATTTGTGGACATATACTCAATTTATATATGTATAACATATCCAAAAATTACCACGATCCAACGGTCGGATTAAAAATTATAACTCCCGTAAAATATCTCAAAAACCCAAATTTTTAATACCTCCATTCCGGCAAAAATACTGATAAAAACCTCAACATTAACTCCTTCATTTTTAACCACAAAAATATATCTCTCATTTATATCCACATAAAATAAATATTTCCTTATCATATGAATCAATAATTAATTATTCACAAATAATATTACAGAATCACATTTAAGATAACCAGGCCGTTCCTAGAAAAGAGGGGGATTTCCGATAAGGATTTCTCCTTACTGGCGCGTAATTAGATGACCAAAACTCTCCTTAGACAGAACTTTCTAGACATTACCAATAATGTTATATAATAATATTATTCAAATAAAATGAATTATTGATCTGATAATGGAAAATACTGTGCAGTGACAATTATTAAAACAACAATAATATAAAATATCAATGCAGCAATTATTGAATCAATAAAATAAAATATTAAACAGTAACTACTGTAACAATTATTGAGTAGTGCCTTCCTTCGTAAGAATCAATAATTGGTGCAATACCGTGTGCTACTGTATTTTAACTACTAGGTATTCCAATAATTAAATTAAATTAAATTAAATTTCCTCTATTTATTATTTTGAAATAGAAAGGGTTGATTTGATTAATGTGGTTAGTTATGGGTAAAATGCGCAAATATTTAAAATAAGCAAGTGGTTATAAAATATTCATTTTTGGTCGGTGAATATTCGTGTGGTCGTGGAATATTCTTTCTGTCGGGAAATATTCATACGACGGCGCAGCTATTTGTGGGCCCCATAACGAAAAACGATTGGATGAAGATAACGATAAAAATTGAGTTTTTATAAATAATGGCCTAGTTGTTACCGTTAACACTGTTAGAATACCCGGTGGTTAAAATACAGTAATACTCGTGGTTGCATAGTAGCACACGGATTGCACAGTATTTTTGAATTATTAATTCTTACGAAGGAAGGCACTACTAAATAATTGTTACAGTTGTTACTATTCAATATTTTATTTTATTGATTCAATAATTGCTGCGTTGATATTTTATATTATTGTTGTTTCAATAATTATTGTTGCACAATATTTTCCATTATCAGATCAATAATTCATATTATTTAAATAATATTATTAGATAGCATTATTGGAAATGTCTAGAAAGTTCTGTCTAAGGAGAGGTTTGGTCATCTAATTGCGCGCTAGTAAGGAGAAATCCTTATAGGAAAACCCCCTCTTTCCTGGGAACGGCCTGGTTGTCATAAATGTGATTCTATAATATTATTTATGAATAATTAATTATTGATTCATATGATAAGGAAATATTTATTTTATGTGGATATAAATGAGGGATATATTTTTGTGGTTAAAAATGAAGGAGTTAATGTTGAGGTGTTTTATCTGTATATTTGTCGGAACGGAGGTATTGAAAATCAAATTAGGGTTTTTGAGATATTTTGCGAGGGTTATAATTTTTAATCCGACCGTTGGATCGTGGTAATATTTGGATATGTTATTCATATATAAGTGGAGTATATGTCCACAAATTTTGAACCGTTAAAAATGAACGTATGATTTGTTATGAATTTTACGAGATAACTGGTTCAGAAATTGTTAAATTTTCGGAGTTAATCATTTTGGTGGAAAATTCTAGAATTGGTGGGCCCCACTATTGGTTGGTGAAGAAATGTGCTGAGATTTTTATTCAAATATGGTGGGTGGGAATAGTAGCAGGTAAAGCCTTCAGGTTGCAGGTTAAGTCTGCTTCGGCGTGCTAACATTTTCTTATAAATAGAGGGCTAAGTTAGAATTGAAAATCACACCAGAATTCATAAGTTTTCTCTCTTTCTCTCTCTAGATTATTGAGTGTATTTTGTGAGTATTTAGATACTTTGAAAGTTGCTATTCAGCACAAGTTTTATTCAGTCTCATATCCGATATTCAGTCAGAAGTACGGTTATTTTGAGGTAAGGGATATTATTTCCTTCTTAAATGATATTATTTTCTTCAATATCATTATGCTGAAATATTGATATGAGTTTTTTTATCAAATTTAGAACTTTTTGTGTCGAGGTTACTATTCACGTATACGTTACTATTCACGTATACGGCACTATTCACCGAAAAATAAAATTTTTCCTTTTTATCCAAGATGTCTATTATGGTTACTATCTTTGATTGTATCCATGTTTTGATCTTTATTTTTAAATTCTGCTTCACAATTGATTATTATGAAGTATTATTGATCTTGGATAAACTGTTATACGAATCCCTACTATTTGTCCTTCTGTCTCACTGGATTCATTTTCTTTAAGATATTTTTCATCATCCTCAGTCCTGAATGATGATATCACTGAATATCTTTGGCCTGTAGTGCAAATATGTATGATTACCTGATGAATATCTTTGGCCTGTAGTGCAAAGATGAACAGGCGTTGAGATGAACATGACCGATTGGTGTTACAAATGAATATCTTTGGCCTGTAGTGCAAAGATGAATATTTGATTCAAGATGTATATTGATTGATGTTACAGGGATAAAATATTGATGATGGACTTTTAAATCTTAGAAGATAGTAGAATTCTTTCTCTACTTGACTCTTCTAATGGTTTGTTGTTTCCGCTGCAGTTGTTGATCTAAAACTTGTTGTCGATTATATTCTATCAAATTTTTCCCTGTTTAATACTAATGATAATTTGTTGTATATTATCTTAGTCATAATATTCTTTACTGAGCTAGTTGAGCTCACCCTTTTCCTTTTTGTTCCATTTTTCTTCTCAGGAGGTGAAAACATAGCAGGATCTAGTCGGGGTATGGAATGATGGTTCTAGAAAGATGTTTTAGCTGTCCTCACTATTTCTGTAAAATAGTGTTTGAATAATTGTAATGAGGACTTATTTGAGTGTGGTTTGAATAATTGTAATGAGGACTTATTTGAGTGTGGATATTGTCTAGAAGACAATATTTGTATTTAAACTCACAGTATGTGTTGTCGAATTTTGCACGACAATTGTATTATTGAAGTTGTAGTTTGCTTTTTGTACCATGTATTTGGCGACTCAGAATGGGTGTTGTATACCTATTTTGGGGGTGTCACAGTTGGTATCAAAGCTTAGGGATATGATCCCTGGCTGAGATGTGAGACAAGAACTAGGAGGGGAGAGACGGGGAATTCCTTCGCTAGTATGACCTGAATAAGTTTATTTGGTAATTATTGGTCGGTCAGATATAGGGATAATATGTGACATGTCAATTAACCCTTATTTTGTAAAAGTATTTG
Organism: Panax notoginseng; assembly: GCA_016801055.1. Taxonomy (NCBI): domain Eukaryota; kingdom Viridiplantae; phylum Streptophyta; class Magnoliopsida; order Apiales; family Araliaceae; genus Panax; species Panax notoginseng. Next base: position 125,121,752 of record CM029022.1, on the reverse strand, counting down.
AGAATGGCAGCAGAGAACGTTAACAATGGAGTGAATGAGACTGTGGAGACACCTTTAATCACCACCAAGGGGAACGTGCAACAGGAAGGCAATATTCCTCCTGTAAACAACGTTACCGAGCAAACGATGAATGATGGAATGTTTAGGAGCTTTTTGCAGTTCATGCAAAATCAGACGAGGGAGACTCGTGTGCAGAATACAGGTGGAAATGATAACAACGTGCGGTTTGTCACAGCCAAACAGTTCAAAGAATTGGGACCACCAGAATTTAAGGGAAAGCCGGATCCAATCATGGCGGAAACGTGGGTCAAGCAAATTACCAAGATATTCGATGTCTTAGGATGCACGGAGGAACAGAAGGTTCCATTCGCCACCTTTATGTTCCGCGGTGAGGCAGACTACTGGTGGGAGTATGTGAAGCGTACCCAGCCTGACGCACTTAACATGTCCTGGGAAATGTTTCAGAAACTGTTTAATGACAAGTACTTTTCTGAAAGTATTCGTCATATGAAGGAGATAAAGTTTATTAGACTGGAACAAAACAACATGACGGTGTCCCAGTACGAGGTGAAATTTGCAGAGTTATCCAGGCTTGCACCTCATTTGGTCGAGAATGAGGAACGAATGACAAGGATGTTTCTGAGAGGTTTAAAACCCGAGATTCGAAATATCTTATCTCTCATAAATTTTCTTTATATTCAGATGTTGTAAACAGGGCTCAATTATTAGAGCGAGATAATGAGTATGTTCAACCGAGGGACCACAACTAGGGTCATACTGGTGACAGCAGTCATCAGAGCGATGAGAACCAGCGAGGATGGAAAAATACAGACAAAAGTGGTAACCACTCGGGTGGTCATCGTGGCCATGATAATAGGAGAGGTGAGTCAAGTGAAAATTTCAAGAAGAGAAGATTTAACGATGACAGGAGGGCGTCGACAGCAGCACCAGGAACAAATTCTATGGGAGGAGAATGACCGCCAGTTAGATGTTACAGATGCGGAGAGGAGGGACATATAAGTCCAAACTGCCCACAAAAGTTCAAGGTATGTTATAATTGTGAAAAGGAAGGACATATCGCTCGAGATTGTACTATAACAAAACCAAGTCCAGCTGGGACGATGACACCAAAGGCGGATACGGACAAAATAAAGTCGACGGTTTCTGGAAGAGCGTTTGTCGTGACTGCCCAAAACGCGAGGAACCCGAACGAAGGTGTAATGGGTTAGTTAATTATAAATTCTTGCGAAGTTTATACCTTACTAGATACCGGTTCTACCCATTCTTTTATCTCTCCTGCTTGTGCTCAACGTTTAAACTTGACTCCGGAGAAATTAGACTTTGACCTATATGTGGAGACTCCGTTAGGAGAAACTTTCATTACATCTACAGTTTATAAATCTTGCTTAATCCAAGTTGGCACAATCACATTACCTGTTGACCTTATCTCTTTAAAGATACTTGCTTTTGATGTGATTTTAGGAATTGATTGGTTAACTACTTATCATGCCAAAATTAATTGTTTTCGTAAGGTTGTTTGTTTTCATATTCCTAACCAACCTGTTATGCGAATTCAAGTAACCAAACCACTAAAATCAATCGCTGTCATACCAAGCCATAAAGCCATTCGTTTATTGAAAAACGGATGTCAAGCTTTCTTAGCCCATGTCATGGACTTGAACAAAAATACGTCAGATTTGAATGATATTTATGTTGTTAGTGAATTTCCTGACGTATTTCCTAAAAAATTTCCTGGCCTAACCCAGAGCGTGATATTGAATTTTTGTATTGATCTTCAACCCGATACAAAACTCATTTCTAAATTCTCATATTGAATAGCTCTTATTGAACTTCAGGAGTTAAAAACCAAACTATAGAAGTTGGTACCCGAGCCTCTATCTGGTGACTTCCTTTGTGGAATGCACCAAAGCCAGACTCTCCGTAAGGGACTCTATATTTATGTGGTGGTAAAACAATAGGTGACATTGTGACGTGCTATCCAAGATTGGGATATGAATCACAATTGAGAGCAACCGAAGTCGGTGACCACAGTACGTAGCTTTCTGGGCTTAGCTGGTTACTATCAGAGATTTGTGGAAGAATTTTCTCGAATCGCTACTCCGTTAACTTAGCTGACTCAGAAAGATACAAAATTCGTATGGAGCGAGGAATGCGAGAAGATTTTCCAATAGCTCAAGAGGCAACTCATTCGGAACCTGTTCTGACCATACCATCATGGAAAAACGAACGTGGTAGCTGACGCGTTGAGTAGAAGATTGTACGCGAGTACGAGTGCGATATTGTTGAACACAAAAACCTATTTTGTATAATTTATAAATGATAGAGATAGAGTTAATGACTCTAGGGACCCACGTGATGATATACGAGTAAAATCGACTTTAATCGATAACATTAAAGCCGCTCAGGCTACAAACCTGGAGCTAATGAATATAAAGAAGAAGGTGTAAGAATGTGTTATTCTAGACGTAAGAGTCGATGAAGAGAAGAGAGCTCAAGCCTTCGATTTATTTGAAATCCTCGATCGAGTAGGAACTGTGGCCTATAGACTCGCCTTAACGCTAAGTATATCGCGTGTTCATAACTTTTTCACGTATCGATGTTACGTAAATATGTGGACGACCCAAATCATATTATTGCGTTAAAACCAGACGAGATAGCCGAAGATTTAACGTACGAGGAGGTACATGTTAAGATATTAGATAGGAAAGAACATGTCCTATGCACGAAGGTTATACCACAAGTTAAGGTTTTGTGGAGAAACCATGCTATTGAAGAAATGACTTGGGAGTTGGAATCAAAAATGAAAGCGAGGTATCCTCACCTTTTCGAAACACCAGGTACGTACGTCAATTTTGAGGACGAAATTTCATAAGGAGGGGAGGTTGTAAGACCCCAACTTATTAATAAATGAAATTAAATTTTCTCTATTTATTATTTTGAAATAGAAAGGGTTGATTTGATTAATGTGGTTAGTTATGGGTAAAATGCGTAAATATTTCAAATAAGCAAGTGGTTATAAAATATTCATTTTTGGTCGGTGAATATTCGTGTGGTCGTGGAATATTCTTTCTATCGGGGAATATTCGTATGACGGCGCAGCTATTTGTGGGCCCCATAACGGAAAATGATTGGATGAAGATAACGACAAAAATTGAGTTTTTATAAATAACGGCGTAATTGTTACCGTTAACACTGTTGGAATACCCGGTGGTTAAAATACAGTAGTACGCTTGGTTGCACAGTAGCACACGGATTGCACAGTATTTTAGAATTATTGATTCTTACGAATGAAGGCACTACTCAATAATTGTTACAGTAGTTACTGTTCAATATTTTATTTTATTGATTCAATAATTGCTGCGTTGATATTTTATATTATTGTTGTTTCAATAATTGTTGTTGCACAATATTTTCCATTATCAGATCAATAATTCATATTATTTAAATAATATTATTAGATAGCATTATTGGCAATGTCTAGAAAGCTCTGTCTAAGGAGAGGTTTGGTCATCTAATTGCGTGCTAGTAAGGAGAAATCCTTATTGGAAAGCCCCCTCTTTCCTGGGAACGGCCTGATTGTCATAAATGTGATTCTGTAATATTAGTTGTGAATAATTAATTATTGATTCATATGATAAGAAAATATTTATTTTATGTGGATATAAATGAGGGATATATTTTTGTGGTTAAAAATGAAGGAGTTAATGTTGAGGTGTTTTATCTGTATTTTTGTAGCGACCGAGAAATTCGGATCTTATTGTAAAATGATTTTATTAATTTAAATAATAATAAAACCTTATGCTATGTGTTATCAAAATGGTTGTCGTTATATAACCTAGTGACGTTGGAATGTCGTAGTATTTGAGCTACGTGGATGAATTAAAGTGTTTGAATTTCCAAGACGAAAATAAAAGTTTTCCGAGAAATTTTTCGAAAAACACTATTCATCGGTATTTGCTCGGGATATAATTTTGGATTTCTGAGAAATACGTAATGATGGAATAATAAGGTGAGATGGATTATGTAATAAAAATCTATTTATGGAAAAAATGATATTTCGCTTGTGGACTTAATTTAAAAACGTTAAGGAAGGCGAAATAATAATGAGTATGTAATAATGGTATGATACTTATGTATTGTACAAAGAAATGGAAATGAGTATAATATGAAGTATTATACGAGTTGGTATGAAGGATGTAATATCGTATATAAATTCTATATGAATTAGAATACGAAAATAATATATAAACTATATGTATATGTATTAAGAAATGTTAATGGACTTGGAAAGATTGACAAGAATTAATATAAGTCCAAGTGAATTAAAGGAAGAGGCCCAATAATTGATTAATGAACAAGCTAGTGTTTATTAATTCAAAGCCCAATGATTTAATTAATCCAAGCCCAAATTAGAATCCATAGATTTGTTGACCCATGGAGCAAAACCATATTAATATGGTAAATGTAGTAACCAAGTGAAGTAATGACCAAGTATGTGTGGTGACCAAGATAAGTGGTGACCAAGATAAGTGATGTGATGATCAAGTAGAAGTAATGCCCAAGACTTGGAATTATTGACCAAGTGTAGGATTAATGTTGTGCAAGCCAAGTAATGAATAGTAAGGAGGTGGCTTAAAGGAGGTGGGATGTTTTAATGACTAAACTACCCTAACTTTGGAAAGTCTATAAAAAGAAGAGCTTGCAAGCCATTTGTGGTTGTTCAAATAATCCAACACTTCTAAAGTGCTTAAGTGTTAGAGAGAATAAGCTAGCAATAAGTTATTTCCATAAGCCAAGAAGAATAAGCAAGCTACTTGCCAAGACAACAAAGAGTAAGACTTCTTTCCAATTATCTTCTATTTCTATCAGGATAGGATGATAAGAAAAGTTGGATTAAGGAACATGAATAAGTAAGTAATGAACTTAAGCCAATTAAGTTGGCAATAAGTCATTTGAACTTATAAAAGTTATAAACTTATTATAAGTTAACCTTAAATGTTAAGGATGAAAATAAGAAATTTGTAATGAGGTTAGTAAAATGAAAGTAAAAGAACTTGTATGCATATGTATCATGTATACATAAATGAAGTTATATGTTGAGAACATATAAATATGATGATTAAAAGACTTTAATTATCATAAGTTATGAACAATTGAGTTATGAGTAGGTTATACCTTAATAAGTCATAAACTCATGTAAGAATAAGTTCAAAACCCAACCATGATAATAAGTTGTTGTAAGAAGTAGGTTGACATGTTCACATAATGAATGGACGTCATTTGTAATGTTGAACAAATCATAAGAAGGAAGATTTGCCGGAAATTGCACGATTGGACGACAATCGTCGAATTCGTAAAATTCTCGGAATGGAAGTCAAATTTTGTGTTTGATCACGGAATTATTGATTTACAATGAAGTTAAGTCATATTTGGCATTTAAGAGTTGCGGACTCGAAAATGACTGAATTCCAACTTAGAACGAAGAAACGAGCGTTGAACGTTCACGAACGTTTATCGTTTTTGTTAAAAATGAACCAATAGGTGAATTTTTAGCAAAAAAGTCAAATAGATAAAATTCTTGGATGATCATGTAGATTACGTAATTTGTGATCCGTAGGCTTTTGAACGAGCCAATTCGGACTTATAACGAAGAAGTTATGCGTCTGGGAAGTTCACAAAATTTCAAAACTGAAATTTTTTCTGGTGCACAGAGTTGGCGCCGCGGCGCCAACCCCAGGCAAATGACCGGCGCCCCAGTGCCATGCACAGTACAAGACCTTCTGGAGAGTAGTGCCGCAGCGCGGCCAAATACATAAGGACTCGCGCCCCAGCGCCAAGTCCGGGACATGCTAGGATAAGGCTCGCGCCGCAGCGCGAGAAGTAAGTATAGGACCGGCGCTGCAGAGCCAGTCTCAGAACAAAGATAGAAAGAAAGGTTTCTATATACAAAGAAAAGAAAACCTAAATTGATGGAAAGTAAACATAACTTAAGGATGATAATGTAACATTATTAAACTTTGTTAAACCTTAAGGAATGTAATGTAAAGGCTAAGATATCCTAGTCAGGGGTAAATGCAATGGTAATGATAAACCGGAACGAATAGTAACTGAATCTAATACACAATTAGATTGAGAAGAAAGGTAAGATATAGTCGTATACATACTTGATTATATGTGACCTAATGTAAGGCATTATGTGATCATGTACTGTTGTGACTTGAAAGACTTAAACATAAAGTTAATATACGGTAGCAGACGCTAAAGGCAAGTATTCTAACTCTTGTTTCAGTTCAATCTGAACAAGTTTAAGATTCATGTATTCTTTCGCATGGATTGAGGTATGTTGAGGTTAAAGCCAATTCCTTTGGCTAAACTTGATAATCTACTCTTGTATTATCAAATGTTGCTGTCTTTTGTCAACTACTTGATATGGTATTCAAAAGAATATTTAAATGTTAAACAAATATTTTGTCGGTAAAACGACAGCCATGTGAGGTTGTCAAATGATTAAACGTACATACGATTAATGGATGTAGTGTTGATCAACATAGAGTACAATAGGTTGATCACCTAGAAGTGCTCGTAAGTAATATCGGGCTTACGGAATTCGTTCCGGGTTGTCCTTTTTCAAATAAAGAAGGAATACTCAAGGACTCTGACCGGGGTGAATGTTTTACTAAATCTTGTTGTTATTATAACACATTTTGAAATAAAAGATGAAGTGCTATTTTGAATTAGCAATAGTACTTCATAACTATTGTTCAGTTATTGAAGATATACGATTCATATGTGTCAAGCATGTTATTATTGAATTGTTATACTTGCTGAGCTAGCCATGCTCACTCTTGCTTGAACCATATGAATGCAGCTAAGACTGAACGTCCCGAAGGATCAAAAAGGGATAAAGGAAAAGCTAAGGCAGATTGTTAAGCTGTCTTGTAATAGTATAGGTCTATTGTTGTAATGTAACTGATATTATGACAAAGAACCTTTGTAATGGGTATAGAACCTGGGAAATTGTAAATATTACTTTAATATATAGAAGTTATATTCGTTCTTTGAGACTATTCAGTTGGATGAATGTATAAATGTTGTACAGTATAGCACCATCTGTCGGGTTGGAAGATACCCGGATTTGGGGGTGCTACAAGTTGGTATCAAAGCCTAGGTTATAAAACTTAAGGGGGAAAATAGAACCTTAAGTCATATCCTTAAGAAAGAATAAAGAAGTAAAAGATGGAAAGTAACCCTATAAAAATGCATTATATTATGTTATGTGTTTCTATTATTTCACTGACGTGTACTAATCAAACTATATTGTTTTATTGTAGATGTCAGGAGAAAATGATATGTATAGAGATATACATGTAGTGAGCGAGGATTCGGTTAATCGGGTAGTGATACTACCAAATCCTGTAGCCGTAGAACCAGAAGTGGTGACAATTGAGTCCGGAGACTCAGACGATTTAGACTATATGTCTATATTTGATGGCATGATAGAGGAGGAGGTGGACGTGATGTCCTTTGATCAGGTTCCACCTACAGAGGAATTGTCTACGGGAGAATCAATGAAAGCATTATTTATGTCAGTATTGGATAGAAATATCCATTACTGCCAAGAGGTTAAGGAGTTGAAAGAGGAACTCCAAGCTGTCCGGGAGGACAAGGCTGGTATGGAAGGAATGTGGGAAGAGGAGCATGATGATAGAGTCCTAGCTATGGACAAGGTCCGAGATTTGAAAGAAGAAGTCTTTGAGCTCAAACAGGAGCTAAAGACTAAACAGTGGAAGTTGGAGAGGATGTCCTATATACATAGGAGTTCTCATGTAGATTTCCAGCAGCAGTTAGCTGGATATCAAATAGAAGCAGGACAGACCCGTCATACCATCAGTAGAGATGTTGTTGCCGGTTTGGCCAGAGTAGACTTTGAGAATGCCTTACAGCAGATGTAATCTAGCAATAGCTAGAGTAGCTTAGATATGTAAATATTATATATCTAGTAGTGACGTAAAACCCTCTTTTGTATAAACAAAGGGTAGTCTTTTGTAAATCCCAATTTTTGAAGTAATTGCGGGATGGTAATGTAATCAGCTAAGGTTGAGTAATGTAAACAATATAGTGTTATACTACAAGTTATGAATCAATATAAGTTTTTTCTTGGAAAATATTGAGTAATGAGTATGAGTTATTGTTTTATTATAAATAATAACAAACCAACAAGAATAAAGTAATAATGATGTGTTGTTTTCTTAACAGCAAAATGCCGCCAAGAAGGAGATAACAAAATCAAGACGCTAATGTTAACCAACCGGAAGGTGGTCCGGTTAATCCAATGCAGGAATTCGTTAATCTTTTAACGGCTGCATTTAATAGAACGGGGGCTAATATACCTGTGATTCCTGGAGTAGTACGAGCTACTACTTTTAAGGATTTTAAAAGTGTAGGTCCGCCGGAGTTCAAAGGAACTACGGACCCTATAGAAGCCCAGACTTGGGTAAAAGAAATCGAGAAAGCATTTGTAATAGCAAATGTTGAGGAGGGTCAAAAGGTTGCCTTTGCAACCTATTTGATGAAAGGAGAGGCCAACTTCTAGTGGGAGGCAAACCAGGCTAGGGCCGATATAGGAAATCTAACGTGGGAAAGGTTTAAGGAGATTTTCTTCGAGAACTATTTTCCCACGAGTATGCAAGGAAGGATGGAAATGAGGTTTCTTGAATTGAAACAAGGGGATATGACCGTTCCCCAGTATGCTGCCAAGTTTAATGAACTGGCACGATTCGCTCCACATCAAGTGGACACTGAAGTGAGAAAGGCTAGAAGGTTTGAGCAAGGTTTGAAACCCTGGCTCTATAGCCGAATCTTGGTGTTCCAAAGTACTTCCTTTGGAACCATACTAGAAAAGGCAATCATTGCCGAAGGTGGGAATGAGGCTCTTAGCCAGTACCACAAGGATAAGAAAAACAAGGGCAAGGGTGATGGAGGATCCAAGACCGAGGGAGCCAGTGGAAGTGGCAACGGTCAAAAGAGGAAGGGCTTTAACTCTGGGAATGCCGAAGTAAAACAAGGGGATTCTAAGAGAAGGATAGAGGCCTGTAAAACCTGCGGGAAGACTTACTTAGGAGTCTATCTCAAAGGAAAGGCAGTATGTTATAATTGTGGACAGGAAGGGCACATTTCGCCTAACTGTCCAAATCCAAAGAAAAATCACGAATGCTTTGTATGTGGATCAATTGACCACATAGCAAAGAACTGCCCAAAGAAGGGGACGGAAGGAAATAAGGGAACTAATAGCGGTAAGTTAGCTATTAGTGGTCCAACTCAGTCTGGGAAATCAATGGCCCGCACTTTTAATATGACGGTCCAAGATGCGGTGGCATCAAGGGATGTAGTTGCAGGTACTATTTCGATCAATAACATAAATGCATACGTGCTTTTTGATTCGGGTGCTACTTGTTCGTTTATAGCATGTGATTTTGCTAGACAACTAGAATTATTTCCCGAAAAATTACCTATACCTTTGAACATTAAGGTAGCAAATGAGGAGATAATTCCTGTTGAAAATATTCATAGGAGTTGTTGCGTAGAGGTACGGGGTTGTAAGTTATCGGTAGATTTAATACCGATAAAGTTAGGAGAATTCGACGTAATTCTCGGAATGGATTGGTTAATTAATCATAGAGCAATTATAGATTGCCAAAAGAAATGTGTGAAAATCAATTCGTTGAAGCAACCTTCAGTAGTATTTTACGGTAATAAGTTGCCGGGACGTCCGTGTTGCCTTACGATGACATAAACTAGAAAATTATTAAGGAAGGGTTGCGTAGGTTACCTATGCCATGTTGTGGATACCCAGAGAGTGGGAGCAACTATAGAACAAATACCTATAGTAAATGAGTTCATGGATGTATTTCCAAGTGAGTTATCGAGGTTACCGCCGGATAGGGAGATCGAATTTGTGATAGACGTTGTGCCAGGAGCGGCACCAGTCTCAAGGGCACCGTATCGTATGGCGCCTGTGGAAATGCAAGAACTAATGGTTCAGTTACAAGAACTATTGGATAGAAAGTACATTCAACCAAGTGTTTCTCCGTGGGGAGCACCAGTGTTGTTTGTCAAGAAGAAAGACGGATCGTTAAGGCTTTGTATTGACTATCGGGAGTTGAACAATTTAACGATAAAGAATAAATACCCATTGCCCAGGATCGATGATCTCTTTGGTCAATTAAAAGGGGCAAAGTATTTTTCTAAAATAGATTTGCGGACGGGGTATCATCAGTTAAAAGTTAGGAAGGAAGATATACCAAAGATGGCATTTAGGACTCGTTATGGTCATTACGAGTTTCTGGTGACGTTATTTGGGTTGACGAATGCACCAGCTGCATTTATGGATATGATGAACAGAGTGTTCAAACCATATTTAGACAAGTTCGTCGTAGTGTTTATCGATCATATTCTAGTCTATTCTAAGACGCCAGAAGATCATGCTGAACACTTAAGATTAGTGTCGGAAACACTAAGGAAGGAGAAGCTATATGCGAAATTCACCAAATGTGAATTTTGGCTAGAAAAGGTGCAGTTTTTAGGTCATGTCATTGACCAAGAGGGGATTTCAGTAGATCCAGCGAAGGTGGAAGCAGTGATGAATTGGGAACAGCCGAAAACGCCGACTGAGGTGCAGAGTTTCCTAGGGTTAGCAGGGTACTATCGAAGATTTATCCAAGATTTTTCGAAGATAGCTACCCCATTGACTAATTTGACAAGGAAGACGGTGAAATATGTATGGACGGATAAATGTGAAGACAGTTTTCAAGAACTGAAGAAAAGATTAAGTGAAGCGCCTATTTTGTCGTTGCCTGATGACACAGGAAATTTCGTAGTATACAGTGATGCTTCGCATAGAGGACTTGGTTGTGTGCTTATGCAACATGGCAAAGTCATTGCGTATGGGTCACGGCAGTTGAAGGATTATGAGAAAGTTTATCCTACTCATGATCTGGAACTGGCCGCAGTAGTATTTGCCCTAAAGATATGGAGACATTATCTTTATGGGGAAAAATGTGAGATATATACGGACCATAAAAGTCTAAAGTATATCTTCACTCAAAAGGAGTTGAATATGAGACAGAGGAGATGGCTAGAGTTAATAAAGGATTATGATTGTGAAATCATGTATCACCCTGGAAAAGCCAATGTAGTTGCCGACGCCTTAAGTAGGAAGGGTCGGGAAAAGTTGTCTATGTTAACGGCTCAAAATGAGTTAATAACAGAAATGTCTAGGATGGAATTAGAGGTAAAGTTGCCAGTTGAGGCGGAGCAGAGATTGTTTGCGATGGAGATGCAGTCTACCATCGTAGAAAGAGTCAAGGAAGTACAACTCACAACAGACAAGTGTAATCAAATGAAGAAGCGGTTATCCAAGAAGGAAGATGCTAAGTATAGTCTTGATAATGAAGGATTATTAAGATTTGAGGGAAGAATTTGGGTTCCGAATGAGACGAAATTAAAGGAGCAAGTGTTACAAGAAGCCCATAATTCGAGGTACTCGATACAACCTGGTAGCACTAAGATGTATCAAGACCTTCGACAAAGTTTTTGGTGGCCGAACATGAAAAGAGAAATAGCAGAGTATGTGAGTAGGTGCTTGACTTGTCAAAAAGTTAAGGCCGAACATCAACGACCCAGTGGCTTATTACAGTCATTGGAGATTCCAGAATGTAAGTGGGAGCATATCACGATAGACTTCGTGGTGGGACTTCCGACAATGCAAAAAGGGTACGATTCGATCTGGGTAATAGTGGACCGGTTGACGAAGTCGTCTCACTTTTTGCCAATAAGGGTCAAGTATAACTTAAACCAATTAGCTAAACTTTATGTTAAGGAAATCATTTCCAGACATGGAGTACCAGTATCGATTGTGTCAGATCGTGATCCACGATTCACATCGAACTTTTGGAGGAGTTTGCAAGAGCAGTTGGGAACACAGCTGAAGTTAAGCACGGCTTATCATCCTCAGACTGATGGGCAGAGCGAGAGAACAATTCAGACGTTAGAAGACATGTTGAGGTCTTGCGTCATGGATTTCAAGGGTAGTTGGGATGATCACCTACCACTAGTAGAGTTTGCGTATAGCAATAGTTATCATGCAAGCATAGGTATGCCGCCTTATGAAGCTCTGTATGGGAGAAAATGCAGAACACCTTTGTGTTAGGATGAGGTAGGAGAACGCCGTATGCTAGGACCAGAATTGGTGCAGCAAACAGCGGAGGTGGTAAAGTTAATTCAGATGCGTCTCGTCACAGTTCAGGACAGTCAGAAAAAGTATGCGGACTCACATAGACTAAGTCGAGAGTTTGAAGTGGGTTCGTATGTGTTTCTAAAAGTATCTCCCTGGAAAGGAAAGATACGTTTTGGAAAGAAAGGAAAGTTAAGTCCAAGGTTTATAGGACCTTTTGAGGTGTTAAAACGGGTGGGAGAGGTAGCATATATGATAGCATTACCTCCAGACCTAGAGCGGATACATAACGTGTTTCACGTATCTATATTACGTCCATATAAGCCGGACTATAAACATGTAATCGAGTATGAGCCAATTCATATCGAGAAAGATTTAACGTATGAAGAGTTGCCGATGCAAATCATTGATAGAAAGGAACAAGATCTGAGGAATAAGGTAATGTCATCAGTGAAGGTATTATGGAGGAACCACGATGCTGAAGAAGCAACGTGGGAACTAGAAGAAAAGATGAAAAAAAAATTTCCTCATCTATTTGATTAAAGTAAAACGAGATTCTGGGGACAGAATCTTTATAAGGGGGAAGAATGTAACGACCGAGAAATTCGGATCTTATTGTAAAATGATTTTATTAATTTAAATATTAATAAAACCTTATGCTATGTGTTATCAAGATGGTTGTCGTTATATAACCTAGTGACGTTGGAATGTCGTAGTATTTGAGCTACGTGGATGAATTAAAGTGTAAGACCCCAACTTATTAATAAATAAAATTAAATTTCCTCTATTTATTATTTTGAAATAGAAAGGGTTGATTTGATTAATGTGGTTAGTTATGGGTAAAATGCGCAAATATTTCAAGTAAGCAAGTGGTTATAAAATATTCATTTTTTTGTCGGTGAATATTCGTGTGGTCATGAAATATTCTTTCTGTCGGAGAATATTCGTACGACGGCGCAGCTATTTGTGGGCCCCATAACGGAAAACGATTGGATAAAGATAACGACAAAATTTGAGTGTTTATAAATAACGGCGTAGTTGTTACCGTTAACACTGTTAGAATACCTGGTGGTTAAAATACAGTGATACGCGTAGTTGCACAGTAGCACACAGTTTTGTACAGTATTTTTGACTAATTGATTCTTACGTAAGAAGGCACTACTGAAAAATTGTCACAGTAATTATTGTTCAATATTTTATTTTATTGATTCAATAATTGCTACGTTGATATTATATATTATTGTTGTTTCAATAATTGTTGCTGCACATTATCTCAATTATCAGATCAATAATTCATATTATTTGAATAATATTACTAGATAGCATTATTGGCAATGTCTAGAAAGTTCTGTCTAAGGAGAGGTTTGATCATCTAATTGCGCGCCAATAAGGAAAAATCCTTATCGGAAAGCCCCCTCTTTCCTGGGAACTGTCTGGTTGTCATTATTATAATTCTGTAATATTATTTGTGAATAATTAATTATTGATCTATATGATAATGAAATATTTATTTGATGTGGATATAAATGAGGGATATATTTTTATGGTTACAAATGAAGGAGTTAATGTTGAGGTGTTTTATCTGTATTTTTGTCGAAACGGAGGTATTGAAAATCAAATTAGGGTTTTTGAGATATTTTGCGAGGGTTATAATTTTTAATCCGACCGTTGGATCGTGGTAATATTTGGATATGTTATACATATATAAGTTGAGTATATGTCCACAAATTTTGAACCGTTAAAAATTAACGTATGATTTGTTATGAATTTTGCGAGATGACTAGTTCAGAAATTGTTGAATTTTCGGAGTTAATCATTTTGGTAGAAAATTCTAGAATTGGTGGGCCCCACTCTTGGTTGATGAAGAAATATGCTGAGATTTTTATTCAAATGTGGTAGGCTTGAATAGTAGCAGGTAAAGCCATCAGGTTGCAGGTTAAGTCTGCTTCGGCGTGCTAACATTTTTCTATAAATAGAGGGCTAAGATAGAATTGAAAATCACACCAGAATTCATAAATTTTCTCTCTTTCTCTCTCTAGATTATTGAGTGTATTTTGTGAGTATTTAGATACTTTAAAAGTTGCTATTCGGCACAAGTTTCATTCAGCCTCATATCCGATATTAAGTCAGAAGTACGGTTATTTTGAGGTAAGGGATATTATTTTCTTCTTAAATGATATTATTTTCTTCAATATCATTATGCTGAAATATTAACATGAGTTTTTATCAAATTTGGAACTTTTTGTGTCGGAGTTACTATTCACATATACGGCACTATTCACGTATACGGTACTATTCACGAATACGGCAATATTCACCAAAAATTAAAAAAAAATTCTTTTTGTCCAAGATATCTATTATGGTTATTATCTTTGATTGTATCCATGTTTTGATCTTTATTTTTGAATTCTGCTTCACAATTGATTATTATAAAGTATTATTGATCTTGGATAAACTGTTATACGAATCCCTACTATTTGTCCTCCTGTCTCACTGGATTCATTTTTTTTAAGATATTTTTCATCATTCTCAGTCCTGAATGATGATATTACTGAATATATTTGGCCTGTAGTGCAAAGATATATGATTACCTGATGAATATCTTTGGCCTGTAGTGCAAAGATGAACAGGTGTTGAGATGAACATGACCGACTGGTGTTACAAATGAATATCTTTGGCCTGTAGTGCAAAGATGAATATTTGATTCAAGATGTATATTGATCGATGTTATAGGGATAAAATATTGATGATGGACTTTTAAATCTTAGAAGATAGTAGAACTCATTCTCTACTTGACTCTTCTAATGGTTTGTTGTTTCCGCTGCAGTTGTTGATCTAAAACTTGTTGTCGACTAGATCCTGCTATGTTCTCACCTCCTGAGAAGAAAAATGGAACAAAAAGGAAAAGGGTGAGCTCAACTAGCCCAGTAAAAAATATTATGACTAAGATAATATACAACAAATTATCGTTAGTCTTCAACAGGAAAAAATCTGATAGAATATAATCGACAACAAGTTTTAGATCAACAACTGCAGCGAAAACAGCAAACCATTAGAAGAGTCAAGTACAGAAAGAATTCTACTATCTTCTAAGATTTAAAAGTCCATCATCAATATTTTATCCATGTAACATCGATTAATATTCATCTTTGCACTACAGGCCAAAGATATTCATTTGTATCACCAGTCGGTCATGTTCATCTCAACACCTGTTCATCTTTGCACTACGGGTCAAAGATATTTATCAGTTAATCATTCATCTTTGCACTACAGGCCAAAGATATTCAGTAGTATCATCATTTAGGACTGAGGATGATGAAAAATATTTTAAAGGAAACAAATCCAGTGAGACAGAAGGACAAATATTAGGGATTCGTATAACAGTTTATCCAAGATCAATAATACTTCATAATAATCAATTGTGAAGCAGAATTCAAAAATAAAGATCAAAATATTGATACAATCAAAGATAGTAACTATAATAGACATCTTGGACAAAAAGGGAAAATTTTATTTTTCGGTGAATAGTGCCGTATTCGTGAATAGTACCGTATACGTGAATAGTGCCGTATACGTGAATAGTAACCCCGACACAAAAAGTTTCAAATTTGATAAAAACTCATATCAATATTTCAGCATAATGATATTAAAGAAAATAATATCATTAAGAAGAAAATAATATCCCTTACATCAAGATATCAGTACTTCTGGTCGGAATATCGGTATAAGGCTGAAAGAAACTCGCTCTGATGAATAGAAACTCTCAAAGTATCTAAATACTCACAAAATACACTCAATAATCTAGAGAAAGAAAGAGAGAAAACTTGTTTCTGGTGTGATTTTAAATTCTAACTTAGCCCTCTATTTATAGAAAAATGTTAGCACGCCGAAGCAGACTTAACCTGCAACCTGATGGCTTTACCTGCTACTATTCCCACCCACCACATTTGAATAAAAATCTCAGCACATTTCTTCACCAACCAAGAGTGGGGCCCACCAATTCTAGAATTTTCCATCAAAATGATAAACTCCGAAAATTCAACAATTTCTGAACCAGTCATCTCGTAAAATTCATAATAAATCATACGTTCATTTTTAACGGTTCAAAATTTGTGGACATATACTCAACTTATATATGTATAACATATCCAAAAATTACCACGATCCAACGGTCGGATTAAAAATTATAACCCCCGCAAAATATCTCAAAAATCCTAATTTTTAATACCTCCATTCCGACAAAAATACTGATAAAAACCTCAACATTAACTCCTTCATTTTTAACCACAAAAATATATCCCTCATTTATATCCACATAAAATAAATATTTCCTTATCATATGAATCAATAATTAATTATTCACAAATAATATTACAAAATCACATTTATGACAACCAGGCCGTTCCCAGGAAAGAGGGGGCTTTCCAATAAGGATTTCTCCTTACTGGCGCGCAATTAGATGACCAAACCTCTCCTTAGACAGAACTTTCTAGACATTGTCAATAATGTTATCTAATAATATTATTCAAATAATATGAATTATTGATCTAATAATGGAAAATATTGTGCAGAAACAATTATTGAAACAACAATAATATAAAATATCAACGCAACAATTATTGAATCAATAAAATAAAATATTGAACAGTAACTACTGTAACAATTATTGAGTAGTGCCTTCTTACGTAAGAATCAATAATTGGTTCAATACCGTGTGCTACTGTATTTTAACCACCGGGTATTCCAACAGTATTAACGGTAACAACTACGCCGTTATTTATAAACAACTTATACTTGTCGTTTTCTTCATCCAATCGCTTTCCGTTATGGGGCCCACACAAGGCTGCGCCGTCGTACGAATATTCTCCGACAGCAAGAATATTCCACGACCAAACGAATATTCCCCGATAAAATGAATATTTTATAACCACTTGCTTATTTTACAAAATTTGCACATTTCACCCATAACCAAAGTATTATATCAAATTAACCCCTTATTATTCACAATAATATTTAGAGAAAATTTGATTTTATTCATTAATAAGTTGGGGTCTTACAACCTCCCCTTCTTATGAAATTTCGTCCTCGAAATTGACGTACGTACCTGATGTTTCAAAAAGGTGAGGATACCTCGCTTTCATTTCTGATTCCAACTCACAGGTCATTTCTTCAATAGCATGGTTTCTCCACAAAACCTTAACTTGTGGTATAACCTTCGTGCATAGGACATGCTCTTTCCTATCCAAGATCTTAACAGGTACCTCCTCGTACGTTAAATCTTCAGCTATCTCATCTGGTTCTAACTCAATAATGTGGTTAGGGTCTTTAACATATTTACGAAGCATAGATATGTGAAAAACATTTTGAACACGTGACATGCTTGGAGGTAATGCGAGTCTCTATGCCACATTTCCTATTCTCTCAAGAATCTCAAATGGACCAATAAATCTTGGATTGAGCTTTCCTCTCTTCCCAAATCTTGTAACTCCCTTCCATGGTGCAACACGTAACAATACATGATCCCCAATATTAAATTACACGTCCTTCCGATGAAGATCTGCATAACTCTTTTTTCGATCATGTGCCGTTTGTATACGTTGTCGAATCGTTTGGATCTTCTCTATAGTAATGCGTACCAACTCTGGTCCCAATAATGTTGCTTCACCCACCTCATCCCAGCATACTAGAGAACGACATTTTCTTCCATACAACGCCTCGAATGGAGCCACACCTATGCTCGCCTGATAACTATTGTTGTAGGAGAATTCCACCAATGGTAGGTACTTATCCCAACTCCCTTTGAGATCTAGGACACAAAGTCTTAATAGATCTTCAAGAGTTTGAATAGTCCTCTCTGATTGTCCGTCCGTTTGATGATGGTATGCCGAACTGAATCGTAAATCTGTGCCCATAGCTTTCTGCAAGCTAACCCAAAATCGTGAAGTGAATCTTGGGTCACGATCCGAAACTATGGATACTGGCATGCCATGCAATCTCACAATCTCGTTCACGTACATACTAGCAAGACGTTCAAGGGAATAAGTCTCACGTATCGGCAAGAAATGAGCGGACTTGGTTAATCTATCAACAATAACCCAAATCGCATCTATGCCTTGAGAAAACTTGGGAAGACCCGTAACAAAATCCATAGTAATGTGTTCCCACTTCCATTTCAGAATCTCAAGTGGTTGTAATTGACCCTTTGGTACTTGATGCTCCGCTTTTACACGTTGACAAGTTAAACATCTCGAGATAAACTTCGCAATCTCTCTTTTCATATTGCTCCACCAAAATGTATGTCGAAGATCGTGATACATTTTGGTACTCCCAAGATGGATTGCAAACGGTGTGTTGTGTGCCTCCATCATTATTCTATGCTTCAAGTCAAAATCGTTAGGAACACAAAGTCTGGAGTTGACTCGAAGTATTCCTTCTTCATCGATTCTTGCTTCTGGAATAGCACATTCTTGCACTTTCTTCTTCATACGCATCAACTCTATGTCCATAGCTTGAGCAGCTTTAACTTTATCGATTAAAGTCGGTTCTACTCGTATATTTGCTATTATCATGTGGGTACTTGGAGCCTTCATCTCTATCTCCATCCTTTGCAAGTCATACAAAATGGACCTTTGTGTTAACAACATTGCACTCGTACCCGCGTATGATCTTCTACTCAATGCGTCAGCTATTACGTTCGCTTTTCCAAGATGATATTGGATGGTATGATCGTAATCTTTCAACAGCTCGAGCCAACGTCGTTGCCGTATGTTGAGTTCCTTTTGGGTGAAGAAATATTTGAGGCTTTTATGATCCATATAGATCTCCACTTTCTCCCCATACAGGTAGTGTCTCCAAATCTTCAACACGAAAACGACTGCTGCCAACTCCAAATCATGAGTAGGATAATTCCTCTCATATTCTTTGAGTTGTCGTGAGGCATAGGCTATGACTTTCCCATGTTGCATGAGAACACACCCTAACCCTTTGCCTGAAGCATCGCTGTAGATAACAAATCCATCCGAACCAGATGGTATTGTCAGAACAGGTGCCGAAATGAGTCTCCTCTTGAGTTCTTAAAAACTCTTCTCACATTCTTCACTCCATACGAATTTTGTATCTTTCCGAGTCAGCTGAGTTAACGGAGTAGCGATTCGAGAAAATTCTTCCACAAATCTCCGATAATAACCAGCTAAGCCCAAAAAGTTACGTACTTCGGTTACCGACTTCGGTTGCTCCCAACTTTGTATGGCTTCAATCTTCGTCGAGTCGACAGATACTCCATGTTTTGACACCACGTGCCCAAGGAATGCTACTTCCTCAAGCCAGAATTCGCATTTTTTTCAATTTGGCATATAGCTTATTTTCACGAAGCCTTTGTAGTACCAGCTTCAAATGGCGCTCATGATCTTCACGGCTTTTGGAATAGATGAGGATGTCATCAATAAAGACAACAACAAACTGATCTAAATATTCTTTGAATACACGGTTCATCATATCCATGAAGGCAGCAGGAGCATTAGTCAATCCAAAAGACATGACTAAGAATTCATAATGCCCGTACGGAGTTCTGAAGGCAGTCTTTGGAATATCCTCAGTTTTAATCTTCAGCTGATGATATCCAGAATGAAGATCGATCTTTGAAAAGAATTGTGCTCCTTGCAACTGGTCAAACAGGTTATCAATGCGAGGTAGCGGATACCTATTCTTGATAGTGACATGATTCAATTCTCGATAGTCGATACAAAGTCGCATACTCCTGTCTTTCTTCTTTACGAATAAAATAGGAGCACCCCAAGGAGACGTACTAGGACGAATAAAACCGATGTCCAACAACTCCTGTAGTTGGACTTTTAACTCCTGAAGTTCAATAGGAGCCATTCGATATGGAGTTTTAGAAATGGGCTTTGTACCGGGTTCAAGGTCAATAAAGAATTCAACTTCACGTTCTGGGGGTAGACCAGGAAGTTCTTCACGAAATACATCGGGAAATTCTCTAACAATAGAAATATTATTCAAATCTGACTTGTCTTTGTTCAAATCCATAACATGGGCTAAGAAAGCTTGACATCCGTTTTTCAATAAACGAATAGCTTTGTGGCTTGATATGACAGTGACTGATTTTAGTGGTTTAGTAGTTTGAATTTGTATGACAGGTTGGTTAGGAATATGAAAACTAACAACCTTACGAAAACAATCAATTTTAGCATGATGAGTGGTTAACCAATCAATTCCTAAAATCACATCAAAAGCAAGTATCTTTAAAGAGATAAGATCAACAGGTAATGTGATAGTGCCAACTTGGATTATGCAAGATTTATAAACTGTAGATGTAATGAAGGTTTCACCCAATGGAGTTTCAACAGATAAGTTAAAGTCCAATTTCTCCGGAGTCAAGTTAAAACGTTGAGCACAAGCAGGAGAGATAAAAGAATGGGTAGAACCGGTATCTAGTAAAGTATAAACTTCGCAAGAATTCAAGATTAGCTTACCCGTGATCACCTCGTTCGGGTTTCTCGCGTTTTGGCCAGTCACGACAAACGCCCTTCCAGGAACCGCTGATTTCGACTTATCCGGGACAACTTTTGGAGTCACCATCCCCGCTGAACTTGGTTTTGCTACAGAACACTCTCGAGCTATATGACCCTCATTTCCACAGTTATAACATACCTTGGATTGTTGTGGGCAGTTTGGGTTGATATGTCCCTCTTTCCCACATTTGTAACATACGACCGGTGGTCGTTCTCCTCCCCTAGAAACAGTTGATGTTTATGCTGACGTCTTCACGTAATCATTGTTGTACCTTCTCTTCTTGAAATCTCCTCCCGACTCGCTCCTTCTATTATCACGACCACGATTACCACCAGAGTGGTTACCACTTTTGTCCGAATATTTTCCTCCCTGCTGCTTTTCATTACTTCGATGACTGCCGCCACCGGTATGACCCTGGTTGTGGTCCCTCGGTTGCACATACTCATTATCTCGCTCTAATAATTGAGCAATGTTTACAACATCTGAATATAAAGAAAATTTATGAGAGATAAGATATTGCCGAATCTCGGGTTTTAGACCTCTCAGAAACATCATTGTCATTCGCTCCTCATTTTCGACCAAATGAGGTGCAAACCTGGATAACTCAGCAAACTTCGCCTCGTACTGGGACACCGTCACGTTGTTTTGTTCCAGTCTGATAAACTCCACCTCCTTTATATGACGAATACTTTCAGGAAAGTACTTGTCATTGAACAGTTTTTGAAATGTTTCCCAGGACATGTTGAGTGCGTCAGGCTGGGTACGCTTCACAGACTCCCACCAGTAGTCTGCCTCACCGCGGAACATAAAGGTGGCGAATGGAACCTTCTGTTCCTCCGTGCATCCCAAGACATCGAATATCTTGGTAATTTGCTTGACCCACGTTTCCGCCATGATCGGATCCGGCTTTCCCTTAAATTCTGGTGGTCCCAATTCTTTGAACTGCTTAGCTGTGATAAACAGCGCGTTGTTATCATTTCCACCCGTATTCTGCACACGAGTCTCCCTCGTCTGATTTTGCATAAACTGCAAAAAGCTCCTAAACATTCCATCATTCATCGTTTTCTCGGTAACGTTGTTTACAGGAGGAATATTGCCTTCCTGTTGCACGTTCCCCTGGGTGGTGATCAAATGTGTCTCCACGGTCTGATTTACTCCATTATTAACGTTCTCAGCTGCCATTCTTAAATACTGCCATAAAACAAGGGTTAATAGTCATGTCATATATTATCCCTATACTCTGACCGACCAAATAAACACCAAATAAACTTAGTCAAGTCATACTAGCGAAGGAATTCCCCGTCTCTCCCCTCCTAGTTCTTGTCTCACATCTCAGCCAGGGATCATATCCCTAAGCTCTGATACCAACTGTGACGCCCCCAAAATAGGTATACAACACCCATTCTGAGTCACCAAATACATGGTACAGAAAGTAAACTACAACTTCAATAATACAATTGTCGTGCAAAATACGACAACACATACTGTGAGTTTAAATACAAATATTATCTTCTGGACAATATCCACACTCAAATAAATCCTCATTACAATTATTCAAATACTATTTTACAGAAATAGTGAGG
The DNA here is from genome assembly GCA_016801055.1 of Panax notoginseng. NCBI lineage: Eukaryota > Viridiplantae > Streptophyta > Magnoliopsida > Apiales > Araliaceae > Panax > Panax notoginseng. The sequence continues at coordinate 125,099,387 of CM029022.1, read as the reverse complement.
ACTGCTAAAACATCTTTCTAGAACCATCACTCCATACCCCGACTAGATCCTGCTATGTTCTCACCTCCTGAGAAGAAAAATGGAACAAAAAGGAAAAGGGTGAGCTCAACTAGCCCAGTAAAAAATATTATGACTAAGATAATATACAACAAATTATCGTTAGTCTTCAACAGGAAAAAATCTGATAGAATATAATCGACAACAAGTTTTAGATCAACAACTGCAGCGGAAACAACAAACCATTAGAAGAGTCAAGTAGAGAAAGAATTCTACTATCTTCTAAGATTTAAAAGTCCATCATCAATATTTTATCCCTGTAACATCGATTAATAATCATCTTTAACCAAATATTAATCTTTGCACTACAGGCCAAAGATATTCATTTGTATCACCAGTCGGTCATGTTCATCTCAACACCTGTTCATCTTTGCACTACGGGCCAAAGATATTTATCAGTTAATCATTCATCTTCGCACTACAGGCCAAAGATATTCAGTAGTATCATCATTTAGGACTGAGGATGATGAAAAATATTTTAAAAGAAACGAATCTAGTGAGACAGAAGGACAAATATTAGGGATTCGTATAACAGTTTATCCAAGATCAATAATACTTCATAATAATCAATTGTGAAGCAGAATTCAAAAATAAAGATCAAAATATGGATACAATCAAAGATAGTAACCATAATAGACATCTTGGACAAAAAGGAAAAATTTTATTTTTTGGTGAATAGTGCCGTATTCGTGAATAGTACCGTATACGTGAATAGTGTCGTATACGTGAATAGTAACCCCAACACAAAAAGTTCCAAATTTAATAAAAACTCATATCAATATTTCAGCATAATGATATTGAAGAAAATAATATCATTAAGAAGAAAATAATATCCCTTACATCAAGATATCAGTACTTCTGGTCGGAATACCGGTATAAGGCTAAAAGAAACTTGCTCTGATGAATAGAAACTCTCAAAGTATCTAAATACTCACAAAATACACTCAATAATCTAGAGAGAGAAAGAGAGAAAACTTGTTTCTGGTGTGATTTTCAATTCTAACTTAGCCCTCTATTTATAGGAAAATGTTAGCACGCCGAAGCAGACTTAACCTGCAACCTGATGGCTTTACCTACTACTATTCCCACCCACCACATTTGAATAAAAATGTCAGTACATTTCTTCACCAACCAAGAGTGGGGCCCACCAATTCTAGAATTTTCCATCAAAAAGATAAACTCTGAAAATTCAACAATTTCTGAACCAGTCATCTCGTAAAATTCATAATAAATCATACGTTCATTTTTAACAGTTCAAAATTTGTGGACATATACTCAAACATATACTTAACTTATATATGTATAACATATCCAAAAATTACCACGATCCAACGGTCGGATTAAAAATTATAACCCCCACAAAATATCTCAAAAACCCTAATTTTTAATACCTCCATTCCGACAAAAATACTGATAAAAATCTCAACATTAACTCCTTCATTTTTAACCACAAAAATATATCCCTCATTTATATCCACATAAAATAAATATTTTCTTATCATATGAATCAATAATTAATTATTCACAAATAATATTACAAAATCACATTTATGACAACCAGGCCGTTCCCAGGAAAGAGGGGGCTTTCCAATAAGGATTTCTCCTTACTGGCGCGCAATTAGATGACCAAACCTCTCCTTAGACAGAACTTTCTAGACATTGCCAATAATGTTATCTAATAATATTATTCAAATAATATGAATTATTGATCTGATAATGGAAAATATTGTGCAGAAATAATTATTGAAACAACAATAATATAAAATATCAACGTAACAATTATTGAATCAATAAAATAAAATATTGAATAGTAACTACTGTAACAATTATTGAGTAGTGCCTTCTTACGTAAGAATCAATAATTGGTGCAATACCGTGTGCTACTGTATTTTAACCACCGGGTATTCCAATAGGATTAACGGTAACAACTACGCCGTTATTTATAAACAACTTATACTTGTCATTTTCTTCATCCAATCGCTTTCCGTTATGGGGCCCATACAAGGCTGCGCCGTCGTACGAATATTCCCCGACAGCAAGAATATTCCACGACCAAACGAATATTCCTTGACAAAATGAATATTTTATAACCATTTGCTTATTTTGCAAAATTTGCACATTTCACCCATAACCAAAGTATTATATCAAATTAATCCCTTATTATTCACAATAATATTTAGAGAAAATTTAATTTTATTCATTAATAAGTTGGGGTCTTACACGAATAACACATAGGCATTTATATCGTTGATTAGAATTATACCTGACACCACCTCCCTGGATACCACGGCATCTTGTACTGTCATATTGAATGTCCTCGCTATCGGCTTGTTTGGCTGGGCTGGTCCTCCACTGGTTGTCCTAGTGTTATTGCCCCTGTTGCTGTTTCTGCCATCTGTGCTTTTCTTCCTCGGGCAATCCTTGATCCGATGTCCCGCTTCACCACAGTTAAAACAACCTCCCTTCTTCACCTTAGGACAACTGGGTGAGGTATGCCCTTCTTGTCCACAGGTATAACATACCATTTTTCCCTTCATGCACTCTCCCGAGTGACCCTTTCCACAGTTTCCACACACCGACTTCTTTTGTTGTACACTTCCTTGCTAACTCTCCAAATTACTACCCCCACTTCTCCACTTCCGCTTCTTGTTGTTGCTACCACCACTGCTAACATTTTGATTCCCACCTTCTACTTTCTTCTTGTTCTTCTCCCGATTATACTTTGAGACCGCTTCACTTCCACCTTCCGCTATGAGAGCTTTCTCCAACAAAGTTGAGAATGACATGATTTGTAAAATCACTACCTTATTGTAAATCTACGGCTTTAATCCATTTTCGAACCTTCTTGCTTTCCTCACCTCCGTGTCCACCTGATGTGGAGCGAATCTGGCCAATTTATTGAACTTCGCAGCGTACTCTGACACTGACATATTCTCCTATTTCAATTCCAAAAACTTGATCTCCATTCTCGCTTGTATACTCTCAGGGAAGTAGTTCCCAAAGAACAACTTCTTGAACGCTTCCCATGTCATGATTCCAGTCCCGGCTTTATTCTGGTTGGCCTCCCACCAATAGTTAGCCTCATCCTTCATTAAGTAGTTAGCAAAAATTATTTTCTGCTCTTCTGCTACTCTAGCAATAATGAAGGTCTTCTCAATCTCCTTTACCCACGTCTGGGCCTCTATCGGGTCTGCTGTTCCTCTAAACTCCGGCGGTCCTACTGCCTTGAAGTCCTTAAAGTTGGCTAGTTGGTTTCCCGCCTAATTTCCTGTAGGTTGAGCTTGATTCCTCATAGCTTCAGCCATCATGTTGATAAAGTCTTGCATTGGGTTTGGTTGAGCTCCCGCTGCATTATTAACTGACTCTTCGATCTCTTGGTTCCTTAGTACACGTCTGGGCGGTATTATCTAGTGAAACAAAATTCTAACACGTTACTCGGGTTTTATTATCATATAAGTACTTAGCATGTAATATGCTACTGTATCCGAATAATCACATGATCATTATGTGAGAGTTTTAAATTACCAAGATTTGGAAGTCTTTCTCTCCAATTAGTGGGTTAAGTTTGTTTAAAAAATAAATTTCCAATTCAGTCTACTGTATTCACATAACATTAAATAGACAATTTACTATTTAAATTTTCCAACACATATCATAATAATGCATTTATATTCATATACCAATCTTCGGTGACTCACATGTTCAATACAGGTATATTTTTATAAATGCTACTATCCCATTTTAAACACAAAAGATGGGATTACTAAGGTCATACCTTCCTACCTACATAACAAAATAATCTACTCACTTACTACCTCACACCTGCTGAGGTTTACATCATCATAGACAAAGAGTAGTACTAGTGCATTTATATACATAATATATGGCCTATTCCACAGCCTCACTGGTGGCTTGGCTGAGCCACATGCACCGACATCTCGGGAAAAGTCTCATCCATCACTCGGCGTCGAACCACCTTGCTCGACTCGCCTATCTCCACACGAGGCCTAATGCTTAGTCCCTTCTGGTTCAGGAAGGCTTCATCAAGCGCTAACCCCAGTGTCTCTATCCTGTTATCCTTTGCCAGTAGCTCACCTTCCAACTAGTCAACCCTCGTAGCTGCATTATACCATGCTTCATTCATCCTGGTCCTCTCCAGCCTTTCCACCTCAAGCTCAGCAATCAAGGCCTGAAGCTACACTTTCAGTATCCCAAGTTGTAACTTTGACTCATCCAACTTTCCCTTTTATACGACTACCTCATATGGGCTTGATAAGCCGCATCCTTATATTGACCTTCTGTATACTGGAGTGTGTGGTTTTCAACCTCTAGTTCTCCCACTCTGCCTTCTAATTGATTGATTCTCCTCTGCAAATCCCCTATCAGAGGACCCTGAGGGGCTTCTTCCGTGACCTCACGCTCAATAGGTTCTTGCTCCACTGAGTGACTGCCCTGGTGTTCTTCAGACATCCTACAAGCACCAAAAAATAAAACCAACATCAGTACCACAATAAAATATATTCATTGATAAAATGAAATGATATTTTATTCAGTACAACTAAAACTTGATGGATCTCCTCAATCCATCACCTAGCTAACATACTCTATAAGAGTTTTCTACTAAGGTTATAACCTAGGTTTCGCATTCCTAATGTTTATAACCTATGGCTTTGATACCAACCTGTGACGCCCCCAAATCCAGGTTCTCTAACCTCATATTCGGTGCTCACGATCTATCATCATCACAAGATTTCCATAACTATTACGGAATAATAAACATACATTGTTCATTATAATAAAGTTTCATAACATAGTCAGAAGGTCTTTTTAACCTTAACCTAAACACACCATTTATATTACAAAAGGTTTACATAAGAAATTTCATCAGATAATAATAACTAATCATTCATTCTAAACTATTCTTGGATCTTTCCCTTGCCTTTGTCTTTCGCATTGGATCCTTCGGGCTTAACTGAAATAAATGTCATGATATAGCAAGGGTAAGCAACTAATTTGCTTAGCAAGTTTATATACAAGGGAGATATATCATGACTAGAAAGAAGTTTTGCTTTCAATGTTCAACAATAGTATAAGATTGTGCAGGAAGATGAATTAATAATCAACAATTGAATATTCGAATAATTAAATAACATGTACTGAGTGGTTTTGAAATAACCATTAACATTTGCCAAGGTTCTCAGCCATTTAAACTGGACATCTTAATAAGTTTTAGTATTCAAGGGGATCAGCCTTTCATACCCCGTGATTTATGCATAAACACTTAATAATCCAGCATCGATATCATGTCTTAATCAAATTCGTCCTTTTTCTCAGTCAAGAGTTCTTATCATATCAATTTAATAAGAACAGCTTTTTAAAACACATTTGATTTAACAAATTTAAATATGCTTGATCTAGCAGATACAATTAGCATAGATCTATCTCATAAACAGTTCATAAATGAATAACTTTAATTTAATTCGCAGTTCAATAATAATAGAATAGGAATTCAATTGCACCAAGTGCGAATCTCAATAATCAATATAGATGTGAATAAGCATCAATAATTATTCACCAACAAGCTTTGAAAATAATAACTCGAGTTTGAGTTAGGGAACTTGCATCGGTTCTAGTTTACGACTACGCAATTAAATTCTATCAGCTAGGCAGTTTAATTATCTTCCTTTGAGAGACCTATAGTAAATTTTTCAATTAGCCATAGCATAACATTAGATTATGTAATCACATAGATATCATATATTACATTTAGTTCTTAAAAATATTATCTTGCATCGATAATGTTACTATTAAATAACAAATACCTTTAATTCACCTAATATTATTAATCTTGATAATATTTAAATCACATCTTAATATTATTAGTTCACTAATAATACTTTTATTCGCTTACTAATATTATTAACATCTTAATAATATTTTAATACTTTACTAATATTATTAACCCTCTTAATAATATTTTAATTATGAATTAATATTATTACATTAATAATATCTTACTTATGTTTTAGTATCATTAATCAATTAATAATATTTTATTCATTTACTAATATCATTAATTATTTAATAATATTTTATTCCTTTACTAATATTATTATATTTTTAATAATATTTTATTTAATCTCAAATATTATTATTTACTTAATAATATCATATTCTAATATTATTAATATCATAATAACATTTTAATAATTTATTAGATCAATAAACAATTTATTCTAATTGTTCACCCTTTATTAAACCACTAATTTAATATCCATAAAAGGTCATAAATAATATTTCTTATTATAAATTACCTAAAATTGTCATAATATTATATATTAGGAATATTCAAGCATTAAAATCACATTTTTCTTATTTAAGACATCATTTAACTATTTATTTCCTTTCATTCATAACTTCATCATTTTTAGAAAAAATACCAAACTGATTCCAAAAATTCTTCTTTTCTGGATTTGGACAGTATATGACACAACAATGATTCCCAAATTTTTCTAGAATTTTAGAAAGTGATTTACTAATTTTAAAGTGCCCAAAACACTCGGATCTTGCTTCGTTTTTCATAAATCGAGTTTTCTCAGAAAATTCTGAAATTTTTAGGGTATACCCTCATAACATAAATGAACATACCGTAAAATTTTCGAAATTTTCCAGTGTATACATTGTGAGAAATGTGGGTGTTAATATTTAGGAGTCCTTTACGGAAATAGCCATTACGCACAACCTATAAATCGAAACGTGTCCGTTCTTTTTCCTACACGTAGATAACTTCTCAAGGTAGCTCTGTGATTTTTCCCAGATTTTTAAAAGACTTGAAACTATCCGAAACAGCCTTAAGAAAAATGGGGACAGTAGCTTTTTAGGGTTTTAAAACCTTAACACTCTATGTGGACTGTTTTGGGAAAAACAGCCCCCAAGGCTTCAATACTTGTTAGATTTGTGTTCTACCACTTTGGTTTACTAGATAACTCATGTATCTAGCACCCCCCCCCCTTCGACGGATCACAAATCCAAGTTGTAAAACTTGATTTACACAAGATTTAGTGGAAGAAAAATAAGGGTTTAACCCCTAGGAGAACATATGCTCATTTTTTTCCTCTAAACCTTTGATCTAACACTCAAGATACTTAGTTCCATACATGATGATATGTAGAACTAGGGTATCTTGAGTATTAGTTCATAACCCCAACAAAACTTGATATAACACAAAATAGAAGAAGAAGATGAAGGTTTAGGTTATACCTTGATCTAGTAGCAACCTTCCTTGATTTACCAAAGTAATATATAATCTTAGGGTGCATTAACCAAACTAGTACACTTCTCTCTCTCTCTCTCTCAAAACTGAACCCCTCTCTCTCTTTTCTCTCTTTTTGTTTTGCTAGCTTGGGAGAAAAATAGAAGAAGAAGAATAAGAGAGATGAAATGTCTAGCAAGTGAAATGTGGTGATTTAACTAATATCCCCCATACTTTTGTTATCCCTTGGATAAATGGCTTTGCCTTATCTCTTCCAATTGAGCCTAATCATGTGATTAAGGGTGCTAAGTATATTTTCTACCAATGGGAGATGGACAGACTTGTACTTGATGTAAGAGTTACTAATTAAGGAACTTAATTAGCATAGTTTTGTTGCCTTAGAAGGCCTAATATGGCCGGTCCCCTTGTCCCCATTATCTCGTCCATTTTGCTTTTATTTTGATGCACAAATTTGATTAATCAAAAGTCTAAAATACCCTTAATCAAGTGGGCTAAGTATTGGTTTGCATTCTATTTCTTTTGGGTTTCTCCTTTAATTATTTTGGGCCATGTAATAAACATAGTCTAACAATTTTAATATGTGTTACCCAAATTGTTTATTTTGGGTTTTTATTCCCAATCCTTTGAAATTTAATTACTTATACATGTGACTATAGCTCATAACCAAATTAGGTTTACTAGAAATAGGTTTAAAAATTATTAGTCACTTGAAATAATAAGATTATCCACTTAAGTTAGTATACACATTAAATACTAACATTTCCTTATTACCATAACCCTTAGGTTATTTAATTGTCTCATCTAATGTATAATTAGGTTACGAAGCTTTTATTTTTAAAGAAATCTATAAATGTATATATCCATAACTATAGTATATATGATTATTGATCCATGCACCACTTCACATATGTTGTCACATATTAAATCACTATATAACATAAAGTTTTTAAATATCAATAATGTACCTACATATATAGCGACTTAAAATTCACGGTTATTACACCTGCCATTCCAGGTTCCATTGGGCTTCGTAGATGGCATGCTAAAGCACTAGGCACCAGAGAGTCAGGTTTTCCAGTTTGGGACCCAAGAGTTAACTCCTACACTGGAGGAGTATGAGCAGTTGACGGCTTTGCCCTTAGACAGACCTTGCGCTTGGATGGCTGTCAGAGATATGCACCAGCAGTTCATGACCCTCACCGGGTTGCGGCGTAGAGTAGTGCAGGATGAGATTACATCCGGTCATGTATTGTCCCAGCATTTTCTGATAAACAGATTTGGCTCATTGGACAGCTATGCTCGGCACTTCGGGGATTTCACCGTGCCAGAGGATCAGTGGCATGTGGCCAGATTAGATGTACTTGTGATGTGTGTAGTGGCATGTGCCACGATATATGGATGAGTTGGACATCAGTGTTATCATGGTAGTGAGAGCTCTCAGGGAGGGTCATACCATCATTCTGATGATTATGGCAGAGACCTTGAGATCAGTCACGCTTTGCCACACCTACCCGACAGGGGTATTTACGGGCAGCTCAATCTTGTTGTTGTACGTATGGTTCATATCACACTAGAGACCGATTGGCACGTTCTGACGACATGGGTATTATTTTTCCCATGAGATAGCCATGTCTTACTCTTTTAAGCTAACAGAGTGTGTAGACGCTATATCCTGGTCGGTGTTTTTGGCAGGGATTGAAGATCCATTTGATATTCTGCCATGTACAGGCCTCAGTTCACCCTATAATTTTATTACTCATGTTCTTGGCATGAATTATCTCCTTCTGGCTGGTTTGAGGGGCATGACTACCTACCACCCACTGGCTGTGATGTCACAGTTTGACCAGTTTCAGGACTTCCATCCTTTTGAGGGGGCATTAGGTCAGCGTTTAGCTTCTCGCCATTTGTCAGCAAATGACAGATCCAGGGTTTATGCCTGTTAGGATCAACGTGAGCGTGCTGAGTTTTCTATTAGCCATCCGGGCTGTTCAACAGAGTATTCTGCGTGGATGGAGACAGAGACTGCATCAACTGCGGTAGTATCCATAGTGCTGGGGATTGATTTAGATGGTGGAGAGCCCATGGAGGATATTGATTCTCACATCAAGGAGGAGCCATTCACTAGGTTGCTAGTAGCTATTGTAGATTCTCCCAGTATGAGTGCTACTGTGATTCAGCATTCAGCACAGTACGTAGAGCAGAGTCTTTATCTGATGACCTTTGAGAGAGATCAGGCTAGGGCCTTGATGTTGATAGCTCTTGATGAGAGAGATGTTGCTCTATTAGAGAGAGATGAGGCATCAGCTCATAGAGACACCACTGTTAATGAGCGAGATGAGGCCAGATCAGCCAGAGATGCAGTGATAGTTGAGCGAGATAGCACTATATTTGCCCGAGATATAGTCATTACAGACAGTACCATAGTGAGGTCTCTTACTACTGGCATCATTGCAGAGATGAGTACGTATATTGATGAGCACAGTGTCACCATGCAGATGGCTATGGATCTATTAACTCGCGTAGAGACCCTTGTATGGGAGATCACATCGCTACCTCCTTCTTCTGAGAGGGATGCCATGTTAGGCTTGATAGCTCATATATACTCTGACTTGTAGATGGGCTTGTATTTTCCTGCACAGACTAGCTTAGCCATTTTGTCATGTACAGTTCCTATTGTATATATCAAACAACATTATATATGACAGGGAAATATATTCTGATTCACTTCCCTTTTAGTTGTGCATTGCTACTTGCTTGATATTTGTTTGTTTCTTTAGGGCTTGTGATCTCGATGTATTCTGAACTCCTTCTTGATGGATGGACATTGGGATGTCTCAGGATCTTTCAGAATGGATCATTGATCTGTGTGTATTCCCTACCTTCTTTGGTATCTTAGGACTAGTTTTTGTATGTAGATGTGGAGAGGAGTGTGACTTTCCTCTCCGAGGTTGACCACACCACAGATGGTCGCCAGTACTCCTTTGTATAGGGGAGCCCAGTTAGTTCCATCTCTTATAGATTGGTGTTTCTCTTTGAGGAATCAACCATAGCTTAGATGGTCGCCGATTCTCCCGTTTACATGGGGAGGTCAGGTATTTCCATCCCTTTGGTCTGAAGCTGATGAAATGTGGTGGATTGAGTGATGATCCTAGTACCGTTGACAAGTGTTTGTGTTTTGGTAAGGGGTGAGACCGAACCATGAATGGCTACCTACATATTCCTATTGAAAAGGAGATCAGGTCTGCGTAGTTCGAACTTGGTGTAAGAGGTCCAACGCTGTTTGTTGCAAAGTGGTGTAGAAATGTGTTTTTTTTAGTGAGAAGGATGTAGAAATGTTTTTGTTGTTTTTGTTTTATTGCGACCGGACCATATAAAATGGCTGCCTACGTACTCCCGTGTATTGGAGAGATCAGGTCACCGTGGTTCACCCCTTGTGCAGGGCAGTTAGCAGCCAATAAAAAGTTTGATCCCATGTTCAGGACAAACTGCGGGGAATAAAGTTTGATCCTATGTACAGGACAAACTACAGGTGTGAAAAGATTTAATCCCTGATGGGACAAAACTGCGGGTATGAAAAGTCTTGAAAGCAAAGTTGTGTAAAGGATCTACTGATCTGGAACCAGGCTGCTGGTTAGAAAAGGGTGTTTATCCCTGATGGGGCAAATGAGCATAAAGAAAAGTTGTATGTATTGAAGGGTTAAAAAAACTGAAATGACTGGGGATCTAGTGATCCAAAACCAGGATGTTTGCTTGTTGGTAATCTTAGACATAGTATCGTTTCATGGTGTTCGAGTTGATGAGCTATGGAAATTCATCGTCGTCCATTTCATGCAATCTGAGAGCACCTCTTGTCAATACGTCCTTGACAACAAACGGGCCTTCCCAATTTAGGGTGAATTTTCCCTTAGACTGATCTTGGTTGTCAATGATCTTCTTCAAAATCAAGTCATGTTGTTTGAACTGCCGTAGTCGAACTTTTCTATTGTAGGATCTGGCGATCCTTTGTTAGTATAATTGACCATGGAAAATAGCATCACTTCGCCTTTCGTCTATTAGAGACAATTGGTGAAACCTTTCTTGCAACCATTGGTCTTCATCCAGCTGAGCGTCTATTAATACTCTGAGGGATTCCATTTTCACTTCTATCCCATAGGTTATTAAGTAGGGGGTTGCCCCAGTAGAAGTGTGCATTGATGTTCTGTAGGCTAACAGAGTCGGAGCCAATAAGTCAGGCCATCCTTTATGATTGGCGGACATCTTTTGCATGATCTTCTTGATGTTTTAGTTAGCTGCTTCAACAACACCATTCATCTTTGGACGGTAGATGACAGAGTTGAGATGTTTGATGTGGAATTTACTGCACAACTCCTCCATCATTTTGTTGTTGAGGTTATTAGTATTGTCTGATACAATTACCTCTGGTTGTCCATATCGACAAATGATATTATTTCTGATGAAAGCAATGATGACTTCTTTTGTGACCTTGGGGAAGGAGGCTGCTTCTACCCACTTGGTGAAGTAGTCGATCATGGTGAAGATAAACTGATGCCCATTACTAGCTTTAGGCTCGATGGGCCCGATCATGTCTATTTCCCACATTGAGAATGGCCAGGGCAAACTCATATTGTAGAGCTCCCTTGGAGGAGCGTGGACAATATTCCCATAAATTTGGCATTGATAACATCTCTTGACGTGATCATCACAGTCAGCTTTGAGAGAGAGCCAGTAATGTCCTATTCTGAGGATGTTCTTTACAAGTAGAGGGTCACTTATGTGTGGGCCACATACTCCACCATAGATTTTATCCATGAGCCTCTGAGCTTAGTCCTTGTCCAGACATCTGAGGAGACCTAGTCATGCATCTCTTTTGTAGAGTGCATCTCCTCTCAAGTAGAATTTCATAGCCAGTCGATGGAGCCGCCTTCTTTCAGTCGGGCTTGCCTCAGCGGGTGTAGATCCGTCTTGCAAGTACTCCTTGATATGCTGATACCAAGGGTGTTGGATGGGAGGTAGCTCATCTGATACTTCTCCAATGTAATTCCCATAGGCTGGAGCCTTTTACCGGGCAAATATGAGGGTTGGCATATTTTTCTTGTCAAGTATGTTGATCAAAGAGGCCAAGGTTGCTAGAGCATCCGCAAAGTCATTCCTATTCCGAGAAATATGGAGGAAGGATATTTCTTCAAACTCTGAAGTCATCTGTAGAACATGCCGATGGTAAGGCAGTAAATGTAGCTCTTCGGTGTGATAGATTCTTATGGTTTCTCTGATTACCAATTCAGAATCACCAAAGATAGTTAACCATCTGATGCCCATTGATTGAGCAAGTTTTAGCCCCATGATACAGCCTTCATACTCAGCTGTGTTATTAGTGTTGGAAAACTTTAATTTGACTGCAACGGGATGCTGCTCCCCCGTAACGGATACTAGAACTACTCTAGCTCCAGGGCCTTCCATGTTTATAGTTCCATAAAAATACATCTTCCATGTCTGGTATGCATCGTACTGATGGTATTGCTGAACTGTCATTACCCCTTCATCGGGGAAGTATGTTTCCAAGGGTTTGAAATCCCCTGAAGGTGCGGCGGCTAGTTGATCCGTAATTCCTTGACCTTCGACAGACTTTTATGTCACGTAGACTATGTCAAATAGCTGTAGGATCAACTGCCATTTGGGCAGTCGACAATTTAACATGGGTTTACTGAACACATACTTGAGAGGATCCACGCGGGATATAAGATGGGTTGTGTGACCATGGAGGTAATGCTGTAACCTCATGGAAGCACATGCTAAAGCATAACAAGTTTTCTCAATCAGAATGTACTTGTGCTCACTACTGCTGAATCTTTTGCTGAGGTAGTAGATAGCTCGCTCTTGGCCTCTATCGTCTTTCTGTCCTAGCATGCAGCCCATGTCATTGTCATTAATGGGCATGTACATGAACAGGGGAACATCATCCCTGGGGGTACCAAAATAAGAGCGCTGACTAGCTGCTCTTTGATTGTAAGGAAGGCTTTATGGCACTCGTCATTCCATTTCATGGAGGAGTTCTTCCTTAACAACTTGAAGATAGGCTCACAGGTTGCTGTGAGTTGGGAGATGAATCTGCTAATGAAGTTGATTCTTCCAAAAAATCCTAGTATTTCCTTCTCTATCTGAGGAATGGGCATTTTCATAATGGCCTAGATTTTGGTGGGATCCAGCTCAATCCCATTGTGGCTGACTAGGAATCCTAGCAACTTGCCTGATTGAACGCCAAAGGCGCACTTGGCTGGATTCAACTTTAAGTTGTACTTACACAACCTGTTGAAGAACTTTATGCGATGGTCTAAGTGGTCTTCCTCCCTTCAGGACTTGACAATGATGTCATCCACATAGATCTTTATCTCCTTGTGCATTAAATCGTGGAAAAGAGCCATCATGGCTAGCTGGTAGGTAGCTCCGGCGTTGATGAGGCCGAATGACAACAGTCTATAGCAAAAGGTTCCCTAAGGCATGATGAATGTAGTTTTCTCACGATCCTCTTTAGAGACCATGATTTGATGGTACCCCACGAAGCAATCAGCAAAGGAGTGCATGCCATATTGAGCTGTATTATCAATGAGTATGTGGATAAATGGCATGAGAAAGTTATCTTTAAGATAAGCTTTGTTCAAATCCTGGTAATCCACGCAAACTCGCACCTTCCCTCCTGGTTTAGGCAAGGGGACTATGTTGGATAGCCATTCAGGGTATGTTGACACTATGATGATGCCGGCTGGAAATTATTTCACAATTTCTTCTTTAACTTTTAAACTCCACTCAAGTTTTAATTACCTGAGCTTCTGCCTAACTGGCTTGAATCCCTATTTGATGGGTAACCAATGAATAACAATGTCAGTAGATAAACCAACCATGTCTTCATGAGACCATGCAAACACATCCTGGAATTGGGTTAATAGTGTAACCATGTCATTCCTTTGGTTTAAAGTAAGGTCCGTACCAATCTGGATTAGTTTAAGGCTTTCTAAGGTTTTGAGATTGAATGAAGTGGTTTGATCAAAGTTTGGTTTAGGTTTGTCTTCGACCCATTCTTTGATCTTCTGAGGTATCTCAATGTCCTCTTGTATTTCCATCAAGTCTGAGTCCAACTTTTCATCAAAGTTACAGTCCTTGTGAAGAAAAGGCACCTTATCAGCAAGTATATGCACACCTAAGTTCAGAGTCCTTAAACAAAATATGCTTTCACTTAATATATGAAACTGTTCAATCATACAAAGTGTTAGCACATAATGACAAAACAACTACTAATACTTAACAGAAGAGTAAGCAGTTATTGATATCTACAGGGCAGAGGGAGTTTCTACCCTGTTTACCCTTGTCGACAAATGCAAGGAGTGCTACTCCAATTGTCGAGGGTGAAGTCCTGGTGGACAGCAGTGATGAAGGGGCTGTTATCGTCCTTCTTCTCCTAAATAATGACCATAATATCTGGATAATCATCGTCTGGGGTGACCCTATTTGTACTATCCGTGTGGACTAGGATGCGTATGTTTGATAAGCACCTAGCAATGTCCTACTTACGCTTCCGGTCCTCTTCCTCTGCCTCCGGATCTGGTATCAAGACTTCTTTTCCTTTGACCAGTATCAGCTTAGGAAATAACATAGTCATTACATGTGCAAGAACCTTTACTGAAGTCTATATAGGCTCAACCTCTACAGGTTTGAGTAATAGCCATGTGGCTGAGGATGAAGGAACCTATTTGTGCTTATGAGGATTCCTGTGACTGAAGCTAGCAGAATAGCCTAGTCCAGCTATCCCGGTTTAATTAGGAACTTGAATTGGGTGCTTGATGCCCTGATGGTCTTTGCCCAACCCTTGTCCAAGTCGATAGCCCAAAGATAACATTTCTTGGCTTACCGACATTACTTCGGCAAAAAATTTGGGCATCAAAGGTGGCGCCCCAATGAGATGGTAGTGAGTGTTGCTCACTTCTAGGGCATGAAAGCTGACAGGCTCAACTTCATTGGAACAGATGAGCGGGATGTCACCTTGTACAGGACATGATGGCTTAGCATTAACAGTGACTAAGTTGTTGTTAATGATGTATATAAGTTTCTGATGTAGGGTGGACAGGACAGCCCCAGCCATATGAATCCACGGTCTCCCTAAGAGCAAGTTATATCATGTAGCTATTCTGAGCACATGAAAGGATACGTTGAATGTATGTGGACCAATCTCCACAAGTAGTTCAATCTCTCTAACAACATTTCGTCGAGATCCATAAAAAAGCTTTGATAACCATATGGCTGCTTCGGATTCTCTTGAGATTGATATTCATCTTCTCCAAAGTGGCATAAGGGAAGATATTCTAGGATGATCCTCCATCGATCAATACTCTTGCAACCACGTATCCCAAGGACATTACCGCTATGTGCAACGGCTTGCAATGGCCCATCCCTTCGGGAGGTATATCATCGTCAGTGAAAGATAT
Source organism: Panax notoginseng (assembly GCA_016801055.1). Lineage (NCBI taxonomy): Eukaryota > Viridiplantae > Streptophyta > Magnoliopsida > Apiales > Araliaceae > Panax > Panax notoginseng. The sequence goes on along the minus strand of CM029022.1, from coordinate 125,083,583 downwards.
CACATTGTTATTAAAGATGTGATCCACTAGATGCTGAAAGTTTTCAATATCTATTGACTTAGGCAATTGGGCTTCTTCCAAAACCCTGAGTAAGACCTTCATATGATCTTCAGAAAAGAAAACCAAGTCCAGTATGGAAATTTGTTGTTGTGCTTGAAACCACCTTGGCTTCATTATGTCCCATAGTGCGGAGGAATTCTTCGATTTTCTCTATGGGCACTTTCCCTTTTGACTTGATGGTAGGCTTCATCACCCGTTGGGGAAGATACAGTGGATTCCCTTTCGACACTATAACAGTTGTGTGGGATGTGGATCCTTCAACCTCTCCATAATTCCATGGAACTTTCTGTAGGCTGACCACAGGATATTATGGTCTGAATGGTAAAATAATTGGCTCTGGCGCAGCCACTTTCAAAGGATTTTCAATACCCTTGAGATGAATAGGATGAATTGTATATGAGGGGGTAGCTGGATCTGTCTTAAAAGATATGACTGCCACTTTGTAGGAAATGCGTCCCCACTTTCCAGTAAAACAATGTCATCGTCTGCAGCTGCAGGACACCGCTGTCAATTAAGTTCAGAATAAGGTGGCGGAGTGCACAGCATTCTTCAGTGTTGTAACCACGAGAGTGGGAGTGGTATTGGCACACTCCATTAAAATCAAACCGTCTTGAACGCGGGCTGATTGGAGGTAGCAGAGCTATGATTCTTCCTTCATTGATCAGCATCTACAATATATCTTCTATTGGTTGGCCTAGATAGGTAAATTCCCTTCTGTTGGCTAAGTCCCAACGGGCTTTGGCATTTGTTCTTTTTACAATTTTATCCTCCAGTGTTTTATTTTCTGGAGTACGTGGTGGAGTGTTTGTAACAAGAAGAAGGAGGCTAGCATGCTCCTGGCTGAATAATTGACGTGTGACTTGGTGCTGATGGACCACCAGTTTTGCCAATTGGTTGAGTTGCTCGTGCAGAGCATTCATTTTTTGTTCCATTATGAACTGGAACTTTGCACAATCCCACTTGTCAGCACTATCCTTGCTGGTTTGGGAAGGTCCCGCAATGGAATGGGAAGTCTGTCCACTACTCCAATTAATCATGTTAACATCTTCTTCTTTGTGTTGAGGAAGAGGGTTGTCTTGCACATGAGGTTGGTCGGGTGTAGCCGCCACGATCTCACCGTTATCAATCAAATCCTGGATCTTGTGTTTCAAGGCCCAGCAATCCTGAGTATCATGACCTGGAGCTCCAGCATGATACGCATATTTCTGACTAGCATTGAAACCCTTCCCATTCGGTGTAAGACCCCGAATTTTATGAAATAAAAGTATTCAATTTTTCTTATAATTACTATTCAGTAAATGGTTAAATTGATAAAAGTTAAAGTTAAGGGTGATATATGAAATTTTTTTTTCAAAATACGCAAGTGGTTATAAAATATTCAGTGTTGTCGGGGAATATTCGTTTGGTCGTGGAATATTCTTTCTGTAGGAGAATATTTGTACGACGGCGCAGCCATTTGTGGGCCCCATAACAGAATAACTGTCAGATGAAGAAAACGACAAATTTGAGTTTTTACAAATAACAGCGTAGTTGTTACCGTTAACACTGTTGGAATACCCGGTGGTTAAAATACAGTAATACACGTTATTGCACAGTAGCACACGGTATTGCACAGTATTTTTGAAATTATTGATTCTTACGTAAGAAGGCACTACTCAATAATTGTTACAGTAATTACTGTTCAATATTTTATTTTATTGATTCAATAATTACTGCGTTGATATTTTATATTATTGTGGCTCAATAATTGTCACTGCACAGTATTTCCCATTATCAAATCAATAATTCATATTATTTGAATAATATTATTAGATAACATTATTGACAATGTCTGGAAAGTTCTGTCTAAGGAGAGGTTTGGTCACCTAATTGCGCGCCAGTAAGGAAAAATCCTTATTGGAAAGCCCCCTTTTTCCTGGGAACGGTCTGGTTGTCATAAATGTGATTCTGTAATATTATTTGTGAATAATTAATTATTGATTCATATGATAAGGAAATATTTATTTTATGTGGATATAAATGAGGGATATATTTTTGTGGTTAAAAATGAAGAAGTTAATGTTGAGGTATTTTATCTGTATTTTTGTCAGAACGGAGGTATTGAAAATCAAATTAGGGTTTTTGAAATATTTTGCGGGGGTTATAATTTTTAATCCGACCGTTGGATCGTGGTAATTTTTGGATATGTTATACATATATAAGTTGGATATATGTCCATAAATTTTGAACCATTAAAAATGAACGTATGACTTGTTATGAATTTTACGAGATGACTGGTTCAAAAATTATTGAATTTTCGGAGTTAATCATTTTGGTGAAAAATTCCAGAATTGGTGGGCCCCACTCTTGGTTGGTGAAGAAATGTGCAGAGATTTTTATTCAAATGTAGTGGGTGGAAATAGTAGCAGGTAAAGCCATCAGGTTACAGGTTAAGTCTGCTTCGGCGTGCTAACATTTTACTATAAATAGAGGGCTAAGTTAGAATTGAAAATCACACCAGAATTCATAAGTTCTCTCTCTTTCTCTCTCTATATTATGAAGCATATTTTGTGAGTATTTAGATACTTTGAGAGTTGCTATTCAGTGCAAGTTTCCTTCGGCTTTGCATTCCAGTCAGAAATACTGCACTTTTGAGGTAAGGGATAGTAAGGGATTTTAAGGGTTGTTATATTTTTCAGTTTCGTAATTTTTCTGACCTTCAAAAATTCTGGAAAAATTTGAAATGATAATTTGATGAGTTTTCTTGACTGTGTCCAAAAATGGCGATTTTTGGATGTATGGATTAAGATTTATGAATTTTACGGGAAAAGACTATTTTAAAAGTAACCGCTTATAACTCCTTGTGGTTAACTCCAAAATTGATAAAATTTTTATTGGAAGTATATCTATATAATATCAGTGTACTCTGTGAATTTTGAAATTTTTGGATAAAAGTACAATTTATGATAAATGTCTAAATATTCGGCGGTTTTGGCCATATGAAAAATAGTAAATGAATTTTAAAAATTCTGAGAAAAATATATGTTCAATATGGGACTATATTCTGCTAAATCCCAGAAAAAAAATATTTTTGAAACTGATTTGGTATTTTTCATGAAAATAGACTAGTTATGAGTAAATGAATTAAATATGTTATGTAAAGTAAGAAAGTTAAAAAATAGGATTTTATGGCTTGAGAATCCTATATGATGTATATGTAGATTTTTGATGAGGGTTTTAGTTATTGGTGATGAAATCTTATGAGTTTGGCATTTTAGAATGATTTAATGCATTATTTTAGTAAAGTGTAAACAATTAAAATAAATTGCTTATAAGTTTAAGAAATGTTATTCTTTCAATATCATTATACCGAAATATTGGTATGGATTTTATTGTAGAATTTCTACCTTTTTCATGTCGACTTACTATTCATGAGTTACTATTCATGAGTTACTATTCACGAATTACTATTCACGAGTTACTATTCACGGGTACTATTCACGACAAAAATTGATTTCTTTTTCTGACCAAATTATCGTTGATTTATGATTGTTGCTCTCGAAAATAAATAGAATTATTGATCATATTGTTTTTATTATCATATATAACATTTTTATAACCCTGATGTTGAATTTCTCTTTCACTTGAGTGTAAAGATGGGTAAATTATTGGTATAATCGTGACTGAGGAATGTCTTTGGCCTGTAGTGCAAAGATGAATTGTTAACTGGTATGATCATGACCATTGAATTTATAATTGAATATCTTTAACTTAAGTGTAAAGATGAATTGATTAACATGGTTATAATTATGGTGTATATAAATTCTGAAATGATTATATATTTCCTTGAGATATGAATATATTTGGCCTGTAGTGCAAATATGAACTGTTGAGGAATATCTTTGGCCTGTAGTGCAAAGATGAATTGTTGATGAATATCTTTGGCCCGTAGTGCAAAGATGACCTGTTGTTGAATATCTTTGGCTAGTAGTGCAAAGATGAACTGTTGACAAATATCGTTGGCCTGTAGTGCAAAAATGAATTTATTAATATGATTATGAACAGGAACTGTGATTTGGTATAACCATGATCTTTGATGTTTCAGGTAAAGATAGGTGATGAAAATTATCTTCGTCCTGGATGAGAAAAGAAATTTAGAACAACAATTACGATTATGAGTTATACATGTGATTGTGGACAGGAATTGTTGATTGATGTTACAGGAATAAAACATTGTTGGTGGACTTTTAACATGGAGAAGATAATAGACTTTATAGTCTATTTGACTCTTCTAATGGATTGCTCGTTCCGCTACAACTATGGTTGAAATTTTTATCATCTACCATATGTTCTAAATATCTGATTTATTATTGATGAAGGCTATTGATAATTTAATTATCTTTAGTCATGATATTCTTTACTGGGCTAGTTGTGCTCACCCTTCTGTTTCACAATTCCTTTCAGGTAATAAGAGTATAGCTGGGTCGAGCGGGGGTAACAGGGGAATAGAACGGTGGTCATCATTTAGTAGTTATATTTGGTGAATCATCTAGGGTGAAGCGAACCCAACGTTGGAAGGGTGTTTTGTCACTGTCATACAAGATGTTTAATGACATACAACCTCGTGTCATCATAAGACAGGGTTGTGCACATCCACTTGCTGAGTATATCTACGAGCACTACCTATATAATCTTGGTATTTGTTTGAAGTATAATTCTCAATTAGAGACAGTGGAGATAATGATAAGTCAAGAGAAGACTCACCATTGGGAAGAATATGATAGTAATGTTCTCATTTTTCTTTGGGGTATATTGGGTCAACCAAGGATAATTCTGTGACCATATGATATCTATCATAACCTAGAAGCATGGCCTCCCATGTACGAAGGTTTCCTTGAGCACTTCCCAAATATTCTAATTTCTAAAACAGTTTTTGACTATACCTTTATGTAAGGTGTCATTGTGAGGTGCTGTCCACGGTTGGGACATGAGTCACATTTGGTATATATTTGTATCCAAACTCACAGCATATGTGTTGTTGTATTTTGCACGACAATTGTTGTAATAAAGTTGTAGTTATTTTCTGTATCATGTATTTGGCGACTCAGAATAGGTTGGATGGAATGGACCTATTTTGGGGTTGTCACATTCGGGTTGGCTGGTGGAAGATGATGGGTAATTTTCTTCTGAGTTGTCAGAAGATTGAGAATGTTCTCGAGTGAGTCCCCTAAGGGTGTGAACACCCGAGTGCGTCTGACTTCTCCATTCTTTGGTAATGGAGAGTTTGAAAACTGCGCTTAAAAGGGGGAATAATTTCTCCTCTGGATAGGCATATTCTGACTGCCTTTCTGACCTTGTAGTATCAAGGAAACATCCTCATCTTTTTTCTTATGGACCCTCCGGGGTGTTGTTTCCATAATTTCCGGACTGGATGTGCTCAGCAACAACTTTTAGACCGGCTAGGTCTTGAATCTTTCCTTACTTTAAGCCCATCTCAACCATTTCTCCATGTTTGATCATTTCGAAGAATGGTTTGCCAATGCCAGCTAGAACTCTCTTGTAGAAAGGAGCTTCTTGTATGTCTATGAAGGTCATCACCATCTCAAACTCAGTCATAGAAGGAACAACTTGAGCAGCAAGGCGCCTCCACCTTTGAGCATACTCTCTAAAAGATTCATTGGTTTGTTTCTTAACTTTAGTAATTTGGTACCGGTCAGGAGCAATTTGAGTTTGGAAACTATATTGGCTGTGAAAAGCATGTGCTAACTCTTCCCAGCTATGAATTTTGGAATTGTCTAATCTGGTATACCATGATCTAGCTTCACCAGTCATACTCTTTTGAAACAGCTGCATTCTAAGCTTTTCATCCTCGGCATAAGATCCGAGTTCTCCAATGAAGACTTTTAAATGTGTTTAAGGATCTCCCAACCCGTCATACTTTTCGAAGTCAGAAGTCTTGAATTTCTCTGGATAATGCACACAAGGGAATATACAAAGGTATGTATATAAAACACTCCCATGTGCTCCAATCCCTTTGATAGACCGAATGGTCTCTTCCATCTGTAGGACTTTTTTCCTGATATCACCGGTGTCAAGATCTTCTTTGAGATGAGTGTTTTCAAGATTTTTGTTGGTTGTATCCAACTCAGGTATAGGAATTTCTTTATCTGGTCCCCGAGTTCCTCCATGTGCAGAGGATCCTCAATTGGCCCACTGTGGTTTTAAAAATATTTTTATGTTTTATTTTCTTTTTTTTTCTTTACCTAAATATTTATAATATGAATAATATTATTAAAAATTAATATTATAATATTCATAATAATTACGTTTTATTTTAAAAATTAAAAAAAATACTTTTATGTTTTAAAATACTTATAAATTTTTAAAAATAAAAATATTTTTATGTTTTATTTTCTTTCTTTTTCTTTACCTAAATATTTATAATATGTATAATATTAATAAAAATTAATATTATAATATTTATTTTTTATTTTAAAAATAAAAATAAAAATATTTTTATGTTTTAAAATACGTATTAAATTTTTAAAAATAAAAATATTTTTATGTTGTATTTTCTTTCTTTTTCTTTACCTAAATATTTATAATATATATAATATTAATAAAAATTAATATTATAATATTTATAATATGTATGTTTTAGTTTAAAAATAAAAATAAAAATACTTTTATGTTTTAAAATACTTATAAAATTTTTAAAAATAAAAATATTTTTATGTTTTATTTTCTTTCTTTTTCTTTACTTAAATATTTATAATATGTATAATATTAATAAAAATTAATATTATAATATTTATAATATTTATTTTTTATTTTAAAAATAAAAATAAAAATACTTTTATGTTTTAAAATATGTATAAAATTTTTAAAAATAAAAATATTTTTATGTTTTATTTTCTTTCTTTTTCTTTACCTAAATATTTATAATATGTATAATATTAATACAAATTAATATTATAATATTTATTTTTTATTTTAAAAATAAAAATACTTTTATGTTTTAAAATACGTATAAAATTTTTAAAAATAAAAATATTTTATGTTTTATTTTCTTTCTTTTTCTTTACCTAAATATTTATAATATGTATAATATTAATAAAAATTAATATTATAATATTTATAATATGTATGTTTTATTTTAAAAATAAACATAAAAATACTTTTATGTTTTAAAATACTTATAAAATTTTTAAAAATAAAAATATTTTTATATTTCTTTCTTTTTCTTTACCTAAATATGTATAATATTAATAAAAAGTAATATTTTAATATTAAGTTTCTCCTCAAGCTAGCCCTATTACTACACTCCACCGCCGTCCTCCTCTAAAATCCATCGCTCGCTCGGTTGAGGTGCCGACTAACAAAGGAGTTTAAAAAATAAACTTGCTTCCTCCTCCATTTCTTTGCTTTAATTTTTCAGATCTACATAAAAACTACAGTGAATAAAATTATACTCCATCTAGTATAAAAATGGTGGATTTATTATATCTCTATATCTCTCTCTCTTTCAGCTTTGAATCTTACTAACAGAGGAATGAATATTTTGTTATGGAATATTTTGGGGTAAAAGCACATGCACCTTTACCTTCTTCTTCACCACCGCATAGGGCCACAAATCGAGTGTAGATTGAGGTGTCGGCTTTGTACGCGAGTTGTTGGTATAAAACTGATTTGGCTAGGGCTAGGAATGGTAGGTGGTGGGATTCAAACGTGGGTGTCGGGTGATTGTCAATTAGGTTAGCAAGTAGTGGATCCTCGGTGCAGAGACAGCGCAGAGCAAGACCAATTTCGCCCTTGGCTGATAAGGGTTATATGATTTTGGGCAAATCTCTGGCCGATTAGGGGGGATTTCTCCTCCTGTTCTTGTTGCTGATGGTGACAGTGTTGGTTGTTGTTATGGTGTTAGTGAAGACTTTTGATGAGTTATCGTCGTCGGAGACGAATGCAGTTAGTTTGCCTTCGGGGGCTGGGATTGAGGTTGGGACTGGGATTGGGTTTCTTCGCCCATGAGAGAGACAAAGTTAGTGAAGGAAATTGATTTTGGAGCTCTTCTCTTTTTTAGTGGTGGTGTGGTGGCCGGGACGGTGGCCCAGTCAGCAAATACACGTAATATTTATTTTTTTTCAAAAAGCCACGTAGGATAACCAAGTTGCTTTTTTAGACGTCTGTTAGTCAAATTGGACAGAATGGCTAGATTGTACATTTTTAAAAATCACAGTGGATCAATTGAATATTTTAAAAGCACAGTGGCTAATTGCTTAAAACACGACAACCATAATAGGGTAAAGGTGCTTTTTCCCATATATATATATATATATATATATATATATATATATATATATATATTGAAAGTAGTATGCATACAAGCCAATCCTGTATGATGATAAAGCATACATGACTAAAAAAAATTATTTATTAAAGGCATTTATTAACTACATGGTGTTGTTTTAATAATATGTGATAAACCCATAGTTTTAAGCAATGCTTTTAGAATCATGATAATGATCATGCTAATGAGATCTAAATTCTTAGATAGCTTAAACTAAAATGTTTCCAATCAATGGATTACTAAAAAAGGGGATTAGTGAATCCGGATAGATTGGTACGTACGTTGCTTGCTCATTGGATGAGGATGATTGATCTCATGATCATTTGTGTGGAGACACTAAAGCAAGTATGTAGGTGCTTATTAGAGAATAAGTTCACTGAACGTGACTCGCTAAGGAATACCTAATGGAGTTTTACTTGCCTGTCAATAGGAATTCCTGTAGTGATAGCAGTACAAATGATCCTTAGACTTGAGATGTGACTCCCCCAAAATAGGTATACAACACCCATTCTGAGCCGCCAAATACATGGTACAGAAAGCAAACTACAACTTCAATAATACAATTGTCGTGCAAAATACGACAACACATACTGTGAGTTTAAATACAAATATTGTCTTCTAGATAATATCCACACTCAAATAAGTCATCAATACAATTATTCAAACACTATTTTACAGAAATAGTGAGGACTGCTAAAACATCTTTCTAGAACCATCACTCCATACCCCGACTAGATCCTGCTATGTTCTCACCTCCTGAGAAGAAAAATGGAACAAAAAGGAAAAGGGTGAGCTCAACTAGCCCAGTAAAGAATATTATGACTAAGATAATATACAACAAATTATCATTAGTATTCAACGGAGAAAAATCTGATAGAATATAATCGACAACAAGTTTTAGATCAACAACTGCAGTGGAAACAGCAAACCATTAGAAGAGTCAAGTAGAGAATGAATTCTACTATCTTCTAAGATTTAAAAGTCCATCATCAATATTTTATCCCTGTAACATCAATCAATATACATCTTGAATCAAATATTCATCTTTGCACTACAGGCCAAAGATATTCATTTGTAACACCAATCGGTCATATTCATCTCAACACCTGTTCATCTTTGCACTACAGGCCAAAGATTTTCATCAGGTAATCATATATATTTGCACTACAGGCCAAAGATATTCAGTAATATCATCATTTAGGACTGAGGATGATGAAAAATATCATAAAGAGAACGAATCCAGTGAGACAGAAGGACAAATAGTAGGGATTCGTATAACAGTTTATCCAAGATCAATAATACTTCATAATAATCAATTGTGAAGCAGAATTCAAAAATAAAGATCAAAATATGGATACAATCAAAGATAGTAACCATAATAGACATCTTGGACAAAAAGGGAAAATTTTATTTTTCAGTGAATAGTGCCATATTCGTGAATAGTGCCGTATACGTGAACAGTAATGTATACGTGAATATTAATCCCGACACAAAAAGTTTTAAATTTGATAAAAAGTTCATATCAATATTTCGGCATAATGATATTGAAGAAAATAATATCATTTAAGAAGAAAATAATATCCCTTACCTCAAAATATCAGTACTTCTGGTCGGAATACCGGTATAAGACTGAAAGAAACTTGCTCTGATGAATAAAAACTCTCAAAGTATCTAAATACTCACAAAATACACTCAATAATCTAGAGAAAGAAAGAGAGAAAACTTATTTTTGGTGTGATTTTCAATTCTAACTTAGCCCTATATTTATAAGAAAATGTTAGCACGCCGAAGCAGACTTAACCTGCAACCTGATGGCTTTATCTGCTACTATTCCCACCCACCACATTTGAATAAAAATCTCAGCATATTTCTTCACCAACTAAGAGTGGGGCCCACCAATTCTAGAATTTTTCACCAAAATGATTAACTCCGAAAATTTAACAATTTCTAAACCAGTCATCTCGTAAAATTCATAATAAATCATACGTTCATTTTTAACGGTTCAAAATTTGTGGACATATACTCAACTTATATATGTATAACATATCCAAAAATTACCACGATCCAACGGTCGGATTAAAAATTATAACCCCCGCAAAATATCTCAAAAACCCTGATTTTTAATACCTCCATTCCGACAAAAATACTGATAAAAACCTCAACATTAACTCCTTCATTTTTAACCACAAAAATATATCCCTTATTTATATCCACACAAAATAAATATTTCCTTATCATATGAATCAATAATTAATTATTCACAAATAATATTACAGAATCACATTTATGACAACCAGGTCGTTCCCAGGAAAGAGGGGGCTTTCCAATAAGGATTTCTCCTTACTGGCGCGCAATTAGATGACCAAACCTCTCCTTAGACAGAACTTTCTAGACATTGCCAATAATGTTATCTAATAATATTATTCAAATAATATGAATTATTAATCTGATAAAGGAAAATTCTGTGCAGCAACAATTATTGAAATAATCAATAATATAAAATATCAACGTAGCAATTATTGAATCAATAAAATAAAATATTGAATAATAACTACTGTAACAATTATTTAGTAGTATCTTCTTACGTAAGAATCAATAATTGGTGCAATATCGTGTGCTACTGTATTTTAACCACCGGGTATTCCAACAGTATTAACGGTAACAACTACGCCGTTATTTATAAACAACTTATACTTGTCATTTTTTTCATCCAATTGCTTTTCGTTATGGGGCCCACACAAGGCTGCGCCGTCGTACGAATATTCCCCGACAGCAAGAATATTCTACGACCAAACGAATATTCCCCGACAAAATGAATATTTTATAACCACTTGCTTATTTTGTAAAATTTACACATTTCACCCATAACCAAAGTATTATATCAAATTAACCCCTTATTATTCACAATAATATTTAGAGAAAATTTGATTTTATTCATTAATAAGCTGGGGTCTTACATGAGATCATCATAGTATCTTATATATAATGAATTATACTTTGACTTATTCCTTAAGACTCTTAGAGTATATCAAAGGGTATACTTGGGTGTAATAAGTTATATATGAAGATAATGAATAATCAATAAAGAATACCACTTCTAGTAAAAGAAGAGAAATGTCCTATGTGATTTGATAAATGACAACCCAGGAATCCTTGGCCAAGGTGGAATAAAATTAAAAAGTAGTTTCTAATTTGTATTCATTAGGCGTTGTGCATTTAGGAATCGAAATACATATAATTAAATAAAATAAGACTTGACAGTAATTCTATGTCATATATTTAATTGGGACATTGTATGATGGAAGGATTGAATTGTACGGTAACTATTAACTCAAAGGTTCTTTTATGATTAATGTTAAAATCTATATTATCTGAAAAGTCGTTGATCGCTAGGAAGACTTATCCCTATTGTAGAATAAATATTATTTATTTAAATAAATTAATCGTTTAATTTATTTATTTAAATAAGATTAGAATTGTTCTAATTGATTTATTCACAACCGGTTTAATATGGAGAACCTAAAGGGTCACACAATAAAAGGAAGAATAATTATTTAAGAAGTTAATGGTATAATCGTAATAATATGTTAAGTATATTTAATTTAATATATGGTGATAGAATAAATTAAATAGCTTAATATTTATTATTTAATATTTTAAAAATATTAAATATAAATTAATAAGAGAATTCTTATTAATATTATTACAATTATTATTATTTTAATTTCTAAAAGAGTTTAGAAATTAATTTAATATAAGTACTCTCATTTATTCCTAATAGGATTAGGAGGGAAAATTAGTTAAAGGAGTTTAATTAATTATTCCTAATAAGATTAGGGAGTCCATTTAATTAAAAGAGTTTAATTAAATAAATAATACCTTATTTTAAATAAATAGGGTTACCTGATATCTTTATAAGAGGAGTCTTATATTAGATTAGATATCAAGATATACGTAATTCCAATAGTTGGAGAGTACGCCCCCTTTTTCTATAGAGATAGGAAAAACTAGGGTTTGAGCCAATGCACTATTCTTCTTGAAAATTATTCTTTCTTGGTGGATCACCTCTAGAGGTCATACACTTGGATGGCTTACATTGATCAAAGGAAGGAATCTACCCAGAGATTCAAGGAGATCGCGGAGAAGTAGGAGTTGAACTCGTACCTGTGAAAGCTCGTATCTACAAGGGTATGATTACATAACTTCTTGTTCTTCGTTTTAATTAAAAATATGCATAATGGATGATCTGGGTAATTGGTTTGTGAAATTTTTTAAAATCTGATTTTATTATGCTTCTGCTATTTTTGCAATTTGAATGCTACTTTAATTTTTACAAAACCTAACAGTGGCATCAGAGCCAAACTTTATGCGAATTATTAATTATTTTGATTCCATATATGTATGAGTGTATATTTAAAAAATAATTTATTGGGCATAATTTGTTGTATAAAATTAGTTTTTATGAAAAACAAAATTTGTTCGCGATTTTATAAAGGGATTAGCGATTTTTTTTCCTGTCGTGGCATGTTTCTATATATATATATATATATATATATATATATATATATATATGTGTGTGTGTGTGTGTGTGTGTGTGTGTGTGTGTGTGTGTGTGTGTGTGTGTGTGTGTGTGTAAGGTAGTCAGATTATATATATATGTAGTGAAGTACAGAGTTTCTTTGGATTCACGTGTATTCGGTTTATATATTTGTATATTATATATAATGTTAGATCTCCACTTGGTATCATATTAAAAAGTTATTAGGGGGTGTCTATTATATATATTGGTATCATATTTAAAAGTTATATATATCATATTATATATAAATATAAACCGTACAACATATATTTGTATCCACGTTTCGTACGGAGTTTATTATATATACAATATATAATTTTAATAATTTTATAATTAAAATAAAGAGTTTATTTTAATCTTGAAATTGGATTTCATGCAACTTTGAATTGCCCATTAAATGATACTCATATATATATGGAATGATTTTATTTATTGATATATATGATGATATGTATGATAATAAATGGGATTGATTATGGACTATTGACCAATGTGATTGGATTTATTTTGGTTGGATATTTGAATGAATGAGTTTTATTAAATGTAGTCTGTGTACCTCGTCTTTCCTGGTTTTATTCTTGATGTAAATTCTATCTCTCTCCTATGTACTTTTCCTTGACTGCTGATTAAGGTTTCTATTTAAATTAAATACTTTATGTAATAGGATTAGTTAGAATTATTTTCGAAGAACCGGAGATCAAGGAGAAAGGAGAGCTCGAAGACCCGTTTGTTATGGAGTCCGAGTTTAAATGTAATAGTTACATTTAAATATTTATTCTTGCACCCTAGGGTTTGACCTTTTGGTTCACTTGGTGGCTCTAGTGAACCAAACTAGAATAAAAGTCCATAATCAATCCGGGTAGAATATAGTATTCTATATGTGCATGCTAGTATTATATATATTATATATTATGCAAACATGCTTCGCATGTTTAATAATATGACGCGTATTTTATATATATATTTGCATGCGCGCTAAACAAGATGAGACTAATAAAAACAAACCCCTCAAAGTTTTTATTATATTAAGTTGTAACGTTCAAAGATATTTAGAATATCGAACGTCGTCTTCCAGCATGATAAAAATAATAGAGCATTGAATATTTAATATGAGTTTATTGTGCACACACAAGGCGAGTATTAAATATTTGAGATGTTATTTTTATTATATTTGATGTTTATAAGGAATTGAACATTACCGCTTTGTTGTGCACACACAAGGGCTGTAGTTTTCTCTTCACTTATATGGAAATGTTGGGTATGACTTAACTTAAATTATTTTAGTTCGGATGTGCACACACTTAACCATTATGATTTAAGAAGAAAAATATAAAGAGTTACATGATGATGTAATTGACAAGAGTTGTCTACCTATTTATTTATATATAGTTTGTTGTGCACACACAAAGCTATATACATTTGAAATGGGATCCTTATTCTCACTAGCAAATCTTTAATTAGATATTGTCAAACTATATTCATAAGGGTAATATAGTTTGGAGAAAATAGTGGGAGATACCAATATAAAATAAGACCTAATTTATTTTGGTAATTAATTAAATGAATATTTGCTAAAATATTGTCTTTTTACATGCAGAATTTTGAAAATGTTACATTCACTAATTTCACTGCGTAGCATACTTGATGCTAACAAACTGACTGGACCGAATTACACGGACTGGTTAAGGAATCTAAGAATTGTTCTCACTGCTGAAAAGATTTCTTTTGTCTTAAATTCGCTCGTACCTGCAAAAGTTGCAGAGACAGCCTCTGAGGAAGAGATTGCTACTTTTAAACAATGGCAAGATGATGCATCTGTGGCTCAATGCATCATGCTCGCATCCATGAGTAACGAGCTTCAGCGTCAGCATGAAACCATGGATGCTCCTACTATGCTATTGCACCTTCAAGAGTTGTTTGGTGAGCAAAGTAGGACTGCTAGATATAAAATGTCTAAAGAGCTCTTCCGATCTCGGATGACTGAGGGCACTCTTAATGATGATCAATCTGATTGAACGTCTTGGACAGATTGGGTTCGTCATGGATGGGGAGTTGAGTCAAGAGTTAGTCTTGCTGTCACTCCCGGACACCTTCTCACAATTTATTGTGAATTTTCACATGAATAAGTTAGATGTCAGCTTGCCTGAATTACTTAACATGTTGAAAACTGCTGAAGGTTACTTCCCATCCAAGAAGAACCATGTCTTACTGGTGGATGATTATTCCAAGAAAAGGAAGAGGCCTAAGGTATTTTCTGAAAAGAAGAAATCCAAGAAGGCTAAGGGAAAGGCGAAAGTGAAGGATCAAAAGAAACATGATCCAGCTAGCAAAGGAATTTGCTTTCATTGCAACAAGCCAGGTCACTGGAAGAGGAACTGCAAGGATTATCTTGCGGAACAAAAGCAGAAGAAGCTTGTAGAAGCTTCAAATCCTAATCAAGGTTTGTTTATGATTGAAATTAATTTTTCTAAAAATCAATCTTCTACTTTGGTATTGGATACCGGCTGTGGTTCTCACATATGTAATAATATGCAGGGACTGGTCAGAAGTAGAAAGCTGAGCAAGTATGAGGTTGTCCTACGAGTGGGAAATGGAGCAAAGGTTGCTGCATTAGCTGTAGGAACTTATTGTTTAGCACTGCCTACGGGCAAATCCATTAGTTTAAATAATTGTTATTTTTTTTCGTCACTTATTAGAAACATTATTTCAATATCTGTATTGGATATGGATGGTTTTGACATTATAATAAAGAACAATAGTTGTTCTATTTATAATAATAATGTTTTATTTGGTGTTGGTAATTTACGAAATGGACTTTACATTCTTGACTTGCATGAAAATATACTTCAAATTGAACAAACTAAGAAAAGGAAAAGAGATGATGTTAATTATACCTATATGTGGCATTGTAGACTCGGTCATATTAATGAAACAAGATTATCCAAGTTGCATAAAGATAGGCTCCTAGGGCTATCAGATTATGAATCATATCCAACTTGTGAATCTTGTCTCATGGAAAAAATGACTAAATCTCCTTTTAGTGGAAAAGGAGAAAGAGTTACAGAGTTGTTAGCGTTGGTACACACAGATGTATGTGGACCTATGACAACAAATGCACGAGGAGGGTATTCTTATTTTATTACATTCACTGATGATCACTCAAGATTTGGATATGTGTATTTAATGAAATACAAATCTGAATCATTTGAAAAGTTCAAAGAGTTCAGAAGTGAAGTAGAGAAACAAACGGGAAAAAGTATTAAGATTCTTCGATCAAATCAAGGTGGTGAATATTTAAGCAATAAGTTTCTCAATTGTCTCAAAAAAAATGGTATAATCTCACAATGGACTCCACCAGGGACGCCATAGCTGAATGGTGTGTCTGAAAGGAGAAATCGAACATTGTTGGACATGGTTCGTTCCATGATGAGTTTTACCGATCTTCCGGTGTCATTCTGGGGATATGGCCTAGAAGCGACTACATATCTACTAAATAAGGTTCCCTCAAAATCCGTCCCTAAGACTCCATATGAGATGTGGACAAAGAGGAAGCCTAGTCTTAAGCATGTTAAGATTTGGGGATGTCTAGCTTATGTGAAAAGGTTTCAGAATGATAAGCTTGGAACAAGATCTGATAAGTGCACGTTTGTGGGATATCCTAAAGAAAGTTTAGGATACTATTTTTACAATCCTACTGAACAAAAGGTGTTTGTTGCCAAACATGCTGCCTTCTTGGAAAAGGAGTTTATCCTTGAAGGGGTCAGTGGGAGGAAAATAGATTTTAAAGAAATTCAAGAACCACAAACCACTACAGATCAAATGGATGAACCTGTCCAAGTAAAGATTCCATCTGTACCACACCCTATTCGTAAATCTGGAAGAGTACCAAAAATACCTGATAGATATGGACTTGTCATAGAAGATGACGATGAGGTACGCATCATAGATGATGATGATCCATTGAATTACGAACAGGCAATGAGTAGTAAAGACTCAGAGAAGTGGCAAGAAGCCATGAAATTCGAGATGGACTCCATGTATGAGAACCAAGTATGGACTTTGGTCTCACCACCTGAAGGCATTAAGCCTATTGGGTGTACATGGGTCTTTAAAAGAAAGACTGGAGCGGATGACAAGGTAGAGACCTATAAGGCCCGACTGGTCGCAAAAAGTTTCAAACAAAGACAATGAGTTGACTATGACGAAACATTCTCACCAGTAGCAATGCTCAAGTCCATTCGAATTTTGCTTGCGATTGCAGCTTACCATGACTACGAAATCTGGCAGATGGACGTGAAAACGGTCTTCCTCAATGGGAAACTTTAGGAGGATGTGTATATGACACAACCAGAGGGATTTGTTTCAAAGGTTGGAACAAATCAAGTCTGTAAGCTACAACGATCCATTTATGGATTGAAGCAAGCTTCTCGTAGGTGGAACATCCGTTTTGATGAGACAATCAAAGAGTTTGATTTTATCAAAAATGAGGATGAACCATGTGTGTATAAGAAGATTAGTGGGAGCGCTGTTTCATTCCTCGTATTACTGATAGGGAATGATATTCCTATGTTACAATCAATTAAAATCTGGTTATCTAAACACTTCTCCATGAAGGACTTGGGAGAAGCATCCCATATTTTGGGGATAAAGATCTATAGAGATAGATCTAAAAGGATGCTTGGCTTGTCCCAAGGAACGTATATTGACTCGATGCTAAAGAGGTTTAGCATGGAAGATTCCAAAAGAGGTCTCATGCCGATGAGCCATGGAATACATCTCTCCAAGAAACATGCCCCAAAGACACCTGAGGAGAGAGACCGTATGAGTAAGATTCCTTATGCTTCAGCAATAGGATCTATCATATACGGTATGATATGTACTAGACCAGATGTCGCTCATGCACATAGTGTTACAACCATATATCAGTCGAATCCAGGAGAAGAACACTGGAAGGTAGTGAAAAATATCCTAAAGTACTTAAGAAGAACTAAGGATGTATTTCTTGTCTACGGTGGGTCTGAATTAAAACTTAAGGGCTTCACAGACTCAAGTTTTCAAACAGATCACGATGACAGTAAATTCGTTTCGGGGTATGTGTTTACCTTAAATGGTGGCGCAGTGAGTTGGAAGAGTTTCAAACAGCAAACAGTTGCTGATTCAGTGACAGAGGCAGAGTACATAGCTACAAGTGAAGTTGCAAAGGAAGCTGTTTGGATGAAGAAGTTCATTACTGAACTTGGTGTGGTTCCTAGCATTACAGGACCAGTACCTTTATTTTGTGACAACACTGGAGCTATTGCGCAGGCTAAGGAACCCAGGTCTCATCAGAAATCTGAACACGTGTTGCAACAATTTCATTTAATTAGAGAGATCATTGAAAGAGAAGACGTCATCCTGAAGCGTGTGGACTCTCAAGATAATATTACAGATCCATTTACTAAAGCGTTAGCACAACAACAATTTGATCGTCACTTAGAGAAGATGGGTATGAGATACCACGGCGATTGGCTTTAGTGCAAGTGGGAGATTGAAAGTAGTATGCATACAAGCTAATTATGTATGATGATAAAGCATATACTTTGTAATCAATCTTATTTATTTATTAATAAAAGAATTATTTATTAAAGGCATTTATTATCTACATAGTGTTGTTTTAATAATATGTGATAAACCCATAGTTTTAAGCAATGCTTTTAGAATCATGATGAGATCATGCTAATGAGATCTAAATTCTTAGATAGCTTAAACTAAAATGTTCTCAATCAATGTATTACTAAAAAGGGGGAATTAGTGAATTCGGATAGATTGGTACGTACGTTGCTTGCTCATTGGATGAGGATGATTGATCTCATGATCATTTGTGTGGAGACACTAAAGCAAGTATGTAAGTGCTTATTAGAGAATAAGTTCACTGAACGTGACTCGCTAAGGAATACCTAATGGAGTTTTACTTGCCTGTCAATAGGAATTCCTGTAGTGATAGTAGTACAAATGATCCTTAAACTTGAGTTCATCATAGTATCTTATATATAATGAATTATACTTTGACTTATTCCTTAAGACTCTTAGAGTATATCAAAGGGTATGCTTGGGTGTAATAAGTTATATATGAAGATAATAAATGATCAATAAAGAATCTACCACTTCTATTAAAAAAAGAAAAATGTTCTATGTGATTCGATAAATGACAACCCAGAAATCCTTGGCCAAGGTAGAATGAAATTAGAAAGTAGTTTCTAATTTGCATTCATTAGGAGTTGTGAATTTAGGAATCGAAATACATATAATTAAATAAAATAAAACTTGACAGTAATTTTATGTCTTATATTTAATTGGGACATTGTATGGTGGAAGGATTGAATTGTTCGGTAACTATTAACTCAAAAGTTCTTTTATGATTAATGTTGAAATCTATATTATCTGGAAAGTCGTTGATCGCTAGGGAGGCTTATCCCTATTGTAGAATAAATATTATTTATTTAAATAAATTAATCATTTAATTTATTTATTTAAATAAGATTAGAATTGTTCTAATTGATTTATTCACAACCGGTTTAATATGGAGAACTTAAAGGGTCACACCATAAAAGAAAAAATAATTATTTAAAAAGTTAATGGCATAATTGTAATAATATGTTAAGTATATTTAATTTAATCTATGGTGATAGGATAAATTAAATAGCTTAATATTTATTATTTAATATTTTAGAAATATTAAATATAAATTAATAAGAGGAGTCTTATTAATATTATTACAATTATTATTATTTTACTTTCTAAAAGAGTTTAGGATTTAATTTAATATAAGTACTCTCATTTATTCCTATTAGGATTAGGAGGGAAAATTAGTTAAACGAGTTTAATTAATTATCCCTAATAAGATTAGGGAGCCCATTTAATTAAAAGAGTTTAATTAAATAAATAATACCTTATTTTAATTAAATAGGGTTACTTGATATCTTTATAAGAGGAGTCTTATATTAGATATCAAGATATACGTAATTCTAATAGTTGGAGAGTACACCCCCTTTTTCTATAGAGATAGGAAAAACTAGGGTTTGAGCCAATACACCCTTCTTCTTGAAAATTGTTCTTTCTTGGTGGATCACCTCTAGAGGATATACACTTGGGTAGCTTACATTGATCAAATGAAGGAATCTACCCGGAGATTCAAGGAGATCGCGGAGAAGTAGGAGTTGAACTAATACATGTGGAAGCTCGTATCTACAAGGGTATGATTACATAACTTCTTGCTCTTCGTTTTAATTAATAATATGCATAAAGGATTATCCGGGTAATTGGTTTGTGAAAATTTTTAAAATCTGATTTTATTATGCTTCCGCTATTTTTGCAATTTGATTGCTACTTTAATTTTCACAAAACCTATATATATATATATATATATATATATATATATATATATATATATATATATATATATATATATTTATTAAAGAGAATTAAAAAGAAAAAGTTACATAACCTAATTATACATTAGGTATAGAAATTTAATAACCTAAGGGTTATGGTATTAAAGAATATTAGTATTTAAAATATATACTAACCATAATGGATTTTTTTATACATCTCAATTAATTAATTTTATAACCCTAAAAAAATAATTAGGGTAAAATAAAATTTTGGTATTGGACACATAATATTTTACATGACCCAATTATTTTAATTAGAAAGTCCAAACAATTTAATGGAAAGCCCAATCTTTAGCCCATGTGGTGAGGGATTTTTTAGTCATTATACTAAGAAAATTTGGCAAATAAAATAAATCAAAAAATATTGGGTACATAAAGTGGGAGTATGAGAGAGGAGTTTTAGGTAAATGAGATAATTATTTCCTTCCTTTGTCAAAATAACCAATCACTCCAAGCTAGGTGTCACCCTTTGATTTGAGCCACTTATTTTAACCAAGTGTGCAAGTAACATGAGAAGAGAGAAAGGAGATGTATTGGGAGATTTAGAGTAGATATACATATGTATATCTATACATTTTTACCAATAATAAATACACCTCTCTTTAGTACTAAAAACCAATTTTTACTTCTTTTCATTTCATTTCTTCCATCTTACTAACAAAAGTAGAGAGAGAGATATATAACTAAGGAAAAAGGAAAAAGATAATCAAAGGAAGAAAGAAGAATAAAAACTTTATCTTTATCTTTAGTTTGGGAAGAAAGAAGAATAATCAAAGGAAAAAGGTATAACATCTAACTATATAAAAATTAGTTTATTTCTTTTATTTAAGTTGTTTTTGAGGAAGTAAGGATCTAATTTTTCCAAACCTTAAAACCCTAGATCTACATGTTTTCTAGTATTTTTATGTATGGATCTAGCCATCTTGAGTGTCAAAAGTTGGATTAAAAGAAAGAAATAGAAACTATGTTCTTAGGGTTAGAAAATCCTAACTTTCTACAATTTTGTAAGGTTATAACTTGAGATATACACATTCTATTTGCGATACGTCAAAAAGGGGTGCTAGATATGTGAGTTAAGTAGTAAACCTAAGTGGTAACACTCAAAAATATTGATTTTACAAGCCATGGTGGTTGTTTTGGTGTAAATTGTCCAGCTAGAAAAAAAGGGGGAAAAATTATTTCTGGCCAATCCCTTCCAGGGGTATTTTCATCGTTTAAGTTTCTTTAAAAACTCTAGAAACATTTGATAGGATAGTATGATGAGTTATCTAGATCTGGTCCAAAGATGGAAAGTTTTGGATGTGTAGAATGAAAGTAAAGCATTTTACAAGAAATGACTATTTTAAAAGAGAACTGAAATAGTTTTTTTTGTGCAACTCCAAAAATTGTGAAATTTTTATTGGAGGTAGAGTATCATGAAAAGAGCATACCCTAAAAATTTCAGAAATGTTGAAAAAAATTTTGATATATGAAAAATATTGCAAGATCTGACTGTTTTGGATTATTTAAAAATAGTAAATGAATTTGAAAAATTCCAAAAATAAATATATGTTCATGAGGGGACCATAATCTGATGTTTCCTAGAAAAGAAGATTTTTCAGAAGTGTTTTAGTTTTTTTCATGGATGTATTTGAGTTATCAATAAATGAGAGAATATGTTATGAGATGTTAAAAATGGCAAAAATGTAATTTTATGGCTTAAAGGCCCTAAACATGACGTGTGCAGATTTTTGGAAGGTATTTTGGATATTTTTGATAAAATGTTATGTGTATTGCATTTTAGGTTTGTTAAATAAATGATTTAGTAAGGATAAATAAATATATTTTTTTATTAGCTTAATAAATGATTAAAATATTATTACTAGTACAAAATAGTAAATAGGTAACATTTAAACCAAAATATTTTTATAAAAAATATTATGGTATTTTTTTTCATAACGTTTTTTTATAAAATATTATAGATACATATGAAAAAATATTATCTATTTAAAAGGGTATTTTTTTTATTTTAAATAGATAACGTTTTTTTTTTAAACGTTATCGATGTAAAAAAATACGGAGCAAAAAAGGGCTTTTAAATCAAAACTTAAAATTAAAACACAGCGTAGTTATGTTTTTCTCTGCTCTCTTTCGCAGAGAAAGAGGGTTCAAGTCCTCTATTCCTTTCTCACCGAGTGTCTTCGTCTCTCATCTCTCTCTGTTTAGCCTCTTTTCGTTCCATCTGGAAAACAAAAGCTATGGTTTGCCTAGGTTTCCTGTAACTCTCAAATCTCTAGACCCATGGCAAAGACAAGGGGAGGGCACACCTTTAACACCGATCGACAGTCGGTTCAACGAAGTACAGAGTCAACCTTAGCACCTGGAGAAGCTCGACGATTGAACCGGAACCCCTCTAAGCTTGCATCTGATTTGGGGTGCTTCTCCGAAGGAGATGAAGCGAAAAGGACAGACATCTAAGGGTAGACCAGGTGATTACTGAATTCTTTCAATTTTATCCTTTGTTCTTCTTCTTCTGGTATATATATCATTTGCTCTGGCTCTATCCCAACTTTTTAATGTATATATATCATCTCCTCTGCCCCAACTTTTTAATGGGTTATCCTGAATCATCAAAAAGAATTATTGTGGGTTACATTTGCTAATTTTCTAATTTTACTGATTGGACATGGGTTACATTTGATTTGTAAACTTGGAGGCCAGAAATTTGACATGGGTTACATTTGATTTCTTTAGTGTTTTTTTAAATTATTTTTTTTCTCCACATATGCATAGGTTTTTTAGTCCACTCTCAACTGTTCCCTTGGTTGCTCTTGCTGGTTTCGGGCTCTATAAGTTTGGATTTCCTGGTGTAAGTTGTATACATATATTTATATTTGTATACATATGCATATACATATATGTATTTATTTGCTGTATTTTTAATGCACTACAGATTCATTGTTATTAAACACACTGTGTGTGTGTTTGCGGAATGCTACTATAGCAAGTCTGGTATCAAGTTTGTTTAGGGGATGATCTTGCTGCACCAAGTTTGTAAGTTTATTGAATGACTATATGTCAGCTTAGTGTAATAATGTTTCAACATTAATCATAAAAGTTTGTTTAGGGGATGATCTTGATGCACCAAGTTTGTAAGTTTATTGAATGACTATATGTCAGCTTAGTGTAATAATGTTTCAACATTAATCATAAAAGTTTGTTTAGGGGATGATCTTGATGCACCAAGTTTGTAAGTTTATTGAATGACTATATGTCAGCTTAGTGTAATAATGACTATATGTCAGCTTAGTGTAATAATGACTATATATCAGCTTATTGTATATTATGATTGTCTATGGACAAGGAGTTTGTCTTTTAGTTATTTCAAAGAGTAGGGCACATGTTTTAGACTTGGTTTCCAAGTTATTTCAATATTTTTCAGATATACCGGCTTTCTAGCCTTTTACTGTCATTCTTTGTCTTATTTTATTTCCTTTCCCTTTTCTGTCTGTTCCTTTAGATTGAATTGAAAACTGCACCAGCTGATTATCGTTTCCCAACAATAAATCAAAGCAGACATTGCTTCACGCGCTACATCGCTATTTAATTTGTATTATCTCTTCCTTTTGGCGCCTTTTGAATGTAAATCACTTATCCATAAATAATTATTTGTATTCTTTTAAATCATACATCTTCTTGCCTTTCCAGATAACGTAAATGAAAAGGTTATAATGTTATATTACCCACCTACACTTGATTAAGTTGGACTTGCTTTTTGTAGCTATTCCTAGAAGATGATAAATTTATGATCCACCAAAATTCTCTTGGTTTCTTTATGTTTTCAAATACTGATTTTTCTATGCAGGCCTACATTGAAAAGGAGGACAACAAGAAACTTAAATAGAAGCAACGTGAGAGGATGCAGCCAAAAATGGGGAAGATTAACATTGACTATCAGGTTTCTTTAGATTCTTAATATCAACGTCATCTTAGGACATGCAGATTTTATTTCCCAGTTAATTGGAGTTTGCTTATGGCATTGTTATTTTTGCAGTGTCTTGACAGTTTTTGTTCTTGTTACTTGCTTGTAGGTTCTCCATGATGCCTTTTTTAAATACCAGACTAAACCAAAGTTGACATCACATGGTTACCTATATCATGAAGGAAAAGAGTTTGAGGTATGTGCTTAATATACAGACAGAAATGTATGCATAGTGTTTGCTTGACAAAGCTATTTATTTATGTTGCAATTTTGTGAATACTCTTGGGATGGCGACTTGAACTGAATATGTTTAGTGTATGTACTGTCCCTATACATAGCTGTTTATTTTGTTGTTTTACTTTGAACTGCAAGTCGTCCATGTCTCTTACACAACCAAGATATAGCAAACAAGAAAAAAGATTAACTTCTGGAAGTTAACATTCACCATGTGAGAGATGTAAATCTTGAAGCAGGATTTGTCATTTGGATAAAAGGTGTCGTGCTGAAATAAAATAATGTTTTTTATTTGGAATTATCGGTTTCTCAACTTTAAATACTATGTAGGATGTTGGGTCACTCTTAGTTATAATGTTTCATAGATGTTATATGGACTTACACATGTATTTTTTAGATGATGGTTGTTTCAAAAAATCTTATTCTTTGCACTTAAGACGTGGGCCACCCGGGGGGGAGGGTGAGGTCGTTCCGGTAGCTGATTTTAAATTGTGGTCAAGTCCAATACAAGTAGATGCCACCCCGATCATTTTAAGCTTCTTGTACGAGTGTACATCTATGTGAATGCTTTGCATGTCCTTACCTGTTTGATAATGTAAAGCTGTGTTTAATTTATACTTCTTGTGCCATACAGGTAAAACTAAGGGAGATGAAGCCAGGAATGCTATCACAAGAACTAAAAGATGCTCTTGGTATGCCTAAAGGTGCTCCTCCTCCATGGCTCATCAATATGCTGGTAGCTAAGATAGTAGTATGCACTTGATATTTGGTTGATTAAGTTTAGAACGTAAACTGAATATACTGTTTCAGTCTTGTTATGTCTGAATCACAATAAATTAATGGTTTAGGATGAAAACTGTTTCAATTATTATGTTTCAATCATGATTTATTGCCAGAGATATTGTCCTCCACCTTCTTATCCACACTTGAAAATTCATGGGCTAAATGCTCCTATTCCGCATGGAGCTCTATTTGGTTATCATGTTGGAGGTTGGGGTAAACCACCTGTTGATGAAGTAAGTTATCACGTGCTTATATTTTTCGATTAAATAATTAGTTGGGTGCTCTGTTTATGGCATATTTGATATTAGTTCATTTTATTTGATTATTTTTTTACCTTTTGTTTAAACATGGCTCCGTCGCCCTTCATACAGAGATGTGTTTGGTCAGCAACCAGAACAACCAAACTATGAGGTATTTTATCTTAAACTGTTTCCCGCTTTCACTTCAGATCTCATGGTTTCCATAATTAGTATATTAGCATCGCTATGCTTGTGGTAGTTATTCTGACAAATTCTTACAGACAGAAATGGCCTTTTGTTGGATCTAACAGAAGTTTATGTCCTTAGACTGTTAGTAAGAAAGCACACTCACTTCTTAAACTATCTCCTTATTGACCAGGAGGAACCAGAGGATAAAACTAAGCATTGGGGAGATTTGGAGGAAGAAGAGGAAGAGGAAGTGGAAGAACTGGATGAGGAGGAAATGGAAGATGGTATTCAGTCAGTGGATAGCCTTTCAAGGTAATGTCTGGCTTTGTTATTTTAGGCTGCCACCATTCTTTTTTATGGGTGCAAATTTTTGTGGATTAGCATTATTACGTTTGGTGCCTACTGAGGTTGTCATGTGCATGTTAATCATAATCATTGTATGTGTATCAAGCAAGCTGGTCTGCTTGGGGTTGCCTTGAACAGGCTTTGAGAGTGGTCTACTTAATCTTATACTTCTATCATGCTCTAACATCTGTTTAGTTTCCTGTAGACTTTGTCATGTTAGGCTTTGCTCACTTGGTTGAGTTTTGATTGCTATTTTAATTTTTAGACATATATTCATCTAGATGAAATGCTATATTCTCAAACCAATATGAATATTGATGTTGTATAAAATACATTGAATATTGGAAGAAACTTCTACTGTTAATGAAAATGTATTCACGAACCATCTGGCATATATTTGGATAAATTGGAGCCACAATATATATATATATCATTTGATTTGTTTTGTCCTCAATTTGGAACGCAAGTATATACCTGAACTGTTATGGGAGTTGCAGAGTGAGTAGAATAAGTGATGGATATTACACTAATTTCCAACGAAAATCCTTCTTTCATGAGCAAAATCAACTAGAGTTTATCATGTTCAGGCTTGTTTTGTATCTGAGGCTAGCCCAAGCTTGGTGTCGATCTTAATTAATTTGTTTTAAAGAAGATCAAGTTTGCAAGTGAGCCAAGCTGTTTATGATAAACTATTTTCTTCTACAACATTACTTATTATGATGCTTCAAAGGCTTTCAAGTAACCTAATTGGTGGATAAGTAACGTCTCTATTTTTCCTCATTCTTCCTTTAACAATTGCAGGTGCATAGCAGCAAAGGGGGACGAGTCTGCTGAATGTGAGAAATTTGCCAAATACTACCGTTCCCTCTGCCCAGGTGAATGGGTGAGTCATTTGCTTGTTGATTTAGCTATTGTTTCTTGTTTTTGTTTTTAGTCTTAGTCACTGCAGTGCAAAGCCATACTTCTAACTAAGCTTCCAAAATGTTATGATTTTGTAGCTTATAGCCCACCTTTAATTGCTATAGCCACAACAAGTGTCGAAGAGAATGTTGTGCATGCTCTTGGTCTAATTGATTGCATTATTTTCCGTAGAAGTTTCAATCGTCCAAATTTACAATAAGTGCTGAATCTAATACAAACCATTGCTGAAAGTAGCAGTGATATAACCTTTGCATTATCGCAGGTATTCTGTACTCCCCAAGACAAAATCATCGTGATGAGTGCAGAATAATATATTGTCTTTCAAGAATGGACTGTGAGAAAGTTGCTGAAAAGTTACTGGATTGGGTTGTGTTCTTGTTGGACAGGTATTGTTCTGGACTCTGGAGATACATAAGGAAGGACTTGTATGGAAACATTGTTCTTGTATGGATTGGGTTGTGTTCTTGTTGGGTTGTGTTCCTGCTTCTATTTCTATTTCTGTTTCTACTCCAATTGTAACGTATCCAGTTAGACGGATGGTGTCCTGAGAATATTTTCTTGGTGAACATAGTAGTAATTTATATTGAAAAGTGAATTTGAGATGTATATATAGATAGCTTGGTATATATTTTGTGGATGTAGTAATTTGAAACTGTAAACGAATGGTATTATTGGGATGTATTTTGAATGGTTGATACATTTTGGCTTTAAATTTAAATGAGAATTTGGATCTTTTTTAGCTATATATCATGGCATTAGCATATTGCAGGTGCATGGGTAATATAGGTGAACAATTTTTTTTTTGTTTTTTTTTCCCAAGTCAATCTATAACATTTTAAAAACGTTGTGTAAATGTGCCTAAACATTGTCTGATATATTAAACTACAACATTTTAAGTCAGAAAACGTTGTGGAATCATACCTTCTACAACGTTTTCAAGAATTTACTAATTTATAGAAAACAAATTTAAGTTTTTTTTTCCCTTAAAAAACGTTGTATAATATGTCTAACTACAATATTTTAAAAACGTTGTATAAGGGTATCAAATAGATAACACCCTTAACCACAACGTTTTTTCTGACAGAAACCACAACGTTTTTTACGCATTATCTATTTACTGTTTTGTAATAGTATATTCAAAGATTAATAATATTAAATTGAGATATTATTAAGTAATTAATAATATTTACAATAAAAATTGGATTAAAATATTATTAAATAATTAATAATATTATATTAAAGTTAAATTAAAATATTATTAAATGATTAATAATATTAGATAATGATTTAAGATGTTATGAAATGATTAATAATATTAGATTAAAGTTAGATTAAAATATTAGTAAATAATTAATAATATTAGATAATGATTTAAAATATTATTAAATTATTAATAATATTAGATTAAATTAAATTAAAATATTATTAAATAATTAATAATATTATATAATTGTAGACACTCAAATTTTTGTATTCCTGTTACTAACCATGCACGAGGGCAAAATCGTCTTTTATTATAGAGAAAACCATGGGAGTAAAAATCATCAAATCTAAACCCCGATAAAAACCCCAGGAGATCAAATCCAAACGCCAGTGACAACCTTGGGAGATCAAATCAAACCCCGATGACAACCCCGGGAGATCAAGTCAAATCCCGGAGATCAAATCCAACCCTAGTGATAACCCCGGGAAATCAAACCAACCTCAGAGACAACCATGAGGACTGTAAAAAATCAACAACAGTCCAATCTCGCAGATAACCCTGAGAAAAGACAGCTACAACTGCATCAAGCCTGGAAGCAACCTGGGAGGGGCAAAATAGTAATTTTTCCAACTCAACATCAATTCAGCCCAAATCACTGCAAAAGAAGTTATGCAGGACCATAACATCAATCCCAGGCAAAAACAACACAAGATAGCTCAACGAATGGTCTGTGAAGACTTGGAAATCTGGTCATGGGCCTATCTTCCCATATTTAAAAAATGTCAAATCCCATGTCATTGTGTTGCTCTCGTCAACGGCTCTCCGAAAAGGTATAGCACTCCTTCATCGGATTTCGGGATTGAAAATTATGACGGTTCGAGCGGATAATACGTTGATCCGAGTACATGTACTTCGAGACAACGAGACCCACGAGGCCCGAGTCCACCTGGGCAGCCGCTGGTAGACCCGCGGCTACTTTGGTCTATAAATAGGATCAACCAAAATAAGAAAAAAATAAAAGAAAACAGAGAGAATTCTGTCTATTTCAGCTCTTAACCCCTCCTATAGTGTTCTAAACTTCAATATTATTCTTTCCAAACACTTGTATACATAAATACTACAACATATCAAATTTAAAATAGTGAAAACTGAGTTTTGAAGCTCCAAAAGCTGTTTGAATCCTTCCTTGCAGCACACTGTAAGATTTTTTCATATTTGAAGCTTTCTCTTGCTTATATATATATATATATATATATATATATATATATATATATATATATATATATATATATAATTTAGAATCTAGGCATAACTGTTGACCAAGGATTGACATAATTATATAATTGCGATATAAATGTTTGTGGACTAGATTTATCTAAATCTAGCTATATCTAACTTTTAACCGGTTTAAAAGTTGCAAAACTGGAACTGTTGAGCTAGAATGACTAATATTTATTTAAATCTAGTTGTCTTTCAAGTTTTTTATAAATATTAAGTAACCACGTGACCATAGATTTGTATCTAGAGGGAACGAGAAGCTTAGCTACATGTATGCAGGGATTTAACTGATAAATCCTTTGTTTTGCGGCGTTTAGATTACATATCTGTTTTATTTTAGTATGCGAAGCACTGAAAACATGTTTCAAGTACCCGAATTTGGGGGCGTCACAGAGCAAGTGAGGCTTTCCACCAACTTCTACTTAACCATGATCTTCTTCCATCTTCCATTGGATTCAATCCTTAGGCTAAATCCATGGACTAGGTAAGAATTTCTCTATAAATTAGAGCTTCCTCTTCATTCCTTCAACTGCTAAAAAATTTGGTCTGATAAGTTAACTATAGAGAGTGAGTGTTATGGAATTAGAGAGTAATCAATGATTGAATTTAGCAATTCCAAGCTTCAAGAGGTAACATTACCTTAACTATGTTCTTAATTTCAAGTTTGATAATTGTTAGAATCTCTTGGATTTCTTGTTAATTAGTTTAGTAATTGATATCCATGTGTTATCTGAGATTATATGTATGCTTAGAAGCATTGTAGTTGGTCTGGGTTGCAAATGAGAAGGCCTAATTGGTTTACATTATGAGTTTTTGCATAAAACAGAGGACAAGTCTGGGTTTGCGCCAAAGTGGCGCGGCCACGCCACTTCTTAGGACAAACCTTGCGCAGCCGCGCCGTTTGCCAAGCCTGAAATCCGATTTTGTTTAACTTTTGTTATGTTGAGCATGTTAGTTTAGCTTAGTTATGCATGAAAATAGGTTTGACATGTAATCTAAGACTCCTTTGCATACCATGAATTTCTTTAAGTGCGTTAGTATACATTTTCTAAAGAAAACTTAGAGTTTTAAAAATAAACCTTGACGAATCTTGAGTCCTTGAGTTCTGATCTTTCTAACAATGTTTATGACTTAGTTATGTGAGTATGAAATATAATTCAAAATTGCTTTTCCGTAATAGCTTGATTTAGTATGAGTTTCAAAAAGGGAAATTGAAGGTTTTGTAAACTAATAATGATGAGCATGATATCCTTTGCATTTTGACTTTTGAGCATATATAGTAAGACTCTTTGTATTTCTAGAATATAACTATAAGATGTCTCTCATTTAATATAATTACTTTGGCATGGTTTAGTATTGACTTTTCAACGAATCTTTAGGAACTTTGAACATAAATCTTTTGAAAACTGTTTTGACTTCATGAGCAAGTACAGTAAGATCTTTTATGCCTTGAATAATGATTGATTTGTTCACTCTTCTAGCTAAGCATTATATATACTATTAAAGCATGTTTTAAAGTAAATTTTAAAGGTAAAGCTATGTTAACTATGTGTACATTAGTTGAAAAACTTTGAGCATGCGTATTAAAAGTATATGTAGCATCCTTATGCAGTTTAATGGTTAACATAATAATTCATTGTTAAATGAATTTATTTAGCCTAGATTAAAACCATAACTTGTAAAAATAAACTTGAAAGGACCATGAGAGGTATCAAAGCTAGTTCAATAACCCTTAACATGTGTTTTTGATTTTTATCAGTATTATAGTATAACAAGGATGAATCTGTGTAAGAAGAAAACCAACTCTAGTCTGATCAGGGAGCAGCGTGGCCGCTCCACTCCCAAGTCAAAATGCAGCGCGATCGCGCCGCACTGCATAACAGTCTAACTTTTAAACTTTAGTCTAAACTTTATAACATGTATACATCTATGTCTTAAACTATATTACAGAATGAAAGTAATGTTCAAAGTGTTCAAGTGTGTGATGACTATATAGAGCCAAGATTTGACAAATTTAATTAAAGTTTTCAAGAGCTAATGCAAGGTTAATTAAACCAACTAGGTGACGTGAATGCATATTAAATACATGACTGAACATATGTATGCGATGTACGTGATTAAGCATTGGTATTATGGATGTGTAAGATTGTTAGTGTATTTATATCGAACTTGCATAACTAATGTATGTATATATATATACATAAATAAGATTACATAAGACTTTGTATGGACGTTAAGCTTTAGACGTGTAATCTACAAGAAAGGAAAGTTCCCTAACTTACACAACTTTAGATATTATGCAAGTTTAAATTGTTGTTATATCAACTACATATTTGGGAAAATACATCTATTGATTGTATAATCGCTTTATTGAATAACTCTTGCGTTATCAAAATTCTTGGAAGTTATTATTTATTCTCTTGAATTGAAATCACAATTATATTCTTGAAATCATGTTGTATGCCTTGAGCTTGCGAATCCTTTTGAAGTGTATTGAGAAAATGTGTCTAAGCCATTTGATCCGGCTAGACCATTATCTATGAATTTGAAAAGCTATCCAAACCAATTCACTTGGTTTAGACTCTTATAATTTGCTGAGATGAACAACCCTCTTAGAAAAGGAAATTTTATATTGTCGGGGAACCGACGTGCTCAAAAATAGCATGTTTAAATGTTATACATAACATACGGTACTATGGGCTGATTACCTATTGTACTTATTTTTATTGAATTGTCAGTGAAATACTGTTAATTCTAGCAGGAGTTCTTGGTCCATAGTGACTACTCAGTATTTGATATCCTTTAAATTTAAAAGTTGAAACCTTTGAATACCGTTAATAATCTTTCACTCCATAGTGACTTTTATTTCAATTCAAAGTTGGAATAGTTGATACTTCTTTGTTTACAACATTATTCTTTTGAATTGTTGAGGTATCATTTATCGATATACCCTTGAAATTATTATACATATTCACCCTTTTTGT
Source organism: Panax notoginseng (assembly GCA_016801055.1). NCBI lineage: Eukaryota > Viridiplantae > Streptophyta > Magnoliopsida > Apiales > Araliaceae > Panax > Panax notoginseng. The sequence goes on along the minus strand of CM029022.1, from coordinate 125,051,050 downwards.
TATATTACTTACTGGGTAAATTTGTTGCTCATTTTTGCTTTCCTTAAACATTTCAGTTAAGGTAGAACATGGCAGTACCTCAGGAAAATATAAGGAAAAGGGCAAGGCTACGGAATAGATTTAGTTCCATATGCTAGAAGCTTATTTATTGTTATGATGTTATAAGACTTATGAGTATTCTGTATTAAGTTGTATTTGAATTTAAGTTATGTATTATGTTAGTAATGGTTGCGTGACATGGGGACGAGAATAATTATATTATATTAATATAAATTATTCTATTATTTCTGTTGCATAAGTTATTGGTATGTGAGATCGTGAAGCACCAGATTTGAGATAGAGGTATCTGATTTGGGGACGTCACAAGTTTGTATCAAAGCATTAGGTTATAAACCTTAGGAGCGAAAATTCTTAGACTATAACCTTTAGAAAGAATTTAGGAGAATAGAAGAAGATAAAACTCATGTAGAGTTTTCTTAGTAGAATTAGTTACATTGTGAAATATATTTTTATTCTATACAATGAATTTATATTGTGAAGTATTAATGAAGTTGTTGTTTGTTTGTTTTTGTGGCTGTAGGATACCTGAGCTAGGAGAACCTAGTAGGATTGTAGAGGAGGAGCCACGTGAAATATACATGGTTTGTGAGGCACCTTTAATAGTTGAGCAAATTTCAGTAGTGGCACCTGCTGAAGAGGATGATGAAGAGGAGATAGAAGTAGAGTCTAACCCAGAAGAAGAGCCGATGGAGGATGAACCCGAGGAAGAATCTGATGGGGTACCATATGATGGGACCACATTCGAGGATTAGATGTTGAGAGAATATGAGGAGAAAATCCTAAAGTTAGGGAGCAGAGTCGAGGAGCTAGAGAACGAAGCCTAGGAGAGGCAAACTGAGATGCAAAAATTAAGGACTGAGGCACATGATAGACATATTAAGGTGCATGAGATGGAGGTAGAAATTTCATATCGAAAGGAAGCAGGGACATAACTAGGAACCCTTGTTCATCGTTTGTTGTCAAGAAATGTGGAATTGGTAGATAAGTTAGAACAGCCTGAGCAGAGGGAGTTGAGTGAGAAAGCTGCGAAGGAGACTCTTCGCACGCAGCTTGAGTTAGCATTCATAGAGAGGATCCATTTCGAGGAGAAGTGGGAAAAAGCTCGTGATAGAGCTGAAGATTTAGAGGATGAGGTAAGGTACAAGAAGAGGAAGATGAACATGATGGGCTATACTTTTTATACAGCTATATACCGATGGATTAATGGAGTGTACCACTTTTCGGCTGAATAGGGACAAACCCGTTATACCCTGAGTAGAGATATGATGGCACACACGGGGTAGATAGAGTACAAGAGCATAGTAGAGCGTGAGATGTTGGGTTAAGATCTATTGTATGAGTCTAGTAGTAGTTGTTATATTTATGTATGGTTGTGAGAATCCCATCTTTTATGTAAGATACGGGGTAGTTGATGTAAACCCATGTTCTGTTAGATGGGTAGTATATTAGTATTCCCCACCTTTTGATATAATAAGGGATAGATATTAGCATTTATAGAAGTATGCTAGGCGGCAATCTTGAACGATGTACTGATTTTGGTATATGAATGTACATATTTTTTATGTGTTATGTGATTATTACATTAAAAGATTAAATACTTAAAGAATATTATAAGATAATATTATGAAGTTATTATTTCAGAAAATGACGCCCAGACGTAGACGACCAGCACCGAAAGAATCGGTCAATAATGAGAGGGATCATGTAGACCCTTTCCAACGGTTATTCGACTTGTTAGGAGAAGTTCTTCAAGAAAGAAACAATGAACACGTGTGTACCAACCCCCAAGCGGTTCCAATAACTAACTTTAAAGACTTTAGGAGTGTAGGACATCCATAATTTAGGGGAACTACTGACCCTATCGAGGCACAAATTTGGATAAAGGAGATTGAGAAGGCATTCATCATCGCTCATGTGGGGAACGACCAAAAGACTGCATACGCTACCTACATGATGAAGGACGAAGTGAACTCTGGTGGGAGGCGAACCAATAAAGAGCGGGAGAAGGAGTTATACCATGGGAGAGGTTTAAGACTCTGTTCTTTGAGAATTACTTCCCAAAAAGCATGCAAAACCGAATGGAGGTTAAGTTCTTAGAGCTGAATCAGGGAGAGATGACTGTGGCCCAGTACGCGGAAAAATTCAATTAACTTGCACGATTTGCGGCATACCAAGTAGACACAAAAGAACGAAAAGCTCAAAGTTTTGAATTAATAAGGATTGAATTCGTGGCTGTACAACAAGGTGTCAGTACTCCAAATCGGTTCGTTTACTACATTTTTAGAGAAGGCTATTATCTCTGAAGGAGGTAGTGAGACTCTAAGTCAGTACAACTAAGAAAAGATGAATAAGAATACTGGGGGAGAAAGTCGAGGAGGAAGCAATAGTGGGGGATGCAATTTGGGAAAGAGGAAATATGATAACAACAACAACAAAAATAACAATCAAATGGGAAGTCATTAGGGAGGATTCAAGAAAATAAATGAGATTTGTTCAAAATATGGAAAGAATCACCAAGGGGAATGCTGGAAGGGGCGTAGTGTCTGTTACAACTGTGGCCAAGAGGGGAACATTTTGCCAAATTGTCCAAAACCAAAGAAGATCAGAGTATGTTTTGCTTGTGGCTGGACAAAGCATCAGATTAAGGACTGCCCAAAGAAAAGGAAGTAGTTGAGGAAGCGACATTCAGGGAGGAGGCAATAAGCTGATGATTGGTGGACCACCTTAACCCAACCGATCAACTGCCAAAACTTTTAATATGACAGTTCTGGACGCAGTTGCTACGAAAGATATGGTGTCATGTATTATCCCAATCAATTATATAAATGCTTATGTATTATTTGATTTGGGTGCTACCTGTTCTTTTATATCTAAAGAATTCGCTAGTCGACTAAATTTACCCTAAGAATTATTAGAAATTCTCTGGAACATAGAAGTTACGAATAAGGAAGTAATCGCCACAGAATTTGTTTACCAAAATTATTTTACCGAAATTAGGGGACATAAACTAAATGTAGACTTGATTCCGGTAAGATTGGGAGAATTCGATGTAATATTAGGAATGGATTGGTTGTATAACCATGCTGTGATAATTAGCTGTCAAAAGAAATGTGTGGACCTTCAGACTCCAAACCATTTTAAGGTAGTGTTTTATAGTAGCTCATCGCTTAGGCAATTGTGTTGTCTTACGATGATGCAGGTCAAAAAGTTATTAAGGAAGGGATGTGTAGGTTATCTAGCCCATATCATAGATACTCAGAAAAAAGGGAGTAGAAATGGAAGATATACTAGTAGTGAGAGATTTTAAAGACGTATTTCCAAATAATTTGGCTGGCCTTCCGCTAGACAGAGAAATCGAATTTATGATAGATTTAGTACCGGGGACCGCACCGATTTTGAAAGCTTCATATCGTATGGCGCCTATAGAAATGAAGGAATTGATGATACAACTATAAGAATTACTAGATAAGGGATATATTCAGTCGAGTGTGTCTCATTAGGGTCACCAATTTTGTTTGTAAAGAAGAAGGATGGATCGATGAGGCTCTGTATCAACTACCGAGAGTTGAACAGAGTGACAATTAAGAATAGATATCCATTACAGAGGATTGAAGACCTTTTCGATCAACTGAAGGGAGGGAAGTATTTTTCAAAGATAGATTCGTGAGCGGGACATCATCAATTAAAGGTACGAAAGGAAGACATAACGAAAATGACATTTTGAACCCGCTACGGACACTACAAATTTTTGGTGATGTCATTTGGTTTGACTAATGCACCGGCAGCATTTATAGACTTGATGAATCGAGTTTTCAAGCCAAATTTGGAAAAGTTCATGGTGGTTTTCATTGACGACATTTTTATTTACTCGAAGACTAAGGAAGGACACGCCGAACATCTGAAGATGGTATTAGAAGCATTGAGAAAGGAAAAGATGTTCACAAATTTTTCTAAGTGTGAATTTTGGATGGAGAATGTCCAATTTTTAGGGCACATGATAGACAAGGATGGAATTTCAGTAGATTCTGAGAAAGTAGAGGCAGTAAGTAATTGGGAGCAGTCAAAGATGCAAACGGAAGTACGATGTTTCTTATGGTTAGTCGGGTACTATCGATAATTTATCCAAGGTTTTTCTAAGATAGCAACCTCGTTGACCAATCTAACGAGAAAGATAGTGAAGTTCGCATAGACAAAAAAGTATGAAGAGAGTTTCCATGAATTAAAGAAGAGGTTAAGCGAGGTGCCGATGTTATCCTTACCAGATGATACGGGAGGTTTTGTGGTTTATAGTGATGCGTCGCACAGAGATCTTGGTTATGTGCTAATGCAACATGGAAAGGTCATTGCATATGCATCACTACAAGGTCATTTCATATGCGTCACGATAATTGAAAGATTACGAAAAGCGATACCTTACCCATGACTTGGAGTTAACGGTGGTAGTTTTTATGTTGAAAATCTAGAGACAATATTTGTATGGAGAGAAATGTGAGATATATACAGACCACAAGAGTTTGAAATATATCTTAACACAAAAGTAGTTGAACATGCGTCAAATGAGGTGGTTGGAATTAATCAAGGACTGCGACTGCAAAAATTTTTATCACCCGGGAAGGGCAAACGTAGTAGTCGACGCATTGAGTAGGAAAGGAAGGGATAATTTACTCAAATTGACAGCTCAAGAAGAACTAATAGGAGAAATGGAAAGATTGGAAATAGAAGTGAAGGAACCCAGAAAGCCCGAGGGGAAGTTATTTGTAGTGGAAGCTTGTCTGATATTGTTGCATAGAATAAAAGAATCACAAGAAAAGGATTAAGAGTGTGAAAAAGATTAAGAGAAATATAGCAGAAAATGAAGAAGAAAGGTTCAAAATGGATAAAGTGGTATATTAAGATTCAAAGGTCGAGTGTTGGTGTCGACCGTAACTGAATTGAGAGAGGAAATTTTGCACGAGGCACACAATACGACATATTATGTTCATTCGGGAAGCAAAAAAATGTACCTGGATCGACAACACTTTTGGTGGCCCAGTCTGAAATGAGAGCTCACAGAGTGTATCAGTAGATGTCTTACGTGTCAACGAGTCAAAGCAGAGCACCAGAGGTCGAGTGGTCTACTTCAACCGTTGGAAATACCAGAGTGGAAATGGGAGCATATTACGATGGACTTCGTGGTGTGACTTCCAACCACATAGAAGAGTTATGATGCTATTTGGGTTATGGTGGATCGACTAATAAAGACAGTTCATTTTTTACCAATCAAGATCCGATTCAATTTAAACCAGTTGGCAAATTTGTATGTAAAGAAAATTATTTCGTGACATGGAATGCCAGTGTCAATTATCTCCGATCGAGATCCGCGCTTCACGTCAAATTTCTAAAAGAGTTTACAAGAGAGAATGGAAACATAGTTGAGATTGAGTACTGCTTATCACCCTCAAACCGACTGGTAGAGTGAACAAACCATAAAACACTAGAAAACATGCTTAGAGCTTGCATAATGGATTTCAAAGGTAACTAGGACGATCACTTAACCTTAGTGGAATTCGCGTACAATAATAGTTCTTATACGAGTATCAGCATGCCACCGTACGAAGCTCTCTACAAAAGAAAGTGCAAAACACCAATGTGTTGGGATGAGGTTGGAGAACGATGACTTTTGGGGCCGAAATTAGTTTAACAAACAGCAGATGTGGTGACAACTATAAGAGCTAGATTAGTAGCAGTTGAAGATCGCCATAAGAAATACGCCAATTTACACCGTCAAAGTCGAGATTTCGAAGTCGGTAATTTTGTGTTTCTGAAAGTATCTCCCTAGAAGGGGAAGATAAGATTCGACAAGAAAAGGAAATTGAGTCCGAGGTTTATAGGACCGTTTAAAGTATTGAAGCGAGTAGGTGAAGTGGCATACAAGGTAGCTTTACCTCCTGAATGGGAGCACATCCACAACATGTTTCTTGTTTCTGTGTTACGTTCATACAATCCCGACTATAAGCACGTGATATCCTATAAACCCATTCAAGTAGAAAAGAATTTGATGTATGAAGAAATTCATGTCTAGATAATAGATAGGAAAGAGCAAACATTAAGAAATAAAGTTATATCTTATGTAAAAGTAGTTTGGCGAAACCACGACGTCGATGAGACTACGTGGGAATTAGAGCATAAGATGAGAAGGGAATATCCCCATTTGTTTGCGTAACCTTGTATCAATTTCGAGGACAAAATTTTTTTAAGGAGGGAGAATGTAATACCCGTGAATTTTATAAATAATATTAATAGTGAAAATAAAATGATTGAATATAAATATATATATTTTGTGGCATGAAATGTGATGATTCAATTAAACTGAATTAAATATGTGATAAGTAAGTAATGTGGTGAAAATTATAATGAAGCTTATTTAAGCATATGTGGCATGCCTAGTGTGGCATAACGGTGGACTAGTAATTGTTTAATTATATTATTATGGAATTGATTAAATAATGTGATGGACTAATGAGAAATTAGTATTATCATTACTATATTAATTGTTATTATTAGTTAATTGTTATGTGTCATTATACATGTTATGTGAGCATATTAATATTATAGCATCATGTATAATACATAAGATGGGATAGTAAGGAGAATATTATAATGTGAATATTATTCCATAAGACTATAGTATAATAATCTTAATTTATGTAATTCCACTAAACTTGTATAAATGAGCCTTGTGTGGTATAATGATACATGGGGAATAAATAAAATGTGTATTTTAATTTATGGAAGAAAATAAATGTTAAGGAAATAAATGTTTGATATTCATTATTATTATGATATGTTGGTGTAATTAGACTATTAAGTTTTATGGAAAATAATTGATTGTTAATAGCCAACTGAATTATATTCAGATATTATTTGGACTAACTGAATGTACATGGATTATATGATTATATGTAATTATATATAATTAATGTATGAGTATAATTGTATATATATATATATATATATATATATATATATATACGGTCTAGATCTTAAGCTCACCCCTTATTCAACTCACCTGAGCTCATCTCCCCTTTAGCGATGGACCCGGCGATGGTTCGGTCATACAACCGTCGTCTATACTTTTAGCGACGGACAATATATAGCATCGCTAAAAGTATAGACGACGGTTGTATGACTGAACCGTCGCCAGGTCCGTCGCTAAAAGGGGGTGAACTCGGGTGAGTTGGATAAGGGGTGAACTTAAGATCCGGACTATATATATATATATATATATATATATATATATATATATATATATATATATATATATATATATATATATATATATATATATATATATATATATATTTGTGTGTTTATAAATGTGCCCATAACTTAACATATGGTAATACAATTAATCCATCAAATGTGACTTTGTGAAACCCAAAAAGGAATTAATCTTGGATTTTCAAGTAATTGCAGACCTAACATAGCTTGTCCCATATTAAGTGTCCCATTTTGGCTCAGCAGTACAATAGCAATGGCCTATAGCCATTTTATGTGAAATCAAGCTTGGTGATAATGGCTGAGGGTGTGGGTTGATGGGAGCAGGTGAGGCTTTCCACTAACTTCTCCTTAACCATCATTTTCTTCCATCTTCCATTGGATTCAATCCTTGGGGTAAAGCTATGGATTAGGTAAGAATTTCTCTATAAATTGGAGCTTCCTCTTCATCCTCCAACTGCTAAGAAAATTGTTCTGATAAGTTAACTATAGATAGTGAGTGTTGTGGAATTAGAGAATAATTAGAGAGTAATTAGAGATTGAATTGAGCAATTCCAAGCTTCAAGAGGTAACATTACCTTAACTATATTCTTAATTTCAAGTTTGATAATTATTAGAATCTATTGGATTTCTTGTTAATTAGTTTAGTAATTGATATCCATGTGTTGTCTGAGTTTATATGTATGCTTAGAAGTATTGTAGTTGGCCAGGGTTGCAAATGAGAAGGCCTAACTGGTTTACATTCTGAGTTTCTGCATAAAATAAAGGCCAATTCCTGGTTTGTGCCGAAGTGGCGCGGTCGTGCTACTTCCTAGGCCAAACCCAGTGCGGTCGCGCCGTTAGCCAAGCCTGAAATCTAATTTTGTTTGTCTTTTGTTATGTTGAGCATGTTAGTTTAGCTTAATTATGCATGAAAATAGGTCTAACATGTAATCTAAGACTCCTTTGCATACCATGAATTGCTTTAGGTTCGTTAGTATAAATTTTCTAAAGAAAACTTAGAGTTTTGAAAATAAACCTTGACGAATCGTGAGTCCTTGAGTTCTGATCTTTCTAACATTTGTGTTATGACTTAGTTATGTGAGTATGAAATATAATTCGAATTTGCTTTGCTTATTAGCTTGATTCAACATGAGTTTTAGAAAGTAAAATTGAAGGTTTTGCAAACTAATAATGATGAGCATTGTATCCTTTGCATTTTGACTTTTGAGCATGCATAATAAGACTCCTAGTGTTTCTAGCATGTAACTCTAAGATGTCTCGCTTGTAAAATGACTACTTTAGTATGGTTTAGTATCGACTTTTCAACGAATCCTTAGGAACTCTGAACATAAATCTTTTGAAAACTATTTTGACTTAATGAGCAATTACAGTAAGATCTTTTATGCCTTGAAGAATGACTTATTTGTTCACTCTTTTAGCTAACATTGATATATACTATTCAAGCTTGTTTTAAAGGTAATTGTGGCAACCCAAAAATTTATAAGATTTATAAATAAAATCTTGGTCGATTACATTAAAGGTTAAAGAATAAAACCTAGACATGAAATAGAGGAATGATTAAAAAAATAAAAACCTATACGGTTTATAGAGAAATTAAATGTGAATGATATAAATTTTGAATAGTAATGAGAAGATGAAGAATTAAATGAAATATGTAGAGAATGAGTAAACATTTTAACCAAATATATGTGTTAGGGTTTAAATGTAATAAAATATGGGTTGCAAAAATTTAAAACCCTAGAATGGATTTATGTGAATACTTGAAGTATATTAAGGATAAGATATTAGGATACCTTTAAATTTATGTTAATTAAATGGTGAAAGAGATTATATATGTAATAATGTATATGAAAATTTATTAAGGAAATAAATTTCAAATGAAGAGATATTATAGAGTTAAAGGAAACATGTATATGTATAGATTCATATATACTTAAGAATGAGCTAATTATGTTTTTAGCCAAATAAGAGGAATGATTAATTAAAATTAATCATACAAGAATAAATGAAAAGCTTAAGTATAGAAGCTTGTGAAAAATTATGCCTTGAATAGTAATTTAATTGTGATAACCAAGAATTCTAAGTCACTCTGATAAATAAAAATTGTAAGACCCCAACTTTTATAAATAAAGAAGAATTTTCTATAAATATCATTTTTGAATATTATGGAGTTAATTTGATATAATGTTATAGTTGTGGGTAATATTTATAAATTTTGCAAAGTACGCAAGTTGTTATATAATATTCGATTGGTCGGGGAATATTCGTTTTAACAGGGAATATTCGTACAACGACACAATCATTGGTGGACCCCACAACGGAATTATTGTCGGATTGAGAAAACGACAAAAATATTTTATTAAAAATAACGGCAGAAATTTTACTATTGTTACTGTTGAACTACTCGGTAGTAAAAGTACAGTAATACGTGTGGTTGCATAGTAGCACACAGTATTGATTATTAATGCTTATGTGAGAAGTCACTCAGTTTGATTCAATTATTGTCAGTTAATAATATGAATTATTTAGCGATAATGACGTTTTGTTTTATTCGTATTATTAACGTAATAAAATAGAAACATCATTTTATATAAAACAGAATACTTTATTAAAGTTATTCTATAAATAGAATATATTATATTTTATTTAAAAGATTTTTCTTTAAATATGGACCGTCAGATTAAAATAATCAATCTGGACCGTTCATGGATTAGTTACTATGCATTCTATTTTTCTATAAATAGCAGCTCATTCTTTCATTATTTCTTACGAATTCACTGAACTCTAGAGAGAGAAACTATAGAGAGAGAGAGAGAAGAAGAGTATTCTGCTACTTAACTACTTCCTTATTTCAGCTCGTCTTTAAAACGGTAAGGGGTGTTATTCTTTCTTATTCATGAAGAGAACTGTTGTTATTCCATTTCTTATTATTCTGTTGGAATAACCTGTATACGCTGTCTACCCTATACTTGGTGATATTCTTCTATTATTCTGTTGGAACATCCTGTCTGTGTGGTTTACGCCGGACCTGGTTCCATTATTTATTATTCTGTCGGAATATCCTGTCTGTGCGTTTACGCCGGACCTGGTTCCATTATTTATTATTCTGTTGGAATATCCTATCTGTGTGTTTTACACCGGACCTGGTTCCATTATTTATTATTCTGTCGGAATATCCTGTCTGTGTGTTTTACACCGGACCTGGTTCTATTATTTATTATTCTGTCGGAATATCCTGTCTGTGCGTTTACGCCGGACCTGGTTCCATTATTTATTATTCTGTTGGAATAACCTGTCTGTGCGGTCTATCGCATGCCGGGTGATTTCTTTTGTTATTCCATTCTTTATTGTACTCAATTGGTTAAGTTTTGACTTCTATACTCCATGAAATTTGTGGAATATCTTTGATAATTGCGTTTCATCCAGTATCTTTTCATGAAAATATTCTTCTAAGTATTCTTGAATTTTACTCCACAAAGCAGTATCATGTTGACAATTTGGACGTTGTTAATTCTTGGATAAATTAATTCTTGAACTTGTTTTATTGAATTCTTATATCATTGTCATCATCCTCATGTTTATAAAATGTTGAAAGTCATCTGTGGCCTGTAGTGCATAGATGGACTTGGTATGATTATGACCATGGATTATTCGGTATAATCATGACCGTAATGTTACAAATGATGTGGTAAAAGTCCTCATTGGCCTGTAGTGCATTGATGGACAGTTGTTGGCATGATCATGACCATTAATGAATATACGAATATCCTTGGCCGTAGTGCAGGGGTGATTCGATGATGTGAATTATTTTATTAAGCTGAGTCTCAGCGATCACAGTGTTGGAAAATCTTTTAAATCATAAAAGATAGTAGAGTTTATTTTCTACTTGACTCTTTTAATGGATTGCTTGTTCCACTGCAATTAAACTTGATGTCTATTATATTTTATCAGTTTAACATTGTTGAAGGCTAATGATAATTTATTCTGCATTATCTTAGTCATGATATTTCTTACTGGGCTAGTTGAGCTCACCCTTTCTTTCACTGTTCTCTTCAGGAAATGAGAACGTAGCTGGAGCAAGTCGGGGAACGGAGTGATGGTCCGAATGACAGTATTAGTTAGTAGTCCTCACTATTCTATGTAATGGTGTGTTAATAAATGTAATGAGGACTCCTTTTGAGTATGAATACTCTCTAGAAGATAATATTTGTATTCAAACTCACAGTTTATGTTTTGTCGTATTGTACACGACAGTTGTATTTGTATTTTGTACTATGTATCTGACGACCCAAGATGGGAGATGTATACCTAATTTTGGGGGCGTCACAAAAATATTAATGTTACTGAAAACTTTGTGACATGTAGTGAGTAAATGTATAGTAAATGTTTTGTGACTCATGAAAAGTGTGCATGTGATATATATATATATATATATATATATATATATATATATATATATATATATATATATATATATATATATTTTATAAAGAGAACTAAAAAGGAAAGTTACATAACCTAATATACACATTAGGTATGAGAATTAAATAACTTAAGTGTTATAGAAATTGAAGAATGTTTGTATTTAATAATTATACTAGTGAGCAAACTCTAAGTGATTTATTTTATATATATCTCAACTAATTAATTTTTAAACCTAATTAAAGCAAGTCTAATTGGATTATAAAAATTAAATTTACATGAGTAATTATTTAAATTCCAAATGAGTGGAATGGAACACCTAATTAAATAATTAGGGTAAAAAAAAACTTGGGTGTTAAACCCATGAATTATTATAGACATGGCCCAATCATTTAATTTAGAAAGCCCAAGTAATTAATCTAGTGGCCCAAACTTATCCCAACTTGGAAAGGACATGTTAGTCATTATACTAAGAAAAATATTGACAATAAAAATAAACTAAAAATGGGGGATAAAGGAGCCAAATTTTCTGCCACTAGGAGGGGATAAACCCATGTGATACTATCATTACCCTTAATCATTACCTCATGTGTTAGTACTCCACCATGTAGCGACCTTATTTGTTTAATTGTGTAAGTAAAATTAAAGATAAGAAAGAGAGAGAAAAGTGTTGGGCAATTGATAATACATACATAAATTATATCTATACTATTTCTGTAACGATTCCAAAATTTATACAATTCAACTATCGACTTCGATCGTTAACAATACATTCAACCTCTAATTTTACATCATTAAACAATAATACAACTATTGAAATTTGTAGAATAATTAAAATTTTCTATTACAAACTATTCTCGTTCCCAAAACCTTCAACCTTTACATCTAACTGTCTCAGAATCATTTTAATACTACAATAGTTTACATCACAAAACGATATTACAATTCAACATTAATACATTATTCGGAATCTTAAACATAGTTCAAATATTAATAACTCAGCCAAAGTATATAAATCTTCAAGTATCACATCTGATTCATAACTTTCAAGTAGCACATAACTTTACCTTAAATTTTTAACCTACAAAAGTGATTATTTGCAAGGTTAAGCTCGACAGCCCAGCAAAATCTAACATTTTTCATGCATAACATAGCATATAATAACATACTCGATATACATCTCATAAACATTGGACTAACATAACATACATGTTGTAGTTCATATAACAAGTATAAAGATTTAGTTCCTTACTCAATCAACATTCATTACTCAATCAACGTAGTCATAAATTGACTTTAACATTTCATACTTTCAACATTAATATAACACACCATGCTATTTGGAACAAAGATTTCAAACAGGTTATCATTAAGTTCACATAGAAAAATAGGAACCGAAAGACTTGCCTTGATCGTTGTTTACCAATAACAGTTTAACAGCTTATAGTTATCTGCACTTCACGTGCCCTACACAATTATATAATCATACACATCAACTATTAGTCACATAGCAACGCATAGTAGTTGTAATGTAATCTTTACTCTATATCTCATAACTTCGATGACATCCAACTTTGGATATGTTGTAAACATCATATTAACCTATTTTTAAAAGTTATTGGACACCCATTTCGGATAAGATAGACAATCCAAAATAGTGTTCAAAAAGGGGCGTTCAAAAATATTTTTCATTCTTTCCTAGCTTTACCCTCTCTCGCTAAAACAGTCATAACTTTTCCGTTTCAAAACATTTTTGAGCGATTCTTAAGCCCACGCGAAGCTAACTTCCGGGACTACAACTTTTATTCTTTGACATTTTCCAAATTCTAAACACAGAATTCTAGAAAATTAGTTCAAGGTGATTTCCCCGAGTTGGTTAGACAGTTTTGACGCGACTACTTTAAATGGTCATAACTCTTTGCTCCGAAGTTGGAATTAGTCCGTTCCAGAGTCTATAGAAAGCTTATTCAGTGTACTATAACATACCAAAAGCCCTGAATTTTGTAAATAATCTAGGTAACCCTGAATTTTTATTTTTGGATCAGCAGTCCACTAGTTTTTCGGACTTCTCGTTTTGACATCCAAAACTCGCCTCGACTCATTCCAACCCAACTTTCGTTATAAATAAGTCTTATTTAACATAATCAGACTCGTCTAAGGTCTCGACTCTATATCTCTAATTACAATCATTAGAACTTATTTACATAATCAATTCCAAGCCAAAATAAACATAGTAAACTAACCAATTTACTAACAAAACTAACTAAATTTCAAAAATTCAAACTTTAAATAACAAACTAAATACAATATTTAAAATAATAACATTACCAAAAATTAAATACGAAACATACCCGAAAATACGAGTTCCACAAACTGACTACGCACTTTCACGCTAAAATTTAACGAAGGACGTCTTTATAAAAAGTCCTACCACAACAAAGCCTTTCTTAAAATTGGAGGCCTTATTGTTGGTGAATAAAACAAAGGGTCAAGCCCTTCTATTTATAGGTTTAAAAAAGGGGTAAAGTTCTCAATTTAGTCGATGTGAGACTTGGTTTATACTAATTCTAATTGGTTTATACTAATTTTTCATGTTTTTAACATGCTAAGTGTATTCATTCATCACGGATTCGTTTCTTAACTAATTCGATCCGTTTAAGTTGCGTTGTTTTCATTTTATAGAGGAGAACAACAACCATCCATCAATTTAAAGTTTCAATCACGAATTCATCATCAATTTTAGTCTCAAAGTACACCGAAACACACATTACCATCAAAACTCAAATTCTTCTTCTTTAGCATAAATACATGAATTTGATTTCTGAAAAATCGTTTTTAGATTACTATTATGAAATTATAAAATCTAATAACATATATAACATCATAACCCACAAATTCATTAACTAAAACCCCAATTTTAAAAGAAACTTAAGAACACATAAACTAGAAATATAAACTAGATTATGTACATTTAATTCCTTAAGAAATAAAATTAACCTTATCAGTAAAATTATAATTTCTATTCAATCATTATAATCATAACATTATTTACCAAATTCTCACTCCTCTAATTAAATTATTTAATTAAATTAGAATATCACCATTATACTCACGTAATAAAATACGTATAAATCTCATCTATTTTATCACACTTAAATAAACTATCCCATAATAATTTTCATCAAATATTTATTTAATACCATAAATATTCATTTTATTCCATAAAGTCTCCAACTAAAATATTTAATGTACTTAATAAATATTTTACTCGCATTATACTAACATTTACATTTTCATGCAATATATTACCTTCTCACTTTATTAAATCAATTATACTTGTATTAATTCACTATTTTAATTAAGTGAATTATTCACACTATTTATGAAACTTAACTATAATAATTTCCATTGCCCACAAGGCATAACAATTAAAATTATATTATCTCATAACATAATTTCAACTTAATTAAATTAACTAATATTATTTAATTTCTTTAATAGTTTAATTAACTATTAAATCTCACATTCTCCAACATATGAATATATAATTCTCTTCACACTAAATCACATAATTCAAAATATATACACCTCATAATAAGAATTTTAATTATTAAATTTTTATTTTAATAACTTATAAAAATTCAGGTTGTCACATCCTTCCCTCCTTATAAGGATTTCGTCCTCGGAATAAAAGAAACCTCCCTTACTCGGTTTTCACCAAATCTCTTTTCAAAATTTATCGTTGAATATCTTCAACACATTACCTTAATATAGGTTTTATATTTCCTACTATATTCATTTTTCAACAAATTTTAGGTTTTATTTCATAACTTTCACTTGAACTCAATTATATTTTGAGTATTATATATTCTTTAATCCATTCATTTCCTTTTCTAAGGATCGTTATCATAAACACTCGGGATATTACATTCACCCTTTCTTCTAAGAATTTCGTCCTCGAAATTTTATCTATTAATCTTTATTCATTCAATCTATCAAAATAGATTTTATGTTAATACTTTATTCATCTATTGGGTTCTATAACCACTTTCTTTTCACAAAAATCTTTCTATAATTATTAACTTTTCTATTAAAAGTTTTACATTATTCTTTGATAACTCATCTCCTTCTCTTTTTAAAATATATTTTCTCACTTATTTAATATATTCATCATTCAGTGTCGCATTCTACGACTTACTTCTTTCTAAGGAATATCATCCTTACCACATTCGCCTTTTAGAATAGCAAGAATCTTCCATAATTTCTTAATAATTGGGAAGCAGTATGAATAACTCAGGAATTTAAAAGATTTCAAATTATTCTTAGGGGTCATAAGACCTTGAACAATGTCCACGGTTATAAGTACTCTTTCAACTTAAATCTAAACAGTTATTAAACTATAGGGACTCCTGTACTTAGGGTGTTAAGCCCTTCGTACGATGTATTGTGCACAAATATTTAAACGCTATGCATATGTCCATAGTTATAAGTAATCTTTCAACTTAAACTTTAATAGTCATAAGATTATAGGGACTCCTCGTACTTAGGGGGATCAGCCCTTCGTACAATGTATTGTGCACAAACATCTAAACGCCTCCGCATAATCCCCTATAAAAGGGTTGTTCATCTCAGCTTTTTAACATCTGAATCCGCACCAAAATAATTTGGTTTGGCATAACTTCTCAAGAAACGCTTGAATTTCATAAACATTTGTCTAGCTGAATCAAATAGCTTAGACTCATACCAATAATTCGTATATCAATCGAAATATGTCTGGCCAAATTCAATAGGCAATAATTTATCTTTAAAATTCTGAAAATCATTTTATGATGTCATGATACCGCACTGTATTTATAGTCCGTTTGAGGATTCCATCATTTTGTGACTTTGTCATACTACATCATACCATAGTGGGCTGACGATCCTTAGATCACATCCAACACTAAGAAATTCTGCATTGATAACTCCATCATTTTTATCATCTTTGCACTAGGTTACATGATGCATTAATGATATAAAATACATTTTGATATTTTTAAATCATTTTCGTCTAGCCGAAGCAATTAACATAGACTCTTCTTTAAACAGTTCAAAACCATTGAAAATTATTTTTAGTGTTATCATGTCGTAACAGATAACGAGATGTTAGTGGCTCACAGTCCACATACACACCCTTGTCACCGTATAATGCTGATAACAAAAATTCATTTGTATTTTTAAAGGCACATCAGTGCGAATTTAGCTTGATGTCAAAAATTTCGAAGTCTAACATAGCTAAAAGATTTGGAAAACCTATGTCTCCACCATCAACTCCACTTTCTATAATGATCAATTACTTAATCAGTCTATCTATTCCTATCATCCTCAATACTCCATTCACACTTATCTATAACTCAGTTCATCAAACTTACCAAAGTTTGGAAGTTCAGGAACTTGCCACAATAATATGAGTTTAAGAACTTATCCTAGTCAGACCATAGGCGTCCATTCGCTGAGGGTTCAAAAACATATCATATTATTACGAGTCATAAACTTACCATATGCATTAGTTTTAAGAATCGTACCTAATCTTAATATCGTCTATCCTAATCTTAAAAGCCTCTAACTATTAAATATACACATGAGAAAAGAATCACCTTTCCACCACATATACAATGATAGCGCGACACCGACATTCCAATGATTATCAATGTGATAAACCAAAGTACATGCACCAAATCTCTGCCCATACAAAGGATTGTACAACTTAGTCACCATACGAGTCCTCAATTGAAATCCCCACCTAACATTACCTTACTCTTAACAACTTGCCCTTAACTTGCTCAATACGAATTCCTCGTATCACATTATCTATAACTCCCCGTGAGTTTATCTTGTACTATTTCATAGTACATCATCTTCATAGAATCAAGCTATAATTATTCAAACATTGCATACCATCTTCCTTTTATAACTTAAACAGATCACGTCATGATCTTATTCTATAATCATCTCCCTTAAAAGTCTTTTCTTAACTCGTGATCGTTTTGTTTTACGATCCTCTATCTTTCCTTTTTCATCATTTACGATTTCATTTATGCTTTTAATCTTATAGGCTTTGTCTATTCATCATTATTCGTTATCTTGGCTATTGGAGTTAGGTAACTCCCATTTCTTATCTTTATATCTCTTTAAGATTCTTATTTGAATTTTCTTGTTTATATAACAATTCTTCCTTTAAGAATTTCTAACTTCATTTACATTGCTCAACATTTCATTCAAGTTCCACATTTTCATCATACGTATCCAATTTCTATACTTGGTACACATCAAGTCTCTAATAGTTTCAATATGGTACACTGAGTGGTTTCCCACAAACAACCAACAAATTAGGTTCCGAGTTGCTAGTTCGTATATACCTCCGCTCTATGAAGGAATCATTTAGCCCAGATACCATACATCAACTATTAAAGAGTACGATTGTACCATACTTAAATATAACTTTTTATTCTTAACTTCTTTATCATTATCTTTTTATAGATATTGTCTATTTATTATCAACTTACATCCTTATTATTGGAGTTGGGTAACCCCACATTCATATTCCTTATAACTCTGCGAGATTCTTCTTTGAATCCTCTTACGCATGTTTTAATCCCTTCTTTATAAATTTCTTAAATTACTTCTTATTGTTCAAACTCTGTTTGAGCTTATTCGTTCATTATCTTCACCTCTCTTCTCTAAGGTTATAGCCTAAGGTACTCTTACCTAAGGTTTCTAACCTACCAGCTTTGATACCAACTGTAACGACCCCAAAATTTATACAATTCAACTATCGACTTCGGTCGTTAACAATACATTCAACCTCTAATTTTACATCATTAAACAATAATACAACTATTGAAATTTACAGAATAATTAAAATTTTCTATTACAAACTATTCTCGTTCCCAAACCTTCAACCTTTACATCTAACTGTCTCAGAATCATTTTAATACTACAAGAGTTTACATCGCAAAACGATATTACAACTCAACATTAATACATTATTCGGAACCTTAAACATGGTTCAAATATTAATAACTCAGCCAAAGTGTATAAATCTTCAAGTATCACATATGATTCATATCTTTCAAGTAGCACATAACTTTACCTTAAATCTTTAACCTGCAAAAGTGATTATTTGCAAGGTTGAGCTCGACAGCCCAGTAAAATCTAATAGTTTTCATGCATCACATAACATATAATAACAAGCTCGATATACATCTCATAAACATTGGACTAACATAACATACATGTTGTAGTTCATATAACAAGTATAAAAATTTAGTTCCTTACTCAATCAACATTCATTACTCAATCAACGTAGTCATAAATTGACTTTAATATTTCATACTTTCAACATTAATATAACATACCATGCTATTTGCAATAAAGATTTCAAACAGTTCATCATCAAATTCACATAGCAAATAAGAATTGAAAGACTTGTGTTGATCGTTGTTTACTAATAACAGTTTAATAGCTTACAGTTATCTTCACTTCATGTGCCCTACATAATTATATAATCATACACATCAACTATTAGTCACATAGCAATGCATAGTAGTTGTAATGTAATCTTTACTCTATATCTCATAAGTCCGATGACATCCAACTTTGGATATGTTGTAAACATCATATTAACCTATTTTTAAAAGTTATTGGACACCCATTTCGGATAAGATAGACAGTCCAAAATAGTGTTCAAAAAGGGGCGTTCAAAACTTTTTTTCATTCTTTCCTAGCTTTACCCTCTCTCGCTAAAATAGTCATAACTTTTCCGTTTCAGAACATTTTTGAGCGATTCTTGAGCCAACGCGAAGCTAGCTTCCGGGACTACAACTTTTATTCTTTGACCTTTTCCAAATTCTAAACACAAAATTCTAGAAAATTAGTTCAAGGTGTCTGCCCCGAGTTGGTTAGACAGTTTTGACGCGACTAATTTGAATGGTCATAACTCTTTGCTATGAAGTCGGAATTAGTCCGTTCTAAAGTCTATGGAAAGCTTATTCAGTGTACTATAACATACCAAAAGCCCAAAATTTTCTAAATAATCTAGGTAACCCCGACTTTTCATTTTTGGATCAGCAGTCCACTAGTTTTTCGGACTTCTCGTTTTGACATCCAAAACTCGCCTCGACTCATTCCAACCCAACTTTCTTTACAAATAAGTCTTATTTAACATAATCAGACTCGTCTAAGGTCTCAACTCTATATCTCTAATTACAATCATTAGAACTCATTTACATAATCAATTCCAAACCAAAATAAACATAGTAAACTAACTAATTTACTAACAAAACTAACTAAACTTCAAAATTTCAAACTTTAACTAACAAACTAAATACAATATTTAAAATAATAATATTACCAAAAATTAAATACGAAACATACTCGAAAATACGAGTTCCACAAACTGACTACGCACTTCCATGCCAAAATTTAACTAAGAAGGTCTTTATAAAAATTCCTCCCACAACAAAGCCTTTCTCAAAATTGGAGGCCTTATTGTTGGTGGATGAAACAAAAGGGTCAAGCCCTTCTATTTATACGTTTAGAAAAGGGGTAAAGTTCTCAATTTAGTCGATGTGAGACTTGGTTTATACTAATTCTAATTGGTTTATACTAATTTTTCATATTTTTAACATTCTAAGTGTATTCATTCATCACGGATTCGTTTCTTAACTAATTCGATCCGTTTAAGTTGCGTTGTTTTCGTTTTATAGAGGAGAACAACAATCATCCATCAATTTAAAGTTTCAATCACGAATTCATCATCAATTTTAGTCTCAAAGTACACCGAAACACACATTACCATCGAAACCCAAATTCTTCTTCTTTTGCATAAATACATGAATTTGATTTCTGAAAAATTATTTTTAGATGATCATTATGAAATTATAAAATCTAATAACATATATAACATCATAACCCACAAATTTATTAACCAAAACCCTAATTTTTAAAAAAACTCAAGAACACATAAACTAGAAATATAAACTAAATTATGTACCTTTAATTACTTAAGAAATAAAATTAACCTTATCAGTAAAATTATAATTTCTATTCAATCATTATAATCATAACATTATTTACCAAATTCTCACTCCTCTAATTTAATTATTTAATTAAATTAGAATATCACTATTATACTCACGTAATAAAATACGTATAAATCTCATCTATTTTACCAAACTTAAATAAACTATCCCATAACAATTATCATCAAATATTTATTTAATACCATAATATTCATTTTATTCCATAAAGTCTCCAACTAAAATATTTAATGTACTTAATAAATATTTTACTCGCATTATACTAACATTTACATTTTCATGCAATATATTACCTTCTTACTTTATTAAATCAATTATACTTGTATTAATTCACTATTTTAATTAAGTGAATTATTCACACTATTTATGAAACTTAACCCATAATAATTTCCATTGCCCACAAGGCATAACAATTAAAATTATATTATCTCATAACATAATTTCAACTTAATTAAATTAACTAATACTATTTAATTTCTTTAATAGTTTAATTAACTATTAAATCTCACACTCTCCAACATATGAATATATAATTCTCTTCACACCAAATCACATATTCAAAATATATGCACCTCATTATAAGTCTTTAATTATCTAAAGACTTTCTTTACTTTTTACTTTCTCTCTCCACTAAAAGAACAACTTACAAAGTAAAAATATAAGAAATAGAGAGAGAGAGAGAGAGAGCGAGAGAAAATTGTGGGTGAGGGAAGGAGAGATTTGATCTTCATGCTCCCAAAATCCATCTCCTACTTTGGAAAAGCAAGAAGAGTAGCCATTAAATCAAGGTATAATCTCAAAGTTCTAAGCTTTTATATTAATTTCTTTTGATGGTTTGATTAAATGAAGAGTTGATGTTTTTGAACTTCTAAACTTTGGATCTACATGTATTTGAGTGTTGCATGTATGAATCTAATCATTTGAGTGCTTGGATGTTGGTCAAAAAGGAAGGAAATGGAATCTATGTTCTAAAGGGACTAGAAAACCCTCACTTTCTTCCACTTTGATCAACTACCATTTGAAATCTACACATCCTTTTTGCGATCTGTCAAAGAGGGGTGCTAGATATTTGAGTTAGCTTTTAAACCCAAGTGGTAGCACTCAAAAATGATGATTCTACAAGCCATGATCGCTGTTTGGGTCAAAACAGTCCAGCTTTTGAAGAAAATGGAAAAGGACAACTCTTGGTTTGTTGCTTGCAGGGGCATTTTCGTCCTTTTTCTTTGCTTTAAAAATTTTGGAAATATTTGTGATGTTAATATGATGAGTTATGAAGGTCCACTTCAAAGATGGCGATTTTTGGATGTGTAGAATGAAAATTATAGATTTTACAAGAAATGACTATTTTAAAAGTAAACTGAAATAACTCTTTGTGGTTAACTCCAAAAATTATAAAATTTTTATTGGGAGTAGATGTATATGTAAGGAACATATCCTGAAAATTTTTGAGTTTTGGACAAAAGATCGATTTATGATAATTGTTGCAATATCTGGCTGTTTTGGACACTTTGAAAATAATAAACTGAATTGGAAAATTCCAGAAAAAATATATATATGTTCATGGGAAACCATATTCTGTTGATTTCTAGAAAAGAAACTTTTTCAGACCTGTTTTAGTATTTTTCAAATAAATATTGGAGTTATGAATAAATGGGAATAATAAGTTGTGTGATGTCATAAATGTTAAAAATGTAATTTTATGGCTTAAAACACTAAAATTGATATGTGTAGATTTTTAGGGGGTATTTTGGTCATTTTTGATGAGATGTTATATTTATGACATTTTGTTATTATTAAATAAGTGAATTAGTAAAGGGTGAACAATTAAAATAAATTATTTATTAGTTTAATAAATAATTAAAATATTATTACATGATTAATAATATTAGATTAAAATATTATTAATAATTAATAATATTAGATTAAAATATTATTAACATTTTAGTAATACTAGATGATGATTAAAATATTATTAAAAGATTAATAATATTATTTAATAATTAAAATATTATTAAATAGTTAATAATATTAGTAAAGAAGTAAAGTATTAGATAATGATTAAAATATTATTAAATAATTAATAACATTAGATCATGATTAAAATATTATTAAATGATTATTAATATTAGATATTAATTAAAGTATTATTAAAGGGTTAGTAATATTAGTAAAAGAGTAAAGTAATATGAAATGATTAAAATATTATTAAGTGATGAATAATATTAGCAATTGATCAAGGTATTATTAATTGAGTTATAATACTAACTGGTAGCGGAACATCAGAGACCGAGCACGACTGGTAGCGGCTCAAGATCGACAGAAGAAATACGCTGACCCACATCGTAAAAATATCGAGTTTGAATCAGGTAGTTATGTTTTCTTGAAGGTCTCTCCCTGGAAAGGAAAGATCAGATTCGGAAAGAAAGGGAAATTGAGCCCAAGATTCATTGGACCCTTTGAAGTACTGAGAAGAATCGGAGAAGTTGCGTATGAGGTAGCCTTACCTCCAGCACTCGAGAATATCCATAACGTCTTTCATGTTTCTGTGTTACGACCCTACAAGCCTGATTACAAGCATGTAATTGAATACGAACCCCTACATTTTGAGAAAGACTTATCTTACGAAGAAATTCCTGTCCAAATTATTGACCAAAAAGAACAAGTTTTGAGAAATAAAGTTATACCTTCAGTTAAGGTAATTTGGAGAAACCACAACGCTGAAGAAGCTACGTGGGAACTGGAAGAGAATATGACGAAGAATTACCCTCATTTATTTACTTAATTATTTGTAAACGATTCTGGGGTCAGAATCTTTGTAAGGGGGGGGGGGAGAATGTAACGGGTCAAAATTTATTGAGTCGTGATTCTAGGGACAGAATCCTTTTAAGGGGGGAAAGATGTGACGAACGAGATTTTGTAATTAATTTCTAATATTTATTGAATTAAATAAATATTTTTCGATGATTTAATTATTGGATTAAATAATTATTTGATGCAATTGTGGTAGATTAATTTAATTATATGTGTTATATTTATTAAATTAATGTAAAGAATTTTTATTGTCAAAGTATGTGATTATGTGAGCTTATTGTGTTAAAAGAAATATTTAATAAGCATATTGGTATTTTAATTAATTTAATTATTAATTAGAGATTTAATAAGTTGACATTATTTATTAATGAAAAATTTAATTATGTGACTATGAGAAATTATTATATTTTATTTAAAGTAAATTAAATAAAATATGGGATTTATTTTATAAAGAGTGTGACATTTTCAAACTATATGATAAAGGTTTTATTTAATTAAATGAGATTAAGTCTTTTGAAGCTAGCCAAACAAGACCCTAAGAGGAGTTGGTGCAGTTAACCCATGATTGGGCCAACTGACCACTCTGCGCTCTGTTATCTGATCATTATATACGACGTCTTTTTTTTCTTTTTCATTTTTTTGCCTAAGTCTAAGAAATATTCAGAGAGAGTCTGAGAATTTCCAAGGAGAATTAAGATACTGTGGAAGAGAATTGAGAGTGAGGAAACTAAGCCTACTAATTATATTCTACAGGGTAATCTCCTCCTTCCCAAATTCTACTTTACGTACTTAGTTTTCATAAAATGGGTTTCATAGTTTTTGGCTTTCAAAACCTCTGTTATGTTTCTGTAATTGAGAAATTGTGCTATTATATGGATATATGTAATAATAAAAGTAGCATAACATGTTTTATATATATATTGCATGATTCCATATCCTAAGTTTCGTAATCTGATGACTTGCTATTTCAAAAAATTACAGAGTTTGGGTTTTGGCCATATGGCCTTATACGTAACTTTAAGGTGTCAAACATAAATATTTTCGTAAAATTTACACTCTTATTTGATTATGCATGTTGATACGAAGAGACTAAGCCTTAAACGAACGGATTCGGTGTTATAACGAATCCGTAGCGTTAAATTATATATTTTTGTTCAAAATCTTCAAGAACATCAAGAACAGTACAATTTGCATAATTGAATTATGTGATTATGTGTTCTAAATGGTTAAAATCAAGTTATAAATGTTGGGTTATGTTTATGCATGAATTATAACATGTGTATATGATTAAATTCTTGTAGTAGTAATTTAATTGGAATTTTTTGGGCTGTGTTGTGCAATTTTCGCGAATTGCAGAACAGTTTCTGGCTCGTCGCGCTGCGGCGCCAGTCCAGCGCCTGAAGTCCCACGCCACAGCACCATCGCGCCGCAGCGCCAAGTCTCGAGTCGCAGCGCCAGGTGTCCGGCCGCAGCGCGAATATCATGTACAACAGTGGCGCCGCAGCGCCACTCTCCAGAAATTTCAGAAATGTAAATTTTAAAATGTCTAAGTCTAACAAAGTGTTAGTAAATTTATGTAATGAACATGTAAACATGTTAGAAGTATAATGTGATGATAAAATAGATGTTTAACACGTAAATAACATAATTACATGTGGATTGAATTAATAAATACATGATTAGATTATTATTTATGAAGTGATATTATGTGACAGTTAATGTGATAAATTGATTAAGTATAGTCAATAATTAAAGTAGACAAACAGAAAGAGTTTATGATGACTAGTTAAGTATAATTAATTGGCATTATGAATGTGAATGGTATGTAGGATTAAATTCAAAGAACGAGTTTAATTAAAGTGTAATCTACGCACAAGGCAAGTTCCCTAACCCTCCTTGTCATTATTGTTCAAGCTTATTATTTACCTTGAATAAACTATCGTTACTATTATTCAAGTTCAAATAATTTATTAAAGATTGATTATCTTTTCAAAGTATGATTTAGTTATACAATAATTGTTCTATTGTATACTTCTTAAGATTATTATTCAAATTGAATACCATTATTGTTGAACCTTATTAGACTAGTGAAACCTTAATGATTCAACTAGTCCATAGTTGATGAGCGTTCTAAAATTCAGAACCATTGATGAATTATCCAAACCAAACTTCTTTTGGTGCGGACTCGAATGTCAAACTGAGATGAACAACCCTGTATAGGGGATTATTTACGATTTAGCGTTAAGATATTGTGCACAGTATGGTACTAAGGGTTGATCCCCCTAAGTACGAGAAGAAGGTCCATAGTCTTATGACTGTTAAAGATTTCAAGTATAACCCTTGTTAACCTAGGACATAGTTCAAGGTCTTATGACCCTCAAAATTCTTTTGATTCTTGTTATTCACTCTTGATTCAAAAGTTGTGTTTTTATTCAGATGTCTTTGATTTATTCGCATGATATTATACTGTTATTTCATTTTTATACTTGTGGGCATTTGTGCTCACTCTTGCTTAATAATAACATTGCAGTTAAGAACGAAAGAACTGATGAACCTTCCACTAGTAAAGGCAAGGGCAAAGTTAGCAAGTGACGAAGACATGTTGTTTTATTTGACGATGCATTTGTTTAAGACTTGAGTTAATGTTATTGTTTAAGACTTATTTATTTATGATTCTGCACAGATGTTTAAGGTTAGTTTAACTTGGGATTGTATTATTATTATTCAGATGTTGTAACCCTGAAGGGAAGATTTTAATTCTATCTATTGCATGGTTTGCATTTTTTTATGGGTAGATAGATAGATGATATTTGTATCGTGAACACCGAATCCTGTGAAAATGGAAGTACCGGATTTGGGGGTGTCACAGGTTGGTATCAAAGCCGTAGGTTATGAACCTTAGGTGGGGGAACAACCTTAGGTAGTAGCCTTATAGAAAGAAGATAGTAAAGGAAAACTCTTATCAAGTTTTAAGAAATGAATTTTTGGTAATTCATTGAAGATAATAAAATACATTATGTGTTTATGTGTTAATTTATGTGCTCGTTAGTACGACTTAGTAACTAAATCTTAAAATTTTGTTGTCAGGATGACGAATGTTAGAGAAGCTAGTCAAGCTGGGGAGGAAGAACCCCGATTACCTATAGTACCTACAGAGGAGGAGCCCCGAGACATACATGTTGTTAGGGACCAGTTAGTTCAGAGGGAGTCATCTCCATTGATCACCATTGTTGGTCAGGAGCATGAGCCCGAGACTGATCCTGAGGAGGATCCTGAGGAGGAGTTTGATGAGGAAGAGGAAGAAGAGGAGTTACCACGGTACACCATTGATGCGGAGATGTATGACACGTTATACGACCGTAATGTGGAATTACAAGACGAGGTTCAGGAATTGACTGAGCGAGCGACTGTTCAGCAGTCTACTTTAGAGGAGAAGGAGAGGGAGATTTTGACTCTTCACTCACGATTGGGAAATGTAGAATGGGATTTGGTCCATGAGAAGGGTCAAACCGAAGATAAGACCGAGAAGATAGAGAAGACGAAGAAGGAACTGAAAGAAACCTCCAGAAGACTAAAAATAGCAGAGGAAGGATGGGTAAGAGAATCACATCGAGCTGATCGTGCAGAAGATGATAGTCGTGCAAAGAAGGCAAAGCTTGAAGAGACATATTCCACACTTAGTCATGCAATGGATGAGGCTCAGGAACGAGTTTTGAGATACCGCATCCAGTTCGAAGGACTTCCGTCGTATATGCTGGATCGCAAGATGATGTCTCGTATCATGGATGAGGAGTGTGGCAAGGCTATTTAGCACCTTGATAGACAGGATTAGAATCCGTTTAATTATTTGAAAGACTTAATTAGTTTTTATATATAAATTTCTATGTGTTTATGAACGAAGGAATATGTTAATATTTTAAATCATGTGGATTCTTTATTCCAGGATAGTTGATGTAAATAGCAGTTATGCTATAGTTTGATGTTAAAACTTTGAGTTGAATTAAATATATTAAGTTGTTTGAGATGATGTGATAAATGAGTATGTTAAATTGTTGAGTAATGCCTTAACTATTTAGAGAAATAAATAAAGTTCTAATAAGCGTGTATTTAACAAAAAATGCCGCCAAAGAGAAGACAACAGCGTCAACCGGCTCAAGAAGAGTCAACCAATAATAACAATAACGCCAATGCTAATCCTGTTCAGCAGTTGGTGAACTTACTGACGGGAGCAATGAACAATCAACCTCAAGCTCCACCAAACACAACGTTTAAAGACTTCAAGGCGGTGGGACCGCCAGAGTTCAAAGGTTCCAGGAACCCAATCGAGGCTCAAACGTGGGTCATGGAAAGGGAGAAAGTATTCGACGTTGCTAGGGTTAGAGAAAACCAGAAGACCGCTTTCGCAACGTTTATGTTGAAGTCTGAGGCTAGCTACTAGTGGCAAGCAAACAAAGTGCGAGGAGGTGAAGGTGTAATTACGTGGGAGAGATTTAAAGAAATGTTTTTCGAAATGTACTTCCCAACTAGTTCGCAGAATCAGATGGAGATTCAATTTCTGGAACTAAAGCAGGGAAACATGAGCGTACCTGATTACGCGGCTAAATTCGATGAGTTGGCAAGGTTTGCCCCGTACCAAGTACACACTGACGAAAGAAAGGCCAGAAGATTTGAACAAGGACTAAAGCCTTGGGTTTGCAGTAAGGTGTCAATGTTTCAGATAAACACATTTACCGGAGTACTAGAAAAGGCCATCCTCGCTGAAGGTGGGAGCGATGCGGTGACCAAGTACAATCAAGAGCAGAAGAAGAAGAAGAGTGAAGGTGAAGGAAATAACAAGACTGGTGGGAGTAACACTGGGGGTAGTCATAATCAGAAGAGGAAGTGTACGGATAATTCGTCAGCTGAAAGTCAACAAGGAGGGCAGAAGAAGAAAATTGAAGCGTGCTCAAACTGCGAAAAAGCTCATCTGGGAGTTTGCATGAAAGGGAAGCGAGTGTGTTACAATTGTGGTCAGGCCATATAGCACCAAACTGTCCAAACCCAAATAAAGGTGCTTGTTTCAACTGTGGTTCTAAGGATTATCTAGCAAGAGACTGCCCCAAGAAGGGATCAGGAGGAGCAGTGCAAGGAGGTAACCGTGGAAATAGCAATGGAAATTCCTTAACCATTATCGGACCACCTGCAACAAACCGATCGATCGCCAGAACTTTCAATATGACAGTGCAGGACACAATCCAGTCTCGTGATGTGGTGTCAGGTATCATTCCGATCAATGAAATTAATACTTATGTTTTATTTGATTCGGGTGCTACTTGTTCCTTTATATCCGAAGACTTTGCTAATAGTTTAGATTTGCTTATGGATGAGTTGAAATATCCCATGAATATAGAAATTGCGAATAGAGAGATAATTCCTGTTAAGTACGTGTTTAAGAACTGTAGGGTGGATATTAAGGGTAATATCATGAACGTAGATCTTATCCCTATTCGGCTTGGGGAATTTGACGTTGTTTTGGGTATGGATTGGTTATCAAATTTTGGGGCTGTAATTGACTGCCAGAAGAAGCGTATTAACCTTATGACTCCGTCGAAGGTTGTGTTTTATGGTAGCAAGTTGCCTAGACAAGCGAGTTGTCTGACGATGATGCAGGCCAGGAGGTTGTTAAGACAAGGCTGTGTAGGATATCTAGCTTACATAGTCGACAGTCAAAAAGAGAATCCAAAGGTAGAAGAGATACCGATTGTGAGGGACTTCGTTGATGTATTTCCAGACGATTTGCCAGGACTTCCACCAGATAGAGAGGTAGATTTCGTGATCGATTTGGCGTCTGGAACCGCTCCAATATCGAAAGCACCATACTGAATGGCACCAGTAGAGATGAAAGAATTGATGGTCCAACTACAAGAATTGCTGGACAAAAAGTACATTCAACCGAGCGTATCGTCGTGGGGAGCGCCGGTGTTGTTTGTGAAAAAGAAGGACGGATCGATGCGGCTCTGCATTGACTACAAAGAATTGAACAAGCTCACGATTAAGAATAGATATCCATTACCAAGAATCGACGATCTGTTTGATCAATTAAAGGGAGCAAGATACTTTTCCAAGATAGACTTGAGGAGTGGTTATCACCAACTGAAGGTGAGGCCAGAGGATGTACCGAAGACATCATTCAGAACGTGATACGGTCACTACAAATTTTTAGTAATGTCGTTTGGTCTAACGAATGCTCCTGCAGCATTTATGGGACTAATGAATGGTGTGTTCAAGCCGTTTTTGGACAAATTCGTGGTGGTATTTATAGACGACATTCTGGTATATTCCAAAATCAAAGAAGAATACGAAGAACATTTGAGGTTAACGTTGGAAGTATTGAGAAGGGAGACGTTGTACGCTAAATTTTTGAAATGCGAATTCTGAATCGAGCGAGTACAATTTCTTGGTCACGTGATCGATAAAAACGGAATTTCGGTAGATCCATCCAAAGTAGAAGCTGTGATTAACTGGGATCAGCCGAGAACGCCATCAGAAGTAAGAAGTTTTCTTGGATTGGCGGGATATTATAGAAGATCCATTCAAGATTTTTCCAAGATCGCAACTCCGTTAACGAATTTAACTCGAAAAGCTGTGAAATTTGTTTGGACAGAGAAGTGTGAGGAGAGCTTTCAATAATTAAAGAAGAGGTTGAGTACGACACCTGTGTTATCTCTTCCTGATGATACAGGTAATTTTGTTGTTTTTAGTGATGCGTCGCATAAAGGACTTGGCTGTGTGCTAATGCAAAACGATAAAGTCATCGCGTATGCATCACGACAGTTGAAGGATTAGGAGAAGGGATACCCGACCCATGATTTGGAGTTAGCTGCAGTTGTTTTTGCTTTAAAAATTTGGAGGCACTATCTCTACGGGGAGAAGTGTGAGATATATTTTCACATAGAAGGATTTGAATATGCGTTAAAGAAGATGGTTAGAATTAATTAAGGATTACGACTGTGAGATTTTATACCATCCGGGTAAAGCGAATGTAGTTGCCGACGCCTTAAGTAGAAAGGGTCGTGAGAAATTAATGATGTTGACTGCTCAGGAGGAGCTAATCACAGAAATGGAGAAACTGGAGTTGGAAGTGAAGTATCCAATGGAGATTGATGAGAAGCTATTTCAGATGCAATCTGGTACAACTTTACTAGATAAAGTGAAGGAGGCTCAGCTTCAGGATGATGAATGAAAAAAGGTGGCAAAAAAGATATCCGAAGGGACCGAACCGAGATTTAAGATGGATAAAGAAGGAATACTGAGATTTGAGAGTAGAATTTGGGTACCGCCAGTACAAGAGATTAAGGAAGATATTTTAAGCGAGGATCATAGTTCACGATACTTGATTCACCCTGGTAGTACCAAAATGTACTAAGATCTTCGACAATATTTTTGGTGGCCGAATTTGAAGCGTGATGTTACAGAATATGTTGCCAAGTGTCTGACCTGTCAGAAAGTGAAAGCAGAACATCAGAGACCGAGTGGATTGCTACAACCGTTAGAGATCCCAGAGTGAAAATGGGAACATATTACAATGGATTTTGTGGTTAGCCTTCCAACGACTCAGAAAGGGTATGATGCAGCATGGGTTACGTTGACCGACTGACGAAATCTGCACACTTCCTTCTGATCAAAATAAGATTCAACTTAGATCAGTTGGCCAGGCTATACGTAAAAGAGATTGTTTTGAGGCACGGAGTTCTGGTATCAATTGTTTCAAATAGGGATCCGCGCTTCACATCAAATTTCTGGAAACGTCTTCCGGAATGCATGGGTACGCAATTGCGAATGAGTACAACTTACCACCCTCAAATAGACGGACAGAGAGAGAGAACGATTCAGACATTAGAATATATGCTAAGTGCCTATGTGATGGACTTTAAAGGAAATTGGGATGATCACCTACCATTAGTAGAGTTCGGCTACAATAACATTTACCATGCTAGTATTGGCATGCCGCCTTACGAAGCGTTATATGGCAGAAAGTGCAGAACTCCAATTTACTGGGATGAAGTTGGTGAAAGACAATTGCTAGGGCCATAATTAGTACAACAGCCAGCAGAAAGAGTCAAAGTGATCCGAGCACGACTGGTAGCGGCTCAAGATCGACAGAAGAAATACGCTGACCCACATCGTAAAAATATCGAGTTTGAATCAGGTAGTTATATTTTCTTGAAGGTCTCTCTCTGCAAAGGAAAGATCAGATTCGAAAAGAAAGGGAAATTGAGCCCAAGATTCATTGGACCCTTTGAAGTACTGAGAAGAATCGGAGAAGTTGCGTATGAGGTAGCCTTACCTCCAGCACTCGAGAATATCCATAACGTCTTCCATGTTTCTGTGTTACAACCCTACAAGCCTGATTACAAGCATGTAATTGAATACAAACCCCTACATTTTGAGAAAGACTTATCTTACGAAGAAATTTCTGTCCAAATTGTTGACTGAAAAGAACAAGTTCTGAGAAATAAAGTTATACCTTCAGTTAAGGTAATTTGGAGAAACCACAACGCTGAAGAAGCTACGTGGGAACTGGAAGAGAATATGACGAAGAATTACCCTCATTTATTTACTTAATTATTTGTAAACGATTCTGGGGTCAGAATCTTTGTAAGGGGGGGGGAGAATGTAACGGGTCAAAATTTATTGAGTCGTGATTCTAGGGACAGAATTCTTTTAAGGGGGGAAAGATGTGACGAACGAGATTTTGTAATTAATTTCTAATATTTATTGAATTAAATAAATATTTTTCGATGATTTAATTATTGGATTAAATAATTATTTGATGCAATTGTGGTAGATTAATTTAATTATATGTGTTACATTTATTAAATTAATGTAAAGAATTTTTATTGTCAAAGTATGTGATTATGTGAGCTTATTGTATTAAAAAAAATATTTAATAAGCATATTGATATTTTAATTAATTTAATTATTAATTAGAGATTTAATAAGTTGACATTATTTATTAATGAAAAATTTAATTATGTGACTATGAGAAATTATTATATTTTATTTAAAGTAAATTAAATAAAATATGGGATTTATTTTATAAAGAGTGTGACATTTTCAAACTATATGATAAAGGTTTTATTTAATTAAA
Source organism: Panax notoginseng (assembly GCA_016801055.1). NCBI lineage: Eukaryota > Viridiplantae > Streptophyta > Magnoliopsida > Apiales > Araliaceae > Panax > Panax notoginseng. The sequence continues at coordinate 125,018,287 of CM029022.1, read as the reverse complement.
TGAGATTAAGTCTTTTGAAGCTAGCCAAACAAGACCCTAAGAGGAGTTGGTGCAGTTAACCCATGATTGGGCCAACTGACCACTCTGCGCTCTGTTATCTGATCATTATATACGACGTCTTTTTTTTCTTTTTCATTTTTTTGCCTAAGTCTAAGAAATATTCAGAGAGAGTCTGAGAATTTCCAAGGAGAATTAAGATACTGTGGAAGAGAATTGAGAGTGAGGAAACTAAGCCTACTAATTATATTCTACAGGGTAATCTCCTCCTTCCCAAATTCTACTTTACGTACTTAATTTTCATAAAATGGGTTTCATAGTTTTTGGCTTTCAAAACCTCTGTTATGTTTCTGTAATTGAGAAATTGTGCTATTATATGGATATATGTAATAATAAAAGTAGCATAACATGTTTTATATATATATATTGCATGATTCCATATCCTAAGTTTCGTAATCTGATGACTTGCTATTTCAAAAAATTACAGAGTTTGGGTTTTGGCCATATGGCCTTATACATAACTTTAAGGTGTCAAACATAAATATTTTCGTAAAATTTACACTCTTATTTGATTATGCATGTTGATACGAAGAGACTAAGCCTTAAACGAACGGATTCGGTGTTATAACGAATCCGTAGCGTTAAATTATATGTTTTTGTTCAAAATCTTCAAGAACATCAAGAACAGTACAATTTGCATAATTTAATTCTGTGATTATGTGTTCTAAATGGTTAAAATCAAGTTATAAATGTTGGGTTATGTTTATGCATGAATTATAACATGTGTATATGATTAAATTCTTGTAGTAGTAATTTAATTGGAATTTTTTGGGATGTGTTCTGCAATTTTCGCGAATTGCAGAACAGTTTCTGGCTCGTCGCGCCGTGGCGCCAGTCCAGCGCCTGAAGTCCCACGCCGCAGCACCATCGCGCCGCAGCGCCAAGTCTCGAGTCGCAGCGCCACGGCGCCGCAGCGCCAGGTGTCCGGCCACAGCGCCATCGCGTCGCAACGCGAATATCATGTACAACAGTGGCGCCGCAGCGCCACTCTCCAGAAATTTCAGAAATGTAAATTTTAAAATGTCTAAGTCTAACAAAGTGTTAGTAAATTTATGTAATGAACATATAAACATGTTAGAAGTATAATGTGATGATAAAATAGATGTTTAACATGTAAATAACGTAATTACATGTGGATTGAATTAATAAATACATGATTAGATTATTATTTATGAAGTGATATTATGTGACAGTTAATGTGATAAATTGATTAAGTATAGTCAATAATTAAAGTAGACAAACAGAAAGAGTTTATGATGACTAGTTAAGTATAATTAACTGGCATTGTGAATGTGAATGGTATGTAGGATTAAATTCAAAGAACGAGTTTAATTAAAGTGTAATCTACGCACAAGGCAAGTTCCCTAACCCTACTTGTCATTATTGTTCAAGCTTATTATTTACCTTGAATAAACTATCGTTACTATTATTCAAGTTCAAATAATTTATTAAAGATTGATTATCTTTTCAAAGTATGATTTAGTTATACAATAATTGTTCTATTGTATACTTCTTGAGATTATTATTCAAATTGAATACCATTATTGTTGAACCTTATTAGACTAGTGAAACCTTAATGATTCAACTAGTCCATAGTTGATGAGCGTTCTAAAATTCAGAACCATTGATGAATTATCCAAACCAAACTTCTTTTGGTGCGGACTCGAATGTCAAACTGAGATGAACAACCCTGTATAGGGGATTATTTACGATTTAGCGTTAAGATATTGTGCACAGTATGGTACTAAGGGCTGATCCCCCTAAGTACGAGAAGAAGGTCCATAGTCTTATGACTGTTAAAGATTTCAAGTATAACCCTTGTTAACCTAGGACATAGTTCAAGGTCTTATGACCCTCAGAATTCTTTTGATTCTTGTTATTCACTCTTGATTCAAAAGTTTAGTTTTTATTCAGATGTCTTTGATTTATTCGCATGTTATTATACTGTTATTTTATTTTTATACTTGTGGGCATTTGTGCTCACTCTTGCTTAATAATAACATTGCAGTTAAGAACGAAAGAACTGATGAACCTTCCACTAGTAAAGGCAAGGGCAAAGTTAGCAAGTGACGAAGACATGTTGTTTTATTTGACGATGCATTTGTTTAAGACTTGAGTTAATGTTATTATTTAAGACTTATTTGTTTATGATTCCGCACAGATGTTTAAGGTTAGTTTAACCTGGGATTGTATTATTATTATTCAGATGTTGTAACCCTTAAGGGAAGATTTTAATTCTATCTATTGCATGGTTTGCATTTTTTTATGGGTAGATAGATAGATGATATTTGTATCGTGAACACCGAATCCTGTGGAAATGGAAGTACCGGATTTGGTGGTGTCACATGTATAACAATTGTGAAAGAAGATGAATCAAAATTTTAATAATTGAATGACTGAATCAATAATGTTGGGTGGTCAACAATGACCATGAACAAATTTAACTGAACCTTATGGTAATGAAGGTGATCAGCCTTTCATACCTAATGAACATATTCAATGTAATACCCCAACTTATTATAAATGAAATTGAATTTCTCTATTTATTATTTTGAAATGGTAAGGGTTGAATTGATTAATGTGGTTAGTTATGGGTAAAATGCGCAAATATTTCAAATAAGCAAGTGGTTATAAAATATTCATTATTATCGGGGAATATTCGTTTGGTCGTGGAATATTCTTACTGTCGGGGAATATTCGTACAACGACGTAGCCTTGTGTGGGCCCCATAACAGAAAGCGATTGGATGAAAAAAACGACAAGTATAAGTTGTTTATAAATAACGGCGTAGCTGTTACCGTTAATACTGTTGGAATACCCGGTGGTTAAAACACAGTAATACGCGTTGTTGCACAGTAGCACACGGTATTACACCAATTATTGATTCTTACGTAAGAAGGCACTACTCAATAATTATTACAGTAATTACTGTTCAATATTATATTTTATTGATTCAATAATTGCTATGTTGATATTTTATATTATTATTATTTCAATAATTGTCACTGCACAATTTTTTTGATTATCAGATCAATAATTCATATTATTTGAATAATATTATTAGATAGCATTATTGGTAACGTCTAGAAAGTTCACTCTAAGGAGAGGTTTGGTCACCTAATTGCGTGCCAGTAAAGAGAAATCCTTATTGGAAAGCCCCCTCTTTCCTGGAAACGGCCTGATTGTCAGTATTGTGATTCTGTAATACTATTTGTGAATAATTAATTATTAATTTATATATGATAAGGAAAATATTCATTTTTTGTGAATATAGATGGAGAAAATTTTTAATGTGACAATTGTTAAAAATTAATATTTTATCTTTTCTGATAAAATAATTCATTTAAATATATTATTATATTATAATAATATAATAATGGTGATATTTTTACAATGAATGTGAGATAAATGAGGAGGAAGAGTATTTTTGTTGCTAAAAATATTTAAAACATGTTTTTCATGTTTGTGGACCCCATTTCTTGACTGAAATTTGATTATAGCTTGTAAAATCGTCCGTATGTGGATTTCGGTCAATTCTGTTTGGAATTTGAAAAAACTTAAGCTTAAAAAGTTGTAGAAAATTGAATTTCCTATCGAAAGACGTAAGATTCGAATTTTTCTGATAAAAGAGCTATTTATTATCAATTATTGAAGTTCCAGAATAATTAATTTTTGGAGTTTTAAATAATTTTAATAACAAAAACGTTTTTGGTGAGGTGAGCCACTTGGTGGCTGATGTTTTGGGCAAAAGAAGGGTGCGTAGGAAATTTTAAAAAATATATTATTATTTTATTAAATTTTCTGCTTTGGTGTTCTAAGCAATTTCTTATAAATAGGGTGCTTAGGTTAGAATTAAAAATCACACCAGAAACTAAAGTTTTCTCTCTCTATATTATCGAGCGTATTCTTGTGAGTATTTTGATACTTTGAGTGTTTCTATACGGTACAAATTCCTTCAGTACTATATCCAGTATTCCAGTCAGAAGTACTGTCTTTTTCGAGGTAAGGGATGTTATTTTTTCTTATAAATGATATTATCTCTTTCAATATCATTATGTCAGAATATTGGTAAGATTTTTCTTATGAAATTCTTGTCTTTTAGTGTCGGGGTTACTATTCACGTATACAACACTATTCACGTAGACAATACTATTCACGAATACGACACTATTAACAAAAAAATTAAATTTTTGTTTTTTATCCAAGATATCTATTATGAGTACTAGCTTTGATTGTATCCATGTTTTGATCATTCTTAAATTTTACTCCATTGTGGTTATTTATGAAGTATTTTTGAACATGGATAAACTGAAATACGAATCCTTAATATTTATTCTTTTATTTTACTGGATTCGTTTTCTTTAAAATATTTTTTCATCATCCTCAGTCCTAAATGATGATATTATTAAATATCTTTGGCATGTAATGCAAAGATAAATAATTTTCTGATGAATATCTTTGGCCGTAGTGCAAAGATGTACAGGTATTTAGATGAACATGACCAACTGATGAATATCTTTGGCATGTAGTGCAAAGATGAATATTTGATTCCAGATATATATTGATTAATGTTACAAGGATAAAATATTGGCGATGAACTTTTAAATTCATAAATAGAAGATAGTAGATTTTATTCTCTACTTAACTCTTTTAATGAATTATTATTTTCGTTGCGAATATTGATTTAAAACTTGTTGTCTATTGTATTCTATTAAATTTTTTCCCTGTTGAGGACTAACGATAATTTGTTCTATATTATCTTAGTCATAATGTTCTTTACTGGGCTAGTTGAGCTCACCCTTTTCCTTTTTGTTTCATTTTTCTTCTCAAGAGGCGAGAATGTAGCGTGTACTAGTCGGGGTGTGGAATGATGGTTCTAGAAGTTGTTTTAGTAGTCCTCACTATTTTGTAAAATAGTGTATCAATAATTGTAATGAGAACTTATTTGAGTGTGGATATTTTCTAGATGACAATATTTGTATTTAAACTCACAGTTTAAGTGTTGTCGTATCTTGCACGACAATTGTATTAATAAAGTTGTAGTTATTTCTATACCATGTATTTGGCGACTCATAATGGGTGTTGTATACCTATTTTAGGGGCCTCACAATTGGTATCAGAGCTTAGGGATATGGTCTCTAGCGGAGATCGGGGAATAGAACTAGGAGGGAAGAGATGAGTAAATCCTTCGCTAGTATATCCTACCTAAGCTTATTTGTTGGTTGGTCAAAGTATAGGGTTATTATGTTACATGTCAATTTATTTAATTAACCTTTGTTTTGTGGCAGTATTTAAGAATGGCAGCTGAGAATGTTAATAGTGGAGTAAATGAGACCATGGAGACACCTTTAATCACCAACGAGGTGAACGTACAACAGGATGGCAATGTTTCTCCTGTAAACAACACTGAGCAGACGATGAACGATGAGATGCTTAGAAGCTTTTTGCGGTTCATGCAAAACTAGACAAAGGAGACTCCTGTTCAAAATACAGGTAGAAACAATGGCAATGCACAGTTAGTCACAGCCAAGCAGTTCAAAGAGTTGGGACGACCAAAATTCTAGGAAAAGTCGGATCCGATTAAGGTAAAAACGTGGGTCAAGCAAATTACCAAGATATTCGATGTCTTGGGATGCACGGAGGAACACAAGGTTCCATTCGCCACCTTTATGTTCCGTAATGAGGTAAATTTCTGGTGGGAATATGTGAAGCGTACCCATCCAGCTGCACTCAGCATGTCTTGGGAGACATTTCAGAAACTGTTCAATGACAAGTACTTTCCTGAAAGTATTCGTCATATGAAGGAGGTAGAGTTTATTAGACTGGAACAGAACAACATGACGGTGTCCCAGTACGAGGCGAAGTTCACTGAGTTATCCAGGTTTGCACCTCATTTGGTGGAGAATGAGGAACGTATGACGCGGATGTTTCTGGGAGGTTTGAAACCCGACATACGTCAGAATCTCATTTCTCATAAATTTTCTCTATATTCAGATGTTATCAACAGGGCTCAATTATTAGAGCGAGATAACGAGTACGTTCAACTGAGGGACCACAACCAGGGTCATAACGATGACAGCAGTCATCGGAGCAACGATAACTAGCAGGGAAAGAAAAATTCAGACAAAAGCGATAACCACTCTAGTGGTAATCGTGGCCATGAAAATAGAAGAGGTGAGTCAAGTGGAAATTTCAAAAAGAGGAGATTCAACAATGACAATGAGAAGATGTCAGCACCAGTATCAAATGTTTCTAAGGGAGGGGAACGACCACCGGTCGTATGCTATAAATGTGGAAAAGAGGGACACATCAGCCCAAACTGTCCACAACAGTTTAAGGTATGTTATAATTATGGAAAGGAAGGGCATATCGCTCGAGATTGTACTATAGCGAAACCAAGTCCAGCGGGGATGGTGACTCAAAAGGCTGTCCCAGAAAAGTCAAAGTCAACGGTTCCTGAAAGAGCGTTTGTCGTGACTGGTCAAAATGCGAGAAACCCAAACGAGGTGATCACGGGTAAGCTAATAATAAATTCTTACGAAGTTTATACCTTACTAGATACCGGTGCTACCCATTCATTTATCTCTCCTGCTTGTGCTCAACGTTTAAACTTGACTCTGGAGAAATTAGACTTTAACTTATCTGTGGAGACTCCATTAGGAGAAACTTTCATTACATCCACTATTTATAAATCTTGTTTGATCCAAGTTGGCACCATCACATTACATGTTGACCTTATCTCTTTAAAGATACTTGCGTTTGACGTGATGTTAGGAATTGATTGATTAACTACTCATCATGCCAAAATTGATTGTTTTCGTAAGGTTGTTAGTTTTCATATTCCTAACCAACTTGTTATGTGAATTCAAATAACTAAACCACTAAAATTAATCACTGTCATATCAAGTCATAAAACCATTCGTTTATTAAAAAATGGATGTCGAGCTTTCTTAGCCTATGTTATGGACTTGAACAAAAACACGTCAGATTTGAATAAAATTTCTGTTATTAGTGAATTTTCTAACGTATTTCCTAAAGAACTTCCCGGTCTACCTCCAGAACGTGAAGTTGAATTCTTTATTGACCTTGAACCTGGTACAAAGCCCATTTCTAGAACCCCATATTCGCTCCTATTGAACTTCAGGAGTTAAAGGTCCAACTACAGGAGTTGTTGGACATCGGTTTCATTCGTCCTAGTACATCTCCTTGGGGTGCTCATGTTTTATTTGTAAAGAAGAAAGACAGGAGTATGCGACTTTGTATTGACTATCGAGAATTGAACCATGTCACCATCAAGAATAGGTATCCGCTACCTCGCATTGATGACCTATTTGATCAGTTGGAAAGAGCACAATTCTTTTTAAAGATCGATCTTCTTTCTGGATATCATCAGCTGAAGATTAGAACTGAGGATATTCCAAAGACTGCCTTCAGAACTCGGTACGGACATTATGAATTCTTAGTCATGTCTTTCGGATTGACTAATGCTCCTACGACTTTCATGGATATGATGAACAGAGTATTCAAGGAATATTTGGATCAGTTCGTTATTGTCTGTATTGATGACATCCTCATATATTCCAAAAGTCGTGAAGATCATGAGCACCATTTGAAGCTGGTACTCCAAAGGCTTCGTGAAAACAAGCTATATGCCAAGCTGAAGAAATGCGAGTTCTGGCTTGAGGAAGTAGCATTCCTTGGGCACGTAGTGTCAAAATATGGAGTATCTATTGACCCGGCGAAGATTGAAGCAATACAAAGTTGGGAGCAACCGAAGTCGGTGACCGAAGTACATAGCTTTCTGGGCTTAGCTGGTTATTATCAGAGATTCATGGAAGGATTTTCTCGAATCGTTACTCCGTTAACTCAGCTGACTCGTAAAAATACAAAATTTGTATGGAGCGAGGAATGCGAGAAGAGTTTCCAAGATCTCAAGAGGAGACTTATTTCGGCACCTGTTCTGACAATACCATCTGGTTCGGATGGATTTGTTATTTACAGCGATGCTTCAGGCAAAGGGTTAGGATGTGTTCTCATGCAACATAGGAAGGTCATAGTTTATGCCTCGCGACAACTCAAAGAATATGAGAGGAATTACCCTACTCATGATTTAGAGTTGGCAGCAGTCATTTTTGCGTTGAAGATCTGGAGACACTACCTATATGGGGAGAAAGTAGAAATATATTCAGACCATACAAGTCTCAAATATTTCTTCACCCAAAAGGAACTCAACATGCGACAATGACGTTGGCTCGAGCTGTTGAAAGACTACGACCATACCATTCAATACCATCCTGGAAAAGCGAGCTGACGCATTAAGTAGAAGATCATATGCGGGAACGAGTGCGATGTTGTCAACACAAAGGCCCATTTTGTGTGATTTACAATAGATGAAGATAGAATTCAAGACTCCGGGGACCCATGCGATGATGTCAAGTATACGCATAGAACCGACTTTAATCGAACAAGTTAAAGTTGCTCAAGCCACAGACACGGAACTGATGCGTATGAAGAAGAAAGTACAAGAAAGTGCTATTCCAGAAGTAAGAATCGATGAAGAAGGAATACTTCGAGTTCACTCCAAACTTTGTGTTCCTAATGACTCTGATTTAAAATACAAAATCATGATGGAGGCACACAATACGCCGTTTGCAATACATCCTAGAAGTACCAAAATGTATCGTGATCTTCGACATACATTTTGATGGAACAATATGAAGAGAGAGATCGCGAAGTTTATCTCGAGATGTTTGACTTGTCAACGGGTAAAGGTAGAGCATCAAGTGCCGAAGAGTCCATTGCAACCACTTGAGATTCTGAAATGGAAGTGGGAACACATTACCATGGATTTCGTTATGGGTCTTCCCACGGTTTCTCAAGGCATAGATGCGATTTGGGTTATTGTTGATAGATTAACTAAGTCTGCTCATTTCTTACCGATACGGGAGACTTATTCCATTGAACGTCTTGCTCGTATGTACGTAAATGAGATTGTGAGATTGCATGGCATGCCAGTATCCATAGTTTTGGATCGTGACCCAAGATTCACTTCACAATTTTGGGTTAGCCTGCAAAAAGATATGGGCACAGATTTACGATTCAGTTCGGCATACCATCCTCAAACGGACGGACAATTAGAGAGGACTATTCAAACTCTTGAAGATCTATTAAGACTCTGTGTTCTAGACTTCAAAGGGAGTTGGGAAAAGTATTTATTATTGGTGAAATTCTCTTACAACAACAGTTATCAGGCAAGTATAGGTGTGGCTCCATTTGAAGCATTATATGGACGAAAGTGTCGCTCTCTAATATGTTGGGATGAGGTGGGTGAAACAACATTGTTGGGACCAGAGTTGGTACGTATGACTACGAAAAAGATCCAAATGATTCGACAACGTATACAAACGACACAAGATCGACAAAAGAGTTATGCGGATCTTCATCGAAAGGACGTAAAATTTAGTATTGGGGATCATGTATTGTTGCGAGTTGCTCCATGGAAGGGAGTTACAAGATTTGGGAAGAGAGGAAAGCTCAATCCACGATTTATTGGTCTATTTCATATTTTTGACCGAGTAGAAAATGTGGCTTATAGACTCGCATTACCTCCAAGTATGTCTCGTGTTCATAATATTTTTCACATATCTGTGCTTCGTAAATATGTGAAAGACCCGAACCACGTTATTGAGTTAGAACCGGACAAAATAGCCGAAGACTTAACGTTTGAGGAGGCACCTATTAAGATCTTGGATAGAAAGGAACACGTCCTACGCACAAAGGTCATACCACAAGTCAAAATTTTATGGAGGAACCATGCTATTGAGGAAATGACCTGGGAGTTGGAAACAGAAATGAAAGCGAGGTATCCTCACCTTTTCGAAACACCAGGTACGTACGTCAATTTCGAGGATGAAATTTCATAAGGAGGGGAGGTTGTAAGACCCCAACTTATTATAAATGAAATTGAATTTCTCTATTTATTATTTTGAAATAGTAAGGGTTGAATTGATTAATGTGGTTAGTTATGGGTAAAATGCGCAAATATTTTAAATAAGCAAGTGGTTATAAAATATTCATTATTGTCGGGAAATATCCGTTTGGTCGTAGAATATTCTTACTGTCGGGGAATATTCGTACGACGGCGCAGCTTTGTGTGGGCCCCATAACGGAAAGCGATTGGATGAAGAAAACGACAAGTATAAGTTGTTTATAAATAACGGCGTAGTTGTTACCTTTAATACTGTTGGAATATCCGATGGTTAAAATACAATAATATGTGTTGTTGCACAGTAGCATACAGTATTGTACCAATTATTGATTCTTACGTAAGAAGGCACTACTCAATAATTATTACAGTAATTATTGTTTAATATTATATTTTATTGATTCAATAATTGCTATGTTGATATTTTATATTATTGTTGTTTCAATAATTATCACTGCAAAGTATTTTTCATTATCAGATCAATAATTCATATTATTTGAATAATATTATTAGATAGCATTATTGGCAATGTCTAGAAAGTTATGTCTAAGGAGAGGTTTGGTCACCTAATTGCGCACCAATAAGGAGAAATCCTTATTGGAAAGCCCCCTCTTTCCTGGAAACGGCCTGGTTGTCAGTATTGTGATTCTGTAATATTATGTGTGAATAATTAATTATTGATTTATATATGATAAGAAAAATATTCATTTTATGTGGATATAGATTGAGAAAATTTTTAATGTGACAATTGTTGAAAAATGATATTTTATCTTTTCTAATAAAATAATTTATTTAAATATTTTATTATATTATAATAATATAATAATGGTGATATTTTTGCAATAAATGTGGGATAAATGAGGAGGAAGAGTATTTTTGTTACTAAAAGTATGTAAAACATGTTTTTCATGTTTGTGGCCCCATTTCTTGATTGAAATTTGATTATAGATTGTAAAATCGTCCGTATGTGGATTTCGATCAATTTCTGTTTGGAATTTGAAAAAACTTAAACTTACAAAGTTGTAGAGAATTGAATTTCCTATGGAAGGACATAATATTCGAATTTTTCTGATAAAATGGCTATTTATTATGAATTATTGAAGTTCCGAAATAATTAATTTTTGGAGTTTTAAATAATATCAATAACAAAAACATTTTTGGTGAGGTGAGCCACTTGGTGGCTGATGTTTTGGGCAAAAGAAGGGTGCGTAGGAAATTTTAAAAAATATATTATTATTTTATTAAATTTTCTGCTTTGGTGTTCTAAGCAATTTCTTATAAATAGGGTGCTTAGGTTAGAATTAAAAATCACACCAGAAACTAAAGTTTTCTCTCTCTATATTATCGAGCGTATTCTTGTGAGTATTTTGATACTTTGAGTGTTTCTATACGGTACAAATTCCTTCAGTACTATATCCAGTATTCCAGTCAGAAGTACTGTCTTTTTCGAGGTAAGGGATGTTATTTTTTCTTATAAATGATATTATCTCTTTCAATATCATTATGTCGAAATATTGGTAAAATTTTTCTTATGAAATTCTTGTCTTTTAGTGTCGGGGTTACTATTCACGTATACAACACTATTCACGTAGACAATACTATTCACGAATACGACACTATTAACAGAAAAATTAAATTTTTATTTTTTGTCCAAGATATCTATTATGAGTACTAGCTTTGATTGTATTCATGTTTTGATCATACTTGAATTTTACTCTATTGTGGTTATTTATGAAGTATTTTTGAACATGGATAAACCGAAATACGAATCTTTAATATTTATTCTTTTGTTTCACTGGATTCATTTTCTTTAAAATATTTTTTCATCATCCTCAGTCCTAAATGATGATATTATTTAATATATTTGGCCTGTAGTGCAAAGATGAATATTTGATTCCAGATATATATTGATTAATGTTACAGGGATAAAATATTGATGATGAACTTTTAAATTCATAAATAGAAGATAGTAGATTTTATTCTCTACTTAACTCTTCTAATGAATAATTATTTTCGCTGCGAATATTGATTTAAAACTTGTTGTCTATTGTATTCTATTAAATTTTTTCTCTGTTGAGGACTAACGATAATATGTTCTATATTATCTTAGTCATAATGTTCTTTACTGGGCTAGTTGAGCTCACCCTTTTCCTTTTTGTTTCATTTTTCTTCTCAGGAGGCGAGAATGTAGCGTGTACTAGTCGGGATGTGGAATGATGGTTCTAGAAGTTATTTTAGTAGTCCTCACTATTTTGTAAAGTAGTGTATCAATAATTGTAATGATGACTTATTTGAGTGTGGATATTGTCTAGATGACTGTTGGGATGTGATTATTTGGGTCTAGCCATGATGCAGCCCAATCTATTTAATGATCTGGATCTGGTGATGACCCATATGTATTTATTATGACAGTAGAAGAGTCCTTATTAAAATAGGATTGTGTTTCCTTATTTGGAGAGATAAGGAATCCTTTTCCTAGTTGGATGCAGGTGGAGGTTACTTCTATATATATGGCTACAAGTTAGGGTTTAGAGGGGGCAGAAGAGATACAACACAAATATACAACTTGTACCCTCAATATTATTATAGTGGATTACTCTCTCTCTCCGTGATTTTTCCCCAATTGGGTTTCCACGTAAATCTTGTGTTCATACTTTATATATTTTTATTTATGTTTGTGTGAATGTATTTCGTGAGTTTGATTTCACAACAATTACTCCATCAACCGTTGGCGCTATTTTGGCCTGCTGTTTTGGTGATTTCGTCAGGCGTACAAAATCAGGCGTTAACATTGGCGCCGTCTGTGGGAACCAAGACACTTCTTCCCGTGTCAAATTAAAATCACCAAATTTAATTGGAGGGCTTACATATAAAGCTAAGTTGCCTATCTCTTACCAATATATCTATATAAATATATATATATATATATATATATATATATATATGTTTATCTGCTTTAGTATATATGTGGTGTCTGTTGTATTGTTCATGCAAGAAATCCTTGAACTAGTGGGTTAATTCTGTTTGTAATAGTATGACTGATGTTCAACTATAATTATTTTTACTTGTGCTTATACATATGCAATATGTGTCCTAGTAAAGGACTTGTTTTATTCAAAGTAGGATTTGCCTCTTATATCCACTGACATTCAATAACCCATGCATGTGCGTGTAATTATAATTTAATGTGATATCTATATGCCTATTCAGTTCGAAAAGGAAAATAGCATTACTGTTTAAGGAGTAATTATCTGAAGACCCATGTGATTCATCTCTTATACCTGACTCATATTCAAGTATTATCACAATTTGCTTATCTTAAGTTCCAATATGAGCACTGTTGTTCATTTCACGTGGTTCATGGTAGCATGGCACATATATAAACTCAACAGTAGCATGATTTCCCCTGATTTCGGCCTTTATTCATATGCTTCGGCTTTTGCAGTCTATTTATGAAATCTCATGTTCATATTTTATTGAACTGTTGGCAGTTACTGCTAAATGTCAAATCATTCTTTCTGATAAGTTTGTAAGTCTTGCATTATCGGGTCCCCCAAGACAAGAAGTTGCAAAACCTTTTCGAGATGATCCTCCAAAGCAAAAAGGATTTGAACAGGGGATATACTGAGGGGGTCTTCGTTTTAAAGATTCAGAAGCAGATCGTGCATATGAGAGATTGGAGTTTGAGTATGCAACTGTGGCAATTAAGAGTGGAAAATGAGGAAAGGAAACTAATTCCCCCAGTCAGTGACTTTTGGATTTTTCGTTTGTTTCTAAGTTGCAGTCTACTTTTGGCAATCTAGAACAAGCAGGATGTTCAGCAAAGCAACCCTTATCTTCTGGAGAACAGATTATTATCAACATTGACTATGAACATGTATGGCTCTTAATTTTCACAAAAGGAAGGAAGCAATGAATTCGTTGTCCTTCATCACTATCAACATCTGCCGACTAAATGGGAACGAGCGAATTTAGGCTATGATTCTTTCAGACCACTTCGTCAACTCCACTTTAGCAAGCTTACCCGACTGGCTCCAAATTTATCCCCAAGTGACAGCGGTTCTTTTCTTCGACAATATTTCCTATGGTCCTCAACAGTTTTCTCCATGGATTCGACAGTTTATTGATAAATTCCATGTTCATGCTTTGATGTCGATATCGGCATGCCATATATTCAATTGCTTCAGGGTTCCGCTACAATTCATTGGGAATTCAATACACTTCGACAACTTTGGGCTCGACAAAATCGAATCTAAGCTTCGGTCATCCAACTTATGAGCAAGGGGTACAGACTCGGTTCCTTCGATTGCATATTGAGCTTCGATAATTCAACCTCGGTAGACCAAGACTTGTCACCAATTCATTCTCTCTTTAGCATTGGTATTGACGAAAAGGTTCGGCGTGGATTTAGTCACCTACAGATTTCGACACATTAAAAAAATACTCTTTTTTGGCATTGACATATCCAAACTCTCTTCGACCGCCAAAACCAAATTCTATCATTGGAGGGCAGTATCCGATTTCTAGGCAAACAAATCAACATAACATGTTCGGCGGTCCCATTGATGGTCTTCTATGATCTTCGGTTGACGGGGAAGACAATATTTTTGGACAAGTTATAGAGTTGGTATTTGATTCGGGCTAAATTAGTTGGGGGGACAAGATACACGTGTCTTGTATGAGCTCCGACTGTTCAAGATGTTTACTCGTGACACCTTTAGCAACAACCCACTTCGGGTAACAACACTCCGCTTCAGATAATGGCAGTTTGCTTCGGAATATATCGCATCGGGTTCATCTTATCGTCGGCTGTTTATTTTCGACAGATATAAAAAGTCTGATCGAAGCCTCCCACTGGGGTCGGGACAGATATTATGGCGGCATAAGGTCGAAGGGATTATAAGGAAGGACAGCATCCTTCGGGACGGACCAACGTCCTCCCGAACGGATTATATCCTTCGGGACGGACCAACGTCCTCCCGAACACTCAAGCCTCCTTCGGGATGGATATTATGGCGGCATAAGGTTGCAGGGGTTATAAGGTCGGACAAACGTCCTTCGGGAAGGCTTTTATCTCCCGGAAGGATGAACATTCTACGAATATTATGGCGGCATAAGGTTGTAGGGGTTATAAGGTCGGACAAACGTCCTTCGGGAAGACTTTGATCTCCCGAAAGGATGAATATTCTACGGATATAAATCCCGAGGATAAAAGTCCCGAGGATATAAATCTCGAGGATAAAAATCCCGAGGATAAAAATTCCGAGGATAAAAGTCCCGAGGATATAAATCCCGAGGATAAAAGTCCCGAGGATATAAATCCCGAGGATAAAAGTTCCGAGGATAAAAGTCCTGAGAATATAAATCCCGAGGATAAAAGTCCCGAGGATATAAATCCTGAGGATAAAAGTCCCGAGGATAAAAGTCCCGAGGATAAAAATCCCGAGAGTATAAATCCCGAGGATAAAAGTCCCGAGGATAAAAGTCTCGAGGATAAAAATCCCATGGAGACTTTTTGAATAGTCTCCTAAAGGAAATCCCCTCCAAAAATAGGTGTATGCCATTGTGAGTGACAAGCACACGGTATTCTTTAGTAAAAGGCGAAAGAATAGTTCGTTTCTGACTTGTACTTGAATTCACATCAGAAATATCTCTCGACGACCCCGGCCGTCAAACTTTTGGGACTTGAGAATTTATTTTCTCATTTGTTATTTGGTGAAGTCAAATTTTGAGGACAATAGTTGTCAAAGGCAAAGAAGAAAGGACTAGCTAGCTGGTGACTAATCTACTAAAGTGTTTCCGACGGGCTCAATCTAAAACGCGCTCATCGTAGACTGTATGAAGTTTCCGGAGAGAAAAACTCAATTTTGTTGATCTCTTGGAGGCAGACCATGTTTCTTAATTTGGAAGATGTCAAGCCAGCAGGAGCTATCAAAAATTCTATTCCTCGAAGGCAGATCCCAGCCCCTACCACAACTCGCAGTGTGAAAAAGATCCGTCCAACTCTTGTTCCGGCTGAACTCACCGGCGAAAAGCAGATTCAACGGACAACCAAGGATCCAAAATCGTTTGATACATCATTCTTCCCATTCGGGGTATCTCAACCTACCGCGTTAAGTAGAAAAACAACAATGACATCTAAACACCCCTGCCGCAATAACAGTAGGGTCATGCCATCTGAGGATTTTAGTAAGCCAAGTTCGGCAGGAATGGGCAGACCAACTAATTACTGATGACGATGACCTTTTGCCTTCAAATTGGGATGACCTCCTCGTGGTGCTGTTGTAGGTTCAGAACCACATAATCCATATCAAGGGTCAAGGCCATCTATGAATTACCCTGTACAGCAGAACACAACCTTTCGTCTTCGGATTCCAACTAATCCGGTGGTATTGCCTCGCCACAATGTCAGCCCAATAACAAGCCTATAAAATATGTGTGGCTCTTAATTTTCACAAATGGAGGGGAGCGGACAATCACCTCCGCATATTAAATAAGAGGTTTCGTTGTCCTTCGTCACTATCAACATTTGCCGACCATATGGGAACAGATGAAGTTAGGTTCGGACCACTTCGACAATCTCTTTGGCGATTCCTCTTCGGGCCACACCGATTTCATCATATTCGGCTGTTTATTTTTGACAGATATAAAAAGTCTGATCGAAGCCTCCAACAGGGGTCGGGACGGATATTATGGCGGCATAAGGTTGGAGGGGTTATAAGGTCGGGTAAACTCCTTCGGGACGGACCATCGTTCTCCCGAATGGATCACATCCTTCGGGACGGATATTATGGCGGCATAAGGTCGAAGGGGTTATAAGGAAGGACAACATCCTTCGGGACGGACCAACGTCCTCCTGAATGGATTATATCCCTCGGGACGGACCAACATCCTCCCGAACACTCAAGCCTCCTTCGGGACAGATATTATGGCGGCATAAGGTTGCAGGGGTTATAAGGTCGGACAAACGTTCTTCGGGAAGGCTTTGATCTCCCGGAAGGATGAACATTCTACGAATATTATGGCGACATAAGGTTGTAGGAGTTATAAGGTCGGACAAACGTCCTTCGGGAAGGCTTTGATCTCCCGAAAGGATGAATATTCTACGGATATAAATCCCGAGGATAAAAGTCCCGAGGATATAAATCTCGAGGATAAAAATTCTGAGGATAAAAGTCCCGAGGATATAAGTCCCGATGATATAAATCCCGAGGATAAAAGTCCCGAGGATATAAATCTCGAGGATAAAAATCCCGAGGATATAAATCCCGAGGATAAAAGTCCCGAGGATATAAATCCCGAGGATAAAAGTCCCAAGGATATAAATCCCGAGGATAAAAATCCGATGGAGACTTTTTGAATAGTCTCTTATAAATAAGTTTCTTATAAATAAGAGACTGGGGAGCAATGTTGGGATAAGGAGGTTTAATTAGGACTCCTATTCCTAATGGGATGCAGTAGTAATAAGGTTGGTTCGGTTGGTATAAGGTTGGGTCTTTATAACTTCGGTTGGTTCGGATGGTATAAGGTTGGTTCGGTTGGTATAAAGTTGGTTCTTTATCTTTGGTTGGTATAAGGTTGGGTCTTTATAACTTCGGTTGGTTCGGATGGTATAAGGTTGGTTCGGTTGGTATAAGGTTAGTTCTTTATCTTCGGTTGGTATAAGATTGGTTCGAATGGTATAATGTTGGTTCGGTTGTGATAAGGTTGATTCGGGTTGTATAAGGTTGGTTCGGTTGTGATAAGGTTGGTTTGGTTATGATAAGGTTGGTTCGGTTGTGATAAGGTTGGTTCTTTATATTTTCGGTTGTGATAAGATTGATTCTTTATATCTTCGGTTGTGATAAGGTTGGTTCGGTTGTGATAAGGTTGGTTCGGGTTGTATAAGGTTGGTTCGGTTGTGATAAGGTTGGTTCTTTATATCTTCGGTAGTGATAAGGGAAATTGTTTATCTATCTTATGAGTGAACAAGAGGAGTGGGGCGACGATATTAGGAGCCAACAATTTTAGTTCGGCACATGAAGTTCGGGCGTGATGTTTTTGTTGGGATATATTTGTATAGTCTCTCTTATAAATAAGTTTCTTATAAATAAGAGACTGGGGGGCAATGTTGGGATAAGGAGGTTTAATTAGGACTCCTATTCCTAATGGGATGCAGTAGTAATAAGGTTGGTTCGGTTGGTATAAGGTTAGTTCTTTATCTTCGGTTGGTATAAGATTGGTTCGAATGGTATAAGGTTGGTTCGGTTGTGATAAGGTTGGTTCGAGTTGTATAAGGTTGGTTCGGTTGTGATAAGGTTGGTTTGGTTATGATAAGGTTGGCTCGGTTGTGATAAAGTTGGTTCTTTATATTTTCGGTTGTGATAAGGTTGGTTCTTTATATCTTCGGTAGTGATAAGGGAAATTGTTTATCTATCTTATGAGTGAACAAGAGGAGTGGGGCGACGATATTGGGAGCCAACAATTTTAGTTCAGCACATGAAGTTCGGGCGTGATGTTTTTGTTGGGATATATTTGTATAGTCTCTCATTTATAAGTTTCTTATAAATAAGAGACTGGGGGCAATGTTGGGATGTGATTATTTGGGTCTAGCCATGATGCAGCCCAATCTATTTAATGATCTGGATCTGGTGATGACCCATATGTATTTATTATGACAGTAGAAGAGTCCTTATTAAAATAGGATTGTGTTTCCTTATTTGGAGAGATAAGGAATCCTTTTCCTAGTTGGATGCAGGTGGAGGTTACTTCTATATATATGGCTACAAGTTAGGGTTTAGAGGGGGCAGAAGAGATACAACACAAATATACAACTTGTACCCTCAATATTATTATAGTGGATTACTCTCTCTCTCCGTGGTTTTTCCCCAATTGGGTTTCCACGTAAATCTTGTGTTCATACTTTATATCTTTTTTTTATGTTTGTGTGAATGTATTTCGTGAGTTTGATTTCACAACAATTACTCCATCAACCGTTGGCGCTATTTTGGCCTGCTGTTTTGGTGATTTCGTCAGGCGTACAAAATCAGGCGTTAACAATGACAATATTTGTATTTAAACTCACAGTTTAAGTGTTGTCGTATCTTGCACGACAATTGTATTAACAAAGTTGTAGTTATTTCTATACCATATATTTGACGACTCAAAATGGGTGTTGTATACCTATTTTGGGGGCGTCACATTCAACATGCACTAAGTGCGAATAAAAATAATCATAGACGTGGAATAATTGTCAATAATTAATCCATTAGCATTCTTGAAAAATAATAACTCGAGTTTGAGTTAGGAAACTTGTCTGTACCGTCAATTACTGCTACACAGTCTAATTTAATCTCTTATGAAAGACCTATCAGTTATAAGATTGATACAATTACCATAACATACTCTTTAACTCACAATACTATTACTCAAATAAAAAATTAGCTAACATTTAACCACATACTCACCAATTAAATAATTCTACTACTCGTTAGTAATATTATCATCCCTCAATAATATTACTATTATTTGATAATCATTTTAAAACTTCTGTCTAATATTATTAATTACTTAATAATATTCATTCACTTCTGAATAATAACTTCATAATATCTTAATCGTTTACAAATATTATTAACATTTTAATAATATTTTAATCATTTATCAACATCTTAATCATTTTCAAATATTATTAATCATTTAATAATATTTTAATCATTTACTAATATTATTAATCATTTAATAATATTTAATTAATTAACAAAGTCTTAATCATTGTCTAATATTATTAATTATTTAAAAATATTTTAATTTAGTTCTCAATATCATTTAATAGTATCTTCGTTACTTACAAATATTATTAACCTAGTAATAATATTTGATCCATTTAATATTCTTAATTATTTACAAATATTATTAATCATTTAATAATATTTTAATCAGCTTATAATATTATTAATCATTTAATAATATTTTAACCATTCTCAAATATTATTAATCCTTTAATAATATTCAATCATCTAATAAAATCTTTCTCATTTACAAATATTATTAATTATTTAAAAATATTTTAATCATTATCTAATTTTATTAATTATTTCATAATATTTTATTCAATTACTAATATTATTAATCATTTAATAATATTTTATTACTTTACTAAAATTATTAATTATTTAATAAAATTTTAATTACTTACAAATATTATTAATCACTTAATAATTTTTTAATTACTTTCTAATATTATTAATCATTTAATAATATTTTATCAATTTATAAACGTATAAACAATTTTAATTTTTATCTCTTACTATTTAATTCATTCAATAAACATATCAAACTCTTCATATAACATTTTATAAAGAAAATGACCAAATTACCCTTATATGGTCTTAATATAACATACTAATGATCATTACTCACTAAAATCATATTAATAAATTTTAGGACTTAATATAATATAATTTTCTCAATTATTCTTAACTTAGTCATAAGCTTGAAAAATACCAAATCATCTTATTATTTTTTTATCTTTTAGCCACACATATATGCATATATCCCATACACAAAAATAATTTTTCTAAAATTTTTTAAATTTTTTTAGTATTTTTCAAAAATCTATTTTAGTTCGTAACTTAAGAAAATTAGTTATATCATGCTCAACTCCAAAAATTCCCAGCTCTTTGCAGAATCTTAAATGTATTAACATGAACTTCCAGTTTTAATTTTGTGGCCATCGGAGTTATAGAACTCCAGTTATAGCGATTTTCGTTGGAAAAGCCCAAAATAAAATGATCATAACTCGATCGATTTAAGTCAGAATAAGCTCATCTTTCGACATGAGCTACTTTATATCATATATTTTCATTTGCCAAAAGGCCTGATTTTATTTCAATAATTAAATGGCCAAAAATGACCCTGCAAAGTTTTGGACAATTTACTTTTCAGTATTTTCAGATTTGGGGTTTCTTAGAAAAACTTGAATAATATGAAATCTAAAACTTCGTTTGAGCTCAAATCAGTCTTTTTGGACTCACATCTTTCCGAACTACAAGATTCTAGGCTCGGATCAATTATTTGGACAAGTTTTGGTCATTGAAATTGACCAGAAAGTGGACTGTTGTGCATAGCTTTTTCATAGTGAGGTGTTTTGGTTCAAAAATTCATTTCTCATTTATTTTAAATCATTTTTGAGTGATTCCAAAGAGATTTTACTCCTGAATTACAAACCTATAAAGCCGAGAAAGAATCTAACAAAAATTATTTGGAGGTTTCAAAATGGAATGTTACGATTCAATCGTTTGATTTAATTCGTCGGTAAAAATGATTTCTTAGGTTTTTACCAAACTTTTTAGCATAAATGCATACAAGCACATATCTTAAGCTCATGAAACTCTACCTTAGCATGTCTAGTATAGATCTATGCAAAGAGAGTTTCAAAAATGGTTCTCTAGCATATAACTCACATAGAAAGCACAAGAGAGCATTAAACTAGGGTTTTTAGGGTTTTATACCTCTTGAACTTAGTGGCTTACTTTCTTGCCTTTCTAAAGTAGGAGATAAAAATGTTGGACATCCAAGACTCACCCCCTAGATGCCGAACCCCTTCTTGCAAGAACTCCTTGGTAATTTTATTTTGTATAACTCTTAAGAACTCCTTGATGTATTCCCTCTATTTTATCTCTCTTTCTATTTTCTTTCTTTTTCTGTTTTTTTAAGTAAGAGATGAAATGAAGTTCTCTCTCATATCTTTTGTTTCTCTCTATTATCTCTTCCATATCTCTCATCTTCTCTTTCCTCTTTACTTGTAATCTTGACAAAATAATTTAGGCTAAATGAAATGGTGACACCTTGCTTAAGTCGGTGACTAACTAAAGAAGAAAGATTGAATCAACATGTGCCTTTTCCTCTCTTACTTGGGCGAGTACATGCACCCAATCTAGCCCATTTTTTTTATTACTTAATCAAATGACCAAAATGTCCCTTAACAAGTTGGGCTAAAATTTGGGCCACTTAATTTAATATTTGGGCTTTTAAAATAATTAGTTTGGGCCATGTAAAATAGCATGGTCCAATACCTTAATTTTATCTCACCCTAATTATTTAATTAGGATTTCTACTCCACTCAATTTGGAATTTAGATAATTACTCATGTACATTTAATTTTTATAACCCCATTAGACTTGCTTTGATTAATTTATTAAAATTAATTAGTTGAGAGGTATAAAATAAATCTCTTAGTGAAATTTAATAGTATGTAATTTAAATACTAAAAATCTCAAATAATAATAACCCTTAGGTTAATTATGTCTTATAACTAATATATAAAAATTAGGTTATAAGGCTTCTAATTTGTAGAAATTCAAGACTAAGGGGAAAATGGTCTTTAAACATTACTATGGTAGGGCAAGATGGTCTTAAAGTCATCTTAACAAAATTTCCTAGAAATTTACTCCAAGGACACTTGGGGTAAAATGGTCATTTCTCTATTACTAGGAAACTTCCTAGAAATTTCCTTCCTAGGGCACAAAAGTTATTAATATTTTCTTTTAGGGCAAAAAAATCTTCCATGATTTCCATTACATATTCCTTCATATCCCTTCATATTTTCAATTACATAGAGTTTGACATGGAAATGAAATTACAAGTAATTGATTTTACAAGTAATTGAAATGGAAAGTATGAAGAGACTTTCCTCCGCGTTTGGTTTATCAGAGGCTGACCTATCTTAGGCTACTCTCGCGGATTTTTGGCATGACGGTTCCCAAATCATCGCAATTTACTTGACGGAAAGTTAATCCGGTCTTTCAACTAGAGTGAATTTGGGTGGTGCATTTCCTTAGCCTCGTTGGAATTAGTCTTCCTACGAGTCCAATAATCAAACACCGACAAGATACTCTCCTGGTGGAGGAACCACACAACATACATTCACATACAGTGTCTCTCCGTTTATGCAAATGATGACATGTGCGAAGCATTAATATCACAAGTAGATATAGTGTGAAGCACTAAGTACAACAAGTAAATACATTCGTACACATTCATTCAATGTAAATGCAACATCCGCACACAAGCAGATAATGATTTTGAAAAGTTTGTAATGGCGGCTTAAGCCCTCTTACTGGATGTCCCCAGCAGAGTCGCCACCTGTCGACGTCGGGATTTTTATTTGTCCCTTTTCTATTCTTATTTTTTGGTGTTCTCATGTTAGGTGAGATTTGTTTGAAAAAATAAGTTGTGAAAAGGTTCGACATGTATATGTCGACGATTGGACTGTAAGAGTCGCCAGTTGGTATTTTTAAATGGTTGCACCAACTCAACCGAGAAAAGATTTGCACATTGACCAAGTGATGTGACACTATTTCACTACTACAAACAGTAAATAGATAACGCGGAAAAAATGTTGTGGTTTCAATCAGAAAAACGTCGTGGTTAAGGGTGTCATCTATTTGACACCCTTACACAACGTTTTTAAAACGTTGTAGTTAGACACATTATACAACGTTTTTTAAGAAAAAAATGTTGTAGATTTGTTTTCCATAAATTAGTAGATGCTTGAAAACGTTGTAGAAGGTATGATTCCACAATATTTTCTGACTAAAAATGTTGTAGTTTAATATATCAGACAACGTTTAGGCACATTTACACAACATTTATAATGTGTCATCTATTTAGAAGGTGTCATTTATTTATACAAATACAAATATACAACATTTTTAAAATGTTTTAGATAAAAAAAAAAAGAAAAAAAAGGTTATAGTTCACCTATATTATCAATGCACCTGCAATATACTAATGCCATGATATATAGCTAAAAGGTCTAAATTCTCATTTAAATTTAAAGCCAAAATGTATCAACCATTCAAAATACATACCAATAATACCATTCGTTTACAGTTTCAAATTACTATATCAACAAAATATATACCAAACTATCCATATATACATCTCAAATTCACTTTTCAATCCACAAAATAAACCAAACTATCCATAAAATTAAGCTACTACCTAAGCATGTGCAAAAAAGCCTAGGTTCTCCCAAAATACGCCAGTAACGTTTGCTCTAGCACTAGCCATGGATGGCAGTAAGTTTTGCTCCTGAGATGATATATGAACACCATAAGTCGCGCTGGAAGCCACAGTTGTTGAGAATTTGATACTCCAGAAGACCTTTGATCTGCTTGGGGCTTGGCAAGAGAGCACTCCAATACTAGTATACTGGAACTCCTTTTAAACTAACAACATGTCAAAAGTAGTGTTAGTTTGATTCCAAGTGTATACATATGCCATTTTCAACGAATAATTAAAACTCTTTCAAAGGAAAATGTCAGACATATAGAAGATTTCAAGTACACATGCCATTTTATATAGGGGGAATGCATAAAAGTATATGCATACACCGGCTTCAACATATAAGAGTGCATGCACAAAAACGTGATCCTATTTTTAATCTAGGTATTTTTCCTTTAAATTCTGCACATGCCAATCAAGTCAAAATCATTTGATCCTGTTTCACAATATCTTTCAGTATCTCAAGTCATAAAATTAAGTTGAAGGTGTTGGTTTGTCTATATAGGCAGTCATTTAAACCCCAGCAGCATTCTTATCTAGACTAAACCCTATGAAACAGTCCTGCTGTATTTGTTAATAGGTGTTACCTACAGTGTTCCTTTTGTTGACTGTTGTAGAAACAAATGTTTACTGAAGGGGACCCCTGTGACCCTTGGGAAATATGTTAAAAGTAAATATATAGGATATGCTGCTTTAGGCTTATTTTCCTTCCACGATTCTGTGCACTGACTACAAAAAAATGATATCAAAACAATGTAACATAGACCTCTGAAATAGACTCAGAGATTTGAAGGAATACTACTACTACTGCCGAACAAGAACGTCGTGTACAAAAATACATCAGAATATATATATATATATATATAACATATTTAAAAAAATTAAAAAGAAACATTAGAAGTTACCATTTCTTAAATACTCAAGAGGTGTGTAAGCAAAGTTTGTGCTATAACTTTTGCCATCCCTGCTATTTTTCATGAAGCCAAAACATGAAAATCGTGGATCACCATTCTGGCAAAACCATCCACTATAGGTCATCCAGATGATATTGTCTCAGTGCAACTATCATTTTTAAAGATAATAAAAATTATTTTTAAGAAACAGACATATATAAATAGAGAGAGAGAGATATCTTTGAACATTAGGAAAAAGAGATTCATTACAACACCTCATCAAATAGAACCATGTATGCATTCAAGTCATGGTACAGTGGACGTCCTTCAGCACCACAATAATCCAATGCTTCAGCAATGTATAAAGCAACTCTTAAACGCATAGCCCAATCAATAGTTTGATTCTCCCATGTGAAAGAAGTAAAAAGAGAATACAAAATACATGAATGATGAAAGTAATGTTAAGAAAACACACTTGCAGGAAACATTACTATAAGATTCAGAATATTGTCCTCTATTTGAATTAAATAGATAACATCTTCACACATAGTGCTTTAAGAGATGGTGTTACAATCTAGAACAATACAACTTAATAAAGCATTTTGGTACAAGGGGATGGAAAAATAAAAGCAATGGAGGCAGGAAGCAGAGAAAGAACATCCTCAAGGAACCTTTTCAGTCCTTTCCTTTAAGGAATATATATTATTGGAAGAGAAAGTAAGGGTAAAAATGTTAAGATAAAGAAAATATAATTTTTCTATGATTTACTTCCATAGTGTTTCAGTTAATAATTATGTACATCTGAACATTATAAAAATTACAGCATGACACTGGAATAATAATAAATAGGAATCCTATGCTTCAATATATAGTGCTCGTTTTTGCCAACTGCAAAAGATGAACAAAATGCCTACCCTGGCTTTTAATGAGTCCAATTGCAGTAAGCATAAACAGAAGAACAAGAAGAAGACAAAGCTAAGAAAATTAACCTGATAAGGGCACCTGAGATTGGCTCATGGGAAGAGGTTATCCATTTGCAATACGAATTTGCCACTCTACAAGATCTTGACCAACAATCATCTCTGTAACAGGATGCTCAACCTTCAACAGAATATATTTGGTCCTAATTAATTACAGTTGAACTTACTTATCAAAAAAGAAAAACTGTTGAACTTGTGTAAAATAAAGAGAGAACAGGATTGATTCTGGCACCTGCAAACGGGTGTAAAATAAAGAGAGAACAGGATTGATGAGGTACTCATTACCTTTTAGCTCTCCTTTGTAGCTCTTTAGAGACTCATCTGACATCTCATAATAAAGAGAGATTCCGATAGACTTGATGGTAATACCACGCTCAGCTTCATCAACACGCGTATTAGTCATTCGGACATCACCAGCAGTTTCTTGGGCAATAATACCAGCAGCAGCAACAAGAGAATCGGTAAGGGTGGACTTTCCTGGCAGAAGAAAGAAATGGCATTAATATATCGTAATTTGTAGTGTTATCCTTGATTCAATTCCTTCAAGGCTTGCACCAACAGGAAAGATAGTAACATTAATAATTCCTCTACTTTTTTTCATGGTCTAAAGCTAAAGAATGAATAAATAATCAGTCATTCGATAATAAAGGCGCCCTATTCTGATTTTTTTTCTTGACAAACAAATTAATGGCATACAGAAATGATCCAAACAGATCCCACCTTGGTATCAGGAATCCATGTTGTTTCCCTGTTAGAAGAACTCAAATGCCTATGGTATTCAGTATTCAGACAAAAAGTAATTTTGTTAATAAAACTATTATAAATCTGGGTACTCACAAGTTAGAGTTTATAATAAACTGAGAATATTCTAACACAGTTTCAAAACTGCAATTTTGATTGACATGACATAAAATTATGCCAGGATGAGTAGTCCAGATATCAGCTTATACAACAAAACTAAACTAACTCAGTTCATATCTAACAACTCAAATTGTAGTTTGAAAATCAAAGAGTAGTTCAAGAAACCTTTCACCAATATGGACCAACTATCACCCATATGGGATCAACCATCACACAAAAAAGACTAACATCTACCGCATCTTCCTTCACCTCTTCCTTCACTTCATTGAGATTTTCTTCGTCAGCCATGATTTTACTCTAATCTACAAACAAAAAATCATTTTTTAAAAAGAGAATGTTAATACGTATCTATATCTTTCTAGACAGATATACAAATGGCAATCAAACATTGAAAAAAGAAATAAAAAATCTAAAATCTAAGAGAAAAAAGAAAATATTTTGAAATTGATTCGGAACATCAACATTAAGAAATTGATTCAGTAACCCAAAATCAAAAGGTATGCATATATCTGACAATCGATAACAGAAATTGTCAAAGTTTGAAAGGATATGTAAGTAAATAAGTGAGTAAAAAGCTATACCAGATCAGTCGGAGAATTTTACCTCGGATATTGAAACTCAAACTATACGTCTGTGAACTGGTTGCTGCGTTTTTCTGTTTCACTCTCCCTACAAGACTCAACCTGTGGTAAAGCACAAATCAAACACTAATTTGAAACCCTAACACCACAACTACTTAAGTAAAGCAAGAGAGAGAGATAAAGGAGGAGGAAGAGGAGGAGGTCGTTGGCGAGGGAGCCACGAAGGGATGAGGTTGCCGAAAAGAGGAGCGAGAGGAGGAAGGTTGTCACCGCTGCTACTAGAGAGAGAAAATGGGAGAGAAAGAATGAGAGGAAGAAACGAAAGAGAAAAAAGGTTTTAATTTAAAATGTTCAATTCTGCTTTTTTTTTTTCGGTATTTTTTAAGTAGATAATGTTTTTTTTTTAAACGTTATCTATTTAAAATCAAAAAATTTTCATATAAATACATAACATTTTTTCATATGTATCTACAATATTTTATTAAAAACATTGTAAAAAAAATACTACAATATTTTTTATAAAAACGTCATCTTTTAAGTGTTGTCTTTTTATGGTTTTGTACTAGTGTTTAACTGGTCTGTGAAACCGAGATTCGTTAGGGTCCGGGGGCTTGATTATGCGGAGGGAAGGTGTTAGGCACCCTCTAATATTCGTGTTACCACGGTGACCACCACTTTTTAATTAAACTGTTATCTGAATGTGTGTGTGTGTGGGGGGGTCAATGTACAATTATTTAGAAGTAGTGATATGCCTCGTTTGCACCTATATACAAAGGGTTTAAATTTTGTATACAAGTGCAGTTTTAACAAGATATAACAATGATATTTTGTAAAAGAGGTTTTTTCAAACCCTTGTGCTCAATAGTAATTGACTTTGATACATCCATTTTATTATCTGCTCGGCTGGATTGCTTTTATTTTTGAGATGCGAAGCATCTTCGAGAAAATAAAATATATAGCAGTGCCGAACTCCTTGTGGGCATGAGAGCCATCTAAGGAAATTCAAACACCGTAAATAATTTACAAGCCATGTAGATCTAAAAATGTCCATCACGAGAATCAAATCTAGATTCAGGAGACTGAATCTGTGATCACATGATTTCCTAGGCTCTCATGATGTGGCAATTCGTATGAAAGCTATAAACAGTTATATATATAAAAGCTGTAAATATATATATACAGACAATCAACCACCACGAAGCACATCCATAGGGGATTGAAAATGTAAATAAAGCAATAAAAACCAATCAACAGCCACAAAGTAAACTTTAGGCGGGACTAAATATAAAGAAAGCTATAAAAGGCCACGAAGTGAACTCCAAGCCTGGCAGAAATGTATGTATGTATATATATATATATATATATATATATATATATATATATATATATATGTATGTATAAAAGCGATAAACGCACCGAATGTGTAATCCAAGCTCAATCAAACAGAGTTTGATGACAACAATATATATATAAGTATTTATATATATAAAAGCAGTAAACGCTCCGGATATAAATTCAGGCACATCGAACAGAGTTCGACATCAGTTTATATATATATATATATATATATATATATATATATATATATATATATATATATATATATATAAAGCCACAGACTGAAGTCCGGGCACACGCACACAACGCGACTCTCAACGTGAATAACTGTGTGTCAAAAATAGAGAAAAAACTTTAAAAGATGTAAGAAGGCTTACAGTGGACTATCAAAGAAGACTTCAATAGCTTTAAATGGATGAACACTCAGCTCCAGCCGATAAAAAGTAACCAAATATAAGCTCACAAGTGTTTGAAATGAGAAAACACTCAATATATGGTGTGTACAGAGCAAATTGAACAGGGCTTCCTCGCCTTTTTCTCTTGCAAAATGGCTGCCCCAAGCCCTCTATTTATAGAGGGGAAGCCGCAGGTGTACCTGCGACAGTAGTAGATGCACCTACGGTTGCCCGAAGTGCCCCGAGCTCTACGGGTCTCACCGTCTTGAAGTACGTGCATGCGTGCAATATAATGTCCGCTCGAACTTTCAGAACTTCAATCTAGGCATCCGATTGAGGTGTATAAGACCTTTTTCGACATGTTGTTGTCGAGAGCTACGCAATGACATGGGATAAGAGGTTGTACAAAGTCGAAAAGATGGGACCATGCCCAGGTCTTCAAGCTTTAAATTCTATCCGGTGTTCTGTCTTGTGTAGTTTTCACTCGATATTTGAATTATTGGTTCTTGTAGGACATTCCTGTGTGTAATGTATGTTGAAATTTTTGCTGAGATGGCGTAATGTAGGATTAAGGTGGAAAAAGGACGATTTTATCCCTCACCGGGGTTATCTCCGATTTGGGCTGATTTAGCAGTCGTTGCTTAAGGTTATCTTTGAGATTGGGCTGTTGTAAGCGTTGAATGCCTGTCCTCCCGGGGTTATCTCTGGGTTTGGACCTGAGTGCCTCGGGGCTATCACCGAGTGTTGAAGCTGATCGCATAGATTCAAAACAAGCATTTTCGGGGTTATCTCCGGAACTGCAACTGCATTTATCTTCGAGGTTTGAACTGTATCTCCCGGGGTTATCTCCGGGATTGGAAATGAAAATCTCGGGGTTGTCTCCGAGATGGAACTAAGGATTCTGGGGTTATCTCCGGACCTGGAACTGCATTCCTCGGGGTTGTCTTTGAGGTTAAAACTGAGTATCCCGGGGTTATCTCCGGGACCGTGCTGCTTTGACTTTCGGGGTTATCTCTGGAAGACGATTTTGCCCTCCTGCAAGGTTAGTAATAGGAATGCAAAATTTCGAGTGTCTACAATATCAAAATTCAATACTATGTATCAACACTTGTTCAAATACACCAATTTATCCAAGGGAGGACACTTGCATAACCAAACTTAGCTCATAAAGAACAGAATAAATATTGATCATATATGGATCTAATTCAGACAGTAATAAGATACTGATAAACAATGAACGAATAGAATTTGAGAACTTGCATGAATACAAAGGTTCAGATACATGCTCAATAAAAGTAGAGCCCAGATACTTGTTCAATATAAAGTGGAGTCAAGAAACTTGCATAATAAAAACATAGTTCAGAAACTTACTTATAAAGATCCATTGCATAAAGTAAATACAAGGGTTAGGATACTTGCACAATACAATAGTATAGAAACTTGCATAAATATATACTTGTTTGCATATTATAAAAGTAGTGCGTAAGGTTTAGATACTTGCCTTGATTGCTGCTTAATGCTACACAATATAGTTCTATATTATATATAAAGACCTATCATTAATAAGATTATTCTTTCCTTTAAAATAATACATCATAACTTATAATACTGCTATTTACAGTCATCACATATGTGACAACCCCAAAATAGGTCCATTCCATTCAACCTATTCTGAGTCGCCAAATACATGGTATAGAAAATAACTACAACTTTATTACAACAATTGTCGTGCAAAATACAACAACACATATGCTGTGAGTTTGGATACAAATATATACCAAATGTGACTCATGTCCCAACCGCGGACAGTACCTCACAATGACACATTACATAAAGGTATAGTCAAAAACTGTTTTAGAAATTAGAATCTTTGGGAAGTGCTCAAGGAAACCTTCGTACATGGGAGGCCATGCTTCTAGGTTATGATAGATATCATATGGCCACAGAATTATCCTTGGTTGACCCAATAGACCCCAAAGAAAAATGAGAAGATTACTATTATATTCTTCCCAATGGGGAGTCTTCTCTTGACATATCATTATCTCCACTGTCTCTAATTGAGAATTATACTTCAAGCAAACACCAAGATTATATAGGTAGTGCTCGTAAATATACTCAACAAGTGGATGAGCACATCCCTGTCTTATGATGACACGAGATTGTATATCATTAGACATCTTGTATGATAGTGGCAAAACACCCTTCCAACGTTGGGTTCGCCTCACCCTATTTGATTCACCAAATATAACTACTAAATGATGTATACAACACTTTTCTATACTGCTTAGAGAGAACCTCCACAGCTAGAGACCACCGTTCTATTTTCCCGTTATCCTCGCTAGACCCAGCTATACTCTTATTACCTGAAAAGAATTGTGAAATAAAAGGGTGAGCACAACTAGCCCAGTAAAGAATATCATGACTAAAGATAAATAATTTATCAATAGCCTTTAACAATAATAAATCAGAGATTTAGAACATATGGTAGATGATAAAAATTTTCAACTATAGTTACAGCGGAACGAGCAATCCATTAGAAGAGTCAAATAGACTATAAAGTCTATTATCTTCTCCATGTTAAAAATCCACCAACACTGTTTTATTCCTGTAACATCAATCAACAATTTTGGTCCACAATCATATGAATAACTCATAATCATAATTGTAGTTCTAAATTCCTCTTCTCATCCAGGACGAAGATAATTTTCATCACCTATCTTTACCTGAAACATCAAAGATCATGGTTACACCAAATCACATTTCCTATTCATAATCATACTAATAACTTCATCTTTGCACTACGACCAAAGATATTCATTTGTATCACCAGTTAGTCATGTTCATCTCAACACCTGTTCATCTTTGCACTACTGACCAAAAATATTCAACAACATGTCATCTTTGCACTACGGGCCAAAGATTTTCATCACCAGTTCATCTTTGCACTACATGCCAAAGATATTCAACAATAGTTCATATTTGCAATACAGGCCAAATATATTCATCAACAGTTCATATTTGCACTATAGGCCAAATATATTAATATCTCAAAGAAATATATAATCATTTCAGAATTTATATAAACAATAATTATAACCATGTTGATCATTTCACCTTTGCACGTAAGCTAAAGATATTCAATTATAAATTTAATGGTCATGATCATACCAGTCAATAATTCAACTTTACACTACTGGCCAAAGAGAACCCATAGTCATGATCATACCAATAATTTACCCATCTTTACACTCAAGCGAAAGAGAATTTCAACATCAAGGTTATAAAAATGTTATATATGATAATAAAAACAATATGATCAAAACATGAATTTAATTTCAAGAGCAATATTCATAAATCAAGGATAATTTAGTCAGAAAAATAACCAATTTTGTCGTGAATAGTATTCATGAATAGTAACTCGTGAATAGTAACCCGTGAATAGTAACTCGTGAATAGTAACCCGTGAATAGTAACCCTGATATAAACAAGGTAGAAATTTCACAATAAAATCTATACCAATATTTTGGTATAATGATATTGAAAGAATAATATTTCTTAAGCTTATAAATAATTTATTTTAATTGTTTACACTTTACTAAATAATGCATTTAATCATCTTAAAATGCCAAACTCATAAGATTTCATCACCAATAACCAAAAACCCTCATCCAAAATCTGCATATACCTCATATAGGATTCTCAAGCCATAAAATTCTATTTTCTATTTTTCTTACTTCACATAACATATTTAATTCATTTACTCATAACTAGTCCGTTTTCATGAAAAATACCAAATCAGTTCCAAAAATATTTCTTTTCTGGGATTTAGCAGAATATAGTCCCATATTGAACATATATTTTTCTCAAAATTTTTAAAACTCATTTACTATTTTTCATATGGTCAAAACCGCTGAATATTTAGACATTTATCATAAATTGTACTTTTATCCAAAAATTCCGAATTTTACAGAGTACACTGATATTATATAGATATACTTTCAATAAATATTTCATCAATTTTAGAGTTAACCACAAGGAGTTATAAGCAGTTACTTTTAAAATAGTCTTTTCTCATAAAATTCGTAACTCTTAATCTATACATCCAAAAATCACCATTTTTGGACACAGTCAATAAAACTCATCAAAATATCATTTCAAAATTTTCCAGAATTTTTTGAAGTTCAGAAGAATTACGAACTGAAAAATATAATAACCCTTAAAATCCCTTACCTCAAAAGAGCAGTACTTCTGATCGGTATAAGGCTGAAAAAAACTTGCACTAAATAAAAACTCTGAAAGTATCTAAATACTCACTAGAATATGCTTGACAATATAGAGAGAAAGAAAATTTGTTTCTGCTGTGATGTTCAATTCTAACTTAAGCACCTATTTATAGAAAAATACTAGAACGTCAAAGGAGACTAAATTAATAAAATATTAATATATCTTCTTCCTCATTCTACGCCCACTCTTGCTGAAAAATCTGAGCAGCCAACAATGAAATCAATTCAGCACATGGTTTGAAAAGTAAAAGTGGGTCCCACCCATAATTTTAATAAAAATTATTTTATTTTCTGAAACTTCAATAATTCATAGAAAATAGACCGTTTATCAGAAAAATACGAATTTTATGTCCATTCTACCTGAAATCGAATTCTCTACAACTTTGTAGCTTTGAGTTTTACTAAATTCCAGACCAAAAATATCTGAAATCCACAAACGGATGATTTTAAACATTGTTTCAACATCTTTTAAAATTCATAACAAATCATTTGTTCATTTTTAACGGTTCAAAACTTGTCGATATATACTCAACTTATATATGTATAACATATCCAAAAATCACAACGATCCCACGGTTAGATCAAAATTATAACTCACGCAATAGAGTTTTAAGAACACCAATTTGCTCTTTTAATACATCCAATCCGACAAAATACTGATAAAACACCTCAACATTAATTCCTTCATTTATAACCACATAAATAAATCCATCATTTATATCCGTATCAAATAAATATTTTCTTATCATATAAATCAATAATTAATTATTCATAAATAATATTACAGAATCACAATAATGACAACCAGGCAGTTCCCAGGAAAGAGGGGGCTTTCCGATAAGGATTCTCCTTATTGGCGTGCAATTAGATGACCAAACCTCTCCTTAGACAGAACTTTCTAGACATTACCAATAATGCTATCTAATAATATTATTTAAATAATATGAATTATTGATCTGATAATGGAGATGATGTGCAGCAACAATTATTGAAACAACAATAATATAAAATATCAACGCAGCAATTATTGAATCAATAAAATAAAATATTGAACAGTAATTACTGTGATAATTATTCAATAGTGCCTTCTTGTGTAAGAATCAATAATTTCAAAAATACTGTGCAATACCGTGTGCTACTGTGTAATAACGCGTATTACTGTATTTTAACCACCAGGTATTCCAACAGTGTTAACGGTAACAACTACGCCGTTATTTGTAAAAACTCAATTTTATCGTTTTCTTCATCCGATAGTTATTTTGTTATGGGGCCCACAAATAGATGCGCCGTCGTATGAATATTCTCCGACAGAAAGAATATTCCACGACCAACGAATATTCCCCGACAACAATGATTATTTTATAACCACTTGTTTATTTTGAAAAAATTTTACATTTCACCCATAACTTTAACTTTTTATCAATTTAACCATTTACTGAATTGTAATTATAAGAAAATTTAAATACTTTTATTTCATAAAATTCAGGGTCTTACAACATAGCTTAAGCATATTGTCATGTATTCATAACCGTCATTAGAGCATATACAAACACTTAACAGGTCAAACTATATAAGTTTGGATTGATTTCGCTATCAATTTGGTGTCCCGATAGCTTTATCGAATAATTATCGAGTTTATTTTCAATTAAACTCTATTTAAAAGCTTCAATACTATTTTAGATAATTTAATTATCATTTATAATATTTTCTGGAAGCTCATAATAGTTCTCAAATAATTATTATCATTTATTATGATTTTTCAAATACTAATATCATTTTTAAATTATTTAATTACTGAATAATTCTACTATCATTAATATTTAAATAAATTAACATATTAACGAAATCCATGTCAAAACATTAAAAGTTATTTATTATAACTCAAAATATTTTTAAAACCTTAATATCACCTTTAAATGATTCTTAAGTATTAAAATTATTTTTAAATAATTACCATTAATATTAAAAAATTAATTTATTTCATGTCAAAATATTAAAAGTTATTTATTATGACTTAAAATATTTTTAAAACCTTAATATCATTTTTAAATGATTTTTAAAACATTAAAAATTATTTTTAAATAATTTATTTAATAAAATTATTAAATAAATTTATTATCATTAATATTAAATTATTAATGAAATTTATCTCAAAATATTAAAAGTTATTTACTATAACTTAAAATATTTTTTAACACTTTAATATCATTTTGAAAATATTTTTAAATATTAAAATCATTTTTAACTAATTTATTTAATATAATTATTAAATAAATTTTATATCATTAATATTTAAATAAATTAAAATATTAATGAAATTTATGTCAAAATATTAAAAGTTAATTTTTATAACTTAAAATAATTTTTAAAACTAATTTATGAATTTTTAATAATTATTTTCTATTTATTTTAATTAATTAATTAATTTTTCATTAAAAGTTTCGCTAAAGTGCTTTAGCGACAAAAACTGTCGCAATAGGTATTCTTCATCCACGAAGAACAGCCTTGGTCAATGCCTAGGGGGTTACTTTGACCGTTAATAATTTTTATTTGGTGATGTTTCTTGGCATGAAAGTGTATCAATGGTGTTCTACTAATGTAATACTACAAGTGTATGACAATTTCTTAGTCTAACTATATCATATATGTTCTTCATTTTCTTGCATTTAAATGTTATAGATCCATGGTTTATCATCATAGATCATCAAATTACATATCATAGCACATATATAAACATCCAAAGACAAAATCTACCTAAGTATACAAGATCTAAACTATGGTTAAGGATTATACCTTCTTGTGCAATCTTTTTATTTCTACCCTTTGATCCGAATCTTGTATGGTTATGAGGTAGTTTTTGTATAACTTATGACTGATTTTCTTAAGAAATTTAATATTCTAGGAGAGAGAAAGAGAGTCTTGGCTTATGAAAATAAAAGTGAAGGATTTTTCTTAACTTTAATTTGCTAACTTTGATTCAATGTATATTGATGTTACTAGGTGTCAATTGTTGGCTGATTCAAGTTGATTTTAGCACATGTGAGATCTTGGATGGGTGAGTCATCAAGATTTGCCCATATCCTTTTACTTAAAAGAGAAGTAAAGGGTATTTTGGCCTTTTTGCATCCAAAAGGGTATTTTGGTCATTTTTCACATAATTTTAAGGGTAGTTTGGTCATTTCACATATCTCCCCTAAATTTTGACCCTTAGGGTTTGCTAATTACCATTAGAATTTGCTAATCACCATTAGGGTTTGAAAATTAAGGTTTAAGGTTACCGATTAAGGTTTAGGGTTTCTAAATCTGTAATTAGGGTTTCTAACTTAACAATTAGGGTTATCCCTATTTGAACATTAAGGTTTCCTAATTAGGTTTTATAACCACTAACACTTATCCTTAATCACATAAATACAATCGCATGTCATTCTTAAATATAATGTAAATTATAATTGTAGTAATAGTCTAATTCCTATTTGAATTTCAAATTAGGTTTTATCAATTTAACATTATGATTTTCTATTGTTATGCCATAACTGATCAACAATTAACATTAATCATATATTGCACATACTTATCATTTCGAAATATAATTATACTTGTATTAATATTCAAATCCTTATTCAAAATCCAAATTAGGGTTTGGAACACTATCCATCTTAACTTTCCTTCTTAGTTAACTTATAATAATTAAATTGACTAACCTACTTAATTCCTATCGCTTATTTTCAAAATATTACGGATACCAATAATTATAATAATTAATAAAATAATAAAAAAAATTCATTTGTACAAATATACATATATAATCATCTAAAAATTCTCGGTCCTTACACGGGCCGTCCGTTCCGGTCCATTGAACATTGATGCTTCCGATGGGGCTTTATCGGAGCCTCTTCCCGAGGATAAGGCAGCGAGAGATCGCATTCTTCGCCTTCTATTTTTGACGATCATGAGGGGATGCTTCATTGCAGATAACTCATCGATTATCTCATGTGCCCTCGTTTGTGCTCTCCGAGATGTAGATCGCATCGAAGATTTTGATTGGGGCTCTTTCACATATTCATATTTCCTTCGAAGGATGCGCCTACGTTCTGAAGGTGCTACAAAGGCTTGGTTAGGCTCCTACCCCTTTCTATTGGTAAGTACTGACAACCGATCTTCCATTCCCCACCTTCGGGTATTTTTGATAGATAGATTAATATATTTTATTTCTGCCTGTTTCAATTCTGGGCTTATGAGAGGCTTCCTTGCCTTCGACCAGTTACCACTTTGGGGTTGGAGACATATCCATGGGAACGGCGTTGGCATCACTCTACTTTGACAAAGGTCCACGTAGTAGAGGGTTTTACACACAGCCGTTTATAGCTGGAGCTACTGACTGCAAATGTCATCACCTGGGTTCCTTCTTGACTGAGGGAGGATGGCTTCCCAACAGGGTTGGAGTACGCTTTATCCACTTTTTGGATTCCCTTCTTGATCGAGGGAGGATAGGAGCTCTATCTAGGAGAGCGAGCGATCAGGGTCAAATTAAAATAACATTATAATAATTCATTTAATCATAATATAGTTTTAACTTAGTTTAAATTAGCCAATATTTATAGGGTTAATTTCCCTTGCCACTAAATTCCTTATCGTGACTAATTTCTTTTATTTCCTTTAATAGTTTAATAAACTATTAAATATCATAAAATTTTAATTTCTTCACATCAAAACACATAATTCAAAATATATACACCTCATAATAAGAATTTTAATTATTAAATTCTTATTTTAATAATTTATAAAAATTCGGGTTGTCACATCCTTCCCCCTTATAAGGATTCCGTCCTCGGAATCACCAAAACTCTATCTTACTCAGGTTTTCATCAAATCTCTTTAAAAAAAAATTCAAAATTTATCGTTGAAAAACTTCAACACATTACCCTAATATAGGTTTTATATTTCCTACTACATTCACTTCTTCAACAAATTCTAGGTTTTATTTCATAACTTTCACTTGAACTCAAATATATTTTGAGTATTATATATTCTTTAACTCATTCATTTCCTTTTCTATGGATCGTTATCATAAACACTCAGGATATTACATTCAACCTTTCTTCTAAGAATTTCGTTATCAAAATTTTATTTATTAATCTTCATTCATTCAATCTATCAAAATAGATTTTACATTAATACCTTATTCATTCATTGGGTTCTATAACCACTTTCTTTCCACAAAGATCTTTATGCATTTTTTAACTTTTCTATTAAAAGTTTTACATTATTGTTTGATAATTCATCTCCTTCTCATTTCAAAATTTCTTTTCTCACTTATTCAATATATTCATCATTCAGTGTCGCATTTTACGATTTACTTCTTTCTAAGGAATATTATCCTTACCACATTCGCCTTTTAGAATAACAAGAATCTTCCACAATTGCTCAATAATTTGGAAGCAGTATGAATAACTCAAGAATTTAAAAGATTCTCGAATCATGCTGAGGGATCATAAGACTTTGAACTCATTTCAAGGTTTAATAGTGCTTCACCCAGGTACTTCACACTATAAACCGTTCTAACATAATGTTTAACACTCACACAGACTGTAAACATTCTACATCAGTGCTCTAGGTGATCAGCTTATCGTACTACTACGTCATGCACATACGTAGTACATCTTAACATCGTAATGACTATATGCGTTATTTTCGAAACCATTGTTTCCTATAACATGTCCCATTTATAGGGTTGTTCACCTCAGCTTCTCAACATCTGAATCTACACCAAAATAATTTGGTTTGGTATAATTTCTCAAAGAACGCTTGAATTTCATAAATATTTTTCAATAATCGTCTAGCCGAATCAAATAGCTTAGACTTTTAACAATAACTCGAACATCAATCAAAATAGTTTTAGCCAATTCAATTGGCATATCTTTCTTAGTTAAAGAAAACTAAAAATTCTTTTTATGATGTCATGAAACCGTACTATCTCGATAGTACGTTGAGGATTCAGTCGTTATATGACTTTGTCATGCTACATCATACCATAGTGGGTTGACGATCTTATGATCACATCCAACACTAGGTTGAACTGCATTGATGACTTCCTCATTTATCATATCAACATTATATATAGTGATTCTTTAATGACTATGGAAAAAAAACAAAATACATTTTGATATTTTTAAATTATTTTTGTCTAGTCGAAACAATTAGCATAGATATACGAATAACGGTGTTATTTTTAAAACTCATTTGGTCCAATGTTTTTGAAAAAAATAGAAGTGAAAACATCAGCACGAAGTTAATAAATTTTGAAAGTCTAGCAAAGCTAGAAGATTTAGATTATCTAATTCTCTCCATCAACTTCATTACAAACTAATTCTTTTTATTTCTAGCACCACCAATGCTCTTATACTAAATATTCTTGTATTTTAACTTATAATCTTCCTATACCCCCAGTATAGTTCATCAAACCTACCACACTTTGGAAGTTCAAGAACTTACCACAATAATATGAGTTTAAGAACTTATCCTAGTCAGATCATAGGCGTCCATTCGCTGAGGGCTTCAGAAACATATATATGATTATGAGTCATCAACTTACCATAAGTATGAGTTTTAAGAACTCGCACCTAATCCTAATAATATCTGACTAATCTTAATAGCCTCTAACTATCAAATATGTACATGAGAAAAGAATCACTTTTTCGCCATATATACATTGATAGCGCGACACCAACATTCCAAATATTATTAATGTGATAAACTGAGCGCAAGCACAAAACCCTAGCCCATACAAAGGTTTGTACCACTCAGCCATCACATGAGTCCTCAATTGAAATCCCACCTAACTCTATCTTGCTCTTAACTTATTCTTAATTTGCCCTTAACTTGCTCAATACGAATTCCTCGTATCACATTATCTATAACTCCTCGTGAGTTGATCTCGTACTATATTAGTAAATTATCTTCATAGCATCAAGCTATAATTATTCAAACATTACAGACCATCTTTATTTTATAATTTAAACAGATCACGTCGTGATCTTATTCTATAATCATCTCCCTTAAAATTGTTTTCTTAACTCGTGATCGCTTTTTTTACGATCATCTTTCTTTCCTTTTTCATCATTTACGATTTCATTTATGCTTTTAATCTTACAGACTTTGTCTATTCATCATTATTCGTTATCTTGGCTATTGGAGTTAGGTAACTCCCATTTCTTATCTTTATATCTCTTCAAGATTCTTATTTGAATTTTCTTGTTTATATAACAATTCTTCCTTTAGAATTTCTAACTTCATTTACATTGCTCAACATTTCATTCGAGTTCCACATTTTCATCGTACGTATCCATTTTCTATATTTGATACACATCGAGTCTCTAATAGTTTCAATATGGTATGCTCAGTGGTTTTCCACAAATAACCAACAAACTAGGTTTCGAGCTGCTAGTTCGTATATACCTCCGCTCTATGAAGGAATCCTTTAGTTCAGATACCATGCATCAACTATTAAAGAGTACGATTGTACCATACTTAAATATAACTTTTTATTCTTAACTTCTTTATCATTCTCTTCTTATAGATATTGTCTATTTATTAACACCTTACATCCTTATTATTGGAGTTGGGCAACCCCACATTCATATTCCTTATAACACTGCGAGATTCTTCTTTGAATCCTCTCACGCATGTTTTAATCCCTTCTTTATAAATTACTTCTTATTGTTCAAACTCTATTTGAGCTTATTCTTTCATTATCTTCACCTCTCTTCTCTAAGTTTATAGCCTAAGGTACTCTTACCTAAGGTTTCTAACCTATTAGCTTTGATACCAACTGTAACGATCCCAAAATTCATGCAATTAAACTATCGACTTCGGTCGCTAATATTACGTCTAACTTCGGATTTTACATCATTATTCGATGTTAAACTTAATAAAATGTAGAATAATTTAAACTTTTCTGTCTTCTTACTTTAATTTCCTGAATCAAAACCTTTATCATATACACATCTCTGAATCAAGTTATTTTATGATTCACTTCATCAAAGTTATTATATAAAATCTTACATTTAAATCCGATAACCTTTACATATCAGATAACTCAAACTTTACAGTTTATTATTACATAATCATAACTTATCGAGTACATATCTCAAAACCTTAAACATGGTTATTTGCAAGGTTAAAGATTTAAGGTAACAATATGTGCTACTTGAATGACATGGAACAGATGCAATGTAGGAAGATTAAATACTTTAGCTATAGTTGTTATTCATATAAACCATATTTAAGGTTTTGAGATATGTCCTTGATAAGTTATGATTATGTAATAATAAACTGTAAAGTTTGAGTTATCTGATATGTAAAGGTTATCAGATTTAAATGTAAGATTTTATATAATAACTTTGATGAAGTGAATCATAAAATAACTTGATTCAGAGATGTGTATATGATAAAGGTTTTGATTCAGGGAATTAAAGTAAGAAGACAAAAAAATTTAAATTATTTCACATTTTATTAAGTTTAACATCGAATAATGATGTAAAATCAAAAGTTAGACGTAATATTAACGACCGAAGTTGATAGTTTAATTATATGAATTTTGGGGTCGTTACAGTTGCTCACTTCAAAGGCTTGAAAACTGGCTGGCTCAATCCCTTCGA
This sequence comes from Panax notoginseng, assembly GCA_016801055.1. Classification (NCBI taxonomy): domain Eukaryota; kingdom Viridiplantae; phylum Streptophyta; class Magnoliopsida; order Apiales; family Araliaceae; genus Panax; species Panax notoginseng. Next base: position 124,976,208 of record CM029022.1, on the reverse strand, counting down.
TGAGGTTGATCAAAGGCATGTCACCTTGTATATAGACAGGATATTCTAGTTTGGCATTTATAATGACCAGATTACCATTGATGATGTACTTGACTTGTTGGTGAAGGGTGGGTGGGACTGCTCCTGCCATATGAATCCACGATCTTCTCAACAATAGATTATATCATGTGGTGATGTTCAACACTTGAAAGGATATATAGAAGGTATGTGGACCAATCTCCACAGGAATTTTGATTTCTCCTATAACATTTCGCCGAGACCCATCAAAAGCTCTTATGACTATGTGGCTACTTCGGATTCAATTTAGATTGATCTTCATTCTTTAAGTGTCATATGGACAAATATTCAAGGATGATCCTCCATCTACCAATACTTCTCCTATCACATACCCAGAGGGCATCACTGCTATGTGCAATGACTTGCAATGACCATTTCCTTCCACCGGTATATCATCATCAGTAAAAGATATCACATTGCTGTTGAAAATGTGATCTATCAAGTGATGGAATTTTTCTGTATCCATTACCTTCAGCAACACTTATATTAAAATTTTGCAATGATCTTCAAAAGACAAGATCAAATCCAGAATGGATATTTGTTGAGGTGCCTCCCTTAATCTCTTCACTACCTTAGCTTTATTATGCCCCATTTTGCTAAGGAATTCTTCAATTTTCACCTCGGGCACTCTCCCCATGGTTTTAGTGACTGGCTTTATCACTCGCTGAGGTAAATACAATAGGTTTTCCTTTGATATCGTCGCAGTATCATTTGATGTTGATCCCTCATTTTCCCCATAATTCAAGGGGACTATTTTCAAGCTGATTAAGGGATATTGTGACCTAAATGTCATCATTAATGGTTCCAGTGCAGCCACTTCCAAAGGATTCTTTCTTCCTTGATCCTCTTTTCCTTAAATTTTCAGGGGTATGACAGTTGTGTCCTTTTCACAGGAAATGACTGCGACTATTTCCCTCCATCTCTGTGTTCTAGGAGGAAATATTTCTTATTTTTCAGGAAAAGTGTTACCACTATTTACCATTTGCAGGTCACCGCTATTAATCATATCCTAGATCAGGATATGAAGTGCCCAACAACTTTCTATGTCATGACTAGGAGTGTTATTGGCATATCCCTGTAGCATCAAATCTCTTAGAACGGGGATTGATTATGGGTAACAGTTCTGTGATCTTCCTTTCATTGATCAACATATGTACTATCTTTTTCATCGGTTGACCTAAAGGAGTGAACTTTCGTTTATCTGCATACTCTCGACGAGCTTGGGATCAAGCTTTCCTTGTAAGTTTTTCTTCCAAAGTTTCACTCTCTTGGGATTGTTGTTGATACCTTGTTATAATGGAGAGGATATTTATTTGCCCTTGATTAATCAACTGTCGAGTTACTTGGTTCTGGTATACCATCGGTTCTACCAGTTGATCAATTTATTCTTTGATAGACTTCATTTTGTGTTATGTCATAAATCAGAATTCTGAGTAATCCCATTTATTAGAGTTATCCTTACTTGTCTGGGGAAAGTCACATACATACTTGAGGTACTTGGAACTTTCTCCACTCCTTGTACTGATCATGTTAACTCCCTCCTCATTGTCTTGAGGCAAATGGTTATCTTGAACATGTGGCTGGTTTGGTTTTGTCACCACGATCTCACCACTGTCTCTCAGGTCCTGAATTTGGTGCTTCAAAGACCAACATTTGTGGGTGTCATGGCTTGGAGCCCCAGAATGATAAGCACATTTCTTGCTTGGGTCAAAATTCTTCCCACTTGGATTGACTGGCAGAAGAAGATGGGCGATTTTCTTCTATGCTGTCCGAATCCCATAAGGGTGTAAATGTTCTTCAACGTTTAGCTTCTCCTTCATTTTGAAATGGAAGATTTGAGGGTTGTAAAGATATTTGGAAAGGGGAATAATTCTTTCTTTGAATGGGAAAATTTTGGTTTTGATTGCCTCTTTGAGTTTGACCTTGTAGTACGAAGGATACATCCTCTTCTTTCTTTTTACGAACTCTTTGAGGATTATTCCCATAATTTCCAGCCTGAATGTGCTCAGCCACGGCTTCTAAAGCAGCAAGGTCTTTAATTTTTCCACACTTCAATCCCATCTCGTTTATCTCTCCGTGTTTGATCATTTCTGAGAATTGTTTTCCTATTCCTGCTAGGACTCTCATAAAATGGAGCTTCTTGTATATCGATGAAGGTCATTACCATCTCAATCTCTGTCATTGATGGAATGACTTGAGCAGCCAGACGTCTCCATCTTTGGGCATATTATCTGTGTGACGCCCCCAAAATAGGTCCATTTCATCCAACCCATTCTGAGTCGCCAAATACATGGTACAGAAACAACTACAACTTTATTAATACATTTGTCGTGCAAAATACAACAACACATATGCTGTGAGTTTGGATACAAATATATACCAAATGTGACTCATGTTCCAACCGTGGACATCACCTCACAATGACACCTTACATAAAGGTATAGTCAAAAACTGTTTCAGAAATTAGAATCTTTGGGAAGTGCTTAAGGAAACCTTTGTACATGGAAGACCATGCTTCTAGGTTGTGATAGATATCATATGGCCACAGAATTATCCTTGGTTGACCCAATATACCCCAAAGAAAAACGAGATGATTACTATCATATTCTTCCCAATGGTGAGTCTTCTCTTGACTTATCATTATCTCCACTGTCTCTAATTGAGAATTATACTTCAAACAAACACCAAGATTATATAGGTAGTGCTCGTAAATATACTCAACAAGTGGATGTGCACAACCATGTCTTATGATGACACGAGGTTGTGTGTCGTTAGACATCTTATATGATAGGGGCAAAACACCCTTCCAACGTTGGGTTCGCTTCACCCTAGATGATTCACCAAATATAACTACTAAATGAACTTGTCTATACTGCTTCGGGAGAACCTCCACAGCTAGAGACCACCGTTCTATTCCCTTGTTACCCCCGCTCGACCCAGCTACACTCTTATTACCTGAAAGGAATTGTGAAACAGAAGGGTGAGCACAACTAGCTCAGTAAAGAATATCATGACTAAAGATAATTAAATTATCAATAGCCTTCAACAGAATTAAATCAGAGATTTAGAACATATGGTAGATGATAAAATTTTTCAACCATAGTTGCAGCGGAACGAGCAATCCATTAGAAGAGTCAAATAGACTATAAAGTCTATTATCTTCTCCACGTTAAAAGTCCACCAATAATGTTTTATCCCTGTAACATCAATCAACAGTTCCTTTCCACAATCATATGAATAATTCATAATCATAATTGTGATTCTAAATTTCGCATCCAAGACGAAGATAATTTTTATCACCTGTCTTTACCTGAAACATCAAAGATCATGGTTATACCAAATCACAGTTTCTGTTCATAATCATACTAATAAATTCATCTTTGCACTAAGGGCCAAAGATATTCATCAACAGTTCATCTTTGCACTACATGCCAAAGATATTCATCAATAATTCTTCTTTGCACTACGGGCCAAAGATATTCATATCTCAAAGAAATATATAATCATTTCAGAATTTATATAAACAATAATTATAACCATGTTGATCAATTCACCTTTGCACTTAGCTAAAGATATTCAATTATAAATTCAATGGTCATGATCATACCAGTTACAATTCAACTTTTCACTACTGGACAAAGAGAACCCTAGTCATGATCATACTAATAATCTACCCATCTTTACACTCCAGTGAAAGAGAATTTCAACATCAGGGTTATAAAAATGTTATATATGATAAAAAAATAATATGATCAACATATAGTTTTAATCTCAAGAGTAATATTCATAAATCAACTATAATGTGGTTAGAAAAAGAAACTAATTTTGTCATGAATAGTAACTCGTGAATAGTAACCCATGAATAGTAACTCGTGAATAGTAACTCGTGAATAGTAACTCGTGAATAGTAACTCATGAATAGTAACTCATGAATAGTAACCCCGACATGAAAAGGTCCAAATTTGATAAAAAGTTCAGATCAATACTTCGGCATAATGATATTGAAGAAAATAATATCATTTAAGAAGAAATAACATCCCTTACAATCCCTTACCTCAAAGAGCAGTACTCCTGACTGGAATAACGCTGAACGAACTTGCACCGTATAGCAACAATCAAGATATCAAAATACTCACAAGAATACGGTCAATATATCGAGAGAGAAATAGAGAGAAAACTTCAGTTTCTGGTGTGATTTTCAATTCTAACCTAAGCACCTATTTATAGAAAATTGCTTAGAACACCAAAGTAGAAAATTGAATATAATAATATATTTATAACCAAATTTTCCTTAGCCCACCACATCAAAAACATATTTTTCACACAAATGCACCAAAAATGCAAAACATGTTTTAAACAATTTTTGTAACAAAAATCAATTTAGACTCAATAATTCGGAACTTCAATAATTCGTAATAAATAGCCCTTTTATCAGAAAATTCGAATCTCGCGAGTTTTTATAGGAAATTCAATTCTCTACAACTTTGCAGAAGAAAGTTTTTCTAAATTCCAAACAGAAATTGACTGAAATCCACAAACGGATGATTTTACAGTCTATAATAAATTTTCGGTCAAGAATTGTGTCCACCAACACACAAAACATGTGTTAAACATTTAATCCAATCAAAATACTTTTCCTCCTCATTTATTCATATATCCCACATTCATTGTAAAAATATCACCATTAATATATTATTAAAATAATATATTTAAATGAATTATTTTATCAGAAAAAGATAAAATATTAATTTTCAACAATTGTCACATTAAAATTTTCTCCATCTATATCCACATAAAATTAATATTTTCCTCATCATATAAATCAATAATTAATTATTCACAAATAATATTACAGAATCACATTACTGACAACTAGGCAGTTCCCAAGAAAGAGAGGGCTTTCCAATAAGGATCTCTTCTTACTGGCGCACAATTAGATGACCAAACCTCTCCTTAGACAGAACTTTCTAGACATTGCCAAAAATATTATCTAATAATATTATTCAGATAATATGAATTATTGTTCCGATAATAGAAAATACTGTGTAGTGACAACTATTAAAATAACAGTAATATAAAATATCAACGCAGCAATTATTGAATCAATAAAATAAAATACTGAACAGTAATTACTGTAACAATTATTGAGTAATGCCTTCTTACGTAAAAATCAATAATTGGTGCAATACCGTATGCTACTGTGCAACAATGCGTATTACTGTGTTTTAACCGCCGGGTATTCTAACAGTGTTAACGGTAACAACTACGCCGTTATTTATAAACAACTTACTCTTGTCGTTTTCTTCATCCAATCGCTTTCCGTTATGGGGCCCACAAATGGCTGCGCCGTCGTATGAATATTCCCCGACAGTAAGAATATTCCACGATCAAACGAATATTACCCGACAACAATGAATATTTTATAACCACTTGTGTATTTCGAAAAAAATTCATATATCACCCTTAACTTTAACATTTATCAATTTAACCATTCACTAAATAGTAATTATAAGAAAAATTGAATACTTTTATTTCATAAAATTCGGGGTCTTACAATCTCCCCTCCTTATGAAATTTTGTCCTCGAAATTTACGTACCTGGTATTTCAAAGAGTTGAGAATACCTTGCTTTCATTTCAGATTTCATCTTTCCTGTCATCATAATTTCTTCATTGCACATCTCCTGTATTTCAGATATCATTCTAGAATACAGCTTCAAAACAAAGGTTAATTAACATATCACATAATATCCCAATATTATGACTGACCAACAAATAAGCTTAGGTAGGACACACTAGCGAAGGATTTACTCGTCTCTCCCCTCCTAGTCCTATTCCCCGATCTCCGCCAGAGATCATATCCCTAAGCTCTGATACCAACTGTGACGCACCCAAAATAGGTCCATTCCATCCAACCCATTCTGAGTCGCCAAATACATGGTACAGAAACAACTACAACTTTATTAATACATTTGTCGTGCAAAATACAACAACACATATGCTGTGAGTTTGGATACAAATATATACCAAATGTGACTCATGTTCCAACCGTAGACATCACCTCACAATGACACCTTGCATAAAGGTATAGTCAAAAACTGTTTTAGAAATTAGAATCTTTGGGAAGTGCTTAAGGAAACCTTTGTACATGGAAGACCATGCTTCTAGGTTGTGATAGATATCATATGGCCACAGAATTATCCTTGGTTGACCCAATATACCCCAAAGAAAAACGAGATGATTACTATCATATTCTTCCCAATGGTGAGTCTTCTCTTGACTTATCATTATCTCCACTGTCTCTAATTGAGAATTATACTTCAAACAAACACCAAGATTATATAGGTAGTGCTCGTAAATATACTCAACAAGTGGATGTGCACAACCATGTCTTATGATGACACGAGGTTGTGTGTCGTTAGACATCTTATATGATAGTGGCAAAACACCCTTCCAACGTTGGGTTCGCTTCACCCTAGATGATTCACCAAATATAACTACTAAATGAACTTTTCTATACTGCTTCGGGAGAACCTCCACAGCTAGAGACCACCGTTCTATTCCCTTGTTACCCCCGCTCGACCCAGCTACACTCTTATTACCTGAAAGGAATTATGAAATAGAAGGGTGAGCACAACTAGCTCAGTAAAGAATATCATGACTTAAGATAATTAAATTATCAATAGCCTTCAACAGAATTAAATCAGAGATTTAGAACATATGGTAGATGATAAAATTTTTCAACCATAGTTGCAGCGGAACGAGCAATCCATTAGAAGAGTCAAATAGACTATAAAGTCTATTATCTTCTCCACGTTAAAAGTCCACCAACAATGTTTTATCCCTGTAACATCAATCAACAGTTCCTTTCCACAATCATATGAATAATTCATAATCATAATTGTGATTCTATTTCGCATCCAAGACGAAGATAATTTTCACCTGTCTTTACCTGAAACATCAAAGATCATGGTTATACCAAATCACAGTTTCTGTTCATAATCATACTAATAAATTCATCTTGCACTAAGGGCCAAAGATATTCATCAACAGTTCATCTTTGCACTACATGCCAAAGATATTCATCAATAATTCTTCTTTGCACTACGGGCCAAAGATATTCATATCTCAAAGAAATATATAATCATTTCAGAATTTATATAAATAATAATTATAACCATGTTGATCAATTCACCTTTGCACTTAGCTAAAGATATTCAATTATAAATTCAATGGTCATGATCATACCAGTTACAATTCAACTTTTCACTACTGGACAAAGAGAACCCTAGTCATGATCATACCAATAATCTACCCATCTTTACACTCCAGTGAAAGAGAATTTCAACATCAGGGTTATAAAAATGTTATATATGATAAAAAAATAATATGATCAACATATAGTTTTAATCTCAAGAGTAATATTCATAAATCAACTATAATGTGGTTAGAAAAAGAAACTAATTTTGTCATGAATAGTAACTCGTGAATAGTAACCCATTAATAGTAACTCATGAATAGTAACTCGTGAATAGTAACTCGTGAATAGTAACTCGTGAATAGTAACCCCGACATGAAAAGTTCCAAATTTGATAAAAAGTTCAGATCAATACTTCGGCATAATGATATTGAAGAAAATAATATCATTTAAGAAGAAATAACATCCCTTACAATCCCTTACAATCCCTTACCTCAAAGAGCAGTACTCTTGACTGGAATAACGCTGAACGAACTTGCACCGTATAACAACAATCAAGATATCAAAATACTCATAAGAATACGCTCAATATATCGAGAGAGAAATAGAGAGAAAACTTCAGTTTCTGGTGTGATTTTCAATTCTAACCTAAGCACCTATTATATAAAAATTAGAAAGTTTAGTAGAAAATTGAATATAATAAATATATTTATAACCAATTTTCCTTAGCCCACCACAAAAAAACAATTTTTCACACAAATTCACACAAAATGCAAAACATGTTTTAAACAATTTTTGTAACAAAAATCAATTCAGACTCAATAATACTTGAACTTCAATAATTCGTATAAATAGCCCTTTTATCAGAAAATTCGAATCTTGCGAGTTTTTATAGGAAATTCAATTCTCTACAACTTTGCAGAAGAAAATTTTTCTAAATTCTAAACAAAAATTGACTGAAATCCACAAACGGATGATTTTACAGTCTATAATAAATTTTCGGTCAAGAATTGTGTCCACCAACACACAAAACATGTGTTAAACATTTAATCCAACAAAAATACTTTTCCTCCTCATTTATTCATATATCCCACATTCATTGTAAAAATATCACCATTAATATATTATTAAAATAATATATTTAAATGAATTATTTTATCAGAAAAAGATAAAATATTAATTTTCAACAATTGTCACATTAAAATTTTCTCCATTTATATCCACATAAAATCAATATTTTCTTCATCATATAAATCAATAATTAATTATTCACAAATAATATTACAGAATCACATTACTGACAACCAGGCAGTTCCCAGGAAAGAGGGGGCTTTTCAATAAGGATCTCTCCTTACTGGCGCGCAATTAGATGACCAAACCTCTCCTTAGACAGAACTTTCTAGACATTGTCAATAATATTATCTAATAATATTATTTAGATAATATGAGTTATTGTTCCGATAATAGAAAATACTGTGTAGTGACAACTATTAAAATAACAGTAATATAAAATATCAACGCAACAATTATTGAATCAATAAAGTAAAATACTGAACAGTAATTACTGTAACAATTATTGAGTAATGCCTTCTTACGTAAAAATTAATAATTGGTGCAATATTGTATGCTACTGTGCAACAATGCGTATTACTGTGTTTTAACCGCCGGGTATTCTAACAGTGTTAACGGTAACAACTACGCCGTTATTTATAAACAACTTACTCTTGTCGTTTTCTTCATCCAATCGCTTTCCGTTATGGGGTCCACAAAAGGCTGCGCCGTCGTATGAATATTTCCCGACAGTAAGAATATTCCACGATCAAACGAATATTACCCGACAACAATGAATATTTTATAACCACTTGTGTATTTCGAAAAATTCATATATCACCCTTAACTTTAACATTTATCAATTTAACCATTTACTAAATAGTAATTATAAAAAAAATTGAATACTTTTATTTCATAAAATTCGGGGTCTTACAATCTGAATGACTCATTATTCTGCTTTTTAACTTTGGTAATTTGATATCTGTCTAGAGCCATTTGTGATTGGAAGCTGTATTGATTTAGGAAGGCATGGGCTAGCTCTTCCCAGCTGTGAATTTTAGAATTATCCATTCGGGCATACCAAGCTCGGGCTTCTCCAGTCAAACTTTTCTAAAATAGTTGCATTCTCAGCTTTTCATCCTCTGCATAGGATCCAAGTTCTCTAATGAACACTTTTAAATGGGTATAAGGATCTCTCAATCCATCATATTTCTCAAAATCCAGACTTTTAAACTTGTCTGAATATTGGGCTCCAGGAAAAATACAGAGGTTTGAGTAGTTAACACTCCCATATACTCCAGTCCGTTTGATTGACCGGATGGTTTCTTCCATTTACTAGACTTTCTTTCGGATGTCACCGGTATCTTAATCTTCTTTAAGACTGATTTTGTTGGTTGTTTCATTATTTTGAGGTTCTAAAATCTTTGATTCCTTTTTCTTGTTAGTACTCTGTCTGCCACCTTGTTTGGAGGACTCTGGTTGAGTGGGTACTTGCTTACCCTGAGTACTTTTGCTCTGTTCTTTTAGGAAGATAACTAATTTTGCTATCTGATTTCTTAGTCCCTCGAATTCTTCCCGAGACACGAAACCTGACCCCTGTTGGGTACTTTCTTCCATTTTGATAGGTAGACTTTTTGCCTTCTTAAATTTTAAATTTGGATCTCGTGATAGGAGCAATCTTACCTACAATAGAAGTAAGTAGTGTAGTCTTGATAAACCCAAACAATATGCATGCTTATGTAATGTGTCAGTTTTAGAGGTTTTTTAATATTTTCCTGCAAAACAAATGTCAGTTGTTTTAATGACATGATATCATGACAAGACTTGATATTTGAATTTGGGAAAGAACTGACATTTACAATATTTAATATTTATAAAATTTGATATTTGACAAGATAGGACATGTATTGAAAGAGGGAAGGCATGTAGATACTTCCTTTCGCGTTTGGTTAATCAGAGGTTGACCTATCTTAGGGTTACTCTAATGGGCTTTTTGACATGAAGGTTCCCAGATCATCGCAATCTACTAGACGGGAAGTTAATTCAATCTTTCAATTGGAGCGGATCTGAGTGGCGCCTTTCTTAAGCCTCACGAGATTAGTCTCCTCTTGAGTCAAATAATGAGAAACTGACGGGATTGCCTCCTAATTGAGGGACCACACAACATATATTCATCGAGCCTCACCACATGAAAATGATGACATTGTGCAAAGCACTAATATAAAGTGTTGTCAAAGAGACATTCACATCCATTCAATGTAAAGACGTCATTTCACACACATGCACATAGAAGAGAATCAAAAAAATATTGAAATGCAACTTAAGCCCTTTACTGTATCCAGTAGAGTCGCAGCTGTTGACGCCAGAAAGATTTTGTCTCTCTTCCTAGGTGTTTCTTACCCTTTATGTTTTCTATGCGAATTTGGTTTGATCTGAAGGGTGAGATTTTCAGGAAAAAGACCGATATATAATGTCGACGATTGAAAAGATTTGATTTTATTGGTCCGAATTAGAAATAGTTGTAAGACCCCAACTTTTTTTATAAATGAAATTGAATTTTCTCTATTTATTATTTTAAAATAGTAAGGGTTGATTTGATAATTTGGTAAGTTATGGGTAAAATGCGTAAATATCTTAAATAAGCAAGTGGTTATAAAATATTCATTTTTTTGTCGGGGAATATTCGTTGGTCGTGGAATATTCTTACTGTCGGGGAATACGACGGTGCAGCCTTGTGTGGGTGTGACGACCCCAAAATAGGTCCATTCCATCCAACCTATTCTAAGTCGCCAAATACATGGTACAAAAAATAACTACATCTTTATTACAACAATTGTCGTGCAAAATACAACAATACAAATGCTGTGAGTTTGGATACAAATATATACCAAATGTGACTCATGTCCCAACCGTGGACAGCACCTCACAATGACACCTTACATAAAGGTATAGTCAAAAACTGTTTAAGAAATTAGAATCTTTGGGAAGTGCTCAAGGAAACCTTCGTACATGGGAGGCCATGCTTTCAGGTTATGATAGATATCATATGTCCACTGAATTATCCTTGGTTGACCTAATAGACCCCAAAGAAAAACAAGAAAATTACTATCATATTCTTTTCAATGGTGAGTCTTCTCTTGACATATCATTATCTCCACTGTCTTTAATCATGAATTATACTTCAAACAAATACCAAGATTATATAGGTAGTGCTCATAAATATACTCAGCAAGTGGATGTGCACAACCCTGTCTTATAATGACACGAGGTTGTATGACATTAGACATCTTGTATGATAGTGGCAAAACACCCTTCCAACATTGGGTTCACCTCACCCTATTGGATTCATCAAATATAACTACTAAATGATGACCACCGTTCTATTCCCTTGTTACCCCCGCTCCACCCAGCTACACTCGTATTACCTAAAAGGAATTGTGAAACAAAAGGGTGAGCACAACTAGTCCAGTAAATTATATCATGACTAAAGATAAATAAATTATCAATAGCCTTCATCAGTAATAAATCAGAGATTTAGAACATATGTTAGATGATAAAATTTTCAACCATAGTTGCAGCGGAACGAGCAATCCATTAGAAGAGTCAAATAGACCATAAAGTCTATTATCTTCTTCATGTTAAAAATCCATCAACAATGTTTTATCCCTATAACATCAATCAACAGTTCTGGTCTACAATCAGAACCCACTGTAGTTTCACGTCGCGGCGCGGCCATCATGTAGTACGTTGGCGCCGCAGCACCGAGACCGGGGCATTACCTACTGGAGAACCACACTGCAGCGTGGATATAGCCAGTACTAAGGAGGACATAGCAAAGAAAGGTTATGAAGGAAAAAAGGAAAGCTAGTGGATAATGTTGAATCATATCAATGCTAAACCTAAAGTAACATCAATTAAGATGTTATAATCCTTAAGTTAACGACTAAAGGTTGAAAGAAAGATTAATTAAACGTAAGTTATTAATACTGAAATGATGAACAATAATAAGCTTTAAGGGTAGATAAATTCTTGAAATGAGTTTTGTTAATGAAATAAGTACGATTAAGTATATGAAATGAAAGATAGTTGATTGATGATAAATTAATTAACTTCAAATAGCATCTTTGATGATGACTATAACATTGAGAATTACAACTAAAAGGTGGTAAAGGTTACGTGAACGTGAATGGTATGTAATAAATGTACTTAACCAAATGACGATAGAGTTTCGATTAATAACGTAAGAACGTTAGTAAACCATGAGGAAGATTAATAAAACAAATTGACCATTATTAATGAAGTAAATTCATTTAAGACATAGAAGAGAAAGAAGTTAGTAAGAATAATGTAATGCGATAGCCAGAACCAATGATAACAAATCTAATGAACAATTAGATTGAGAAGAAGGGTAAGATTCATTAGGAACCATGTATGTTTATTCATGACCTAATGTGGTTTGTTATATGATTATGTGTTGTAGAGACCGTAAAGACTCAAAGGAAAACTAATTTTACTGTAGCAGACGCTGAAGGCAAGTTTTCCTAATGCCTGTCTAACCTTCGTGTTAGTCAGGTTCTCAGTGATTCATGTTATGGGAAGCATGAATGGTTTTAAAGAAAGGGTCTATGCCAGTTTTAACTCGGTTAGACTATTCTTGAAAGATTGATTGATTTATTTACAAGTCTTTCAATATAGAATGATAATGTTATCCTACGCCAACTGTTTGGTACAGATTCAAGGTAAGCCTGAGTATGAATAAACAAATATATTTTTCATCGATTATCCAATGGGCACGCGAGGTTGCCAAAACTTAAACGTAAAAACGTTTAACAGATGAGTGTTGATCAATATAGAGTACTATAGGTTGATCACCTAGAAGTGCTCGTAAGAAATATCGGACTTACGGTCTTAGTTTCAGGTTGTCCTTTTCATGAATAAAAGCTAAAGAGAATGTTCGTGGTCTATGGACCTACTCAAAATTTCCAAGCTACTACATGTACTTCGGAATTATTTTATGAGATGAGAAGTGCTATACAATGTTTCATAGTACTTCATAACTATTGTTTAGTTAATGAAGAATAATCATATGATTCTCGAAGTGGTATCTATATATTATATTGTTAGACTTGTTGAGCTAGTTATGCTCACTTCTTGCTTGAATCATATGATTGCATCTAGGGTCGAGCGAATCGAGGGTTCCAGGAGAGATAAAGGAAAGGCGAAGATGAATGATTAGTTTATTCTGTAATAGACTAGTATGTTTGTAGGAAGTATATTATGATGAACAAAGAATGTAACGATATCAGAACCTGGGAACGAGATGTATTATTATTAATGTAATAAGAATGTCGTTGATACACACATTTTGATGGTGTTTCAATAGAATAAATGTAGAGTTAAGAGTACCATATAGCACCATCTTTCGGGTTGGAAGATACCCGAATTTGGGTGCGTCACAGGTTGGTATCAAAGTATTAGGTTATAAAACTTAAGGAGGGAAGAACCTTAGGCTAATAACCTCGTTAGTAGATGAGAAGTAAGAGGGAATGAACTCTAGTTAAATGAGTTAATTAAGTATTAAGGAAACTCAGTACCGAAAGATTTAAAAGATGGAAATTAACCCTAAATAAATTAAATGTGATTTGTGCTTATACTATTGTGTATTATGTACTAATCAACATGTTATGTGTTATTGTAGATATCGATCGATAGCTTGATGCATAGAGATATACACGTGATGAGCGAAGAAATGGTGAACAGAGTAGAGCCTGTACCTATGCCTGTGGCGGAGGTACCATTAGTGATTCTAGAAGAGTCGGAGCTAGAGGAGTACTTTTCTGAGGAGAACTACTCCGAGGGAGAAATGGAGGTAGCGTCATACCTTAATATGATGACAGATGTGAAGGAAGAAATGGAGGTAATATCGGTTAATACGGTGGTACCTGTATAAGAGTCAACACCTCCAGATGCAATGAGAGCATTATATCTGGCAGTGCTTGATAGGAATGTGCAACTGCGTACAGTTGTGCAAAATCAGAATGAAGAGATTAGTTATCTCCATGAAGCAAAGGAGTCTGCAGAAGCAGATTTTGAGTCAGTGCACAATGAAAAGGTGCTTATGACAAATAAGGCTAGGGACTATAAGGAAGAAGCCGATGAGCTTCGTAAGAAACTGGTTGAGAAAGACTAGAAGATAGTACGGATGTCTTACATCCATGAGAATGCTCATAAGGATTTCAAGCTGAAAATTGCTTGTTATTCCATTGAGTCGGGACAAACTCGACATACTATTATTCAGGATATTGTGTCGATTCTTGCGAATGAGAAACACGAGGACGCTGTTATGCATTATTAGAAGTCTAGAGTTATAAATATGTGTGTAGTGACGTAAAACCCTCTTTTGTATAAAAGGGTAGTCTTTTTGTAAATCCTAACTTTTGTGAAGTTCAATTGTAGGATAGAAATGTAATAGCTTTTGGCTATGGAGACAAATTGTAAATAGTTTCAAACTATGAAGAAGTATATTAATATAATGAAGTTTTTGCTTAATGTGCTTTGATGTGGTATGCGTTATTGTTGTGGAATGATAACTAAGTAAACAAATAGATAATTATAAAATTTTATTTATTTAATCAGAATAATGCCGCTAAGGAGAAGACAGCGTAATCAGAAAGTGGAGTCACATAATGATAACCAAGGGGGTCAGAATAACCCTATGCAAGAGTTCGTTAATTTATTAACGGCTGCATTTAACCAAACCGGGGGTAGGGTACCCACGGGACCTAGGGTAGCTAGAACGACTACCTTTAAAGAGTTTAAAAGCGTAGGTCCGTCGGAGTTCAAAGGAACGACGAACCCAATAGAAGCCCAGACATGGGTGAAAGAAATAGAGAAGGCGTTTGTTATTACAAACGTAGCTGAGGCGCAAAAGACTTCTTTTGTGACTTACATGATGAAAGGGGAAGCCAACTTTTGGTGGGAGGCTCACCAGGGTGGGGCTAGAAACGATGCGATAACGTGGGAATAATTTGAGAAGGTTTTCTTCGAGAATTATTTCCCTACAAGCATGCAAGGGAGGATGGAGATTAAGTTCTTAGAACTTAAGCAAGGGGAGATGACGGTTCCCCAGTACGCGGCCAAATTCAATGAATTGGCAAGATTTGCTCCACACCAAGTGGATACTGAGGAGAGGAAGGCTCGTTAGTTTGAGCAGGGCCTGAAACCCTGGCTCTATAGTAGGATTTTTATGTTCTGGAGTGCTTCCTATGGGATCATTCTGGAAAAGGAAATTATAGCCGAAGGTGGTATTGAGGCGTTGACCCAATACCATAAAGAGAGAAAGAATAAGAGTGGAGTAGAGGGAGGACCCAAGGTCGAAGGAGCTAGTGGTAGTGGCAGTATGCCAAAAAGGAAGAATTTTAACTCCGGGAATACTAGAGTGGGACAAGGGGATCCTAAGCGTAGGATCAAAGCACGTAAGACATGTGGAAAGACTTATCTAGGAGTATGTTTGAAGGGGAAATCGGTTTATTATAACTATGGACAGGAAGGTCATATATCACCCAATTGTCCTAATCCTAAGAAAAACCATGGTTGTTTTGTTTGTGGGTCGATGGACCACATGGCAAGAAATTTCCCAAAGAAGGGGCCGGAGGAAAGTAAGGGTGTTAGTAGTGGTAAATTAGCCATTACCGGACCACCATTGTCAGGTAGACCTATGGCCCGTACTTTTAATATGACTGTCCAAGATGCGGTGGCATCAGCGGATGTAGTAACAAGTATCGTTCCAGTCAATAAAATGAATGCTTATGTGCTGTTTGATTGGAGTGCTACTTGTTCTCTTATAGCATGTGAATTTGCTAAGTGATTAAGTTCATTTTCAAAAGGATTATAAATACCATTAAACGTTAAGGTAGAGAATGAGATAATAACTCTCGTGAATATATTCATGGGAATTTTTTCATGGATAAAAGAGGTAATAAAGTATCGGTAGATAAGTACCGATGAGGCTGAGAGAATTTAAAGTAATTCTTGGTATGAATGGGTTAATTTACCATAGAACTTTAATAAATTGTTATAAGGAAGGTGTGAACCTTCGGGTTTTTAAGGAACCCAAGGTAGTATTTTACGGTAATAAATCATCGGGACGCTCTTGTTGTCTAACCATGACGCAAGTTAGGAGGATGTTGAGAAAGAGGTGTATAGAATACATGTGCCAGGTTATGGACGCCCAGAGAGTAGGAGCACTGATGTTATCAGTAAATAAGAAGGATGAGTCATTGCATTTTCATATCGACTATCGTGAGTGGAGTAAGTTAATAATTAAGAGTAAATACCCATTGCCCAAGATCGATGATCTATTTGATCAGTTGAAATGGGCAAAGAAATTTTCTAAGATAGATTTGTGTACGGGGTATCGTCGGTTGAAAGTACCATTAGCGTCATAGAGTGTTCAAATAATATTAGGCAAGTATGTCGTAATGATCACGCTGAACATATGAAGATAGTATTTATACGGGGAGAAGTGTGAGATATACACGGACTATAAGAGTCTAAAATATATCTTCACACAGAAGGAGTTAAATATGAGTTAGAGAAGGTGATTTGAATTGATAAAGATTATGACTGTGATATATTATATCATTCAGGTAAGGTAAACATAGTAGCCGACTCGTTAAGTAGGAAGGGTAGGGAAAAGCTATCGATGTTAACAACTCAGAATGAGTTAATAACGGAGATGGGGGGAACGGAGTTAGAAGTTAAATTATGGAATGAAGCGGTAGAAATATTATCCACAATGAAGACTCAATCCACGAAAATGGAACGAATTAATGAAGTACAACTAGGTAATGAGGAATGCAAGTGAATGAGAAGAGGATGAAGGATGAAGAGAAGACCAAGTATAATCTTGTTTTGAAGGAGGAATTTGTGTTCTAAGTAATTTTAAAGTTAAAAGAAAAATAGTGAATGAAGTCGTAGTTCAAGGTGCTTGATACATCCAGGTAATACTGAAATGTATTAAGACCTTCGACGAAACTTTGGTTGGCCAAATATGAAAAGAAAGATAGCGTAATGTGTTAGTAAATGCTTAACTTCCAACTCAGATTATTGATAGGAAGGGACAAGTTATGTGAAATAAGATAATACCTTCGGTGAAGGTGAATTGGAGGAACCACAATGCCAGAGAAGCAACGTGGGGACTCGAGATTAAAATGAAGGAAAATTTTCCTCATTTGGTTATGTAATTGTAGCGAGATTCTGGGGAAAGAATCCTTATAAGGGGGAAGGATGTAACGCCCGAGAAAATTAGATTTTTTATGAGAATTACATTTTTATTTGATTATGTGGATTAAATGAATTTAATTGATTATTTATGTAAGTAAGCTATTTGAAGGTCGCTCTATAACTTAGAATGTGCGGATGTGGTTAGGATTTTGGCTACGTGATAGAATTAAAGTGTTTGAATTTCTAAGACGAAGATAAAAGTTTTCCGAGAAATTTTCTAAAAAATACTACTCATTGATTTCTGCTAGGGAATTAAGTTTGAAATCCTGAGAAACGAGTAATGATAGAATTCTAAGACGAGATAAAATATACAATAATATTTCAGTTATGAAAAATGAAGTTTTTGCTTGCGGACTTAAAACCTAACGGTTAGGGAAAGTGATTTCCGAGAAGAAAATGAAATGCGTATAATGAATTAAAGCGATGATCGTATAATAATTAAGCATTATACGAGGTAATGAATACGAGTATGATACGAAGTATTATACGAGTATGTATTAATGATGGTGTGTCGTATATAAATAAGTATACGAGTTAGAATACGAGATTAATACGTAGATTATACGTTATAAGACTTTAAGTCAAATGTAATGGTAATTGTAGGATTGTGTAGGAAATTGTAATGTCCAATTGGAATTATGATAAAGACCAAGTGTAGGAATGGATAAGTCCAATATGAGTTAATGAACAAGCCTAAGGTTTGTTTAATACAAGCCCAAGTATAAGTTAAGTTAATTAAGCTAAAAGCCCAAAGTAAGAACCTATGGGTTAGCGGATGATTAAAACCCATGCGGCAACCCATGGGGCAACCAAAGTGATGAGCAAGTAAACTTAATGGTTAAGTAAAGGATTAAAGTTGTGATAAGCAAGTATACTTGGTGGCTAAGTAAAGTGCTTATACTTGATGGTTAAGCAAGGGATAAGTTATGTGATGACTAAGTAAACTTGATAACTAAGTAAACTTGGTGGCTAAGTAAAGTGCTTATTACTTAGTAGTTAAGCAATGAATAGTAAGGAGGTGGTTTAAGGAGGTGGATGGCCTAAATGTCTATTAAGCCCTCACTTTGTGAGTTCTATAAATATGAGAGCTTGCTAGATTATTTTCATTTGTTAGAAATACACCAACAACTTATAACTTATTAAGTAGAGAGAAAAAGCTAGAAAAAGCTAGACTTTCATAAACCAAGTAGAAAAGTAAGAGGAAGAATTAAGTTGATCATCAAGGGTAAGAACCTTTAATCCATTATTGATCTTCCTCTCTTCAATATTAGTTTGATAGAGAAGTGTGGATTGGTGGAGCATATATGTTAAGGAGTATGAGAATGAGTATTAAAGGGCTTAAACCTTAATAAGTCATAAACAAGTAACTTATACTTATATAAGTTATAAACTTATGAAGAACATGTCATATGTTTACATTAATGAAGTTGTATGATAAGAAGAAGTAAGAATGGTTGTTAGAAGACTAAAATCATGATAAATCATGTGAAGAGAAATCATAAAAAAAATAAAAGTTATGAACTAAGGAAGAATAAGTAAGAAACCTATCATGTATGTAAAATAATGATATATGTATGTTTAGATGTTAATATAATGGAAAGAATCCATTGAAAACAATGAACAAATCATAATTAACGAAGTTATGCCAGAATTCACACAATTAGATGACAATCGTCGAAATCGTGAAATTCTCGGAATGGAAGTCAAATTTTGATATTGAGCTTAGAAACGTTGGTTTTCGATGGCTTATAGTCTTATTTGGCATTATAGAGTTGCGAACTCGAAAATGATCGAATTCCGACTTAGAACAAAGAAACGAGCATTGAACGTTCACGAACGTTTATCGTTTTCGTTAAAATGAACTAATAGGTGAATTTTGAGTTAACGAAGTCAAAAATGTAAAATTCTTGCATGAACATGTAGAGTATGTGATTTATGAGCTAATGGCTTTTGAACGAGCCAATTCGGACTTAAAATGATCGATTTAGGAGTTTGGGAAATTCGTTTATGAAAGAAATCTATCAAAACTGTCAAAGTTATCTGGTGCACAGAGCTGGCGCCGCGGCGCCAGCCCAAGGCCAAATAGGCCATCATGTAGTACCTTGGCGCCGCAGCGCCGAGACCGGGGCATTACCTACTGGAGAACCACGTTGTAGCATGGGTTGTGTGTAGAAGACTGGCGCCGCAGCGCCAGTACTAAGGAGGACATTGCAAAGAAAGGTTAGGAAAAAAGGAAAGCTAGTGGATAATGTTGAATCATATCAATGCTAAACCTAAAGTAACATCAATTAAGATGTTGTAAACCTTAAGTTAACGACTAAAAGTTGAAAGAAAGATTAATTAAACGTAAGTTATTAATACTGAAATGATGAACGATAATAAGCCGTAAGGGCAGATAAATACTTGAAACAAGTTTTGTTAATTAAATAAGTACGATTAAGTATATGAAATGAAAGATAGTTGATTGATGATAAATTAATTAACTTCAAATAGCATCTTCGATGATGAATATAACGTTGAGAATTACAACTAAAAGTTGTTAAAGGTTACATGAACGTGAACGGTATGTAATAAATGTACTTAACCAAATGACGATCGAGTTTCGATTAATAATGTAAGAACGTTAGTAAGCCATGAGGAAGATTAATAAGACAAATTGACAGTTATTAATGAAGTAAATTCATTTAAGACATAGAAGAGAAAGAAGTTAGTAAGAATAATGTAATGCGATAGCCGAAACCAATGATAACAAATCTAATGAACAATTAGATTGAGAAGAAGGGTAAGATTCATTAGGAACCATGTATGTTTATTCATGACTTAATGTGGTATGTTATGTGGTTATGTATTGTAGAGACCGTAATGACTCAAAGGAAAAGTAATTTTACTGTAGCAGACGCTGAAGGCAAGTTTTTCTAACGCTTGTCTAACCTTCGTGTTAGTCAGGTTCTCAGTGATTCATGTTATGAGATGCATGAATGGTTTTAAAGAAAGGGTCTATGCCAGTTTTAACTCGGCTAGACTATTCTTGAAAGATTGATTTATTTATTTACAAGTCTTTCAATATAGAATGATAACGTTATCCTACGCCAACTGTTTGGTACGGATTCAAGGTAAGCCTGAGTATGAATAAACAAATGTATTTTTCATCGATTATCCGATGGGCACGCGAGGTTACCAAAACTTAAACGTAAAAACGTTTAACGGATGAGTGTTGATATACATAGAGTACTATAGGCCGATCACCTAGATGTGCTTGTAAGAAATATCAGACTTACGGTCTTAGTTCCGGGTTGTCCTTTTCATGAATAAAAGCTAAAGAGAATATTCATGGTCTATGGACCTACTCAAAATTTCCAAGTTACTACATGTACTTCAGAATTATTTTATGAGATGAGAAGTGCTATACAATATTTTATAGTACTTCATAACTATTGTTCAGTTAATAAAGAATAATCATATGATTCTCGAAGTGGCATCTATATATTATATTGTTAGACTTGTTAAGCTAGTTATGCTCACTTCTTGCTTGAATCATATGATTGCAGCTAAGGTTGAGCGAATCGAGGGTTCCAGGAGAGATAAAGGCAATGCCAAGATGAATGATTAGTTTATTCTGTAATAGACTAGTATGTTTGTAGGAAGTATATTATGATGAACAAAGAATGTAACAGTTTCAGAACCTGGGAACGGGATGTATTATTATTAATGTAATAAGAATGTCGTTGATACACATATGTTGATGTTGTTTCAATAGAATAAATGTACAGTTAAGAGTACCGTATAGCACCATCTGTTGGGTTGGAAGATAATCGAATTTGGGGGCATCACAGCAGTAGAGTCTAATAAAGCACCTACAGAGACAAGGGTAAATATACATAGAATAGACGAAGAGGATTGTATATGCTCAGCCTCACCATAAAGTATGATCTAGAGATCACAAGTCTGAAAGTTACGGAAGCTGAGCATGACTAATCAAAAGAGACATACAGACCAAACATCTAAAGCAGAGTGCCAATTTATTAGTTCTTGAAGCAAGGCAAGACAAGTAGGATTGTAGACCAAATTGCAAGAGAAAAGTACAAGAAGGTACAACCTTGAGAACTCTCGGCATCATAAGAGATGTCAATGTCAAGTCACCCTATGATTTCCATAGAAAAGCTACGATGAAGAAATCGTAGAGTTCATAAAAGTCAACATCAGAATCGTAGAGGGCATTTGTCTGATGAGTGAGAATGTTTAAATAAAGAAGACTGACATTAGAACATTGCGAATTGAGGATCCCGATATACTCTTCAAACTTCCTTAATGAAAATTAAGGAAACAAAAGAAAAGGGTGACTATCTACTAGTCTACTGAAAGTGACGTTTCAGAAGTGTTAGGTGGTAAAGCAGACTGATGTGTTAGGCAAGTTAAGAAAGAGTTGTTACATCAACCCAGTATGTCTACATCAAAGATTTCAGAATATCTAAAGCATTAAATGTTCCAAAGAAAGCTCTTCAACAGAAGACTCCCAAAGGCTATTTTTCAACGGGAAGATGATAGATGAATGTATAAAGAGCCAAAACTTCAAAGAAGATAAGGTTGTTGACTTGAGACGAAGTAAGTCATATTGAACTTAACAGAGAAAAGGTCTTAGTGAGAGTGAGACCACCACAGAAGAGTAAAGCACAACTAATGAGAGTCTTACAGTGAAAAAGCTTCACTCAATACAAAGGAGTATGACAACGAAATGGCATTTGTGCTGAGAGCTGGAAGGCCAAGAAGACAATAACTAGAGTGGCAGATCAGAAAGCAGAATACTTGAGTCACTCTACGGTTCACCATGAACACACTGAGCTGAAGAGAAGAAGATACAGAGTCGAATCAGTGCACAAGACAACCAGTGTTAAAGGACTGCTAAGGACCCAAAGAAGTCAAGCTGATATGCAAGACTTAACAATACATTAATGGTGATAGTGTGCAATGTTGAATATTAGATGAAGACAAGCATCAACAACAAAGATCAGCAGCACCAAGCAATAAGTCAAACAGCTAAAAACAACAAGATGTCAAACTGAACGTACATCTTAGCAGTCCATCAATTATGATATACTATCAAGTTGAATACCACATGATCACTAGAAGATGTTAAGTACCAGAGGATGAACAAGTTGAATGTCATCTTAGCAGATCAACAACAACAAATAACAAATAACCATCCAAGAAACTAGGGCATGCAGGGTCCTTATTTTAGTGACTATACCAAAGTCAAGTCTGTTAGGCTTGCTAAGTTCCGAAGGGTACAAGAGATTCTAAGTCTGTCGGGCTTAGTCTACAGTTTCCAAAGCTGCTGGTCTTGAAGAGTTCTTAGTGAACTAATTTTCCAAGGCTGCTGGTCTTGAAGGAATCTTAGTGATTCGAAGTTGATCAAATCCTTTGTGGAATCCCTACTTGTTGAAACAGAAGAGTGGATTAGGAGCATTTAGTCTCTGAACCACTTAAAACCTCTAGTGTCGTTTACTTTATGTCTTTTACATTTAGTAGTGTAAATGTTATATCGGCTTGCAACTAACTTGTGATAACCCAAAAATTTAGAGGATCTTGAATGATTAAATTAGAGGTTAAAGAATAAAACCTAGATTGGAAATAGATGATTAATTAATATTTTTAAAGAACCTATACGGTTTAATTTAAATTTTTAAGCAATGTAAAGGAATTAAATGTCAATGATAGAATTGTTGAATAATAAGAAATGAGAAGATAAAGAATAGATGTAAGAAAATATGGGTTACGCAAATTTAAAACCCTAGAATGGATTTATATGTGTATTTGAAGGTATATTAAGAATAAGATATTGTGGTACCTTTAAATTTAAATGAATTAATCGATGAAAATGATTATATTATAAATTTTTATAATGAAATATGTGAAAAATTTTATTAAGGAAATAAATTTCATTGAAGAGATATTATAAGGATAAAGTGAATATGTATATGTATATGTACATATATATTTAGTGATGTGCTATGTATTTTAGCAAGAGGGATGACAAAGGTAAATACCTTATGACTTATGTGGGACATGTTTGAGGTTAAGTAAATACATATATTATAAATATGTATATATAATTATTCTTTATATAAAGAGAATTAAAGAAAATTTTGTAGCCTAATGTTATAAATTAGGTATTGGAATTAAATAACCTAAATGGTTATCTTTATTTAATGGTCCTAGTATTTTAATTATATACTAGTGACCTAATCTAAGAGATTTGTGGATCATGTCTAAATCTATTAAATTATTTTGTATGAATATGTAAGTAAGTGAATATGAATATTATGTGATTGTTTATATTTGTTTATTATATAAATAAATAAAAGAAACTAATGTAACCTAATTATATATTAGGAATGAAAAATTAAATAACTTAAGGGTTATGATATGGGAGAATAAGGGTATTTAAAATATATACTGTGACACCCCCAAATTCAGGTACTTGAAACCCGAACTCGATGCTTCACGATACCATTTCTATGCGCGGAATAATACAATAATATAGATACCAAACTTAATTTATCTATGCATCAAAGTCTACTCCCAGGTATGTGACCTTTAAACATTCATTACATCATAGATAATAAGTATCATTGTCTTAATAAACTTTAACTATTACGCATAATATTATAAAATTCATTCGAACAGCTTTCCTTTCCCCTTGTTCTTGTCTGATCCTTCGGGTTGATCATACTTAGCTGAAAATATTTAAATTTAAAGCAAGAATGAGCATTTGATTGCCCAGCAAGTAATAACAACAATATATATTAGCTGAAAGAATTAAATGTCTTCTTTGAATGACACTTCTACAACAAATCAACAGTTGTGAAGTAAGTTGAACCAATAATAACAACATATCACTTCTATATGAAATTTTTGAAATTACATACTGACTATAACTGGAGATCAGTCAACAGACTATGAACATTATTTTCTATTTTCAAAAAGGTATATAGAAATTCATCTGCAAACCGTCATAACTTACAGGCACGAGGGTGATCAGCCCGTTATGCCCTGTATTGATCAATACTACATGCAAGAACGATATTATCGTTCATCTTATCCACCTTAGGTGCATAAAAGTTTTTCCATGTTCGGGATGTTCATACTTAGTCTGGAATCCGAACCAAAACAATCTAGTTAGATACAATAAAATTCTATCTTGTTCAACAATATTTTTAAGTTTGTGTCTAGCCATATCAAATAGCTTAGACGGCTTTTAAGTCAACGTATACATACTGAAAATCAATAAGTATATATCAACATGTGATTTAATACAATGATTATCCAAGTGGAGACACTTGTATAACCATATTTAGAAACTAACGAACAGAATAAATATCTATGCACTAATACTGTGTTGATAAACAATGATCGGATAATTTAAGAACTGGTATGAATATGAATAATTGGATGCATAATCAATAACAATAGAGTTAATAATCTGGCACAATAATATGACTCTGAAACTTTTTTACTCATGTCCATTGCATAAAGTAAATGCAAAGTTAGGATACTTGCCTGAGCTGCTGCTTATAATAACGCAACTTAGTTTTATCTTTTATACCGAAACCTATCATTAATAAGATCATTCGTTCGATTATAATAACATATCATATCACATAGTACTGCTATTTGCAGTCAACACATAACCTAATCACATTGTCACATATGTTTAGCCGTCATTGAATCATAAACAAACCCGTATCTAGTCCAATTATCTAAGTTTGGATCAATTTTTGAAATATTTCGTTGTACCACGGGCTTTACCGGGTAATTATAGAGTCTAAAACTCCATTCAGTAATTTAATAACTGTAAATATCAGTCATATTATTTTTAAATGACTTATAATAATTTTTAAATAATTATTATAATTTATCATGATTTTTCAAACATCGAAATCATTATTAATTGATTTAAATATTAAATAATTCTATTATCATTAATATTTAATTAAAATTAAATTATTAATGAAACCATTACAAAAATATTAAAGTTATTTATAATAACTCAAAATATTTTTAAAACATTTTTATTATCCTTAAATAATTTTTAAAATATTTAAAATAATTTTTAAATAATTACCATTAATATTTAAATATTAATGTATTATTCATCAAAATATTAAAAGTTATTTATTATAACTTAAAATATTTTTAATTCATTTATATCCTTTTTAAATGATTTTTAAATCAATAAAATCATTTTTAATTTATTTATTCAATATAATTATTAAATAAATCAAATATCATTAATATAAAATTATTAATGAAATTTACCTTTAAATAATCAAAAGTTATATTTTATAACTTAAAATATTTTTAAATTATTTATTTTCATTTAAAATGACTTTTATAATATTAAAAATCATTTTTAATTAATTTATTTATTATAATTACCAAATAAATCTAATATCATTAATATTTAATAATTAATGAAACTTATCTTAGAATATTAAAAGTTATGTTTTATAACTTAAAATATTATTAAATACCTTATTATTATTTAAAATAATTTTTAATATAATAAAATTATTTTTAATTAATTTGTTTAATGCATTTCTTAACTAACTTAAATATCAATAATATTCAAATAAATATTAATATTTATGAAAAATATGTTTTTAAAATTATTTTTGTAATTTTTTAGAAGTTATTTTCTATTTTTAAATGATTTTTAGAAATTAAATTAATTAATTTTAATAAGTCTGTCGCTAAAGCCCTTTGGTGACAGTAAGTGTCGCCTTAGGTGTTCTTGAGAAACCTAGAACCTTCTTAGACAGTTTCGAGTTAGCTTGTTTGACCATCAATCATTCTCTGTATAAGTTGTTTCTGGGCAAGGTAATAATCACAACTTGTAGTATTAATATAATACTACAAGTGTATAACAAAATCTGGGTCAGATTATAACATAGATGCAAGATATAAGGATTTGATCTCATTGTCAGACATGTTCTTGGCTTTCTAGGTTACCTAGAAAACCCAAGACAGTTCTTAAGTACCTCTTTTAGGCTTCCACAACTTGATTTCCCAGTAAGATTTTGGTGGTTTAAGGGTCTCAGATTGTAGTACTAATGTCAAGGAAGAGATCTATTACACTTAATTAGTCTAAATACATCATACCCACCAGATCTAAGCCGGTCAAACCTTGTCAGAGTCGTGTTCTTGATTTTTTGGAATTTCCAGAAAACGCAAATCGTGTTCATACTGCCTACTTTGACCGTTAATTACTTTGATCATGTTTGTCATTTGGGTGATATAAAGGCTTGAATCTGTGGTCAATATAACATATTATAACAATGATACAACAAAACATACAAATCAAATAACACAAGATAGATTGGGTCTCATGAACCCATCTGGGTAACTTTTGGGTTACCCAGAAATAGAAACTGAATGGTCAACGCATTTTGACCGATTACTACATCATATCCATTGCTTTTTAACGTTCGAGAGTGTGCTGGACTTGTAGTCCTCATGTCATACTATAATATAAATACCCTTATACATCATAACAGCTTAACAGCAGCGAGATCAAGGCCGGTCAAAGTCACTGCCCGAACACGTTCTTCAGTTTTCTGGGTTTCCCAGAAAACTGATTTCGTGTTTGGTCAATGAACTTTGACCGTGAATAACTTTTGATATACATGCTCAATGGTCATGAAACCACTTTCAGAATACTAACAACATTACAGACCACAACTTTAAACCTTTAAAACACCAAAACAACAATCAGAAAAAGATCTAGGAGACCTGACATTCGGTTATAAGACACAAATTCCAATTTTTCCAGATTTTGAAAAATGACAAATCCGAGCTTCTAGATGTTATGGATCTAACATCTAGCAACCCAGATCATCTATTAACACTGCATACTACATGATTTAACACTAAAACACAAAATCTAACATAAGATTATAGATCAACTTCTAGGGTTAGGTTTTATACCTTTCTAAGAAAATCTTGATTCGACTTCTGATTTGGTTATATGTATTAGTGGGGCTTGGTTTGTGACTGATATTAGCAATGAAATTCGGAGGTTTTAGAGAGAGAAGTTCAAGGATGAGAGTTGTGAACAAATTAGCATAAATGTGACTTTTTCTCTCTCTTGATCTATATTAATAATGGTACAAGGCACATGGCTGGTGAATTGAATCTGATTTGCTGCAATGCTACATCACATAGCTAGACTAGGGTGGCTTGTCAAGATTTTTGCTAGATTTTCTAGCAATAATTCACCAAATGGGACAAAAAGGGTATAATGGTCATTTGCATTTTAATTTTGATGGTATTCTTGTCCAAGGTACTTAAATCTGGGGTTTAATCACTAGATTTTAAACCTTAAAGTTTCCCAATTAATTTTTAGGGTTTGAAAAATTAAATTTAAAGTTTAATAAAATTTTAATTAAACTTTCTTCTCGTTTCCAAATTTACTAGCAAATTTCCAAATTTACTAGCAAAAAGAAACAAAAGAGATAGGAAAAGAGGAGAGGGGCGGCAGCCCATGAGAGGGAGAAAGAGGAAAGGGGCGGTAGCCCATGAGTGAGAGAAGACGAGAGAGAAAGGTCATCCATGGAAGGGAAAGAAGAGAAGAAGGATAGCACATAAAAGGTATAATCCTAAACTAGTTTATACAGTTTATTTTGATTATTCTATATCAAAACTTGGATCTATGTTTCTAAACTCAAAAACTTTGGATCTACTTGTTGATGATTATTTTATGTTTTGATCTACCCATATTGGGTGTTGATTTGTTTGGAAATCAAAAGAAAAGAAAATTAATTTTTCTAGTTTAGAAAACCCTAACTTTTATGTACTTTGGATGTCCACCGTTTTAGATCTATAACTTCTTTTTACGATCCGTCAAAGAGGGGTGCTAGATGTATAAGTTATCTAGTAAACTCAAGTAGTAGCACTCAAAAATGTCGAGTTTACAAGCCGTAGTAAGTGTTTTAGACAAAACAGTCCCGTTTTTTTAAAAAAAAGGAAATACAACTGTTTTGGGTCAGTTTATGTTAGGGGTATTTTCATCATTTTTCTAACCTTCAAAAATTCTGTAAAAATTTGGAATGATAATATGATGAGTTAACTGCATTTTGTCCAAAGATGGTGATTTTTGGATGTATAGAATGAGAGATATGGATTTTACGGGAAAATACTATTTTAAAAGTAAACCCGAATAACTCCTTGTGGTTAACTCCAAAATTTGTAAAATTTTTACTGGGAGTACATATACATAACAGGAGCATACCCTGAAAGTTTCAGAATTTTTGGACAAAATCTCAGTTTATGATAAATGTACCAAGATCCGGCTGTGTTTGTGACACCCCTAAATCTGGGTACTTCATTCCCACAGGATTTGGTATTCACTATCCAAACATTCATTTCTTACTACCCAAATATAATAAATTTTAAACAATAAATCTTCCCATTAAAGGGTTACATAACTTAAACCAATAAATCCTAGGTCATCTAACCTTTAACATTCGTCAAATGCGTAAAATTAAATAATTACATCACATAATTAAACCAAGTCTGAAAACATAAATGTCAATAGATTTACAAGTCTTCAACACTTGTTTATCTTTCCTTTCGCTTTGCTAGTGGTTGGCTCATCAACCTTCTCAACTTTAGCTGCAATAGGTATATATATGCAAGAGTGAGAAAAACAAATGCTCACTTGAAAGAATACAATAACTGACAATGAATAAACTCATTTGAATTGAATAACATATCTTAACATTGATAATCAATAACTGATACTGGAAATTATCTGAGAGTCACAAGACCATGAACTATGACCAAGGTTATAAGTATTTCTTTTAATTTAAACCTAAACAGTAATTTAGACTATAGGGACTCCCGTACTTAGGGTGATCAGCCCTTCGTACCATATATTGTGCACAAATATCTAAACGTTTCCGCATAAATAATCCCCTATAATAGAGTTGTTCATCTCAGTTTTAATATACGAGTCCGCACCAAAGTAAGTTTGGTTTGGATAAGTTTCAAGTGTAATTTAGAGTCCAACAAACATCAACTAAGGATTAGTTGAATCAAAAGTGTAATGACAATGCAAAAGTTCGATAACAACGTAATACAAGGTAGTTATGAACCATAAATGCATATTGTATTGTATTAAGGTCATGTTTTAAGAATAAAGTGCAAAGCATTGAAAAGATATAATCAACTTTGCTTAAACAAATATGGTAAGCTAAGGCTTCCCTTTCCAATAAGGAAACATATATAAGGACGACTTTACCAAATAGAATTCAAGAATTTGCGTGATTTACAAACAAAAAAAAATAACAAACTTGCATATTTATGATCAAGGTAGAATAAGCTCAAATAAAGATTAAGGTTTGAGAAGTTGTTTAAATAAGAGTATGATTAGGAAACTTGCAATAAATACGAATATTCAATAATAATCATAGATGTGGAATAGGCAACGATAATTATCCACTAACATGCTTGAAAAATAAAACTTGAGTTTGAGTTAAAGAACTTGCATAACAATAACAACTTAACTACTTAATAAGAGAATAGAGTTAGAGAACTTGCCTCGTGCGTAGGTTAAACGATCACTACTCACGTTCACCACAAGTCCTACACATACCATATGTATTGACAACACTCATTAGTTACACTAATATTAACTTCATGAGTTTAGTTCCCACTTTTAGTATAGCTCGATAACTTAGTTTAAGTTTTTTTCTTACTACCACAAACAAGACCAAAGTCTCGAATCTTAAGTTTAAACATCACATCTTTTCATGAGCATCACATTTAGCTCTTTTTACAACTTATCAATTTATCATGCCATTGCACCATATACACATTAACAACCTGATATAACATCCTATTACATATTCAACATGTTATTATGTTCCTTAAATTATGTTAAATTAACACACAAAGGACTGCACTTGCATACGTGCATCTCAACGCCCTCCGATTGTGTTTTGGATGTAAAATGAATTCACAGTAAATTGTTTCGTTAAGAATGTCTAAAAGTGAAGAAATAATAAAAATAGTGAATTTAAAGGTTGTAATTTTTATGTTTATGTTGTTTATATGGTTATAAACATGTTAGGAACATTAGTTTATGTTTCTGTAAACTTATTACAACTTGGGTAAGTTGGAATGGTTGTTAGAAAGGAGCTTTTAGGCCTAATTTTTGTGCTGCCCCAGTGAGGACCCCGCCAAGGTGGGTTTTTATAGCTCAAAACCCCCGCCCTGGCGGGGGGTAGGAAGACTTACTAAGTGTTAGAGAAAATTTAACCGGATAAGTTTTACTAAAATGGGCATAACATTTTCATACAAACACCGATTAATGCGATTCAAGATGATCCGGAACGAGGACGAGTAGACTTACAATTTTTGTTCTTTAAGTTTTTCAATTTGATGTCGTTAGTAGGGGTCAAAGTGGCCATCTTTAGGACTAATGTGCACTCAGAGGCAATCGGAGGGCGTCGGGATGCACGTATGCAAGTACAATCCTTTGTGTGACACCCCCAAATTTGGGAACTTCAATCCCACTGATTTGGTGTTCACTGTCCAATTAAATCATAACTTACTACCCATAAACAAATGATATAAACTTGCAAGCTTAAACAATAAAACTCCCATTAAAGGGTTACACGAGCTCAAAATAAATCTCAGGTCATCTAACCTTTATTATTATAATTATCAGCGGAATATAATTAAAACATAATCATAATCAAGTTTATTACATAAGCCTCATAAATAGAAGGTAAATTAAATGTCGTCTAATCAAGAACTTTGCCCTTGCCCTTGCTTGTAGAAAGCTCTTCAAACTTCTTAACTTCATCTGCATTGTTTTGTGCAAGAGTGAGCAAACAATTTCCCACAAGAAGGATAGTATACAATAACATTCTATGAATGATAATTAACTGAGCTTTCAATGGTAAAGTATTTTTACCAGAAACGATAAGTTCTAGTTTGAATACTGTGAGTTCAAGGAATAACGAACTTTAAAATCAAATAACAGATATCAATATCAAAGGAATACACTGAGGGTCACAAGACCACGAACTATGTTATAGGTTGTCAAGTATTTTTACTTTAACCTTTAACGGTCTAAAAGACCATAATCATCATCTATGTGCTAGGTTAACAAGTGTTTCTACTGTAACATTTAACAGTCTAAACGACTATATGGACCATCGTCTCGTACTCCAGGTGATCAGCCCTTTGTACTATGTATTGCGTAAACATTTTAATGCTATTGCGTAGCTCTAAAATAATCCCCTGATATAGGGTTGTTCATCTCAGCGTAGATCATTAGGTTTCTTACCAAAGGAAGTTTGGTTTGGAATTAACTTCAAAGGAATTCTAGATCTTTAGAATGATCATCAACCAAGTACTGGTTGAGTCAAGTAGAGATCAATAACTATTCAAGAGTTTGGTTACAATTGAAGTGTGCCAATGTATCAATAAGAGATAGGATATCAATGATTTATCAGTTGAACAAGTATTAGTCATCGACTATATGCTATTAAAACTGTACAGATTCATAAGCAAACCAAAGGAAGTTTGGTTTGGACTGACTTTAAAGGTAATTTAGAGTTTAGAACATTCATCAATTAAGGATTAGTTGAATCAATAAAGAATCGCTAGCCAACTAAGAGTTCGGTACAACAATATAAAATAGTGCAATGACATTGGTGATCAAAGATTGAACAACAGTTAATTTTAGTTGAATAAATGTTTTTTAATAAGAACAAGCTTTCAACAATAGTACAGACTTTGAATAAACAAAACAACCTCGCTTGAAATGAAGGAGTAAAGATTAATTAACTAGTTCAATGAAAAGTGTATTTAGAAACTTACTCAACAATAATTCAGAGTTAAAGAATATGCATAATAATAATAAGTTAGGAACAAGAACTTGCATAATGAAAGATTAAAGTTAGAGAACTTGCTCAATTGAATAATAACTTTAAGAAACTTGCATAATCATAAAAGTAGGGTTAGGAAACTTGCGTAACAATAACAACTTAACTGCTAAATAAGAGATTAGAGATAGAGAACTTGCATAAAAATAATATGACAGCGAAAAGTAAACCTTGCTGAATAATAAAGTAGCAAAGGTTAGGGAACTTACCTCTTGCGTAAGCTATATAATTACAACTTATGTACTCCAATATCCTACACATACCATTAGGATTATCACATCAATTAGCTACATACACATTATCCTCATAAATTCAATTTCCATCTTAGTTAAGTTATAACCTTTAGCTTAAGGTTTAACCATATTAATCAACCACATAACACGAATCTGAAAACTCACTAAAATATAGCATAAGACTTTTAGCATCCAAATCACATTCTCAACTCTTACAACGTTGAGTTTCAATGTAATGTAACTTATTAATCAATACTATATTTTCTTCTTAGTCACACTCGAAATTCATTCAAGTGTTTAAGTCTTATGAGAAATCTTTATTAGTTTTATATTAACCCTATTCTATATCTTATAATGTTCATTTCAATAGAATTGAAACACTTTTTATGTTCATTAACACTTGTCACGGCGTTTCGACGTTCATTTGTCACACGCCCGATTCGTCTCTCTTGTGTATGCTTAGTGTGCTTATATAACTTATCTAATACATCATTTATTAATGTTAAGCATCATTATAATTTATAATATTTATGTTTTATAACTTAGAACAACATCTTTTATCGTCAGAAGCAATTCACTTGCACACGTGCATGCTCGACGCCCTCCGATTGCCTCCGAATTCACATCAATCCCAACGATGGCAATTTTTACCCCTATTCCCAACCTCAAATCAAAAAATGTAAAGACTGAAAGTTGTAGGTCTACTCGTTATCTTTCCGAATCATCCTAAATTGCCTCAATTGGAGTTTATATGAAAAGGTTATGGTTGTTTTACCAAAGGAGGCCAAAACAGTCACACCTGACACTCCATGAGCGCAGCTGCGGCCAAATAAGCCTCGGAATCAGCACAGCTGCACCCCAATAAACTTAGGGCACAGTGCAGCTGCGCCTATTAGCAGAACCAGAATTAGTAGTTTACTGTTCTTGCGATTTTTGACCTTTTTTCTCCTTCTAATCTTCATAACTAAAGCTATACACATCCAAATTAGTCCGTTTTAATTCTATGGATTCATAATTCATAGAACTACAACATACCAAAGAATCAAAAATTTACAGAAATATTAACTAACCCCAAATCTTGACCCAAAACTCATGTTTATACTAAATTTTCATGTTTTAACATATTTAGCAAATTCATTCACTACGAATTCGTTTCTTAACCAAATTGATTCATTCGACTTGCGTTATTTTTGTTTCTTAACATACTAACATAAGCCACTAACAATTTACAGATTCTAGCTTGATTTGACCACCAATTTTAGACTCCAAACTAAGCCATTTTGTACATACATCCACAATAATCCAAATCTTCACTTAAAACATGTTTTATGGATTTAATTACCGAAAACTCATCTATAGAAGTTATATAACATATTACTTGCACCAAAAACACATATATAGCCATTCTCTTAACAAATCATGCATTAAAACCATTTATAGTGAATAAAACTTCAAGAACAACAACTAAAAATATAGAACGAGATGATTACCTTTTGATTCCTCTTAACCTTAGCAAAGATGATTATAACAGCTTTGTTAATTCTCTATTTCCTTCTCAAATCACAAAGAACACAAATTCTCTCAATAGCTTTCACTCTCTCTCACAACTCTGTGTTTGCAAATAGGTGTAGGAAGAAAACTGATATAACATTTACGTAACTTAGAAAATAAATTGATATATATTATAATACATATAATAACCTATATCAGTTATAAGAATAAAGGTTTTAACAGTTACAAAAATTCAAACCTCAAAGCCATGTTTGGCAAACACTATTAATACCCCTTTTTAATTTATTTTAATATTCCTTTTTAATAATATGGTTCACTTGTCACATTTTTAACAAATTAATTTAATTTAATTCTTAAATCCATTAATCCTTGACATATAATTATAATTTCCACTATAAATTATAACTTTATTTAACATATTAGTACATCCAATGTAATTATTAAATTAAATTAGAATAATATTATAATTATTTAACAATTCACCTTTTAATTAAATTACAATTTAAACCATACATTAGCGCAATCAAATACGCACAACTTATAAAATCATATAATCATCAATAAATCAATACTATAACAACTCGTTTAATCATTATCAACTCTCTAATTTAATTATTAAATTAAATTAGAATATTACCACTATGTAACATAATAATTAACTCAACACTCATTTAATTTAATTAACTTCAAAATACAAAATTACTAAATACCAACTTAATTAATATATTACACTTAATTAAGTTAATTCCCCACAACTCATGAATTATTTATTTAACTAATAAATAATCAAATCAATCAAATATTTATTTAACAATAAACACATCAACTAAAATATTTGTTTAAATAAATATTTTAAATTACATACAAAATTTCTGGATCGTTACATCCTTCCCTCCTTACAAGGATTATGTCCCCATAATCACAACTCAAACAATTCATTCGTCACACTTTATGTGTTAATCTAACCTAATTTAAGGAACATGATAACATGTTGAACATGTAATAGGATGTTATATCAGGCTGTTGATGTGTATATGGTGCAATTGCATGATAAATTGATAAGTTATAAAAAGAGCTAAAATGTGATGCTCATGAAAAGATGTGATGTTATTTAAACTTAAGATTCGAGACTTCGGTCTTGTAATATGTGATTTGTGGTAGTAACCAAAAAACTTAAACTAAGTTAGCGTGCTATACTAAAAGTGGGAACTAAACTCGTGAAGTTAATATTAGTGTAACTAATGAGTGTTGTCAATATATATGGTATGTGTAGGACTTGTGGTGAACGTGAGTAGTGATCGTTTAACCTACGCACGAGGCAAGTTCTATATCTCTAATCTCTTATTAAGCAGCTAAGTTGTTATTGTTACGCAAGTTCTCTAACTCAAACTCAAGTTATATTTTTTATGCATGTTAGTGGATAATTATCGTTGATTATTGCACATCTATGATTATTATTGCATATT
This sequence comes from Panax notoginseng, assembly GCA_016801055.1. NCBI lineage: Eukaryota > Viridiplantae > Streptophyta > Magnoliopsida > Apiales > Araliaceae > Panax > Panax notoginseng. Next base: position 124,940,455 of record CM029022.1, on the reverse strand, counting down.
TGCATTTATTGCAAGTTTCCTAATCCTACTCTTATTTAAACAAGTTCTCTAACCGTAATCTTTATTTGAGCTTATTCTACCTTGATCATGAATATGAAAGTTTGTTACTCTGTTTTGTTTGTAAATCACGCAAATTCTTGAATTCTATTGGGTAAAGTCCTTATTTCTGTTTCCTTATTGGAAAGAGTAACTTAGCTTACCATTTTTGTTCAAGCAAAGTTGATTATATATTTTCAATGCTTTGAACTTTATTCTTAAAGCATGATCTTAATACAGTACAATATGTATTTATGGTTCATAACTACCTTATATTACGTTGTTATCGAACTTTTACATTGTCATTACACTTTTGATTCAACTAATCCTTAGTTGATGTTCGTTGAACTCTAAATTATCCTTGAAGCTTATCCAAACCAAACTTACTTTGGTGCGGACTCGTATATTAAAACTGAGATGAACAACCCTATTATAGTGGATTATTTACGCAAAAGCATTTAGATGTTTGTGCACAATACATGGTATGAAGTGTTGATCACCCTATGTACGGGAGTCCCTACAGTCTAATGACTGTTTAGGTTTAAATTGAAAGAAATATTTATAACCTTGGACATAGTTCATGGTCTTGTGACCCTCAAATAATTTCCAGTATCAGTTATTGATTATCTATGCTAAGATATATTATTCAATTCAAATAAGTTTATTCATTGTCAGTCATTGTATTCTTTCAAGTGAGCATTTCTTTTGCTCACTCTTGTATATATATAACTATTGCAGCAAAAGTTAAGAAGGTTGATGAGCCAACCACTAGTAAAGGGAAAGGAAAGATGAACAAGTGTTGAAGCTTGTAAATCTATTGACATTTATTTTTTTAGACTTGGTTTAATTATGTGATGTAATTATTTAATTTTCCGTATTTGATGAATGTTAAAGGTTAGATGACCTGGAATTTATTGGTTTAACTTATGTAACCCTTTAATGGAAAGATTTATTGTTTAATTTTATTATATTTGGGCAGTTAGAAATGAATGTTTGGATAGTGAACACCAAATTCTGTGAGAATGGAGTACTCAGATTTGGGGGTGTCACAGTGTTGGCCATTTAACAAATAGTAAATGAATTTTAAAAATTCTAGAAAAAATATATGTTCCTAAGGGAACCATATTCTGAGAAATCCCAGAAAATAAATATTTTTGGAACTAATTTGGTATTTTTCATGGAAATAATTTAATTATGAATAAATGAATTAAATTAATTACGTGATATTGAAAATAAGGAAAATAGGATTTTATGGCTTGAAAATCCTAAATAAAGTATATGTAGATTTTTGAAGAGTATTTTGTTAAATGTTGATGAGATATTATGTTTATGGCATTTTAGGTTCATTAAATAAATGAATTAGTAAAGATTAAACAATTAAATTAAATTGTTTATAAGTTTAATAAATAATTAAAATATTATTAAAATATTAATATTATTAGATTAAGATATTATTAAGTGATTGGTAACATTTAGATTAAAGTGTTATTAAATCATTGATTTAAAATATTATTTAATGATTAATAATATTAGTAAATGATTTTAATGTTATTAAATAATTAATAATATTAAATGGAGATTAAAAGAGGAGTTAATTTATTGATTGGACATTCAATAGGCTATATTGAATAGTATGATGAATTGGAAATTCAATATGTTAAAAAGGGAATATAGTTTGAATTCAGGTTGTTGGATTGATATTTTCGGCTTGTTGGATTAATTATATTAGCATGTATTTCGCTTGCTGAATTGGTATATTCGGTTTACTAAATTGGTGAATTCGAGTTGATGTGTTAGTAAATCTAGGTTGCTAAATTTTAGGACAGTTTCAATCCAGGTTGCTGGATTGATAAATCCAGGTTGCTGGATTAGTCAATCAAGGTTGTTAGATTGGTATGTTTGAATAATCCAGATTATAGTATTAGTATTCTGCTTACTGGATTATAAAGAAGAACTTATAATATGAAAGATTAAAGTGTTAAATCATAATGTATATGATATAATGATTGAAAATTTTCAAAGGACGATAATAATCTTGATGTGTTAGGGTGTTATCTAATATTTGATTTTGTGATTAAGGGTTAGATAATTTACTAATAAAGTAGTTGTATTATAAGATATACTATGATATGCTGATTGAAAGATCAATCTTAACAATAATAGGTCTTTACAATAAAGAGATTAAATTAGATTGCATAGCAGTAATTGACGGTACATGCAAGTTTCCCTAACTCAAACTTGAGTTGTATTTTCAAAGCATATTAGTGAATAAATATTGTTGATTATTCACATCTATACAAATTATTGATTCGCATTTAGTGCATGTTACATATGTTCATCAGGTATCAAAGGTTGATCACTTTCATTACCATAAGGTTCAGTTAAATTGTTCATGGTCATTGTTGACCTCCAAACATTATTGATTCAGTCATTAAATTATTGAAACATGATTCATGTTATTTCATAATTATTACATTGTTGAAAACTTGAAAGCGTATTCTTTCTTTTCAATCATGATATATCTTCATTGTACTTAAACTTGCTGGGCAAAATAGTTGCTCACCCTTGCTATATCATGATAACATTTTTAGATTTAGGTGAAGGCTCAAATAAAGACAAAGGCAAAGGAAAATTCTAGAATTGTACTGTTCTGCAGTTAAAATTGTAAAAGTATTTGATGCAAATGGTATTGTAAATCATGTAGGATATTGAAGGTATGTATTAAGTTAATGTTTCAGACCTTGGGGTTATTGATTATCGATGCTAAGATATGTTATTCTAGTCAAATGAGTTTATTCATTATCAGTCATTGTATTCTTTCAAGTGAGCATTTCTTTTGCTCACTCTTGTATATATATAACTATTACAGCTAAAGTTAAGAAGGTTGATGAGCCAACCACTAGCAAAGGGAAAGAAAAAATGAATAAGTGTTGAAGCTTGTAAATCTATTGACATTTATTTTTTTAGACTTGGTTTAATTATGTGATGTAATTATTTAATTTTTCGCATTTAATGAATGTTAAAGGTTAGATGACCTGGAATTTATTGGTTTAACTTATGTAACCTTTAATGGGAAGATTTATTGTTTAATTTTATTATATTTGGGCAGTTAGAAATGAATGTTTGGATAGTGAACACCAAATCCTGTGGGAATGGAGTACTCAGATTTGGGGGTGTCATAGTGTTGGCCATTTAACAAATAGTAAATGAATTTTTATAATTCTAGGAAAAATATATGTTCCTAAGGGAACCATATTCTGACAAATCCTAGAAAATAAATATTTTTGGAATTAATTCGGTATTTTTCATGGAAATGATTTAATTATGAATAAATTAATTAAATTAATTATGTGATATTGAAAATAAGGAAAATAGGATTTTATGGTTTGAAAACCCTAAATAAAGTATATGCAGATTTTTGAAGAGTATTTTGTTCAATGTTGATGAGATATTATGTTTATGGCATTTTAGGTTCATTAAATAAATGAATTAGTAATGATTAAACAATTAAATTAAATTCTTTATAAGTTTAATAAATAATTAAAATATTAATAATATTATATTAAGATATTATTAAGTGATTGGTAACATTTAGATTAAAGTGTTATTAAATAATTGATTTAAAATATTATTTAATGATTAATAATATTAGTAAATAATTTTTATGTTATTAAATAATTAATAATATTAAATGGAGTTTAAAAGAGGAGTTAATTTATTGATTGGATATTCAATAGGCTATATTGAATAGTATGATGAATTAGAAATTTAATATGTTAAAAAGGGAATACAGTTTGAATCGAGGTTGTTGGATTGATATTTTTGGCTTATTGGATTAATTATGTTAGCTTGTATTCGGCTCGCTGAATTGGTATATTCGATTTGCTGAATTGGTGAATTCGAGTTGTTGTATTAGTGAATCCAGGTTGCTGGATTGTAGGACAGTTTGAATCTAGGTTCCTGCATTGGTAAATACAAGTTGTTGGATTAGTCAATCAAGGTTGTTGGATTGGTATGTTTGAATAATCCAGATTATAGTATTAGTATTCTGCTTACTGGATTATAAAGAAGAACTTATAATATGAAAGATTAAAGTGTTAAATCATTATGTATATGATATAATGATTGAAAAATTTTCAAAGGACGATAATAATCTTGATGTGTTAGGGTGTTATCTAATATTTAATTTTGTGAATAAGGGTTAGATAATTTACTGATAAAGTAGTTGTATTATAAGATATACTATGATATGCTGATTGAAAGATCAATCTTAACAATGATAGGTCTTTACAATAAAGAGATTAAATTAAATTGCATAGCAGTAATCGACGGTACATGCAAGTTTCCCTAACTCAAACTTGAGTTGTATTTTCAAAGCATATTAGTGAATAATTAATGTTGATTTTTCACATCTATACTAATTATTGATTCGCACTTAGTGCATGTTACATATGTTCATCAGGTATGAAAGGTTGATCACCTTCATTACCATAAGGTTCAGTTAAATTGTTTATGGTCATTGTTGACCTCCAAATATTATTGATTCAGTCATTCAATTATTGAAACATGATTCATGTTATTTCACAATTATTACATTGTTGAAAACTTGAAAGCTTATTATTTCTTTTCAATCATGATATATCTTCATTGTACTTAAACTTGCTGGGCAAAATAGTTGCTCACCCTTGCTAGTTCATGATAACATTTTTAGATTTAGGTGAAGGCTCAAATAAAGACAAAGGCAAAGGAAAATTCCAGAATTGTACTGTTATGCAGTTAAAATTGTAAAAGTATTTGATGCAAATGGTATTGTAAATCATGTAGGATATTAAAGGTATGTATTAAGTTAATGTTTCAGACCTTGGGGTTATTGATTATCGATGCTAAGATGTGTTATTCAATTCAAATGAGTTTATTCATTGTCAGTCATTGTATTCTTTCAAGTGAGCATTTCTTTTGCTCACTCTTGTATATATATAACTATTGCAGCTAAAGTTAAGAAGGTTGATGAGCCAACCACTAGCAAAGGGAAAGGAAAGATGAACAAGTATTGAAGCTTGTAAATCTATTGACATTTATGTTTTTAGACTTGGTTTAATTATGTGATGTAATTATTTAATTTTTCGCATTTGATGAATGTTAAAGGTTAGATGACCTGGAATTTATTGGTTTAACTTATGTAACCCTTTAATAGGAAGATTTATTGTTTAATTTTATTATATTTGGGCAGTTAGAAATGAATGTTTTGGATAGTGAACACCAAATCCTGTGAGAATGGAGTTCTCAGATTTGGGGGTGTCACAATATTGGCCATTTAACAAATAGTAAATGAATTTTAAAAATTCTATGAAAAATATATGTTCCTAAAGGAACCATATTCTATCAAATCATAGAAAATAAATATTTTTGGAACTAATTTGGTATTTTTCATGGAAATGATTTAATTATGAATAAATAAATTAAATTAATTGTGTGATATTGAAAATAAGGAAAATATGATTTTATGGCTTGAAAACCCTAAATAAAGTATATGCAGATTTTTGAAGAGTGTTTTGTTCATTGTTGATGAGATATTATGTTTATGGCATTTTAGGTTCATTAAATAAATGAATTAGTAAAGATTAAACAATTAAATTAAATTGTTTATAAGTTTAATAAATAATTAAAATATTATTAAAAGATTAATAATATTAGATTAAGATATTATTAAGTGATTGGTAATATTTAGATTAAAGTGTTATTAAATCAGTAATTTAAAATATTATTTAATGATTAATAATATTAGTAAATAATTTTAATGTTATTAAATAATTAACAATATTAAATGGAGTTTAAAAGAGGAGTTAATTTATTGATTGGACATTCAATAGGCTATATTGAATAGTATGATGATTTGGAAATTTAATATGTTAAAAAGGGATTACAGTTTGAATCGAGGTTGTTGGATTGATATTTTCGGCTTGTTGGGTTAATTATGTTAGCTTGTATTCGGCTTGCTGAATTGGTATATTCGATTTGCTGAATTGGTGAATTCGAGTTGTTGTATTAGTGAATCCAGCTTGATGGATTGTAGGACAGTTTGAATCTAGGTTGCTGGATTGGTAAATTCAAGTTGATGGATTAGTCAATCAAGGTTGTTGGATTGGTATGTTTGAATAATCCAGATTATAGTATTAGTATTCTGCTTACTGGATTATAAAGAAAAACTTATAATATGAAAGATTAAAGTGTTAAATCATTATGTATATGATATAATGATTGAAAAATTTTCAAAGGACGATAATATTCTTGATGTGTTAGGGTGTTATCTAATATTTGATTTTGTGAATAAGGGTTAGATAATTTACTGATAAAGTAGTTGTATTATAAGATATACTATGATATGCTGATTGAAAGATCAATCTTAACAATGATAGGTCTTTACAATAAAGAGATTAAATTAAATTGCATAGCAGTAATTGACGGTACATGCAAGTTTCCCTAACTCAAACTTGAGTTGTATTTTCAAAGCATATTAGTGAATAATTAATGTTGATTATTCACATCTATACTAATTATTGATTCGCACTTAGTGCATGTTACATATGTTCATCAGGTATGAAAGGTTGATCACCTTCATTACCATAAGGTTCAGTTAAATTGTTTATGGTCATTGTTGACCTCCAAACATTATTGATTCAGTCATTCAATTATTGAAACATGATTCATGTTATTTCACAATTATTACATTGTTGAAAACTTGAAAGCTTATTCTTTCTTTTCAATCATGATATATCTTCATTGTACTTAAACTTGCTGGGCAAAATAGTTGCTCACCCTTGCTAGTTCATGATAACATTTTTAGATTTAGGTGAAGGCTCAAATAAAGACAAAGGCAAAGGAAAATTCCAGAATTGTACTGTTATGCAGTTAAAATTGTAAAAGTATTTGATGCAAATGGTATTGTAAATCATGTAGGATATTGAAGGTATGTATTAAGTTAATGTTTCAGACCTTGGGGTTATTGATTATCGATGCTAAGATGTGTTATTCAATTCAAATGAGTTTATTCATTGTCAGTCCTTGTATTCTTTCAAGTGAGCATTTCTTTTGCTCACTCTTGTATATATATAACTATTGCAGCTAAAGTTAAGAAGGTTGATGAGCCAACCACTAGCAAAGGGAAAGGAAAGATGAACAAGTATTGAAGCTTGTAAATCTATTGACATTTATTTTTTTAGACTTGGTTTAATTATGTGATGTAATTATTTAATTTTTCGCATTTGATGAATGTTAAAGGTTAGATGACCTGGAATTTATTGGTTTAACTTATGTAACCCTTTAATAGGAAATTTATTGTTTAATTTTATTATATTTGGGCAGTTAGAAATGAATGTTTTGGATAGTGAACACCAAATCCTGTGAGAATGAAGTTCTCAGATTTGGGGGTGTCACAATATTGGCCATTTAACAAATAGTAAATGAATTTTAAAAATTCTAGGAAAAATATATGTTCCTAAAAGAACCATATTCTATCAAATCATAGAAAATAAATATTTTTGGAACTAATTTGGTATTTTTCATGGAAATGATTTAATTATGAATAAATAAATTAAATTAATTATGTGATATTGAAAATAAGGAAAATATGATTTTATGGCTTGAAACCCCTAAATAAAGTATATGCATATTTTTCAAGAGTGTTTTGTTCATTGTTGATGAGATATTATGTTTATGGCATTTTAAGTTCATTAAATAAATGAATTAGTAAAGATTAAACAATTAAATTAAATTGTTTATAAGTTTAATAAATAATTAAAATATTATTAAAATATTAATAATATTAGTTAAGATATTATTAAGGGATTGGTAATATTTAGATTAAAGTGTTATTAAATCATTAATTTAAAATATTATTTAATGATTAATAATATTAGTACATAATTTTAATGTTATTAAATAATTAATAATATTAAATGGAGTTTAAAAGAGGAGTTAATTTATTGATTGGACATTCAATAGGCTATATTGAATAGTATGATGATTTGGAAATTTAATATGTTAAAAAGGGAATACAGTTTGAATCGAGGTTGTTGGATTGATATTTTCGGCTTGTTGGATTAATTATGTTAGCTTGTATTCGGCTTGCTAAATTGGTATATTCGATTTGCTGAATTGGTGAATTCGAGTTGTTGTATTAGTGAATCTAGGTTGCTAGATTGTTGGACAGTTTGAATCTAGGTTGCTGGATTGATAAATCCAAGTTGCTCGATTAGTCAATCAAGGTTGTTGGATTGGTATGTTTGAATAATCCAGATTATAGTATTTGTATTCTGCTTACTGGATTATAAAGAAGAACTTATAATATGAAATATTAAAGTGTTAAATCATAATGTATATGATATAATGATTGAAAAATTTTCAAAGGACGATAACAATCTTGATGTGTTAGGGTGTTATCTAATATTTGATTTTGTTATTAAGGGTTAGATAATTTACTGATAAAGTAGTTGTATTATAAGATATACTATGATATGTTGATTAAAAGATCAATCTTAACAATGATAGGTCTTTATAATAATGAGATTAAATTAGATTGCATAGCAGTAATCGACGGTACATGCAAGTTTCCCTAACTCAAACTTGAGTTGTATTTTCAAAGCATATTAGTGAATAATTATTGTTGATTATTCACATTTATACTAATTATTGTTTCGCATTTAGTGCATGTTACATATGTTCATCAAGTATGAAAGATTTGTCACCTTCATTACCATAAGGTTCAGTTAAATTGTTCATGCTTATTGTTGACCTCCAAATATTATTGATTCAGTCATTGAATTATTGAAACATGATTCATGTTATTTCACAATTATTACATTGTTGAAAACTTGAAAGCTTATTCTTTCTTTTCAATCATGATATATCTTCATTGTACTTAAACTTACTGGGCAAAATAGTTGGTCACCCTTGCTATATCATGATAACATTTTCAGATTTAGGTGAAGGCTCAAATAAAGACAAAGGCAAAGGAAAATTCCAGAATTGGACTGTTATGCTGTTAAAATTGTAAAAGTATTTGATGCAAATGGCATTGTAAATTGTGTAGGATATTGAAGGTATATATTAAGTTAATGTTTCAGACCTTGGAGATTATGTGTAAAAGTTTATTGTATAAACCATTTGTGTTTACATCTTCTGCAATAGTTATAGAAATGATGTATCGTAACGTACCAGGTCCGAGGTTAAAGGTACCCGGATATGGGGATGTCACAGTTGGTATCAAAGCTATAGGTTATAAACCTTAGGTAGGGGTACCTTAGGCTATAACCATAGAGATGAGGATAAGGAATAAACTCGAATAGAGTTTAAGTGATAAGAGATGGATTTTTGGAAATTCATTATTAAGTAAAGAAGAAGAAAAAGGAGATTCAAAGAAGAATCTTGAAAATTTATAAATATAAGAATCCAGAGTTACCTAACTCTAATGACAAAGATGAAAAAGTAATCTTGAATAAATAGAGTCTATCAAACTAAAAATATAAAGGGAAAGAAGATCGTAAAATAAAATGATCATAAGATAGAAAAAAATCGTAATATAGCATGATTATAAGAAAAGATCACAATGTGATCTGATGAGGTCATAGAAAGAAAGAGGATCAATTAAATGATTACAAACTTTATAGCAGAATTTTTATATGTAAGTTGTACTATAAAATGGTATTATGCAAACTTAGAAAAGAGTTGTAGATGATAAGGTACGTATTAAAGAAAATTCGTATTAAGTAAAGAGAAATCTAGAATTATGTGAGATTTCAATTGAGGACTCATGTCAGCAGCTAAGTTGTATGATTCTTTGTATGGGCGGGAAATTTCTACTTTGTTTGAGAACCACTTAGCTTCCTATATTGATATAGTGGTTGAGTTGAACAATTTCATGTATGGGCAGGGATTTGTCCTTGGTGTAACAACTGTTTAGCTTCTTATATTGATTAGTGGCCGAGTTGACCAATTCCTTGTATGGACAAGGGATTGTGTTTGGTTCGACAACCACTTAGCTTCTTACATTGATAATCATTGAAACCTGGTGTCACGCTATTTGCTATATGTATGTTGAGAAGGTAATTCTTTTCTCATGTGTATAACGGATAGGTAGAGAATATAAGGATATGTGCGAGTTCTTAAAACTCATACTTATGGTAAGTTTATGACTCATAATCATGTGGTATATTTTTGAACCCCTAAGCATATGGACAGTTCCTGATTAGTTCTTGAACTACGTATTGCTAGGATAAGTTTCTAAATTCATATTATTGTGGAAAGTTCTTGAACTCATAATGTGTAGTAAGTTTGATGAACTATAATGGGGTATAGAAAAGTTGTGAATGGAGAATTAAGGATGATAGAAATAGATAGAATTATTAAGCAATGGATCAGTAGAGAAATTAAAGTTGATGGTGGAAGCATAGGTAATCCAAATCTTCTAGCTATGCTAGACTTTGAAATTTTTGACATCAAGCTAAATTCGCACTTATATGCCTTTAAAAATATAAATGAATTTTGTTATCCTCAACACATGGTGACAAGTGTGTATGTGTGGACTTCGGACCACTAACACATCGTTACCTGTTGCGGCATGATAACACTATAATTGATTTTTAATGGTTTTGAACCGTTTAAGAGAAAGTCTATGCTAATTATTTCGGCTAGACGAAAATGATTTAAAATATCAAAATGTATTTTATATATCATTAATGCATCATGGAACCTGGTGCAAAGATGAAAAAAATGATGCAGTTATCAATGCAGAATTACTTAGTGTTAGATGTGATCTAAAGATCATCAGTCCACTATGGTATGATGTAGTATGACAAAGTCACAAAATAACGGAATCCTCAAACGGACCGTAAATACAGTGCGGTATCATGACGTCATAAAATGATTTTAAGAATTTTAAAGATAAATTGTTGCCAATTAAATTTGGCTAGACATATGTTTCGATTGATATTTAAATTATTGGTATACGTCTAAGCTATTTGATGCAGCTAGACAAATGTTTATGAAAATTCAAGTATCTCTTTGAGAATTTATCCTGAACTAAATCGTTTTGGTGCGGAATCTTATGATAAGCCTGAGGTGAACAACCCTTAATAAGGGGATATGTTGATTGGATAAAATAATCCTATCTAGTAGCGTAAAGATTCGCTAGACATGATTGATACGTCGTATACGACGTAAGCGTACGATAGGCTAATCACCTAAAGTACTAGCAGCGGTAGTTTACCTTCTTCATGATTGTAAACATACCTAGTAAATTATTATTTTACAGTGTGAATATCGTTAAAACTATGTGTTCATGGTCTATATGACCCCGCAGCATAATATGAAAAGTTTTCTTGAGTATAACTTTTTACATTATTTATACTACTTCACAGTTATTGAACAATTGTGGAGACTACTTAATGATTAGAAGATGTAAACTCCTAGTGGGTAGTTATGATAGAATGTGATGGTACAATAGATCATCATGGAAGGAGATAGCATGTACTCGTTAATTGAGAATGAAATTTGATGTGATTAAATAAAGGTTATTATGAAAACCTAGTTTTGGTGAATAAAAGGAGCAGTGATTAGTAGGCTGTAATTTTGAGGACGAAATTATTAGAAGGAGGAGTGAATGTGACAACCCAAAAATTTAGAGGATCTTGAATGATTAAATTAAAGGTTAAAGAATAAAACCTAGATTGGAAATAGAGGATTAATTAAAAATTTTAAAGAACCTATACGGTTTAATTTAAATTTTTAAGCAATGTAAAGGAATTAAATGTCAATGATAGAATTGTTGAATAGTAAGAAATGAGAAGATAAAGAATAGATGTGAGAAAATATGGGTTACAAAAATTCAAAACCCTAGAATGGATTTATATGTGTATTTGAAGGTATATTAAGAATAAGGTATAATGGTACCTTTAAATTTAAATGAATTAATTGATGAAAAAGATTATGTTAGAAATTTTTATAATAATATATGTGGAAAATTTATTAAGGAAATAAATTTCAATGAAGAGATATTATAAGGATAAAGTGAATGTGTATATATATATGTACATATATATTTAGTGATGTGTTATGTTTTTTAGCAAGAGGAATGACAAAGGTAAATACCTTATGACTTATGTGGGACATGAGTGAGGTTAAGTAAATACATATATTGTAAATATGTATATATAATTATTCTTTATATAAAGAGAATTAAAGAAATTTTGTAGCCTAATGTTATAAATTAGGTATTGGAATTAAATAACCTAAATGGTTATCTTTATTTAATGGTCCTAGTATTTTAATTATATACTAGTACCCTAATCTAAGAGATTTGTGGATCATGTCTCAATCTATTAAATTATTTTGTATGAATATTATGTGATTATTTATATTTGTTTATTATATAAACAAATAAAAAAAACTAATGTAACCTAATTATATATTAGGAATGAAAAATTGAATAACTTAAGGGTTATGGTATGGGAGAATAAGGGTATTTAAAATATATACTAATCCCAAGAGATTTATTTTATATATCTCAATTAATTAATTTTATAACCTAATTAAAGCAAGTCTAATTAGGTTAAGAAATTAAATGTGCATGAGTAAAGATTTAAATTATAATTGTGGAAATGAAAACTCTAATTAAATGATTAGGGTTGGATAAGAATTAAAAATATTGGATTATGATTATTTTCATAGCTCAAGAAACTGATTAGAGAGCCCAACACATTAAATTAAGTGGCCCAAGCTAAGTCTATGTGTCAAGGAACTTGTTGGACATTTAAGTAAGTAAATATTACAATATAAATTAAACCAAGAATGGGGGAAAGTGGCCTAATAAGCCCAAGCATTTAAATGAGTAGCCTAACTTTTAGCCCAATTGAAGAGGGACGTTTTGGACATTTAATAAAGCAATAAAATTAAACCAAAAATGAGGGAGAAAAAGGGCCACATGGCCGGCTAGAAGAAGAGAGAAAGGGGGCATGAACTTAATCATTACCAAAGCCTTTATTTTCAAAGTTTACTTATACACTCCATCTAGGTGCCACTCCCTCACTTAGCCATACTATTTTGCTAAACTAGTAAGTAATCTAGTAATGATTAAGAGAGAGAATAAGGAGATAAGTATTGGGCAAATTATATACATATGATATATCTATATTTTTTCCCAACACATTAAAAACCAATTTTTCTTTCTCTTTCTTCTCATTTCCAAATTTGCTAGCAAAAAGAAACTAAAGAGAGAGAAAAAGAGGAGAGGGGCGACAGCCAATGAGAGGGAGAAAGAGGAGAGATGCGGCAGCCCATGAGTGAGAGAAGAGGAGAGAGAAAGGTCATCTATGGAAGGGAAAGACAAGAATAAGGATATCACATAAAAAGTGTAATCCTAAACTAGTTGATACATTTTATTTTGGTTATTGTATATCAAAACTTGGATCTATGTTTCTAAACTCAAAAACTTTGGATCTACTTGTTGATGAGTGTTTTATGTTTAGATCTAACCATATTGGGTGTTGATTTTTTTGGAAATCAAAAGAAAAGAAAATTAATTTTTCTAGTTTAGAAAACCCTAACTTTTATGTACTTTAGATGTCCACCGTTTTATATCTATAACTTCTTTTTATGATCCGTCAAAGAGGGGCGCTAGATGTATAAGTTATCTAGTAAACCCAAGTAGTAGCACTAAAAAATGTTGAGTTAACAAGCCGTAGTGACTATTTTAGCCAAAACATTCCTGTTTTTTTTAGAAAAGGAAATAAAATTATTTTGGGTCAGTTTATGCTAGGGGTATTTTCGTCATTTTTTTGACCTTCAAAAATTTTAGAAAAATTTGAAATGATAATATGATTATTTAACTGCATTCTGTCCCAAGATGGTGATCTTTGGATGTATAGAATGAGAGATATGGATTTTACGGAAAAAGACTATTTTAAAAGTAAACCAGAATAACTCCTTGTGGTTAACTCCAAACTTTGTGAAATTTTTACTGGGAGTACATATACATAACACGAGCATACCCTGAGAGTTTCGTAATTTTTGGACAAAGTAGCAGTTTATGATAAATGTACCAAGATTTGGCTCTGTTGGCCATTTAACAAATAGTAAATGAATTTTACAAATTCTAAGAAAAATATAAGTTCCTAAGGGAACCATATTCTGTCAAATCCCAGAAAATAAATATTTTTGAACTGATTTGGTATTTTTCGTGGAAATTATTTAGTTATGAATAAATGAATTAAATTAATTATGTGGTATTAAAAATAAGAAAAATAGGATTTTATGGCTTAAAAATCCTAAATAGAGTATAGGAAGATTTTTGAAGAGTATTTTGTTCAATGTTGAAGAGATATTATGTTTATGGCATTTTAGGTTCATTAAATAAATGAATTAGTAAAGATTAAACAATTAAAATAAACTATTTATAAGTTTAATAAATGATTAAAATATTATTAAAAGGTTAATATTATTATATTAAGATATTATTAAGTGATTGGTAACATTTAGATTAAAGTGTTATTAAATCATTGATTTAAAATATTATTTAATGATTAATAATATTAGTAAATGATTTTAATGTTATTAAATAATTAATAATATTAAATGGAGTTTAAAAGAGGAGTTAAGTTATTGATTGGACATTCAATAGGCTATATTGAATAGTATGATGAATTGGAAATTCAATATGTTAAAAAGGGAATACAGTTTGAATTTAGGTTGCTGGATTGATATTTTCGGCTTGTTGGATTAATTATAATAGCTTGTATTTCGCTTGCTGAATTGGTGTATTCGGTTTACTAAATTAGTGAATTCGAGTTGATGTATTAGTAAATCCAGGTTGCTAGATTATAGGACAGTTTCAATCCAGGTTGCTGGATTGATAAATCCAGGTTGCTGGATTAGTCAATCTAGGTTGTTGGATTGGTATGTTTGAATAATACAGATTATAGTATTAGTATTCTGCTTACTGGATTATAAAGAAGAACTTATAATATAAAAGAGTAAAGTGTTAAATCATAATGTATATGATATAGTGATTGAAAAATTTTCAAAGGACGATAATAATACTGATGTGTTAGAGTGTTATCTAATATTTGATTTTGTGATTAAGTGTTAGATAATTTACTGATAAAGTAGTTGTATTATAAGATATACTATGATATGCTGATTGAAAGATCAATCTTAACAATGATAGGTTTTTACAATAAAGAGATTAAATTAGATTGCGTAGCAGTAATCGACGATACATATAACGACCCCAAAATAGGTCCATTCCACCCAACCCATTCTGAGTCGCCAAATACATGGTACAGAAAACAACTACAACTTTATTACAACAATTGTCGTGCAAAATACAACAACACATATGCTGTGAGTTTGGATACAAATATATACCAAATGTGACATTGGACACCATCATGTATCAGCACCTCACAAAGGTACCTTACATAAAGGTATAGTCAAAAACTGTTTTAGAAATTAGAATCTTTGGGAAGTGCTCAAGAAAACCTTCGTACATGGGAGGCCATGCTTCTAGGTTGTGATAGATATCATATGGCCACAGAATTATCCTTGGTTTACCCAATAGACCCCAAAGAAAAATGAGAAGATTACTATCATATTCTTCCCAATGGTGAGTCTTCTCTTGACTTATCATTATCTCCACTGTCTCTAATTGAGAATTATACTTCAAACAAACACCAAAATTATATAGGTAGTGCCCATAGATATACTCAACAAGTGGATGAGCACAACCATGTCCTATGATGACACGAGGTTGTATGTCATTAGACATCTTATATGATAGTGGCAAAACACCCTTCCAACGTTGGGTTTCTTCACCAAATATAACTACTCAATGATAACCACCGTTCTATTCCCTTGATACCCCGCTCGACCCAGCTACACTCTTATTACCTGAAAGGAATTGTGAAGCAAAAGGGTGAGCACAACTAGCTCAGTAAAGAATATCATGACTAAAGATAATTCAATTATCAATAGCCTTCATCAACAATAAATCAGAGATTTAGAACATATGGTAAATGATAAAAATTTCAACCATAGTTGCAGCGGAACGAGCAATCCATTAGAAGAGTCAAATAGACTATAAAGTCTATTATCTTCTCCATGTTAAAAATCCACCAACAATATTTTATCCATGTAACATCACTCAACAGTTCCTTTCCACAATCATATGAATAACTCATAATCATAATTGTGACTATAAATTTTTCTTCGCACCCAGGATGAAGAATATTTTTATCACCTGTCTTTACCTGAAACATCAAAGATCATGGTTATACCAAATCACAGTTCCTGTTTATAATCATACTAACAAATCCATCTTTGCACTACGGGCCAAAGATATTCATCAACAAACCATCTTTGCACTACAGGCCAAAGATATTCATCCACAGTTCATCTTTGCATTACTGGCCAAAGATATTCATCTACAATTCATCTTTGCACTACAGGCCAAAGATATTCCTCAACAATTCATATTTGCACTACAGGCCAAATATATTCATATCTCAAATAAATATATAATCATTTCAGAATTTATATACACCATAATTATAACCATGTTAATCAATTCATCTTTACACTTAAGCTAAAGATATTCAATTGTAAATTCAATGGTCATGATCATACCAGTCACAATTCAACTTTGCACTACAGGCCAAAGAGAACCCTAGTCATGATCATACCAATAATCTACCCATCTTTACACTCTAGTGAAAGAGAAATTCAACATCAGGGTTATAAAAATGTTATATATGATAATAAAATCAATATAATCAACATATAGATTTAATCTCAAGAGTAATATTCATAAATCAACTATAATTTGGTTAGTAAAAGAAACCAATTTTGTCGTGAATAGTAACTCGTGAATAGTAACTCATGAATAATAACTCGTGAATAGTAACTCGTGAATAGTAACCTCGACTCAAAAAGGTAGAAATTCCACAATAAAATTCATACCAATACTTCGGTATAATGATATTGAAAGAATAACATTTCTTAAGCTTATAAACAATTTATTTAAATTGTTTACACTTTACTAAATAATGCATTTAATCATCTTAAAATGCCAAACTCATAATATTTCATCACCAATAACCAAAAACCCTCATCAAAAATCTGCATATACCTCATATAGGATTCTCAAGCCATAAAATCCTATTTTCCAATTTTCTTTCCTCACAAAACATATTTAATTCATTTACTCATAACTAGACCATTTTCATAAAAAATACCAAATCAGTTCCAAAAATATTTCTTTTCTGGGATTTAGCATAATATAGTCCTATAGTGAACATATATTTTTCTCAGAATTTTTAAAAGTCATTTACTATTTTTCATATGGCCAAAACAGCCGAATATTTAGATATTTATCAAAAATTATACTTTTGTCCAAAAATTCTGAAATTTACAGAGTATACTTCTATCATATACATGTACTCCCAATAAAAATTTCATCAATTTTGGAGTTAACCACAAGAAATTATAAGCTGTTACTTCTAAAATAGTCTTTTCTCATAAAATTCATAACTCTCAATCTATACATCCAAAAATCACCATTTTTGGACACAATCAAGAAAACTCATCAAAATATCATTTCAAATTTTTCCAGAATTTTTGAAGATCAGAAAAATTACGAAACTGAAAATCATAACAACCCTTAAAATCCCTTACTATCCCTTACTATCCCTTACCTCAAAAGAGCAGTACTTCTGATCGGTATAAGGCTGAAGGAAACTTGCACTGATGAATAGCAACTCACCAAGTATCTAAATACTCACAAAATACACTCAATAATCTAGAGAGAGAAAGAGAGAAAGCTTATGTTTCTGGTGTGATTTTCAATTCTAACTTAGCCCTCTATTTATAGGAAAATTTTGGTAGGTTTGACCTGCAACCTGATGGCTTTACCTGCTACTATTCCCACCTACCACATTTGAAATATAATTCAGCACATTTCTTCACCAACCATAAGTGGGGCCCACCAATTCTAGAATTTTCCACCAAAATGATAAACTCCGAAAATTCAACAATTTCTGAACCAGTCATCTCGTAAAATTCATAATAAATCATACGTTCATTTTTAACGGTTCAAAATTTGTGGACATATACTCAACTTATATATGTATAACATATCCAAATATTACCACGATCCAACGGTCGGATTAAAAATTATAACACCCGCAATATTTCTCAAAAAACCCTGATTTTTAATACCTCCATTCCGACAAAAATACGGATAAAAATCTCAACATTAACTCCTACATTTTTAACCACAAAAATATATCCCTCATTTATATCCACATAAAATAAATATTTCCTTATCATATGAATCAATAATTAATTATTCACAAATAATATTACAGAATCACATTTATGACAACCAGGCCGTTCCCAGGAAAGAGGGGGCTTTCCAATAAGAATTTCTCCTTACTGGCGCGCAATTAGATGACCAAACCTCTCCTTAGACAGAACTTTCTAGACATTGACAATAATGTTATCTAATAATATTATTCAAATAATATGAATTATTGATCTGATAATAGAAAATACTGTGCAACAACAATTATTGAACAACAATAATATAAAATTTCAACGTAGCAATTATTGAATCAATAAAATAAAATATTGAACAGTAATTACTGTAACAATTATTGAGTAGTGCCTTCTTATGTAAGAATCAATAATTTCAAAAATACTGTGCAATACCGTGTGCTACTGTGCAATAACGCGTATTACTGTATTTTAACCACTGGGTATTCCAACAGTGTTAACGGTAACAACTACGCCGTTATTTATAAAAACTTAAATTTTTGTCGTTATCGTCATCCGACAGTTATTCGTTATGGGGCCCACAAATAGCTGCGTCGTCGTACGAATATTCCCCGACAGAAAGAATATTCTACGACCAAACGAATATTCCCCGACAACAATGATTATTTTATAACCACTTGCTTATTTTGAAAAAAATATTCACATTTCACCCATAACTTTAAACTTTTATCAATTTAACCATTTACTGAATAGTAATTATAAGAAAAATTGAATACTTTTATTTCATAAAATTCGGGGTCTTACAATCTCCCCTCCTTATGAAATTTCGTCCCCGAAATTTACGTACCTGGTATTTCAAAGAGTTGAGAATACCTTCCTTTCATTTCAAATTCCATCTTCTCTGTCATCATAATTTCTCCATTGCTCATCTCCTGTATTTCAAATAACATTCTAGAATACAGCTTCAAAATAAGTGTTAATTTAACAAATTAACATATCACATAATATCCCGATATTATGACTGACCAACAAATAAGCTTAGGTAGGACACACTAGCGAAGGATTTACGCATCTCTCCCCTCCTAGTTATATTCCCCGATCTCCACCAGAGATCATATCCCTAAGCTCTGATACCACCTGTGACTCTCATGGTGCTTCAACCACAGCACCTCACAGTGGTACCTATCAGTTTGCCACCGCAGAACGGCGTCCCCTACGGAGAGTCTGGCTTCGGTGCATCCCCCATCAACAGGAAGTCACCAGCGAGAGGCTCGGGGCTCTTTACTTATAGCTCTGATACCAACTATAACGACCCCAAAATAGGTCCATTCCACCCAACCCATTCTGAGTCGCCAAATACATGGTACAGAAAACAACTACAACTTTATTACAACAATTGTCGTGCAAAATACAACAACACATATGCTGTGAGTTTGGATACAAATATATACCAAATGTGACATTGGACACCATCATGTATCAGCACCTCACAAAGGTACCTTACATAAAGGTATAGTCAAAAACTGTTTTAGAAATTAGAATCTTTGGGAAGTGCTCAAGAAAACCTTCGTACATGGGAGGCCATGCTTCTAGGTTGTGATAGATATCATATGGCCACAGAATTATCCTTGGTTTACCCAATAGACCCCAAAGAAAAATGAGAAGATTACTATCATATTCTTCCCAATGGTGAGTCTTCTCTTGACTTATCATTATCTCCACTGTCTCTAATTGAGAATTATACTTCAAACAAACACCAAAATTATATAGGTAGTGCCCATAGATATACTCAACAAGTGGATGAGCACAACCATGTCCTATGATGACACGAGGTTGTATGTCATTAGACATCTTATATGATAGTGGCAAAACACCCTTCCAACGTTGGGTTTCTTCACCAAATATAACTACTCAATGATAACCACCGTTCTATTCCCTTGATACCCCCGCTCGACCCAGCTACACTCTTATTACCTGAAAGGAATTGTGAAGCAAAAGGGTGAGCACAACTAGCTCAGTAAAGAATATCATGACTAAAGATAATTCAATTATCAATAGCCTTCATCAACAATAAATCAGAGATTTAGAACATATGGTAAATGATAAAAATTTCAACCATAGTTGCAGCGGAACGAGCAATCCATTAGAAGAGTCAAATAGACTATAAAGTCTATTATCTTCTCCATGTTAAAAATCCACCAACAATATTTTATCCATGTAACATCACTCAACAGTTCCTTTCCACAATCATATGAATAACTCATAATCATAATTGTGACTATAAATTTTTCTTCGCACCCAGGATGAAGAATATTTTTATCACCTGTCTTTACCTGAAACATCAAAGATCATGGTTATACCAAATCACAGTTCCTGTTTATAATCATACTAACAAATCCATCTTTGCACTACGGGCCAAAGATATTCATCAACAAACCATCTTTGCACTACGGGCCAAAGATATTCATCCACAGTTCATCTTTGCATTACTGGCCAAAGATATTCATCTACAATTCATCTTTGCACTACAGGCCAAAGATATTCCTCAACAATTCATATTTGCACTACAGGCCAAATATATTCATATCTCAAATAAATATATAATCATTTCAGAATTTATATACACCATAATTATAACCATGTTAATCAATTCATCTTTACACTTAAGCTAAAGATATTCAATTGTAAATTCAATGGTCATGATCATACCAGTCACAATTCAACTTTGCACTACAGGCCAAAGAGAACCCTAGTCATGATCATACCAATAATCTACCCATCTTTACACTCTAGTGAAAGAGAAATTCAACATCAGGGTTATAAAAATGTTATATATGATAATAAAATCAATATAATCAACATATAGATTTAATCTCAAGAGTAATATTCATAAATCAACTATAATTTGGTTAGTAAAAGAAACCAATTTTGTCGTGAATAGTAACTCGTGAATAGTAACTCATGAATAATAACTCGTGAATAGTAACTCGTGAATAGTAACCTCGACTCAAAAAGGTAGAAATTCCACAATAAAATTCATACCAATACTTCGGTATAATGATATTGAAAGAATAACATTTCTTAAGCTTATAAACAATTTATTTAAATTGTTTACACTTTACTAAATAATGCATTTAATCATCTTAAAATGCCAAACTCATAATATTTCATCACCAATAACCAAAAACCCTCATCAAAAATCTGCATATACCTCATATAGGATTCTCAAGCCATAAAATCCTATTTTCCAATTTTCTTTCCTCACAAAACATATTTAATTCATTTACTCATAACTAGACCATTTTCATAAAAAATACCAAATCAGTTCCAAAAATATTTCTTTTCTGGGATTTAGCATAATATAGTCCTATAGTGAACATATATTTTTCTCAGAATTTTTAAAAGTCATTTACTATTTTTCATATGGCCAAAACAGCCGAATATTTAGATATTTATCAAAAATTATACTTTTGTCCAAAAATTCTGAAATTTACAGAGTATACTTCTATCATATACATGTACTCCCAATAAAAATTTCATCAATTTTGGAGTTAACCACAAGAAATTATAAGCTGTTACTTCTAAAATAGTCTTTTCTCATAAAATTCATAACTCTCAATCTATACATCCAAAAATCACCATTTTTGGACACAATCAAGAAAACTCATCAAAATATCATTTCAAATTTTTCCAGAATTTTTGAAGATCAGAAAAATTACGAAACTGAAAATCATAACAACCCTTAAAATCCCTTACTATCCCTTACTATCCCTTACCTCAAAAGAGCAGTACTTCTGATCGGTATAAGGCTGAAGGAAACTTGCACTGATGAATAGCAACTCACCAAGTATCTAAATACTCACAAAATACACTCAATAATCTAGAGAGAGAAAGAGAGAAAGCTTATGTTTCTGGTGTGATTTTCAATTCTAACTTAGCCCTCTATTTATAGGAAAATTTTGGTAGGTTTGACCTGCAACCTGATGGCTTTACCTGCTACTATTCCCACCTACCACATTTGAAATATAATTCAGCACATTTCTTCACCAACCATAAGTGGGGCCCACCAATTCTAGAATTTTCCACCAAAATGATAAACTCCGAAAATTCAACAATTTCTGAACCAGTCATCTCGTAAAATTCATAATAAATCATACGTTCATTTTTAACGGTTCAAAATTTGTGGACATATACTCAACTTATATATGTATAACATATCCAAATATTACCACGATCCAACGGTCGGATTAAAAATTATAACACCCGCAATATTTCTCAAAAAACCCTGATTTTTAATACCTCCATTCCGACAAAAATACGGATAAAAATCTCAACATTAACTCCTACATTTTTAACCACAAAAATATATCCCTCATTTATATCCACATAAAATAAATATTTCCTTATCATATGAATCAATAATTAATTATTCACAAATAATATTACAGAATCACATTTATGACAACCAGGCCGTTCCCAGGAAAGATGGGGCTTTCCAATAAGAATTTCTCCTTACTGGCGCGCAATTAGATGACCAAACCTCTCCTTAGACAGAACTTTCTAGACATTGACAATAATGTTATCTAATAATATTATTCAAATAATATGAATTATTGATCTGATAATAGAAAATACTGTGCAACAACAATTATTGAACAACAATAATATAAAATTTCAACGTAGCAATTATTGAATCAATAAAATAAAATATTGAACAGTAATTACTGTAACAATTATTGAGTAGTGCCTTCTTATGTAAGAATCAATAATTTCAAAAATACTGTGCAATACCGTGTGCTACTGTGCAATAACGCGTATTACTGTATTTTAACCACTGGGTATTCCAACAGTGTTAACGGTAACAACTACGCCGTTATTTATAAAAACTTAAATTTTTGTCGTTATCGTCATCCGACAGTTATTCGTTATGGGGCCCACAAATAGCTGCGTCGTCGTACGAATATTCCCCGACAGAAAGAATATTCTACGACCAAACGAATATTCCCCGACAACAATGATTATTTTATAACCACTTGCTTATTTTGAAAAAAATATTCACATTTCACCCATAACTTTAAACTTTTATCAATTTAACCATTTACTGAATAGTAATTATAAGAAAAATTGAATACTTTTATTTCATAAAATTCGGGGTCTTACAATACAGACAAGTTTTCCTAACTCAAACTTGAGTTGTATTTTCAAAGCATGTTAGTGAATAATTACTGTTGATTATTCTCATCTATACTGATTATTGATTCGCACTTAGTGCATGTTATATATGTTCATCAAGTATGAAAGGCTGATCACCTTCATTACTATAAGGTTCAGTTAAATTGTTCATGGTCATTGTTGACCTTTAAATATTATTGATTCTGTCATTCAATTATTGAAACTTGATTCATGTTATTTCACAATTATTACATTGTTGAAAACTTGAAAGCTTATTCTTTCTTTCCAATCATGATATATCTTCATTGTACTTAAACTTGTTGGGTAAAATAGTTGCTCACCCTTGCTATATCATGATAACATTTTCAGATTTAGGCGAAGGCTCAAATAAAGACAAAGGCAAAAGAAAATTCCAGAATTGGACCGTTATGCAGTTAATATTGTAAAAGTATTTGATGCAAATGGCATCGTAAATCGTGTAGGATATTGAAGGTATGTATTAAGTTAAGGTTTCAAACCTTGGGGATTATGTGTAAAAGTTTATTGTATAAACAATTTATGTTTATATCTTCCGCAATAGTTATAGAAATGATGTATAGTAACGTACTAGGTCCGAGGTAAAAGGTTCCCGGATTTGGGGACGTCACATAACTCAACATTAGAACTGTGTTTAATGTTATATTCTTAAAGGGGATCTTAATATTTTTCGATGTGCATGAATTGATTCTTCTATTCATTATCTGTTAATCACTTAACAAGATTAAAGAAAAAGAAAAAAAATTTAAATGATCTATTTAAGCCCCCCCCCCTTCTAGATCTATTGTGTGCCCCCGAGAACCAGCATACACCATGAAACTTATATGTTGTAGCTACTAATTAAATTATAAATATACATATAGGTTGATCGACTACATAGAAAGCAGTATCTTGTCACGTGTTAAGGTAAGGGATATCATTTTCTTTGATACTTCTAAATTTAAACTTGTTATGGTAAAAAAGTATTGTTCGTTTCTACAACCTTTAAAATTAAACGATGAAAATTAATGAAATGATTAGAATTTCCTTAATAGTTGGTGTTTCATCTAATATCTTTTGACCTAAATTTTCTTGTTGAATTTTAACCGTTATATTTGAACTATAAACCTTACATATTATTCTTGAACTTGAATTAATATTATGGATATCGTGTTGACAATTTGAACATTACTGAACTCTGCACAAATTAAATTACAAATCTCTGATGTTTATTTGTTATCTTATTATTCTTATTATTTATGTTCACCCTTTATATCATTGTTATTTGTACTAGTCATTGTGACGCCCCCAAATTCGGGTCATAAGAACCTCGGACTTGGTACGTTACGGTACTTCATCATCATACATATTCTATAATCTAATGCGGAACAAATAAACATATATTGTTTATTTTACATAATTCTATAACATTTTCCCAAGTTTTTTAACCTTAACTGAATACATACCTTCAAAATTACGAAGGTTTACAATAAGATAACTAAATAGTTATTTTTATAACAATCTATTACTATATTTTGCATATGTCTCGGTCCTTCTTCAAGCCTTCGCCTTTATCTGAAATTTATTATCATGATATAGCAAGGGTGAGCAACTACTTTGCCCAGCAAGTTTAAATTCAATAAAGATACATCATGATTGAAAGAATAATAAGCTTTCAAGTTTTCAACAATTTAATAATTGTGAAGGAACATGAATCAAGATGTCAATAATTGAATGACTGAATCAATAATGTTTGAAGGTTAATAATGGCCATGAACAATTTAACTGAACCTTATGGTAATGAAGGTGATCAGCCTTTCATACCTGATGAATATATGCAACATGCACTAAGTGCGAATCAATAATCAGTTTAGACATGAATAATCATCAATAATCATTCACTAACATGCTTTGAAATATAACTCGAGATTGAGTTAAGGAAACTTGCCTGCATAGTCGATTACTGCTACGCAATTTAATTTATTCTCTTTATTGAAAAGACCTATCAGGTATAAGATTGATCTTTCAATTAGCATATCATACCTTATTTCATAATATTATCTAACACTTAATCACATAGTCAAATATTAGATAATCTTACTACCATATTCATTTACTTACTTATAATCTCATCATTTTATATTAACTTGTCTAACCTTCACTCACAAAGTTAAGTATTAGACATTACACCTTAGTCTTAATATTATCATTATACATTGATAATCTTTTCATCACTTATAACTTATACTTATAAGTTTTCCCTTTATATGTTATCTTAGTAAGCTAGATAGCCTTTCAGTAAACTAAAATATCATTTCAGTAAACCGGATTACATTTCAGCATACTATTTCAGTAGACCACAAAATATTTCAGCAGACTGAAACCATTTCAGCAATCCAAAATCCAACTCAGCACCTTGAATTCTTATTTTAGTCTATTACAAGCATAATATAGTTCATTAAATACCAAATTCAACAATTATATTAAAAAATAACATAAATCTCTTATTTTAATCTCCCGTCGAATATTTTTAATTAGGTAATAATATTTTACGCTAAGGTTATTAACCTTTTAATAACATTCCAGTCAAATACTAATAATAATATATTAATCCAATATTATTAGTCATATAACAATAATTTAAGTCATTAATCACATTAATAAACAATTTAGTTCAATTGTTTTTATTTCCTTAATTAACTCATTAAACATTCAAAAATGCCATAAACATCACAACACTTCACACCCAACCCTAAACTTCATCAAAAATCTGCATAAGCCATGCTCAAGGGTCTCAAGTCATAAATCGTATTTTTCATATTTTTGGACATCATATATTTAATTAAATTCATTTATCCATTTATCATCATTTAGATGAAAAATATCAAATCAGTCCCAAAAATATTTCTTTTTTGAGATTTGATAGAATATAGTTCCATATTGAACATATATTTTTCCCGAAATTTTTAAAATCCGTTTACTATATTTAAATAGTCCATAATAGCCAAATATTCTCAGATTTTTCATAAATCGAGATTAACTCCAAAAAATTGGAAATTTTAACAGTATGTTCCTATTATACACATGTACTTCCAGTAAAAATTTTGTAATTTTTGTACTTATACACACAGAGTTATTTGGGTGGCTTCATAAAAATAGCATTTCACCGTAAAATCCATAACTCTCAAACCGCATGACCAAAAATTCTCAAACTTTTACACAACTTTCATATCTTCTAATATTAACACTCAATATTTTTTCAGAATTTTGAAAGCAGAAAAAGTGGACAAAATTACCCCCGTTTTAGATTGATCCAAAACAGTTTTAAAAAAATAGGACTATTTTCACCAAAATCCACACCACGACTTTTAGAAACATGATTTTTGAGTTATACCACTTGGATTTACTAGTCAACACATATCTAGCACCTCTCTTCGACAGATCGAGAAAAGAATGCATAGATCAAAAACGGTGGATTTTCAAAGCAGCTAAAAGTTAGGGTTTTCAAAACTAGAAAAATTAATTTTCTTTTCTATTGATTTCTAACCAAATTAACACCCAATATGGGTAAATCCATACTTCAATTCATGAAAACCACATAGATTACAGGGGTTTGAACTTCCAAATTAAAAATCCCCTAACATCAAATTACAAAAATAAAGGAAGAAAGTTTAAGAAAATTAATTTTATACATTTCTTCTTCTTCTTCTTCATGTAGAATTTTTTTTCTCTCCTCTTTCTTCCATAGCTTCCCCCCCCCTTCTCTCTCTCTCCTTCTCGGTTTCCCGTTCCTCTTTCTCCCCCTCGGCTTTCTCTCCCTTTTGATAGCTAAGAATGAAAATAAAAGAAGTAAGAGATGAGAGAGAAATAAGATATAAGATATGTTAACATCTACCTACCCCCTCCTTTTCCTCCACTCATATACCGGTCATGTGGCCTATTCACCTCCCACATCCTTTTTTATTAATTATTATATTAAATGTCCAAAATGCCCTTCTCCAATTTGGGCTTTAAACTTATTTCTTTTGGGCTTGTACTTTTATTATTTTGCTTACTAACAAAATAAATTTGGGCTTTCACCCAAAATTTAATTGGGCCATTATAATATTTGTCCCACACATAATATATTGGACTAGATTAAATAATTTAATCACCCTTAAATCAATTAGTCACAAATCCATTGCTTAAATAAATAATTGGGCTACAAATTTAATATAATCTCCTTAGTCCATTAAATCTTAATTCACTTGAACTCTAAATAAATTATTTGGCTATGATATTATTATAGTCCAATACTTTTAATTCTATTTTACCCTAATCATTTAATTAGGGTTTTTATTTCTCACACTTGAAAATAAATTTCTTACTTATGCTTTTTTAATTTCATAACCCAATTAGACTTTGTTATAAAATTAATTATTTGAGATATATAAAATAAATCTCTTAATGTTAGTATATATATTTATATACTAATATTCTCCCATATTATAACCTCTTAGGTTATTTAATTATCACAACTAATATATATATTAGGTTACATAAATTAATTCTTAATTTATTTTTATATACAATATAAATGTATTCATATTATATAATATATACTTATTTAATCATATACATAATTTACATAATTATAACATATTTCACTTCTCACACTAATTTTGACTTTTCTCCATAAAAAGTCAACTGTTGACTTTCACCAAAAGTTAACCTTTACACATTTTGTGTTTACTGTCCATACTGACTAAACTTGACTTTTCGGACGCAACCGAACAGTCCATGCTTCAAAATTCTATTTCTAACTCAAATTTTGAGTTTTAAATTACTACTTTCTTATTGCTAATCGTATTAACTAATGACTTTATACTTATTCAAATTCTTATTTGCCAGTCAAGGCCACGTTCAAGCTATGTTAATTACTAACATAGTTTTATCTTGATCCTTATATCATTAACTTAATTTATCATTCCTCTTGCTAAAATATATATAGCACCTTACAAAGTATATATATTTCTATATATATACTCATCTTCGTTTAACCTCATAGCATATCTTCATGTGAAATCTTATCTCCTTAATAAAATTTCCATATGTACTTATATAACATTACTTAGACTATTCAGTTCAAATCAAATTTACAGGTATCGTAATACCTTATTCTTGATATTTCTTCAAGTACATATTAATTCATTTCTAGGGTTTTAGAATTTTATAACACATATTTTCTCTATTCTCATTCGAATAGCAAACCATATAGGTTTTACTTGAAAAATTTAAATAAATCCTCAAGTTCTCATCTAGATTTTATTCTTTAACATTTATTCTAATTATTCAAGATTTTATGAATTTTTGAGTTATCACATTCACCCCTTATTCTAAGAATTTCGTCCTCGGAATTTCAGCCTACTAATCACCACTCCTTTTATTCATCAAAACTAGGTTTTCAAATTAACCTTTACTTGACTTCATGCTCAATTAATGAGTACATATTGCATCCTACTATGAGGAGCTCTACTATTATCATATTCTTCCATGACTTCTCTCTAAGGACTTAAAACTCTTCAAATTTGGCTGAGGGGTCATATAGACCATGAACACGTAGTTTTAACGATATTTATATCGCAAAACAGTAAATTATTATATATGTTTACAATCACGAAGAAGGTAAACTACCGTTGCTAGTACTCTAGGTGATTAGCCTATCGTACTCTTACGTCATACATAACGTATCAATCATGTCTAGCGAATATTTACGCTACTAGATTGGATTATTTTATCCAATCAACATAGTTCACCTCAGTCTTATCATAGGATTCCGTACCAAAACAATTTGGTTCGGGATAAATTCTCAAAAATACTTTGAATTTTCATAAATATTTGTTTAGCTGAATCAAATAGCTTAGACGCATATCAATAATTTAAGTTTCAATCGAAGCATGCGTCTGTCCAAATTTAATTGGCACTTAACTTTTCTTTAAAATTTTGAAAATCATTTTATAACGTCATGATACCGCATTGTATTTACAATCCGTTTGAGGATTTTGTCATTGTGTGACTTTGTCATACTACATCATTCCATAGTGGGCTGGCGATCTTTATATCACATCCCACACTAGGTAATTCTGCATTGATAACTCCATCATTTTTATCATTCTGGATCAGGTTCCATGATACATTGATGATATATAAAATACATTTTGACATCTCAAATCATTTTTGTCTAGCTGAAAAAAATTAGCTTAGACTCTTCTTTAAACAGCTTAAAATCATTAAAATACCGTAACAGGTAACGATGTGTTAGTGGTACGAAGCCCTCTTCTACACAGTTGTAACCCTGTGTTGTTGATAACAAAAATTCATTTTATTTCGAAAAGCACATTAGTGCGAATTTAGCTTGATATCAAAAACTTCGAAGTCTAGCATAGTTAGAAGATTTGGAATACCTATACTTCCATCATCAACTTCAATTTCTTTAATGATACATTGCTTAATAAATCTATTTATTCTATCATCCATAATTCTCCATTCACACATAACTATACCCAGTTTGTCAAACTTGCCACACATTATGAGTTCAGAAACTTTTCACAATCATATGAGTTTCAAAACTTATCCTAGTCAGACCATAGGAGTCCATTCACTGAGGGATTCAAAACATATCATATGATTATGAGTCATGAACTTACCATAAGTATGAGTTTTAAGAACTCACAACTAACCTTATATTCTCTACCTATTCGTTATATATATGAGAAAAGAATCACCTTATCAACATGGATATAGCAAATAGCGCGACATCAAGTTCCAATGATTATCAATGTAAGAAACTAAGTGGTTGTCAAACCAAACTCGGCCGCTAATCAACATAGGAAGCTAAGCGGATAATTTCTCGCCCATACAAAGAATTTGTCAACCAAACCACTATATCGACCAGGAAGCTAACTGATTCTAAAACCAAGTACAAATTCCCCGCCCATACAAGGAATCATACAACTCAGCTGCTAACATGAGTCCTCAATTGAAATCCCACACCATTATTACTTTTTCTTTTCTTAATACGAATTTTCTTTAATCCGCATCTTAACATTTACCACTCTTTTCTGAGTTTTCATCGTACCATTTTATAGTACCTTCTCTTTATAGCATCAAGCTATATCATACCAATCACTTAACATATCATATGTTATTCAATAATTTAATCTGATCACGTCGTGATCTTATTTTGAAATCATTTCTCCTTATACGTACGATCGTTTTATACTACGATCTTCTTATTCTTCTCTTTAATCATATTATATTATAATTTTATTTACACTTTTCATCTCATAGACATCGTCTATTTAGTATCACTTTTCGTCTCTATTACTGGAGTCAGGTAACTCCGGATTCTTATCCTTATATTTCTTCAAGATTCTTCGTTGAATCTTCTTTTATCTTACTTTTTACTTTAAAGATGAATTTCATAAATTCATCTCTTATCACTTAAACTCGATCTGAGTTTATTCCTTATCATCATCTCTGTGGTTATAGCCTAAAGTACCCCTACCTAAGATTTATAACCTACAACTTTGATACCAACCTGTGACGCCCCCAAATCCGGGTCACAAGAACCTCGGACTTGGTACGTTACGGTACTTCATCATCATACATTTTCTATCATCTAATGCGGAATAAATAAACATATATTGTTTATTTTACAGAATTCTATAACATTTTCCCAGGTTTATTAACCTTAACTGAATACATACCTTCAAAATTACAAAGATTTACAATAAGATAACTAAATAGTTATTATTATAACAATCTATTACTATATTTTGCTTTTATCTCCGGATTTGGGGGCGTCACAGATTGGTATCAAAGCTGTAGGTTATAAACCTTAGGTAGGGGTACTTTAGGCTATAACCGCAGAGATGATGATAAGGAATAAACTCAGATCGAGTTTAAGTGATAAGAGATGAATTTATGAAATTCATCTTTAAAGTAAAAAGTAAGATAAAAGAAGATTCAAAGAAGAATCTTGAAGAAATATAAGGATAAGAATCCGGAGTTACCTGACTCCAGTAATAGAGATGAAAAGTGATACTAAATAGACGATGTCTATAAGATGAAATGTGTAAATAAAATCATACTATAATATGATTCAAGAGAAGAATAAGAAGATCGTAGTATAAAATGATCGTAAGTATAAGGAGAAATGATTTCAAAATAAGATCACGACGTGGTCAGATTAATTTGTTGAATAACATATGATATGTTAAGTGTTTGGTATGATATTGCTTGATGCTATAAAGAGAAGGTACTATGAAATGGTACGATGAAAACTCCAAAAAGAGTGGTAAATGTTAAGATGCGGATTAAAGAAAATTTGTATTAAGAAAAGAAAAAGTAAGAATGGTGTGGGATTTCAATTGAGGACTCATGTTAGCAGCTGAGTTTTATGATTCCTTGTATGGGCGGTGAATTTATACTTAGTTTTAGAATCACTTAGCTTCATGGTCGATATAGTGGTTAGGTTGACAAATTCTTTGTATGGACGGGGAATTATCCGCTTAGCTTCCTATATTGATTAGTGCCCGAGTTTGGCTTGACAACCACTTAGTTTCTTACATTGATAATCCTTAGAACCTAATGTCGCGCTATTTGCTATATGCATGTTGATAAGGTGATTCTTTTTTCATGTGTATAACGAATAGGTAGAGAATATAAGGTTAGTTATAAGTTCTAAAAACTCATACTTATGGTAAGTTCATGACTCATAATCATATGGTATGTTTTGAATCCCTCAGCGAATGGACGCCTATGGTCTGACTAGGATAAGTTTCGAAACTCATATGATTGTGGAAAGTTACTGAACTCATAATGTGTCGTAAGTTTGACGAACTGGGTATAATTATGTGTGAATGGAGAATTGAGGATGATATAATATATAGATTTATTAAGTAATGGATCATTAAAGAAATTGAAGTTGATGATGGAAGTATAGGTATTCCAAATCTTCTAGCTATGCTAGACTTCGAAGGTTTTGACATCAAGCTAAATTCGCCCTGATGTGCCTTTCGAAATAAAATAAATTTTTGTTATCAACAACACAGGGTTACAACTGTGTAGAAGTGGGCTTCGTACCACTAACACATCATTACCTGTTGTGGTATTTTAATGATTTTGAGCTGTTTAAAGAAGAGTCTACGCTAATTTGTTTCGGCTAGACAAAAATGATTTGAGATGTCAAAATGTATTTTATATATCATCAATGTATCATAGAACCTGATGCAGAATGATAAAAATGATGGAGTTATCAGTGCAGAATTACCTAGTGTGGGATGTGATCTAAAGATCGTCAGCCTACTATGGAATGATGTAGTATGACAAAGTCACACAATGACGAAATCCTCAAACGGACTGTAAATACAGTGCGGTATCATGACGTCAAAAAATAATTTTCAGAATTTTAAAGAAAAGTTAAGTGCCAATTAAATTTGGACAGACACATGCTTCGATTGAAATTCAAATTATTGATATGTGTCTAAGCTATTTGATTCAGCTAAACAAATATTTATGAAAATTCAAAGTATTTTTGAGAATTTATCCCGAACCAAATTGTTTTGGTGCGGAATCCTATGATAAGACTGAGGTGAACTATGTTGATTAGATAAAATAATCCAATCTAGTAGCGTAAATATTCGCTAGACATGATTGATACGTTATGCATGACGTAAGAGTACGATAGGCTAATCACCTAGAGTACTAGCAACGGTAGTTTACCTTCTTTGTGATTGTAAACATTCATAGTAATTTACTGTTTTGCGATATAAATATCGTTAAAACTACGTGTTCATGGTCTATATAACCCCTCAGCCAAATTTGAAGAGTTTTAAGTCCTTAGAGAAAAGTCATGGAAGAATATGATGATAGCAGAGCTCCTCATAGTAGGATGCAATATGTACTCATTAAATTGAGCATGAAGTCAAGTAAAGGTTAATTTAAAAATCTAGTTTTGATGAATAAAAGGAGTGGTGATTAATAGGCTGAAATTTCGAGGACGAAATTCTTAGAAGAAGGGGTGAATGTGATAACTCGAAAATTCATAAAATCTTGAATGAATAGAATAAAGGTTAAAAAATAAAATCTAGATGAGAATTTGAGGATTTATTTAAATTTTTCAAGTAAAACCTATATGGTTTGCTATTTGAATGAGAATAGAGAAAATATTGGTTATAAAATTCTAAAACCCTAGAAATGAATTAATATGTACTTGAAGGAATATCATGAATAAGGTATTACGATACCTGTAAATTTGATGTGAACTGAATAGTCTAAGAAATGTTATATAAGTACATATGAATTTTTTATTAAGGAGATAAGATTTCACATGAAGATATGCTATGAGGTTAAACGAAGATGAGTATATGTATAGAAATATATATACTTAGTAAGGTGCTATATATATTTTAGCAAGATGAATGATGAATTAAGTTAATGATATAAGGATCAAGATAAAACTATGTTAGTAATTAGTATAGCTTGAACGTTGGCCTTGACTGGCAAATAAGAATTTGAATAAGTATAAAGTCGTTAGTTAATACGATTAGCAATAAGAAATGAGTAATTTAAAACTCAAAATTTGAGTTAGAGATATAATTTTGAAGCACGGACTGCTCAGTTACGTCCGAAACGTCAAGTTTAGTCAGTATGGACAGTAAACACAAAATGTGTAAAGGTTGACTGTTGGTCAAAGTCAACAGTTGACTTTTTATAGAGAAAAGTCAAAATTAGTGTGAGAAGTGAAATATATTATGATTATGTGAATTATGTATATGATTAAATAAATATACATTATATAATATGAATACATTTATTTTGTATATAAAAGTGAATTAAGAATTAAGTTATGTAACCTAATATATATATTAGGTGTGATAATTAAATAACCTAAGAGGTTATAAAATGGGAGAATATTAGTATATAAATATATATACTAACATTAAGAGATTTATTTTATATATCTCAAATAATTAATTTTATAATCAAGTCTAATTGGGTTATGAAATTAAAAAAGCATAAGTAAGAAATTTATTTTCAAGTGTGAGAAATAAAAATCATAATTAAATGATTAGGGTAAAATAGAATTAAAAGTATTGTACTATAATAATATCATAGCCAAATAAATTATATAGAGTTCAAGTGAATTAAGATTTAATGGACTAAGGAGATTATATTAAATTTGTAGCCCAATTATTTATTTAAGCAATAGATTTGTGACTAATTGATTTAAGGGTGATTAAATTATTTTAGTCTAGTCCAATATATTATGTGTGGGACAAATATTATAATCGCCCAATTAAATTTTGGGTGAAAGACCAAATTTATTTTGTTAGTAAGCAAAATAATAAGAGTACAAGCCCAAAAGAAATAAGTTTTAAGCCCAAATTGGAGAAGGGCATTTTGGACATTTAATAAAGTAATAAAAAAAGGATGTGGGAGGTGAATATGCCACATAACCGGTATATGAGTGGAGGAAAAGGAGGGGGTAGGTTGATATTAACATATCTTATATCTTATTTCTCTCTCATCTCTTACTTCTTTTATTTTCATTCTTAGCTATCAAAAGGGAGAGAAAGCCGAGGGGGAGAAAGAAAGCCGAGGGGGAGAAAGAGGAACGGGAAACCGAGAGGGAGAGAGAGAGAAGTGGGGGTGGAAGCTATGGAAGAAAGAGGAGAGAGAAAAAATTCTCCGTGAAGAAGAAGAAGAAGAAGAAGAAATGTATAAAATTATATTTGCTAAACTTTCTTCCTTTATTTTTGTAATTTGATGTATGGAGATTTTTAATTTGGAAGTTCAAACCCCTATAATCTATGTGTTTTTTATGGATTCAAGTATGGATTTACCCATATTGGGTGTTAATTTGGTTGGAAATCAAAAGAAAAGAAAATTAATTTTTCTAGTTTTGAAAACCCTAACTTTTAGCTGCTTTTAAAATCCACCGTTTTTGATCTATGTATTCTTTTCTCTATCCGTCGAAGAGAGGTGCTTGATATATGTGTTGACTAGTAAACCCAAGTGGTAGAACTCAAAAATCACGGTTCTAAAAGTCGTGGTGTAGATTTTGGTGAAAATAGTCACGTTTTCTTAAAACTATTTTGGATCAGTCTGAAACGGGGGTAATTTCGTCCACTTCTTTTGCTTTAAAAATTTTGGAAACATTTGGAGTGTTAATATCAGAAGATATGAAAGTTGTGTAAAATTTTGAGAATTTTTAGCCAAACGGTTTGAGAGTTATGGATTTTACGATGAAGGGCTATTTTTATGAAGCCACCCGAATAACTCTCTGTGTATAAGTCCATAAATTACAAAATTTTTACTGGAAGTACATGTGTATAATAGGAACATATTGTTAAAATTTTTGAATTTTTGGAGTTAATCTCGATTTATGAAAAATTTGAGAATATTTG
This sequence comes from Panax notoginseng, assembly GCA_016801055.1. Classification (NCBI taxonomy): domain Eukaryota; kingdom Viridiplantae; phylum Streptophyta; class Magnoliopsida; order Apiales; family Araliaceae; genus Panax; species Panax notoginseng. Next base: position 124,904,459 of record CM029022.1, on the reverse strand, counting down.
GCTATTATGGACTATTTAAATATAGTAAATGGATTTTAAAAATTTTGAGAAAAATATGTGTTCAATATGGAACTATATTCTATCAAATCTCAAAAAGAAATATTTTTGGGATTGATTTGATATTTTTCATCTAAATGATGATAAATAGATAAATGAATTTAATTAAATATATGATGTCCAAAAATATGAAAAATACGATTTATGACTTGAGACCCTTGAGCATGGCTTATGCAGATTTTTGATGAAGTTTTGGGTTAGATGTGAAGTGTTGTGATATTTATGGCATTTTAGAATGTTTAATGAGTTAATTAAGGAAAGGAAAACAATTGAACTAAATTGTTTATTAATGTGATTGATGACTTAAATTATTGTTATATGACTAATAATATTGGATTAAGATATTATTAGTAGTATTTAACTGGAATGTTATTAAAAGGTTAATAACCTAAGCGTAAAATATTATTACCTAATTAATAATATTCGACGGGAGATTAAAATAAGAGATTTATGTTATTTTTCAATATAATTGTTGAATTTGGTATTCAATGAACTATATTGTGCTTGTAATAGACTAAAATGAGAATTCATGGTGCTGAATTGGATTTTGGATTGCTGAAATGGTTTCAGTCTGCTGAAATAGTAATTTCAGGATGCTGAAATGTAATCCGGTTTACTGAAATGATATTTCTGTTTACTGAAAGGCTATCTAGCTTACTAAGATAACATATAAAGGGAAAACTTATAAGTATAAGTTATAAGTGATGAAAAGATTATCAAAGTATAATGATAATATTAAAACTAAGGTGTAATGTCTAATACTTAACTTTGTGAGTGAAGGTTAGACAAGTTAATATAAGATCATATTCATTTACTTACTTATAATCTCGTCATCTTATATTAACTTGTCTAACTTTCACTCACAAAGTTAAGTATTAAACATTACACCTTAGTCTTAATATTATCATTATACTTTGATAATCTTTTCATCACTTATAACTTATACTTATAAGTTTTCACTTTATATGTTATCTTAGTAAGCTAGATAGCCTTTCAGTAAACTGAAATATCATTTCAGTAAACCGGATTACATTTCAGCATCCTGAAATTACTATTTCAGCATATCACAAAATATTTCAGCAGACTGAAACCATTTCAGCAATCCAAAATCTAATTTAGCACCTTGAATTCTCATTTTAATCTATTAAAAGCATAATATAGTTCATTAAATACCAAATTCAACAATTATATTGAAAAATAATATAAATCTCTTATTTTAATCTCATGTCGAATATTATTAATTAGGTAATAACATTTTACGCTAAGGTTATAAACCTTTTAATAATATTCCAGTCAAATACTACTAATAATATCTTAATCCAATATTATTAGTCATATAACAATAATTTAAGTCATTAATCACATTAATAAACAATTTAGTTCAATTATTTTCCTTTCCTTAGTTAACACTCATTAAATATTATAAAATGTCATAAACATCACAACACTTCTCACCCAACCCAAAACTTCATCAAAAATTTGCATAAGTCATGCTCAAGGGTCTCAAGTCATAAATCATATTTTTCATATTTTTGGACATCATATATTTAATTAAATTCATTTATCCATTTATCATCATTTATAAGAAAAATACCAAATCAGTCCCAAAAATATTTCTTTTCTGAGATTTGACAGAATATAATTCCATATTGCACAAATATTTTTCCCGATATTTTTAAAATCCATTTACTATATTTAAACAGTCCATAATAGCCAAATATTCTCAGATTTTTCATAAATCATTGTTAACTCCAAAAATTCTGAAATTTTTACAGTATGTTCCTGTTATACACATGTACTTCCAGTAAATATTTTGTAGTTTTTGGAGTTATACACAGAGAGTTATTCGGGTGGCTTCATAAAAATAGTCATTCACCGTAAAATCCATAACTCTCAAACCGTATGGCCAAAATTTCTCAAATTTTTACACAACTTTCATATCTTCTGATATTAACACTCCAAATTTTTTTAGAATTTTCAAAGCACAAAAAGTGGACGAAATTACCCCCGTTTCAGACTGATCCAAAATAGTTTTAAGAAAACGGGACTGTTTTCACCAAAATCCACACCACGACTTTTAGAAACGTGATTTTTGAGTTCTACCGCTTGGGTTTACTAGTCAACACATATATTTAGTACCTCTCTTCGACGGATCGAGAAAAGAATGCATAGATCAAAAACGGTGGATTTTCAAAGCACCTAAAAGTTAGGGTTTTCAAAACTAGAAAAATTAATTTTCTTTTCTTTTGATTTCCAACCAAATTAACACCCAATATGGGTAAATCCATACTTGAATCTATGAAAAACACATAGATTATAGGGGTTTGAACTTCCAAATCAAAAATTCTCTTACATCAAAATACAAAAATAAAGGAAGAAAGTTTAAGAAAAATAATTTTATACCTTTCTTCTTCAGGGGGAATTTTTTATCTCTCCTCTTTCTTCTATGGCTTCCACCCCCCTTCTCTCTCTCTCCCTCTCGGATTTCCGTTCCTCTTTCTCCCCCTCGGCTTTCTCTCCCTTTTGATAGCTAAGAATGAAAATAAAAGAAGTAAGAGATGAGAGAGAAATAAGATATAAGATATGTTAATATCTACCTACCCCCTCCTTTACCTCCACTCATATACCGGTCATGTGGCCTATTCACCTCCCACATCCTTTTTTTAATTATTTTATTAAATGTCCAAAATGTCCTTCTCCAATTTGGGCTTAAAAATTATTTCTTTTGGGCTTGTACTTTTATTATTTTGCTTACTAACAAAATAAATTTTGGCTTTCACCCAAAATTTAATTGGGCCATTATAATATTTGTCCCACACATAATATATTGGACTAGATTAAATAATTTAATCACCCTTAAATCAATTAGTCACAAATCCATTGCTTAAATAAATAATTGGGCTACAAATTTAATATAATCTCATTAGTCCATCAAATCTTAATTCACTTGAACTCTAAATAAATTATTGGGCTATGATATTATTATAGTCCAATACTTTTAATTTATAAAATTAATTATTTGAGATATATAAAATAAATCTCTTAATGTTAGTATATATATTTATATACTAATATTCTCCCATATTATAACTTCTTAGGTTATTTAATTATCACACCTAATATATATATTAGGTTACATATAGACCTGACAAACATGGCCCGCGGACTGGGCTTTGGGCTGCATTTTTTTAGCCCAATAAAATCCGGGCCTTTTTGGCCAGGCCCGCCCGCGACTTATTTTTTTATTTTTATTTTTAACAAAATATTACTATTTGTGGATTATGAGGCTTGAACACAAGACTTGTAAGTAAATAAATAAGAGTTCAAACTAACTGAGCTACAACAACTGTTTATTTTTAATACAATCTTCAATATAAAAATATATTTTTATACAAAAATATCATATGCTAATACCATACAAAAATTAACAAGCTTCAATATAAAAATATATTTTTATTCATTTTTAGCGTAGTAACACCAAACTGACTGCATTCCTCTCTTACCACCTCACTCCACCCAAATTACATTGTTGATTGCATGGTCGCAAAAGATTCAAAACTGAAATTCATAATATATAAATTCCTAAAATATGGAAATACCTTTGTCCTTCCTTGTTCAAATAAACATACAAAATTCATAAAAAAAATAAATAAACGATATGTAGGCAAACTGAAAAATTGATGAATTGAATTACACTGTGCAATTCTACCTACGCCATGAATCCACGTTAGTAGCAAACTAAAAATCATTAAACACATGTATAGAATTACACGATTCATAATATACAAATTTGAAATTCCTGTGAAATGGACATGCGCTTATATTTCTTGTTCATGCTTATACATACAAAAACACTAATAAAGAAGAATAATGAGGAATATAAAGAGAATTAAAGAAGTGTAATGAGAATTAAAGGTGTTACAGTATTTATTATTTTTAAAAGATAAATAAATTATATTAATTTTAAAGTATAATTTTAAAAAATCAAATTTGATTATATACTTTGAAAATAATTTATAATACTATTAAAATTTTAATTGATTGAGATATGTAGGTAATTAGAATTATTGTTTATTATAAATTATTTTATTATTTTTAATATTTATTATTATTACTATTTTTGGTGTAGCAAGATTTTGCAAAAAAAAAAATAGAGGAAGAATCCCGCGGGCCGGGCCGGGCCGGGCAGGCCCTACCTGGGCCACGGCCCTCACAATATCAGCCCGCTAAAACCCGGGCCATTTTGGCCCGGCCCGCCCGTTTGCCACCTCTAGTTACATAACTTAATTCTTAATTCACTTTTATATATAAAATAAATATATTCATATTATATAATGTATATTTATTCAATCATATACATAATTCACATAATCATAACATATTTCACTTCTCACACTAATTTTGACTTTTTTTTCATAAAAAGTCAACTGTTGAATTTGACCAAAAGTCAACATTTACACATTTTGTGTTTACTGTTCATACTGACTAAACTTGACGTTTCAGACGCAACCGAGCAGTCCGTGCTTCAAAATCTTATCTCTAACTCAAATTTTGAGTTTTAAATTATTCCTTTTTATTGCTAATCGTATTAACTAACGACTTTATACTTATTCAAATTCTTATTTGTCAGTCAAGGCCAACGTTCAAGCTATGTTAATTACTAACATACTTTTAACTTGATCTTTATATCATTAACTTAATTCATCATTCCTCTTGCAAAAATATATATAGCACCTTACTAAGTATATATATTTCTATACATATACTCATCTTCGTTTAATCTCATAGCATATCTTCATGTGAATTCTTATCTCCTTAATAAAATTTTCGTATGTACTTATATAACATTTCTTAGACTATTCAGTTCACATCAAATTTACAGGCATTGTAATACCTTATTCTTGATATTCCTTCAAGTACATATTAATTCATATCTAGGATTTTGGAATTTTGTAACCCATATTTTCTCTATTCTCATTCGAATAGCAAACCATATAGATTTTACTTGAAAATTTTAAATAAATCTTCAAATTCTCATCTAGGTTTTATTCTTTAACCTTTATTCTAATCATTCAAGATTTTATGAATTTTTGGGTTATCACTTTCACCCCTTCTTCTAAGAATTTCGTCCTCGAAATTTCAATCTACTAATCACCACTCCTTTTAGTTAATTAATGTTACAAAATAATTCTAACTTATATATTAGTTAAAAAAATTTAGTTATTTTCTTTGTACTTTGTTTGGTTCAGATTTATGAGAAAGTGGCAGGGAGCAGTTCTGGAGTACATGTAGTACATGCTTCTGAATATCTAAAGCAGTTCCCCTCTCCTATTTTATCTGTCATTGCTAATTTCATCTCATTTGTTTATGGTGGATTTGCTGCTATTTTGATCATCATAGCATTTCTGGAGGAATCCCTACTGGAAGGCCATGTAATGTATTTCACTTAAAATGTCTTATCTCATGCAAATTGATAATCTTTTGACATTTCAGAAATTAATGGAGTTCTTGACATTTACCGAGGTAATCTTTTGACATTTCAGATTTTGGGTGGCAATTTGTTTTGGTATGCTGCTGATTTTGGAACCATAACAGCAATTAGTCGGGCTGCAGTAACGGATGACCATCTAGTCCTTGACCCACAAGGGGTGATGTCTCTAGTTGTTCAACATACACACTATATGCCAGGTAATTCTGCTGCAGTGGTGTTTCGTTCTATAGGCAAAACTGGCTTAATTTATTGAAGTAAATGTCTTGAATTAAAACTTTGGATTATGATTTTCATCCTAATTCATTTGTTGACAAATTAGATACCATTGAAAAAGTTTACGGTATAACTTCCTACAAGCCACTAGTAGCCTATAGATGGAATCAGTTTACAGTATAACGATTAGAAAAAGTTTTAATTATAACTTGAACTCTATGAGGTTAGTTTTCATTAGTTTCTGTGCATTGATTATTATTTTTTAATCATTGGCCATTGGACTATTTTTTTTGTAGGGGTAGTAGATTGATAGAACTGCATTTGTGGGTGATAATTTTTAAATTTGGAGGTGAAGCTTTTGAAAATTGACAAAGCTATCATAGATGTCAAAGATTAATGGAGGAATTTTTGTTCAGGAACTCCAAAAGAATGTAATAGTTTAGTCAGATGTTTTGGGACATGAAAGTTCATGCAATTTTATGTTGGGTCCTTAACATTAATATACAATTAAAAAGTAATTACAAAAATAAAACATACACAAAATAATTACAAAAATAACGCAATTCATATTAATAAGGAAACGTAAAATTAAGGAGAAATATCTGCCATAACTAATCATTCAAATTCAAATATCCGGGATCTAATCACAAAAACAAATTCAAATTCAAATATTCAAATTCAAATTTCATAGGAAAGACTGCACAAATTTTGTACTTTGCAGGAGGTGGCGTAGGCAATTTTCAGAGGAGGTGGAAGCTTTGAAAGAGGTGACAGCGTCGGAGGAGGTGGTAATGGTGGCTTCAGAGGCGGCGGTGATAGCTATGGAGGAGGTAACAATGGCGGTGGTGGCAGAGATGACGGTGGTGGCTCAAGTGGTGGTTACAGAGACGGTGGAGGTGGAGGCTGGGGCGGTAGTGGCGGGAGCAACCATTTTCTGGTAGTAAAAGGAAATTCTCAAGATACTGTAGAGGAGAAGATCGTTAGTAATGTCATGGTAACCAAACTTTTATAACAAGGTAACCAAAACTTTTATACTAAGGTAACCAAACTTTTATACCAAGGTAACCAAACTTTTATATCAAGGTAACCAAAACTTTTATACTAAGGTAACCAAACTGTCATACCAAGGTAACCAAACATTTATACCAAGGTTACCTTAGTATGAAGGTTTGGTTACCAACTGCACTATGAAAAAACTGATGGTGTGGAGGTGGATTGGTTACATTGGTATGACAGTTTGGTTACCTTGATATAAAAGTTTGGTTACCTTAGTATAAAAGTTTGGTTACCTTAGTATAAAAGTTTGGTTACCAATCTTTTATACTGAGGTAACCAAACTTTTATACTAAAGTAAACACCAATCAACACCAATCAACAAAAAAAGTGATCATAAATTCATAATCAAACGCACATTTTGCATAAAATTAAGATCATAAACCCCAAATGAATGAAATTAAAGAGAAAACCTTAAAAACTGGTGCTCGAGAGAGAGAGAGATGTAAAATAGAAGTACTTACAAAAACATAGTACAAAAAAATATGAAGAACAATTGGAAGAATGAAAGAGAGAAAAAAATGGCAGAATAAAAGAAAATGGAAGAAATGACGTCTTCATCTTTTATATAAAAATGGCAGAAATGACGTCTTCATCTTTTATACAAAAATGGCAAAAATGACGTTTTCATCTTTTGAAGAAAAAATGGCAGAATAGAAGAAAATGAGAGAGAAAATGACAAAATAGCGTCTTCATCTTCTCTCTTCACTAGCGTCTTCGTCTTCTCTCTTCACTCTTCAGCTTTTGTTTTTAAATATGAAAATAGAAGAATAGAATTGCAGTGGCGTACATAAAATGACAGTAGGAGGAGATGAGAGAGAAAATGACACCTACCAAAACTAATTCCCTAAATTAAGGAATACTAATTACACTGATATTGTCATGTCAGTCATTACATATTAATCCCTTAATTTAAGGATCTTTAATTATGTTAAGATTGAAAATAAAAAAAAAAAAGTATAATACTTTTGTAATTATTTTATAGGTGTATGATTTTTATAATTATTTTAAAAAATGTGCACTCAAACTCTGTTGTTACTTTAGCTAGATTTAGTCAGTCACATTACTTTAGGATTGATATCTATTGAATCAGCACATGTCGGATGATCTCCAATGTATTTTACCCGACTTGTTATTTCCCACGCCATTTGAAAGCACAAAACCATCTCTTAAATAATGACATTTCATAAACAGATTCAACATAAAATAAAGAACACAAAAACACAATAATATACTACACAATTCCACATGTCACCCAATCACAAATGTCAAACGACAGTAATTATTTTATATGCAACAAACTGCAAATTAAGTCATTAACCCAAGCACCAATATTGAAATTTTCCTTGGCATATCTGAAAGGAGCATGAATTCTAATATTCAGTATATTGGCATGTCTGAAAGGAGCATAGGACATATATATACTGCATCTTTTATGAACTACAAGAACCAAAGATGCTCCCCATAAAGATAACCTGATATTGTGACCTGTGAAGCACACTAGAATGGGACCAATTGTTCAATTGCAAAAATAAATTTAAGATGTTAATTAACATTACCCATAGGAGAAAGAATTATACTGTAACAGCACAACACCATCATATAATACCAGTATACATTGTCAAAATGTTCAATGTAAAGGTACTGCTCGCTTTACAGCATTGTATAAAGCACATTCATTGTGCCTCCTTATATGAACAAGTTTTTATACTCTCCAATCGCGAGTTTGCAAAGTTGGTCATAGTTCCGCATTCTTCACTCTTTCATTCTTCAATTTCATCATTCTTCACTTTTTACTTTATGGTGTACCAAACATAGCATTACATTCTCTATATACTGCATGAATAGATATCAAAATATATGAATCAAATAAGTTTTAATATGACTAAAACCATAACTATCAAATCAAATCAATTTCAATAACAATAATGAGAAAAACCAAAGAATTTAACATAAGATACATAGATACCAAGGGTAGATGAGAATCAAACTAGTTCAAAAAAAATGGAAAAATGCTTAAATGGAAAAATTTAAGCTTTGAAATGTCTAAATACAACTCTTATCTTCAATTCGTAGCTCGAACACGTGCATGTGGAGACTGCACACAAAGTAGGGGTGTTCAGAACTTGATAAATATTGCGAGTTTCAAGCTAGCTTTTGAAGCAATTGATGGTTTAACAAGATGCTAGAGAGTGAGTTGCATGTTGGAAAAAAAAAAGACAGTAGAAAACATTAGTATTTTTATAAGAAAAAACAACGGCTGAAATAGATTTGATTTTTTATGGTGCAACTAACAATATTGCCAGCACTAAGAAAGTGACATAAATATCATATAAATTAATAATGCAGACGCCGCCACAATTTCATTTTTGCACAAGAAAGATAATTATTTATTAATAAATTTTCATTAAAAATTAAGAATAGCTGTCATAGAACTCGATAATCAACCATGGTTGCCTGTTACCAACAAAATTTGAACAACCAACATTTTCCCAAAATCCAATTTGACCACATTAGCACAATTAATAATGATAATGAAAGTTAATGTATCTTGAACAGAAATATGATATCCTAAATTGATCTTACACACACATACTGACAAGTTATAGGAAAAATATACCCTTCAACTCAAATATAAATACATAACTACCCATAACCTTAGAAGCAAGGATTCTTCTGTAGTTATACGAATTTTCGAAATTCCCATTTTTTAGGATTTGTGCGAAACCCGAATTTCATAACTCATTGGACTTCTATAATTTCTCCGCCTACATTTCTTACAAGTTAGAAACACAAACCGGAACAAATAATTTTTACTAAGCATGTCTCCACAAAAAGGAAACTAAAGGGAATCACAAAAAATGTTCAAATCCCATTGTCAGAATTCAAGAACAAAGTTGTGTAGCTTAATTAATATTTTCATTTACTCATATTTTTCAATTACTCAAATCCCATTGTCAGAATTCAAGAACAAAATTTTTCAATAACTCATATTTTCGTTTCTTTGAACATTGGTAAGCATACATTCAATGAAAAAGCTACTGCTACTAATCCCATAGCTGCTATTAGCTCAGTGAGAGAAAGAAACCCAATAAATCTCTCTATAAAATATTTCTCTCACCATTCTCTCTATTTGTACATACCCATTTTCTCAATTTACCCAAAAGTTTCATATTACATTAGTAAGCATACATTCAATGTTCAAGAGAAAAAGAAAGGGTTTCGATTTGGACAGAAGAAAGGGTTTACCTAGATTCGATTTGGAGAGAAGCGGTTCCGATTTGGAGAGAAGAGATAAGGGACGGCACAGTTCCGATTTGAACAAGATGGCTCTGCTTTTTCCTTCTTATCGTAGACGTGATTCTCAGTGCTCGATTTGCTCATTTAGAGAGAAGATTGGGTTAAGATTTGGAGAGAGGAGAGAGGAGAGAAGCTAAAGTATTTTCTAAAAAAACACGGAATAAGGTTTTGGGTTTTTAGAAGGTTTAAATAGTTATTCAACTTATGTAGTTTAAGCCTTATGCGCTATATATATATATATATATATATATATATATATATATATATATATATATATATAGAAAGGATCAGGTCAGGAATCTCTTATTTTAACTAAAATTCGAACTTCTGTTATCAGCCATGGGATAGCATCCAACGGTCCAGACTGTGGAAAATGAAAAAACAAGCGGATCCTATTCTTGTTGGGTTAAAAAAGAACTGACCCGGCCGGGTCATCATCAATCCCTAAAAATTTTTCTCAAGTCGTTACTCTCCTCTCTCTTCTACCATCGAAGATCTGAAGCTTGCTGGATCCGTTTCTCAGGGCTCTGAAGCTCGCCGGACGTCGTGGTCTCTCTCCGGCCAGACTCTTCGTGGTCATAGCCGGACGAATTTGGGAGGTTCTCTTTCACCAAAATCGCGAGTGAATCAGTTCTCCGGCCGAAATTATCAGGTAAGGCTTTTGAGTTTCACCCTTGTTGCAAATATAATGATAGATTTACTAAAGCTAAGCTGTTTACTCGTCAAAAAAAACAAATTTCTATTGTACATTGTTTTCCATATGGCTCAATTTAAGGTGGTCTTTTGTATAATATGTTGCAACTGAATATTGGATAATAAAAGGTATACACACAGATGTGCAGTAAATATGATAGTATATTCTCCTGGTGTTGGTAATTTAGAACATTGATTGTGAATCTTTTGAATGTGAAACTTCATATAAAGAATGTGAAAGTATATTTGCTTGTAAATATGATAGTATATTCTGAATTTCTTTATTTGTTTGTACATTGTTGTTGGGTTTGCAGAATGCAACATTGTGTAGAAGAGACAGAAATGGTATCATCTGGTAATTCTTCTCAACAACTTTACATTCCGCAAGTTAAAAACGAGTTGATACCGAAAATTGGGCAACATTTTCACAACTTGGGCGATGTTCGCGACTTTTATAACAACTATGGTAGAGAAGGTGGATTTGGTACGCGGTTAAGTTCTAGTAAGAAGAGTAACGGTGAAATAATTAGAAAGGAATTTGTTTGTTATAAAGAAGGGTTGAGGAGAATTGTGCGCAACAAAACTCAACAGATTGTACGAAAACGGAAACGGGGCCTAACTAGAGCTGATTGTGGTGCAAGATTGGTAGTTGTGAAAGATCGGACCGACGCGAGGGAGTTTGTTATTAAACAATTTGTTGAGGGTCATAACCATCCTCTTACGACCCCAAGAAAAGTACATTTGTTGCACTCTCATCGTGTAGTGACACTTGCCAAAAGAAATTTAACAGAACAACTATCAAAATCTAATGTGCCAACATGGCAACAAATGAGTATTTTAGGAGATGGAAGCTGGAGGTCCTGAAAATGTTGGATGTACAACACGAGATCTTTATAATGCTGAAAGAGATAGGAGGAATACTTTAAAGGGACATGATGCTAATATGTTGTTTGAGTATTTTAAGGATGAGAAAAAAAAGAATCCCGGTTTTACTTTTACATTCGAGCAAGAGGAGGGTGTCATGATTCATTGTTTTTGGGCGGATGCAACATGTAGAAAGGCATACAAAAGTTTTGGGGATGTGGTTGTGTTTGATACAACTTACAATACGAACCGCTATAATTTGATTTTCGCACCTATAGTAGGGGTTAATCACCATGGACAGACAACGTTTTTAGGGTGTGCATTATTAAGTGGTGAAAAGATTGATGCTTTTGATTGGTTTTTCAAGGAATGGTTGAAAGCGATGCCGGGTAGCCCGCCCAAAATGATCATAACTGATCAAGATCTGGCAATGCGAAATTTAATTCATGCAATGCTTCCATACTTTTCATAGGTATTGCATTTGGCACATTTTGAAAAAGTTTTCTGAAAAATTAGGTCCAATTCCCTACAAAGAACATTATGGCGAGTTAAGTTGTTGTATATGGAATTCTGAGAGTCCAGTCGAGTTTGAAAGAAGATGGGCTGAGGTTGTAGGGAAAGCTAAATTTGACACGAATGATTGGTTACAGGAGATGTACGAAATCCGCGAGCGATGGGTTCCTGCATTTTCGAGACATATTTTTTCTGCCCACATGACTAGTAGCCAAAGAGTTGAAGGGGCTCATGCCTTTTTTATGAAGTATGTGTCTCCTCAAAACTCAATGTTGGATTTTGTGACGCGGTTTAATAGGGGACTTGCTAAAATATGACATAATGAACTAGATTTCGATCATAAGGATGTCAATGAAAAGCCACAAACAGTAACTGGGAGGGTCATGGAATACCAGATGAGTGAGTTGTATACACGAACTATTTTTTACAAGTTTCAAAAGCAACTGCTTGAAAGTGGCAAGTATATGGTAACACGTACATTTAAAGATGACAACAACTGTTTATACAATGTTCAGAATGAAAAGGAGGGCGATTCTAATGACCGTAAGCTTTCGTTTGACAAGTCATCAAACTTTGTGAAATGTAGTTGTCAGATGTTTGAGAGTGATGGAATTCCATGTAGGCATATGTTGGCATATTTCACAAAAAAACAGGTTATGGAATTACCTAATCAATACATCTTGCGGAGGTGGACAAAATCTGCGAAATGTGGCAGAGTTACGGATGACTTGGGTGGGAGTGTGAGTAAAATATGTGATACTTCTGTGTTACTGAGGCGTAGTAGTCTCTTCCAAATTGCGTCTAATGTTATTGATGAAGCTGCATTAAGTGAAGATAACACAAAAGAGTTGAAAGAATTGTTGTTATCAACTTAAAGGAAGTTTGTCGCCATGAATCATGGTAGCATTGATATGGAAGGGAGTATCAACATGAACATTTCTCTTGAGAGCCAACAACTAAGTCTCAAAGAACCATCTTCGGTAAGGACAAAGGGTTGTGGTAAACGACTTAAGGGAGGAAAAGAGAAGGCTATCAAGAAGGCTAGGAAATGCAATGGCTGTGGGATTGTTGGAGTGTCGCATGACAAAAGAAATTGTCCACAACTAGTTGGAGTGTACGATGAGGAGGCTGTTGACATTAACGATGATTGTAAGTCTTTGTTTGATTGTTTTCTTTATTGCTTTCATGTGGAGATGTTGTTCTTACTCTGTTGTTTGATTGTTGTATTAGAGTTGTCTTACCAAATTGTATGTGAATGTCCTCCTGAACACCTTTTATCAACTACCAGACCACTGAGTGATTCGCTTGGGCATACACCACTTCAGGTCTGCTATTGTACTTATTATAAGAAATTAGATATATATGAAAAAATTTATACTGCAGGTATGCAACTTTTAATAGGTTAAGGTTGGAGTTGTGATGTAAGAATTACACTGTTTTAATAATAGCAGAAAAGTGGTTCTATAATCTTATTGATTTTTCCTTAATATTTGATGGATGCAGGTTTTTGCTGGTGCCATTTTAGGATGCATAATGGTGTATCTGATGCAGAGCTCCAATTAGTACCAATTCTATGTGTAATATATTTTGTATTTGGTTGTTGGCTGTTGTAAGTATACACAAGCAGTATTGGCAAGGATTCATTTTAGTAGTAATTTTTTGAAGCACATTCCCTGGGAGAGCTGCTATGTATTGATTGTATAGTCATTAGTGTTTAATGACATGTATGGATACAATGCTTATCTTGGAATTAAAACACCCAAAGGTAGTATTTGATTAATGACACTGTCCCATAATGGTTTTTTTTTTGGGTTTCACGAAGTTCTTTTGGCAATTGTACTGGTGCACTTTCTATCTGGATGAATTAAATATGAACCTCTTTCTATCTTGTAATATAGTTTTTTGAGAAGTTCATTCATCATTTAATATTTTCCCTGCAATTTAATAAGAAGATTTTGTACCTTGTGCAGGCAATCCCAGGTTATACAATATGTAGAGGCCCCATTATTTAGCATACAAGTCAAGTGTGAATACAAACATCTGTAATGGAAACTATATTAGCAACCCCTTCCCCTCAAACTTATGGTGTTGTATTAAACAGGACTTGTCTAAAGAAGATCAGTAGTACAAGGAATATCATCATCAAACTCACAATCACTTGAATGTTTTGAAGCATAACTACAAAATACTCAATTAGTTACAAACAAGACAAAAAAATATAAGAGACAATTAGGGTAGCACAATACACAATTTTTACAATCACTTAACAAGTGCTATGACCGACACTACCAAGGCTATCCCACAAAAAAACACGATGATATTGATGATGTGTTTAAGATTTGCCACGTTTATTTCAATGACTCCCAGTTGAGCATCATCATTGCTGCGCAGCTGCAAGTGTGTTTCATCACCGGAGTTGGGTTCGCCATACCCAATTGGATTGCACCAGTCCCAAAACTTACATTTTTCTTTGTCCTTCTCCCTTGGACAGTCATAGTAGAGCCTTCCAGGATTCTTCTCTGATTCAGAAATTCTAACAACAGCTCTCAGACGACAATAACACGTTTTGTTTCGAAATCGTATATCATGAGTTTGAATGCTCATGTTGCTTGAAGTAGACATGCCTTGATTGAACCTTATCTGCCAACAGACAGTTTGTTTTAGAGACATTCCACAGTTTAGTGTTATACCCAAATGGTTAAATGCAAGACTTCAAACAACCATAACAATAATAAACTGAACTAAATTTAGCCTTAAACAAAATAATAATAAACTAAACAAGACTTCAAAAATAAACATTACCAACAAAGCAACAATATAACCATCCCAAATCTGAACAACATAATTGTTTTTCTTATTCATGGTTAATCAACAACCAGAAATGAATATCCTAGCAGCAGGCAGATCAGCATCATCATATGCACTAACTAGTAAATTTCCACAAGTAATAATGCACAGAAAATATTTCTGTGAACAATTTTTTATCTGCATCTCTAAATCGGTACAAGAGAGAAGATTGCAGTATGCCAGCAGTTCACAGTAATGTGTATACTAATAAAAAGAGTTGCAGTCACAATTGTAACATTTTTGTTTTAATCCATGTTTAAAGTTCAAACACTAGACATACATTTTGACTTTAAAATTCTTAAAAAATTCGTTTATATCTTGAAAGCAACATAAATTTGTTTATTTGTATTCAAATCAAATAAATCTATATATCTAATTATCCTTTCTGTAGGAGTACTTAGAGCAGTAAGCAATAAAATTAAAGAAAGAATATTTTTGTTTTAAAATCAAAGATCATTTCACAAAAAATTAGTGTCAAATATGTTCTGGAATAAGAAACTGATAACTAACGTGAGTAAAGGGTCTCTTTGATCTTTCAAGAGTCTAAGTCTTGAGTCTGAAGAGAAGTCCCCTTTCTAATGGAATGGAAGGGGTATTTATAGGGTTTTCTGGAAAGTAGTCATGTGCAAGGCACATGCTTTCAGGAAAATTCTAGAAATACCCTTTAGTCATTAGAATAATGCCCATATTGCCCTGTCCTTCTAACCGCCAATCCAATCCCTCAATCAATTTTCAAAACGAGCCGCCTCCACGAGTCTTCTGCCTCGGGACGCGTGGAGGCTTCTCCCGGGTCTAGCACATTTATTTCTGACTTTTCCACCTTTATTTCATTAGGTTATGCAAACCATAATTTGCACATTTAATGAGGCCGTGGAATCCTAATTGTGAATTTAATTTAATTAGGTCATGCGAACCCTAATTTTGTACTTGGGCCCACATTTACCCCCTGCGCAGGAGTCGCATTCCCAAATAGACGATCGCGCAAGAATACTTCAAGCCTTTGAACGATTTTGCAGGACTTCACTTTACAAGTCTTGAAGATAATGGTCCTAGTAGAGGGAACCCCTAGGGAGCCAAACCCTTGGGGTTAAACCATAGGGAAGCAAAACCTAGCAGGGCTCTACCTTGGACCTATTGGAAATTCCTCCAAAAATATGTCCATAGCTTGCCCAAGATTTATATCTTTATTTTTTCCTGGAACAAGAGAAATGATCAAATAAAATTAAATTTAATAAAATCTTTCTTTTGGTAAATCAAATCTTTCCCTTTTTACCAAATCAGATCTTAATTAATTTTATTTTTCGAAAATCAAATCAAATCTTAATCTTATTTTGAAAATAAAATCAAAGCTTTCGTTGTTTTGGAAATAAATCAAATCTTTCTTTAATTGAAAGCAAAAGATATATATATATATATATATATATATATATATATATATATATATTATCAAGGAAATCTTTCTTTTGGTAAATCAAATCTTTCCCTTTTTACCCAATCAGATCTTAATTAATTTTATTCTTCAAAAATCAAATCAAATCTTAATCTTATTTTGAAAATAAAATCAAAGCTTTCTTTATTTTGGAAATAAATCAAATCTTTCTTTAATTGAAAGCAAAAGATTTTATATATATATATATATATATATATATATATATATATATATATATATATAATCCGTTTTTGAAAATTACCCCATGTTGGGAATAAAACTAAATCTTCTTTATATTTAGCAAATAATATCTTTATATACTTTTATTTAGAAATGAATTCAAAGATACTTATCTTTTGGAAAATCTTCGCGGCGAAGGAACATTCATTTCAAGCAGTTGATTGGTAGAGCAATAGGACCTCAAAGGTATGAAGGGTAACATCCCCTAGGTAGTCGAGGCTTACATAGTCGAAGCCTACATGGCCGAAGCCTACATGGAATTTTTTTAAGGGGTGAAGAGAACGACCCCTAGGTGGCCTAAGGCAACATGGCCGCCCCCTAGGTGGCCTAAGGCAACATGGTCACGCCCTAGGTGGCCTAAGGCAACATGGCCTAGGGGAACAATGATGTTTTGGAGGAGCAATTACTATTTTGATCATAAATTTTGACTCGTTTGGAGTTTCAGAGCCCATAATATATCAAAACGAAGCTAACGAGGAGCCCTACACAGCCAACATGGTCGAACCCCAGGGGGCCGAACCCTAGGGGGGTCGAACCCTACAATTTTTTATTATTTTTTTTTCAGGACTCCCCAATCTTTCTTTTGTCTTCCGAGCCCCATTACCTTGATTACATCTTGGTTTTTTCCCTCGGATAATAAAGAAAGACTTGACGTTTCGTCCACGAAGAACACGAAGGAAGAAAAAAATGCTCTACATGCAGTGAAATCGCTCTAGATTGCCAAACCCCTAGGGGGCCGAATCCTAGGGAGCCGAACCATAGGGGGCGAACCCTAACTCTTTTTGACATTGTTTCATCTTCTTTTCCGGTGTTTTGAAGCTTTTCTCGGATATTCCTCTTTGCCATGGTGAGCACTTCGAGCTCGAGCACTTTATTTGACGTCCCTTCCTTGCTTCTTTAGATCCCTTATGTTGAACTATTTTTTTTTCTTGTAGGCCCTTCCTGTTGAACATTCTGTAGACTTGGGAACAACCAAGGAGGCCCCGTTTCTCAATGATTGGGAAAGGGTTCCCCTCCTTTGGTCTTTTCGTCGTCTTTTGGAAGCAAGTCCAAACTTATGCCCGTACAACTTTTCCTCCACCATAGAAGGAAGGTTTGTTTCTATATCCAATGGCTTGTGGAAGTTGGGATGACTTCTTGTCTGATTCATCTAACCACCTTCAAGAATAGCAACATTGGATCAACTAGCTACTTAGGAATGCTGATTATGTGGATAGTTTTGCAGTCAGCTATGTAGGAACATTCGTATCCAATAGGACCATGGTGTTCTTCTATCTACATATTCATCGCTGCTTAGGGTGAACACACCTTTACTCTGGAGGATGTCTATGCCCTCTTTCGGTAAGTATTTTCCCCTGCAAGTGAGTCACGCCTTTGGTGAGATGATCGCGCAAAATATTGTAAGTGTTGAAGTCTTGATTCCAGTGTCTGAACACTTCGCGGGGCTTGATGTTTTGCAATCCTTGAAAATGAAAGTCCTAGGAGAGGGAACCTCTAGGGAGCAAGCCCTAGAAGGGCGAGCCTTAGAGGAGCTCTCCTAGGATATTTTGAAAATCTTCGATCTAATCTTTCTTACAATCTCTTGAAATTTCTCTTTCTTTTGGAATCAAGAAGTCATTGAGAACCAAACATTTCGTGAAGGCCTAATAGCTTCGAAGGCCTTATAGCCTCGAAGTCCTGCTGATAATGTTGAAGACCTGATGATAGCTTCGAAGGCCTGATAGCATCGAAGACCTGATAATTGCCTTAAAGATCTACTGATAGCCTCGAAGACCTGCTGAGGGCCTCGAAGACCTGCTGATGGCCTCGAAGATCTGCTGATGGCCTCGAAGACCAAGCTTTAGGTATTCCTCTATCTTCAATTCGACAGGTGATGACCTTTGGATCATGAACTGTCGTAGTTCTTTTCATTTCCTGTATCAGAAAATCATGTACATTTATTTCATATAAACTAACACTTGAATCTATACTTTTCTTTTCATTTATTTTCTTTTTTCTTTTTTTTTTAAAGAAATTTTAAAAAAAAACATTCAAGTATAAGTGAAAGTTTGTCAATTTATTGATAATAAAGTTGCTTTTAACGAAAAGCATAGCGTTTCATATATAATAAATCTTACTTTTGTCAGTGAAAGCATAACGTTGACCACTTTTAGAGATAAAGTGTAACTTTTTCGGGGTTGAGGGCTTATACTCAGGGGCCTCAATTACTTTTATTAAAGTTAAAAGTATAACTTTTCGGGTCTGAGGGCTTATAGTCAGGTGCCTCATTCACTTTTGATGATAAAGTGTAACACTCGAGTGCCTTGTCACTTGGGTCGTCCAATTTCTTGGCAAGTGCAGTCTACGAGGACTTGAAAATGGGTGCCTCGTCACTTGGGTCGTCCAATATTTTGGCAAGTGTAGTCTACGAGGACTTAAAATCGGGTGCCTCATCACTTGGGTCGTCCAATTTCTTGGCAAGTGCAGTCTACGAGGACTTGAAATCGGGTGCCTCATCACTTGGGTCGTCCAATTTCTTGGCAAGTGCAGTCTACGAGGACTTGACCACCGTTTAGAGTGGATCACCATCATGGGTGGGTTTTTTTTAAGTCATCAATTCTTGTGCCTCCTCCCTTGGTCATCCAATTTACTTGGCAAGGGATATTCTTGAGGACTTAAACCACCATTTTTGTTGGACCACCATCTTGGGTGGATTTTTGATTCCTGTAGTTCAGAGTTTGTTTGATGGTACGTAGAGCCAGTATTTGAGTTCTTGACTTCCGGGACTGCACCATGGGTGATAGTGTTGCACGTTTCTTCTCCTAGTTGAATCTCCCCGGCCGCCAGTTTCTCCTGGTATATCCTCCGCAGACTGTAACAGTCCATAGTGGAATGCCCTGCGTATTGGTGGTATACGCAGAAGTCTGATCTTTTCATTTCTTCCGTTACAACCGACCGGGGCCTTAGAGGTTTCACCACTCCGTGCTCGACCCATTGTTAGTACAGGCTCCTGAACGCCTTCTCGCTGCATGTGATAGCCTCCGAAACTGGCATTCTGGTATACTTGTTCCCATGCTTTTCTCTGCTTTGTTCAAATTTCTCATTCTTTTCCCTCTTGCCCCCTTATGGTTTTGACTGAGAATCCACCAAAGCCACAGTTGTTGTCCTCTTGCTCTTCCATGTATCCATCGCATGACTGGTGGGAAATGTCATGATTCCCCCCAAGTCTTGTGCAAAAGACGAGAGGGTCGCAAATGAATCACATGCCTTGGTAATGAGGTGGGGCTTGAAGGCGTCTAAAGCACCATTGTTGCGTATTTTAACCAAGTTCTTTTCTTCAATTGGTTCTACACACTTATGTGCTTAGGCCCTGAACCTATCCACATAATCTGACAGCTCCTCGTTTGGCTTTTGCTTGAATCGCATGAGCTCTACAATGGTTACCTGTTTCTGTACATAGAAAAATTTCTTTAAAAATTACAATTTTAGATCATCCCAATCATGGATTGATCCCTTCTCCAAGTTGTAGTACCAACTGAAGGCATTATCCGTCAAAGTCTTGTTGAATTCCCTCATCAACAAACTGTGATTGTTCCTTTCATCATATCCTAACCACGGAGACATTGACTCTACGAACCTGGAAATGTGTTTCCTGGCATTTCCTTTCTCCTCGGATGCTCGATATACCCTGCCGGGCAGGGTTGTCTCTGAATATGTGCCTGGTAAGGTGGAGTAAAGTCTAACTCCGAAGGTCGGGATGTTTTCCTGTGAAGTTGATTGATCACATCGATCATATAATCCTTTGTCACATATTGGCTCGAGGTATGGAATCTCTGTGGTACAGAAATCGGCTGATGTACACTGACAACATGTAAATTTTGTATCGGTTGTGCTTGTGGGCTGGTTCGTTGAACGAGGCTTGGGATGGTTGGCATCTGCACTTGTGAAAAGACGAGGATAGTGGTTGGAATGATGTTTGTCTTAGGCTGGCTGACTTCCAGTCTGGGTTGTGGCGCGTCACCACTATTCTGAGGTTCCAAGTGGTTGATTGGAACGGACTGATTCTCCATCAATGGAGGTGCTGTCTCATTCTCCTTATTGTTGCTATCGTTGTTGTTTTCCTCCACTCCTGCCGGTTCTCCTTGTGAATTGTCTGGGAACATGGCCTTGAAAGCGGGAATCTGCATCAACTGCTGGCAAAAATTTCCCATTTCCTCTTGCTTCCTCTGCATCTCCAGCATCATAGCCATCATCATCCCTTGTTCTTTTCGTGCTTCCTTCAATGCCTTGAGCATCTCCAGTTGCACAGCATTCGTCTGGTTTCCACCTGCATCCTCGCATTGCCTTCCTGCGTTGGTTTGTTGTTGATTAGCCAGATGTGGTGATGTCAAACTCCCTTCTGAAGCGTCTTCAATAAGTGGTTGGTCAAAATCCAGATTTGCGCTTTAGAAAGCTTGAGTTGCTTGCCTTGGAACTGGATCCGGTGAGGTAATGCTATTTGTTGGTGAAATAACTCTTCCTGTAGTTCTCCCACTTCGAGTTGTGGGCATACCCTTCACAAATTCTACACCTCCCCAGCAGAGTCGCCAAATAAATTATGGGCAAGGAAATCGCGCCTTGCTTGTTTAGGGTTTCGTGTTGGCTGAGGAGGAGAGAAATCCATAAAGAATACGGAATTGATTGATTGATTGTAGAGGGGAGAACAACAGGTGGGCGATTACTCCAACGACGCGTGGCAGAACTCCTAGAATCCGAAAACTGGGTTAGGGTTATTGGGATTCCAAGAGCCTTCTTGTTGAGTCCTTTGAGTTGAGAGCGAGTATCCAAACCCTTTTTAGTTCTTTTAGGTGGAATCTCCAAGCCTTTAAGTCACTAAAAGGGTCTCTTTGATCTTTCAAGAGTCCAAGTCTTGAGTATGAAGAGAAGTCCCCTTCCCAATGGAATGGAAGGGGTATTTATAGGGTTTTCTGGAAAGTAGTCATGTGCAAGGCACATGCTTTCAGGAAAATTCCAGAAATACCCTTTAGTCATTAGAATAATGCCCATATTGCCCTGTCCTTCTAGCCACCAATCCAATCCCTCAATTAATTCCCAAAACAAGCCACCTCCACGAGTCTTCTGTCTCGGGACGCGTGGAGGCTTCTCCTGGGTCTAGCATATTTATTTCTGACTTTTTCGCCTTTATTCCATTAGGTTATGCGAACCATAATTTGCACATTTAATGAGCCCGTGGAATCCTAATTGTGAATTTAATTCAATTAGGTCATGCGAACCCTAGTTTTACACTTGGGCCCACAAATATCAATCCCAATCGAATTCGGAGTAGCCATACCATTATCAAAGCTTTGGATGGAGCCCGCCGTAACTCGGTCGAAATAGTTGAGCTGCCAATTGAGATTGGTCCTCATACATTCTGCGTATCCTTCCATGTGCTCAAGATAGATTCGGGATACAACCTGCTCTTGGGACGACCATGGATTCACATGGCAGGGGCAGTCCCCTCCACTCTTCACCAACAGTTGAAATACATCATCAACAATAGCCTGGTCACAGTCAACGCTGAACCGGAGATTCCTCAGCACGGGGACATGCCACTCATCAATGCCAATAAGGATGTTGAGCCAATTAGTTTTCATGCTTTGGAAATAAGCAATACCTAATACCATGCTATTGGAACGCCACTGCCCGAACCCCAGATTTCTGCCGAGGTAATGTCGGCCACGCAAGAAATGATGTCGTTGGGTCATAAACCGGGACAAGGGTTGGGTAAAGATTACCAGGATGTCAAGTATCCTATTCGCTTAACCCAGCAAATTGGGACAGCTGGACTAGGCTATTCTGCCAGCTCTAGTCACAGGAATCCTTATAAGCATCAGCAGATTCCTGCAGCTTCAACCATGCGGCATTTAGCTTCGCCTTCAAGCTCTGAGTCCGCACAACCTCCTGTAAAGGTGCTAGACAATATAATGGCGATGTTATTTCCCAAGCCGGTACCGATGAAGGAGAAAGAAATCTTTGTTCCAGATCCCGCAGTGGAGGAAGAGGAACGAAGAATCAAGCAAGACATCATCAGGATGATGTCCGGCATACGCATCATTGTTCATGATGAGGATACCAACAAATACACCCCAAACGATGACTACCCAGACGTAATGGCTATCATTCGGGACATGGAAGATGAAGATAATCCCTCTATCACTGCGGTTCACCTGGAATTTGCTCTTGCCAATTGGAACATCATTCCTATCATTAGTCGTCAAGGGTAAAGCGGGCGAAAAATCTTTCTGCCCTGTAGATATAATAACTGTTTACTTTTCTGTACAGTATTAGCGGTTTATTTTGCCAGTATATGCTAACACTGTGCATGATCAACACATTTCATATATACTAAGTGAAAGCATATTTTGTTTCAGGACTCTGAATTTAGATGTGCCGGTACTTGCTGATACGGTGCCTCTTCTCCACAAGGATTGTACCTTTGATGTAGAGATGAATTCAGCCTTAGTGGATATACCGGATGACATTGAGGTGCCTCCAGAAATTCAAGAATGGGTCAAAGACAAACCCAAACCCAACCTTGATCAAACCACTCCTTTCAATCTCGGAACCTTAGAAAACCCTAAGTTAATCCAGATTGGTTCAGACCTTACTCCAAACCAACGGAATGACATGGTTACGCTACTAACCCAGTTCCAGGATGTGTTTGCATGGTCTCATGAGGATATGGTGGGTTTGTCCACTGACATTGTCCTTCATCGCCTTCCCATTAAAGAGGGATTTAAGCCAGTCAAGCAAAAGCTTCGACGATTGAAACCTTAATGGAGTTTAAAGGTGAAAGAAGAAATTGTGAAACAATTTCAAGTCGGCATTATAATGGTGTCTACATATCCTGAGTGGATATCCAACATCGTGCCCGTACCTAAACCTGGAGGGAAGGTGCGAGTTTGCGTGGATTACCGGGACTTGAACAAAGCTTGCTTAAAAGATAGCTTTCCCGTGCCATTTATCCACATTCTCATTGACAATACTGCGCAATACGACATGTACTCCTTTGCAGATTTCTTTGTGGGGTATCATCAGATCATGGTTACCGAGGAAGATCGTGAAAAAATGGTTGTCATTCGGCCTCATCAATGCTGGAGCTACCTATCAACGAGCTATGATGGCTCTTTTCCATGACTTAATGCATAAAGAGATCGAGATCTACGTGGATGACATTATTGTCATGCCCCGAAAGGAGGATGACCATATAGACCATCTCAGGAAGTTGTTCAACAGGTTGCGTAAGTACAACTTGAAGTTGAATCCAACTAAGTGCGCATTTGGCGTTAAATCAGGCAAGTTGCTAGGATTTCTAGTCAGCCACAAAGGGATAGAGCTGGATCCTGCCAAAATCCAAGCCATCACTGAAATGCCCATTCCTCAGACAAAAAAGGAAATACGGGGATTTTTGGAAAGAATCAACTTCATTAGCAGATTTATCTCTCAGCTCACAGCAACCTGTGAGCCAATCTTCAAGCTATTAAGGAAGAACTCCTCCATGAAATGGAATGAGGAGTGCCAGAATGCCTTCCTTACAATCAAGAAACAGCTAATTAAAGCTCCCATCTTGGTACCACCCAGGGATGATGTTCCCCTATTTAAGTATATGTCCGTAAGTGATAATGACATGGGCTGCATGCTGGGACAGAAGGACGATAGAGGACTAGAACGAGCTATCTATTACCTCAACAAAAGATTCAGCAGCAGTGAACACAAGTACACTCTGATCGAAAAGACGTGTTGTGCTTTAGTATGGGCTGCCATGAGGTTACAACATTATCTTCATGGTCACACAACCCATCTTATATCCCGCGTGGATCCTCTCAAGTACGTGTTCAGTAAACCTATACTGAATTATCGGCTGTCCAGATGACAGTTGATCCTACAAAAATTTGACATCATATATGTGACTCAAAAGTCCATCAAAGGTCAAGGAATTGCAGATCAATTAGCTGCCGCACCATCAGGGGATTTCAAACCCTTGGAGACATATTTCCCCGATGAAGGAGTAATGATAGTTCAGCAACACCATCAATACGATACACGCCAAACGTGAAAGATGTATTTCGATGGAGCTGTTAATATGGAAGGTTCTGGAGCTGGAGAAGTTCTAGTTTCTGATACGGGGGAGTAGTATCCCGTCGCCGTCAAATTACAGTTTGTCAGCACCAACAATACGGCTGAGTATGAAGGCTGTCTTATGGGGCTAAAACTTGCACATTCAATGGGCATTAGGCGGTTAACTGTCCTTGGAGATTCGGAGTTGGTAATCAGACAATCCACCAGAATCTATCAAACCAAGGAACTACATTTGCTGCCTTACCATCGGCAGGTTTTAAAGATGGCTTTGGGATTCGAAGAAATATCATTTCTACACATTCCTCGTAATAAGAATGATTTCGCAGACGCGTTAGCAACTTTGGCCTCCTTGATTCGCATATCAGACAAGGAACACTTGCCAAGCGTCACAATTTCCCTGCATAAGGCCCCAACCTATGGGAATTACGTTGGAGAAGTATCGGATGAGCTACCTCCCATCCAACATCCTTGGTATTAACATATCAAGGAATATCTGCGAGATGGATCTACACCCGCTGAGGCGAGCCCGACTGAACAAAGGCGGATCCACCGACTGGCTATGAAATTCTACCTGAGTGGAGATGCGCTCTATAAAAGAGATGCAGTATTAGGTCTCCTCAGATGTTTAGACAAAGATCAAGCCCAAAGGCTTATGGATGAAATCTATGGCGGAGTCTGTGGCCCCCACATGAGTGGCCCCCTCCTTGTCAAGAAAGTCCTCAGGACAGGACATTATTGGCTATCTCTCAAAGCTGATTGTAATGACCATGTCAGGAGATGCTATCAGTGCCAGATTCATGGGAATGCTATACACGCCCCTCCACGGGAACTTCACAATATGAGTTCACCTTGGCCCTTCCCAATGTGGGGAATGTACGTTAACCCATTGAACCTAAAGCCAGAAATGGTCATCGATTTATCTTTACCATGATCGACTACTTCACCAAGTGGGTAGAAGAAGTCTCCTTCCCCAGGGTTACTAAAAAAGTCATCACTGCTTTCATCAGAAATAATATTATTTGTCGATATGGACAACCAGAGGTGATTGTGTCTGACAATGCCAAGAACAACAACAAAATGATGGGGGAATTATGTAGTAAATTTCACATCAAACACCTCAACTCAGTCATCTATCGTCCGAAGATGAATGGTGCTGTTGAAGCGGCTAACAAGAACATCAAGAAGATTATGCAAAAGATGTCCACAAATCGCAAAAATTGGCCTGACCTATTTCCTCTGACTCTGTTAGCCTACAGAACCTCAATGCGCACTTCCACTGGGGCAACCCCCTACGCATTAACCTATGGGATGGAAGCAGTGCTCTTCGTAGAAGTTGAGATGAAATCCCTCAGAGTATTGATAGACGCTCAGTTGGATGAAGACCAATGGGTACAAGATAGGTATCACCAACTGTCTCTAATAGACGAAAGGCGAACCACGACTATCTTCCATAGTCAATTATATCAACAAAGGATCGCCCGATCCTACAACAAAAAAGTCCGGCTACGACAATTCAGACAACATGACTTGGTTTTGAAGAAAATACTGGACAACCAAGATCAGTCTAGGGGAAAATTCGCTCCTAACTGGGAAGGCCCGTTTATTGTCAAGGAAGTATTGACATGAGGCGCTCTCAAGTTGCAAGAAATGGACGGCGATGAATTTCCGCAACTCATCAACTCAGACGCTATGAAACGATACTATGTCTGAAGTTACCATCAAATAAACATCTGGTGGTAGACCATCCGGTCACCCGTCATTCCGGTTCTTTAAACCTTTACCACAAACAACTTTGCTACACTTGGCCCCTCAGGGAAACATACCTTTCAAGCCAGCAGCCTGGCTTTCTCCTTTGCGTTCCTACAACTTAGGTCATCCCACCATGGCTTGAACCTCTTGCGTATACAGTTTGGCTACCCATACATGGGATCAAACTTTTCACCTACAGTTTATCCTTAACCTAGGATTAAACTTTCTCCTCCCCGCACTCTGACCTGCACATGGGATTACACTTTTCATCTCGCCCTGAGGGGCGAACTACGTCGACCTGATCTCCTCTTCAATAGGAGTGCGTAGGAAACCATTTCATATGGCCCGGTCGCAATAAAAAAAACAACAAAAACATTCCTACACCATTCCTGCCACATACATCGTTGAACCTCTTACACTAGGTTCGAACAACGCAGACCTGATCTCCTCTTCAATAGGAGTACGTAGGCAGCCATTCATGGTGCGGTCTCACCCCCTACCAAAACACAAACCCTTGTCAGTTGGTACTGGGATCATCCTTTAATCCACTACATTTCATTTGGCTTCAGACCAAAGGGATGGAATTACCTGAACTCCTCCCAAATAGGAGATTCGGCGACCATCTAAGTCGCGGTCATACCTTGAAGAGCAACACCAATCTATAAGAGATGGAATTAACTATGCTTCTCCTAAATAGAAGTACTGGCAACCATCTGTGGTGCGGTCAATCTCAAAGAGGAAAGCCACATTCCTCTCCTCATTTCCATACAGAAACCAGTCCCAAGATACCGAAAGATGGTAGGGATACATACAGATCGATGATCCATTTTGAACTATCCAGAGACAACTCAATGTCCATCCACCCAGGAATAATTCAGAATACATCAAGATAACAAGCCCTGAAGCAGCAGGCAAAATATCAAGCAAGTAGCAAAGCGATCTAAAAGGGAAGTGATCCAAAAATATATTTCCCTGTCATATATATAATGCTGTTTGATATACACAATGTAAATTGTACAGGACAAAATGTCTAAGCTAGTCTGTGCAGGAAAATACAAGATCACCTATAAGTCAGGGTATATGCGAGCTAACAAGCCCAACATGGCGTCCCTCTCAAAAGATGGAGGTAAAGCTGTGGTCTCCTGTATGAGAATATCCACACGACCCAACAGATCTGCAGCCATCTGCATGGCGACCATATGATCATCAATATATGTGCTCATCTCTGCGATCATGCCAGTGGTAAGGGACCTCACTGCAGTACTATCTGTGACGGCTACATCCCGGACAGATATGGCAATATCTCGCTCAACTATCACTGCATCTCTGGCTGATATAGCCTCATCCCGCTCAACGACGGCGGCATCCCTACGAGCCAATGCCTCGTCTCTCTCCAACAGAGTGGCCTCCCTCCCATTAAGAGCAGTCGACATCATAGATCGAATCTGATCTCTCTCAAAGGTCATCAGATGAAGACTCTGCTCTAAGTATTGTGTCGAGTGCTGAATCACAACAGTACTGGTTCTAGGAGAATCCGGAAGAAATGCTGGCAACTCAGCAGTGGATTCCTCTTCGATGTAGGTATCAATGTCCTGCATGGGCTCTACATCATCCAACTCGCGCTCCGGTACTGCAAACACTACTGCAGCCGATAAAATCTCTGTCTCCATCCACGCGGAATACTCTGCAGAATAACCAGGATGACTGACATAAAAAGCCGCTATCTCGCACCGATCCCAGTAGGCATATACCCGAGATCGGTCCTCTACTGAAAGGTACCGAGAAGCTGATCGCTGACCTGTCGCCCCCTCAAAAGGATGAAAATCCTAAAACTGGTCGAACTGCGACATCACGGCCAATGGGTGATAAGTGGTCACTCCCCTCAAACCCGCCAGATGGAGATAGTCCATGCCCGGAGCATGAGTAATGAAGTTGTATGGTGAGCTAAGCCCCGAACACGGCAATATGCTGAATGGATCTCTGATATCTGCCAAGAATGTGGACCAGGACAGAGCATCTATACAATCTGATGGCTGAAAAGAGTATGACATAGCTACATCATGGGTAAAGCAGTACCCATGCCATCTAAGAGTGCCAATCGGTCTCAAGTGTGACATGAACCACACATATAGCATGACTGAACTCCCAGTGAACACTCCTGTCGGATAAGTGCAGCAGTAGGATGGCGACCGCAGGGTCTCTGCTACAATCATAGGTACAATGGTACGACCCTCCCTGAGAGCTCTCACGGCCATGATAACTCCTATATCTATCTCATCCATATACCGTGACATATACACATATGATAATACACATAGCATCAGTACGTCAACTCTGGCCAAACGCCAATAATCCTCGGATGCGGTGAAATCCCCGAAATATCGTGAATAGCTATCCTCTGAGCCAAATCTGTCGTACAGAAAATGCTGGGATATCACGTGGCCAGATGTCAACTCATCATGTACCACTCTGCGCCTCAATCCTGTGAGAGTCATGAATCGTCTACTCATGTCTCCCAAAGCCAGATGCACATAAGGTCTGTCTAAAGGCAACATCGTTAAATGTGCATACTCCTCCAGAGTAGGAGTTAACTCATGGGTGTCGAATCGAAAAACCTGCCTATCCGGTAGCCAATGCTCTATTATCCCGTCCACAAATCCTGCGGAAACCTGAAAAGTCAAAAAGGTCATGGTATGCTGCAATAAATGATCTACAGTCACCCTGTCTGGTGGTGACATGCTATCATACCACGATCGCATACCCGATGCCACCACTGACGGTGGGGTATGATCTATACGGCTAACTATCGAAGAAGACATCTGTGCGGGCCGTGTCATAAGACCATCCAGGGGTCAATGCCGAATATCTCTGGACATACATACATATGCATAACATGATACATGCATAACATATAATAGATGACAATACGATATAGGGAATGAAAAAAAATAGTGCATACATTCCTAAGTATATCATCATCTAATACATCATCTCTATACAGCTACAAATACAGGAAAATGGGACACAGACGCCCTACTACTGACAGAAGCCTATCAAAAGATATAGCGAGAATGGGTACAGCTATCCAATATCTAACAGAGGCCTATCAAAAGATATAACAAGAATACACATCAAAAGAAGACAATGGTGTCGATGTCCACATCATCAATCCTGTCCACCTGATGTAACTCCTCCTGAGTCACTGGATCTCTATCAACAGGGAGTTCAGGCCTATATAAAGGAGAATCTGCACCGGCAAAACCGAATGGGTCACCTGAGGGGCCAACGCCTGAGCTGGAAGGATCAAATAAAGCCGCCTCTGCCGGATCTCTGCCCAAATGTCGGATAAATATGTGTGCCTGGTCCAACTGCCGGGTCAAACTATCAATCTGGGTCATATGAGTCGGATCTCCGACACAAGCTATCCAATCCGTCATCATCAAGGATCCTGGAACCATGTCCCCCATAAACTGTGTGGCGCGGGACTGAGCTCCAATAATGCGAGGGGACCACCACCGATGGAACGTCTCCTGAGTACATGGACCCTCTGATAATGCAAAACCATCAACCCCCAACAAGGGGATATTAGTGACGGGTGACTGCGATACAGGCCAATAACGCCTGGCAGGAGCCAAGATCGGTATACGAATCTCCCCTGTGGTGCTCCTAATAGCACGCTCTCCTAAATAGAGCTCCCAGCCTCCATCTATGAAGAAAGGAATTCTCCTGGTAGAAATCACATACTCGATGCCAGTCGGGTATCCATCCTCAAAACCCACAGTCAGGTGTGCCCCAGAATAGGGAAGCCATGTGATGGTGTCTGCCGTCAGCAACTCCAGCTGCATACGGCAATGAGTGAATCCCTCAGCTACAGGGACCTCTGGCAGAATCGAATGTTGCCATCGTTGTCCTCGTGGATAGGTGTCTAAACCTAACACACTCACGGGACGCAATCATGGAAGCTTCTCATAGGCCCAGAACTGCCAACATAAAGGCAAACATCTGCTGTCAGTTAACACTCTTAACCTATACATGGTAAATGACAAGAGAAATACTCACCAGCAGAAATGGGTAAAATCCTAGCCAAGCTTCGGTCAAACCCTGTGAGCGCATACGCATGCCCCAGAGGAAATAGGCAAAAGTGTAGGAGCCCCAATCATACTCTCCAATACGGTCCACATCACGCGTGGTGCTGATCAAAGTGAAAGATAACGTAGAAGAGTTATCTGCTATGAAGCAGCCTCTAATGATCATCAGGAACAATCGCCGTAGAACTTGATCCCTGATTCTGACATCATTAGGCATAGGCTCACTCAATAGCCCGCTCATAGCATCTACGCTCAAAGGACCTGAACGGACAGTCCTACCTTTGAGCGCCGCCGCCGAAATTCCTAATAAGGATCTAACGGCAGTAGGGGTAATATTTGCCATACAAGGCACTGGCTCCCCTCCAAACTCCATACCTGTGATAAATCGCCAAACCATAGGCGTCATCATTACCTCACAATCTAGCAGATGGAGTGACTGAGTCTGATGAAACTATCGCTCAGACAATGCCCTGAGGTAACCCCAGGGACAACAACGGGGAAGGATGGAGAAGAATGCCCCAAATCCCCACTCATGCACTACCACTCTATAGTCAGGATGAAGCGCCTGATACATGGAATGAATCTGAACCAGTTCCCTCGAGGCTGTGTAAAACCAGGAACCTGCATGAAATGCAGATCAACATCAAAACCCTTCAATCCTTATCAATAGGAAAGAAGGAAGATCAAAGTCTAACGCCATGCCTCGTTAGCATGCAAATACATCGATGGATGTTTGCCCAAATCACCCAGCAACTCTGGATTCAACACCTGAATGCTCGGAAGCTCCCTGTGAGGGATAGGTGCAGCAGGAGCGGGGTCCTCTATCGGAATATCCGCCTCCTCGTCCTCAACGCCTAGAACATCTACTTGGACAGGACATATCAAGGCCTCCACCAATCGACGAGGCTGTCTGACAGAACGGGGACGAGGCACTTCAGAAGCCCTCCGCCGTACGCCAGAAGTGGTCCTATAGGAACTGCTCGGCTGATTCGGATCCATAGTGTCTGGACAATAAATCACCAAGTCACCTCAGAAAGGGTGTGGTATTTTCTTACCTAGAGCTTTCTAGAATGCATTTTTTGACTATATGCATGTATGCATTTACTTTAACATATAATAGAGTTAAAATGCATGACTACCCAATGCGTACATTTGAAATTTTTTTGCCATAGTCCCCTTTGAAAATAGGACTATCCACATGCATACAGACATGTCTAGGTGGCCATTCAGTAGCACACCTGCCCCAAAGTCATATACATAATACATGCATTAAAAATTAAAATCATCATGCATCAGGCCAACCTCAATACTAGGAGTACTTTGCCTTGCTACCTTATGCTCATTGGACCTTAAATAGGACAAAAAATAGCAGAAAAAGGTGCCAATTTGACTGTCTCAAAAGTCAAAAATTTTCACATCATTATGTTCAGCATGGTTTAATACTAACATTTACTATGTTGGATATTTTTTATCTAGTCATTTGTGCACACATAATCACTACTATATGTTTAGATGCATTTCATGCGATAACGCAAAATCCAACGGACAGAAATGAGAGAAAATACAGGCATATGTTACCAGGATAGTGTAGAACACTCGTACGGTGACATAATGTGCAGAAAACAACCCGAACTCAGCAAATTTGAAAGAGGCTCACGTATTTTCCTTCGCGCAACAAGTTGAAAGTGATTTGTGAGACCAACCTGTTGGAATTTATGATCCACGGTTGGTCGCAGGCCCATATGTGGCTACAGTAGGTGCACCTGCGGCACCCCCATGCGGGTCCCATCCCTCTGGCTCGGTCCAGTTCGAGTTGCAACGGAGTTCTTACAAGCTGAAAAGGCCAAATCAGGGATAAAAACGCTACGCGATTGGGCAGAATAGCCTAAAACTTTGGTTTTTCTTGACCCAACTGTGGCTTCCTTTTCATCCATTGGTATTCTCCCGAACACAAGGTTTACTATATCGATGATTCAAGTCTGTGCATACCACATTCGGCAATACCGTACAGAGGTCCGATGCCGTCAGCGTAAGGTTGTCACCCCAATCTTTTCACACAAGCTAATCCCCGACGGGGGTTACAACGTGAAATCCCTGGCGGGGGTTATAACGCATGCTCATCCGTTGACACATAAATCAATGAAGGTCAAACAGCCTTGACATTATTACAGTCAATAGTGATTTAAACCTATCAGAGCTCTGAAGCTATTCGAGGTTTTCACACCCGACCGCTCAGATCCCCGGTGGGGGTCACAACGCAATGTTCCGTTGATTCACACGTCAGCGAAGGTCAAGCAGCCTTGACAGTATATCCCACAAGATTTTTTAGCCGTTGATTCACATGTTGGTGAAGTACACGTCAACGAAGGTTAGGCATCCCTGACAGCATTTGTTGTTAGAAGTAAACCCAATAGAATCTTGGCATATTCTGGCAATACTAACCAGGAGAGGTCAATGTCTTCAAAGAGGATATATGATGGAATATGTTATACACATCCTCAAACAGATCAAGCTTTATCCCCACAGATCTCTTACACATAAGAGGTACATCTGCAGGATCAAGTCATTATCCAGGAAGGCGGTGATAACTCCAACATCAACATCCTACCAAATTCAGATTACACATCAAATCTGGTCATCATTGCCAATCCCCAGTTGAAGCAATAGGGACCCAGCAATCATCCCTAGCGTGTTGGGCTACAACCCCGTACACATGCATCGTACATTTGTATCATATTGCTATTTATAGTACCATGTTCGTCTTGTTACGTTTCAAGTGTCTAGGATTCTTTATCCTACCCATGCATCGCCATGCATGAGTATGATAAAGAAGGGCATCTGTAGACACTCGAAATTTTCTGTACACCTGTCACTAACATTGCAGGAGGACAGATTCGTCTTTTAAGAGGGAACCCTGAAAGACAATCCATATCCATGCCGGATACTACCAGAAGTTCAACATCAACCTCGAATCGCAATCTGGGAGTAACAATTCTAATCTCGGAGATAACCCCGAGGCATGCAGATTAATACCGAAACACACACCGGAGAAGACCGATTAATCTCAGAGATAATTCCGAGGTATCCAGTCTCAGTCCCAACCATGGGAATAGCCACCAACCTTGGTGATAATCCCAAGGAACGCAATTTCGGCGATAACCCCGAAAATGCTTGTTACAAGTGTGACTAGCTTCAATCTCGGTGCTCACAACGAGATACACTGTACCAACCCGGCGATAACATCAGGAAGACAGGTACACCTCAAGGATGACAATGAGGACCTTCAACAAATTGTAACAGTCCAATCTCAATGAAGTTGAGCAACGTCTGCTTTATCAGCCCAATTCGGCGATAACACCGGCGAGGGCCAACATCGTCATCTGATCAACACGATGCCACGCCACGTCATTTCAACATATCTACGCAATAATGTCCCACAAGACTAATCAATCCCGAGTGACTATTGTACGAGGTAACGGATAAAAGTTGAAGCTTGAAGACCGGAGGGCACCGTCCCATCTTCAATGACTTCGCATAAACTCTAATCCCATGCCATCGTACAACTCTCGACAACGGCGGTCCAAAATAGGTCCTGTATACCTCAAACGGATGCCTGGATTACACTTCCGAAAGTTCGAGTGGAATTACAGTGCCCGAGTGCACGTACTTCGAGATGACCCAAGCCAAAAAACTCGGGCCCACCCGGGTTGCCTCTGGTACACCTGCGGCTCCACCCTCTATAAATAGAGGGCTTGGGGTGGCCATTTTGTAAGAGAAAATGGCGAGGAAGCCCTGCCCAATTTGCTCTGCACTCATCCCAGGCAGTGTGCTTTCCCTTTTTAAACACCTGTGAGCTCATATATAGCCCTTTTGTAACTATAAAAGTCTGTGTTTACTCACTCTAAAGATATAGAAGTCTTCTTTGGCAGCCCACTGTAAGCCTTCTTACACACTTTAGAGTCATTCTCTTCATCTTTACACACACCCTTCTACACGTTGAGAGTCGTGTTGCTTGCTTTTGCCCGAACTTCGGTTCGTGGTTTCATTTCAGTCTATATATATATATATATATATATATATATATATATTATATTTACATATATATTGACTAACATTATCGAGTTATGCCTCGATTGAGCCTAGACCTCGGTCTGGAGCGTTTACATGCTTTATATATATATATATATATATATATATATATATATATACTTATATATATTATCTGTGGTCGAACTCTGTTCGATGAGCCTGGATTTTACATCCGGAGCATTTACATGCTTTAATATATATATATATATATATATATATATATATATATATATATATATATATATATATATATATATATACTTATATATATTATCTGTGGTCGAACTCTGTTCTGTTCGATGAGCCTGGATTTTACATCCGGAGCGTTTACGTGCTTTAATATATATATATATTTATATATATTAACTGTGGTCGAACTCTGTTCGATGAGCCTGGATTTTACATCCTGTGCGTTTATTCACTTTTATATAAATATATATATATATATATATATATATATATATATATATATATATATATATATATATATATATATTTACATTTCGTCCTGCCTGGAGTTCACTTCGTGGCAGTTGATTGCTTTGTACAGCTTGCTTTACATTTCGCCCCGCTTTGTACAGCTTTCTTTACATCCTGAGCCTCTAGGGCCTTTATTAAAGGTTCTTGCCCATGTGATGACTATATTATTTCCCAAGCTGATACCGGTCAAAGGAAAAGAAGTCTTAATACCAGATTTGGAGGCAGAGGAAAAGGATCAGAGGCGTAAGCAGGACATTGTAAGATGCTTATCAAACATACGTATCATAGTCCATACTGAGGGTATGAACAGAGACATCCCAGACGATAATTGTCCAGACATCATGGTCATTATTCGGGAGAAGGAGGACGATAACAGCCCCTTCATTATAGTCGTCCACCAGGACTTCACCCTTGGCAATTGGAGCAACACCCCTTGCATTTTCCGATGAGGGTAAAAAGGGAAGAAACTCCCTCTGCCTTGTAGATAGAAATAACTGCTTACTTTTTCTATACAGTATTAGCAGTTACTTTTGTCATTACATGCTAACACTTTGTATGATTGAATAGTTTCATATAATAAGTAAAAGCATTTTGTTTTAGGACTCTAAAGTTAGATACGCCTAAACTTAATGATGAGGTTCCTATTCTCCACAAGGACTGTAACTTTGATTTAAAGTTGGACTTAGACTTGATGGAAATACAAGATGACTATGAGATACCTCAGGAGATCAAAGAATGTGTCGAAGATAAACCCAAGCTAAATCTTGATCAAACCACCTCTTTTAACCTCAAAACCTTAGAAAACCCAAAACAAATCAAGATTGGTACGGACCTCACTCCAAACCAAAGGAATGACATGGTTACTCTATTGACCTAATTTCAGGATGTGTTTGCATGGTTTCACGAAGACATGGTCAGTTTATCCACTAACATTATCATTCATCGCCTCCCTATTAAACAGGGATTCAAGCCAGTCAGGCAGAAGCTCAGACGATTAAAACCTGAGTGGAGTTTAAAAGTTAAAGAAGAAATTATAAAACAATTTCAAGCTGGTGTCAACATACCCTGGATGGCTATCCAACATAGTCCCCATGCCTAAACCTAGAAGAAAGGTGTGAGTTTGCGTGGATTACAGGGATCTGAATAATACTTGCCTCAAAGACAGCTTTCCCGTGCCATTCATCCACACACTCATTGATAATACAGTTCAATACGACATGTACTCCTTTGCTGATTATTTTATGGTGTACCATCAAATCCTGGTTGCTGAAGAGGATCGTGAGAAAACTGCATTCATCACTCCTTGGGGAACCTTTTGCTATAGACGGTTGTCATTCGGTCTCATCAATACTGGAGCTACCTACCTTAGAGCCATGATGGCTCTTTTCCATGATTTAATGCATAAAGAGATAAAGATCTATGTGGATGACATCATTGTCAAGTCGCGAAGGGAGGAAGACCACCTAGACCATCTCAAAAAGCTCTTCAATAGGTTGCATAAGTACAACTTGAAGTTGAATCCAGCCAAGTGTTCCATTGGCATTAAATCAGGTAAGTTACTAGGATTCCTAGTCAGCCACAAAGGGATTGAGCTGGATCCCACCAAAATCCCTGCCATCACTGAAATGACATTTCTCAGACAGAGATGGAAATATGGAGATTTTTGGGAAGAATCAACTTCATTAGCCGATTCATTTCTCAACTCAGAGTAACCTATGAGCCTATCTTTAAGTTGTTAAGGAAGAACTCCTCCGTGAAATGGAATGATGAGTGTCAGAAAGCCTTCCTTATAATTAAAGAGCAGCTAGTAAAAGCTCCTAATTTGGTACCTCCCAGGGATGATGTTCCCCTATTTATGTACCTGTCCGTCAATGATAATGCCATGGGCTGCATGTTGGGATAAGAAGACGAAAGAGGCCAAGAAAGAGCTATCAATTACCTCAGTAAAAGATTTAGCAGTAGTGAACACAAGTACACTCTGATTGAGAAAACTTGTTGTGCTTTAGCATGGGCCTCCATGAGATCACATCATTATCTCCATGGTCACACAACCCATCTCATATTTCGCGTGGATCCTCTAAAATACATATTCAGCAAACCCATGCTGAATTGTCGACTGTCCAGATGGCAGTTGATCCTACAACAATTTGACATTGTCTATGTGACACAGAAGTCTGTGAAAGGTCAAGGAATTGCGGATCAACTGGCCGCAACACCCTTAGGGGATTTCAAATCTTTGGAAACATACTTCCTCGATGAAGGGGTAATAACAGTTCAACAACGCCACTAGGAAGATACACCCCAATCATGGAAGATGTATTTTGATGGAGCCGTAACCATGGAAGGTTCTGGGGCTGGAGCAGTTCTAACATCCATTATAGGGGAGCAGCATCTCGTCGCCGTTAAATTATAGTTTGCCAACACTGACAACACAGCTGAGTATGAAGGCTGTATCATGGGGCTAAAACTTACTTAATCAATGGGCATCAGACGGTTAACTGTCCTTGGGGATTCCAAATTGGTAATCAGATAAACCACTGGAATCTATCACACCAAAGGGCTATATTTGCTACCTTACTATTGGCAGGTTCTACAGATGGCTTCAGAGTTTGAAGAAATATCCTTCCTCCACATTCCTCAGAATAGGAATGACTTTGTGGATGCGCTAGCAACCTTGGTCTCTTTGATCAACATACTTGACAAGGAAAATATGCCAACCATCATATTTTCCCGATAAAAGGCACCAGTCTATGTAAACTACATTGGGGAAGTATCGGATGAGCTATCTCCCATCCAACACCCTTGGTATCAACATATCAAAGAGTATCTGTGAGATGGATCCATACCCGCTGAGGCGAGTCATGCTGAAATAAAGTAGATCCATCGAATGGCTATGAAATCCTATCTGGACAGAGTCGCACTCTACAAAAGAGATGCATGACTAGGTCTCCTCAGATGTCTAGACAAGGACCAAGCTCAGAGGCTCGTAGATGAAATCCATGGTGGAGTATGTGGCCCACACATGAGCGTCCCCCTACTTATTAGGAAGATCTTAAGAATAGGGCATTACTGGCTCTCTCTCAAGGCTGACTATGATGATCATGTCAAGAGATGTTACCAATGTCAAATTCACGGGAATGATATCCATGCCCCTCCAAGGGAGCTCCACAATATGAGTTTGCCCTTTGATGTGTGGAATATATACCTGCGAATCAGATCCTTTATTGCTTAAATAGTTGCTTGATCTTCATTATTTTTATATAGCTTTTATATTATTTTAGTATTGTTTTCCTTAACCGATGTATTGCAGGGCTTAACAGGTCTTTTCTAGCTTTTAGGGGCAAAAAGGTCATTTTCCATACACTGGCACTACAACGCCAAAGCCAAGCTTTAAGTTGGCGCTGCAGCGCGACCTCCTGGTTAACGATGACATCACCTTGGCGTTGCAGCACCCCAACTCCTTCATGGACTCGCGCTGCATCGTGACCTCCGGTGTTTTCCATGCTAACGTGGCACTGCAGCGCCATCCTAAGCCTTATTACCCGCGCCGAAGTGCGACCTCTGATGTCCAGATAGTAAAGACTTGATTTTGACCTAGCTGCAAGAGGGAACTTATATATATATATATATATATATATATATATATATATATATATATATATATATATATATATGCAAGGAAGCCTCTATAAAGAATAATCGGTTATTTCCCCCTTTGGGAATAGTTTTCTTTCATCTTTTGTAATTTCTCTCTCTATCTTTTAGGTAATGTCTGTAAATATAGATTAGGTAAATTAGGGAGAAGTTTGGGATTCCTTGGAGCAACGAGAGCAGTGAGCAATACGGATTGGGAAGCTTGAAAGGAGCAGAATGCTTGGAGACTGAAGAGCCTCGACAGAGTTTGTTCTTATCCATTTATTTCCTCTGATTTTATGATCCATAAATGTTATCTTTATTGCTACTTATATTTTGTTCAAGAGCTATGAACTAAGTATTGGCTCTAAGGTTATAATGGAACCCTTTGTTATTTAAATTAAATGTCTTATCTCTTTGGTTGGCACTATATGGTTTGGTTTAATATATTCATGCTTAATGATTCTCGCTAAGACATTAGTGATGATTTCAGTAATCTATATGATATTAAAAGAAGGATTATAGATTTACACCTAAATATATTGGCATGTGATTATGGGTTGTCGATTTGTTTCGACTGCATAAGTTGTGTGTAGAATAGGCATATATCTTTGTGCCACGTGTGACCTAATTAAGAACTTATGCTTAAATCTTTGTTATGGTTAATTCACATAGACATGTGTAGGATTATCACCTAGCTTGGATGTTCTTTTCAGTTCTATTCCCTATCGGGTGGTTCTAGAGAGGATATGTTTATGCATACCTCGACAGAGGTGTATGAACAGTTGTGTGTTCTCGGTCGACAAACTGTCGTGACCAATTAAGACCAAAGAGAGAAGGGTATGAAGTTTAATGAAGCATATAACACCAGGTGTTTGACAAAATGCATGTGTGGGGTGAAGTTGTGACCTTAGCTTGTAGCACTTTCGATACCATTCGTTATCCATTTACTTGCTTTGATGATTAGATAACTCTAGATTAATCACACTTCTATTAGTTTGCTGTTCGAATAAGACTTAAGCGATACAAGGTCGGTATTTGGTAAATATTAGTGATAGTTCCTCGTGGGTACGATACTTTCCTTATCACTGTATTACTTGTTAGGCCGCGTATACTTGCGCGTGTTTAGTGATTGATTTTCTGACCAACAAGTTTTTGGTAAAACCGATCACTAAACACGCGAACTAAATTCAAAAAATAACTAGTTAACACAGTTAGTCGGTGCTTTCTAAGAAGGACAGATCAATAACAGTCTCAACTTATCAACTAAACAAACCCCTAGTTCACACATGATTGACCCGACTCTAAGAGATAGACATAATCACTTGGCGCTTGTCATTAGCCACAATAAAAAATTAATGATATATATAAAACCCTTGCATAATAACTGCTCAAAATAGGGTAATAACGCCATTAGCATTGCACAAGCATTCAATTTTGTATAAGCCCCAAAAAAGATGGCTACAAACCAAACAAACATGCTGATAATAATCAAAGCATCCATAATTAATAACAAAAACTGTTCATGGCATCCATCCATAATAAAACCAAAACATAATACCAAAGGCTAATAAAGCCCAAAATGATGTCCAAAACGCAGTTCATACATACTGCACTACAATACTGACAAAAACATAAGCAAAATATTAAGATGGCAACCTATCATGGCAGTAGACAGAATAAAATAGATAACCTCTAATACCCCCAAACTTAAGATGAGTAATGCCCTCATTGCTAAGCATATATCAATCAATACAAGAGGGCTTCCCTGAAGTTTGGTCACTCAGCAGCAACATCATTCTCGTTAGCTTTGGCAGGCGGTGATGGTGGAGGGTATGGTGGGAAAACAGGACGCTCTGGGAATTGGAATGGCTTGAACTCAACATCCTCGCCACTATACACAGTGTAAATGCTCTGCATCGTGTTGAC
This sequence comes from Panax notoginseng, assembly GCA_016801055.1. Taxonomy (NCBI): domain Eukaryota; kingdom Viridiplantae; phylum Streptophyta; class Magnoliopsida; order Apiales; family Araliaceae; genus Panax; species Panax notoginseng. The sequence goes on along the minus strand of CM029022.1, from coordinate 124,863,691 downwards.
CAGCTCAACCTGATACTGCTATGTGCCTATGCTGCCTCTGAGCATCGACATCTTATTTTTGATGTAGAAGGGTTAGGGATGCCATGATCTCTGCCAACAGTCCTTGTGAAGCTGAGCCTGCGTCTAGTGGCTGCCAGTGTATGGCCTCTGCTGTAGGAGGTGGCTCAGTAGGTGGCTCGTACCCTTCGCCTCTGATATGTGAAGCCGCCTCGTCCCATACATTGAAGCGTGAGATGATCTGATGGTCAATGACTGACATGGGTGGCAAAGCTATATCTTCTTTCCCCCAATGGATACTGCCCTTTTGCATAGCCGGGTGATAAAGGATGGATGTGGAAGTCCAGTAGAGATGGTGCTCTTAATTGCCTTCAGGATGGACTCATGAATGAGAACTCCGATATCCATGTCCAGACCCGTGACAATGGCAAATAATAGGATCGCTCTATCCATAGTCACGTCGCTCAAGTGGTGAGTCGGAATCACATTGGCACATACAAAACTGAACCATGCCTTCCCATAGCGATTGAGTGCAGAATACGGGAAATTGGTCTTCACACCTGCCATGTCATTGGTTTTCCATGTAGTCTCGGGCTTGCAGAGCCTCCTAACAATGTCCTCAAGGTCATAGCTACGAAGTCCCTGCGCTATATAGTCCCTGCCCTCATAACTAGGCTTCACGAATAGAGTATTGATGGCTTGGCTTCCAAATGCCATTGATCGCCCCTGACTTGAACAAGAGCAAGACCTTCGGGACTGGCATTTGCATAGAACTCGTGGACCATAGAAACGATGGCCGACTCGGAAGGTTTTGTGAAGATCGTCCACTGGCGTCCCAGGATCATGGTCGGCAACTCGCCATCCTTTATTTTATCAGGCCTCAACCCCCGTTCAGGTATCAAATTTCGTTGGGCAGAAGGATTTTTGTATCGTTTCCATGCCTCTTCGCTCACGAATTTGGTGTTGACCCAAGTCTGTGGTGCTGCGGACGAGGAACCGTCGACGCTAAGTCGCTGCCTCTTTGATGCCATTTTAGAATTCGCAGTTGGTTTGAACAAAAATAGCCCCTAAGCAATGCCACTCTCTATAGAAACAGCCCTTAAAGCAATGGTCAACTAATCCTCAATGAAACCCACTGATTTTTAGCCAAAACAATCAAATTTTTCTCTCAAGCAATTTATCAAACACCTTGCGTGCACTCTAAAAACCCAACTAGACAACCCTCACTTGACAGCTATCTATCCAGATTTCCGTCAGTGGAAATCACCCAAATTAACAGAGAAAAACTAACCCAAATATTGAAATAAAAAAAAAGTTATATATGACTGACTGAAATCCCCAAATACCTTAAGTGGGAAGCCCTAGCTTGATTCTGATTTATTATTGGATGCACAACTGACTTGGGGTCCCCTTGTGGTCGATCGAAGGTTATAGGTCTAGTGTTATTTGAGATGCTAATTGATCATGGCTATATCTTGTAGGAGTTAGGTGATTGTTGGTCTGCTTGGGTTGCTGAGTTATGTCAAGAGAAAAGAGGAGTAGTGGGAAAAACTGCTGGCTTCATTGTGTTTTTAAAAACAAAATCTTGCTCGTGGCACTGCAGTGCGGGTATTACTTCATTGCTTGGCGCTGCGGGGCGAGAAAACAGTAGCTTAGGCTCGCTTGTGGCGCTGCAGCGCAAGATAGGGGCATTTCGATGGCGCTGTAGCCCGAGAATACAGTGGGTCGTGCTAAGTGGTGGCACTGTGGCGCGAGGTTCCCCTTGTTACTTGGCAATGCAGCGCGAGGTGAGGAACATTGATAATGACCCTGGCGCTGCGGCGCGGCCCTTAGTGCTACTTCTGGCGCTGCAGCACCGACCTTTGCATAAGTATTTTCTGCAAATGCTAAGTCCCAGATCAGTACAAATTTTACAACACAAACACAGAACTAGCAAAACCTATAATAACACATACTGCTAACATTCTAACAAGTAATATACAAAAACTAGCCATTATACTAAGTAGACAAAGAAATACAAAGTGAAAACCTATAGTAACTAAAGACAACAGAATGAAATGAAAACTAGACATAAGTAAGGAAAAATGGAGAAAATTAATACTAAGATGGGGGTGCCTCCCCACCAAGCGCTTGTTTTAAAGTCGTTGGCTTGACTATTCTGTTGCCTTTCAGTCCGACTTATATGCAAAAATGACCATTTTATCCCGCCTATTTGTCAATTCCTTTAAATTTATGGCAGACATGGATGATTGGCTATCCCCCTTTCCTTCAACCATCGGCACGAAGAATCTTTCACCACTTGAATTATCCACTAATTCACCTTTTTCATCAATCTGAAAGCGTTATTTGTGCGCTAGCGGTCCCTCCAGGGTTTCCACAATCGTGAGTGTGGTTTCTAACTTTTCATTGGTGTTGACAATATAACCACTCTTGATCCTCTCTTCTCCTACTTCAGACTCCACTAGTTGGTTAATTGGCACTTTAATATCTCCCTCAACAACTTTGTGAGAATCACCGTCTTTTCCTTGCGTATCCACCGTGCAATGCTCTACTTCTTCATCGTTGAGATTAATTATGACCGGTAGATTCCCTTACGGTGGATTTATGATGGCATTGACGAATTGTCCCAATTGACTTTTGAGGCTTTGCAATGCGGCGGCTTGGCTCGCCATTCGAACCTCATTTCTCTCTATAAAGTTGGTGAGGAGCTCTTCAAGCCTTCTCTCTTCTTCTTGTGTTGAGTATGCAGAAAAGCTCTCATTGGGTTGAGATGTCATCTTATATGGCAGCGGAGACTGATTTTCAAATTGATTCAGATAGGAATAATTCGGATCATGATACTACTCTTGACTATAGTCCCAAGAGTTTGGATAACACTGACAGTTTGGATGAGCGTAACTCGGTTCAATGTCAGCTTGTTCCTGACACTAGGAAGTCTGAGTGGACTGACACTCAAGATTGTCAGAAAACCTCAAGAGATTTGTAATTTGAACTTGCAATTGCTCGAGTCCTTCATCCGAGCTTGGTTGTGCCGTCCTCTTATAAGGCCATTGATAACAATGATCGTCCATAACCTATAAACTTAAAAACAAAAGGAAAGATCAAACCAATAAAAGAAATATATATACATTCAAATTAAGACTATATTGATTGAAATATGGCCCTTCTCAATGTGGGGAATGGACGTGATCGGGCCCATTGAGCCCAAAGCCAGTAATGGTCATCGATTTATCTTTACCATGATCGACTACTTCACCAAGTAGGTAGAAGCAACCTCCTTCCCCAGGGTTACAAAAGAAGTTATCATTGCTTTCATCAGAAACAATGTCATTTGTCGATATGGACAACTAGAGGTAATTGTATTAGACAATTCTAAGAACCTCAACAGCAAAATGATGGAGGAGTTATGCAGTAAATTCCACATCAAACATCTCAACTCCGTCATCTACCATCCAAAGATGAATGGTGTTGTTGAAGCGGCTAACAAGAATATCAAGAAGATCATGCAAAAGATGCCCACCAATCATAAAGGATGGCCTGACTTATTTCGTCTGACTCTGTTAGCCTACAAAACATCAATGCGCACTTCCACTAGGGCAACCCCCTAATCATTAACCTATGGGATGGAAGCAGTGCTCCCCATAGAAGTGGAAATGGAATCCCTCAGAGTGTTGATAGACACTCAGTTGGATGAAGACCAATGGTTACAATATAGGTATCACCAATTATCTCTTATAGATGGAAGGTGAGCCGTTGCTATCTTCCATGGTTAGTTATACCAATAGAGGATCGCCAGATCCTACAACAAAAATGTCCAGCTATGGCAGTTTAAACAGCATAACTTGGTTTAGAAGAAGATCATTAACAACCAAGATTAGTCGAAGGGAAAATTCGCCCCGAACTGGGAAGGCCCATTTGTTGTCAAGGAGGTATTGATAGGAGGCGCTCTCAGATTACAATAAATGGATGGCGATGAATTTCCACAGCTCATTAACTCGGACACCATGAAACAGTACTATGTCTAAAGTTACCATCAAGCAAACATCCTGGTTTTGGATCACCAGATCCCCAGTCAATTCAGGTTTTTCAAACCCTTCACTATATACAACCTTCTTCACACCCATTTGCCCTATCAGGGATAATCACACTTTTCAACCAGCAGCCTGGTTTCGGATCACCAGATCCTTCCCTCCCTGTAGGTTTTCAAAACCTTTCAGTTTATCCCACCAAGGATTAAACATTACTCACCTCAGGTTATCCCACTAGGGATTAAACCTTTCACACCTCCAATTTATCCTGTACATGGGATTAAACTTTTTATCTGCAGTCCATCCTGTACATGGGGCGAACTACGTTGACCTGATCTCCCCAATACACGGGACTATGTAGGTAGCCATTTTTATGGTCCGGTCTCACCAAAAAAAGAACAAAAACCAAAAACATCTCTACACACTTTGCTACATACAGCGTTGAACCTTTACACCAGGTTCGAACTACGCAGACCTGATCTCCTCTTCAATAGGAGTACATGGGCAGCCATTTATGGTTCGCTCTTACCCCCTACCAAAACACAAACACTTGTTAAAACGGTAGTGGGATCATTCTTCAATACACCATACTTCATCGGCTTCAGTCCAAAGGGATGGAACTACCTGACTTCCCCACATAAATGGGAGAATCGGTGACCATCTAAGCTGCGGTTGATTCCTCAAAGAGAAACTCCAATCTATAAGAGATGGAATTACCTGGGCTCCCACATACAAAGGAGTACTAGCGACCATCTGTGGTTCGGTCAACCTCAGAGAGGAAAACCACACTCCTGTCCATACACGAGTCCCAAGACACCAAAGATGGTAGGGAATACACACAGATCAGTGATCCATTCTAAAAGATCCTGAGACATATCAATGTTCATCCATCAAGGAGGAGTTCAGAATACATCAAGATCATAAGCCTTGGAGAAACATGCAAGTATCAAGAAAGTAATAAGGCACAACTAAAAGGGAAGTGAATCAACATATATTTCCCTGCCATATATAATACTGTTTGATATATATAATATGTGTTGTACATGACAAAAATAGTTAAGCTAGTCTGTGCAGGAAAATACAAGCCCATCTACAAGTCAGTGTATATGCGGGCTATCAAGTCCAACATGGCATCCCTCTTAGAAGAAGGAAATAACACTGTGATCTCCTACCCAAGGGTCTCTATACGAGCCAATAGATCCACAGCCAACTGTATGGTGACACTATGATCATCAATATACGTGTTCATCTCTGTAATGATGCCAGTAGTAAGGGACCTCACTACAGTACTATCTATAACAGTGATATCTCGGGCAGATATAGCGCTATCCCACTCAACAATCACTGCATCTCTAGATGATTTGGCCTCATCCCCCTCAGCAATAGCTGTGTCTCTACGAGCTAAAGCAGCATCTCTCTCTAACAGAGCGGTATCTCTCCCAGCAAGAGATGTCAACATCAAGGCCCTAGCCTGATCTCTGTCATAGGTCATCAGATGAAGACTCTGCTCCAAATACTCTGCTGAATGCTGGATCACAGTAGCAGTGATACTTAGAGAATCTACAAGAGCTGTTGGTAACCCAGTGAATTGCTCCTCCTCAGTGGGAAAATCAATGTCCTCCATGGGCTCCCCACTGACAAACTCAATCCCCGACACGGTGGATACGACCCTGGCTGATGTAATCTCTGCCTCCATCCATGCGGAATACTCTGTAGAATGGCCCGGATGGCTAACAATAAACTCAGCACTCTCATGTTGATCCCAACAGGCATACACCCTGGATCTATCCTCTGTTGACAAATGTCGAGAAGACAAATGCTAACCCAATGCCCCCTCAAAAGGATGAACATGCTGAAACTGGTCAAATTGTGACATCACAGTCAGTGGGTGATATGTGATCATGCCCCTCAAACTAGCCAGAGGTAGATAATCCATTCTAGGTGCATGAGTAATGAAGCTGTAGGGAGAACTGAGCTCTGTACATGGTAAAATGTAAAATGGATCCTTGATCCCTGCCAAAGACACCGACCAAGATGTAGCGTTTGTACACTCCACCGGTTGAAAGGAGTAAGACATGGCTATCTCATGGGAAAAATAATACCCATGTCGTCGAAAGGTGCCAATCGGTTTCAGGTGTGATATAAAACACATATACAACAAGACCGAGCTGCCTGTAAATACCCCTACAGAATGGGTGTGGCAATATATGGCCGACCTCAGTGTCTCTGCCACAATCATGAGTACAATGGTATGACCCTCCCTGAGAGCTCTCACTGACCTAACAACATCGATGTCAAGATAATCCATGTATAGTGGCATGTACAAATAAGCCACTACACATATCATGAGTACGTCTACTCTGGCAACATGCCACTGATCCTTTGACGTGGTAAAATCCCTGGAGTGATGTGCATAGTTATCCACTGAGCAAAATCTGTCTATTAGAAAATGTTGGGACACTACATGACTGGATGTGAAGTCATCTTGTGCTACTCTACACCTCAACCCGGTGAGGGTCATGAACTACCGGTGTATATCTCTGACAGCCATCTGAGCGCAAGGCCTATCCAATAGTACAGTTGTCAAACGCTCATACTCCTCTAAGGTGGGAGTCAACTCCTTTGTCTCAAATCAAAAAACCTACCTCTCCGGTACCCAATGCTCTAGCATACCATCTGCAAAGCCCAATGGAACTTAAAACATTAGGAGGGTTATGGAATGCTGCAATAGCTGATCTACAATCACCTTGTCTGAAGGGGATACACTATCATACCAAGATCTTAAGCATGAGGCCACCAATACTGATGGGTTGTGATCAATACGGCTAACTGTCGAGGAAGACATCTGTGTGGGCCGTATCATAAGATCATCCAAGGGTCAATGTTAAATATCTCTGGACATACATATGCATGACATAATACATGCATGATAAATAATAGATGCCAATATGATGTAGAGAATGGAAAACAGTACATACATTCCTAAGTACATCATCATCTAAATACATCATCTCTGTACAACTAAAAAATACAGGGAAATGGGGCACATACGTTCTATAACTAACAGAGGCCTATCAAAAGATATAACGAGAATGGGGCACAGCCACCCAATATCTAACAAAGACCTATCAAAAGATATAGCGAGAAAATACATCACAAGAAGTCAATGGTGTTGATGTCTACATCATCAATCTTGTCCATCTGATGTAACTCCTCCTAAGTCACTGGATCTCCATCAAGAGGGATGTTAGGCCTATACAAGGGAGGATCTACATCGGCAAAGCCATATGGGTCAACTGAAGGGCCATCCCCCGAGCTGGAAGGATCAAAAGTATCTGCCTCTGAAGGATCTCTGCCCAATGGCCGGATGAAAAAACGTGCCTGGTCCAACTGCCAGGTCAAATTGTCAATTTGTGTTAAATGAGTCGGATCTCAAACACATGCCTTCTAATCCATCATCATTACGGATCCAGGAACCATATCCCCCATGAACTAAGTGGCGCGGGTCTAGGCTTCGATGGTATGAGGGGACCACTAGCGGTATAATGCCTCCTGAGTAAACGAACCCTATGACAAAGTAAAGTTGTCAACACCCATCAATGGGATATTACTGACAGGTGACTACGATACATGCCAATAACGCCTGGCAGGAGGTAAGATCGGTACACGAATCTCTCCTGTGGTGCTCCTAATAGCACGCTCTCCTAAATAGAGCTCCCATTCTCCATCTGTGAAGAGAGGAATTCGGCGAGTGGATATCACATACTCGACACCAGTCGGGTATCCATCCTCAAAGTCGATGGTCAAATGATCCCCAGAGTAGGGAACCCAAATGATGTCATTAGTTGTCAACAACTCCAACTGTAAGTGATAATTGATGAAACCCTTAGCTACAGGAACCTCTGCCAATGTGGAGTGATGTCATCATCGTCGTCATGGATAGGTATCTAAACCTAACTTGCTAATAGGACGCAAGCATGGAAGCCTCTCATAGGCCCAAAATTGCCAACACAAAGGTAAATATATGATGTCAGTCTACACTCTTAACCTGTACATGGGAAATCAAAAGAGAAATACTCATCAGTAGAAATGGGTAAAATCTTAGCCAAGCCTCTGTCAAGCCTGCGAACAAATGCGCATTCCCCTGACGAAATAAGCAAAGGTGTAGGAGCCCCAATCATACTCTCTAATACGGTCTACCTCTCGAGTGGCGCTAATCAAAGTGAATGACACCGTGGAAGAGTTGTCTACTATGAAACAACCCCTGATAATAACCTGGAACAATCGCCAAAGAATGTGATCCCTGACTCTTACATCAGCGGGTATGAGCTCATTCAATAGCCCACTTATAGCATCTACGCTCAAAGGACCTGTACGAATGGTCCTACCCTTGAGCGCCTCAGCCGGAACTTCTAGCAAGGATCTGACGGCAGTCGGGGTAATGTTCGTTATACAAGGCACTGACGTCCCTCCAAACTCTACACCGGCGATAAACCGCCAATCCATCGACATCATCATCACCTCATAATCTAGTAAATAGAGAGACTGAGTCTGGTAAAATCAGCGCTTAGATAATGCCCTGAGGTAACCCAAGGGACAACGACGAGAAAGGATCGAAAAGAACGCCCCAAAGCCCTAACCATGCATAATCTCTCGGTAATCTGGATGCAGAGCCTGATATAGAGAGTGTATACTGAACCATTTCCCTCGAGGCTACGTAAAGTCGGGAACCTACACCACAAATGCAAATCAACATCAAATCCTTGCTCCTCATTAATGTAAGATCCCCAGATCCGGGTCTCGAATCACCGCGGATCTGGTACTATCATTTCTATAACTATTGCGGAAGATATAAATATAAATTATTTATACATTAAACTTTACACATTAATTCCCAAGGTCGAGTAACCTTAACTTATACAACATTCATAACTTATTTAACTTACAATGTCATTATCATACAATTCTATTACAATTTTTATCTGTAGAATGAACAAATGTTGGAACTGTCTTTGACTTTTCCTGTACCCGACGTATTCGTCTTAATCTGCAATGTTTATCATGATATAGGAAGGGTGAGCAACAAGTTTGCCCAGCAAGTTTTAAGTTTAATTGAGGATATATCATGATTGAAAGAATATCAATAAAAGGCTGGCTACGTTCAACAATATAATTATGAACTAGCAGGAATTAAATTTCATAACTGAACGATCAAGACGACATGAATAAATGTCAATAATAAACATGAACATAATATCTAGAATGGATGGTAATGAAGGTGATCAGCCTTTTATACGTGATGAATACATGCAATATGCACAGAGTGCGAATCAATAATTTATAGACATGGTAATCAGCAATGATTAACCATAAACATATTCGAATGAAACAACTCGAGGTCGAGTTAAAAAAAACTTGCACAATAATTAGAAGTTCAAGGTTAGAAACTTGCTCAATAAAAGAGTATAGTTCAAGGAACTTGCCTGTTTCACTGACTACTGCTACACAGTTTATATCGCTTTATCCGAAGACCTAATATTAATAATATAGATATCCAATATTCAAATAATATCAATACAGTATAATACTATCAATTAAAGCTATAAAATAACCTAGCACATAAACACATGATCCTATCAGTCAACAAACTACTTAAGACTCAGTATCAAGTCAAACTATTTTAGTCTGAGTTGAACCCGACACAATTTTAACATCCCGACGGTCTAGTCGAACTATTCTCGAGCTTAATATCACTAAGACTCGGTCTAAACTGGTTCACAAATATTTTAGATAATTCCATTATCAGTTAAAATATTTTTCATAAGCTCGTAATAATTTTTAAGTAATTATTACCATTTATCACCATTTTTCTATCACCTATATCATATTTATATAATATAAATACCACATCATGCTCTTAGCATTAATATTTCTTTAATATCAAATACTAATGAAATTCTTAACATAATATTATAATATATTTATAATATTTTAAAGTATTTTTAATACCATAAAATCACATTTATATGATTTTTAAACCATTAAATCCATTATCCAATAATTGATATTAATATTAAAATATTTAAAATTTGCATGACAAAATATCAAAAGTTATATTTTCTAACTTAAAATATTTTCCTAACACTTAACTCATTTTTACATGATTTTTAAATCATTAATTCTATTTTTCCATAATTTATTTAATATATTCATTAAATAAATCAATTACCATTAATATTAATTTATTAATGAATTCATCACAAAATATCAAAAGTTATTAAAAATAACTTAAAATATTTTTTAACATCATAATATATTTTTAAATAATTTTTCAAGTATTAAAATTATTATTAAGTAATTTATTTAATATTATAATTAAATAAATTAAATATCATTAATATTTCAAAAAATATTAAATATTTATGAAATATACTCAAAATTATTAAAAAACCATTTTTAGGCTTTAAAATAATTTTTAGGAATTTATTTTGTATTTTTCATAATTAAAAACTAATTTTCTTAATTTATTTAATCAAAATAATAATTTTCAAAAATTAAGTGTCACTAAATGGCCCTATAGCGACAGAACCGTCGCTATAGGTGTTCTTGAGCATGTCAGAACCTTCGAAGGCGACCGCTCACATATCATAGATCTTAAGGTTTAATTCTTGGTTTGTAATTTAGTTAGGATTGTAGTACTAATGTAATACTACAATCACCTACTGGTTTCATAGCAATTACATCACACGACAAAGAGATCTAAGCCTCCAAAAATCATGTCAGGCATGTTCTTTATTTTCTAGGTTATTCAAAAACGAAGAACAGTCCAAGTGACTACTTTTCGATCCTTATAACTTGCTTGCTGTAGCTTGTTTGTGTGAACTAAAGGTTGTATCTTGTAGTCCTTGTGTCAAGGAACAACAACATATCATCAGATCAACCTAACAACATCATAACAGTAAAATCCATGCCAGTCAAAAGCTGTTCTTGAACGAATTCTGAGTTTTCCAGAAATTCATAAGACAGTCGGTCAACTCAAGTTTGACCTTGATTATCTTGGATCCTATACATGATCTGGGTGATCTAAAGGCATGATTTTGTAGTGCTTATGTCAGGCTACATCATCAATACAACAACATGGCCAAACTATCAAACAAGTGCAAGATCAAAACCTTCAAAAATTGGCTGTCAGACTTTCTGGGTTTCTGGGTTGCCCAGAAATCCAGTTTCCATGATCGGTCAACTGACTTTGACCACTTTTAACTTGAGATCTAGACATGGTATGGAGGTGATTCCACTTCTAGTCTACTCTCCTCATGGCATAGAACAAGTCTATAACATAAAACACACCTAACAATTAACAGGTAAAGATCTAGAGGCCCTGACATATGGCTGTCAGGCCATATATTTAGGGTTCTAAGTCAGTTTTGGAAACTTGATTTTCTAGCATCTAGATGTTATGGATCCTTGATGTAACATCTTAGATCACTCAATAACATCCCTTAACACAACTTTAACCAACTAAACACAACATATAACATCAAATCACCTGATTTACAAAATTAGGGTTTATACCTTTTATGCTTTGATTTTTGATTTCTGATCCTTGAATCTGTTATTAGAATGCTAAAGGCTGATCATGGCTCAACTTTGCACTCTCTCTCAGTCAAAGTCCCGAAATTATAGAGAGAGAATGACTTGGATAAGTTGGAAAGTAAAGTGAGTATCTTTACTTAAGTTTAATCTTATATATTTTTGAATCCATGGCCACAAATGTTGCTAAGTGTCCAATATATCTGATTTGGTAGGATTTTTACACACATGGGATAAACTTGAGTGATGACTCGCAAGATTTGCAAAATCTTTTACTTAACTTTTAAGGAAAAGGGTATTTTAGTCATTTCACACTTACTAAGGGTAATTTGGTCTTTTCCATAATAATTTGAAGGGTATTTTGGACATTTCCATTTTATTCCATAACTTATAACACTTAGCCATTTATACTTAACATTTGAGCTCCCAATTTAGGGTTTCAGATTTCCGGAACTGAAATTAGGGTTTTCGAGCGTATCGTTAGGGTTTCTAACAGTTCGTTAAAGTTTTCTAACCTTAACCATGACGTTCTTAACCCAACTTTAGGGTTTACTAAAGTTATAGCTATCAAATCAATTCCTTGATCTTGAATCGCAACTGTACTCATAAAATCACTGATTAGGATTTAATATGTTAACCTTAACGTTCTCAATATAATTTTAGGTTATGTCATTAATGTAACTCATCTGATCAAAATTTGATCCTTATCCTCAAACTATACACTTATATGACCACATATACCGACTCGTATACACTTAGATACTTAACTTTGTACATCTTTACCAAAAAATTTTAAATCCACCAAAATCCTTCACAAAATTTTGAAATCCTTAAATTTCATTTACAGAACTGTCAATTCCATACGCTTATTTTCAGTCTAGGTCTATCATTTAACCTTTAATCCATCATTTTAGGATTTTATAAATTTTCTAAATTCTTGGGTTATCACAATTAATAGGAAAAAGGAAGATCAAACCAAGCTTTTACCTCGTTTGCCTGCAAGTAAACTGAGGGGCGGCGACTCAAATCACCCAGAAGATCTAGAATCATCACATTAATGCTTGGAAGATCCCTGCGGGGAGCATGAGCAGCAGGAGCTGGAGCCGCAACTGGTACATCCTCATCCTCGTCCTCAACATCCAGTTCCTCAACCCAGATAGAACAAATCACCGCCTCCACCAAACGATGAGGCTGTCTGACTAAACGGGGTTGAGGCACTTCAGAAGGCCTCCTCTACACACCTGAAGTGGTCCTGTGAGAACTACTCAGCTGATTCGGATCCATAATATATGGACACAAGTCTCCAAATCACCTTAGAAAGGGTGTGGTAAGTTCTAACCTAGAGCTTTATAAATGCATTTTATGACTACATGCATGCATGCATTACTTTAACATACGCCTACAGTAGAGTTAAAAATGCATGACTACCCAATGCTTAGACTTATCAAAAATTTTTTCTTGAGTCTCCTTTGTAACAAGGACTATCCACATGCGCATAGGCACAACTAGGTGGCCATTCTGTAGCACACCTATCCACGGACATAAACATCCTATATGCATACAAATGTCAAAGTCACAATCCATAATGGCATACTAATTATCAGGATTGCTTTGCTTTACTACCTTTGCTTATTTGTCCTCAAATAGGATAAGAAATAGCAGAAAAAGGTGCCAATTTGACTGTTTTAAAAGTTAAATTTTTTCACATCATTATGTTCAGCATGGTTAAATACTAACATTTACTATGTTGAATATTTTTTATCAAGTCATATAGGCATGTATATTCACTACTATGTGTTTAGACGCATTTCATATGATATCTCATTTTCCAACGGACAAAATTGGAAAAGAAGACATGCATACGTTACCAAGATAGTGTGAAACACTTGTACGGTGATGGATTTCACAAAAAGCGGCCCGAACTCTGATCTGAAGAAGAACTCTTGAATTCTCAGCGTGGCGCAATGTGAAAGTGACTTGTGAAAGGCAATAAGCCAAAAAGTACACCCATGGTTACCCTATCTGGGACCCACCCCTCCGGCTCGGTCCACTCTGAGTTTCAAATGAGGTCTCACAAGTTGAAACAGTCAAATCAGGAAAAAGGACACTACGCGATTGAGCAAAACTGCCTGAAATCCTTGTTTTTAAGACCAAACGGCGGGTCTACATGCCACTCATTGGTATTCACCCGAACACATGGTACACAACACCAGTTATCGCAGCTGTTGCAAACTACAACTGACAATACCTCACAAAGGTCCGATGCCGTCAGTTCGGGGTCGTAACTCCAAAATAGCTCTCCCAACAGGAACTTCATGCGTCTTCAGCCGTTGAGGCACATTTCAACGAAGGTCAAGCAACCTTGACGTTATTTCAGTCGTTGGTAAGTAAATCCAACGAAGCATCGGAAGCCATCCGATGACATCAGCCGTTGAATCACATTTCAACGAAGGTCAAGCAACCTTGACGTTATTTCAGTCGTTGGCAAGTAAATGCAACGAAGCGTCGGAAGCCATCCAATGACATCAGCCGTTGAAGCACATTTCAACTAAGGTCAAGCAACCTTGACGTTATTTCAGTCATTCGCAAGTAAATCTAATGAAGCGTCGGAAGCCATCCGATGACATCTACCGTTGAAGCACATTTTAACGAAGGTGAAGCAACCTTGACGTTATTTCAGCCGTTGGCAAGTAAATCCAACGAAGCATCGGAAGCCATCCGATGACATCAGCCGTTGAAGCACATTTCAACGAAGGTCAAGCAACCTTGATATTATTTCAACCGTTGGCAAGTAAATCCAACGAAGCATCGGAAGTAGTTCGATGATTTCAGTCGTTGAAGCACATTTCAATGAAGGTCAAGCAACCTTGACGTTATTTCAGCCGTTGGCAAGTAAATCTAGCGAAGCGTCAGAAGCCATTCAATGACATCAGCCGTTGATGCACATTTTAATAAAGGTTAAGTAACCTTGACGTTTTTTCAGCAGTTGGCAAGTAAAATCTAATGAAGCGTCGGAAGCAATCCTATGACATCAACCATTGAAGCACATTTCAATGAAGGTAAATCAACCTTGACATTATTTTAGTCGTTGGCAAGTAAATCCAACGAAGTGTCAAAAGCCATCCGATGACATTAGCCGTTGAAGCACATTTCAATGAAGGTCAAGCAACCTTGACGTTATTTCAGTCGTTGGCAAGTAAATCTAAAGAAGCATCAGAAGCCATCCGATGACACCTGCCGCTGAAGCACATTTCAGCGAAGGTCAAGCAACCTTCACATTTTTTCAGTCGTTGGCAAGTAAATCCAACGAAGCGTCGGAAGCCATCTGATGACATCTGCCATTGAAGCACATTTTAACGAAGGTCAAGCAACCTTGACGTTATTTCAGCCATTGGCAAGTAAATCCAATGAAGCATCAGAAGCAGTTCGATAATTTCAGCCGTTGAAGCACATTTCAACGAAGGTCAAGCAACCTTGACATTATTTCAGTCGTTGGCAAGTAAATCCAATGAAGCGTCGGAAGCTATCTGATGACATCAGCCGTTGATGCACATTTCAACGAAGGTCAAGCAACCTAGACAGTCTTTAGCTTTTGGCAAGTAAATCCAACGAAGCGTCAAAAGCCATCCGATGATCTCACTTCAACGTAAGTCAAGCAACCTTGACGTTATTTTAGCCGTGGGCAAGTAAACCCAACCAAGCGACAGAAATCATCTGATGATTATAGCCGTTAGCAATTAAACCCAACGAAGCATCGGAGATGGTCTGATGGTGGTATTCGTTGATGCACATATCAGCGAGGGTCAAGCAACGCTGACAACACAGACTGTTGGCAATAACTCAGACAGATCATTGGAAAGACCTGGCGATATAAACCTGGAAAAACATCCTAATTGGGGAGGACCGATGATGGAATCTGTTATACACATCTTCCTTAGACAAGATACAATCCACAGAGTCTCTTGTACATGAGAGAAATATCTATGGTGGAAAGTCTGTACCAAGGATTAAGGACTTTGGTGATAACCCCAATGTCAACATCCTGAAAGTACTTGAGAGATTTGGAGTACACAACCAAGTAGTCCATCAGAGTCATTTTATATAACTCCAGTACCCATTAAAAGTCATGGGAACAAACAGTCATCACATCCCGTTAGAAAATGGTCCAACAAACCACATTCATCATACATTTGCACCATGCTGCAGTACATTGCATCATGAATATATTATCATATTTTAAGTGTCTAGTATTCTTTATCCTATTCATGCCATTACATTGCATGAACATAATAAAGAGGGGCATCTGTACACACTCAAAATTTTGCATTCATGTTACTAACATTGAAAGAGGGTAGAATCATCTTCTAGAGATAACCTTGGAGGTTAAATCAGTTTCAGTCCTGGAGACAACCCCGGTATACTCAATTTGCCATCCCAGAGACAACCCCGGGATATTCAATCTTTTCCACCTCGAAGACAACCCTGAGATATTCAGTTCTAATCCCGGAGACAACCCCGAAAATTTTAGTTCCAACCTCGAGATAACCCCGAGGAATGGAATTCCAGTTCCGGAGATAACACCGGAGAAGTCAGTTCCATCTCAGAGATAACCCCGAGATACTTGGTTCCAACCTCAGAGATAACCTCAGGATTTTCAGTTCCAACCTCGGAGATAACCCCGAGGAATGCAATTGCAATTTCAGAGATAACCCCGAAAAAGCTCGTTTGAATCCCCAACAATCAGCTTCAACCTCAGAGATAGCCCCAAGGCACTCAGTCCCAAACCCAAAGATAACCCCAGGAGGTCAGGCACACCTCAGAGATAACCCTGAGGATATTCAGCACTTGCAGCAGCCCAATCTCAAAGATAACCCTAAGCAACGACTGTTAGATCAGCTCTGAGCCGAAGATAACCCCGATGAGGGGAAAAATCGTCATTTTGTCACCTCGATCCCATATTCACGGCATATCAGCAACATTTAAACCTACATGCTACATAGAAGTGTCCTACAAGAACCATAGCTCCAATCTCGAGTGACTACTACATAAGACAGCACATTGGATAAAATTTGAAGACTTGAAGACCTGGGAATGGACCCATCTTCCTGAATTCATACAACCTCTTATCCCATGTCATTGTGTAGCTCTCAACAACA
Organism: Panax notoginseng; assembly: GCA_016801055.1. Taxonomy (NCBI): domain Eukaryota; kingdom Viridiplantae; phylum Streptophyta; class Magnoliopsida; order Apiales; family Araliaceae; genus Panax; species Panax notoginseng. Next base: position 124,846,917 of record CM029022.1, on the reverse strand, counting down.
TCATTCTGAAAAGGTATTATACGCTTCCATTGGATGCCCGGATTGAAAGTTATAAAGGTTTGAGCGGACAACGCGTTGCACGAGGGCACCCCGGGCAGCCGCATGTACATCTGCGACTACCGCAGGTACACCTGTGGCTCCCTCCTCTATAAATAGAGGGCTTGGGGTAGCCATTTGTAAGAGAAAAGAGGCGAGGGAGCCCTGTCCATTTTGCTCTGTACACACTATAAACTGAGTGCTTTCTCATTTCAAACACTTGTGAGCTTATATTTTGCTACTTTTTATCGTTGGAAACCGAGTGTTCATTCATTTAAAGCTATTTGAAGTCTTCTTTGGCAGCCAGACACAGTTATTAACGTTGAGAGTCATGTTGTGTGTTTATGCTCGGACCGTTGGTCCGTGGCTTTTATTGCTTATATATATATATATATATATATATATATATATATATATATATATATATATATTATCGAGTTATCTTGATTGAGCCTAAATATAATATTCGGAGCGTTTACTGCTTTTATATATATATATATATATATATATATATATATATATATATATATATATATATATATATATATATATATATATATATATTGTTATCGAACTACTGCTTCGATTGAGCCCGAATATAATATCCGGAGCGTTTACTGCTTTTATATATATAAATACTTATATATATATATATATATATATATATATATATATATATATATATATATATATATATATATATTTCTTGTTATCAAACTCTGTTTGATTGAGCCTGGATATACATCTAAAGCGTTTATTGCATTTGAATATATATAAATACTTATGTATATACATCTTTCTATCAAACTCGGTTTGATTGAGCATGGATATACATCCGGTGCGTTTACTGCTTTTATATATATATATATATATATATATATATATATATATATATATATATATATATATATATTTATATATATATATATCGAAATTTGTTCGGTTGAGCCTAGATATAATATCTGGTGCGTTTACAGCTTTTATATATACATATACATATATTTACATTTCAGTTAGGCATGGAGATCACTTCGTAGCCTTTTACAGCTTTTATATATATATTGTAAGACCCCAACTTTTATGAATAAAAATTTAATTTTCTCGAAATATTTTTTTGAATATTATGGTGTGGATTTAATATAATGTTATAGTTGTGGGTAATATTTATAAATTTTGCAAATTAAGCTAGTTGTCATAAAATATTTGATTGGTCGGGAAATATTCGTTTTATCAGAGAATGTTCGTACGACGACACAATCGTTGATGGATCCGACAACGGAATTACTTTCGGAATTAGAAAACGCCAGAAATATCTTTTTATAAAAATAACGGTGAAAGTTTTATAATTAACTGTTGAAATACCCGGTGGTAAAAGTACAATAATACGCGTGGTTGCATAGTAGCACACGTTATTGATTATTGATGCTTACGTGAAAAGTCACTCAGTTTAATTCAATTATTGCTATAGTAATTACTGCATAGTATCTCACGTTATTGATTCAATTATTATCGCAATAATTTATATTATCAAATCAATAATTGAGATAATAAAGTTATTCATATTATTATTTGTATTATGAACAATGTCTAGAAAGTTCTGTCGAGGAAAGGGGTTTGGTCACCTAATTGCGCGCCAATAGGGAGAAATCCTTATCGGGAAGCCCCCTCTTTCTTGGGAATGATCTAGTTGTTAATATTGAAAGTTATATTATTGATGAATAAATGTTGTTAAAAATATTGAGGGGATTTTTATGAAATATTTGTTGTAAGTTTGGTGTATTATTTGGACCCCACTTACCCATTTTTCAAAACTGTCGGTAGAAAGTTATCTCAATTTTGTTATATATATATATATAATAATGTAACAGTGGGGGAAACAAAGTTTCACGGGGGGAGTACAGTTATTGTTATTATATATATATATAATAAATTTTGTTTTTTTTTATGAAAAATAGATTATATTATATATTATTATGCATAATGTTTGCATAGTGCTGCATAGTAAAAATAAAATTTTTGTCGAAATTTTCTGTGACTGCGCCCGTGTTTCTTCTCCTACTATGCGTCCAAATAGTGCCCAGCCATTCTCCTATAAATAGGATGCTTAATTTAGAAAAGAAAATCACACCAGAATTAGAGAATTATTCTTCTATAATATTGAGCGTATTTGTTTATAGTTTATAGAAGCTTTGAGTATAGAAAATAATAAAAGTTTTCTTCAAGAATATCTCCGCTATACCAGTCAGAATTGCTTCTTTTTGGAGGTAAGGGGTATTATTTATTTCATATTCGCTTACGATATTATTTTTCATATTCATAAGAAATTTTATTTCGTTCAATATTCACAAGAAATATTATCTTCGTTTAATATTCGTAAGGAATATTATCTTCGTTCAATATTCGTAAGGAATATTATTTTCGTTCAACAGTTATAAGGGATGTTATTTTTGTTCAATATTCGTAACAAATAATATTTTCTTCCATACTCTGTAGTATGTAAGTAATATTATTTCGTTTCAGATTCCAAATTCTACACTCATTTTGTTAAGTATTACTTCTATACTCCTTGAAATTATTAGAATATCCTTAAAATTTGCGCTTCATCTAGTATCGTTTCACAAGGATATTTTTCTGAACATTCTTGTTAAATTTTAAGCTTTTCATGCTGGAGTACTATTCATGGATACTATTCATACGTACGACACTATTCATACCTACGATACTATTCACGAAGTACTATTCATGGGGTCCTATTCACCCGGAAAATTAATTTCTTTTTTGTCCAAATTATTTTTGATACATGAATATTATTATTGAATTTAACTCCATAAAGCAATTGTCATGTTGATAATTTGGACATTTTTAAAATTCTGGATAAATTAAAAATATTTAATATTTATCCTTGATTTCGTTTGATTGATGTTTATTTTATTGTCATCATCCTCATGCTTATATTGTGATGAAAGTCATCTTTGGTCCATAGTATATAGATGGACTGTTGATTAGTATGATTTTGACTAGGGATTATTCGGTATAATCATGACCTGTAATGTTATAAATGATGGGGTAAAAGTCCTCATTGGCCCATAGTGCATTGATGGATAGATGTTGGTATGATCATGACCATGTGTTCTCTTCGGCCAAGGGTGCAAAAATAAATTGTTGTTTAGCATGATCATGACCATTGATGATAATACGAATATCCTAGGCCCGTAGTGCATGAAAAATTCGTGGATGTGATACTAATGAATATCTTTAGCCGTAGTGAATGGATAATTTAGTGATGTGGTTTATTTTTTGAGCTGAGTCTTAGCGATAAAATTGATGATAAACTTTTTAAATCATAGAAGATAGTAGATATCATGCTCTAATTAACTCTTCTAATGGATTGTTATTTTCGCTGCAGTTATTGATCTAGAACTTGTTGTCTATTGTATTTTATCAGTTTAACACTGTTGAGGGCTAACGATAATTTATTCTGCATTATCTTACTCATAATATTTCTTACTAAGCTAGTTGAGCTCACCCTTTTATTTCATTGTTCTCTTCAGGAAATGAGAATATAGTTGGGACTAGTCAGGGAATGGAGTTCGAAGGATTAAGTAACCAAATTATAGAGTTGGTTGGTCTACTTAAAGAACTACACAAGTCTACTTTGGGTCCACAAACACCCATACATACAGAATCCTCTGCACATGGAGGAACCCAGGGTCCGGATAAAGAAATTCCCGCATCTGAGTTGGACAAAACCTATAAAATCCCTGAAAACACCCATCTCAAAGAAGATCTAGACACCGATGATATCAGGAAGAAAGTCCTACAAATGGAAGAGACTATTCGGTCTATTAAAGGGATTGGAGCACACGTGAGTGTTTCATATTCAGACATTTGTATCTTCCCTAGGGTTCATTTTCCAAAAAATTTCAAGACTCCCGATTTTGAAAAGTATGATGGATTGGCAGATCCTTACACACATTTGAAAGTATTCATTGGAGAGCTCGGATCTTATGCCGAGGATGAAAAGCTCAGAATGTAGCTGTTCCAGAAAAGTCTGACCGGAGAAGCCAGATCATGGTACACCAGATTAGACAGCTCCGAGTTTCATAGCTGGGAGGAGCTAGCTTATGCTTTCCTCAGTCAGTATAGTTTCCAAACTCAGATGGCTCTTGACAGGTACTAAATTACCAAAGTCAAGAAATAAGCCAATGAGTCTTTCAGAGAGTATGCCCAAAGATGGAGGCATCTGGCTTCACAAGTTATTCCATCGATGACTGAGTCTGAAATGGTGATGACCTTCATAGATATTCAAGAAGCTCCCTTCTATGAGAGAGTTTTAGCTGGCATTGGCAAACCATTCTCTCAAATGATCAAACACGGAGAAATGGCCGAGATGGGATTGAAGTCAGGAAAAATTCAAGACCTTGCTGCTCTAAAAGTAGTAGCTGAGCACATCCAGTCTGGAAGTTATGGAAACAACCCCCTGAGGGTCCATAAGAAGAAAGAGGAAGATGTTTCCTTGATACTTCAAGGACAAAAAGGCAGTCAGAGCATGCCTATTCAGAGGAGAAACTACTCCCCTTTCTAAGCACAATCTTCAAACCCTCTATTGCCAAAAAGTGGAGAAGTCAGACGTACCCGAGTGTTCACATCCTTAGGGGACTCACTCGAGAGCATTCTCAATCTTCTGACAACACAGAAAAAAATTACTTATCTTCTTCCACCAGCTAACCCAATTGGGAAAGGTTTCAATGCTAACAGGAAGTGTGCTTATCATGCTGGACCTCCAGGCCATGAAACTTAGGATTGCTAGGCCTTGAAGCATAAAATCCATGACTTAATTGATAATGGTGAAATTATGGTGACCAAACCCAATCAACCTCACATTTAAGACAACCTTCTTCCTCAACACAAGGAAGAGGAGGTTAACATGATTAATTGGAGCAATCGATGGAGCTCCAACTATATGAGTGGTTCATCCCAATCCAACAAGGATAGTGATGACAAATGGGATTATGCACAGTTCTAGTTTATGATGGAATGAAAAATGAAGGCTCTTTGCGAGTAAGTTAATCAATTGGTAGAACTGGTGGTCCATCAGCACCAAGTCACACGTCAATTATTCAGCCAGCATCATGCTAGCCTCCTTCCTCTTGTTACAAGTACTCCACCATGCACTCCAGAAAGTGAAGCCCTGGAGGATAAAATTACAAACAGAGCAAATCCTAAAGCCTATCGGGATTTAGCCAACAAAAGAGAATTCACCTATTTAGGCCAACCGATGGAAGAGATATTACAGATGCTGATCAATGAAGGAAGAATCACACCTCTGCTACCTCCAATCAGCCTGCGATCAAGATAGTTTGATTTTAATGGAGTATGCCAATACCACTCCCACTCTCGCGGTCATAGCATTGAAAAATGCTGGGCACTCCGCCATCTTATTCAGAACCTAATTGACAGCGGTGTCCTACAAATGACAGATAATGACGCTGTATTACTGGAGAGTGGGGACACATTTCCTACAAAGTGGAAGGAAGTCGTAGCAGTTATATCTTCCGAGGCAGATTCAACTACCCCATCACATACAATTTAACTTATTCAACTCAAAGGTGTTTAAAATCCTTTGAAAGTGGCTGAGCTAAAGCCAAACATCTTGTCATTCAAACTATAATATCCTGTTGTTAGCCTACAAAAAGTACCATGGAATTATAGAGAGGCTAAAGAATCCACATCTAATACGACTGCTGTAGTGTTGAAAAAAAAATCCGATGTATCTTCCCCAATGGGTGATGAAGCTTGCCATCAAATCAAAGGGGAACGTTCCCATGGAGAAGATTGAAGAATTTCTCCGTACTTTGGAAACGATGAAGCCAAGGTGGTTTTAAGCTTGAAAGAAGCTTTACAACAGGTTTCCATACTGGACTTGGTATTCTCCTTAGAGGATCATAGGAAGGTCTTATTGAGAGTTTTAGAAGAAGCCCACTTGCCAAAATCAGTGGATGTTGAAAAGTTCTATCACCTGGTTGATCACATTTTTAACAACAATGTGATATCCTTCACTGATGATGACATACCTCTCGAAGGGACGGGTCATTGCAAACCATTGCACATAGCAGTTATGTCCTCTAGATATATGGTAGTATGTGTTTTGATAGATGGAGGATCATCCTTGAATATCTGCCCTTATGCCACCTTGGAGAAGATGAACATCAATCTCAACAGGATCCGAAAAAGCCTTACAATTATCAAAGCTTTTGATGGATCCCGACGAAATGCTATCGGAGACATTGAACTACCTGTGGAGATTGGTCCACACACATTCTGTGTATCCTTTCATGTCCTCAAAATAGCTATAGGATACAATCTACTCTTGGAAAGACCGTGGATTCATATTGCTGGAGCCGTCCCGTCCACCCTTCATCAGTAGCTCAAATACATCATTAATAATAGCCTAGTTACTGTTAATGCTGAGCCAAAATGTCCTATACAAGGGGACATCCCACTCATCAGTTTCAATTCAGAAGTTGAGCCTATCAGCTTCCATGCTCTGGAGGTGAGCAACACTCACTACCATCCCATTGGGGAGCCACCTCTGATACCCAGAGTTGCTGCCGAGGTAATGTCGGCAAGTCAAGAAATGATATCCTTGGGTTATCAACATGGACAAGGGTTGGGCAAAAATCATCAGCGCATTAAGCGCCCAATTAAAGTTCCCAGTCAAACAGGGACAGCCGGACTAGGCTATTCTCCTAGGTCCAGTCGTAGGAATCCTCACAAATATAAACAGGTTACTTCATCTTCAGCCATACGGCGCTTGCCTCAACCTACAGGGTCTGAGCCTATACATTAAAGTTTCCTACCAATGTGATGACTATGTTATTTCCTAAGCCAATACTGGTCAAAGGAAAAGTGGTCTTGATACTAGATCCAGAGGCAGAGGAAAAGGATCGGAGACGTAAATAAGACATTGCAAGGTAGTTGTCAAACATACGCATCATAGTCCATACCGAGGGTATGAACAGACACATCCCAGACGATGATTGTCCAGACATCATGGTCATCATTCGGGAGAAGGAGGACGACAACAACCCCTTCATCACAACCGTCCACCATGACTTCACCCTTAGTAATTAGAGTAGCACTCTTTGCATTTGCTGACGAAGGTAAAAAGGGCAGAAACTCCCTCTGCCTTGTAAATAACAATAATTGCTTACTTTTTTTGTACAGTATTAGTAGTTATTTTTGTCAGTACATGCTAAACACTCTGTATGATTGAACATTTTCATATATTAAGTGAAAGCATTTTGTTTCAGGACTCTAAAGATAGATGTGCCTAAACTTGCTGATGAGGTGCCTATTCTCCATCAGGACTGTAACTTTGATGTAAACTTGGACTCAGACTTGATGGAAATATAAGAGGACTATGAGATACCTAAGAAGATCAAAGAATGGGTCAAAGACAAACCCAAGCCAAATCTTGATCAAACCACTTCTTTTAACCTTGGAACTTCAGAAAACCCCAAATAAATCCAGATTGGTGCGGACCTTACTCCAAACCAAAGGAATGATATGGTTACTTTATTGACCCAATTCTAGGATGTGTTTGCATGGTCTCATGAAGACATGGTCAGTTTATCCACTGACATTGTCATTCATCACCTCCCCATCAAAGAGGGATTCAAGCCAGTCAGGCAGAAGCTCAGGCGATTAAAACCTGAGTGCAGTTTAAAAGTTAAAGAAGAAATTGTGAAACAATTTCAAGCTGGCATCATTATGGTGTCAACATACCCTGAGTGGTAATCCAACATAGTCCATGTGCCTAAACCTGGAGGAAATGTGCGAGTTTGAGTGGATTACAGGGATCTGAATAAAGCTTACCTCAAAGATAGCTTTCTCGTGCCATTCATCCACATACTCATTGACAATACAGCTCAATATGACATGTACTCTTTTGTTGACTGCTTTACGGGGTACCATCAAATTAGGGTTGCTGAAGAGGATCATGAGAAAATTGCATTCATCACTCCTTGGGGATCTTTTTACTATAAACGGTTGTCATTCGACCTCATCAATTTCGGAGCTACCTATAAGCGAGACATGATGGCTCTTTTCCACGATTTAATGCACAAAGAGATAGAGATATATATGGATGACATTATTGTAAAATCTCAAAGGGAGGAAGACCACTTAAACCATCTCAAAAAGCTCTTCCACAAGTTGCGTAAGTACAACTTGAAGTTGAATCTAGCCAAGTGCTCATTTGGCATTAAATCAGGCAAATTTCTAGGATTCCTAGTAAGCCACAAAGGGATTGAGCAAGATCCCACAAAAATCAAGGCCATCACAGAAATGCCCATTCCTCAGATAGAGAAAGAAATACGGGGATTTTTAAGAAGAATCAACTTTATCAACAGATTTATATATCAACTCACAGCAACCTGTGAGCCTATTTTCAAGTTGTTAAGAAAGAACTCCTCCATGAAATGGAATGATGAGTGTCAAAAAGCCTTCCTTACAATCAAAGAGCAAGTAATTAATGCTCCTATTTTGGTACCTCCTAGGGATGGTGTTCCCCTGTTTATGTACCTGTCCATCAATGACAATGCCATGGGCTGCATGCTGGGATAGAAAGATGATAGAGGCCAAGAAAGAGCTATCTATTTCCTCAGCAAAAGATTTAACAGCAGTAAAGACAAGTACACTCTGATTGAGAAAACTTGTTGTGCTTTAGCATGGGCCTCCATGAGATTACATCATTATCTCCATGGTCACACAACACATCTCATATCCCGCGTGGATCCTCTAAAATACATATTCAGTAAACCCATGTTGAATTGCCGACTGTCCAGATGGCCGTTGATCCTACAACAATTTGACATTGTCTACGTGACACAGAAGTCTGTTAAAGGTCAAGGAATCATAGATCAACTGGCCATCGCACCTTCAGGGGATTTCAAACCCTTGGAAACATACTTCCCCGATGAAGGGGTAATGACAGTTTAGTAACACCATCTGGACGATACACACCAATCATGGAAGATGTATTTTGATGGAGTCGTAAACATGGAAGGTTCTGGGGCTAGAGCAGTTCTAGTATCCATTATGGGGGAGCAGTATCCTGTCGCCGTCAAATTGCAGTTTGCCAACACCAACAACATAGCTGAGTATGAAGGCTGTATCATGGGGACTGAAACTTGTTCAATCAATGGGCATCAGATGATTAACTGTCTTTGGAGATTCTAAATTGGTAATCAGGCAAACCACTGGAATCTATCACACCAAAGAGCTACATTTACTGTCTTACCATCGGTAGGTTCTACAGATGGCTTCAGAGTTTGAAGAAATATCCTTCCTCCAAATTCCTCGAAATAGGAATGACTTTACGGATGCGCTAGCAACCTTGGCCTCCTTGATCAACATATCTGATAAGGAAAACATGGCAAACATCACATTTTCCTGACAAAAGGTACCAGCCTATGGGAACTACATTGGAGAAGTATCAGATTAGCTACCTCCCATCCAACACCCTTGGTATCAGCATATCAAGGAGTATCTGCGAGATGGATCTACACCCGCTGAGGCGAGTCCAACTGAAAGAAAGCAGATCCATTGAATGGCTATGAAATTCTATCTGGGCTGAGACACACTCTACATAAGAGATGCAGGACTAGGTCTCCTAAAATGTCCGAACAAGGACTAAGCTTAGAGGCTCATGGATGAAATCCATTGTGGAGTATGTGGTCCACACATGAGCGGCCCCCTACTTGTCTAGAAAATCCTAAGAACAGGGCATTACTGGCTCTCTCTCAAAGTTGACTGTGATGATCATGTCAAGAGATGATACCAATGCCAAATTCATTAGAATGCTATGCACGCCCCTCCAGGGAATCTCCACAATATGAGTTCGCCTTGGCCCTTCTCAATGTGGGGAATGGACGTGATCGGGCCCATCGAGCCCAACACTAGTAATGGTCATCGATTTATCTTCACCATGATTGATTACTTCACCAAGTGGGTAGAAGTAGCCTTGTCGACGTCGGAATTTTTAATTGTCCCTTTCCGTTTCTTATTCTTTGGTGTTTTCATTTTAGGTGAGATTTATTTGAAAAAACAAGTAAAAAAGGTCCGACATGTATAATGTCGACGATTGGACTATAAGAGTCGCCAGTTTATTTTTTAAATGGTTGTACCAACACAACCAAGAAAAGATTTGCACATTGACTCAGTGATGTGATACTGCTAAACGGGTCGGTGAAATCGAGATTCATTAGGGTCCGGGGACTTGGTTATGCGGAGGGAAGGTATTAGGCACCCCCCGACATCCGTGTTACCACGGTGACAACCTCTTTTCAAGAAACTATTATCTGAATGTGTGTGTGTGGGGGTCAATGTGCTGTTATTTGGAAGTTGTGCGAGGCCTCGTTCACACCTATATACACAGGGTTTGAATTTTATGTAAAAATTCAATTTTAAGCAAGATATGGTAGTGATGTTTTATAAAAGAGGTGCCCAATAGTAATTGAGACCTTTTACACTCCCATTGTATTTCGTATTCGGCTGGATTGATTTTATTTGACAGATGCGAAGCATCCGTACGAAAATAATGTACAAAAAGGTGTTGAATTCCTCGTGGGTATGAAAACCACCTAAGGAAATCCAAACATCGCAGATATAATTTACAAGCTGCTTACAGCTGAAAATGTCCATCACGGGAACCGAATCTAGATTTAGGGGACTAAATCTGTGATCACATGATTCCTAGGCTCACATGATGCCGCAATTGATATAAACGCAGTAAGCAGGTATATATATAAAAGCTATATATATATATATATATATATATATATATATATATATATATATATATATATATACATACATGATCACCAACCACGAAGCACCTCCATGGGGGATCAGAAATGTAAATAAAGCTGTAAAAGCTATCAACCGCCACGGAGGAAACTCCAGGCGGGGCGAAATGTACAGAAAGCTGTAAAAACGGTCAACCACCATGAAGTAAACTCCAGGTGGGAAGAAATATAATATATATATATATATATATATATATATATATATATATATATATATATATATATTAAAGCACGTAAACGCTCCGGATGTAAAATCCAGGCTCATCGAACAGAGTTCGACCACAAATAATATATATAAGTATATATATATATTAAAGCATGTACACGCTCCAGACCGAAGTCTAGGCTCATCGAACAGAGTTCGACGCAGTTCATGCATATATATATTGACTAACATTATCAAGTTATATCGATTGAGCCTACTTCGGTCTGGAGCATATATATATATATATATATATATATATATATATATATATATATATACACAGACTGGAATGAAACCATGGACCGAAGTCCGGCAAAAGCAAGCAACAATACTCTCAACGTGTAGAAGGGTGTGTGCAAAGATGAAGAGAAGGACTCTAAAGTGTGTGAGAAGGCTTACAGTGGGCTGCCAAAGATGACTTCTATATATTTAGAGTGGGTAAACACAGACTTTTGTAGGTACAAAAGGACTATATATGAGCTCACAAGTGTTTAAAAGGGGAAAGTACACTGAATGGGATGAGTGCAGAGCAAATTAGGCAGGGCTTCCTCGCTGTCTCCTCTTGCAAAATGGCCACCCCAAGCCCTCTATTTATAGAGGATGGAGCCACAGGTGTGCCTGCTGCTAGGTCGCAGGTGTACCTAATGCTGCCCGGGGTGCCCCAGGCAGTGTGGGTCCCGCCGTGTCGAAGTACGTACACTCAGACAACGCGTTGTTCGCTCGGTCGCTCATAACTTTCAATCTGAGAGTCCGATGGTAGCGTGCCATATCATTCTGGAAAGCTCTTTCCGAGAGTGACACAATGATATATGATTTGGCCTTTTTTTATTCTAGGAAGATGTGTCCATGACCGAAATGGCATTCCCGAATTTTCGTTAGGCAGTCCGTTGAGCCGTTTTGCGTAGTTTATACTCGAAAGTTAAGATATAGTTCTTGTGGGACTTTCTTTGAAGTATTTTGAGTTGAAATGAGTGTATTTTATTTGAAGTGATGTTGAGTTGGCAAAAATGACCATTTTTCCCCTCCCGGGGTTATCTCCAATTTTTGCACAGTTGTAGCAGTCTTTTCTCAGGTTTATCTTTGAGATTGTCATGTTGTTGACTCTGAATGTCCTCAGGGTCATCTTTGAGGTTGGCTTGACCTCCCGGGGTTATCTCCAGGGTTATCTCTGGAGTGTGAAAAAGACGCTTTTGCCCTCCTACATGGTTAGTAACAGGAGAAGAAAATTTTGAGTGTCTACAGATGCCCCTCTTTATCATGTTCATGCAATGCAATTGAATGGACATGATAAATATTAGTAGACACTTGAAATATGACAAGGTATTTTCAATGATACAAATCACAATGTAGTGAATGTTTATGATGAATGTGACAATGTTTTCGCAAATCGTAGTTCGTAAATCGCACATCGCATTTCGCACATCGCTTTTCATATTTTGCATTTGGCCAAATCACATCGCACATCGCACATCGTAACTCGCACATCGTATTTCGCATATCGCATTTCGCATATCGCATTTCACAAATTACAATGTTTTTGATGAATGTTTAAAATGTTTTTGCAAATCGCTTTACCTTTACTGATAATTGATGATGCCTATGCTGGCGTTGACTCCAATGGTTTGGAATTTAATCGCTGATACTTGTTTGATGAAGATAAGTTGAGATGTTTTCCATATCTCTGATGGGGATGACGTTCTGAAATCACCAGACCCTCCCGATGTATTCGCTGGTAGTTGCAATGGTGACTATCCTGCTGATCACCAAACTTTTCTGGTTCCCATTCGAATGGTGGTATACGAAGCTTTCATCGCTGAACTGTGTTGATGTCGCGCTGTATTGATGGCAATGGTTTAGAATACCAGATCTTTCGATACCTTCGCTGAAGTAATATTCCACGGATTACTTCACTAGATTTCGCCTGATGTTACGCTAGATTGATGACAACCACCATATGTCTCACCCTTTTTTGCGGTGATTTGGAGTTCCTTTTGCTTTTGGGGCAGGTGCCCCATTTCCTCGAGCTTTTGATTCGCAACTCAGCTGAACTGATGAGCTGAATGTCGCTAATATCCTTGGAAGGTTCAGCTAGCTATTTTGCTACCCAAATTTGAATTTCATTGTAGAGGTCTCGATTTTTGAGAATTTTCCCCTTCTTTCGTAGTGGCACGCTTATACCGCCATAATTTCTTTTAGGAGTTCTCCCCCTTCTTTTGATGAGAGGCTTATCCCGCCTTAAACTCCTTTCATTCCTTGGAATCGCAAAATGCCCCAGTCCTTTCGCATGTTCTTGCCGGGAATTCATATGAGAAACTCTCTTTGTTGACCAAGTCGCTATTGAATAATATCTGAATCGCCATTGAGATGATGATAAACCATGATGATGGCGCTGACTGGTGTATTTTCCACTTTAGGATGGTTGATAAATGCCCCAGTGTCGAGTTGTCGCTGCTTCCGAGATTGCCCCCAATCTTGTCGTAAGGGATCCAATATCCGGTTGTCGCCAATTTTGAAATTTCCCCAGCCTTGCTTGTTGTCTGGGGTAGTTGCTTGGACAGATGGACTGATTAGACGTCGAGATCGCGAGAAGCTTTTATCTCTGTACCATATGGTGAACAGGTAGTGGATGTGGGCTTTAATGTTGACAGTTCTTTCTGGTAGAAATGTCGCTCTGACTGAGAGAGATGATGCTCTAACTCATAGGGATACTGCTATTGTTGAGCGGGATGAGGCTATATCTGCCCGAGATGTCGCTATTACAGATAGCACTGCAGTGAGGTCTCATACCATTGGTATCATCGTAGAGATGAGCACATGTATTGATGAGCATCGCGTCACCATACAGATGGCTGTGGAAATTTTAGGTCACTTTATTACCATAGGGCAGAAGTTTACAGCGTTACACCTTTCTTCTGAGAGGGATGCCACGTTGAATTCGATTGTGCGCATATACATTGATTTGTAGAAGGGCTTGGATTTTCTTGCACAGACTAGCTTAGCCATTTTTGTCATGTATAGTACACATTGTATATATCAAACAACATTATATATGGCAAGGAAATATATGTTGATTCACTTCCCTTTTAGTTGTGCCTTGCTACTTGCTTGATGTTTGCTTGTTTCTCCAGGACTTTGTGATCTGGATGTATTCTGAACTCCTCCTTGATGGATGGACAGTGAGATGTCTCAAGATTTTCAGAATGGATCGTCGATCTGTGTGTATTCCCTACCATCTTTGGTGTCTTGGGACTTGTTTCTGTATATGGTTATGGATAGGAGTATGTTTGTTTTTGTTTTTCTGTGGTGAGACCGGACCATAAAGATGGCTGCCTACGTACTCCCGTGTATTGGGGAGATCAGGTCGACGTAGTTCGCCCCTCAGGGCGAGATGAAAAGCGTGACCCCATTAGCAGATCAGACTGCGAGGAAGAGAAAGTTTGATCCTATATTGAGGATAAACTGAAGGTATGAGAAGTTTGATCCCATGTATGGGTAGCCAAACTGCAAACGTAAGAGGTTCAAGCCAGGCTGCTGGCTTGAAAGGATGTTTCCATGAAGGGCAAAGTGTGGAAGAGTTATATGTGGTAAAGGGTTAAAGAACTGGAATGACTGGTAATCTAATGATCCAAAACCAGGATATTCGCTTGATGGTAACCTCAGACATAGTACCGTGTCACGGTGTTTGAGTTGATAATCTGTGGAAATTCATCGTCGTCCATTTTCTGTAATCTGAAAACGCCTCCTGCCAATACTTCCTTGACAACAAACGGGCCTTCCCAGTTCGGGGAGAATTTTCCTTTAGACTAAGCTTGGTTATCAATGATCTTTTTCAAAACCAAGTCATATTGTTTGAATTGCCATAGTCGGACTTTTCTGTTGTAGGATCTTCTTTACAAGTAGAGGGATGCTCATGTGTGGGCCATATACTCCCCCATGGATTTTATCCATGAGCCTCTGAGCTTGGTCCTCATCCAAACATCTGAGGATACCTCGTATTGCATCTCTTTTGTAGAGTGCATGTTCGCTCAAGTAGAATTTTATAGTAAATTGATAGATCTGCCTTTTCTTAATCGGGCTCGCCTCAGCGGGTGTAGATCCATCTCGTAAGTACTTCTTGATGTGTTGATACCAAGGATGTTGGGTGGGAGGTAGGTCATCCAATACTTTTCATTGAAATTCTCATAGGCTGGAGCTTTTTGTTGCGCAAATGTGAGGGTTGGCATGTCTTCCTTGTCATGGATGTTGATCAAGGAGGCTAAGGTTGCTAGTGCGCCTGCAAAGTCATTCCTATTATGAGGAATGTGTAGAAAGGAGATTTCTTCGAACTCTAAGACCATATGTAGAACCTGCCGATGGTAAGGCAGCAAATGTAGAACCTGTTTTTTTTTCTTTTTTTTCTTTTTTCTTTTTTTTATACATTAGATTGTGGAAAAGAGTCCTATGGCTCACTGATAGGTAACTCTGGCATTGATGAGGTCGAATGACAATCGTCCGTACCAAAAGGTTCCCCAAGGAGTGATGAAAACAATTTTCTCACGATCTTCCTCAGCAACCACGATTGGATGGCACCTCGCAAAGAAATCAGCAAAGGAGTACATGTCGTATCGAGCTGTATTGTCAACAAGTATGTGGATGAATGGCACGGGAAAGCTGTCTTTGATGCAAGCTTTATTCAAATCTCTGTAATCCACACAACCTCGCACATTCCTTCCCTCGGAACAGGGACTATGTTGGAAAGCCATTCAGGGTATGTTGACACCATGATGATGCCGGCTTGAAATTGTTTCACAATTTCTTCTTTAATTTTTAACTTCCACTCAGGTTTTAATCGCCTGAGCTTCTGCCTGAGTGGCTTGAATCCCCTTTTGATGGGAAGGCGATGAATGATAATGTCCATGTATAAACCGACCATGTCTTCGTGAGACCATGCAAACACATCTTGGAATAGAGTCAATAGAGTAACCATGTCATTCCTTTGGTTTGGAGTGAGGTCCGTACCCATCTTGATTTGTTTAGGGTTTTTCGCGGTTCAAAAGAGGTGGTTTGATCAAGATTTGGCTTCGGTTTGTCTTCGACCCGTTCTTTGATCTCCTGAGGTATCTTATAGTCCTCTTATATTTTCATCAAGTCTGAGTCCCACTTTACATCAAAGTTACAGTCCTTGTGGAGAATAGGCACCTCATCAGCAAGTACAGACACATCTAAATTTAGAGTCCTAAAATAAAATATGCTTTCACTTAGTATATAACATTGTTTAATCACACAAAGTGCTAGCCTGTAATGACAAAAGTAACTGCTAATACTGTACAAAAAAAAAGTAAGCAGTTATTGCTATCTACAAGGTAGAGAGAGTTTCTTCCCTTTTTACCCTCGTCGGCAAATGCAAGGAGTGGTACTCCAATTGTCGAGGGCAAAGTCTTGGTGGTCTGCAGTGATGGAGGGGCTATCATCAACCTCCTTCTCCCGAATGATAGCCATTACGTCTGGGCAATCATCGTCTGGGGTGTATCTGTTGGTATGCTCATCAAGAACGATGATGCGTATGCCGGACATCATCCGCATGACGTCTTATTTGAATCTTCATTCCTCTTCCTCCACTGTGGGATCTGGAACAAAGATTTCTTTCTCCTTTACCGGTACCGGCTTGGGAAATAACATTGCCATTATATTGGCTGGCACCTTTATGGGAGGTTGTGCGGACTCGGAGCTTGAAGGGTAAGCTAAACGCCGCATGGTCGAAGCTGAAGGAATCTGGTGATGCTTATGAGTATTCCTGTGACTAGAGCTGGTAGAATAGCCTAGTCCAGCTGTCCCAATTTGCTTGGTTAAGCGGATAGGGTACTTGATACCCTGGCAAACTTTACCCAACCCTTGTCCCGGTTTATGACCCAACGACATCATTTCTTGTGTGGCCGACATTACCTCGGCAGAAATCTGGGGTTTGGGCAGTGGCGTTCCAATAGCATGGTATTGGGTATTGGGTATTGAGTATTGCTTATTTCCAAAGCATGAAAACTAATTGGCTCAACATCCTTATTGGCATTGATGAGTGGCATGTCCCCATGCTGAGGAATCTCTGGTTCAGTGTTGACTGTGACCAGGCTATTGCTGATGATGTATTTCAGCTGTTGGTGAAGAGTGGAGGGGACTACCCCTGCCATGTGAATCCTTGGTCTTCCCAAGAGCAGGTTGTATCCCGAATCTATCTTGAGCACATGGAAGGATACGCAGAATGTATGAGGACCAATCTCAATTGACAGCTCAACTACTCTGATCGAGTTACAGCGGGCTCCATCAAAAGCTTTGATAATGGTATGGCTACTCCGAATTCAATTGGGATTGATATTCATATTCACCAAGGTAGCGTAGGGGCAGATATTCAGAGAGGAACCTCCATCTATTAAAACTCCCGCCACCATATATCCGGAGGACAAGACCGCAATGTGCAACGGTTTGCAATGACCAGTCCCTTCGGGCGGTATGTCATCATCAGTGAAGGATATCACATTGTTGTTGAAAATGTGATCAACCAAATGTTGAAACTTTTCCGTATCAACTGATGTCGGTAGATAGGCTTATTCTAAAACCTTTAACAAGACCTTCCGGTGATTCTCAAAAGTCAGGACCAAGTCCAAGATTGATATCTGTTATGGAGCTTCTTTCAAGCTTAAAACCACCTTGGCTTCGTTATGACCCATAGTGCGGAGGAAATTTTCAATCTTCTCAATGGGTACTTTCTCCATAATTCCATGGAACTGTGTGCAAGCTAACAATAGGATATTGTGCTCTGCAAAACAAGTTGATTGGCTCGGGAGCGGCCACTTTCAAAGGATTGTTGATTCCCTTGAGTTGAATGACTGGCATGACAAGTGATTTGTTAACCCCATCATTTTCAGCGGATATGACTGCTACTACACTCTTCCACTTAGTAGGACACGAATCCTCACTTGCCCGTAACACAGTGTCGTTATCTGCCAGACGCAGTACGCCACTGTCGATTAAATTTTGAATAAGGTGGCAGAGTGCCCATCATTCTTCTATGCTGTGACCGCGAGATTGAGAATGATATTGACATACTCCCTCAGAGTTGTATCGTCCTGAACGAGGGTTGATTGGAGGTAGAAAGGAACTAATCCTTCCTTCATTGATTAACATATGAAGGATTTCCTCCATAGGTTGGCCCAAATATGTGAATTCCTTTTTGTTGGCAAAATCCCGACGGGCCTTAGCATTTGCTCTCTTCGTCACTTTGTCTTCCATCATTTCATTTTTTGAAAGTGAAGAGGGAATATTCATGACAATAGGTAGGAGACTGGCATCCTCCTAGCTGATTAGCTGACGAGTCACTTGATGCTGATAAGTCACCAGTTCCGCCAATTGCTCAATTTATTTACAGAGAGCTTTCATTTTTCGTTCCATTGTGAATTAGAACTTAGCATAATCCCATCTGTCATCACCATCTTTGGGGGTCTGGGAGGATTCACAGCTGAAATTGGAACTCTGTCTGCTGCTCCAATTGATCATGTTGACCTCTTCTTCCTTGTGTTGAGGAAGAGGGTCGTCTTGAACGTGAGGTTGATTGGGTTTGGTGACCACGATTTTACCGTTGTCTATCAGGTCTTGAATTTTGTGTTTCAAGGCCCAACAATCCTTAGTATCATGTCCAGGTGCCCCGACATGATAATCACATTTTCGAGTAGCATTAAAACCCCGTCCATTAGGGTTGGCTGGTGGAAAAAGATGCGTGATTTTCTTCTGTATTGTTAGAAGATTGAGAATGTTCTCGAGGGTGTCCCCTAAGGGTGTGAATACTCGAGGTCGTTTTACTTCTCCACCTTTTGGTACTGGAGGGTTTGAAGACTGTGCTTGAAAAGGAGTGTAATTTCTCCTCTGGATAGGCATGTTTTGACCGCCTTTTTGACCCTGTAGTATTAGGGAAACATCATCTTCTTTCTTTTTATGGACCCTCCAGGGGTTGTTCCCATAATTTCCAGATTGGATGTGATCAGCAACAGCTTTGAGTGCAGCTAGGTCTTGAATCTTTCCGGATTTCAATCCCATTTCAGCCATCTCCCCATGTTTGACCATTTCAAAAAATGGTTTGCCGATGCCGGCTAAAACTCTTTCATAGAAAGGTGCTTCTTGTATGTCTATAAAAGTCATGACCATCTCTGATTCTGTCATGGAAGGACTAACTTGGGTAGCCAGGCGTCTCCACCTCTAAGCATACTCTCTGAAAGACTCATTAGACTATTTCTTGATCTTGGTAATTTGATACCGATCAGGAGCCATTTGAGATTGAAAGTTGTATTGGGTGAGGAAAGCGTGTGCTAGCTCTTCCCAACTATGGATCTTTGAATTGTCTAATCTTGTGTACCACGAACGGGCTTCTCCAGTTAGACTTTTTTGGAACAGTTGCATTTTGAGTTTTTCATCCTCTACATAAAATCCCAGTTCTCCAATAAACACCTTTAGATGTGTGTAAGGATCTCCTAACCCGTCATATTTTTCAAAGTCAGGAGTCTTAAATTTTTCTGGATAATGAATACCAGGGAAAATACACAAATCAGCATATGAAACACTCCCGTGTGTTCTAATTCCTTTGATAGTGCGAAGAGTCTCTTCCATTTGGAGGACTTTCTTTTTGATGTCACCAGTGTCTGGATCTCCAGTGGGATGGGCAGCATCATGAGATTTGTTGGTCGGATCCAACTGCAGTTCAAGTATTGTAACGACCTGGATTTCTCCTTGTGTGGAGGATTCAGCATGTATGGATATTTTCTGACCCTGTGTAGACTGGTGTAATTCTTTTAGTAGAACAGCCAAATCTGTAATCTGTTTGCTTAATCCGTCGAATTCTTTGCGAGAAACTGGATTAAGTTCAGTCCGGTCGAATGACGACATGATTGAATGTAGGCATGTTGCCTTTTTGGACTTTGAACGGGTGGTAGGTCCGATTGATTCCCTGCAAAAGACTTGCATAGTTTAGTCTTTAAGGTGAATAATAACATGCTATGCGTTGTGTCCAGTTTAGGAATTTTATCCTGCAAAATGGATGTCAGCAGTTTGTAGCATGTACACATTTCGTCATATTTCTCATTACATGGAGATAAATATGGAAGATAATTACAAGTAATTGAAATGAGAGCATGAAGAGACTTTCCTCCGTTTTGGGTTTATCAGAGGCTGACCTATCTTAGGTTACTCTCGCGGCTTTTTGGCATGAAGGTTCCCAAATCATCGCAATCTACTTGACGGGAAGTTAATCCGGTCTTTCAACTAGAGCGAATTTGGGTGGTGCCTTTCCTGAGCCTCGGAGAATTAGTCTTCTCACGAGTCCAGTAATCAAACACCGACGGGATAGCCTCCTGGTGGAGGGACCACACAATATACATTCATATACATCGCGTCTTACCGTATGAAAATGATGACATGTGCGAAGCACTAATATCACAAGAAGATATGGTGCGAAGCACTATATCACAAGCAGTTTATAGTGCGAAGCACTAATATCACAAGCAGTTTATAGTGCGAAGCACTAACTAAGGAAATGCATTCGTACACATTTATCACAAAATGTAAACGCAACATCCATACACAAGCAGATAACAATTTTGAAAAAATTGTAATAGCGGCTTAAGTCCTCTTACTGGAGTCCCAAGCAGAGTCGCCACCTGTCGACGTCGGGATTTTTAATTGTCCCTTTCCATTACTTGTTCTTTGGTGTTCTCATTTTAGGTGAGATTTGTTTTAAAAAACAAGTGAAAAAGGTTCGACATGTATAATGTCGACGATTGGACTATAAGAGTCGCCAGTTGGTTTTTTAAATGGTTGTACCAACACAACCGAGAAAAGGTTTACACATTGACCCAGTGATGTGACACTGCTAAACGGGTCGGTGAAACTGAGATTCATTAGGGTCCGGGGACTTGGTTATGCGGAGGGAAGGTGTTAGGCACCCCCCGTCATCCGTGTTACCACGGTGACCGCCTCTTTTCAAGAAACGGTTATCTGAATGTGTGTGTGTGTGGGTCAATGTGCTGTTATTTGGAAGTGGAGCGAGGCCTCGTTCGCACCTATATACATAGCGTTTGAATTTTATGTAAAAATTCAATTTTAAGCAAGATATGACAGTGATGTTTTATAAAAGAGGTTTTTCAAACCCTGATGCTCAATAGTAATTGAGACCTTTTTCATTCACATTTTATTCCGTATTCGGCTGGATTGATTTTATTTGACAGATGCGAAGCATCCGTACGAAAATAATGTACAAAAAGGTGCTAAATTCCTCGTGGGTATAAAAACCATCTGAGGAAATCCAAACATCACATATATAATTTACAAGGTGCTTACAGCTGAAAATGTCCATCACGGGAACTGAATCTAGATTCAGGGGACTGAATCTGTGGTCACATGATTCCTAGGCTCATATGATGCCGCAATTGATATAAACGCAGTAAGCAGGTATATATATAAAAGTTGTAAATATATATATATACATACATGATCACCAACCACGAAGCACCTCCATGGGGGATCAGAAATGTAAATGAAGCTGTAAAAGCTATCAACCGCCACGGAGGAAACTCCAGGCGGGACGAAATGTACAGAAAGCTATAAAAACGGTCAACCACCACGAAGTAAACTCCAGGTGGGACGAAATGTAAATATATATATATATATATATATATATATATATATATATATATATATATATATATATATAAAAGCATATAAACACACCGGATGTAAAATCCAGACTCATCGAACAGAGTTCGACCACAGTTAATATATATAAGTATATATATTTTAAAGCACGTAAACGCTCCGGATGTAAAATCCATGCTCATCGAACAGAGTTCGACCACAGATAATATATATAAGTATATATATATATATATATATATATATATATATATATATATATATATATATATATATATATATATTAAAGCAGGTAAACGCTCCAGACCGAAGTCTAGGCTCATCGAACAGAGTTCGACACGCAGTTCATATATATATATAATATATATATATATATATATATATATATATATATATAGGAAAGCAAATAAACGCTCCAGACCGAAGTTTAGGCTCAATCGAGGCATAACTCGATAATGTTGGTTATATATATATATATATATATATATATATATATATATATATATATATATATATATATATATATATATATATATACAGACTGGAATGAAACAACGGACCGAAGTCCGGCAAAAGCAAGCAACACGACTCTCAACGTGTAGAAGGGTGTGTGCAAAGATGAATAGAAGGACTCTAAATTGTGTGAGAAGGCTTACAGTGGGCTGCGAAAGATGACTTCTATATCTTTAGAGTGGGTAAACATAGACTTTTGTAGGTACAAAATGGCTATATATGAGCTCACAAGTGTTTAAAAGGGGAAAGTACACTGAATGGGATGAGTGCAGAGCAAATTGGGCAGGGCTTCCTCGCTGTCTACTCTTGCAAAATGGCCACCCTAAGCCCTCTATTTATAGAGGATGGAGCCACAGGTGTACCTGTTGCTGGGCCGCAGGTGTACCTACTGCTGCCCGGGGTGCCCCGGGCAGTGTGGGTCCCGCCGTGTCGAAGTACGTACACTCGGACAACGCGCTGTTCGCTCGGTCGCTCATAACTTTCAATCTGAGAGTCCGATGGAAGCATGCCATATCATTCCGAAAAGCTCTTTCCGAGAGCTACACAATGATATATGATTTGGCCTTTTTTTATTCCAGGAAGATGGGTCCATGACCGAAATGACATTCCCGAGTTTCCGTCAGGCAGTCCGTTGAGCCGTTTTGCGTAGTTTACACTCGGAAGTTAAGATATGGTTCTTGTGGGACTTCCTTTGAAGTATTTTGAGTTGAAATGAGTGTATTTGATTTGAAGTGAAGTTGAGTTGGCAAAAATAACCATTTTGCCCCTCCCGTGGTTATCTCCGATTTTCGCACAGTTGTAGCAGTCTTTTCTCAGGGTTATCTTTGAGGTTATCATGTTGTTGACTCTGAATGTCCTCAGGGTCATCTCTGAGGTTGGCTTGACCTCCCGAGGTTATCTCCAGGGTTATCTCTGGAGTGTGAAAAAGATGCTTTTGCCCTCCTGCATGGTTAGTAACAGGAGAAGAAAATTTTGAATGTCCACAAGCCTCCTTCCCCAGGGTTACAAAAGAAGTTATCATTGCTTTCATCAAAAACCAACAAAGGATCGCGAGATCCTACAACAGAAAAGTCCGGCTACGGCAGTTTAAACAACATGACTTGATTTTGAAGAAGATCATTCACATCCAAGATAAGTCCAAAGGAAAATTCACCCGAACTGGGAAGGCCCATTTGTTGTCAAGGAGGTATTGACATGAGGCGCTCTCAGATTACAGGAAATGGATGGCAATGAATTTTCGCAACTCATTAACTTGGACACTATAAAACGGTACTATGCCTGAAGTTACCATCAAGTAAACATCCTGATTTTGGATCACTAGATCCCCAGTCAATTCAGGTTTTCCAAACCATTCATTACATACAACTTTCTTCACACCCATTTGCCCCATCAGGGACAATAACACTTTCCAACCAGCAACCTGGTTTTGGATCACCAGATCCTTCACTCCCCATAGGTTTTCAAAACCTTTCACACCTTTAATTTGTCCTATACATGGGATTAAACTTTTCATCTACATCCGTCCTGTACATGGGGTGAACTATGTCTACCTGATCTCCCCAATAAACGGGAGTACGTATGCAGCCATTTTTATGGTCCGGTCGCACCACAACAAAAATAACAAAAACAAAAACATTTAAACCCACTTTACCACATACAGCGTTGAACCTTTACACCAGGTTCGAACTACGCAGACCTGATCTCCTCTTCAATAGGAGTACGTAGGCAGCCATTTATGGTTCGGTCTTACCCCCTACCAAAACACAAAAACTTATCAACGGTAATGGGATCATCCTTCAATAAACCACACTTCATCGGCTTCAGACCAAAGGGATGGAACTACCTGACCTCCCCACATAAATGGGAGAATCGGTGACCATCTAAGCTACGGTAAAGTCCTAAAAAAAACACCAATCCATAAGAGATGGAACCACCTATGCTCCCCCATACAAAGGAGTATCGGCGACCATCTGTGGTGTGGTCAACCTCGGAGAGGAAAGCCACACTCCTCTCCATACACCAGTCCCAAGACACCAAAGATGGCAGGGAATACACACAAATCAACAATCCATTCTAAAACATCCTGAGACATCTCAATGTTCATCCATCAAGGAGGAGTTCAGAATACATCAAGATCAGAAGCCCTAGAGAAACAGGCAAAATATCAAGCAAGTAACAAGGTATAACTAAAAGGAAAGTGAATTAACATATATTTCCCTACCATATATAATACTACTTGATATATACAATATGTGTTGTACATGACAAAAATGGCTAAGCTAGTCTGTGCAGGAAAATACAAGCCCATCTCCAAGTCAGTGTATATGCGGGCTATCAAGTCCAACATGGAATCCCTCTCAGAAGAAGGAGGCAATGCTGTGATCTCCTGCCCAAGGGTCTCTACACGAGCTAACAGATCTATAGCTAACTGTATGGTGACACTATGCTCATCAATATACGTGTTCATGTCTGTAATGATGCCAGTAGTAAGGGACCTCACTACAGTACTATCTGTAACAGCGATATCTTGGGCAGATATAGCACCATCCCGCTCAATAATCACTGCATCTCTAGATGATCTGGCCTCATTCCTCTCACCAATAGCGGTATCTCTATGAGCTAAGGCATCATCTCTCTCTAACAGAGCAGCATCTCTCCAAGCAAGAGCTGTCAACATCAAGGCCCTAGCTTGATCTCTCTCGAAGGTCATCAGATGAAGACTCTCCTCTAAATACTCTGCTGAATGCTGGATCACAATAGCAGTCGTACTAGGAGAATCTACAAGAGATGCTGGCAACCTAGCAAATGGCTCCTCCTCCGTGGGAAAATCAATGTCCTCTAAGGGCTTCCCACTGATAAACTCAATCCCCTGCACTGTGGATACAACCGCTGTCGATGTGATCTCTGCCTCTATCCATGCAGAATACTCTATAGAATGGCCTGGATGGCTAACAGTAAACTCATCACTCTCACACTGATCCCAACAAGCATACACCCTAGATCTATCCTCTGCTGACAAGTGCCAAGAAGACAAATGCTAACCTAATGCCCCCTCAAAAGGATGAATGTCCTGAAATTGGTCAAACTGTGACATCACAGTCAGTGGGTGATATGTGGTCATGCCCCTTAAACCAGCCAGAGGGAGATAATCCATGCCAGGTGCATGAGTAATGAAGCTGTAGGGAGAGCTGAGCCCTGTACATGGTAAAATGTCAAATGGATCCTCGATCCCTGCCACAAACCCTAACCATGATGTAGCGTCTGTACACTCCGTGGACTGAAAGGAGTATGATATGGCTATCTCATGGGAAAAACAGTACCCATGCCGTCGGAAGGTGCCAATCGATCTCAAGTGTGACATGAACCACACATACAATAAGACTAAGCTGCCTGTAAATACCCCTGCCGAATGGGTGTGGCAATATGTGGCCGAAATCAATGTCTCTACCACAATCATCGGTACAATGGTATGACCCTCCCTGAGAGCTCTCACTGCCCTAACAACACTGATGTCAAGATGATCCATGTATAGTGACATGTATAAATAAGCCACTACGCACAGAAAGCGGCCCGCATTTAGTAGATCTAAAGATGAGCTCTCGGATTCTCTATGTGGCACAACGTGAAAGTGACTTATGAAAGGCAAGCAGCCTACAAGTACACCCACAGTTGGCCAAATGTATACCTGTAGCTACCCTATATGGGTCCCACCCCTCTAGATCGGTCCAATTTGAGTTGCAAAGGAGGTCTCACAAGTTGAAAAAGTCAAATCAGGAAAAAAGATGCTACGCGATTGAGCGAAAAAGCCTGAAATCCTGGCTTTCAAAGACTAAATTGCGGGTCTACATGTCACTCATTGGTATTCACCCAAACACAGGGTTCACAACACCAATGATCACAACCATTGCAAACTACACTCGACAATACCTCACAAAGGTCTGATGCCGTCGGTTCAGGGTCGCAACTCAAAAGAACCTCTCCCCAGCGGGAACTTCATACGTAATTAGCCGTTGAAGCACATTTCAACGAAGGTCAAGAAACCTTGACGTTATCTCAGCTGTTGGCAAATAAATCTGGCAAAGCATCAGAGGCAGTTCGATGATTTTAGCCATTGATGAACATTTCAACGAAGGTCAAGCAACCTTGATGTTATTTTAGCCGTTAGCAAGTAAATCCAGCGAAGCATCGGAAGCAGTTCGATGATTTTAGTCGTTGATGCACATTTCAACGAAGGTCAAGCAACCTTGACGTTATTTCAGCCATTGGCAAGTAAATCCAGCGAAGCATTGGAAGCAGTTCGATGATTTCAGCTGTTGATACACATTTCAACAAAGGTTGTTGCCTCCTTTTTAATCTTAATAAAAGGACTCTAACTCATGCAAGCATACATGGGTCAACAAGTAGTATAGAGTAAGAAAAGTATCGATCCACGGAGAAAGGTTTTAAATATAAATTATCATACATCAATCGTATCACTATTTTCATATGCATAAATAAATTCTCACAATTTTAAATTAATCTAAACTTAAATAATGAATAAAAGAATAATACTATGATAATGAATCAAATTTGAAAATAATGGGATTCTAACTTCATTTCATACTTCATCTAAATATTACCATCATGTAAGCTTATATAATCATCATGGAAAATTAGCTAAGAGCACAAAAGTAGACGTAATCATTTTTCAATGAATTATGGCTTATTTACATAACATCCACATTTGATAGGAATCATGTAATCGACAATATTACCAAAACCACTATATTTTTATATGAAATTGCAGTAATAATGAATTAATGCACAGGCTCTTATATTACTACACACGGTGAAATATTATATTTCTATCTGATTCACGAAGTATAAAGCTAAACATTTCAGCTTCATAAACGCATGCTATTATGATTATAACCATACTCATATTTCATTTTTCAATTCCATATAAGTATACAAGGTGAATGGTGATCAAATATTCAATCAATACACTTAATCATAATAGAGAATCCGATGATAAGCATACAATCAAACAATTAGGCAAATAATTATAGACTACGTATCAAAATCCGTTAGAATCCGATAATGGAGTTTAGTTCATTTCTGAATTGAAAACCATTATGAGATTGTAATAACATATGGAAATTAAATAGCACAATTGAGAAAGAAGAGAGAGTTGATTAAACCCAATTGTAGAATTTGTTCCAAAATGTTGTTCCAAATCACCGCCAATCTCTAGAAAATAAAATGATTAATTGTTTAATAGCTAAATGTAAGAGAAGATATAGAATAATCTCCAGTTTTTATCCCCAATCTCTTTTCACACTTGTTCAAAAACTAAGAACCCTAATTACTAAGATGATAACTGATAAAAAAAAACCAACTCTCCCCGTCTGGTGCCAACCAGAATAGTTTAGATAAGACCCAGCGCTCAAATTTTAAATTTAAAAATTAAGTCAACAACAAACATCAGATAACTCGCGCGGCCGTGCATGATCACAGTACAAACGGACACAGGTGCGTGATGTCAATACCTGCCGAGTCTCCAGCGCGAGCGCGCGATGTGGCTTCTTGTTTTAGGCGCGGCCACCCGTATATGGGATTTTAGCTTCTGCAGACAGATAGCGCTGGCGCGCGAGAATTGACTTGGTTAGCAGCGCGGCCGCGCTGCTTCTGTCTTCTGCACTCTGATGTTCTGCTGTTGCTGCTTGTTGTTCTGTTGTTTGTCCTTCATCTTATCTTTGCTACATAACACTCATCACTGCTCAGTTCCTTGTCTACACACGTTCTACTTGCCATGCCTTCGCTAGTCTAATACCACCTTACCAATGCCAAACTATGCCATTTCCTGCATTTCCATACCATAGGAGTTCTAATTACGAGTCTTGCAAAATAAACATAAAATACAACTAAAAATATACTAAAATCTACTTGAGATGACCATAATTCTCGTGAATTGATACTCAATAAGTAGGTATAAAACCTACTTATCAAAGGTCAAGTTACCTTGACATTATTTCAGTTGTTGGCAAGTAAATCGAATGAAGCGTCGGAAGCCATCCGATGACATTAGCCGTTGATGCACATTTCAACGAAGGTCAAGCAACCTTGACGTTATTTTAGCCGTTGACAAATAAACCCAACGAAACGTCGGAAGTCATCCGATGATCTCAGCCGTTGAAGCACCTTTCAACGAAGCTCAAGCATCCTTGATAGTCTTCATCCGTTAGAAATTAAATCTAACAAAGCATCAGAAACCATTCGATGATCTCACTTCAACAAAAGCCAAGCAACCTTAACATCACCATCCGTTGGCAAGTAAACCCAACAAAGTGTCAGAAGTCATCTGATGATTATAGCCGTTAGAAATTAAACTCAACGAACATCAGAGATGGTCCGATGGTGGTATCAGTTGATACACATTTTAGCGAGGGTCAGGCAACCCTGACTGTTGAAAGTAACTTCGACTGAGCACGAGAGATACCTGGTGATACAAACCTAGGAAAGCCATCCTCATCGGGGAGGACCGATGATGGAATCTGTTATACACAACTTCATCAGACCAAACTCATTCCCCTAGAGTCTTTTGCACATGAGAGGAACATCTATGGTGTATAGCTAGTACCAAGGATTAAGGACTTTGCTGATAACCCCAACATCAACATCCTGAAAGTACCTAAGAGCTTTGGAGTACACATCCAAGCATTTCATCATAGTCATCTGTGATAACTCCATTCCCCATCAGAAGTCATAGGAGCAAACAGTCATCACATCCCATTAGAAAATGGTCCAACAAACCACATTTATCATACATTTGCATCATGCTGTAGTATATTGCATCATGAATATCTTGTCATATTTCAAGTGTCTAGTATTCTTTATCCTATCTATGCCATTGCATTGCATGAATATGATAAAGAGGGGCATCTGTAGACACTAGAAATTTTTTTCATTCTTGTTACTAACTTTACAGGAGGGCAAAATCATCTTCTAGAGACAATCCTGGAAATAAATACAGTCCCAGAGACAACCCCAGGATACTCAGTTTGCCATCTCAGAGACAACCCCGGGATCCTAAGTTTTCCATCTTAGAGACAACCCCAATATATTCAGTTCCAGTCCCGGAGATAACCCCGGGGTACACAGTTTGCCATCTCAGTGATAACCCCGAGATATTCAGTTCCAGTCTCGAAGACAACCTCGGGATACTCAGTTTGCCATCTCGAAGATAACCCCGAGATATTCAGTTCCAGTCCCGAACATAACCCCAGGAGTTTCAGTTTTCAACCTCGAAGACAATCCCGAGGAATGCAATTCTAGTTCCGGAGATAAAACTGGAGAAGTCAGTTCCATCTCAGAGATAACCACGAGATACTCAGTTTCAACCCCAGAGACAACCCCAGGAGTTTCAGTTTTAACCTCGGAGATAACCCTAAGGAATGCAGTTGCAATTTCGGAGATAACCCCAAAAAAGCTTGTTTCAATCCCCAACAATCAACTTCAACCTTGGTGATAGCCCTGAGGCATTAGTCCTAAACCCGGAGATAACCCCGGGAGGTCAGGCACACCTCAGAGATAACCCTGAGGACATTTAGCGCTTGTAGCAACCTAATCTCAGAGATAACCCTAAGCAACGACTGCTAGATCACCCCAGAACCGGAGATAACCCCGGTGAGGGGAAAAATCGTCACTTTGCCACCTCGATCCCACATTCACGCCATCTCAACAATATTTCAACCTACATGCTACATAGAAGTGTCCTACAAGAACTACATCTCCAATCCCGAGTGGCTACTACACAAGACAGCATACCGGATAGAATTTGAAGACTTAAAGATTTGGGCATGGACCCATCTTCTCGGCTTCGTACAACCTCTTGTCCCATGTCATTGTGTAGCTCTCAACAACAACATTCTGAAAAGGTATTATACGCCTCCATCGGATGCCCAGATTGAAAGTTATGAAGGTTCGAGTGGATAACGCGTTGCACTAGTGCACGTACTTCGAGACAACGAGGCCCACGGAGCCTGGGACACCCTGGGAAGCCGCAGGTACACCTGCAGCTCCCCCTATATAAAAAGAGGGCCTGGGGTGGCTATTTGTAAGAGAAAAAAGGCAAGGAAGCCCTGGCCATTTTGCTCTGTACACACTATAAAGTGAGTACTTTCTAATTTCAAACACTTGTGAGCTTATATTTTGCTACATTTTACCGGTGGAAACTGAATTTTCATTCATTTAAAGCTATTTGAAGTCTTCTTGGCTGCCCACTATAAGCCTTCTAACATTTCTTAAAGTCTTTATCCACTTTTGTTCACACACAATTATTCACGTTGAGAGTCGTGTTGTGTGTGTATGCCCGAATCATCGATCCGTGGCCTTTATTGCTTTATATATATATATTTATCGTGCTATCTCGATTGAGCCTTAATATAATATTCAGAGCGTTTATTGCTTTTATATATATATATATATATATATATATATATATATATATATATATATATATATATATATAAATACTTATATATATCTCATGTCATCAAACTCTATTTGATTGAGCCTAGATTTATATCCGGAGCGTTTACTGATTTTATATATATATATATATATATATATATATATATATATATATATATATATATATGTATATACGTATAAAAGCAGTAAACTTCAGACCTGATAGAAATGTAAATATATATGTATATATATACACATATATATTTACATTTAGTCCCGCCTGGAGTTTACTTCATGGTGGTTGATCGTTATATATATAAATTTACAGCTATATATATATATATATATATATATATATATATATATATATAATTGTTTACAGCTTTCATATATACTGCATCATCATGTGAGCTTA
Source organism: Panax notoginseng (assembly GCA_016801055.1). Classification (NCBI taxonomy): domain Eukaryota; kingdom Viridiplantae; phylum Streptophyta; class Magnoliopsida; order Apiales; family Araliaceae; genus Panax; species Panax notoginseng. The sequence goes on along the minus strand of CM029022.1, from coordinate 124,815,761 downwards.
GGAATCATGTGATCACAGATTCAGCCTCCTGAATCTAGATTTTATTCCCCGTGATGGACATTTTCAGCTGTAACCAACTTGTAAATTATTCACGGTATTTGAATTTCCTTAGATGACTCTCATGCCCATACGGAGTTCGGCACTGCTTTTTATCTTATTTTCTCGAAGATGCTTCACATTTCGAAAATAAAAGCAATTAAACCGAATACATAATAAAATAGAAGTATCAAATGCCTCAATTACTATTGAGCACAAGGGTTTGAAAAACCTCTTTTACAAAACATCATTGCTATATCTTGTTAAAATTGAACTTTTATACAAAATTCAAACCTTTTGTATATAGGTGCAAACGAGGCATAACAGTACTTCCAAATAACTGCACATTAACACACACACACACACACACATTTAGATAAAGGTTTAAATTGAAAAGTGGCGGTCACCGTGTCACCACGAATGTCGGGGGGTGCCTAACACCTTCCCTCCGCATAATCAAGCCCCCAGACCCTAACAAATCTCGGTTTCACATACCATTTTAATAGTGTCATATCACTAGGTCAATGTGCAAACTATTTCCGGTTGAGTTGGTGCAACCATTTAAAAATACCAACTGGCGACTCTTACACTCCAATCGTCGACATATACATGTCGGACCTTTTAACAACTTGTTTTTTCAAACAAATCTCACCTAACATGAGAACACTAAAAGACAAAAATAGAAAAGGGACAGATAAAAATCCCGACGTCGACACCTAGAAATCTCAAGAACAGGTTGAGTCGGTTAGTTTGACCAACCATTTAATTGCTCTCTGTTTGTTGTTAGGATGTCTAATTGTTATGAATTGATCCCATGATATACATACTACATAAGTAACGCCCCCTCGAAATAGGCATACACCACATATTCTGAGTAGCCAAATACATGGTACAGAAACAACTACAACATCATTACTACAATTGTCGTGTAAAATACAACAACACATAAACTGTGAGATTAAATACAAATATTATCTTCTAGACAATATCCACACTCAAATAAGTCTTCATTACAATTATTGAAATACTATTTTACAAAATAATGAGGACTACTAACACAACTGACTGGAAACATCACTCCACACCCCGACTAGTTCCCGCTATATTCTCATCTCCTGAGAATAATGGAACAAAAAGGAAATGGGTGAGCTCAACTAGCCCAGTAAAGAATATTATGACTAAGATAAACTACAAGAAAAAGGCCTAACAGCGACCAATACTATCAGCGACCGCATGTTCTGTCGCGTATAATACTAATAGCGACTGACATCTGCGACCGTAATTTAATCTAGTCGCTATTTAATATCAGCGACCGCATGCGGTCGTTGATCAGTCGCTAGTATGAATTTCCCTCCCAAAAATTGGTGCGAAAAGTTGGTGCGTTTGTTTTTTGCGACCAATATATATCAGTGACCGCACAACGGTCGCTGAATCATCCACGTCATTCAAAATCAGCGACCGCATGTGGTCGCTGATGGCAGTCGCTGATCGTCTAAAACTTAATCAAACTCAAGCATTCGTTCGTTCAGTAGACGAGAAGAAAATGAGGGAGAACAAAATAGGGAGAAGAGGGAGAAGGGGGAGAAGAGAAGAGGGAGGCAGAAATTGACCGTCGCCGCCACTGTCCACTGCCATCGCCGTCGCCACACTGATTCTCTTTATTTCTGAATTGGATATAGATTGGGTGTTATTCTATTGATGGAACTTTTTCCCCACTGCATTATTCTTCGAGTTTGGGTATTCTATCTTATTGGTAGTATGTAATTTATTTCATATACATGCCATATTGACATAATTTGCAGAAGTCATGTTCTCATCAATGCCTTATTTTCCTATGAATTTGCAGATAGTTTTAAGACTTTTGCATATTAGATGGAAGCAAAGTGTCCCAAATAGTGTATGATATGCAAAGTTTTAAGACCTTTGCATATTAGATGGGGCAATGCCTATGAGGGTTTTCAGTGAATTTGATCTAGTTCATTGCGATTGTTTCATAGTTTTCAATTAATTGTAATAGTTTATTAATTCATTTTAAAGTGATGCTTTCTTTTGTCTTTCCTGATTGGGGTGGAGGGTCTTAAAATGTGTTGGAGATCTTCATTAAGTTATTGAATTTTACAATTGTTTTCTGTCTCTTGACTGTGATTTGTTCTGTTACTATTCTTGAAATAGTATGTTTGATAAGTATTAAGGATGTTGATGTTTAAATCATGTCTACTTGGTTTTCTCAAAAGGCTGATATGGTCATTCATGTGGACTGTTTATGAAATTATAGTCAAATATATGCTTATATGAGATATATTATAGCAAATTTTTGCAACTGAAGTTTTGAGACAGTATGGAGTCCTTATATTGTCTACACATATCATTTAAAAGGTGTTCCTTAACTTAGTTGTGGTCTATGTTGTGTATTGACCAAATTTCATGTTTAAAATCCATGAAAAGTAAGCTTTAAGTGGCAAGTAAGACCTAAGTATATAATTCGCATACCTGGACCATGTGGGCAAGTTTCAATAGTCATAATATGACATAAGTAAGCTACACAAGCTAAAGAAAACAAGTCAAAACTGTTTTGAGCATTAAACTTGTGAAAAATCACATTTTAAGCCCAAAAGTGGACTGTTTTGGGTGACCTTTACTGCCTGATCTTATAAGACCATAATGAAATCATATAAAATTGCTAACTCATGCTTGTGATGATTCCTAATCATTGCAATGACCAAAGCTAGTAAGAAAATCAAGTTAGGATCTATTATCGAGCCTAAAATGAGCGTTAATAGGTTAAAATTGGCTAGATGACCAAGTAAAGTGAGATGGTGATAAAAGTAACCTTAGAAAACTAAAATACACATGCTTAGACTATCCAAGTAGCCAAAACTGGAGAAATGGAAAAGTGTCAAAAATAGTTTTTTGTGAAAAAGTGAGAAAACAAGCCAGTTTGAGCCCAGTTTTGAGAAGCTTAAATGAAATGAAAAAGAAAACTAAACTTTGATTAAATTACCTTGATGTATGGATACAAAAAGAAATGGAATTTCGATAGAGCTGAGGCAAGTTATTTTCAGAAAAGGCATGATACCACATTGTACAGTCATCTTCACCAAATACCTTAAACTATAATGAAGTAAATATATTCTGATATTCCCAAAATAGGGGATTCTAATTCCCTTGAAATTCTACTCTTGGAATCCTTGATCACGTAATTAGGCATATCACGCAATTTTTGAAATTCCAGACAGGAGGATGCTCATGAATAATGATATATTTCCAAAATCTCCAGCATTATCTAAATCTTCATATATAAGCTAGTCAAATGGTCATATATGCATTCATATTCACTGTTGTGTTATACTTCCTTGGTTGGTGTCAGTTAAAATATGTAGGATGCTAACAATATACCATGCCTTTTTGGGTAGTCGACCTCAAGCTTTGTAAATTTGTTTTGGCATGTATCCTTGTTCAAATCCCAAATAATCATATATGATACACACTCATGTTATATATGTACATATACATCTATATGTAAAAATCATAATTGTGATTCTAAATTTCTCTTCGCATCCAAGACAAAGATAATTTTTATCACATGTCTTTACCTGAAACATCATAGATCATGGTTATACCAAATCACAGTTTCTGTTCATAATCATACTAATAAATTCATCTTTGCACTACGAGCCAACGATATAAATCAACAGTTCATCTTTGCACTACTGGCCAAAGATATTCAATAACAGGTCATCTTTGCACTACGGGCCAAAGATATTCATCAACAATTCATCTTTGCACTAAAGGCCAAAGATATTCCTCAACAGTTCATATTTGCACTACAGGCCAAATATATTCATATCTCAAAGAAATATATAATCATTTCAGAATTTATATAAACAATAATTATAACCATGTTAATCAATTCATCTTTACACTTAAGCTAAAGATATTCAATTATAAATTTAATGGTCATGATCATACCAGTTAACAATTCATCTTTGCACTACAGGCCAAAGATATTCATCAGTCACGATCATACCAATAATCTACCCATCTTTACACTCAAGTGAAAGAGAAATTCAATATCAGGGTTATAAAAATGTTATATATGATAATAAAAATAATATGATCAACAAATGCATTTATTTTCAAGAGCAACAATCATAAATCAACGATAATTTAGTCAGAAAAAGAAACCAATTTTTGTCGTGAATAGTACCCGTGAATAGTAACTCGTGAATAGTAACTCGTGAATAGTACTCCGTATTCGTACATAATACCATATACGTAAATAATGTCATATACATAAATAGTGCCATATACATGAATAGTGCCGTATATGTGAATAGTGCTGTATACGTGAATAGTAATCCCGACTCAAAAAGGTAGAAATTCCATAATAAAATCCAGACCAATATTTCAGTATAATGATATTGAAAGAATAACATCATTATGAAGAATATAACATCCCTTAATATCCCTTACTATCCCTTACCTCAAAAGAGCAACACTTCTGATTGGATATCGGATATGACGCTGAAGAAAACTTGCACTGATGAATAGCAACTCACCAAGTATCTAAATACTCACAAAATACACTCAATAATCTAGAGAGAGAAAGAGAGAAAACTTATTTCTGGTGTGATTTTCAATTCTAACTTGGCCCTCTATTTATAGGAAAATGTTAGCACGCCGAAGCAGACTTGACCTGCAACCTGATGGCTTTACCTGCTACTATTGCCACCCACCACATTTGTAATAAAATTCAGCACATTTCTTCACCAACCACAAGTGGGGCCCACTCAATTCTAGAATTTTCCACCAAAATCATTTATAAACTTAATTTCCAAATCAGTCACCTCTTAAAATTCATAACAAATCATACGCTCATTTTTAACGGTTCAAAATTTGTGGACATATACTCAACTTATATATGTATAACATATCTAAAAATTACAACGATCCAACGGTCGGATTAAAAATTATAACTCTCGCAATATATCTCAAAAAATATGGTTTGATTTTTAATACCTCCAATCCGACAAAATACTTATAAAACACCTCAACATCAACTCCTTAATTTTTTAACCACAAAATATATCCAACATTTATATTCACATAAAATAAATATTTCATTATCATATGAATCAATAATTAATTATGCACAATTAATATTACAGAATCACATTTATGATAATCAGGCTGTTCCCAGGAAAGAGGGGGCTTTCCAATAAGGATTTCTTCTTACTGGCGCGCAATTAGGTGACCAAACCTCTCCTTAGACAGAACTTTCTAGACATTGCCAATAATGCTATCTAATAATATTATTCAAATAATATGAATTATTGATCTGATAATGGAAAATACTGTACAGTGACAATTACTTAACAACAATAATATAAAATATCAACGTAGTAATTATTGAATCAATAAAATAAAATATTAAACAGTAATTACTGTAACAATTATTGAGTAGTGTCTTCTTACGTAAGAATTAATAATTCAAAAATACTGTGTAATACCATGTGCTACTGTGCAACCACGCGTATTACTGTATTTTAACCACCAGGTATTCCAACAGTGTTAATGGTAACGATTACGCCGTTATTTATAAAAATTTAAATTTGTCGTTTTCTTCATCCGACAGTTATTCTATTATGGGGCCTACAAATGGCTGCGCCGTTGTACTAATATTCTCCGACAACAAGAATATTCCACGACCAAATGAATATTCCTCAATAAAAATGAGTATTTTATAACCACTTGCGTATTTTGAAAATTTTATATATATCACCCTTAACTTTAACTTTTTTTTTTTTTTATCAATTTAACCATTTACTAAATAGGAAAATTGAATACTTTTATTTCATAAAATTTGGGGTCTTACAATATCTCCTCCTTATAAAATTTCGTCCCCGAAATTTACGTACTTGATAATTCAAAGAGTTGAGAATACATTGCTTTTATTTCAGATTCCATCTTTCATGTCATCATGATTTCTTCATTGCTCATCTCTTGTATTTCAGATATCATTTTAGAATACAGCTTCAAAACAAGGGTTAATTGAACAAATTAACATATCACATAATATCCCGATATTATGACTAACCAATAAATAAGCTTAGGTAGGACACACTAGTGAAAGATTTACTCATCTCTCCCCTCCTAGTTCTATTTCCCGATCTCCGCCAGACAAGTATGGTTGTTTCATACACATCCAAGGAGGCAAGTTGTACGAAGTAACAATCATAGGCCAACATTAGTACGGAACAGTTGAGTGGCCAAACGGATTGAAACCATCGGTGGACAATCCAAGCCTCACATTTCTAGGTTCCAATGCAAACCCAGGATGTGCTAAGTTGAAATCTTTCCAAGCCTGCCCATCTGCGGGATGATTTAGTTCTCCATCTTTAGCTGGAGATTTCGCATGCCAACTCATATGTTTAGCTGTTCTTGAAGACATGTACAATCTTTTTAGCAGATGTGTTATTGGAAAATACCTTAGAATCTTAAATGGTATACTTGATTTTTTTGTAGTCACACCCTCTTTATTAGGCCTAAACCGATCATGACTGCAAAATGTGCACCTTGTCATCTGTTCATTTTTCTTATAAAACAACATGCAATCGTTGGGACATGCATCGATCTTTTATTATCCAAGACCCAACTTCTTCACCATTTTCTTACAAAAGTAATAGTTACTAGGTAATTTCTCACTGTCAGGTAACATACTCTTAATGGCCTTCAAGAGCGACTCAAAACAATCATAGCTCATGTTGTGATCATCCTTAATGTTAAGTAATGTCGCTACTACAGATAATGTAGTGTGTTTGGTGCAACCATGCTACAATGACTCGCTACCCTCGTCTAACAACTTAAAGAATTCTTTGGCATCAGAATTCATAGGTTGCTCTCTGCCTTGTTCTCAATCAAAATATGGCCCTAAAATATCATGAACCATTTCATTCATACGATGAGTACTACTGCCCGAATTGTGTACTTTTATGATGCCACCATCTCTTCTCTGTCCATGTGCCCACCAGTATTCTTCGTAATTTTTAATGAACCCAGAAACAAGTAAATGATAGTTTACCACGTCTCTGTCCATATAATTTACATTCTTACACTTCAAACATGAACATCGTATCTGCGACTGATCATTCATACATTCCGGGTGACTATACGCATACTCTAAAAACACTTGGCAAACAGCTCTAAATTCAGTTGTAGCACCTATCTGGGCACTTGACTTTCGTTTTACCATCCAACTACGGTCTGAATAGAGGTCTATGATTCCACGGTACCTATGTTAACATGAATTATTGTATTCCCTTATTAGAGATTTACAATTCAGCTCAAGCCCATTTATGACTCGGCGCTGCAGCGTCGCTTATTTGGCCTTGGGCTGGCGCCGCGGCGTTAGCTCTATGCACCAGATAACTTTGACAGTTTTGACAGATTCCTTTCATAAACGAATTTCCTGAACTCCTAAATCGATCATTTTAAGTCCGAATTGGCTCGTTCAAAAGCTATTAGCTCATAAATCACATACTCTATGTGTTCATGCAAGAATTTTACATTTTCAACTTCATTAACTCAAAATTCACCTATTAGTTCATTTTAACGAAAACGATAAACGTTCGTGAACGTTCAACGCTCGTTTCTTTGTTCTAAGTCAGAATTCGGTAATTTTTGAGTTCGCAACTCTATAATGCCAAATAAGACTATAAACCATCGAAAACCAACATTTCAGAGCTCAATGTCAAAATTTGACTTCCATTCTGAGAATTTCACGATTTCGACGATTATCGTCTAATCGTGTGAATTCCGGTATAACTTCGTTAATTATGATTTGTTCATCGTTTCCAATGGATTCTTTCCATCATATTAACATCTAAACATATATATATATATATATATATATATATATATATATATATATCATTATCTTACATACATGATAAGTTTCTTACTTATTCTTCCTTAGTTCATAACTTTTATTTTTTTTATGATTTCTCTTCACATGATTTATCATGATTTTAGTCTTCTAAGAACCATTCTTACTTCTTCTTATCATACAACTTCATTAATGTAAACATATGACATGTTCTTCATAAGTTTATAACTTATATAAGTATAAGTTACTTGTTCATGACTTATTAAGGTTTAAGCCCTTTAATACTCATTCTCATACTCCTTAACATATATGCTCCACCAATCCACACTTCTCTATCAAACTAATATTGAAGAGAGGAAGATCAATAATGGATTAAAGGGTCTTACCCTTGATGATCAACTTGATTCTTCCTCTTGCTTTTCTACTTGGTTTATGAAAGTCTAGCTTTTTCTAGCTTTTTCTCTCTACTTAATAAGTTATAAGTTGTTGGTGTATTTCTAACAAATGAAAATAATCTAGCAAGCTCTCATATTTATAGAACTCACAAAGTGAGGGCTTAATAGACATTTAGGCCATCCAGCTCCTTAAACCACCTCCTTACTATTCATTGCTTAACTACTAAGTAATAAGCACTTTACTTAGCCACCAAGTTTACTTAGTCATCAAGTTTACTTAGTCATCACATAACTTATCCCTTGCTTAGCCATCAAGTATAAGCACATTACTTAGCCACCAAATATACTTGCTTATCACAACTTTCATCCTTTACTTAACCATTAAGTTTACTTGCTCATCACTTTGGTTGCCCCATGGGTTTCCCCATAGGTTTTAATCATCCGCAAACCCATAGGTTCTTACTTTGGGCTTTTAGCTTAATTAACTTAACTTATACTTGGGCTTGTATTAAACAAACCTTGGGCTTGTTCATTAACTCATATTGGACTTATCCATTCCTACACTTGGGCTTTATCATAATTTCAATTGGACATTACAATTTCCTACACAATCCTACAATTACCATTACATTTGACTTAAAGTCTTATAACGTATAATCTACGTATTAATCTCGTATTCTAACTCGTATACTTATTTATATACGACATACCATCATTTATACATACTCGTATAATATTTCGTATCATACTCGTATTCATTACCTCGTATAATACTTAATTATTATACGATCATCGCTTTAATTCATTATACGCATTTCATTTCCTTCTCGAAAATCACTTTCACTAACCGTTAGGTTTTAAGTCCGCAAGAAAAAACTTTTTTTTCCATAACTGAAATATTATTGGATATTCCATCTCGTTTTAGAATTCTATCATTACGCGTTTCTCAGAATTTCAAACTTAATTCCCGAGTAGAAATCAGTGAATAGTATTTTTTGGAAAATTTCTCAGAAAACTTTTATTTTTATCTTAGAAATTCAAACACTTTAATTCTACCACGTAGCCAAAATCCTAACCACATCCGTACATTCTAGGTTATAGAACGACCTTCAAATAGCTTACTTACATAAATAATCAATTAAATTCATTTAATCCACATAATCAAATAAAAATTTAATTCTCATTAAAAATCTAATTTTCTCGGGCGTTACAACTGCTAATTTACAAGCACTACGATCATTGTAGCCAACACTACGATCGTTGTCTTCTGATGATCACTTGTAGGAGACTCCTTCTAAATGACTTTTCACTTCTCAATCAGCCTTGCTGATAGAGTTGGTGCTTTGATCTTCTATTTGCTTGCAGGTCATTCAGAGAATGCTTTCTGATATACTTCAAGTAGACTGCAATCTAAAACTTGACTGCTCTTACCAGAGGATGAGATTTATGATTACACTTCAGGATTGCTCATCTGTTAAGAATCGTAGAGTGCTCTACGATTATCCTATAACTATATAATCAGTTGGCTGATTACGACTTTGGCTTTGATTCTGCAGACTACAATTCTAATTGGTGACGATTTGTAGACTTCATGATTTCGAGTGAAGCCTACAATTCTTGTTTTAGCTTGACATGCGCTTGGTAGACAGCTTCTACGATTCTGAGTGTAGTCTATGATTTTGCTTTGATAGACTATGATTCTGCCTTACTTTTTTGGCAGAGTATAGTGACTGGTGCAATGCTCTTCGATCAAATATTCCTATCTATTACACTTTCTAAGATTAACCTAACAAGTTTGATCTTTCTAATCACAGTCCTTGTACATCATGATCCTTTGAAGGACTTTTACAAAACTATTCATTCATATTAGATCAACCTAACACATTTGATCATTTCAATCTAAGTCCTTGTCCATATTGTCTATCATCTATTAAGGACTTTGCAGCTTTTATCAATGCAGACATATTTGTATATTCATTCATTAACTTTATCATTTTCATCATCAAAATATATAAATAAGGAATAATATTCACATGCATATTCTTGACAATCTCCCCTTATTTGATGATGACAAAAATACTAAATGTATATGTATGAGATGAATGAATCTTAAGATATAGTGAGCTGATGTATTACTAGAACAGGTAATATGAATTATATTAATGAGTATTTAATTACAAATGACACAACAAATCTAAATTCTGGATCCAGAACATACTATTATAATTAGAGATGTACCTTCTCTTTTTCATGTTTGCACCTTGTATGTCTTCTGGATATTCTTTCTGTTGTTGCTACTCATCTGCTTATTCTCTTGGTTCTTGCTCCCTTTTAGATGATGACTTCTTTGCTTCATCTTCTTTTGGCGCTCCCCCTCAGATGATGAGTCCTCTTCTTTCTGCTTTGCTCAGCTTTTCATTCTTCTTCTTCTGGCTCTTCTTTTGTATCTCCATTCGTCTCTTCTTATGTCTCTTTGAGTGTCTCTTTTTCTCCCCCTTTTTGTCATCAATCACTTGAGAGAGAGATGCTTAAGATTAGACATAAGCTGCTCAAGCAGGTAGGATGAGTTTCCAACTTCAATTTTTAGATCTTGCTGGTTGAGCTCTAGCTATTGGGAAAGAGACTAACTGAGAGTATATATTTTCTCTAAGAGAGACAAAATAAATTCTTCATTTTTCTTCTGAAGTTACAGAGCTTCTTTCCTCTGTTGCTCTATGCATTTCAAATAGATCTGATCTCTATGATGAAGCTTGCTGGATATATCTAAGACGGTTGCTTGAGGCTTCCCGTGGAACTCACTGTCCTTTCCTTCTAGCAGGCTTTTTGCTTCCTCAACCATATAGGAAAATTTCTCAACTAATTCTTTTGAGTTTTTCAACAACTTAGGATCTTGAGAAATTTGGGTAGTTGGATTGAGTTTTTTGCCTGTGTAAATGTTTTCAAAGGTAGTGAGTATGTCAAAGAGATCACTGTTAGATGAAGTGGGGATATCAGAGGGTATTCTAGGATTGAGGCTTGGAATATTGAGTATGGAATTTGATGTATGGGTATCAGCGTGAGCTTGACCACTTGCAATCACAGAGTATGAAACCTCTACGATCGTGGGCTTTGGTGTGACCTTTTTACTATCTAAATTTTCTAAGAGATAGTAGGGGATGTAGATATTACCAGCATGACGGTAGACTCTGAAATGAAGGAAATCTTTGATCAGCTTGGTGGGAAATATCTTGACCCTTAGGAAGTTCTGAGAGATCAGTTCCAAATTAGGAAAGTGTGAATAACACTAGTTAATGTAATTCTCATCTGTAGTAGTGTAAGCCTTTAGCCAGGGCATCCATGGGTAGAACCATTTTATCAGATGGTTTTTAGGATTGTATAGTACTATAATACGATCTAACTCAATTTCTTAAAAATTGTTGAATAGATCTGCTGTAGACATCGTCACTACTTTGAGTCGTTCATTCCCCTGGTTTATCCATTTTCCTGGTAGCACATCTTGTAGTTCATAAATGACTTCCACCACTAATCTTATGCGAACTATTGCTGGAGAGGGAATATGAAAGTTTGCTATTTCTTAACCTTTTGAGATGGAGTCTATTTCCATTTCTACATTCTTTGATTCTGAGCATGTTTCTTGTATGACTTTTTTAATTGAATCACCAGTAGATTCTTACAACTGATTTTCATTATTTGTTCCTTCTACAATATCCTTCTCATAACTATTTTACTCACCAGTCATTCCTTGCTCTTCAGACTTCAAAGTCTCTTTAGCTTCACCTTCATCTTCTTCTTCTGACTTGGGTTCATTGGCAGTTGTAGTTTTTTCAATTTCATTGCTGGAACTGTCAGAAATCATCCTCTTTTTTCCTTTGATGTCTTCTATCATAAACTTAAGTTCATCATCCTCATCATTATCATTGAGATAAATTATTTTTGATGAAGAGCCTTCTTCATTCTTCTGGTTTGTTCTTTGAAGTACTCAATTATTCTTTCTTCTCTTTGGGGGTGCAGCAGTAGGTGCTTTTTCCTTTTTTGATTCAGATTCCTTTCTATCAATAGAGGGACTCCTTGGTGGGACCTATAGTGACTTCTTTACACCCTTAGCTTTCTTCTTGATTGGCTTTGTAGGAGTGGCCATTGGAGATGTAGAATCATCAGATTGAGATGACTCACTTTTCAGTACGCTCACCTTCCTCTTCTTTGAAATACCCTTACTGCTGCTGCCAGATGTCTTTAGTTTCTTATTCTCCATGAGGTTTTTCTTCTAGTTGTCAAACAACTTTAGAGACATCACTTTGTGAATATTAAGGGGTTCTCCCTCATCATCACTTATCTTTCTCTTCAGTTTCTTCTTCAGGATAATGCTCAAGAGTCTTCCATGAATAACCTTTGTGAGGGGTTTATCTGTAGACTTCTTTTTCTCAGTCTTTTCTAGCCATTTGGATAACCAATCAATCAGTAAGGCCCCAAAATTCATCTTCTGCTTCATGACGATTGCAGTCATGACTCTCAGTTGCAGATCGCTAATAGTATTGTGTGCAGTGTCTTTGCATAAGATACGTTTCCTATAATCTCAGCAAGAAATTCAAATTCCTCTGGAAACTCCTTCATATCTTTCAGATTTGAATTTCTCTTTTAGTGCATTAACTTCTTACCTTCTTCAATGTTGATGTCCTTGAGATTTATCAGACCTTGGTCAGGAAACTCTAGACATTAATTGATGTCTGATGCTCTAATCTTCAAACTTACTCCTTTGACTTTTGTACATAGAATCCCAGACTCTATTGTTACATTTGAATAAAATTCCTTCACCAAATCAGCATAAATTGGGGTGTTGGCTTCTAGGCATTCAGAAAACCCAACATTCTTTACAAGCTCAAGAATATCTCTGAACTTCTTTTCTGATTTTTCGAACTTCTTAGAGCCGAGTTGAATTCCAGTGATAACACGCCAATTTTCTATTTGGAGGGTTCGAAGTGTATGGGTATTCAATTTCAAGGATTTTGTAGGAGATACTTGAAGGCGATTTGGGTATGGCTCGACATTTGATGGATTTTGGCTTTGAAGAGTATTTAGAGTTTAGGGTTCAAAGAGGGAAGTCAATAGACTTTGATAACTATTTGGAAGATGCAATTATTTTGAATTTGCCTTTATGACAGTTCCCTCCAACTCTGCAGAAAATACGATGTGTTAGAAAGCCGTTGGTTGCATGATGCTCCACAGAAAAGCTGTAACTCCTCATAAATTGATCAGCTTTTTAGTTTTAACTTTTCTTTTAAGAACATGAATATTACTGCCTTTAGTTGACCGTTGACCTTTTTCATTTTGTAGAGTAGCTTGATGATATAGCTTAGTACTCCACGATTTCATTTTGTAGAGTAGCTTGTGACCATGCTTCGGTAAATGATTCATCATTAATCTCCAACTTGGAGTTGCATGATTCATCAACAGCTTGAACTCTTCTGAGAAATTTCTATATACTCTGCATAGGTTCTTGTGATGCATTCTATTTCAACTTTTGTTTTGGGTTAAGGAAGCTTAGAAAGGGCTCGCCTCTTAGTTTTAAACTTAGGGCTAGGTTTATCTCTGAGGGACTTATCAGAAAAAGGATTGTATAGACTTGGTGGTAAGAATGTCATCATGACATGCCTTTTTGCCAGAGTTCATTTACCAACTTTAGATATACTTTAATGTTGGTATTTGTAAGTGAGAGAGAATGAAGTGCTTTTCGATCTTTAATTTGTATGGTCAGGAGAGTGTGTTGGAAAAGTGATTGTACAGGCTACAAACGTAGGATCAACATACTCTTATATTTTACGATCAAGATGTCAATCGTAGGAACTCTACGAGTAAGATAGTGAGGCTAACTTGATTATTAGTCGTAAAGTTTAGGGACTCTATGACCGGGAATGAAAATTTATTTGGTTCATCAGCTACAGAGTTTTGGGACTCTGTCACTGGGAAAGGATTGTTTGGATAAAACAGAGTATCAACCCAAGGATCATTAAAGCTTCTCACAATACCTAAAGAATTGTAGGTGGATAATTCATGATGTAGTATTGTTAGATAAAGTTCCTTTTGTTTTAAGAACTTAGGATGAATAGCTGATGGTCAGCTTCTGAGTATACTGGAGAATTCTTAGTCTAGTACTTTTGAATATTTGTTGCTGGTTTAAAAGAACTTAGTAGTAGAGGACTGGTGCCCTGTGGAATGGTCATCATAGATGTAAGGAAGGTTGAACTGTCTTCTAAGCTCATCTCTGAATATAACAATGAATTCCACTTCTTCTTCTCCTTTAGTTTCTTCATCATGCAACTTAATGATCTTTATATCCTCAATTATTCTTACCTTAGCATCAGGTTCAACTGCCTTCATTGTTTGAGAGATCTGAAAGATTTAGCTTTAATGTGTTCCTTCTTCAATTTGAGCATTGCTAGGCTTAGCAGATTATTGCTCCCCCATAGTTGATACTTCCATCTTAGAGGTAGATGGGCTAACTTCTGTATATAGATCTTTGCAAGGTTGCTCATGGGTGGATCAACTTCATTGGATCATAGAGGACTAGTTACTCTACGATTTGTTGCGAACGTGGGATCTAGTATTGAGATTTCAACATCTTCTACATTCGTAGAGTTTCCACTCTACTACCTATACATCACCATCATTGTCAAATGGTCAAGGATATGATATTTCTTCTTGATCCTCTTAAGTTGAGATGTTTTGCACGAATAAGCTTGAAAGTTTTCATACTACTTGACATGAAATAAAGACTTCCACATTTAACAGATCATGAAGATCATACTATGGATGTTAGGATCCCATAATATGCTCATTAGATTTCTTCAACTTCAGAGACACAATGTCTTCAGGAGCGAGCTCTGGCCTTGGATGTTCTTTGAATGAGAGCATAGCTGAGGGATTTTGATGTTACAGCTTGACTAAGAACATCCAAGGTCAGATAGCATCAAGTACCTGCAGGTTAAATAAATTTCTATTTTGGTACCCATTTTGATTTGGGTCCTGCTAGGTTAGTTTTCTCAAAAGCCCTAGTCATTTAGACTTTTTGGATTTCCAATATGTATGGAGATCATCATTAACAATCATGAAGCATGTACACATGTAAATGATAACAGTTATAAAACATGATTGTGAGTGTGTGTATGGTTTAAGCAATCTTAATATGTTAAACCTTTTCTTTGGTTGAATCACTTTTTGCTTTTACTATGTTCATAGATTTTGAGCTTTCATAAAGTGAGGATCAGCTTTATAGTTCGCATCTAGCTGGTTCGTAGAGTTGAACAGTCTCCAAGAACCTCCAAGATACCACTGTAGAGTTGATCACACTCTGTGATTTATCAAAAGTATAAAACATTGATTTGTATGTATTTCTTGATATACCTATCTATCAGCAAAAGTTGAATCAACTTAAAGTTCTTAGATTTTAATTTACATAAGGCATACATCAGATATCTTCAAAAAAAAATTATTTTCAACCTCAAACATAGGTGGAGAGAGTTTTTCAACGAACAATTTTCAACCTCAGATGTATATCTCTCTTTTCCCTTTTTGAGGAAGATAATGATCTTTTAATAGAACACTGTTATAAAACATAAGGTGATGCAATATGATGTATGTATACAGTGACGAGGATACATACCTTGCCAATATCAGTCTCATGATAATTAGTTGTCCTGTTTATTTGCACAATGATATGAGACATTGTTGGGCACATCTTTGTATTGTCAATATTGACAACATTTGTTGCTCAATGTGGCTTTAGATCAATCAAGTAGAGTCTTTGAATTATGATCAGAGGAAAGACTTAGCATCTTAAATTCTTTGAAGCTCTTGGACCTCATGGTTCGGATTCATGGATCTTGTCAATTGTGCATTTGAAGAATTTCTCTAACTCCTTCATTGGAGATGCATACTACTGAATGACATCGGTTTAACTTTAGATTCATCTGAAGGTTATTTCTCTTTAGCTTATGGATCAATCTAAATTGTAACAGGTGGATATATATATATATATATATATATATATATATATATATATATATATATATATATATATTTACTTGCACAAACAATTTTCAACTTGTGAGCTCATTTTCACTCAGAAGTGACTTACAACTAATACTAAGCTTAGAACTTATTAGTGCCACGGATCAAACTCAAAGCGTTAGCTTTTGGATACAATGTGAGAACCTTCTCTGATACCAATTGTTAGTTCTCGGGAGCACACAATAGATCTAGAGGGGGGGGGGTTGAATAGATCCTTTAAAACTTTTTTTCTTTTTCTTTAATCTTGTTAAGTGATTAACAAATAATGAATAGAAGAATCAATTCATGCACATAGGAAAAGATTAAGATCCCCTTCAAGAATATAACATTAAACACAGTTGAAATATTGAGTTAGTTGGAAGCAGATATAACAGTTATAGTACTTAATGTAAATGACATAAAGTAAATGACACCAGAGGTTTTAAGTGGTTTAGAGACTAAATGCTCGTAATCCATTCTTCTGCTTTAACAAGCAGGGATTCCACTAAAGGATTTGATTAACTTTGAATCACTAAAATTCCTTCATGACCAGCAACCTTGGAACACTAGTTCACTAAGAACTCTTCAAGACCAGAAGCCTTGGAAACTGTAGACTACGCCCGACAGACTTAGAATCTCTTATACCCTCCGGTACTCAGCAAGCCCAGCAGACTTGACTTTGGTTTAGTCACTAAGATAAGGACCCTGCAGGCCCTGGTTGCTTGGATGGTTGTTTGTTATTTGTTGTTGTTGAGCTGCTAAGATAACATTCAGCTTGTTCATCCTCTGGTACTTAGAAGCTTCTGCTGATCATGTGGTATTTAGCTTGATAGTAGATCATAATTGATGGACTGCTAAGATGTACGTTCAGTTTAACATCTTTTTATTTTTAGCAGTCTGACTTATCCCTTGGTGATGCTGATTTTTGTTGTTGATGCTTGTCTTCATATGATATTCAACATTTCACACTATCACCATTGATTTACTGCTAAGTTTTGCATATCAGCTTGACTTCTTCTGGTCCTTAGCAGTCCTTCAACACTGGTTGTCTTGTGCATAGATTCAGCTCTGTATCTTCTTCTCTTCAGCTCAGTGTGTTTATGGTGAATTGTAGAGTTACTTAAGTATTCTGCTTTCTGATTTGCCACTCTAGTTGTTGTCTTCTTGGCCTTTCGACTCTCAGTACAGATGCCACTTCGTTGTCATACTCCTTTGTATTGAGTGAAGCTTTTTCACTGTAAGACTCTTATTAGTTGTGCTTCACTCTTCTGTGGTGGTCTCACTCTCACTGAGACCTTTTCTCTGTTAAGTTCTATATGACTTACTTTGTCTCAAGTAAACAACCCTATCATCTTTGAAGCTTTGGCTCTTTATACATTCATCTATCATCTTCCCATTGAAACATAGCCGTTGGGAGTCTTCCGTTGAAGAGCTTTCTTTGGAACATCTAATGCTTTAGATATTCTGAAATCTTTGATGTAGACATACTCGGTTGATGTGACAACTCCCCTGACACATCAGTCTTCTTTACCACCCCACCTAACACTTCTAAAATGTCTTTTTCATCAAACTAGTAGGTAGTCACCCTTTTCTTTTGTTTCCTCTATTTTCATTAAGAAAGTTTGGAGAGTATATCGCGATCATCAATTCACAATGTTTGAATGTCAATCTTCTTTATTTAGACATTCTCAGTCATCAGACAAATGCCCTCTACGATTCTGATGTTGACCTTTATGAACTTTACGAATTCTTAGTCGTAGCTTGTCTGTGAAAATCGTAGGGTGACTTGACCTTGACATGTCTTATGATTCCGAGAGTTCTCAAGGTTGTACCTTTTTGTACTTTACTCTTGTAGTTTGGTGTACGATTATGCTTATCTTGCCTTGCTTCAAGAACTAATAAATTGGCTGATTACTGTAGACACTCGAAATTTTGCGTTCCTATTACTAACCATGCAGGAGGGCAGAATAGTCTTCCAGATATAACCCTGGAAGTCAAATCAGTTTTAACCTCGGAGATAACCCCAGGAGGTACATTTTTCTATCCCAAAGACAGCCCCGGGATACTCAGTTTCAATCTCGAAGATAACCCCGAGATACTCAGTTGCAATCCCGGAGATAACCTTGGGAGATTCAGTTCCAACCTCGAAGATAACCTCGAGGGATCTAACCTAAGTTTCGGAGATAACCCCGAAAAAGTAAGTTTCAACCCCGGAGACAACCCCGGGACACTCAGTTCCAACGCCGAAGATAACCGCAGGAGGTTAACCACACCTCAGAGATAACCCTTAGGACATTTAGCATTCACAGCAGACCAATCTCAGAGATAACCCTGAGCAACGATTGCTACATATGCGCAAAACTCGGAGATAACTTCGGTGGGGGAAAAATCATCATTTTTCCACCTCAATGCCACATTTACATCGTCTCAACACATTTCAACCCACACTGCATACCAAGGTGTCCCACAAGAACCATAGCTCAAATCCCGAGTGACAACTATACAAAATAGCACAACAGATAGACTTTGTTAACTTGGAGATCTGGTCATGGACCCATCTTCCTGGCTTCATACTGTGACGTCCCCAAATCCGAGTTACTTGACCCCCGAGTTTGGTGCTCACGATCCATAATATAAATAACATCTAACTACCATTCATTTATAAATAACATTACATATACTATTGACAGATATTGTTAATACATTCGTCCAAGGTTATCTAACCTTAACATTACAAACATACCCTTTAGATATACAAAAAGGGTTTACAAATACAAAATAATAATAATGTTTATTACAACTACTTCAGCACTATGCCTTTGCCTTTGTTCTTCTTAGACCCGCTGGCCACTTCGTTCCTAGCTGAAATATTTTATTTAGCAAGGGTGAACAACAAGTTTGCCCCGCAAGTTAAGACATACAATGAATGTATAAGAATCAAGAATAACAGACTCTCTATTTTGATAGAATGACACCAAAGTTCGGGGAACTTTGAAATAGCTAAACAAATCTTTAATAATTAACAAGTCTTCTCGCATTCTATGCAACACAATAATCTGATAATGAAAGAGTACAACGCTTTTAAAGTTTCTACGATATTCTAATGAATAATCAAGAATCAATTCTACGAAATAACAAAGTGGAATGTTTTCCAGATTTATGCTGAGAGATCCATTGGATCTTGAACTTCTCTTCTCGAGTAACTGTCAAAGATTTGACTTTGATATACCCAGGTGTATCAGATAACTATATAGATTAAATTATACCCCTCTTCAAGTACTTAGAGCGGCCAACTCCTTGTGTGACGCCCCCAAAATAGGTATACATCACCCATTCTGAGTCGCCAAATACATGGTATAGAATACAAATACAAACTTGAATATACAACATGAGCTGTGAGTTTTAATACAAATATTGTCTTCTAGACAGTATTAAAACTCAAAATAAGTCCTCAATATATTTATTATCACACTATTTCGTAGAATAGTGATGACTACTAATGCTATCATCTAGACCATCACTCCGTTCCCCGACTAGTCCCTGCTACGTTCTCATTTCCTGAAGAGAACAATGAAAGAAAAAGGGTGAGCTTAACTAGCCCAGTAAGAAATATTATGACTAAGATAATACAGAATAATTTATCGTTAGCCTTCAACAGTGTTCAACTGATAAAATATAACAAACATCAAGTTTAACTGCAGCGGAACAAGCAATCCATTAGAAGAGTCAAGTAGAGAATAAAATCTACTATCTTCTATGATTTAAAATGTTTTTCATCACTTTTATCGCTGAGACTCAGCTTAATAAATAATCCACATCATCTCTGCACTATGGCCAAGGATATTCATTAGTATCACGATCACAAATTATCCATGTACTACGGGCCAAGGATATTCGTGTATTCATCAATGGTCATGATCATGCCAACAACTGTCTACCAATGCACTACGGGCCAATGAGGACTTTTACCACATCATTTGTAACATTACGGTCATGATTATACCAAATAATAACTCACGTAATAGAGCTTTAAGAACACCGATTTGATTTTTAATATCTCCAATCCGACAAAATACTGATAAAATACCTCAACATTAATTCCTTCATTTATAACCACATAAAATAAATATTTTTCTATCTATCATTTATGTCCACATAAAATAAATATTTCCATATCATATAAATCAATAATTAATTATTCACAAATAATATTACAGAATCACAATAATGACAACCAGGTCGTTCCCAGGAAAGATGGGGCTTTCCAATAAGGATTTCTCCTTACTGACGCGCAATTAGGTGACTAAACCTCTCCTTGACCGAACTTTCTAGACATTGCCAATAATGCTATCTAATAATATTATTCAAATAATATGAATTATTGATCTGATAATGGAAAATACTGTGCAGTGACAATTATTGAAATAACAATAATATAAAATATCAACGCAACAATTATTGAACGAATAAAAAAAATATTGAACAGTAATTACTATAACAGTTATTGGGTAGTGCCTTCTTACGTAAGAATCAATAATTCAACAATACTGTGCAATACCGTGTGCTACTGTGTAACAACGTGTATTACTGTATTTTAACCACCAGGTATTTTACCAGTGCTAACGATAACGATTACGCCATTATTTATAAAAACTTAAATTTATCGTTTTCTCAATCCGACAATAATTCTGTTATGGGGTCCACCAATGATTGTGCCGTCGTACGAATATTCCCTATTTAAAATGAATATTCCCCGACCAATCGAATATTATATAACAACTTGCGTACTTTGCAAAATTTATAAATATTACCCACAACTATAACATTATATCAAATTCACTCCATAATATTCAAAAATGATATTTATAGAAAATTCATCTTTATTCATAAAAGTTGGGGTCTTACAACCTCCCCTTCTTATGAAATTTCACCCTTAAAATTAGGGTACGTACCTGGTATGTCGAAGAGGTAAGGATACCTTGATTTTATTTCAGATTCTAACTCCCAGGTCATTTTCTCAACATCGTGGTTTCTCCACAAAACCTTGACTTGAGGCATAACCTTAGAGCGTAAAATATGCTCCTTCTTATCTAAGGTTTTAACAGGAACCTCTTCATATGTTAAATCTTCCGCTATTTTGCCCAGTTCTAACTCAATAATGTGGTTCGGGTCTTTCACATATTTATGTAACATAGATATGTGAAAAATAGTATGAACATGAGACATACTTGGCGGTAAGGCGAGTCTATAGGCCATAGTTCCTACTCGATCGAGGATTAAAAATGGGCCAATGAATCGAGGATTGAACTTTCATCTCTTTCCAAATCTCGTAACTCCTTTCCATGGAGCAACATGCAACAACACATGATCTCCAATATCGAATTCCACGTCCTTTCGATGAAGATCAGCATAACTCTTTTGTCGATCTTGTAAGGTTTTTATACGTTGTCGGATCGTTTGAATCTTTTTCGTAGTCATACATACCAACTACGATCCCAACAACTTTACTTCACCCACCTCATCCCAGCATACTAAAGAACGACACTTTCGTCCATACAACGCCTCGAATGGAGCCATGCCAATACTTGCTTGATAACTGTTGTTGTAGGAAAAGTCCACCAATGGTAAGAACTTATTCCAACTTCCCTTGAAGTCAAGGATATAGAGTCTTAATAGATCTTCAAGAGTTTGAATAGTCCTCTCTGACTGCCCGTCCGTTTGAGGATGATAAGCGAACTAAATCATAAATTTGTGCCCATAACTTTTTGCAAACTAACCCAAAATTTTGAAGTGAATCTTGGGTCTCGATCAGAAACTATGGATACTGGCATACCATGAAATCTTACAATGTCGTTTATGTACATACGAGCAAGACGTTCAAGTGTATAAGTTTCTCGTATAGGTAAGAAATGAGCCGACTTGGTCAATCTATTAACGATGACCCAAATCGCATCTATGCCTTGAGAAACCTTGGGAAGACCGATAACGAAATCTATGGTAATGTGCTCCCACTTCCATTCTGGAATTTTAAGTGGTTGCAATGGACCTTTTGATACTTGATGCTCCGCCTTGACTCGTTGACAAATTAGACACCTTGAGATAAACTCCGCGATCTCTCTCTTCATATTGCTCCACCAAAATGTATGTCGAAGATCATGATACATTTTGGTACTCCCAAGATGGATTACAAACGGTGTGTTGTGCGCCTCCATCATGATTTTATACTTTAAATCAGGGTCATTAGGAACACGAAGTCTAGAGTTGACTCGAAGTATTCCTTCTTCATTGATTCTTGCTTCCGGCATAGCACCTTCTTGCACTTTTTTTCTCATACGCATCAGCTCCAGGTCTGTAGCTTGAGAAACTTTAATTTTATCGATTAAAGTCGGTTCTACTCGTATATTCGCCATCATCACATGGGTCCCTGGAGTCTTTAACTCTATCTCCATCCTTTGCAAGTTATACAAAATGGGCCTTTATGTTGACAATATCGCACTTGTACCTGCATATGATCTTCCACTCAATGCGTTAGCTACTATGTTCGCTTTTCCAGGATGGTATTAAATTATATGATCATAATCTTTCAATAGTTTGAGCCAGCATCGTTCCCGCATGTTGAGTTCCTTTTGAGTGAAGAAATATTTGAGGCTCTTATGATCCGTAAAGATCTCCACTTTCTCCCCATACAAGTAATGAAAGTAGTATGCATACAAGCCAATCATGTATGATGATAAAGCATATACTTTGTAATCAATCTTATTTATTTATTTATTAATAAAAAAATTATTTATGAAGGCATTAATTATCTACATGGTGCTATTGTAATAATATGTGATAAACTCATAGTTTTAAGCAATGCTTTTAGAATCATGATGAGATCATGCTAATGAGATCTAAATTCTTAGAAATCTTAAACTAAAATGTTCCCAATCAATGGATTACTAAAAAGGGGATTAGTGAATCCGGATAGATTGGTATGTACGTTGCTTGCTCATTGGATGAGGATGATTGATCTCATGATCATTTGTGTGGAGACACTAAAGCAAGTATGTAGGTGCTTACTAGAGAATAAGTTCACTGAACGTGACTCGCTAAGGAATACCTAATGGAGTTTTACTTGCTTGTCAATAGGAATTCCTATAGTGATAGTAGTACAAATGATCCTTAGACTTGAGATCATCATAGTATCTTATATATAATGAATTACAGTTTGACTTATTCCTTAAGACTCTTAGAGTATATCAAAGGGTATGCTTGGGTGTAATAAATTATATATGAAGATAATGAATGATCAATAAAGAATCTACCACTTCTAGTAAAAGAAGAGAAATGTCCTATGTGATTCGATAAATGACAACCTAGGAATCCTTGGCCAAGGTGGAATGAAATTAGAAAGTAGTTTCTAATTTGCATTCATTGGGAGTTGTGCATTTAGGAATCGAAATACATATAATTAAATAAAATAAGACTTGACAGTAATTCCATGTCTTATATTTAATTGGGACATTGTATGGTGGAAGGATTGAATTGTACGGTAACTATTAACTCAAAGGTTCTTTTATGATTAATGTTGAAATCTATATTATCTGGAAAGTCGTTGATCGCTAGGGAGGCTTATCCCTATTGTAGAATAAATATTATTTATTTAAATAAATTAATCGTTTAATTTATTTATTTAAATAAGATTAGAATTGTTCTAATTGATTTATTCACAACCGGTTTAATATGGAGAACCTAAAGGGTCACACCATAAAAGGAAGAATAATTATTTAAGAAGTTAATGGCATAATCGTAATAATATGTTAAGTATATTTAATTTAATCTATGGTGATAGAATAAATTAAATAGCTTAATATTTATTATTTAATATTTTAGAAATATTAAATATAAATTAATAAGAGGAGTCTTATTAATATTATTACAATTATTATTATTTTAATTTCTAAAAGAGTTTAGGAATTAATTTAATATAAGTACTCTCATTGATTCCTAATAGGATTAGGGAGTCCATTTAATTAAAAGAGTTTAATTAAATGAATAATACCTTATTTTAATTAAAATAGGGTTACCTGATATCTTTATAAGAGGAGTCTTATATCAGATATCAGATATACGTAATTCCAATAGTTGGAGAGTACGCCCCTTTTTCTATAGAGATAGGAAAACCAAGGTTTGAGCCAATACACCCTTCTTCTTGAAAATTCTTCTTCCTTGGTGGATCACCTCTAGAGGCCATACACTTGGGTGGCTTACATTGATCAAAGGAAGGAATCTACCCGGAGATTCAAGGAGATCGCGGAGAAGTAGGAGGTGAACTCGTACCTGAGGAAGATCGTTTCTACAAAGGTATGATTTCAAAATTTCTTGTTCTTCATTTTAATTTATAATATGCATAAAGGATGATCCGGGTAATTGGTTTGTGAAAAATTTTAAAATCTGATTTTATTACGCTTCCGCTAATTTTGCAATTTGATTGCTACTTTTATTCTCACAAAACCTAACAGTGGTATCATGAGCCAAACTTTATGCAAATTATTAATTATTTTGATTCCATATATGTATGGGTATGTATTTAGAATAATTTATTAGGCATAATTTGTTGTATAAAATTATTATTTTATGAAAAAAAAATATCAATTCGTAAACCTGTGATATTCCGTAATTCGCTGGCGTGCTTCATGATTCACGTGGTAGCATTATAATATATTTGTGATATATGTAATAGTTACAAGGGTTCAGGACATTCACGTGCTTGGTTCATGTTATATTATAATATATTTATAAATCTCATACTAAACTTCCAGAATCACCTTATATATTCTCATGGTAAAGTTTTATAAGATGGTTGCCAAAAAACATGATTTATGCATTTTTGTTAATAGTTAACAAGTGCTCCTGAACCTTTATAAATGTTCACGTGATATATATATATATATATATATATATATATATATATATATATATATATATATATATATATTAATAATTTTATAATTAAAATAAAAGAGTTTATTTTTATTTTGAAATTGGATTTCATGCAACATAAAATTGCCCATTAAATTATATTCATATATATATGAAATGATTTTATTTATTGATACATATGATGATATGTATGATAATAAATGAGGTTGATTATGGACTATTGACCAATGTGATTGGATTTTATTTTAGTTGGATGCATGAATGTATGAGTTTTATTAAATGGGGTCTGCGTACCTCGTCTTCTCTAATTTGTCTTAATGTAAATTCTATCTCCCTCCTATGTACTTCCCCTTGACTGCTGATCAAGGTTTCTATTTATTTCAAATAAGTTCTGTAATAGGAATAGTTAGAATTAAATTTTGAAGAATTGGAGATCAAGGAGCAAGGAGCGCGTGAAGACCCGTTTGTAATGGAGCCCGGGTTTAAATGTAATAGTTATATTTAAATATTAATTCTTGCACCCCTAGGGTTTGACCTTTTGGTTCACTTGGTGGCTCTAGTGAACCAAACTAGAATAAAAGTCCATAATCAATCCGGGTAGAATATAATATTCTATATGTGCATGCTTATACTATATATATTATATATTATGCAAACATGCTTCGCATGTTAATTAATATGACGCGTATTTTATATATATATGTGCATGCGCGCTTAACAAGATGAGACAAAATAATAACAAATCCCTCAAAGTTTTTATATATTAAGTCTTAAGCGTTCAAAGATATTTAGAATATCGAACGTCGCCTTCTAGCATGATAAAATTAATAGAGTATTAAATATTTAATATGAGTTTGTTGTGTCACCACAAGGCAAGTATTAAGTATTTAAGATGTTAATTTATCACATTTGATGCTTATAAAGAAAATTGAACAATATTGTTTTGTTGTGTCACCACAAGGACACTATTTTTCTTTTTTGAATATATAGAAATGCTAGGTTGGACTTAACTTAGATAATTTTGATTCGGATGTGCCACCACTTGATCAAAATAATCTAAGAGGCAAAACATAAGGAGTTACATGATGATGTAATTGACAAGGAGTTGTCTACCTATTTATTTATATATAGTTTGTTGTGTCACCACAAGGCTATATATATTTGAAATGGGATCCTTATTCTCACTAGCAAAAACTTTAATTAGATTTTGCCGAACTATATAAACGAGGGTAATATAGTTTGAAGAAAATAGTGGGAGATACCAATATAAAATAAGACCTAATTTATTTTGGTAATTAATTAAATGAATGTTTGCTAAAATATTGTCTTTTTACATGCAGAATTTTGAAAATGTCACATTCACTAATTTCACTGCGTAGCATACTTGATGCTAACAAACTGACCGGACCGAACTACACGGACTGGTTAAGGAATCTGAGAATTGTTCTCACTGCTGAAAAGATTTCTTATGTCCTAAATTCACCCGTACCTGCAAAAGTTGCAGAGACAGCCTCTGAGGAAGAGATTGCTACTTTTAAACAGTGGCAAGATGATACATCTGTGGCTCAATGCATCATGCTCGCATCCATGAGTAACGAGCTTTAGCGTCAGCATAAAAATATGGATGCTCCTACTATACTGCTGCACCTGCAAGAGCTGTATGGTGAGCAAAGTAGGACTGCTAGATATGAAATATCTAAGGAGCTCTTCCGATCTCGGATGACCGAGGGCACTACCGTTGAGACTCATGTCTTAAAGATGATCAATTTGATTGAACGTCTTGGACAGCTTGGGTTCGTCATGGATGGGGAGTTGAGTCAAGATTTGATCTTGCAGTCACTCCTTGACACCTTCTCACAATTTGTTGTGAATTTTAACATGAATAAGTTGGACGTCAGCTTGCCTGAGTTACTTAACATGTTGAAAACTGCTGAAGGTCACTTCCCATCCAAGAAGAACCATGTCTTACTGGTGGACGATTCTTCCAAGAAAAGGAAGAGGCCCAAGGTATCTTCTGAAAAGAAGAAATCCAAGAAGACTAAGGGAAAGGCGAAAGTGAAGGATCAAAAGAAACTTGATCCAGCTAGCAAAGGAATTTGCTTCCATTGCAATAAGCCGGGTCACTGTAAGAGGAACTGCAAGGATTATCTTGCGGAACAAAAGCAGAAGAAGCTTGGAGAAGCTTCGAATCCTAATCAAGGTTTGTTTATGATTGAAATTAATTTTTCTGAAAGTCAATCTTCTACTTGGGTATTGGATACCGGCTGTGGTTCTCATATATGTAATAATATGCAGGGACTGGTCAGAAGTAGAAAGCTGAGCAAGGATGAGGTCGTCCTACGAGTGGGAAATGGAGCAAAGGTTGCTGCATTAGCTGTAGGGACTTATTATTTAGCACTGTCTACGGGTAAGTTCATTAATTTAAATAATTGTTATTTTGTTCCAAATATCATTAGAAACATTATTTCTATCTCTGTATTGGATATGGATGGTTTTAATATTATAATAAAGAACAACAGTTGTTCTATTTATAATAATAATGTTTTATATGGTGTTGGTAATTTGCGAAATGGACTTTATATACTTGACTTGCATGAAAATATACTTCAAATTGAACAAACTAAGAAAAGAAAAAGAGATGATGTTAATTATACCTTCATGTGGCACTGTAGACTCGGTCATATTAATGAAACAAGATTATCCAAGTTGCATAAAGATGAGCTCCTAGAGCTATCGGATTATGAATCATATCCAACTTGTGAATCTTGCCTCATGGGCAAAATGACTAAATCTCCTTTTAGTGTAAAAGGAGAAAGAGTTACAGAGTTGTTAGCGTTGGTACACACAGATGTATGTGGACCTATGACAACGAATGCACGAGGAGGGTATTCTTATTTTATTACATTCACTGACGATCACTCAAGATTTGGATATGTGTATTTAATGAAATACAAATCTGAATCATTTGAAAAGTTTAAAGAGTTCAGAAGTGAAGTAGAGAAGCAAACTGGTAAGAGTATTAAGATTCTTCGATCTGATCGAGGAGGAGAATACATAAGTGGTGAGTTTCTCAATTGTCTCAAAGAAAATGATATAATCTCACAATGGACTCCACCAGGGACGCCACAGATGAATGGTGTATCTGAAAGGAGAAATCGAACATTGTTGGACATGGTTCGATCCATGATGAGCTTTACCGACCTTCCAGTTTCCTTCTGGGGATATGCCCTAGAATCGGCTGCATACCTACTTAACAAGGTACCTACAAAATCCGTCCCCAAGACCCCATATGAGTTATGGACAGGGAGGAAACCAAATCTTAAGCATGTTAAGACTTGGGGTTGTCCAGCTTATGTTAAAAAGTTTGAAAACGATAAGCTACAGACTAGATCTGACAAATGTAGATTTGTGGGATACCCTAAAGAAATATCGGGGTATTATTTCTATCATCCAACTGATCAAAAGGTGTTTGTTGCGAAACATGCTGCCTTCTTGGAAAAGGAGTTTATCCTTGAAGGGGTCAGTGGAAGTAAGATATATCTTGAAGAGGTTCAAGAACCACAAAATACTACAGATCAAAGTGAGGTACCTAACCAAGTAGAGATTCCTTCTGTACCACACCCTATTCGTAAATCTGGAAGAGTACCAAAGATACCTGAAAGGTATGGACTTGTCATAGAGGATGACGATGTGGTAAGCATCATAGATGATGATGATCCATTGAATTACGAACAGGCTATGAGTAGTAAAGACTCAGAGAAGTGGCAAGAAGCCATGAAATCCGAGATGGACTCCATGTATGAAAACCAAGTATGGACTTTGGTTTCACCACCTGAAGGCATTAAGCCTATTGGGTGTAAATGGGTCTTTAAAAGAAAGACTGGAGCAGATGGCAAGGTAGAGACCTATAAGGCCCGACTGGTCGCAAAAGGTTTCAAACAAAGACAAGGAGTTGACTATGACGAAACTTTTTCACCAGTAGCAATGCTCAAGTCCATTCGGATTTTGCTTGCAATTGCAGCTTACCATTACTACGAAATCTGGCAAATGGACGTGAAAACGGCCTTCCTCAATGGAAAACTTGAGGAGAATGCGTATATGACACAGCCAGAGGGATTTGTTTCAAAGGTTGGAACAAATCAAGTCTGTAAGCTACAACGATCCATTTATGGATTGAAGCAAGCTTCTCGTAGGTGGAACATCCGTTTTGATGAGACAATCAAAGAGTTTGATTTTATCAAAAATGAGGATGAACCATGTGTGTACAAGAAGGTTAGTGGGAGCGCTGTTTCATTCCTCGTATTATAGGTTGATGATATATTACTGATAGGGAATGACATTCCTACGCTACAATCAATTAAAATCTGGTTATCTAAGAACTTCTCCATGAAGGACTTGGGAGAAGCATCATATATTTTGGGGATAAAGATCTATAGAGATAGATCTAAAAGGATGCTTGGCTTGTCCCAAGGAACGTACATTGACTCGATGCTAAAGAGGTTTAGCATGGAAGATTCCAAAAGAGGTCTCATGCCGATGAGCCATGGAATACATCTCTCCAAGAAACAGGCCCCAAAGACACCTGAGGAGAGAGACCGTATGAGTAAGATTCCTTATGCTTCAGCAATAGGATCTATCATGTACGGTATGATATGTACTAGACCAGATGTCGCTCATGCACTTAGTGTAACAAGCAGATATCAGTCGAATCCAGGAGAAGAACACTGGAAGGCAGTGAAAAATATCCTCAAGTACTTAAGAAGAACTAAGGATGTATTTCTTGTCTACGGTGGGTCTGAATTAAAACTAGAGGGCTTCACAGACTCAAGTTTTCAAACAGACCAAGATGACAGTAAATCCGTTTCGGGGTTTGTGTTTACCTTAAACGGTGGCACAGTGAGTTGGAAGAGTTCCAAACAGCAAACAGTTGCTGATTCAGTGACAGAGGCAGAGTACATAGCTGCAAGTGAAGCTGCAAAGGAAGCTGTTTGGATGAAGAAGTTCATTACCGAACTTGGTGTGGTTCTTAGCATTACAGGACCAGTGCCTTTATTCTGTGATAACACTGGAGCTGTTGCGCAGGCTAAGGAACCCAGGTCTCATCAGAAATCTAAACACGTGTTACGGCAATTTCGTTTGATCAGAGAGATCATTGAAAGAGGAGACGTCACCTTGGAGCGTGTGGGCTCTCAAGACAATATTGCAGATCTATTTACTAAAGCGTTAACACAACAGCAGTTTGATCTTCACTTAGAGAAGATGGGTATGAGATACCACGGCGATTGGCTTTAGTGCAAGTGGGAGATTGAAAGTAGTATGCATACAAGCCAATCATGTATGATGATAAAACATATACTTTGTAATCAATCTTATTTATTTATTCATTAATAAAAGAATTATTTATGAAGGCATTAATTATCTACATGGTGCTGTTGTAATAATATGTGATAAACCCATAGTTTTAAGCAATGCTTTTAGAATCATGATGAGATCATGCTAATGAGATCTAAATTCTTAGAAAGCTTAAACTAAAATGTTCCCAATCAATGGATTACTAAAAAGGGGATTAGTGAATCCGGATAGATTGGTATGTACGTTGCTTGCTCATTGGATGAGGATGATTGATCTCATGATCATTTGTGTGGAGACACTAAAGCAAGTATGTAGATGCTTACTAGAGAATAAGTTCACTGAACGTGACTCGCTAAGGAATACCTAATGGAGTTTTACTTGCTTGTCAATAGGAATTCCTATAGTGATAGTAGTACAAATGATCCTTAGACTTGAGATCATCATAGTATCTTATATATAATGAATTACAGTTTGACTTATTCCTTAAGACTCTTAGAGTATATCAAAGGGTATGCTTGGGTGTAATAAATTATATATGAAGATAATGAATGATCAATAAAGAATCTACCACTTCTAGTAAAAGAAGAGAAATGTCCTATGTGATTCGATAAATGACAACCTAGGAATCCTTGGCCAAGGTGGAATGAAATTAGAAAGTAGTTTCTAATTTGTATTCATTGGGAGTTGTGCATTTAGGAATCGAAATACATATAATTAAATAAAATAAGACTTGACAGTAATTCCATGTCTTATATTTAATTGGGACATTGTATGGTGGAAGGATTGAATTGTACGGTAACTATTAACTCAAAGGTTCTTTTATGATTAATGTTGAAATCTATATTATCTGGAAAGTCGTTGATCGCTAGGGAGGCTTATCCCTATTGTAGAATAAATATTATTTATTTAAATAAATTAATCGTTTAATTTATTTATTTAAATAAGATTAGAATTGTTCTAATTGATTTATTCACAACCGGTTTAATATGGAGAACCTAAAGGGTCACACCATAAAAGGAAGAATAATTATTTAAGAAGTTAATGGCATAATCGTAATAATATGTTAAGTATATTTAATTTAATCTATGGTGATAGAATAAATTAAATAGCTTAATATTTATTATTTAATATTTTAGAAATATTAAATATAAATTAACAAGAGGAGTCTTATTAATATTATTACAATTATTATTATTTTAATTTCTAAAAGAGTTTAGGAATTAATTTAATATAAGTACTCTCATTGATTCCTAATAGGATTAGGGAGCCCATTTAATTAAAAGAGTTTAATTAAATGAATAATACCTTATTTTAATTAAAATAGGGTTACCTGATATCTTTATAAGAGGAGTCTTATATCAGATATCAGATATACGTAATTTCAATAGTTGGAGAGTACGCCCCTTTTTCTATAGAGATAGGAAAACCAAGGTTTGAGCCAATACACCCTTCTTCTTGAAAATTCTTCTTCCTTGGTGGATCACCTCTAGAGGCCATACACTTGGGTGGCTTACATTGATCAAAGGAAGGAATCTACCCAGAGATTCAAGGAGATCGCGGAGAAGTAGGAGGTGAACTCGTACCTGAGGAAGATCGTTTCTACAAAGGTATGATTTCAAAATTTCTTGTTCTTCATTTTAATTTATAATATGCATAAAGGATGATCCGGGTAATTGGTTTGTGAAAAATTTTAAAATCTGATTTTATTACGCTTCTGCTAATTTTGCAATTTGATTGCTACTTTTATTCCCACAAAACCTAACAAGTAATGCCTCTAAATTTTAAGTGCGAAGACAACAGCTGCCAACTTTAGATCATGAGTAGGATAATTCCTCTCATATTCTTTGAGTTACCGAGAGACATAGGCTATGACTTTCCCATGTTGCATGAGAACATATCCTAACCCTTTGCCCGAAGCATCACTGTAGATGACAAATCCCTCGGAGCCATATGATATTGTCAAAACAGGTGCTAAAATAAGTCTCCTCTTGAGTTCTTGAAAACTCTGCTCACATTCCACGCTCCAACCGAATTTTGTATCTTTTTGAGTCAGCTGAGTTAATAGAGTAGCGATTCGAGAAAACCCTTCTACGAATCTCCGATAATAACCAGGTAAGCCGAGAAAGCTACGTACTTTGGTCACTGATTTAGGTTGCTCCCAGCTTTGAATAGCTTCAATCTTTGCCGGGTCAACAGTTATTCCATGACTTGATACTACGTGCCCAAGAAATGCTACTTCCTCAAGCCAGAACTCGTATTTCTTCAACTTGGCATAAATCTTATTTTCACGACACTTTTGGAGTATCTGCCTCAAGTGTTGCTCATGATCTTCATGACTTTTGGAATATATGAGAATGTCATCAATAAAGACAACCACAAAATGATCCAAATATTACTTGAATACTTGGTTCATCATATCCTTGAAGGCAGCAGGAGCATTAGTCAATCCAAAAGACATGACTAGGAATTCATAATGCCCGTACTGAGTTCTAAAAGCCATCTTTGGAATGTCATCGGTTCTAACCTTTAACTGATGATATTCAGAATGAAGATCGACCTTTGAAAAGAATTTAGCGCCTTGCAACTGGTCAAACAGGTCATCAATACGTGGCAACGGATATCTATTTTTGACAGTGACATGATTCAACTCCCGATAATCAACACAAAGTCGCATACTCCCATCTTTCTTCTTCACGAATAGAACAGGATCACCCCAAGGAGACATACTAGGACAAATGAAACCGATGTCTAACAATTCCTGCAGTTGGGTCTTTAACTCCTGAAGTTCAATAGGAGCCATTCGATATGGGGCTTTGAAAATGGGTTTTGTACCGGGTTCGAGGTCGATACAAAATTCAATTTCACGCTCTGGGGGTAGGCCAAGAAATTCTTTAGGGAATACGTTAGGAAATTTATTAACAATAGAAATATCATTCAAAACTGACGTATTTTTGTTTAAATCCGTGACATGAGCTAAGAAAGCTTGACATCCGTTTTTCAATAAATGAATAGCTTTATGGCTTGAGATGACAGTGATTGATTTTAATGGTTTGGTTGCTTGAATTCGCATAATAAGTTGTTTAGGATTATGAAAGCTAACAACCTTACGAAAATAATCAATTTTTGCATGATGAGTAGTTAACCAATCAATCCCTAGAATTACGTCAAATGCAAGTATTTTCAATGAAATAAGATCGACAGGTAATGTGAGGGTACTGATTTGAACCAAACAAGACTTATAAATAGTGGATGTAATGAAGGTTTCTCCCAACGGAGTTTCAGTAGATAAGTCAAAGTTTAATTTCTCCGAAGTCAAATTTAAACGTTGAGCGCAAGTAGGAGAAATAAAAGAATGGATAGAATCGGTATCAAATAAGGCATAGACTTCGCTAGAGTTTATGATAAGCTTACCCGTAATGACCTCGTTCGGGTTCCTTGCTTTCTGGGAGGTCACGACAAATGCTCTCCCTTGAACTATCGGTTTTAACTTTTCTGGAACGGCCTTTGGTGCCTCCATCCCAGCTGGACTTGTCTTCGGTGCAAGACAAAATTAGGCTAGGTGACCTTCTCTTCCATAATTATAACACGCTTTGGACTACAGCGCGTAGTTTGGACTGATGTGTCCCTCCCCTCCGCATTTGAAGCATATGATAGGTGGTCGATCTCCTTCCTTAACAACAGGTATTGGTGCTGACGTCTTTCCATCATCGTTGAATCTCTTCTTCTTAAAATGTCCATTCTTATTGTCTTGGCCATGATTACCACCGAAGTGGTTACCATTTCTGGCATGTTGATTCCCTCCACGTTTGTTATCACCGCTTCGATGACTGCTACCACTGGTATTATCATTTTATCGGTTGCTCTTTCTTGGTTGGGTTGACTCGTTATCGCGCTCCAATAACTGAGCCCTATTTACAACATCTGAATACAAACACAGTTTGTGAGAAATTAAGTATTGCCGTATCTCAGGTTTCAAACCTCTTAGAAACATCCCTGTCATTCTCTCCTCGTTATTAACTAAGTGAGACACAAACCGGGATAACTCGGCAAACTTAGCTTCGTACTGCGACACGGTCATATTGTTCTGCTCCAACTTGATGAACTCTACCTCTTTCATGTGATGAATACTTTCAGAAAAGTACTTGTCGTTGAATAGTTCTTGAAACTTCTCCTAAGACATCTTCAGTGCAGTAGGTTGAGTACGCTTTACAGATTTTTACTAGTAATCTGCTTCTGCACGCAATATGAAGGTGGCAAAGGAAACCTTTTGCTCCTCGGAGTATCCCAAGATATTAAATATCTTGTTGATCTGCTTTATCCACGTCTCTGTCTTAAGTGGTTTTGGTTCTCCAAAAAACTCCGGTGGTCCCAACTCCTTGAATTGTTTAGCAGTGACTGTCCGAGAGTTGCCAGTATTTCCACCTGTATTTCGGACAGGAGTCTCTCTTGCCTGATGTTGCATGAATTGCAGAAAGCCTCTGAATATTCCATCGTTCATCATTTGATCAGTGCTGTTGTTTGCATGAGGATTGTTGTCTTCCTGTTGCACATTATTCTGTGTATTGATCTATGGTGACTCAACGGTCTCCTGTGCTCCATTGCTATTCTCAACATTCTCAGATGTCATTTTCAAATACTTCCACAAAACAAGGGTTAATTGACATGTCACATATTATTCCTATACTCTAACCGACCAATTAAATACTAAATAAACTTAGGTAGGTCATACTAGCGAAGGAATTCCTTGTCTCTCCCCTCCTAGTTTTAGTCTCACATCTTAGCCAGGGATCATATCCCTAAGCTTTGATACCAACTCTGACGCCCCCAAAATAGGTATACATCACCCATTCTGAGTTGCCAAATACATGGTACAGAATACAAATACAAACTTAAATATACAACATGAGCTGTGAGTTTTAATACAAATATTGTCTTCTAGACAGTATTAAAACTCAAAGTAAGTCCTGAATACATTTATTATCATACTATTTTATAGAATAGTGATGACTACTAATGCTATCATCTGGACCATCACTCCGTTCCCCGACTAGTCCCAGCTATGTTCTCATTTCCTGAAGAGAACAATGAAAGCAAAAGGGTGAGCTCAACTAGTCCAGTAAGAAATATTATGACTAAGATAATACAGAATAATTTATCGTTAGCCTTCAACAGTGTTAAACTGATAAAATATAACAAACATCAAGTTTAACTGCAGCGGAACAAGCAATCCATTAGAAGAGTCAAGTAGAGAATAAAATCTACTATCTTCTATGATTTAAAAGGTTTTTCATCACTTTTATCGCTGAGACTCAGCTTAATAAATAATCCACGTCATCCCTGCACTACGACCAATGATATTCATTAGTATCACGACCACAAATTATCCATGCACTACGGGCCAAGGATATTCGTGTATTCATCAATGGTCATGATCATGCCAACAACTGTCCACCAATGCACTACGGGCCAATGAGGACTTTTACAACATCATTTGTAACATTACGGTCATGATTATACCAAATAATCCCTGGTCATAATCATACCAAGTCTATCTATGCACTACTGGCCACAGATGACTTTTAACAGAATATAAACATGAGGATGATGACAATGATATAAGAATTCAATAAAACAAGTTCAAGGATAAATTTTTAAAGATTTATAATTTAATTTATCCAGAAATCAATAACGTCCAAATTGTTAACATGATACTGCTTTATGGAGTAAAATTCATGAATAATATTGTACCAAAAATAATTTGGACCGAAAACGAATCAATTTTTATAATGAATAGTACTCGGGTGAATAGTATTCGAGTGAATAGTATCCCATCAATAGTACTTTGGGAATAGTAACCCCGTGAATAGTACTTCAGCATGAAAAAGTTAAAAACTTATCAAGAATCCTAAGAATAATATTTCTATGAAAAGATACTGGATGAAGCGCAAATATCAAGGATATTCTACAAATTTCATGGGGTATAGAAGCCAAAATTTTAACAAAACGAGTATAGAATTCGAAATCTAAAACGAAATAATATTATTTACATACTATAGAGTATGGAAGAAAATATTATTTCAAGCGAATATTGAAGAAAACTAACATCCCTTACCTTGAAAAGAAGAGTATTCCAACTGGTATAGCGGGGATATTCTTGAAGAAAACTTTCACTGTTTTCTATGCTCAAAGCTTTCTAAAACTCTAAAGAAATACGCTCAAGATTATAGAAGAAGAATTCTCTGATTCTGATGTGATTTTTAATTCTAACTCAAGCGTTTATTTATAGAAAAATGCTAGAACGCCATAGGAGACTAAAATAATAAAATATTATTATTTATTTTCTCATCTTCCACGCACACTTTGTTGAAAAATCTAGCATGCCATTTCTAAAAAAAATAGCAGCCTGCATGTTTTTTAAAAATAAAAGTGGGTCCCACCCAATTTTAATAAAAATTATTTTATTTTTCGAACTTCAGAAATTCATAATAAATAGCACTTTTATCAGAAAAATTTGAATCTTATGTCTATTCCATAGGAAATTTAATTCTCTATAACTTTGTAAGTTTAAGTTTTTCCAAATTTCAAACAGAAAATATCCGAAATCCATAAACGAATGATTTTCAATACCTCATAAAATTTATAACAAATCATACGTTAATTTTTAACGGTTCAAAATTTGTTGACATATACTCAACTTATATATGTATAACATATCCAAAAATCACAATGATCCAACGGTCGGATCAAAATTATAACTTACGCAATAGAGCTTTAAGAACACCGATTTGATTTTTAATACCTCCAATCCGATAAAATAGTGATAAAACACCTCAATATTGATTCCTTCATTTATAACCACATAAAATAAATATTTTTCTATATATCATTTATGTCTACATAACATAAATATTTTCTTATTATATAAATCAATAATTAATTATTCACAAATAATATTACAGAATCACAATAATGATAGCCAGGCCGTTCCCAGAGAAGAGGGGGCTTTCCAATAAGAATTTCTCCTTACTAGCGTGTAATTAGGCGACCAAACCTTTTCTTGACAGAACTTTCTAGACATTGTCAATAATACTATCTAATTATATTATTCAAATAATATGAATTATTGATCTGATAATGGGAAATACTGTGCAGTGATAATTATAGAAATAACAATAATATAAAATATCAACGCAGCAATTATTGAAATAATAAAATAAAATATTGAATAGTAATTACTATAACGATTATTGGGTAGTGCCTTCTTACGTAAGAATCAATAATTCAACAATACTGTGTAATACCGTGTGCTACTGTGTAACAACGTGTATTACTATATTTTAACCCCCAAGTATTCCAACAGTGCTAACGGTAACGATTACGCCGTTATTTATAAAAACTTAAATTTGTCGTTTTCTCAATCCGACAATAATTTCGTTATGGGATCCACCAATGATTGTGTCGTCGTACGAATATTCCCTGTTTAATACGAATATTCTCTGACCAATCGAATATTATATAACAACTTGCGTACTTTGCAAAATTTATAAATATTACCCACAACTATAACATTATATCAAATTCACTCCATAATATTCAAAAATAATATTTATAGAAAATTCTTCTTTATTCATAAAAGTTGGGGTCTTACACCTTGTACCCTATATTATGCATAATACTTACACGCGCGCGTCGGCCGAATATACTACCAAAATGTTCCCTTTGTATAACAGGTTGTTATTCTCAGTCTTATAATCAAAGTTTGACTTATAACAACGAAATATTATGATTTCAATATCCAATCACTTCTCGATCTAGCCGAAATAATTTGCATCGATCTGTCAAAAATAATTGAATTCTCTTCTCGAACCTATCAAGTTCTAACAAATATTCGTCTAGCCAGAACAATTAGCTAAGACATTTTTCAACACGATTCCATAATAGACAGTAATTATCTGTACTATATGCAATCAATAATAGCTTCTACGGATGTGAATATCCAACAACAGTTATTCTCTAAGTATATTATCAGAATCACTAATTTAATTTGAATTAATAAATATGCACCAACTGTGAATAATCAACAATAATTCTCAGGCAAGGTCTAATCAACAATAATTAACCACCATAATATTTAAAAAGTATTAACTCAAGATTGAGTTAAGAAAACTTGCCTTCTGCGTTGATTACTGCTACACAAAATACTTATTTGCGTTTGAAAGACCTATAATCACAATATCGGTCTCACAACTAGCATAATAATTCACATCACACAATCTTGTAATTTACAGTTAATATTTCTCCTAGACATATTACCACATAATTACATCAGTATTTATAACCTATACAAACACTTCTCAAGTCTAACTAGTTCGGTCTGGTTGGACTTCAGTTTATTCTCGGTGTCCTGGTCACCCTATCCGACAATTAATCACCTTTATTGTCAATTAAACTCGATTTCAAAGCTTTAATATTATTTTAGATAAGTCATATATCATTTATAATATTTTTCAGAAGCTTTTAATAATTTTTAAACAATTATTATAATTTATCATAATTTTTCAAACACTAAAATTATTTTTAAATGATTTAAATATCAAATAATCTTATCATCATTAATATTTAATAATATTAAAATATTAATGACATACTTGTCAAAATATTAAAGTTATTATTAATAACTTAAAATATTTTTAAATCATCAATATTATCCTTAAATGATTTTTAAAATAATTAAAATTATTTTTAAACCATCAACATTAATATTTAAATATTAATGAATTTATTATCAAAATATTAAAAGTCATTAATTTTAACTTA
Source organism: Panax notoginseng (assembly GCA_016801055.1). Classification (NCBI taxonomy): domain Eukaryota; kingdom Viridiplantae; phylum Streptophyta; class Magnoliopsida; order Apiales; family Araliaceae; genus Panax; species Panax notoginseng. The sequence continues at coordinate 124,776,308 of CM029022.1, read as the reverse complement.
AAATATTTTAAAATAATTTTTCTAATTTTTAAATCAGTAAAACCATTTTTAACTCATTTATTTAATATACTAATTAAATAAATCTAATATTATTAATATTAATTTATTAATGAGAATTTTCCAAAAATATTAAAAATTATATTTTATAATTCAAAATATTTTTAAACACTTTATTCTTATTTAAAATAATTTTTCTCTAATTTATTTAATGTACTAATTAAATAAATTAAATATCATTATTATACAAATAATTATAATTATTAATGAAAATTATCCCAAATTATTAAAAGTTATTTTTCATAATTTAAAATAATTTTTAAAACTATTTTTGTAATTTTTGGAATTTATTTTCTATTTTTAATCATTTTCTAGAAATTTCGAAAATAAAATTAATAAAACTGTCGCTATAGGCTATAGCGACAGTAACCGTCGCTGTTGGTGTTCTTGGGCTCAAGAACACTGACAAGCCTTTTAGCAAGGGTTAACGTTTGACCGCTTATAATTCTCAGTCTAATCATGTTCTGGGCTAACTTGAACCTTGATCGCGTAGTGTTTATGTAACACTACAATTATCAATCGTCATCTAGGTCACAACACATCATAACAAGAAGATCTAGCCATCCAAACTAACTGTTAGACAGTTCCTGGGTTTTCTGGGTAACCCAGAAACCCAGGCAGTTCATGGGTACCACTTTGTGGCCCGATTAACTTAGTGTTATGGTAATCCATTAAGTGTTATTATGGTTGAAGTCTATAATCCATATGTCAAGGAACACATAAGAATCAACATATCAGTTCAACAACAACACGTTCTCTAGATTAAGCCTGGTCAAACCCTGTCAGAATCATTGTTCATCCGGTTTCTGGGTTTTTCCAGAAACTCCCCTTCGTGACCGAATGGTCTAGTTTGACCACTAACTACACTCGATCTGTTGACTATTTGTGGGATCTAAAGCCATGGATCTAAAGTCCATATAACATGCTATAATCTAGATATAACAACATCATCAAATAACATAACACCTGCCAGATCTCGGGCTAACAAAATCCTGTCAGGCACTGTAAACGAGTTTCTGGGTAGCCCAGAAACTCTTGGTCATGGTCGGTTAATGAGTTTTGACCATGAATAACTTATAATCTGGACATGGAATGGCTGTGATTCCACTTCCAGATCAAAGACCTTATGACAAACTACAGATTTAAAACTTAAAACAACAAAAATCATAAACATAGAAAGATCTGTGGCTCCTGACATATGCTTGTCAGACCACCTTTAGTGTTCTTGAGTAGTTTTTGAAAACTTCACTTTTAAAGCCATTTGATGCTATAGATCTATGATGGATCATCATAGATCATCATAAAACATCCTTTAACACAAATCTAAACACATAAACACAATTTTTGACTAAGCATACAAGATCAAAGTAGGCTTAGGGCTTTATACCTTCTAGTTCCAATCTTTGATCTTTAATCTCCTTAACTGATCTTGATGTTCTAGGAGGTGTTCTAGGGACTGATATACTTGGGATTTTTGGATATGTAGAGAGAGAGAGAGTTTGTTGAGAGCTAGATAGGAAATGAGAAAATTCTATGGACTTTCTCTCTCTTTAATCTATATAATACTTAGATGCAATGAATTTTGGTAGCATAGCTGAGGTTGCTGGCAATAAGTGACTGATGGGAGTATTTTTAGTCACATGGAGTGGTTCACCAACTAAAGTTTTGCTAAATTCTACAAGTTACTTAATTAAGAATGTAAAAAGGGCATTTTGGTCTTTCTCCTTGTAATTTTAATGGCATTCTTGACAATTGATCCAACCCTTAGGGTTTAACCCTAAGGTTCTAACCCTTAGGTTTTACAACTTTAATTTCTAGGATTTTCTAATTAGGCTTTTAAAATAGAAAATTAAGATTTCAAAAATATAATTAGGGTTTTAAATAGAAATTAATATTTCTAAAGTATAATTAGGGTTTCCTAATTATATAAAAGTTTACTAATCACTTTAGGCCTTACTAATTAGGATTAAGGTTTTCTAATTAGGGCTTAGGGTTCCTGAATTTAAAATTAGGGTTTCTCAGCTTTCGATTAGGGTTCTTAACTGTACGTTAGGGTTTCTAATTCCTTATTAGGATTTACTAATATGGTACCCTACCCGAACAATCATTGATCGAAATTCCTATGCAAAAGTACACAGTTCTCACAATTATGTTTATTATAATCAAAATTTTTATCAAATCCCTATCTGAACTTAGGGTTAGGGTTTCTATTCTCAATTAAGCACAACTTTACTCTTATTTTCTCAGTTAATACATAAATTGACTACTTCTCAAAACTCGTATCACTGATACACCGCACAATATTAATAATCAATATTAATATTAAATAAAAAAAAATTATTCGAAAAATTTTGATTATTCGAAATCCCGAGTTATCACACGTATAAACTCTAATCCTATGTCATTGTGTATCTCTCGACAACAACATTCTGAAAAGGTACAACACTCCTTTATCGGATGACCGAATTGAAAGTTATGAAGGTTTGAGTGGACATCGAGTAGTCAAAGTGCACGTACTTCGAGATGACGGGACCCACATGGCCCAGAGTACCCCAGACAGCCGCAGGTAGACCCGCGGCTGCAGCAGGTAGACCTGCAACCATCTGGTATTTAAATATGAGCTCTTGGCAGCTCATTTGAAAAAAAAGAGAAAAGGAGAGAAAACTCTATCCATTTCAGCCTGTAACCACTACTAGAGTGCTCTAAACTGAGTGATTCTTCTTTCTAAACACTTGTAAGCTCGTGTTTTATAACATACTAAAGTTTAACCGGTGGAAATCGAGTTTTCAAGCGTCAAAAGCTATCTGAAGTCTTCTTAGCAGCCCACTGTAAGATTTTTTAGGTTTTTATTACTTCTATATATATATATATATACTAACGTTGAGAGTCGCGTGTGTGGGTATGCCCGGATCGTCGATCTGTGGCTTTTTACTACTATATATATATATATATATATATATATATATATATATATATATCATGTCGAACTCAAACTCGAATGAGCCTAGATAGAATATCTGGTGCGTTGACTGCTTTTATATATTATTATTATTATTATCGAACTCTGTTTTGATTGAACCTGGATATAATATCCGATGCGTTTACACCTTATTGTGGCAAATAATTTTACTTTTATCAAATTTTTTAGGTTTTTTCGTTGATTTTTTACTTGATGTCTTTGGTTTAGTATAATAATTATCTTGATTTTTGGTTTTGTTTTTACTATGTTTCTTTTTATGACATTTGTGACTTCTATAAGAATTAATATGTTTGTGCCTGTGCTTTCTTCTAGAGGGAGCAATAGGGGGTAAACCATATTGTTCACAGAAAGTACCTAACTCATACTTAACTTTGTTTTTATCTTTACTGGCTTGCTTAGCTAATTTAAAATCAATGCACATTTTTAACCCAATTTTTTGAATATAGCTGATGATGTCACCATAAGTAAGGTTATCATAATCGATATAACCCAAATTTTTACTTAACTCTTCACGAACTTTATGAGAAAATGATGAAGGTAAACCATTAACGAATTTTTCTTTCTAGAATGCTTTATTGCTATCATTACACATCATAACACGAGAAGTAAACATGTCTTTATACCACCTAAAATCACTTAGAGTGGGACAACATGGATTATTGATAACCTAGTATCTTCTGTGAGATGTTTCTCTCACCAAGATCTAAGAATACCAGTAAATCCACTAGCTATTAATTCAACGATATCTGGCTGAGTCAGATTATTGAATTTAGTGTATAGCTATTAGCTACCATGGATATATGATTTAACTTATTTAGAATTTCTTGTTCACTAAAACCATCAATGTTCCATTCATAAATTTTATTAGAAGAAATAGAGAATTGCTTATCTAGATTCCGCTCTTTGAAATGTAGATCCGGAGGAGTAGGTCTAGAATACCAATTTCTAGTAATGCTAGTGTTACTGACTGTTAATTTATTTAAATGATCATTAAAATTCGGGACTGAAACAGAATCAGAACACTCTGATTGTACGAGTAAGTTCACCATCTTTATTGGGTAAACCTAATTTACTTCTATTTTCTTGTAATTTTAATAAAGGTTGTTCAATCTTTGAATCAGGTTTTTTAATAATTGACTCATCAAATTTTTCTTCAATTTTATCTAGCTGCTTACCTAAGGTTGCTAAATACTGATTTGTGAAATTATTCTGCTCAATAATTATCTTTTCATATTTATTACCATCTGAAATCTTGAACGGACTGCCAACAACAGATGTATTTTTAACTGATATAAGAACAGTTTAAAGAGGAGGATGACTAGAAGAAACTTTTAATTTATCTTCTTTAACCCATTGAGTTTTGGTTATAACATTACATTTACCTTGATATTGATCATACCAATCGTAAAAAGTAATGTTTATTTGTTCATTGGTAATAAATTATTTCCATCTATTAACTATCTTATCTCGTTCTTTATCAGTTGGATGACTAGAACGAAATAAATGCCTTTTTTCTTTATTAGATTTGGAATTGAAATCTTTAACAAGATTATCCCAATCTAATTTAAATTTCTTTTTAATGACTCTTAATTGATTATTAATGGGAGCTTCAAAGTCCGACTGCGTAGGAAACTCTGAAGGAGTCGGGGAAGAAGAAATATATCCCATATATCAAAGCAAGAGGCTGAGAACCTTCAATCATTTGAGTAATTTCTCCAGCAGTTTTAATGTTTAAAGTTAAAGCTTTTAATAGATTGTGATTGTGAGACCCCAGATTTGATGAATAAAGATTTAAATTTCTCGAAATATTTGTTTGAATATTATGGTGTGGATTTGATATAATGTTATAGTTGTGGGTAATATTTATAAATTTTGTAAAGTACGCAAGTTGTTATATAATATTCGATTGGTCGGGAAATATTCGTTTTAACATGGAATATTCGTACGACGACACAATCATTGGTGGACCCCACAACATAATTATTGTCGGATTGAGAAAACGACAAAAATATTTTATTGAAAATAATGACGAAAGTTTTACCATTAATACTGTTGAACTACTCGGTAGTAAAAGTACAGTAATACGCGTGGTTGCATAGTAGCACACGATATTGATTATTGATGCTTACTTGATAAGTCACTCAGTTTTGTTTTATTGATATTATTAATGTAATAAAACAGAAAAGCTTTTTATATAAAACATAATACTTTTATAAAGTTATTCGTTTTATTAGGCTAATAGTAAAAACTTTTTATATAAAACAGAATACTTTTATAAATTATCTGTTTTATTAGACAGTAATTAGAATATATTATATTTTATTATGCATAGTGTTTGCATAGTGCCTGCATAGTGTTTGCATAGTAAAATCTTTTATAAAGTTATTCGTTTTATTAGATTATAAATAGAATATATTATATTTTATTTAAAAGATTTTTCTTTAAATATGGACCGTCAGATTAAACTAAATCAATCTAGACCGTTCATGAGTTAGTTACTATTCAGTCCATTTTTTATAAATAGAAACTCATTCCTTCATTATTTTATTACGAATTCACTGAAACTCTAGAGAGAGAAACTATAGAGAGAAAGAAGAAAAGTGTTCTGCTACTTCACTACTCCGATATCAAGTTTCTTTTACGGTAAGGGATATTATTTGTTGTACTCCTAAAGGGTATTCTTTCTTTCTTATTCATGAAGAGAACTTCTGTTATTTCATTCTTTATTATTCTGTTGGAATAACCTGTATACGCGGGCTACCCTATACTTGGTGAAATTCTTTTGTTATTATATTATTTATTATTCTGTCGGAATATCCTATCTGTGCTTTACGCCGGACCTGGTTCCATTATTTATTATTCTGTCGAAATATCCTGTCTGTGCGTTTTACGCCGGACCTGGTTTCGTCTTTATTAATCTGTTGGAACATCCTGTCAGTGCGTATTACGCCTGACCTGGTTCCATTATTTAGTATTCTGTTGGAATAACCTGTCTATGTAAAGTACCGCATGCATGGTGATTTCTGTTGTTATTCTATTCTTTATTATTCTGTTGGAACATCCTGTCGGTGCGAATTTCGTCTGACCTGGTTCCGTTATTATTATTCTGTTGGAATAACCTGTCTATGCGAAGTACCGCATGCATGGTGATTTCTTTTGTTATTCCATTCTTTATTATACTCAGTTAGTTAAAGTTTTGACTTCTATACTCCATAAAATTAGTGGAATATCCTTGATATTTGCGCTTCATCCAGTATCTTTTCATGGAAATATTCTTCTGAGCATTCTTGAATTTTACTCTACAAAGAAGTATCATGTTGACAATTTGGACGTTATTAATTCCTGGATAAATTAATTCTTGAACTTGTTTTATTGAATTCTTATATCATTGTCATCATCCTCATGTTTATATTTTGTTGAAAGTCATCTGTGGCCTGTAGTGCATACATGGACTTGGTATGATTATGACCAGAGATTATTTGGTGTAATCATGACCGTAATGTTACAAATAATGTGATAAAAGTCCTCATTGGCCCGTAGTGCATTGATGGACAGTTGTTGGCATGATCATGACCATTAATGAATACACAAATATTCTTGGCCCGTAGTTCATGGATAATTGTGGTCGTGATACTAAAGAATATCCTTGGCCGTAGTGCAGGGGTGATTCGATGATGTGGATTATTTATTAAGCTGAGTCCTAGCGATAAAAGTGATGAAAAACATTTTAAATCATAAAAGATAGTGGATTTTATTCTCTACTTGACTCTTTTAATGGATTGCTTGTTCCGCTGCAGTTAAACTTGATGTTTGTTATATTGTATCAATTTAGCACTGTTTAAGACTAATGATAATTTATTCTGCATTATCTTAGTCATAATATTTCTTACTGGGCTAGTTGAGCTCACCCTTTCTTTCATTGTTCTCTTCAGGAAATGAGAATATAGCTAGGACGAGTCGGGAAACGGAGTGATGGACCAGATGATAGCATTAGTAGTCCTCACTATTCTGTGTAATAGTGTGATAATAAATGTAATGAGGACCTCATTGAGTTTGTATATTGTCTATCTGACAATATTTGTATTAAAACTCACATCATATATTTAGTCGTATTTTACACGACTGTTGTATAATTAAGTTGTATTTGAATTTTGTACCATGCATTTGGCGACTCAGAATAGGTGATGTATACCTATTTTGGGGTCGTCACAGTTGGTATCATAGCTTAGGGATATGATCCCTGGCTGAGATGTGAGGCAAGAACTAGGAGGGGAGAGACGGGGGAATTCTTTCGCTAGTATGACCTACCTAAGTTTATTTGGGTATTTAATTGGTCGGTCAGAGTATAGGGATAATATGTGATATGTTAATTAACCCTTATTTTGTTGCAGTATTTGAAAATGGCATCTGAAAATGTTGAGATAAGTAATGGAGCACAGGAGACTGTTGAGTCTCCACAGATTAATAATGAGGACAATGTGCAACAGGAAGATAATAATCCTCATGTAAACAACAACACTGATCAATTGACAAACGACGGTACGTTTAGGAGTTTTTTAGAATTCATGCAACATCAGGCGAAGGCGGTTCCTGTTCATAATGCAGGAGGAAACAATGGCAACCCACGGTTGGTCACCGCTAAGCAATTCAAGGAGCTGGGACCACCGGAGTTTTTGGAAAAGCCAGAACCACTTAAGGCGGAGACGTGGTTAAAGCAGATCACCAAGATATTTGATGTCTTGGGATGCTCCGAGGAGCAAAAGGTTCCCTTTGCCACCTTTATGTTGCGTGAAGAGGCAGATCACTGCTGAGAATCTATAAAACGTACCCAGTTTGATGCACTGAAGATGTCTTGGGAGAAGTTTCAAGAGCTTTTCAATGACAAGTACTTTCCCGAAAGCATTCGTCACATGAAGGAGGTGGTATTTATTAAGTTGGAGCAAAACAACATGACCGTGTCGCAGTACGAAGCCAAGTTTGTTGAGTTGTCCTGATTTGCGTCCCACTTGGTTGATAATGAAGAGAGAATGACGCGAATGTTTTTAAGAGGTTTGAAGCCGGAGATACGTCAATATCTTATTTCTCATAAATTGTGTTTGTATTCAGATATTGTAAATAGGGCTCAGTTAGTGGAGCGCGATAACGAGTCAACGCAACTAAAAGAGAGCAGCCAGCAAAATGATAATACCGGTGATAACAGTCATCAAAGCGGTGACAATAAACATGGAGGGAATCAACATGCTAGAAATGGTAACCACTTCGGTGGTAATCATGGTCAAAATAATAAGAATGGACATTTCAAGAAGAGGAGATTCAACAATGATGGAAAGACGTCAGCACCAGCACCCGTTGTTAAGGAAGGAGAACGACCACCTATCATATGCTTCAAATGCGGAGGGGAGGGACACATCAGTCCAAACTGCGCGATGCCGTCCAAAGCATGTTATAATTGTGGAAGAGAAGGTCACTTAGCCCGATTTTATTGTTCACCGAAGACAAGTTCAGCTAAGATGGAGGCACCAAAGGCCGTCCCAGAAAAGTCAAAGCCGGTAGTTTAAGAGAGAGCATTTTTTTCGTGACAAGGAACCTGAAAAAAATTATCATGGGTATGTTAGTCATAAACTCTCGTGAAGTCTATACCGTGTTAGATACCGGCTCTACTCACTCTTTTATTTCACCTAGTTGTGTTCAATGTTTGAAGTTAACTCTAGAGAAGTTAGACTTTGATATATCTGTTTAAACTCAGTTGGGAGAAACCTTCGTTACCTCCACTATTTATAAATCTTGTTCAAATCAACACTTTCACGTTACCTGTCGATCTTATCTCTTTGAAAATACTTGTATTTGATGTGATTTTTCGAAACGATTGGTTAACTACTCATCATACTTTTCGCAAGGTTGTTAGCTTCCATACTCCTAACCAACCTGTTATGCAAATTCAAGCAACCAAACCACTAAAGTCAATCATTTTCATATCAAGCCATAAGTAAAGAGCCCCGGTCCTTTTGTTGTTGACTTTCTTGTGTGGAATCCACCGAAGCCAGACTTTCTGTAGGAGACATCGTGAATGATGATGGTAAGTTGATAGATATCAATGTGACGTGCTATCCAAGTCTTGGATAAGGGTCACAGTTTTGAACAATATTTCTATTATCAATAAAGTTCCTGACGTATTCTTGAAGACTTCTTAGCCTACCCCAGAGCGTGAAATTGAATTTTTTATTGACCCCAGTACAAAACCCATTTCTTAAACCCTTAAATATTTCTTCAACCAAAACGAACGTATAATGCGCCAAAGACGTTGACTCGAGCTGTTGAAGATTATGATCGTACCATTCAATATCATCGTGGAAGAACGAAAGTGGTAGCTGACGAGTTGAGTAGAAGATTGTATACGAGTGAGATGTTGTTAACACAAAAACCCATTTCGTATAACTTACAAATGATGAAGATAGAGTTAAAGACTCTAGGGACCCACGTGAAGATAACGAATATACGATTAGAATCGACTTTAATCGATAAAGTTAAAGCCGTGCAAGCTGCGGACCCGGAGCTGATGAATGTGAAGAAGAAGGTTCAAGAAGGGGTTATCTCAACCCTCGATTTAATTGACCCATTTTTAATCCTCGATCGAGTAGGAACTGTGGCCTATAGACTTATTTTTACCGCCAAGTATGTCGCGTGTTCATAACGTTTTTCACGTATCGTTGTTAGTAAAAACTTAGTCTTGGGGGACTTTGGAACCAAATTTCAGAATAATTAATGAATTTGAAAAATTATGAAAGCATGGGAGTTTTGTAGAGCATGTTACAAGCTTTCCATAGCCTCGAAAATGGACTAATTCTGATAACGGATGAAGAAGTTATGAAGATTTGAAGTATATGTGTCAAATGTTACAAAATCTGAAAAATTGGAGTTAAGTGCAAAAGGTCGAGCACCTAGGCACTAGACTCGGCGCTTGGAATCTATTCTTGGGTGCCTAGGTGCTTGCCCACGACCAATTTTGGGCGCCTAGGCGCTGGTCTAGTGTTAAGCCAAAATCTGTTTGGATGTCCTTTATTAAATTGATCATAACTTTTTCATACAAACTCCGATTGAGGTGATTCAAGATGATCCGGAACGAGAACGAATAGACCTACAACGTTTGTTCTTTAAGTTATTTAATTTGAGATTGTTAGAAGGGGTAAAAATGGTTATCTTTGGGACTATTGTGTTTTTAGAGGCAATCGGAGGACGTCGGGCATGCACGTATGCAACGTGCAACGTTTTCGACGATAAAGGTATTCAAGGTTATACCTCAAGAGTTAGAATCTGAAATAAAGTCACGGTATCCTCACCTCTTTGGCATATCAAGTGCGTACGTAAATTTCGAGGGCAAAATTTCATAAGGAGGGGAGATTGTGAGACCCCAGATTTTATGAATAAAGATATAAATTTCTCAAAATATTTGTTTGAATATTATGGTGTGGATTTGATATAATGTTATAGTTGTGGGTAATATTTATAAATTTTGCAAAGTACGAAAGTTGTTATATAATATTCGATTGGTCGGGGAATATTCGTTTTAATAGGGAATATTCGTACGACGACACAATCATTGGTGGACCCCACAACAGAATTATTGTCGGATTGAGAAAACGACAAAAATATTTTATTAAAAATAACGACGAAAGTTTTACCATTAATACTGTTGAACTACTCAGTAGTAAAAGTACAGTAATACACGTGGTTGCATAGTAGCACACGATATTGATTATTGATGCTTACTTGATAAGTCACTCAGTTTTGTTTTATTGATATTATTAATGTAATAAAACAGAAAAACTTTTTATATAAAACAGAATACTTTTATAAAGTTATTCGTTTTATTAGGCTAATAGTAAAATCTTTTTATATAAAACAGATTACTTTTATAAAGTTATCTGTTTTATTAGACAGTAATTAGAATATATTATATTTTATTATGCATAGTATTTGCATAGTGCCTGCATAGTGTTTGCATAGTAAAATCTTTTATAAAGTTATTCGTTTTATTAAATTATAAATAAAATATATTATATTTTATTTAAAATATTTTGTTCTAAATATGGACCGTCAGATTAAAGTAAATCAATCTAGACTGTTCATGAGTTAGTTACTATGCAGTTCATTTTTCTATAAATAGAAGCTCATTCCTTCATTATTTTATTACGAATTCACTAAAACTCTAGAGAGAGAAACTATAGAGAGAAAGAAGAAAAGTGTTCTGCTACTTCACTACTCCGATATTAAGTTTCTTGTACGGTAAGGGATATTATTTGTTGTACTCATAAAGTGTATTCTTTCTTTCTTATTCATGAAGAGAACTTCTGTTATTCCATTCTTTATTATTCTGTTGGAATAACCTGTATACGCGGGCTACCCTATACTTGGTGAAATTATTCTGTTATTACATTATTTATTATTCTGTCGAAATATCTTGTTTGTGCTTTACGCCGGACCTGGTTCCATTATTTATTATTCTGTCAGAATATTCTGTCTGTGCGTTTTACGCCGGACCTAGTTCCGTCTTTATTATTCTGTTGGAACATCCTATCGGTGCGTATTACGCCTGACCTGGTTCCATTATTTAGTATTTTGTTGGAATAACATGTCTATGCGAAGTACTGCATGCATGGTGATTTCTGTTGTTATTCTATTCTTTATTATTCTGTTGGAACATCCCGTCGGTGCGAATTTTGCCTGACCTGGTTCCGTTATTATTATTCTATTGGAATAACCTGTCTATGCAAAGTACCGCATGCATGGTGATTTCTTTTGTTATTTCATTCTTTATTATACTCAGTTGGTTAACGTTTTAACTTGTATACTCCATGAAATTAGTGGAATATCCTTGATATTTGCGCTTCATCTAGTATCTTTTCATGGAAATATTCTTTTGAGCATTTTTGAATTTTACTCTACAAAGAAGTATCATGTTGACAATTTGGACGTTATTAATTCCTGGATAAATTAATTCTTGAACTTGTTTTATTGAATTCTTGTATCATTGTCATCATCCTCATGTTTATATTTTGTTGATAGTCATCTGTGGCCTGTAGTGCATAGATGGACTTGGTATGATTATGACCAGAGATTATTTGGTGTAATCATGACCATAATGTTACAAATGATGTGGTAAAGTCCTCATTGGCCCGTAGTGCATTGATGGACAGTTGTTGGCATGATCATGACCATTAATGAATACACAAATATTCTTGACCCGTAGTGCGTGGATAATTGTGGTCGTGATACTAAAGAATATCCTTTGCTGTAGTGCAGGGGTGATTCGATGATGTGGATTATTTATTAAGCTGAGTCCTAGGGATAAAAGTGTTGAAAAACTTTTTAAATCTTAAAAGATAGTGGATTTTATTCTCTACTTGACTCTTTTAATGGATTGCTTGTTCCGCTGCAGTTAAACTTGATGTTTGTTATATTGTATCAGTTTAACACTGTTTAAGGCTAATGATAATTTATTCTGTATTATTTTAGTCATAATATTTCTTACTGGGCTTGTTGCGCTCACCCTTTCTTTCACTGTTCTCTTCAAGAAATGAGAATATAGCTGGGACGAGTCGGGAAACGGAGTGATGGACCATATGATAGCATTAGTAGTCCTCACTATTCTATGTAATAGTGTGATAATAAATGTAATGAAGACCTCATTGAGTTTGTATATTGTCTATCTGACAATATTTGTATAAAAACTAACAACATATGTTTAGTCGTATTTTACACGACTGTTGTATAAATAAGTTGTATTTGAATTTTGTACCATGTATTTGACGACTCAGAATAGGTGATGTATACCTATTTTGGGGGTGTCACAGTGATCACTTAGGCTTAATGTGAAATCAAGAAAGCAATTGAAATGGATTGGTCCATTATGCATACTTGATTCCATAATACCAATGATACTTGGATGATAATTAAGAAATCTAGCATCTCTAAGGAAAAGGTAGATACTAGAATTGATACCTTTGATGTTTAATGGTTTAACTGCGACTTCAACAAGTCCAATATGGATAAAATTGTAACCCTTCTTCCTATGTTTTTTAATAACATCAGGAGATAAAAGGCTACAATTTTCATATTCTTTGTTAATAGCATAAACTTTTTCAACTGTTTTTACATTGTAGTCAGTTTTGAAGTTATCTAAAAAGGTTGACTGATAAATTTCTCTAGGAAAGACTCTTGAAATGTTTCAATCAAGTAAAACTTGACTTATGTTTTCATAACTGTGTTCTTCCTGGTTGACTATGTCTGGAATAGAAGGCAAAGCTGACTGGTTACTAACCGAGGAGCTATATCTAAATAATCGACTCATCTTTAATAATTTCAAAAATAATTCTCACTCATGGTTCGTTCATGTATACCCTCTTACCTTAAGCAGACTCATACCTGTGTTCTATAACCTGACACTGCTCACCCTTGAGACTTAGAAAGGTTAGACACAAACAAGGTGGACTACAGTAAGCTAGGTGACTTCAGAACAATGAAAAGAAGTAGGTTTTGAAAGAAGGAAAGAGTAATTGATTATAAAGATTTACTCAACAAGTAGCAAAAAATAACACAACTTGGCTCTGATACAATTTAGGGCGGAAGTCGAAAAAATGAGAGAAATTTAGAGAAGAACAGAGTGGCGCATACAAACAACACAAATGAATTAATAAAATAAAATAGTTTACTGATAATCAAAATATTTACAAATATAGAAAATAAAAGTGACTTACAGATTTACTTAGTACATTAGAATGGTAGATGAGAGAGAAGGGAGAGAGAGTCTAAAGATTCGTCAGAGAAGGAACTCTGAGTCTTTTTAAGTCTGCCTTAATAACTAAGTTCAAGTTCCTTTTATAGAGTAAGGAAAGAACTATTACAACTTTACTAATACAAAAAGTGAATGATTACAGACAATATCTACTATTGATGAACAGTAAAATAATGCTGACTTTTTTACTATGTATGGATGCTTTCGGCGACTTTTGACTAAAGAGGGCAGAATTTCATGCTTTCGGTGAAAAAGTAGGAGCATCTTTTGACTAAATGGCTACAGGAGCAGGTGTATGTGACTGAGAGATGCTTTCGGTGAAAAGCAAGAGAATCTTTTGACTAAGTGGCTGCAGGAGCAGGTGCATGTGACTGAGATGTCAGACAAATGGGTCCTGAGCATCTTGAAGATTGATGATACCGTAAGGATCACCATCATCTTCAAATTTACTAGATGAAGTGTTCCTGGAGGAGGACGAAGAGCACGCAGATGCTTCTTCGTGCAATTCATCAATTCTTTCATGAATGGCCTGGACAATTAACTTTAGATCTTTACTGGAACAATTCTTGATATTAGAAATATCAAAGGAGCTGGATGAGCCTGTTGGACTAGATTTTGACATTTTTGACTTACTAAAAGACCCTTTGGGAGGGATTGAACTAACTGGAATTACATGGATAGTGTAACGATCGAGAAATTTATAATTTAATTTAAATATTTATTGACTAAATAAATATTTTAAATAATTTATTTATTGGAAAAAATAAATATTTGATGAATTGTGATGTAATAATTTAGTTGAGTATGTATGATAACTAAATTAATGAATGGTAATTTTATTATTTGAGGATTTAATTTAATGAAAATAATTAAATTAAATGAATTGTTTAATATTTAAGAAAATAAGTAAATTAAATAAAGTTATGTTTAAGTCTAATTTATTAATTTAAATTAGATATATAATTATTTATTATTCATAAATATAATTATAATAGAAATTATTATAATTACTATTATAAGTTATTTAAATTAACTAAACTAAAGTTATTTAAATTAACTAAAGTGTGACAAGTGAAAACTATATAATATAAGACTATTAAAATAAATAGGAATGAGGGAATTGGTGTGTGGCCTAACAAGGCATTGTGGCATTTGGTTTATTTAACTGACGCCTTTTTATTTTTTCTTTAACTGATAAGTACGTGGGAGGTAAGGCCCTATCAGTTATATTACGCGTCTTATTTTTCCTAATGGCTAATTAAGAAGAATAGAGAGGTAGAGAGAAAGAATACAGAGAATTGAGAGTTGGAGAAGACGTAGGATTGAGAAGGATTTGCTAGAACCTTGTTAACATCAAAGGGTTAAGGTATAATCTACCCCTAATTCTAATATTTAGTTTTTTTTTAATTTTCTATTCTATGGAAATTAGGTTTTATTGAATTGTTATAGAAGATGTTGTTTATATGTATGTATTCTCTTGCTAAATCTATTAGTTATCCTCTATAATTCCATGTTAGTATTCAAATACATGAAATTTGGATTTGTAGGGAGAAAAGTGAATAACAGTGTATGTTTATGAAAAAGAGCTTAAGAAAGTACAAAATTTCATGTTTAATATGTATGATAATCTAGAAATTTATGTTGGATTATGCTAGTATGTTAAGAAATGAAAGTGACGTAGTTTGAGTCATGTCAATTGGTTAAGAAACGAAGTCGTGGCGATCGATTTCGCTAAAAATGTAAAAATTGGAGAAATTTGGATAATTGTGGTTTTTATTATTCAAATTTATGTGTATGTGATGTTTATGTGGTTAGAATGGTGTATAACATGCTTAACTATGTTATTACAGAGTTTTAGATGTTTAGGTTTGTGAATTTTTGTGGTTTTGGGTTGAGTTGGGTGTCTACTGTGTAGCAGAGCTGCTGCTGCGAGTTTCTATCTGTTCGTGGCGCAGCTGCGCCGTTACCACAGGCAGAAACGGCGCAGCTGCACCCTAGGCCTTCTGCAAATCTGCAGCAGCGCAGCTGCGCCGGTGCCAAGGCTTGGGACAGCGCAGCTGCGCCGTGCCCTGAGCCTAGCCAGAGAGTTCTGTTTGTTTACAAACCGTGGTATGTGGGCTTAAGCTCATTTGGCATGCATGATAAAGATGTTTAACATAATGTGGACCACAATAACAGATGTTGGTATGATGTAATACCAAAATATGGAGATTTTAAGTAATCATTTGAATAAGTTATGTAATGAAACTAAATGTGATGTTTTTAAAAGTTAAAGATAAATGATAAGGTTTATGTTAGTTTATAATGTAATTTCAAATCCGTTAAGGATATTAACCAACATGATTAGAAGTTAAGCTAAGGTTATGACTTAAATGGTGGTTTAAACCCCTAAAGCTAATATTCATACAACTAATTGTTGTTGCGATTTCAATGATATATGTAGGGTAATTGGCGAATATTATTACTTGTGTAGCTTACATACAAGGTAAGTTTCTTATTCTTAACTTTTATTGAGCAAGTTTCCTCACTTCATTCTCTTTATAAGAATGCAAGCTTTCTATTCCTAAATTATCATTGTACAAGTTTCTAAATTCTATGTTAAAGTTGAGCAAAACTAATCTATCTTATGTATGATTGTGCAAGCTCTTGTAACCTAATTCGTTACATAGAGCAAGTTTCACTTTCCTTAATATTATTCAAAGCATATATTGTTCTAATACATCGATTTAAAGGAGATTGTTCTAACTCTTTTGAATATAGCACTTTACATGTATATCATGTTTACTCAATTATATATTGTTGTTATTCGATCCTTGATCTTGATAACCTTGTTCAATTCTATATTGTTGTATTAAACTTTCAAGTAGCTTGTAAGCAAACTATTATTGATTGAACTAATTTATTATGGAATAGTGTTCTAAAATTCTAGAACCACTGATAAGTTTGTTCTGAGCTAAACTTTCTTTAGTGCGGAAATTCTAAATTCAAACTGAGACGAACAACCCTAGCATAGGGGATTTTGTACGTGTAACATTGAGATGTTTGTGCACAATACATGGTACAAAGGGCTGATCCCCCTAAGTACGTTAAGCAGGGTCTGTATAGTTTAAGTGACTGTTAAGGTTGGGGTAGTAATACCTAATCACCGGGGACATAGTTCGTGGTCTTAAGACCCTCAGTCATTAAATTTCAAACTTATTTTCTATTTTTGATTCATAGATCAAGTTCATTATTGTTCAGCATTCGTTGTTCACTCTCATGTTGTTATCATTACTACTCTTTATATCAGTGAGCAATTGTTTGCTCACTCTTGCGATTAACATTGATGCTAAAGTTAAAAGAGTTGATGAGCCATCTACTAGCAAAGGAAATGGTAAGATGTCCAAGTGTTGAAGATTTATGAGAATTTATTTAAATGAATTATGTTATAAGACTTGTTATAATTTATGATGTATTCTGCAAACTTATGTAATAATTTAAGGTTAGTTTGCCTGGGATTGTTTTTGAGACGATGTAACCCTTTAATGGGAAAGATTTTTATTTAAGGTATTTGATGTCTTTATCCTTTATTATGGGTAGTTAGATGCAATTATTTTTGTTAAGTGAGCACCAAATTCTATGGAAATGAAGTACCCGGATTTGGGGGTGTCACAGGTTGGTATCAAAGCTTTAGGTTATGAACCTTTGGTGGGGGAAACCTTAGGAAGTAACTTTTAAGGAGACATAAAATATAGTGGTGTCTAACTCTTATCGGGTTTTAAGGAATGAATTAAGGCATCCATTGAAGCTAAACAATAAAAGACATTATGTGCTATGTGTTAATAACTTATGTGCTCGCGAGTATCAAAAATGTTAAGTAAAACTTAAAATATTTTGTTGATAGGATGTCTAACGAAGGAGGATTCAGTCTAACTAGGGAGGTGATACCTCAGATACCTAGAGATGATGAACCCCGGGATATTCACGTAGTGTGGGAACAGTTAATCTAGGAGGATGAGCCTGTGACCGATCCCGAGGAGGATAGTTCTGAGGAGATAGAGGAGGATGATGAGGAAGAGGATCCTGTAGAGTTTCCACCAAACTCTATATCAGCTGAGATGTATGACGCTTTGTATGATCGGAACATAGAATTACAGGACAAGGTTGAGGAGCTGATGGAGTTAGTTGAGATGCATCATGCTACGATGGAGCAGAAGGATACGGAGATTCAGGAACTCGACTCACGCCTTGGAAATACGGAGTTGGACTTGGTGCATACAAAAGGACAGCATGAGGATTTGTTGGCAGTGAACGAGAAGATGAAGAGTGACATGGAGAAATTAAAAGATGACTTCAAAGAGGAATTAGCTAAGCGTGCAAGAGCAGATGATGCTTGGATGAAGGTGACTCATCGTGCAGACCGTGCTAAAGCTAAAGTCCAAGTGAAGAAGGCCAAAATGAACAAAATGGATCATGCCTTTAATTCTACAATTGATAGGGCCCAGGATCGAGTCTTTTATTACCCACCTCAATTTGAAGACTCGCCGTGGTTCATGATGGATCGTAGGACGGCGTATCGTATTATGAAGGAAGAGCACAGAGAAGCCTCTCGACGTCTTAATATGCCTAGATAGAGAGAATAGGAATAATAATAATACGTGTTTAAGGATGTGAATAAATCAAATTTTAAATCCCTTATTTTAAGATGAATAAAGGGGTAGTATGAGTATGTAATCCTGAAACTTGTCTAGTTCAGGAAAGTGGATGTTAATAGCAGATATGCTATCTTTTATATGTTTTAAAACATTATAAATGAATAGAATATCAAAGTTTATTTGAAATGTTATGTGTTATAGCTTTAATCTTAGAATGTTTAAGTTAAATTGCAAATACTCAAAAAGTTGAGTAATGAACTAATAAGCGTATATTTTAACAGAAAATGCCTTCTAGAAGAAGACAACCATGTCAACAACCACCTCTTGAGGGGTCTACTAACAATAACAATGAGGCCAACGTTAACCTAGTTCAACAGTTGGTGACTTTGTTGATGGGAGCACTTGCGAATCAACCGCAAGCTCAAGTTACGACCTTCAAGGAATTCAAAGTGGTTGGACTGCCAGAGTTTCAAGGGTCTGTGAATCCAGTGGAAGCCCAAACCTGGATCATGGAAATGGAAAAAGTGTTTGATGTTGCCAGAGTTAACGAAGATCAGAAGACTGTGTTCGCGACGTTTATGCTGAAGTACGAAGCTAGCTACTGGTGGCAAGCAAATAAGGTTCGTAGGGGACAAGGAGTGATAACATGGGATAGATTTAAGGAGATGTTTTTCGAAATGTACTTTCCAGCAAGTTCTCGAAATCAGTTGGAGGTGCAATTTTTGGAGCTGAAACAAGGAACCATGACGGTGCCAAAATATGCTGCGAAGTTTAACGAGTTGGCAAGGTTTACCACTTATCAAGTCAGTACGGATGAGCGTAAGGTGAGAAGGTTCGAACAAGGATTGAAACCCTGGTTGTATAGCAAAGTTTTAATGTTCCAGTTAAATACATTTACGGCTGTACTGGAAAAGGCAATTATCGCGGAAGCTGGAAGCAATGCCTTGACAAAGTACAATCAAGAATAAAAGAAAAGGAAGAATGATAATAAAAATAAGGCTGGTGGAAGTAATGTTAGACGTAACAATCAGAAGAGGAAGTGGAGCGAGAATTCGATTGCGGGAGGATAACAAGGAAGTCAGCAGAAGAAAAAGTTTAAAGCTGGTTCTACTTGTGGAAAGAACCAAACTAGGGTATGTTTAAAGGGAAAGCAGATGTGTTTCAACTGTGGTCAGGAGGGACACATTGTACCGAACTATTTTAGTCCAAAGAAAGGAGCATGTTTTATTTGTGGTTCAAAGGATCACATGGCTCGTGATTATCCTAAAAAGGCCGCAGGGAGTGCAAGTGGAGGAAAGGGAAACAACAACGGTGGTGGTGCGTTGACTATCACTAGACCAACACAAGCAAGCCGACCTACTGCGAGGACTTTCAATATGATCGTGCAAGATGCTGTGCAATCTAAGGATGTGGTGTCAGGTATCATTCTAATTAATGGTATTAATGCTTATGAACTGTTTGATTCGGGTGCTACTTCTTCATTTATATTCGATGAATTTGCTCATAACTTAGATTTGCCTCAAGAAGAATTAGATTATCCTTGAGCATAGATATTGCAAATAGAGAAGTGATTCCTGTTAGATTCATATTTAAGAATTGTAGAGTGGTTATAAAGGGTCAAGAGATGATGGTAGACTTGATACCAATTAGACTTGGTGAGTTTGATGTTATATTGGGAATAGATTGGTTATTCAATCACAGAGCGGTAATTGATTGCCAAAGGAAATGTGTTAACCTTATGACTCCGTCAAAGGTTGTGTTCTATGACAGCAAGTCACCTCGATAAGCAAGTTGTCTGACGGTGATGCAAGCCAAGAAGTTATTAAGACAAGGATGTATAGGATACTTAGCCTACATAGTCGATACACAGAAGAAGAGTGCGAAGTTAGAAGAGATACCGATCATAAAAGATTTTGCAAACGTATTTCCAGATGATTTGTCGGGTCTTCCGTCGGATCGACAAATTGAGTTCGTAATTGATTTACTGCCAGGAACGGCCCCGATATCTAAGGCACCATACAGAATGGACCTAGTAGAGATGAAAGAATTAATGGTGCAATTATAAGAATTGCTTGGCAAGAAGTATATCCAGCCGAGCGTATCGCTGTGGAGAGCGCCAGTGTTATTTGTTCAAAAGAAGGATGGATCGATCCTGCTCTGCATTGACTATCGAGAATTGAATAAGGTCACGATTAAAAATAAGTATCCATTACCTAGAATCGATGACCTATTCTATCAACTGAAGGGAGTGAGGTATTTCTCAAAGATAGACTTGAGGAGTGGTTATCATCAGTTGAAGGTTTGGCCGGAGGTTGTATCGAAGATGGCATTCCGAACTCAGTATGGTCATTACGAGTTTCTAGTTATGTCATTTGGTTTAACCAATGCACCTGTAGCGTTCATGGATTTGACGAACATGGTGTTTAAACTATTCTTAGACAAATTTATGGTGGTGTTTATTGATGATATCCTGGTGTATTCTAAGACCAAGGAGGAACATGTTGAACACTTAAGAGTAACGTTGGAGACATTGAGAAAAGAGAAGTTGTACACAAAATTCTCGGACACGTTATTGATAAGGACGAAATTTCGGTAGATCCATCAAAGGTTGAAGCTGTAATGAACCGACATCAGCCGAAGACACGGTCAGAGGTAAGGAGTTTCTTAGGATTGGCAGGTTACTATAGGCGTTTTATTCAAGACTTTTCCAAGATCGCGAACCCGTTGACAAATTTAACCAGGAAGGCAATTAAGTTTGTTTGGACTGAGAAATGTGAGGAAAGTTTTCACGAATTGAAGAAGAGGTTGAGTACGGCACCTGTGTTGTCATTGCCTAATGATACATGGAATTTTGTGGTGTATAGTGATGCATCAGATAAAGGACTAAGCTGTGTGCTTATGCAGACCGGCAAAGTTATTACGTATGCATCACGTCAATTAAAAGATTATGAGAAAGGGTATCCGATTCATGACTTAGAGTTTGCTATGGTGGTGTTTGCCCTAAAGATTTGGAGACATTATCTTTATGGAGAGAGGTGTGAGATATATACTAACCATAAAAGTTTGAAGTATATCTTTACACAAAAATACTTGAATATGAGACAGAGAAGATGGTTGGAGCTGATCAAAGACTATGACTGTGAGATTTTCTATCATCCCGGAAAGGCGAATGTTGTTGTTGATGCTTTAAATAGAAAGGGACAGGAGAAGTTAATGATGTTGACAGCTCAGGAGAAGTTAGTGTCGGAAATGGCTAAGATGGAATTGGAAATTAAATATCCGACAGAATCCGACAAAACGGTGTTCCAGATAGGAAACGGTTCAACGTTGGTGGACAAGGTGAAGAATGCACAACTTCAGGATGAAGACTGCGAAAAGATAAAATAGAAAGTATCCAAAGGTGATGAAAGAAAATTCAAAATCGATTCAGAAGGGTTACTACGATTCGAAAGGAGAATTTGGTATGATGTAATACCAAAATATGGAGATTTTAAGTAATCATTTGAATAAATTATGTAATGAAACCAAATGTGATGTTTTTAAAAGTTAAAGATAAATGATAAGGTTTATGTTAGTTTTATAATGTAATTTCAGATCCGTTAAGGATATT
Source organism: Panax notoginseng (assembly GCA_016801055.1). Taxonomy (NCBI): domain Eukaryota; kingdom Viridiplantae; phylum Streptophyta; class Magnoliopsida; order Apiales; family Araliaceae; genus Panax; species Panax notoginseng. Next base: position 124,754,235 of record CM029022.1, on the reverse strand, counting down.
AACCAACATGATTAGAAGTTAAGCTGAGGTTATGACTTAAATGGTGGTTTAAACCCCTAAAGCTAATATTCATACAACTAATTGTTGTTGCGATTTCAATGATATATGTAGGGTAATTGGCGAATATTATTACTTGTGTAGCTTACATACAAGGTAAGTTTCTTATTCTTAACTTTTATTGAGCAAGTTTCCTCACTTCATTCTCTTTATAAGAATGCAAGCTTTCTATTCCTAAATTATCATTGTACAAGTTTGTAAATTCTATGTTAAAGTTGAGCAAAACTAATCTATCTTATGTATGATTGTGCAAGCTCTTGTAACCTAATTCGTTACATAGAGCAAGTTTCACTTTCCTTAATATTATTCAAAGCATATATTGTTCTAATACATCGATTTAAAGGAGATTGTTCTAACTCTTTTGAATATAGCACTTTACATGTATATCATATTTACTCAATTATATATTGTTGTTATTCGATCCTTGATCTTGATAACCTTGTTCAATTCTATATTGTTGTATTAAACTTTCAAGTAGCTTGTAAGCAAACTCTTATTGATTGAACTAATATATTATGGAATAGTGTTCTAAAATTCTAGAACCATTGATAAGTTTGTTCCGAGCTAAACTTTCTTTAGTGCGGAAATTCTAAATTCAAATTGAGACGAACAACCCTAGCATAGGGGATTTTGTACGTGTAACATTGAGATGTTTGTGCACAATACATGGTACAAAGGGCTGATCCCCCTAAGTACGTTAAGCAGGGTCTGTATAGTTTAAGTGACTGTTAAGGTTGGGGTAGTAATACCTAATCACCGGGGACATAGTTCGTGGTCTTAATATCCTCAGTCATTAAAGTTCAAACTTGTTTTCTATTTTTGATTCATAGAACAAGTTCATTATTATTCAGCAGTTGTTGTTCACTCTCATGTTGTTATCATTACTACTCTTTATATCAATGAGCAATTGTTTGCTCACTCTTGCAATTAACACTTCAGCTAAAGTTGAAAGAGTTGATGAGCCATCTACTAGCAAAGGAAAGGGCAAGATGTCTAAGTGTTGAAGATTTATGAGAATTTATTTAAATGAATTATGTTATAAGACTTGTTTTAATTTATGATGTATTCCGCAAACTTATGTAATAATTTAAGGTTAGTTTACCTGGGATTGTTTTTGAGATGATGTAACCTTTTAATGGGAAAGATTATTGTTTAAGGTATTTGATGTCTTTATCCTTTATTATGGGTAGTTATATGTAATTATTTTTGTTAAGTGAGCACCAAATTCTTTGGGAATGAAGTACCCGGATTTGGGGGTGTCACAGATAGGAACAGAAGGAAACTCTTTATGGACTTGACCTATAATTCTATTTACATCAAATTTATCCCACCATTTGACACAGAAATGACGGGAAACATGAGTAACTGGTGAAACGGTGGTTTGAGTTGTTAAATAACTAAACTGTGGAGACTGAAAACTTGTTACATTAGTTGGGGCTTGAAATGTCGTACTGCCATTTAAGAATCCAAAAAACATTAAATTTACTAATAATTTGAAGAAGAGTAGGGATACCATCATATTTCGGTTGATGTTTAGTGTGATTACAGAAATGACTGAGTTGAGCTTTAAGAGGGTCAGGGAGCAGGTCGAAGGAAGACCCAAATCTTGACTACCAAAGAGTAAACCAGAAAGGAATCTGACTTTTGAATTTGTGGTCAAATTGTAAAAATCACGAGTGACTATGGGATTCATTTTTATAGAGGAAGATCTTATTCTAGGCTTCCATATAATCGAAATAACAGAATAAGTTATTTTGATTGGAGAGCTGTTTAAGATCAGAGGGATGATTTCCCCAGTCAGTGATCTGAATGATTTATTTAATGCAGAGTGAATGATAGAGAAATTTAGATTCATCATCCCTAGTATAAATAGGTTTGATGAAGATTGACTCGGTTTCAAGAAGAATATCCTTATAATACACAAGGGATTTATAAGGAGCCAGAGGAACAAAGTGCCATCCAGTAGGAAAATACTGGGAAGCAAGCTTAATTGGGTCATCTTTTGGTTTCATATGAGGTTCAATATGAAACAAGTGATTATCCCATTTGAGGATTTACTGAGAAGAGGAATGACTGGGATTTGAGGAGGATGCTCTCGTTTGATTGTAGAAAGGATCAACTGGCTTAGGGTTACTGGCTAGGACAGAAGAATAGGGCTTGGGAATTGTACCAAGGACCTAAAATTTATTAACTGGATTGAGCTGAGGAACTGGGCTGACTGGATGAGGCACTAAAGTTCCTTTTGATTGATTACTTGGGCCTGAAGGGCGGCCCTGACCTCGAGAAGAAGAACATCCTCGCACACTCATAGTGACAATATGGTACCTGTATTAATAAATTCGCGAGTAAGAAAATCTGGAATTGAATTGTTACTTCCTTTAATATAAACAATCTCAAAATCAAAGATGCTTAACAGAGCTTGCCATCTAGCAAAAGACTGCTTAGAGGCAATATTTTTGACATCTTTTTCAATAATGAATTTTGCAGATTTGCAGTCTATCCTAACTAGAAACTTTTGATTTAGCAAGTCACTTTGAAATTTATTAATACATAAGACTAAAGAAAGAATTTCTTTTTTAATAGAACTGTAATTTAACTGTGTGGGATTCTATGCACCGGAATGAAATCAAACAATCTGTTCAGGAGAAGTAGGAGTTAACTTTTACTTGAGAATACCTCCGAATCCAATGTCAGAGGCATCGGTTTCAACGATTTTAAAAGCTGAATCATTAGAAATGCCAAGGCAAGGCAAAACCTTAACATATTTTTTAGCTTGCTGGACGAAAGAAGTATGAACATCAGTTCAATGGGGAGGATTATTCTGTAAACGTTGAAAGAGAGGTTTGCAAATCTTCCTGAGATTTTCGTAAAACTTGCCAATATAATTGAGCGAGCCCAGAAATCTCTGCAGTTGGGTTTTGTTGGTAATCTTATCAGAAAATCTGTCGGCAAATTGAATAGCTCTATCAATAGGCCGAATAAGTCCATGATAAATATTAAGACCAAGAAACCGAACTTTAGTCTGAAATAGACTGCATTTGGAAGGGGACAGAACAAGACCATTGTTCTTAACTGTTTTGAAGAATGAATTTAAATGCTTAATATGTTCTTCAATGGTTCTGGAAAAAACAAGGATATCATCGATATAAACAATGATGAAATGAATAAAGGGTATTTAGGATATCATTGAGGATGTTCTGAAATTCACTAGGGGCATTTTTCAAACCAAATGACTGAATGCTCCATTCGTAATGACCAAATAGGGTAATGAATGTTGTTTTGTACCTATCATCTAGGTGAATGGCGACTTGCCAGAATCTGAATTTTAGGTTAAATTTACTAAAAATGGTGGCATAACTTAACCTATTAAGGAGATCTTACTTAAGGGATACCTGATCCACTCAAGTACTTTATTCAATGGCTTATAATTAATAACTAGTCGAGGAACACCTCTTTCCATTTCTGCTTCATTATTGACATAAAATGCAGGACAGGACCAAGGGGATTTATTATGTCTAATTAATCCTTTATTAAGGAGATCATTAATTTTTTTGTTGCATAACTCCATTTGTTCATGACTCATCTGTATGGGTCTAGCTTTAGTAGGGATAAGATGCTCTTTAAATTCTTTAGCATAAGGGAGCCTTACCACATGTTTCTTCAGATGCCAAAAAGCATTAGGAGAATCAGAACACATGTTTTCACTTAAAAAGTTTTTAAATCTACAATCTTCTCTTGAACCCAGTTACTCTTAAGCTGTTCTTCAACTTGCTTATATTTAATTTCTTCTTTTAAGAAGTTTAAATGGGTGGATTTGCAGGTTATTAAATTCAAAGAATTAGAAATGGATTCATCTCAGATAAATCTTAAACCTCTCTCTTTGGGTTTAATAAGAAATTTGAAGATTATCTTTTTACCTAAATGTTTACAGCTTAATCCTTCATTACTGGTAGTAAATTGATATAATAAATATATAAACGGTAATCCTAAGATGATCTTATCTGTGAGGTTGCGAATTAAAACAAATGATGTCTTAAAACACATGTTATCTTAACAGATATGAACTTTAGGCAGCTTATATTTTATTTCCATTTGACAACCATTAGCTGAATTTAATTTTTCACTAGTTTTCTTATAATACTTGGTGGGGATTAAACCTTCTTGGATACAGTTTAGATCTGCACCTGTATCTACAAGGGCAGGAAGTTGTATTGAGAACGTTTTATCGACAACTAAGTTAACAGAGATATACCATTTTTGAATGGTTATGTCATTGATACGTTTAAGAGAGAGACCTTGAATAAAAAGATCAGGCTCTTCTTTGGTACCCGATGATTCTGGTTCTTCATGATCTTCATCACTAGAAGAGGAATCATATACTCGAAGGTCAGATTTTTTGTCTTCAATCTCTTTTCTTAAATTAGAAACATCTAATTTTAAATTAGAAATTTCCCTTTTGAGTTTATTAACTTCTGGATTTAATCCTGGAAGGGTAACTTCTTTAACCGGAGATTTAACTTTCAAGCGTTTTATTAAAGCTAAATATAGGTTTTTCTTTAGTTTTAATAATCTTGTCTTTTACTTTATTAACCTTGGTTAACAAATCTTTTAATTGTTTTGTTTATTGAACTCTTAACTCAGGATCAGAAATTTTACTAATTAAATCAATTAACAAAGAGTTTTCTTCATCATCTTTTGTAATTACATTTAATCTTTTAACACAGCAGTTTTCATTGCAATTTTCGGCACATATAGTAACTTCATTATCACTATTTGTTTCATCTTTGCTAGAACTACTATTAGAGGAATAAGGAATATCAGAACCTTCATCATTACTGATGTTGTTCTCAATCCTTATTAATTCCAATAGTTGTTCAGTATCTTCACTAGAAACATTTAATTGAGACATTTTGTAGGTAAACTACATAGTCATTTTCCCGGACTAAACTACATAGTCATTTTGTAGGTAAACGATTGTTCCCATTACCCGTTCAAAATCCAAAAAGGCACTAAGCCTACAGTCAGACATGGCTATAAGTACTCAGCCTAATCCTACTCATGTCTCACACGAGGAGTTCGAAGGATTAAACAATCAAATAACAGAGTTGGCTATTCTCCTGAAAGAACTAAACAAATCAACTTAGGGTCCACAAATACCCATACAAACAGAATCCTCTACACAAGGAGGAATCCAGGGTCCGGACAGAGAAGTCCCAATACCTGAGTCTCACAATGAGAAGTCCAATAAAACCCCTGAAATCGCCCGTCTTAAAGAAGATCAAGACAGCGGTGATATTCGGAAGAAGGTTCTATAAATGGAAGAGACCATTCGGTCCATCAAAGGGATTGGAATGCACGGAAGCGTTTCCTATTCAGACCTTTACATCTTCCATGGGGTTCATTATTCGAAGAAATTTAAGGCTCCTAACTTCGAGAAGTATGATGGATTGGGAGATCTTTACACCCACTTAAAAGTGTTCATTGGAGAGCTCAGATCCTACGCTGAGAATGAAAAGCTAAGAATGTAGCTATTTCAAAAAAGTCTGACTGGAGAAGCCAGATCATGGTACACCAGATTGGATAACTCCAAAATTCACAGCTGGGAGGAGTTAGCCCATGCTTTCCTCAGTCAATATAACTTTCAAACTCAGATGGCTCCAGACAGGTATCAAATTACGAAAGTCAAGAAGCAAGTTAATGAGTCATTTAGAGAGTATGCCCAAAGATGGAGGCGTCTGGCTGCTCAAGTAATCCCATCTATGATAAAGATTGAGATGGTGATGACCTTCATAGATATTCAAGAAGCTCCATTTTATGAGAGGGTCCTAGCTGGAATAGGAAAACCATTCTTAGAAATGATTAAGCACAGAGAAATGGCCAAAATGAGATTGAAGTCTAGGAAGATTCAAGACCTCGCCGCTTTAAAAGCCGTGGCTGAGCATATCCAATCTGGAAGTTATGGGAACAACCCTGGAGGGTCCATAATAAGAAAGAAGAGGATGTCTCCTTGATATTGCAAGTAGGGGTGTTCACCGGTAAAAAATTGGACCGAACCGGCCTGAACCGAACCGGACCAAATACCGATAGTACCCAAAATAGGGTTCCAAAATCGGAACCAGTTGAACCGGTATATCGAACCGATTAGCCGGTTCGGTACTGATTTTTACCTTACTAAAACTTGCCCAAGTTTTAAACCAAAACTCAGCCCAATTTTAATCCAAAACCGGCCCAAGAAGAGCATCTCAAGACTTGCTTTTAAGCCAAAATTCGGCCCAAGGTCAAGAAACCCAAGACTTGTACTAGGCCCAGCCTTCTTTGAGCCAAAATTCAGCCTAATAAAAAATAAAAGACTTGGATGTCTTTTTATAAGAAAAACTTCCTTAGACTTTTATAAAATAACCAATGTGGAACTTGGCTATTAAGGTCCTTAGACTTTTATAAAGAAACTTCCTTAGACTTTTATAAAGAAACCAATGTGGGACTTGGCTATTAAAAACTCACTTGGTTGTATTTTTATAAGGAAAACTTCCTTAGACTTTTATAAAATAACCAATGTGGGACTTGACTATTAAGGTCTCACTTGTAGTTTTTTTATAGGAAAACTTCCTTAGACTTTTATAAAATAACCAATGTGGACTTGACTATTAAGGTCTCACTTGTAGTTTTTTTATAGGAAAAGCTTTTTATAAATTAACCAATCAATGTGGGACTTGCAAATAACCATATTCTATCCAATTATAAATAATTTAGTTTATCTAATTTCTTTTACTTTTACCAATTTAATCAATATCGAATTTCTAAACCACCAACTATTAATGTATTTAAGTTTATCTAATTTCTTTTACTTTTACCAATTTAATCAATATAAAACTTGTAAACCACCAAAAATTAATAGTTGATAGTCATTTTATAAAGCAAAACTTCCTTAGACTTTTATAAAATACCCAATGTGGGACTTAGGCTATTTAGGTCACACTTGATAGTCAAAGCACATATTTCCCAACATATTGATAAATAATTTAAGTTTATCTAATTTATTTTACTTTTCCAATTTAATTAATTTAATATAAAACTTGTAAACCAGTAACAACTAAGGGACTTGGCTATTAAGGGTTTTTTTATAAAGAAAACTTCCTTAGACTTTTAAAAGTGAACCAATGTGGGACTTGACTATTAAGGTTTCACTTTGAAGTCTTTTTATAAGGAAAACTTCCTTAGACTTTTATAAGTTAACCAATGTGGGACTTGGCTATATGTTCTTTAATATGTATTCTCTTGTCTTACCAATATCTCACATTGTCTAATTTGTGTTCTCATTTCTTACTTCTATTCTATAAATAGAGGAGACCACCAATTCAAACATGATTCAAGTCCCAAATATTCTATTATGTCTTTTCTTGTGTTATGTGAAACCCCAAATTTTATGAATAAATATTTAATTTTTTTGAAATATTTTTTTAAATATTATGGTATGAATTTGAGATATTGTTATAGTTGTGGGTAGTATTTATAAATTTTGTAAAGTATGTATGCAAGTTGTTGTATTATATTCGATTGGTCGGAGAATATTATTTTTTATCGGAGAATATTCGTACGACGACACAATTATTGGTGGACCCCACAACGAAATTATTGTCGAATTGAGAAAACGACAAAAATATTTTATGAAAATAACGGCGGAAGTTTTACCGTTAATACTGTTGAACTACTCGGTAGTAAAAGTACAGTAATACGTGTGGTTGCATAGTAGCATACGGTATTGATTATTGAGGCTTACGTGATAAGTCACTCAGTTTTGTTTTATTGGTATTATTAATGTAATAAAACAGAAAAGCTTTTTATATAAAACAGAATACTTTTATAAAGTTATTCGTTTTATTAGGCTAATAGTAAAATCTTTTTATATAAAACAGAATACTTTTGTAAAATTATCTGTTTTATTAGACAATAATTAGAATATATTATATTTTATTATGCATAGTATTTGTATAGTGCTTGCATAGTAAAATCTTTTATAAAGTTATTCGTTATATTAGATTATAAATAGAATATATTATATTTTATTTAAAAGATTTTACTTTAAATATGGACCGTCAGATTAAAGTAAATCAATCTCGACCGTTCATGAGTTAGTTACTATGCAGTCCATTTTTCTATAAATAGAAGCTCATTCCTTCATTATTTCTTACGAATTTACTGAAACTCTAGAGAGAGAAACTATAGAGAGAGTTCTTCTTTTATAATCTTGAGCGTATTTATTTAGAGTTTAAGAAAGCTTTGAGCGTAGTGCAAGTTTTCTTAGAGTATATCCTCGCCCTACCAGTCGAAATACTCTTCTTTCAAAGGTAAGGGATATTATTTGTTGTACCTGTAAGTGGTATTATTTCTTTTGTATTCATGAAGAGAACTTCTGTTATTCCATTCTTTATTATTCTGCTGGAATAACTAGTATACGCGGACTACCCTATTCTTGGTGACATTCTTCTATTATTCCTTCTTTATTATTATTCTGTTGGAATATCCTGTCTATGCGTTTATGCCGGACCTGGTTCCATTATTTATTATTCTGTCGAAATATCCTGTCTGTGCTTTACGCTGGACCTGGTTCCATTATTCATTATTCTGTCGGAATATCCTGTCTGTGCGTTTACGCCGGACCTGGTTCCATTATTTATTATTTTGTCAGAATATCCTGTCGGTGCATTTACGCATGACCTGGTTCCACTATTTATTTTTCTGTTGGAATAACCTGTCTGTGCGGTCTATTGCATGCATGGTGATTTCTTTTGTTATTCCATTCTTTATTATACTCAGTTGGTTAAAACTTTGACTTATATACTCCATAAAATTAGTGGAATATCGTTGATATTTGCGCTTCATCCAGTATCTTTTCATGAAAATATTCTTCTGAGCATTCTTAAATTTGACTCTACAAAGCAGTATCATGTTGACAATTTTGATGTTGTCAGTTCCTAGATAAATTAATTCTTGAACTTGTTTTATTGAATTCTTATATCATTGTCATCATCCTTATGTTTATATTTTGTTGAAAGTCATCTATGGCCTGTAGTGCATAGATGGACTTGGTATGATTATGACCAGGGATTATTCGATGTAATCATGACCGTGATGTTACAAATGATGTGAAAAAAGTCCTCATTGGCCCGTAGTGCATTGATGGACAGTTTTTGGTATTATTATGGCTATGGATTCTCTTTGGCTGTAGTACAAAGATGAATTATTTTATGGCATGATCAGGACCATTGATGAAAACATGATTATCTTTAGCTGTAGTGCATGGATAATTCATGGTCGTGATACTAAAGAATATCCTTGGCCGTAGTGCAGGAGTGATTCGATGATGTGGATTATTGGTTAAGCTGAATCCCAGTGATAAAAGTCATGAAAAATCTTTTAAATCATAAAAGATAGTAGATTTTATTCTCTATTTGACTCTTTTAATGGTTTACTTGATCCGCTGCAGTTAAACTTGATGTTTATTGTATTTTATCAGTTTAACATTGTTGAAGACTAATGATAATTTATTTTGCATTATCTTAGTCGTAATATTTCTTACTAGCTAGTTGAGCTCACCCTTTCTTTCACTGTTCTCTTCAGGAAATGAGAATATAGTTGGGACGAGTCGGGAAACGGAGTGATGGACCAGATGATAGCATTAATAGTCCTCACTATTCTATGTAATAGTGTGACAATAATTGTAATGAGGACTTCTTTTGAGTTTGTATACTCTCTAGTGGATAATATTTGTATTCAAACTCACAGTTTATGTTTTGTCGTATTGTACACGACAGTTGTATTTAAATTCTGTACCATGTATCTGGCGACTCAAGATGAGTGATGTATACCTATTTTGGGGGCGTCACATGTTAGTTCTAAAGTTCTATTTTATAAATAGAAGAGTCTTTAATCCAATTTTACAAAGCTAAGTGAAATATTTTTTTAAAAATGAATTGAACCGGTACAACCGGTTCGGTCCGGTACTTACCGGACTTCTGAAATAGGTAACCGAAACCGGTACCGAAAATCGATTTGTACCGAACTAATTTTTTTTGTACCGAACCGATCGGTTCGAACCGGTCCTGTTCGCCTCAAAAACTAAAAATACCGAATACTTTGATCTGACTTTTGAGTGTTCTTGGTGGATCGTAGAGTGAGCCTCTGGACTCACTATCACTTGATTCGATCAGTCCACCTTCTCTCCAAAACTCACAACTCCAGCAACCTTTGATCTTTGAAGCTCTTCTCTATTTATACACCTTCCCAAATGTCTTCACAGATCTCGAGTTGCTTGATGTAGACTGCTTGATGTGACTTGTCAAACTTTATCTGACGCTGCAGTATACTTTTTCCACCTACTCTGTCTGATGTATCGCTTTACTGTCTTGGGTAGGTTGAAGACTTTATTACTTCTGATTTCTAGATCAGAGGTTTTCCTTTTGCATCGATGCTCTCAATAAGCACTTGTTTGAATATTATCCTTCAGATTAAACCGTTGCCACTGCTTCAGTCTTCAGGTATTCGAACTCTACGATTCTGATGCATGTCTTCAAGGACCTGATCGTAGTGCCTTATTGAATGTTGCTCGTTGACTGGTAGAGTTAACACTACGATCTGGAAGAGTGTTAATTATATTTTCAATGTAAAACACCTCTTCCTTGTATTGTGCAGTGCTTCAATACTTCTGCTTGCTTCGACTATTCTCAGACACTGATGGCCTAATTCCTTGCTCTGGTCCCCTTCTGAATATTAAGACATTTCAGATTAGTGGTCCGTCCAGCTTGCTTTCTCCTTGTGATCTCCCGTTCACTTATCCTCAATGATCTGACCCAGTACTTAATCACTTTAGTCTTGCTCTTCAGAGGCTGACCAATATCCGGTTCACCTTCCAAGATCGTTATCTTCTGTTCTCTTGACAGCAACTGCATTAGCTGACTTTTCCTTAGTCAGCTGCAGAAGTCTTCTTTAGATCTCCTTGTGGAAGACTTCATCACGAATGGCCTTTCAGCTCAACCTTGATGCTGGTTAGGGAGATGCTTAGATCTTCTGATAGCCTTCATGCCATTCATTGATCTCTGGTTCCCTTACTGGGATTTCATCTTTGCAGTACCAACCAGAGGCGTCGTATCTTTGGATATTCTGGGAGTGCTCATTTGTTGAGAATCATATCTACTCTACGATTCTGATTTAGCATTGTGAGCACTTCTTTTGGAGTCGTAGTTCTGCACTCTACGATTCAGCTTTGGCTGTGCAGACTCTACGATCCCGAGATGTAGTTCTGCACTCTACGATTCAGCTTTGGCTGTGCAGACTCTACGATCCGAGATGTAGTCCTGCACTCTACGATTCAGCTTTGGCTGTGCAGACTCTACGATCCTGAGATGTAGTCCTGCACTCTACGATTCAGCTTTGGCTTTGCAGACTCTACGATCCCGAGATCAGATCTTGACACTCTACGATTCTGCCTTGAGTTCGTTGTCTTCATCTGATCTAGCCTGACTACGATCTCTGCATTCATTCAGTGGACTCTACGATCTTAGAGTGTAGTCTTCATTTCATACTTGGCTTGGGCAGATGATCGTTTGGCTTATAGACAGACTGTCTCTTCGATTCTGAATGTGACTTCCTCAGCACACTACGATCCCGAGAAATCTCTTCTCGACACACTACGATCCTTCTTCGTTTTCCCTGGAAGTCTACGAACTCCGAGATCTCACTATCTTGCATACTCCTATTCTGCCTCGATACCTCCCGAGTTAACTCTGACTCTCCTGGCAGACAACGACTTCTGGTGCAGTACTCGACGATCAGACAAGCCTATCTATTACAACATAAGATCAACTTAACAAGCTTGATCTTTCTATATTTATAGTCCTTGTACATCATTTCTTTTCTAAGGACTTTACAAAGCTGTTTTGCTTATGTAGGATTAACCTAACATATTTGATCAATTCATTCTAAGTCCTTGTACATATATTTCTAATATCTATCAAAGGACTTTACAGCTTTTCTTGATGCAAGCATACTTGCATATTCATTCATATATGTCATAATCAAATCATATATTAAATAGAAATATCATTCACATGTTTATTCCTGACAATCTCCCCCTATTTGATTATGACAAAAATAATACGTGCATATGCATGTTATGAATGAATCTTAGATACAGTGAGCAGCTGTATTTCTAAACAGTTAATCATGAATGTCATTTATATTAATACGACAGTTTATATATTCAGACATTCTACATCCTGGATCCAGAACATACCTAATTAGTTAGAGATGTACCTCCTTGGCTCCATGCATGTTTCCAGGATGCTTGTTGATCAGCTACTCATCTGATTCTGCTTCTTGCTCTTGCTCCCCCTCAGATGATGATCTTCTATCTTTGCTTGGCTCCCCTTCATCATCTTTCTATCTTTGCTTGGCTCCCCTTCATCATCTTTCTTATCTGGCTCCCCCTTAGATTTTACTATCATGGGATCATCATCTTTAGGCTCCCCCTCAGATGATGATTCCTTATCTGCTGCTACTAACTTCTTCTTTGACTTCTTCTCCCTTAACCCTTTGCTCTTCTATTAATGCCTCTTTCTCCTCTTCTTTCTTTGCCTCTTTTTCTCCCCCTATTTGTCATCACTCATTCGAAAGAGCTGCTCCATGTTGGACATAAGCTGCTTCATGAGGTAGGAGGAGTTTGCAACTTCAAACTTTAGTTCTTGCTGGCTGAGCTCAAGTTGCACAGAGAAGGTCTGCTTCAGATCGTTAATCTTGTCAGAGAGGGCTTCTATCTGCTTTGCATTGGCCTCTTGAATTTGTAGAGCTGCTGCCTTCTGATCTTGGATGGCCTTCTGATAGATGCTATCTCGCTCTTGAATTTTGAGAGATACATCAGCCAAGATAGCTTGAAGCTTGTGCTGGTAAGAATCATCTCCTGCTGCTGTCTGCTTCTGTGAGTCTTTAGTGGGCATAGATATCTTCTTTCTTAGATCATCAGAGCTTTTCTGTAAGTCCTGCTCCAAAGCAGTTTGATCCTCTTGATTGGCAGCTTCAGTATGGGCAATGGATTGGACTCTACGATTGTCATCTTTGGACAGATTTTCAAAGGTGTGGATAATCTGAACAATCATGGAGTACCAATTGCTTGTGGAGGATGATGGAGTGTCTGATAGCAGTGCTTGATCATAAGGAGACTTCTGAGATTGGGCTTGAACACCATCAGCCGTAGAGTGAACAGACTCTACGATTAGCTCCTTGGTCATGACCCTTCTTCCTTCAGAATCTACTCTACGATCGTAGGGGATGTAGAGATTTCTAGCATGTCGATAGACCTTGAAGTGAGGCTGGTTTGTGATCAGCTTGGTGGCAAACTTCTTCACTCTTGGAAAGTTCTGAGCCACCAGTTCCATGCTTGGAAACTGCTTGTAACACCAACTGAAGTAGCTTTCATCCTTTTCAGTAAGAGCCTTTAGCCATGGCATCCACTGGAAGAACCATCTCATCAATAGATCATCAGGGTTATAGAGAATGGTTGTTGTTCCTTTTAGAGGCAAACTGGGCTTGCAGCCTGTAGCTTTTCCTTCTTTGAGGAGGTTTAACTATTGGAGAGACAGATTCTTCTTCTTCTTCAGTCTCTGACTCCACTTGTTCATCAAATAAGCTTCTTTGCAGATCAGCATTGGCAGGGGCAGACTCTTCTTTCTTGGCCTCATCAGTTTTTGAGCCATCATGAGAGCTTTCTTGGTTTGAGGAGATATGTTCTTCTTCTTCTTCTTCAGTAGCATTTTCTGACCCATTCACTGAGATAGTTGGGGCAGTTGCATTTGGGGATGCACTTTGATTATCAAAAATTTCTTTTTCTTCATCAGAGTTGCTTCTTTGAGAATTGGCCATGGGGCTTGAGCACTTTTCTTCATTGTCAGCAGTTGCTGCACTTTCTTTCATCACATCAGCTTCATTCTCATTGCTATATGCTGACTGTGAGGACTGGACCACATCTTCTGTTTCTTCTTGTTTTGCTGACTTTACGTCCCTTTCTTCAGCAGATGTATTGGTTTGAGAAACCAAGGCTGGTTTGTCCTCCACCTTAGCTTTCTTGTTGACTGGCCCTTGAAACAACCTGTTGCTTCTTCTTTTTGTGGTCTCAGCAGGTTGGGCCTTTTCTTCTTCATTTTTGTTCAAGGAGGAGACTTTCCTTGGTGGGGCCTGGGCTTTCTTCATATTACCAGCTCTTTTCACCACTTTTGATTTCTTCCTGGCTGGTGTGATTTCAGCTGCTTCAGAGTCACTGGACTCAGAGCTCTTTGCCTTTACAGTCTTCCTCTTCTTTGCAAAGGCTCTATTGCTGCTCCCATCTGTCAGCCTTTTGTTCTCCTTGGGGTTCTTCTTCCAATTTTCAAATAACTATGGAGACATCACTTTGTGCACATTCAGGGCTTCTCCCTCATCATCCTTGATCTTTCCCCCTAGCTTTTTCTTCAGAATGATACTCAGCAACCTTCCATGAAACACCTTGGTCAGTGGTTTCTTCTCAGCCTTCTCTGCCCACTTGGAGATCTGATCAAACAAGATAGCTCCAAAGTCGATTTGTTTCTTCAGAACTATTGCTGACATGATTTTCAACTGCTGGTCGATCACTGTGTCATGTGCAGTGTTCTTACACAGTATGCACTTTCCAACTATTTCAGCAAGGAACTCATATTGCTCAGAAAACTCCTTCTTCATGTCCTTGAAACTAGGGTTTCTTTGATACCCCATAACTTCCTTTGCTAGTTCAGAGTTGACATTATCAAGGTTCTTTAGCCCTTGGTTAGGAAACCCGAGGCATTGATTGAGGTCAGATGATTTTAACTTTAGAGACTGACCTTTAACCTTGGTAGTCAGGGTTTCCGAATTTATAGAGACGTTTGAGTAGAATTCTTTGACCAGGTTGTAGTAGACTCGAGTATTTGCCTCAAGGCATTCTGAAAATCCAGCCTTCTTTACAAGCTCGAGAATATCCCTGAACTTTTTTTCAGATTTCACAAACGATTTGGTTCCAAGCTGAATACCAGTGATTACTTGCTAGTTTTCCATTTTGAGTAGTTTGAAGAATGTGGATGTTAGATATAGAGAGATCTACGCGAGATGGCTGTCTGGTTGGTAAGGCTTTGGAGGTTAACTGATTTTTCTCTTGAAAAGCTTTCTAGGGTTTTGAAAATGGGAGGGAGAACGGTTTGATAGCTTTTTGGTAACTGTCTGCATATTTGAACTTGTCCTTATGGCAGTTCCTTCTAACTCTGCATACTCAGTGATGTGTCAACTATCCATTGGTTGCACGTTGCCCAATAATGAGCTGTAACCCCCCCCCCATAACTTTTCAGTTATCAGAGGAGTGGGTGTTTAGTTGACGTGGCTTTGACCGTTGACCTTTTGATTCGTAGAGTCGTGTGATGAAACAGCTATAGACTCTACGATTTCCTTTGTTGACTCAACGATCAACTTCTGAGAGATGCTGCAGTGGATGGTTTTGTCTTTCCTCCTTACTTCGATGCAGCATAGCTCAATCACTAGATGTATTCGAACTTATCTCCTTAACTTGAATGGCTTAGCAGATGTCTCACTCTACATGTTCCTTGTACTGAAGTACTCTCTTTGGAGAACTACAATCGTTGAGTTGTAGTCTACGATCGCTGCAGTTGCACTACGATCGTTTAGCCCTTTTCAACCTCAACTTTACGATCGTTTACTGACTTGATTCTTTTGAGATGAGCTTGAATAAGTATTTCTTCTATGATAAGGTATCTCAGGAAAGGCCAACCTCTTAGAGAGAGCTAAGGGTCAGGTTTGTCCCTGAGGCGCTTTTCAGATGAAATACTATGGCAGTGGTGTGTAATGACATCTCATTAGAACTTTTCTGATGGGAAGATCTTCTGTCAGCTTTCAGTATCTGCATTGCTGAAATC
Source organism: Panax notoginseng (assembly GCA_016801055.1). NCBI lineage: Eukaryota > Viridiplantae > Streptophyta > Magnoliopsida > Apiales > Araliaceae > Panax > Panax notoginseng. The sequence continues at coordinate 124,738,216 of CM029022.1, read as the reverse complement.
GTGGTGTCCTCCTGCTCTTACTCTACGATCGTATGTTCGATCGTAGGCATTTCACGATTATGGATTAGGTGGCTGAAGGGTTATCAGTAGTACGTTTTGAGACGTTCCTACTGACTATGGATCTTCATTTTGGTTCATCAACCACAAAGTTTTGGGACTCTGTAGCTGGTACATTTCTTTCAGGTTTAATAGTGCTGTTATTCCTTAACAGATCACTGCTCCCCCATTGTTGATGCTGTCATCTCAGATGGATGTGATTCTTTTTGCATGTTCATTTGAGAGCTGCCCAGCACTTCTCCTTTTGACTGGAATCATCACCCTTGCTTAATTTTCCTTGTATCGTAGAGATGGATATTTTCAGGATTAATCACTCTACGATCATTCGACAGCACTACGAACGTAGTCTTCTTTGACAGTCCTTTGTTTTGAGAAGTTCTGCTACATAGAGAACTCCTTTTGTCTTAAGCTCAATGATCTTCTGTTGTGAGCTTCCCTTGAGGATCCTTTTCATAAAGCATATCTGTCTTGATATGGGCACATAGAGTCCTCTTTTTCTTCTGTTGCATGGCATGCTTTCATCTACAGATTTGTAGCCATATGAGCTCCATTCCGGTTAGCTCAGAGGGTCTTCAAGGACATGCTTGGACATATAGGAACCTTATCAGATTCATCTCTGAATCGTCCTTAGCCTTCTGCTGGTAGAGTCCTAATGAGTGAAGTCTTTTGCTTCAGCATTCCTTAGTGTGGTCAGATTGACCAAGTACCTGCAGGTTTAGATATATTTCTACTTTTGGTCCCCATTGTTGAATGGGTCCTGCTAGGTTAGTTTTCTAAACCCCTATTCCTCTTAACTGGATAATCATCATGTTTATCACCAACATATATATTCATGCATACAACTATCTTGAGATAATACATTTTTGAGATGCATGATGGTGGGTGTGTAGGATTTGACGATTAATAACACACTCTCTATCTATGATGGTTTCATCATTTACTGGGTTCTGTTCACAGTGTTTAAGTATTCACAGAGTGCGAATCAACTCTACGATTTATGAGTATCTAGTTGATTCATGGACGTGATCAGTTTCTACAAATCAGCAAGATCCTCTTGTAGACCTGATCATTCTCTGTGTGTTGTCAAACACTTAGAACATAGACTTGTACATACGTACTAGCACACCAACAATGATTACTTCACATAAAGTCCATATGGTCAGTGATACTCTTATAATCTATTTCAGATTTTCTTCAAGATGTAATCTTCTGCCTAAAACTTGGTTAAAGAGAAAGTTTATAGACATTTGAATTTTCCATCTTCAGACTACTTTCTCTCTTCACCTTTTTAGGTAGATTATGACCTCTTGACAGAATAGTGTCAAAGTTCATAAAATGGTGCAAATATGATGTACACATTGATAATGGTGAGGAACCGTACCTTTTTACTGTCATTTACCTTAGATATACTGAGTTCAGGTATTGATGTGCATAGCTTTTACTTTTGCTCTTTTCAGCTTAATACTCTTGTTGGCCTTTCATCAATCAGTCGTGGTCTTGTAGGTTGAGAGAATCAAGGCATTAAGATCTTTGACATCCTTGAGTTTGCAGAGATAGCACCCAGTTGTTGGTTGGTCAATCATAAGTTTGAGAAGATCTTCTTTCTCCTCTTGATCAGCATTTCTTAGTACGCGTGACCTCTTCATCTTTCAGATTGAAGAATGCTTTACTCTTTGTCGCTGATGTCTCTTACTTTCTTTCTCTCGTCTGATCTTCAGACTATAAGATTGACTACAGGCTAGGATTGGTCTAGTTGATATAACAATCAATGATATGGACCAATCTGAGCAGCTTCAGGTGTATGCACATATTTACCTATACACAATATTTCCAACTTGTTAGCTTTTCTGCATATAACAAGTTACTTACTACTAAACTAAGTTTAGAACAATGTTAGTGCCTGGGATCAGACTCAAAGTGATTAGCTTTGAATATAGCATGAGAACCTGCTCTGATACCAATTGTTAGTTCCCAGAGGGCACAATAGATATAGAAGGGGGGGTTGAATAGATCCTTTTTCTTTTCAAAAATACTTTTCTGGTTTATGATGTATTGTTCATAGTAGAGTATATGACAAACATAGAATCTTTTCAAGCACATCGGAATAAGTAAAAGATTCCCCTTCATTGATATATTCATATTCATACATACATTGTTCATTGGTTTAGTTTAGTTGTAAGCAGTTAAAACATACATAGCAGTTATAGACATAATGTAAATGACATAATGCAAAAGACACAAAGGGTTTTAAGTGGTTCAGAGACTCAAGCTCCTAATCCACTCTTCTTCTTTCAACTAGCAGGATTTCCACTAAGGAAGGGCAGCACCCTGAATCTCTACGATTCCTTCAAGGCCAGCAGCCTTGGGACTCCTCTAGTTCCCTAGGAACTCTTCAAGCCCAGCAGGCTTGGAACTTCGTTTAGTCCCTCTGGACAAGGACCCTTTGGCCCTGCTTTGTTTAGTCCCTCCGGACAAGGACCCTCTTGGCCCTGCTTCATTTAGCCCCTTTGGACAAGGACCCCTCAGGCCCTAGCTTTGTTGAGTTGTTTGTTTGTTGTTGTTGGAGTCGTTGCTGAGCTGCTAAGATGTCTTTATGCTTTGAACATCTTCTATACTTAGCAGCTTGGCTTGATCATCCTTGAAGAGCAGTTGAGTGTTGCATGATGCTCAGCTTCTTAGGTTGCTCAACTACTCCGGATGACCCCTTGATGAACTGCCTTGAAGATCATTCTCCTTGGTACTTGATGGTTGCACATGAGAGACTTCTAAGATAACTGTAAGCTCTTCTGCAAGGTACTTAGAAGTTTTCTCATGCTTTACCCCAAGATGGCTTTTGTGATCTCCCTTCTAGCTACTCGATGCCTTCCCATGATGGACTTGCTAAGATGATCGTAAGCTCTTCTCTATTGTACTTAGAGCCTTCCCATGATGGACATCCAGATGGCATGATGCTCTTCTTTCTCTCGGCAGTTCAGAACACTCTTCATGTAGTAGAACTCTCACTTCTACATAGTAGAACTCACACTTCTACTTCTTGCTTGATCTAAATTTTGAGTGTTCTTGGTGGATCGTAGAGTGAGCCTCTGGACTCACTATCACTTGATTCGATCAGTCCACCTTCTCTCCAAAACTCATAACTCCAGCAACCTTTGATCTTTGAAGCTCTTCTCTATTTATACACCTTCCCAATCTTTCCGTTGGAAAGTAGCCGTTGGAAGCTATTCAAATGTCTTCACAGATCTCGAGTTGCTTGATGTAGACTGCTTGATGTGACTTGTCATACTTTATCTGACGCTGCAGTCTACTTTTTCCACCTACCCTGTCAGATGTATCACTTTACTGTCTTGGGCAGGTTGAAGACTTTATTACTTCTGATTTCTAGATCAGAGGTTGTCCTTTTGCATCGATGCTCTCAACAAGCACTTGTTTGAATATTATCCTTCAGATTGAACTGTTGCCACTGCTTCAGTCTTCAGGTATTCGAACTCTACGATTCTGATGCATGTCTTCAAGGACCTGATCGTAGTGCCTTATTGAATGTTGCTCGTTGACTGGTAGAGTTAACACTACGATCTGGAAGAGTGTTAATTGTATTTTCAATGTAAAACACCTCTTCCTTGTATTGTGCAGTGCTTTAATACTTCTGCTTGCTTCAACTATTCTCAGACACTGATGGCCTAATTCCTTGCTCTGGTCCCCTTTTGAATATTAAGACATTTCAAATTAGTGGTCCGTCCAGCTTGCTTTCTCCTTGTGATCTCCCGTTCACTTATCCTCAATGATCTGACCCAGTACTTAATCACTTTAGTCTTGCTCTTCAGAGGCTGACCAGTATCCGGTTCACTTTCCATCAGTTCCTTCTTTGTTTGGCAAGCACTACGATCTTGGTTGCTTCCAAGATCGTTGTCTTCTGTTCTCTTGACAGCAACTGCATTAGCTGACTTTTCCTTAGTCAGCTGCTGAAGTCTTCTTTGGATCTCCTTGTGGAAGACTTCATCACGAATGGCCTTTCAGCTCAACCTTGATGCTAGTTGGGGTGATGCTTAGATCTTCTGATAGCCTTCATGCCATTCGTTGAGTGCTCTCTGGTTCCCTTACTGGGATTTCATCTTTGCAGTACCAACCAGAGGCGTCGTATCTTTGGATATTCTGGGAGTGCTCATTTGTTGAGAATCATATCTACTCTATGATTCTGACTTAGCATTGTGAGCACTTCTTTTGGAGTCGTAGTTCTGACTCTACGATTCAGCTTTGGCTGTGCAGACTCTACGATCCCGAGATGTAGTTCTGCACTCTACGATTCAGCTTTGGCTGTGCAGACTCTACGATCTGAGATGTAGTCCTGCACTCTACGATTTAGCTTTGGCTGTGCAGACTCTACGACCCCGAGATGTAGTCCTGCACTCTACGATTCAGCTTTGGCTTTGCAGACTCTACGATCCCGAGATTAGATCTTGACACTCTACGATTCTGCCTTGAGCTCGTTGTCTTCATCTGATCTAGCCTGACTACGATCTCTGCATTCATTCAGTGGACTCTACGATCTCAGAGTGTAGTCTTCATTTCATACTTGGCTTGGGCAGATGATCGTTCGGCTTATAGACAGACTGTCTCTTCGATTCTGAACGTGACTTCCTCAGCACACTACGATCCCGAGAAAGCTCTTCTCGACACACTACGATCTTTCTTCGTTTCCCCTGGAAGTCTACGAACTCCGAGATCTCACTATCTTGCATACTCCTATTCTGCCTCGATAGCTCCCGAGTTAACTCTGACTCTCCTGGCAGACAACGACTTCTGGTGCAGTGCTCGACGATCAGACAAGCCTATCTATTACAACATAAGATCAACTTAACAAGCTTGATCTTTCTATATTTATAGTCCTTGTACATCATTTCTTTTCTAAGGACTTTACAAAGCTATTTTGCTTATGTAGGATCAACCTAACATATTTGATCAATTCATTCTAAGTCCTTGTACATATATTTCTATTATCTATCAAAGGACTTTACAGCTTTTTTTGATACAAGCATACTTGTATATTCATTCATATATGTCATAATCAAATCATATATTAAATAGGAATATCATTCACATGTTTATTCTTGACACCCGGGATCTTTAGTTTCAACCTCGGAGACAATCCCGAGGAATACAGTTCCAGTTCCGGAGATAACACTGGAGAAGTTTTCCATCTCGGAGACAACCTCGAGATATTCCGTTCCAGTCCCAGAGACAACCCCGGGAGTTTTAGACCCAACCTCGGAGACAACCCTGAGGCATGCGGTAGCAGTTCCGGAGATAACCCTGAAAATGCGTGTTTCAACCCCTAGCGATCAGCTTCAACACTCGGTGATAGCCCCGAGGCACGCAGCTCCAAACCTAGAGATAACCCCTGGAAGACAGACATTCAGCATTTGCAGCAGCCCAATCTCAGAGATAACCTGAACAATGACTGCTAAATCAGGCCAAATCGGAGATAACCCCGGTGAGGGGAAAAATCATCATTTTGCCACCTCGATCCTACATTGCGCCATCTCAACAAACTTTTCAACATACATTACACACATAAATGTCCTACAAGAACTAATAGCTCCAATCCCGAGTGACAACTACACAAGACAGAACATCAGATAAAATTTAAAGCTTGAAGACCTGAGTATGGTCCCATTATCCCGACTTTGTACAACCACTTATCACATGTCATTGTGTAGCTCTTGACAACAGCATGCCGTAAACGGTCTTATACACCTCGATCAGATGTCCGGATTGATGTTTTGAAAGTTTGAGCGGACATCACGTTACACGCAGTCACGTACTTCGATACAGCGGGACCTACGGAGCCCGGGACACCTCGGGCAGCCGCATGTGCACCTGTAGCCCCCTCTCTATAAATAGAGGGCTTGGGATAACCATTTTTGTAACAATCCAGAAATTTTAATTATAATTTTTAAATATTTATTGAATTGTATAAATATTTAATAGATGTGTTTATCGTTGAGTAGATATTTGTTTAATTTGATTTGATTTGATTTGGTTAATTATTTGTTAGATAAATAATTAATGAGTTAAGGAAATTAATTATTTTTAGGTAATATTCTAATTTAAGTTAATAATTAAGTTAGAGAGTTTATAATGATTAAATGAATTATTATAATGTTTTTAATTTAACTTGGTTATAATAGTGTGACAAATAACTATGCTATAAAGGAGTTATTGAAATAAATTAAAGGAGTTTAATTTAGTTTTTGCCAAACAAGGCTTAAAGATATTAAGTCTTTAATTTTTAAAGAGTTTTGCCAAACGGAGCCTTATAGCTTTTAAATTTTTGAATTTTAAATTATTAATAATAATAAATAAAATAAATAAAATATGACTATATATATATATATATATATATATATATATATATATATATATATAAACTTTGGTAGCCGCTGATTTAATAGAGTTATTAGTAGAATGTCGGTTTTTAGTTGTTTGAAAATACGTGCATTAGTTTTATTGTACTTTACGTAAGTTGTATTTGGTCTAAAGCTTGAGTCTAAAAAGAAAGAGAAGAAAGGAGGTTTACAGAGAGAAAGAAATTTGAGAGAAACTAGAGTGAGTTGAGAGAAAGTTCTGAGTTTTTTTCAAGCTGTTCTCAGTGGTTAGCAAGGATTTTCAAAGCAACAAAATGTATGTTATATAACCTGAGTTTTTTTCAAGCTGTTCTCAGTGGTTAGCAAGGATTTTCAAAGCAACAAAATGTATGTTATATAACCTTAATATATATATATATATATATATATATATATATATATATATGTATATATGCTTTATGACATAATTTTCTTGAGTTATACACAAGTCTTTACAAAATTTTCTATAAACTATGTTTTTATAATTGGATATGAAATTATGTGTATATATAATTGTTATAGCTAGCATATATATATATATATATATATATATATATATATATATATATATATATATATACACACACACACACACACACACACGATTGTATGCTAATTTCGTTTAAAAAGGAAGAACACTGTTTACAGTAAATATATGAATGAACATGGCTTGTAGGAGTACCAAAATTAGTAATTTGATTGTGAGCTAATTATGAAATTGAACCCAGAGTATGTTAATTTGTTAAGAAATAAAAAGAACGTAGTTCAAAGGAATCAATTTGGGGTATAATTATGGAATTACAGTTAATTTTGTCAGATAATGTCAAACATGGAGTTTTGGTTTTAAAATATGGCTTCAAAGATTTAATATTTCTAAAATTGTTGTTTAGTTGTTTTAAATTGGTATATGTATGTTGGGTAAAGGTTATGTGTAATTTACATAAGTTATAAGTGTTAATTTAGCTGCTAAAAGCTCTTAAAAAGACAGAAATTAGCTTTGTTCTGTTCTTCGTGCTCGGTTCTGTAAGTTTCGGCGCCTCGACGCCAAAGTCAGAGCCACAACCCAAAACCTCGCGCCGCAGCTCCGAAGTCAGCGCCACAGCGCCAACTTCGCGCCGCAGTGCCACTTTCTAACTTAGACACCGCGTCGTAGTGCCAGAACCGCACCGCAGTGCCGACCACAGTACAAACTGTGGCGCCGCAGCGCCGGTTAATAGAATGTCCAAAAATGACTTTTGTTTTGCACAAAGTCTGTAATTGTTGATATAATGCAATACTATGATTATTAAAAATATAATTTTGTTATTGTGGTATTATAGCGCTAAGAATGAGCATATTATAAATACTTAACAAGTTTTATTATTATGTTATTGGTGTAACTTGATTATGTGATTAAAAATCAAGTCATACATGAAATAGGTACTTATATGTGTACAGAGTATCTGTAGTGACTAATTGTATCCTAATGATATATGTATACGATATTGTGAATCGAATTATTACGGTTTAGTTTACACACAAGACAAGTTTCCTTACCCTATCTCGATTACAATTACGCAAGTTTTCTAACTCTACACTTTCGTTGAGCTAGTTTACTTTCATTGTGCAAGTTCTTAACTCTAATTATATTGTGCAAGTTTTCTTACCCTATCTCGACTACAATTACGCAAGTTTTCTAACTCTACACTTTCGTTGAGCTAGTTTACTTTCATTGAGCAAGTTCTTAACTCTAATTATATTGTGCAAGTTTCCTAAACCTTATTCTTATATTGAACAAGTTTCTATAACCTTTAACTTGTTATTTAGCACGCAAGTTCTACATTCTGATATATTACTATTGAACAAGTTTTATCGTTCAATTTACCATTTGTTATGCATGCTCAGTATTCAATTCTAAATTACCTTAGCTTAATATTGTTCAAGCAAGGTATGTTATGTTATTCAATGCTTATGCTCTTAGATTATTCCTAAAGCATGACATTAGTATACAATGTTGATTCACTTATGATTTATCCTATAGCATAATGTGATTACCTTTTTATTCAACTAATCCTTAGTTGATGTTCGTTGAATTCCAAATTACCTTGAAACGTATCCAAACCAAACTTACTTTGGTACAGACTTATATTTTAAATGCTGAGATGAACAACCCTATTATTAGGAAATAATTTACGCATAGCGTTGAAATGTTTGTGCACAATACCTTGTACGAAGGGCTGATCCCCCTAAGTACGAGGAGTCCCTATAGTCTTATGACTGTTAAAGTTTAAGTTGAAAGATTACTTATAACTATGAACATAGTTCGTGGTCTTATGACCCTCAGATATATGAATCATGATTTGATTATCATTGATAAAACATATTGTTCAGTTCTATTGAGCCTATTAATTGGCAGATGTTGTAAAGTTTTATTCATTATCATTTCAAGTAGGCATTATTTGCTCACTCTTGCTTATATAAATATTACAGCCAAAGTTGAGAAGGTCGATGTACCTAGCACCAGTAAAGGGAAAGGAAAGATGAATTTATTTTAAATTATTGTAATGAAGTTATTTAATTTTTCGCTTATGAATATTTGTATTTAAAGGTTAGATAACCTATGAAATTTTTTATTAATGTAATCATTTAATGGGAAGGTTTATTGTTCAAATTTTTATTATATTGAGTAGTTAGAAATGAATGTTTTTATCAAGTGAACACCAAATCTTGTGGGAATGAAGTATCCGAATTTGGGGGTGTCACAATTTTGCATAGAGAAGAGGCGATGAAGCCCTGTCCAATTTGCTCTGTACACACTATAACTTGAGTGCTTTCTCATTTTAAACATTTGCGAGCTTATATTTGGCTATTTTTTAGCGGCGGGAGCCGAGTGTTCATCCATTTAAAGCTATTGAAGTCTTCTTTTACAGTCCACTGTAAGCCTTCTTACACCATTTGAAGGCTTTTCTACACTTCTTGCACACTGTTATCCAGGTTGAGAGTCGTGTTGTGTGCGTGTGCCCAAACTTCAGTTCGCGGCTTTTTTATTTCTATATATATATATATATATATATATATATATATATATATACTGACATTATCGAGTTATGGCTCGATTGAGCATGGATTTACATCCGGAGCGTTTATTGCTTTTATATATATGCTTATATATAAACTGTTGTCGAACTCTGTTCGATGAGCCTGGATTTATATCCGGAGCGTTTAATGCTATATATATATATATATATATATATATATATATATATATATATACATTTTTGTCAAGCCTGGAGTTCACTTCGTGGCCTTTTACTGCTTTCTTTATATTTAGTCCCGCCTGGAGTTTACTTTGTGGCGGTTGATTGGTTTTTACTGCTTTATTTACATTTTTCAATCCCCTATGGAGGTGCTTCGTGGTGGTTGATTGTCTATATATATATATATATCACTATTTATTGCTTTCATACAAATTGCTACATCATGTGAGCTTAAGAATCATGTGATCACATATTCAGTCTCCTGAATCTAGATTCGGTTCCCGTGATGGATATTTTTAGCTGTACATGGCTTGTAAATTATTCACGGTGTTTGAATTTCCTTAGACAACTCTCATGCCCACAAGGAATTCAGCACTGCAGTGTCGAAAGAGAATCCGTTGTATCTTCCCCAACGGGTGATGAAGCCTACCATCAAGTCAAAAGGGAAAGTACCCATGGAGAAAATCGAAGAATTCCTCCGTACTATGGGACATAATGAAGGCAAGGTGGTTTCAAGCCTAAGAGAAGCTCCACAACAAATTTCCATACTGGACTTGGTTTTCTCTTTCGAAGATCACAGGAAGGTCTTACTCAGGGTTTTGGAAGAAGCCCAATTGCCTAAGTCAATAGATGTTAAAAAATTCTAGCATCTGGTGGATCACATTTTTAACAATAATGTGATATCTTTCACTGATGATGATATACCTCCCGAAGGGACGGACCATTACAAGCCGTTGCACATAGTGGTAATGTCATCCGAATACGTGGTCGCAGGAGTATTGATAGATGGAGGATCATCCTTGAATATCTGCCCTTATACCACTTTGGAGAAGATGAATATCAATCTTAAGAGAATCCGAAGCAGCCATACGGTTATTAAAGCTTTTAACGGATCCCGACGAAATGCTGTCGGAGAGATTAAACTACCTGTGGAGATTGGTCTACATACATTCAATGTATCCTTTCATGTGCTCAGAATAGCTACAGGATACAACTTGTTCTTAGGGAGACCGTGGATTCACATGGCTGGGGCAGTCCCGTCCACCCTACATTAGCAACTTAAATATATCATTAACAACAACCTAGTCACTGTTAATGCTGAGCCATCATGTCCTGTACAAGGTGACATCCCACTCATCAGTTTCAATGAAATTGAGCCTGTCAGCTTTCATGCCCTGGAGGTGAGCAACACTCACTACCATCCTATTGGGGCGCCACCTTTGATACCCAAAATTTCTACTGAAGTAATGTCGGCAGGCCAAGAAATGTTATCTTTAGGCTATCAACCTGGACAAGGGTTGGGCAAAGACCATCAAGGCATTAAGCGCCCAATTTAAGTTCCCAGTAAAACCAAGACAGCCAGACTAGTCTATTCTACTGGCTCCAGTCACAAGAGCACAAACAAGTTCCTTCATCCTTAGCCACACGGTGATTACTCAAACCTGTAGAGGCTGAGCCTGTACAGACTTCAGTAAAGGTTCCTGCACATGTGATGACTATGTTATTTCCTAAGCCGATACCGGTCAAAGGAAAAGAAGTCTTGATACCGGATCTGGAGGCGGAGGATAAGGACCGGAGGTGTAAGTAAGACATTACACAGTGCTTATCAAACATACGCATCATCGTCCACACGGACAGTACAAACAAGGTCACCCCAGACGATGATTGTCCAGATATCATGGTCATCATTCAGGAGAAGGAGGACGATAACAGCCTCTTCATCACTGCTGTCCACCAGGACTTCACCCTCGACAATTGGAGCAGCACTCCTTGCATTTGTCGATAAGGGTAAAAAGGGAAGAAACTCCCTCTGCCTTGTAGATATCAATAACTGCTTATTTTTCTGTACAGTACTAGCAGTTGTTTTATCATTACGTGCTAACACTTTGTATGATTGAACAATGTCATATATTAAGTGAAAGTATATTTTGTTTCAGGACTCTGAACTTAGATGTGCATATACTTGCTGATGAGGTGCCTTTTCTCCACAAGGACTGTAACTTCGACGAAAAGTTGGACTCAGACTTGATGGAAATATAAGAGGACACTGAGATACCTCAGGAGATCAAAGAATGGGTCAAAAACAAACCCAAACCAAACCTTGATCAAACCACCTCATTCAATCTCGGAACCTTAGAAAGCCCTAAACTAATCCAGATTGGTACGGACCTTACTATAAACCAAAGGAATGACATGGTTACACTATTAACCCAATTCCAGGATGTGTTTTCATGGTCTCATGAAGACATGGTGGGTTTATCCACTGACATAGTCCTTCATCACCTTCCCATTAAAGAGGGATTTAAGCCAGTCAGGCAGAAGCTCAGGCAATTAAAACCTGAGTGGAGTTTAAAGAAGAAATTGTGAAACAATTTCAAGCAGCCATCATCATGGTGTCCACATACCCTAAGTGGCTATCCAACATAGTCGTCGTGCCTAAACCAAGAGGAAAGGTGTGAGTTTGCGTGGATTATCGGGATCTGAACAAAGTTTGCCTCAAAGATAGCTTTCCCGTGCCATTCATCCACATACTCATTGATAATACAGCTTAATATGACATGTACTCCTTTCCTGATTATTTGGTGGGGTACCATCAAATCATGGTTGCTGAAGAGGATCGTGAGAAAACTGCATTCATCACTCCTTGGGGAACCTTTTGCTACAGACAGTTGTCATTCGGCCTCATCAATACCGGAGCTACCTACCAGTGAGCCATGATGGCTCTTTTCAATGATTTAATGCATAAGGAGATAGAGATCTATGTGGATGACATCATTATCAAGTCCTGAAGGGAAGAAGACCACTTAGACCATCTCAGAAAGCTCTTCAATAGGTTATGTAAGTACAACTTAAAGTTGAATCCAGCCAAGTGCGCCTTTGGCATTAAATTAGGAAAGTTGCTAGGATTCCTAGTCAGCCACAAGGAGATTGAGCTAGATCCACCAAAATCCAGGTCATCACGAAAATGCCCATTTCTCAAACATAGAAGGAAATACGAGGATTTTTGGGAAGAATCAACTTCATTAGCAGATTCATCTCCCAACTCACAGCAACCTGTGAGCCTGTCTTCAAGTTTTTAAGGAAGAACTCCTCCATGAAATGGAATGATGAGTGTCAGAAAGCCTTCCTTACAATCAAAGAGCAGCTAGTCAAAGCTCCTATTTTGGTACCTCCCAGGGATGATGTTCCCCTGTTTATGTACCTGTCCATTAATGACAATGGCATAGGCTGCATGCTGGGATAGAAAGACGATTGAGGCCAAGAACGAGCTATCTACTACCTCAGTAAAAGATTCAGCAGCAGTGAACACAAGTACACTCTGATTGAGAAAACTTATTGTGCTTTAGCATGGGCTTCCATGAGATTACAACATTATCTCTATGGTCACACAACCCATCTTATATCCCGCATGGACCCTCTCAAGTACGTGTCCAGTAAACCCATGTTAAAATGTCAACTGTCTAGATGGCAGTTGATCCTATAGTAATTTGACATCGTCTATGTGACGCAAAAGTCCATTAAAGGTCAAGTAATTACGGATCAATTGACCGCCGCACCTTCAGGGGATTTTAAACCCTTAGAAACGTACTTCCCCGATGAAGGGGTAATGACAGTTCAGCAACACCATTAGTACGATGCACACCAAACATGGAAGATGTATTTTGATGCAGTTCTGGTATCTATTACGGGGGAGCAGCATCCCATCACCGTTAAATTGTAGTTTGCCAACACCAACAACACAACTGAGTATGAAGGCTATATCATGGGGCTAAAACTTGCTCAATCAATGGGCATCAGACGGTTAACTTTCTTTGGAGATTTCGAGTTGGTAATCAGACAAACCACAGGAATTTATCACACCAAAGGTCTACACTTGCTGTCTTACCATCGGCAGGTTCTACAGATAGCTTCAGAGTTTGAAGAAATATCCTTCCTCTATATTCCTCGGAATAAGAATGACTTTACAGATACGCTAGCAAACTTGGCCTCCTTTATCAACATACTTGACAAGGAAAACATGTCAACCCTCACATTTACCCAACAAAAGGCTCTAGCCTACGAGAACTATGTTGGAGAAGTATCGGATGAGCTACCTCCCATCCAACACCCTTGGTATTAGCATATCAAGGAGTACTTATAAGATGGATCTACACACGCTGAGGCGAGCCTGACCGAAAGAAGGCGGATCCATCGACTGGCTATAAAATTCTACCTGATCAGAGATGCACTCTACAAAAGAGATGTAGGACTAGGTCTCCTCAGATGTCTAGATAAGGACCAAGCTCAGAGGCTCATGGATGAAATCCATGGTGGAGTATGTGACCCACACATGAGCGGCCCTCTACTTCTTAAAAAGATCCTCAGAATAGGGCATTATTGGCTCTCTCTCAAGGCTGACTATGATGATCATGTCAAGAGATGTTATCAATGCCAAATTCATGGGAATGCTATCCACGCCCCTCCAAGGGAGCTCCACAATATGAGTTCTCCCTGACCTTTCTCAATGTGGGGAATGGACGTGATCGGGCCCATCGAGCCCAAAGCCAGTAATGGGCATCAGTTTATCTTCACCATGATATCCTGTACAAGGGTCTCTACGCGAGCTAACAGATCTATAGCCATCTGCATGGTGACACTATGCTCATCAATATATGTACTCATCTCTGCAATGATGCCAGTAGTAAGGGACCTCACTGTGGTACTGTCTGTAACGGCTACATCCCGGGCAGATATAGCACTGTCCCGCTCAACTATCACTGCATCTCTAGCTAATCTGGACTTATCTCGCTCAATAATTGCGGTATCTATACGAGCTAAGGCATCGTCTCTCTCTAATAGAGCGGTATCTTTCCCTTCAAGAGCTGTCAACATCAATGCCCTAGCCTGATCTCTCTCGAAGGTCATCAAATGCAAACTCTGCACTAAATACTCTGAAGGGGGAGTCACAGTTGCAGAAGAACTGGGATAGTCAATAATAGCTGCTGTCGAACCAGCATATAGCTTCTCCTCCTCGGTGGGGAAATTAACAGCCTCCGTGGGCTCCTCACTGACATATTCAATCCTCGGCACTGTGGATAATACCGCAGCCGATGAAGTCTCTGTCCCCATCCACGCAGAATACTCTGACGAACAGCCAGGATGGCTAACAGAAATATTAGCTCTCTCACACTGATCCCAACAGGCATACACCCAGGATCTGTCATCTACTAATAAATGGCGAGAAACCACACATTGACCTAATGCCCCCTCAAAAGGATGGAAGTCCTAAAACTAGTCAAACTGTGACATCACAGCCAGTGGATGGTAGGTAGTCATGCCCCTCAAACCATGAGTAATAAAGCTATAGGGTGAACTAAGCCCTATACATGGCAGAATGTCAAATGGATCTCCAATCCCTGCGAAGAACACCAACCAGGATATAGCGTCTGTACACTCCGCTGGCTAAAAAGAGTAAGACATGGCTATCTTATGGAAAAAATAATACACATGCCGATGGAAGGTGCCAATCGGTCTCAAATGTGACATAAACCATACATACAACATGACCGAGCTGCCTATAAATACACCTGCAGGGTAGGCATGGCGGTGGTTGATCTCAACGTCTCTGCCACAATCATCAGAACAATGGTATGACCCTCCCTGAGAGCTCTCACTGCCATAATAACACCGATGTCCAGCTCATTCATATATCGTGGTAGGTATACGTATGCTACTACACACATCACGAGTACATCTACTCTGGCCACATACCATTAATCTTCTGGCGTGATGAAATCCCCAGAGTGCCGAGCATAGCTGTCTAATGAGGCAAATCTGTCTATCATAAAATGCTGGGACAATACATGGCCGGATGTAATCTCATCCTGTACTACTCTACGCCGCAACCCGGTGAGGGTCATGAACTGCTGTCACATATCTCTGACAGCCATCCGAGCGCAAGGCACGTCTAAGGGCAAAGCTGTCAACCGCTTATACTCCTCCGAAGTAGGAGTCAACTCATGGGTCCCAAATTAGAAAACCTACCGCTTCGGTACCCAATGCTCTAGCATGCCATCTACGAAGCCCAATGGAACCTAAAACATCAGGAGGGTCATGGAATGCTGCAATAGCTTATCTACCATTACCCTATCTAGAGGTGACATACTATCATACCAAGATCTCAGACGGGAGGCCACTATTACTGGTGGGGTGTGATCAATACGGTTGACTGTCGAAGAAGACATTTGTGTGGGCCATAACATAAGACCATCCAGGGGTCAATGATGAATATCTCTGGATATACATACATATGCATGACATAATACATGCATAACAAATAATAGATGGCTATATGATGTAGGGAATGGAAAAACAGTACATACATTCCTAAGTACATCATCATCTAAATACATTATCTCTGTACAGCTAAATAAAATAGGGAAATAGGGCACAACCGCCCTACTACTAATAGAGGCCTATCAAAAGAGATAACGAGAATAGGGCACATCCACCCAATATCTAATAGAGGCCTATCAAAAGATATAAAGAGAATACACATCAGAAGAAGACAATGGTGTCAATATCTACATCATCAATCCTGTCCACCTGATGTAACCCCTCCTGAGTCACTGGATCTCTATCAATGGGGATGTCAGGCCTATACAGTGGAGGATCTGCACCGGCAAAGCCATATGGGTCACCTGAGGGGCCATCACCTAAGTTGGAAGGATCAAAAGTATCTGCCTCTGAAGGATTTCTGCCCAAGTGCCGGATGAAAAAATGTGCTCAGTCAAACTGTTGGGTCAAGCTATCAATCTGTGTCAAATGAGTCAGATCTCAGATATAGGCCATCTAATCTGTCATCATCATGGATCCAGGAACTATATCCCCCTTGAACTAAGTGGCGTGGGTCTGGGCTCCAATGGTACGAGGGGACCACCAGCGGTATAATGCCTCTTGGGTATATGAACCCTCTAAAAGTGTGTAGCCGTCAAAGCCCAACAACGGGATATCACTAACAAGGGACTGCAACACAGGCCAATAATGCCTAGCAAGAGGCAAGATCGGTAAACAAATTTCTCCTGTAGTTCTCCTAATAGCACGCTTTTCTAAATAGAGCTCCCATCCTCCATCTGTGAAGAGAGGAATCCTACGGGTGGAAATCACGTGCTCGACACCAGTCGGGAATCTATCCTCAAATCCAATGGTCAAGTGTTCCCCAGAGTAGGGAACCCAAGTGATGACATCAGCTATTAACAACTCCAACTGTAAGCGACAATGGGTGAAACCCTCAGCTACAGAAACCTCCACCAATATGGAGTGATGCGATCGCTGTCCTCGCGGATAGGTATCTAAACCTAACACACTCACATGACACAAACACGGGAGCCTCTCATAGGCCCAAAATTGCCAACACAAAGGTAAACATCTGCTGTCAGTGAACACTCTTAAACTGTACATGGGGAATCAAAAGAGAAATACTCACCAGTAGAAATGGGTAAAATCCTAGTCAAGCCTCTATCAAGCCCTGCGAGCGCATGCTCATTTCCCTGAGGAAATAGGCAAAGGTGTAGGAGCCCCAATCATACTCTCCAATACGGTTCACCTCACGAGTGGCGTTAATCAAAGCGAATGACACCGTGGAAGAGTTATCTGCTATGAAACAACCCCTGATAATAACTAGAAACAATCGTCGAAGAATGCGATCCTTGACTCTCACATCAGCGGGCATGAGCTCACTCAACAGCCCACTCATAGCATCTACTCTTAAAGGAACCGTACAGATGGCCCTGCCCTTGAGCAGCTCAGCCAGAACTCCCAACAAGGATCTAACGGCAGTCGGGGTAATGTTTGCCATACATGGCACTGGTGTCCCTCCAAACTTTATACCGGTGATAAACTGCCAATCCATCGGCGTCATCATCACCTCATAATCAAATAAATGGAGAGACTGAGTCTGGTGAAACTAGCACTCAGACAATGCCCTAAGGTAACTGCAGGGACAACGGAAGGGAAGAATGGAAAAGAACGCCCCAAAGCCCCAAACATGCACAATACTGCGGTAATCTGGATGCAGAGCCTGATATGAGGAATGTATGCTAAACCAGTTCCCTTGAGACTATGTAAAGTTGGGAACCTACATCACATGCAAATCAATGTCAGAATCCTTGCTCCTTATCAATTGGAAAAAGGAAGATTAGAACCCAACTTTTACCTCGTTTGCTTGTAAGTAAACCGAGGGGTGGCGACTCAAATCACCCAGAAGATCTGGAATAGCCACCTGAATGCTTGAAAGCTCCCTATGAGGAGCATTAACTGCAGGAGCTAAAGACGCAACCGGTACATCCTCCTCCTCATCCTAAACATCCTATACATTAACCTAGATAGGACGTATCACTGCCTCCGCTAAACAACGAGGCTATCTGATTGAACGGGGTCGAGGCACTTCAGAAGCCCTCCTCCGCACACCTGAAATGGTCCTGTGAGAACTACAAGGCAGATCTGGATCCATAGTATCTGGACACAAGTCTCCAAATCACCTAAGAAAGGGTGTGGTAAATTCTAACCTGGAGCTTTTCAAATGCATTTTATGACTATATGAATATATGCATTACTTTAACATATGCCTACAGTAAAGTTAAAAATGCATGACTACCCAATGCCTAGACTTTTGGAAATTTTTTGCCAGAGTCTCCTTTGTAAATAGGACTATCCACATGCACATAGGCATGACTAGGTGGCCTTTCAGTAGCGCACCTACCCACAGTCATAAACATCCTATAATGCATGAATATGTCAAAGTCATAATTCGTGAGGGTAGCCTAGTTACCAGGATTACTTTTTTTCTTTCCTTTTGCTCATTTGTACTCAAATAAGATAAGAAATAGCAGAAAAAAGGTACCAATTTGATTGTTTCAAAAGTTAAATTTTGTTACATCATTGTGTTCAGCTTAGTTTAATATTAACATTTACTATGTTAAATATTTTTTATCAAGACATGAGCATGCATATTCACTACTATGTGTTTAGACGCATTTCATATGATATGTCATTTTCCAACGGATAGAAGCTAGAAAAGAAGACATGCATACATTACCAGGGCAGTGTAGAACACTTGTGCGGTGACAGATTTTGCAGAAAGACGCCTAAACTCAGCAGATCTGAAGAAGAGCTCTCGGATTCTCTATGTGGTACAGTTTGAAAATGACTTGTGAAAGCAACATGCATCTTAAAACCACCCACAGTTGGTTGCAGGTGTACCTGTAGCTCCCCTGGGTGGGGCCCACCCTTCCGGCTCAGTCCTGTTCGAGTTGCAAAGGAGATCTCACAAGTTGAAAAAGCCAAATCAGGAAAAAGAATGCTACGCGATTGAGCGGAAAAGCCTGAAATCCTGGTTTTCATGGACCAAACTACTGGTCTACACGTCACTCATTGGTATTTGCCCGGATACAGGCTTACTATACCAATAATCACCACTATTGCAAACTACATTCGGCAATACCTCACGAAGGTCCAATGCCGTTAGTTTGGAGTTGCAACTCCAAAACATTTCTCCCCAGCGGGAACTTCATACATTTCATCCGTTAATGCACATGTCGACGAAGGTCAAGCACCCTTAACAACCTTCAACCGATAGCAGGTAAACCCATCAAAGCATCAAAAGCCATTCGATGATTTTAGCCATTGATGCACGCGTTAACTAAGGTCAAGCCGTCTTGACGTCATCCCTAGTAGGGATTTTAACCGTTGATGTACATTTCAGAGAGGGTCAGGCAACCCTGACAAACACAGACTGTTAGCAGTAACTTCGACAGACCATTGGAAAGACCTGGCGATACAAACCAGGGAAGACCATCTTCATTGGGGAGGACCAATGATTGAATCTATTATACACAATCTTCATCAGACAAACACAATTCCCCAGAATCTCTTGCACATGAGAGGAACATCTATGGTGGAAAGTCTATACCGAGGATTAAGGACTTTGGTGATAACCCCAACGTCAACATCTTGGAAGTTTCTGAGAACTTTGGAGCACACATCCAAGCAGTTCATCAGGGTTATTAGTGATAACTCCAGGCCCCATCACAGATTATGGGGGCAAACGGTCATCACATCCCGTTGGAAAATTGTACAACAAATCATATGCATCATACATTTGCATCATGTTGCAGTACATTGCATCATGAATATCTTGTTACATTTCAAGTGTCTAGTATTCTTTATCCTGTCCACGCCATTTGTGAAAGCCCCGAATCCAAGTCCCAAATCACCTCGGATCCGGTTCGATCATTCTATACAACTATTACTATTTACGGAAGATATAAAAATAAATTGTTTATACAATAAACTTACATACTTTTCCCCAAGGTCGAGTAACCTTAACTTAATCACATTCATAACTTATTTAACACATAACTTCATTATCAAACTATACTATTACAAAACTAATTGTGCACATTAACTTTAAGCTGGAACTTGGAATTATTATTTTCCTGTATCCGAACGCATTCGCCTTATCTGCAATGTTTTATCATGATATAGTAAGGGCGAGCATAAGGATTGCCCAGCAAGTTTAAATCCAATAATATAACAATATATCATGATTAAAAGAGTCTAAATAATAAGCTGACTATAATTCAACAATATAATTGTGAACTAGCAGGAACAAATTTATCACTGAATAAGTATTATACATGAATAAATATATCTGAACTAACTGGTAATGAAGGTGATCAGCCTTTCATACCTGACTTATACATGCAATATGTACAGAATACAATTCATGGCAACCAGCAATGATTAACCATAAGCTTATCCGAATAAAACAACTCTTAGTAGAGTTGAGTAAAAATAAACATGCCTAAACCGTTGATTACCGCTACGTAATTTATATCGCTTTATCCAAAGATCTAATATTAGTAATATAGATCTCCAATATTAGAATAATATCATCACAATATAATACTATTATATATATATATACACAGAATAACCTAAACACATAACATATAACCCTATCAGTCTATAACACACATAAGACTCGGTGTCAAGTCAAACTATTGCAGTCTGAGTTGAACCCGACACAAATCTGACATCCCGACGGTCTAGTCAGATAAAACATCGAGTTTAAGTTCAATTAAACTTTGACTAAACACTTAACCATTATCTAAGATAATTAATATCAGTCAAAATATTTTTCTAAGTCTCATAATAATTTTTAAATAATTATTACTATTTATCATGAATTTTCAATCACTTATATCGTATTTAAATGAATTAAATACCACATAATTCTATTATCATTAATATTTATTTAATATCAAATATTAATTAAAATCATCACTTAATATTATAATATATTTATAATATCACAAAGTATTTTTAATACTTCAAAATCATATTTATATGATTTTTAAAAAGTTAAATTCATTATCCGATAATTGCTTTTAATATTAAAATATTAATATTTTCATGACAAAATATCAAAAGTTATATTTTATAACTTAAAATATTTTTATAACCCTTAAATCACTTTTATATGATTTATAAAGCATTAATTCTATTTTTCCATAATTTATTTAATATATTTATTAAATAAACTAATTATCATTATTTTTCTATTAATTAATGAAATTCATCACAAAATATTAAAAGTCACTGAAAATATCTTCAAATATTTTCTTATGCCATAATATTATTTTTCATGTATTAAAATCATTTTTAAATAATTTATTTAATATTATAATTAAATAAATTAAATACCAATTATATTCCAAAAATATTAAATATTTATGAAACATACTCAAAATAATTAAAAACTATTTTTCAGAATTTAAAATAATTTTTCAGAATTTATTTTGTATTTTTAATAATTAAAAACCGCTTTTATCTATTTATTAATTAAAATAATTAATTTCTAAAACTAAATGTCGCTAAAGAGGCCTATAGCGACAGACACGTCGCTATAGGTGTTCTTGGCTTGTTCTTGAGCCGGCCCAGAAACGCATGTCAGTAGACAAGGTAGGTGGTTTGACCAAATTTATAACCATATTCTTGTTGCTTATGAGTTGATACTTTATATTAAGATTGTAGTATATGTGTAGCACTTCAACTAGAATCAAGTTTCATGGAAATCATACATCACAACAGAAAGATTTCGGCCTCTAAAAATCATGACAGGCATGTTCTTCATTTTTTGGGTTACCCAAAAATGAAGAACAACCAAGGTACCTATTTTGAAGCTTTAAATCATAACCTCCTAGACTTAGTTTGTGTAATCTAGTGGTCCAATAGTGTAGAATACATGACAGTGTATAACGGCATAACATCAGATCATCTTAACAACAACAGATCTAAGATATCAAGGTCGGTCAAACTAGGGGTCAGGAAACGATCTTTGAAGATCTGGGTTTTCCCAGAATCTTCATCCGGTCATTTGGTCAACGGTCATTTGACCACCATTATCTATGATTCAGTTATCTATCTGGTTGTTCTAAGAGCATTATTGGGTAGTCCTTATGTCAGGCTACAAGATGAAAACCATAACTTAGCCAAACGACTAAACACGTGCAAGATCCGAGCCTTCAAAATGGTTGTCAGACGAGATCTAGGTTTCTGGGTTGCCCAGAAACTCATTCTCCGTGAACGGTCAACAATGTTTGACCAATAATAACTCACGATCTAAACATTCTATAACCCTGTTATCAGTTTTAGATCACAGTCCTCATGTCATAGAACAGATTCAAAACATAAAACACATAAAACATCTAACACATAAAGATCTAGAGGCCCTGACATTCGACTGTCAGGCCACTTATCAACCTTTTTCCAGATTTTTGAAAAATGCTATTTCGTGCACTTTGATGTTATGGATTCACTATATGGAAACCCAGATCATCAAGTGACACCCTAATACAAAACTTAAAACAACATATCATAACAAATAACATGGATCACAAGATTTTGAAATTTTAGGGTTTGCATACCTTTTATGCTTTGATCTTGATTTTTGATCTTTGAGTTCTGATCTTGTTAAGCTCTAAACTGAACTTGGCTAATCTTATCTCACTCTCTCACTCTAAATTTCGAAGTTGAAGAGAGAGAATGGGCTTGGAGAAAATGAAAATGAAAGTATGCATTTTCTCTCTCTTAATCTAATATAAATGGCATGATTCAATGTATCTAGTTGCTAGTTGGCATACCTATCTAATATAAAATAGATATAGAGCACATGAGATAAACATTAGGGTGATGACTCACAAGATTTGCAAAATCTTTTGCTTACGTTTAAGAAAAGGGCATTTTAGTCATTTCCATACAATTTTATTTCTATAATTGTCATTTGATGCAAACCCTTAGGGTTTAGGGTTTGAACCCTTTAGGGCTTAGGGTTTAAACCCTTAGGGTTTTATAAATTAAATTCTAGAATTTCCAAATTAGGTTTTCAAAAATAAAAATTAATATTTATAAATTATAATTAGAATTTTCTAATTATATTAAAATTTCTTAATCACATTTTAAATCTTGCTAATTAGGATTAACATTTCCTAATTAAAATCGCTAATTTAGGAATTAGGATCGTAATTGGTCATTAGGGTTATAAACCACTAATTAGGGTTTCTAATAGAAAAACAATTTTCCTAAATTAGAAATTAGATTTCGTAGTTAGATTAATGTTTTCTAATTACTAATAACTTGAAAATTAGGATTAATATTTCCTAATTAATATTAAAACTATTTAACTAACAATTAGGTTTTCCCTAATTATAAATTAGGATTCTCGGAACCGAAATTAGGGTTTCCGAAACCAATTTTAGGGTTTTCGGTAATTCGCTAGAGTTTTCTAACCGAACGTTGACGTTCTTAATATATACCTAGGGTTTGTTACAGATATCGTTTATCTGGTCAACCCTTGACCCTTAATCACATACTGTACACATATACACATAACATATTCACGTATACCCTTAATCCTGAATAATTCACCTAAATCCTTCACAGAATTTTGAAATCCTCAAAATTCCATCTTAAAACTATCAAACACATACACTAATTTTCTGTCTAGGTTCTAATTTTGAACCTTAAATCAATTAATTAAAATTTTAAAAAAACTTTTCTAAATTCTCGGGTTGTCACATTCACCCCTTCTTCTAAAAATTTTGTCCCCGAAATTTACCTTACACCATACACCTTACACCATACACCTTACACCTTACACCTTATACCATTCATACACCGCATCACATGCTACCCAATGCACCACTCACAAGAGTAAAAATTTTCAAATTTTGTTGAGGAGTCACATAGACTATTTGTCTGTCATTTTTGCAAAGGTTTTATGGAAATTCATTCGCAAACCGTCATTACTTACAGACAGAAAGGGTGATTAGCCCGATATGTCCTGTACTGGCCAAGTACTGATTTTATCTGTTTCTCGTCACTGCCATAGGCACAAAATTCTACCTAAGTCTTATTGGATTCCGCACCAAAACAATTTGATAAGGGAAATTTCTTTCAATGAACACTTAGAGTTTTCATAAACTTTAGTCTAGTTGAATCGAATAGCATAGACCCATATCAATAATTCAATTCAATCGAATTATTTAAGTGTAGCCAAACCCCGTTGGCAAATTAAAATTTTTGAAAATATTTTTGAGAATGACGCCACGATGCCGTACTTTATTAACAATCCATTTGAGGATGCCGTCATTATATGACTTTGTCATAACACATCATACAATAGTAGAATAATGATTTTCAGATCGGATTCGCACTAAGTATTCCTGTATTTACAACTCCATCACTTTTTATTATCTTTGCACCAGGTTACATAGTACATAAGTGATAAATAAAATAACTTTTGATATTTCAAATCATTTTCGTCTAGCTGAAATAAGTAGCATAGACTATGCTTTAAACCGTTTCAAAAATGATTACGAGTCTACATATTTTTTTAAAGGGCACATAGTGCATATTTAGCTTGATGTCAATCATTTCGAAATCTAGCATAGCTAGGAGTTTTGGAAAACTTATGTCTCCACTAATAATCATTTGCTTAACAGTCTATCTGTTCCTATTATCCTCAATACTGCATTCACACACAACTATGCCCAGTTCATAAAACCACACTTATGAGTTCATTTACTTGCCACAATCATATGAGTTTAAGAACTTACCCTAGTCAGACCTTTGGCGTCCATTCGCTGAGGGGTTCATAAACATTTCTTATAACTATGAATCAAGAATGTCACATAGGTATGAGTTTTAAGAACTCGTACTTAATCCTATATCCTCTACCTATGACCTATCTATCTGTTATACACATGAGAAAGGAATCACCCTCTTAACTTGCATATATCAAATAGCGCGACACAAACATTTTAATAATTTTCATTGTCAGAACTAAGTAGTTATTACACCAAGTACAATTCCCTACCCATACAAGGAATCCTACAACTCAGCTGCCGACATTAGTCCTCAATTGAATCCCTACCTAACACTAACACCCTTCTCAATACGAATTTCATTTAATTCGTATTCATAATCTTTTCCTGAATCTGTACCAATTTATAGTATAACTTGCACCCAACATTCTTGTTGTACACTGTTCAATCATTAGATTGATTCTTCTCCATACTATAACCTTATCAAATCACGGGGTGATCTCATCATGTATATTACGATTCATTTCTATGTCTTGATCATTTTGTTTTACAATCTCCTATTCTTGTACCTTCAGTCCTTTAGACTCTATCTATTCACCACTACAGTTTAACTGTATTATCAGAGTTAGGGAACTCTATATCTTTTATAACCCGCCGAGATTCGTCTTTGAATCTTACCGACCAACTAACTCTATGTGAGTTAGATCTTATCCTAATCACTGTGGTTATTAGTCTCAGGTATTCCTACCTAAGGTTCATAACCTACAGCTCTGATACCAACTGTGAAAGCCCCGAAACCAGGTTCCAAATCACCTCGGATCCGATTCGATCATTCTATACAACTATTACTATTTGCGGAAGATATAAACATAAATTGTTTATGCAATAAACTTACATACTTTTCCCCAAGGTCGAGTAACCTTAACTTAATCACATTCATAACTTATTTAACACATAACTTCATTATCAAACTATACTATTACAAAACTAATCGTGCACATTAACTTTAAGCTGGAACTTGGCATTATTCTTTTCCTGTATCCGAGCGCATTCGCCTTATCTGCAATATTTTATCATGATATAGAAAGGGTGAGCATAAGGATTGCCCAGTAAGTTTAAATTCAATAATATAACGATATATCATGACTGGAAGAGTCTGAATAATAAGCTGGCTATAATTCAACAATATAATTGTGAACTAGCAGGAACAAATTTATGATTGAACAAGTATTATACATGAACAAATATATCTGAACCAACTGGTAATGAAGGTGATCGGCCTTTTATACCTGACTTATACATGTAATATGTACAGAGTACAATTCATGGCAACCAGCAATGATTAACCATAAGCTTATCCGAATAAAACAACTCTTAGTAGAGTTAAGTAAAAACAAACTTGCCTGAACCGTTGATTACCGCTACACAATTTATATCGCTTTATCCAAAGACTTAATATTAGTAATATAGATCTCCAATATTAGAATAATATAATCATAATATAATACTATTATATATATATACACAGAATAACCTAAACACATAACATATAACCCTATCAGTCTATAACACACATAAGACTCGGTGTCAGGTCAAACTATTGCTGTCTAAGTTGAACCCGACACAAATCTGACATCCCGACGGTCTAGTTGGATAAAACTTCGAGTTTAAGTTCAATTAAACTCTGACTAAACACTTAACCATTATCTAAGATAATTAATATAAGTCAAAATATTTTTTTAAGTCTCATAATAATTTTTAAATAATTATTACTATTTATCATGAATTTTCAATCACTTATATCGTATTTAAATGAATTAAATACCACATAATTCTATTATCATTAATATTTATTTAATATCAAATATTAATTAAAATCATCACTTAATATTATAATATATTTATAATATCACAAAGTATTTTTAATACTTCAAAATCATATTTATATGATTTTTAAACAGTTAAATTCATTATTCGATAATTGTTTTTAATATTAAAATATTAATATTTTCATGACAAAATATCAAAAGTTATATTTTATAACTTAAAATATTTTTATAACACTTAAATCATTTTTATATGATTTATAAAGCATTAATTCTATTTTTCTATAATTTATTTAATATATTTATTAAATAAACTAATTATAATTAATATCTATTAATTAATAAAATTCATCACAAAATATTTAAAGTCACTGAAAATATTTTCAAATATTTTCTTATGCCATAATATTATTTTTCATGTATTAAAATCATTTTTAAATAATTTATTTAATATTATAATTAAATAAATTAAATACCACTTATATTCTAAAAATATTAAATATTTATGAAACATACTCAAAATAATTAAAAACTATTTTTCAGAATTTAAAATAAATTTTCAGAATTTATTTTGTATTTTTAATAATTAAAACCGTTTTTATCTATTTATTAATTAAAATAATTAATGTCTAAAACTAACTGTCGCTAAAGAGGCCTATAGCGACAGACACGTCGCTATAGGTGTTCTTGGCTTGTTCTTGAGCCTGCCCAGAAACGCATGTCAGTAGACAAGGTAGGTGGTTTGACCAAATTTATAACCATGTTCTTGTTGCTTCTGGGTTGATACTTTATATTAAGATTGTAGTATATGTGTAGCACTTCAACTAGAATCAAGTTTCATGGAAATCATACATCACAACAGAAAGATATCTGCCTCTAAAAATCATGTCAGGCCTGTTCTTCATTTTCTGGGTTACCCAGAAATGAAGAACAACTAAGGTACCTATTTTGAAGCTTTAAATCATAACCTCCTAGACTTAGTTTATGTAATCTAGTGGTCCAATAGTGTATAATACATGACAGTGTATAACGACATAACATCAGATCATCTTAACAACAACAGATCTAAGATATCAAGGTCGGTCAAACTAGGGGTCAGGATCTAAGATATATTTATAAATTATAATTAGAATTTTCTAATTATATTAAAATTTCTTAATCACAATTTAAATCTTGCTAATTATGATTTATATTTCCTAATTAAAATCGCTAATTTAACAATTAGGATCGTAATTGGTCATTAGGGTTTTATAAACCACTAATTAGGGTTTTTAATAGAAAAATAATTTTTCTAAATTAGAAATTAGATTTCGTAATTAGATTAATGTTTTCTAATTACTAATAACCTGAAAATTAGGATTAATATTTCCTAATTAACATTAAAACTATTTGACTAACAATATGGTTTTCCCTAATTATAAATTAGGATTCCCGGAACTGAAATTAGGGTTTCCAGAATCGATTTTAGGGTTTCTTGTAATTCGCTAGACTTTTCTAACCAAACGTTGACGTTCTTAATATATATCTAGGGTTTGTTAATGATATCGTTTATCTGGTCAACCCTTGACCCTTAACCACATACTGTACACATATACATAGAACATATTCACGTATACCCTTAATCCTGAATAATTCTCCTAAATCCTTCACAGAATTTTGAAATCCTCAAAATTCCATCCTAAAAATATTAAACACATACACTAATTTTCTGTCTAGGTTCTAATTTTGAACCTTAAATCAATTAATTAAAATTTTAAAAAAACTTTTCTAGATTCTCGGGTTGTCACACCATTACATTGCATGAATATGATAAAAAGGGGCATCTGTAGACACTCGAAATTTTGCATTCCTGTTACTAACATTGCAGGAGGGCAAAATCAACTTCTAGAGATAACCCTGGAAGTTAAATCAGCACAGTCCCAGAGTCAACCCCGAGATATACAGTTGCAGTCCCGGAGACGACCCTGGGATCTTCAGTTTCAACCTCAGAGATAATCCAGAGGAATACAGCTCCAGTTCTGGAGATAACACCGGAGAGGTTTTACATCTTTGAGATAACCCCGAGATGTTCCGTTCCAGTCCCAGAGACAACCCGGGAGTTTTAGACCCAACCTCGGAGACAACCCCGAGGCATGCAGTAGCAGTTCTGAAGATAACCCCGAAAATACTTGTTTCAACCCTGAGCGATAAGCTTTAACACTCGGTGATAACCCCAAGGCACTCAGCTCTAAACCCAGAGATAACCCTGGGAGGACAGGCATTCAGCATTTGTAGCAGCCCAATCTTAAATATAACCCTGAGCAACGACTGCTAAATCAGCCTAAACAGGAGATAACCCCGGTGAGGGGCAAAATCATCATTTTGCCACCTTGATCCTACATTTCGACGTCTCAACAAATATTTCAACATACATTACACACAAAAATGTCCTACAAGAACCAATAGCTCCAACCCCAAGTGACAACTACACAAGACAGCACACTAGACAGAATTTGAAGCTTGAAGACCTAGGCATGGTCCCATCTTCCCGACTTCGTACAACCTCTTATCCCATGTCATTGTGTAGCTCTCAACAACAGCATGCCATAAAAGGTCTTATACACCTTGATCGAATTTTCGGATTGAAGTTCTGAAAGTTCAAGCAGACATCACGTTGCACGCGTGCACGTACTTCTATACAGCGGGATCCGCGGAGCTCGGGGCACCCCAGGCAGCCGTAGGTGCATCAGCGGCTGCCTCAGGTATACCTGCGGCTTTATAAATAGAGGGCTTGGGGTAGCCATTTTGTATAGAGAAAAGGCGGGGAAGCCCTGTCCAATTTGCTCTGTACACACTATAACTTGAGTGCTTTCTCATTTCAAACACTTGTAAGCTTATATTTGGCTATTTTTTATCGGCGGGAGCCGAGTGTTCATCCATTTAAAGCTATTGAAGTCTTCTTTGGCAGTCCACTGTAAGCCTTCTTACATCATTTGAAGCCTTTTCTACACTTCTTGCACTCACTGTTATCCACGTTGAGAGTTGTGTTGTGTGTGTATGCCCAGACTTCGGTCCGCGACTTTTTATTTCTTTTGTATATATATATATATATATATATATATATATATATATATATATATATATATATATATATATATATATATATATACTGACATTATTGAGTTATGCCTCGATTGAGCCCGGATATACATCCGGAGCGTTTATTGCTTTTATATATCTACTTATATATTTACTGTTGTCGAACTCTGTTCGATGAGCCTGGATTTACATCCCGAGCATTTATTGCTTATTATATATATATATATATATATATATATATATATATATATATATATATATATATACATTTCTGTCAGGCCTGGAGTTCACTTCGTGGCCTTTTACTGCTTTCTTTATATTTAGTCCCGCCTGGAGTTTACTTTCTGGCGGTTGATTGGTTTTTACTACTTTATTTACATTTTTTAATCCCCCATGGAGGTGCTTCGTGGTGGTTGATTGTCTGTATATATATATATATATATATATATATATATATATATATATATATATATATATATATATATATATATATATATATATATATATACGGAGAGTCTCTAAAGCGAACCTTAAAAAACGAACAAAAGACGAACTGTCGTTTTTGGTGTCTATGGCGACGGTTCGACCCGTCGCCAAAGACTACATGGCTATGGCGACGGATCGAACCGTTGCCATAGACACCAAAGATGACGGTTCGTCTTTGGTTTGCTCTTTAAAGTTCGCTTTAGAGACGGACCGTATATATATATATATATATATATATATATATATATATATATATCACTGTTTATAACTTTTCATACAAATTGCTACATCATGTGTGCCTAGGAATCATGTGATCACAGATTCAGTCTCCTGAATCCAGATTCGGTTCTCGTGATGGACATTTTCAGCTGTACATGGCTTGTAAATTATTCACGGTGTTTGAATTTCCTTAGATGACTCTCATGGCTACAAGGAATTCGGCACTGCTTTTTATTTTGTTTTCTCAAGGATGCCTCGCATCTCGAAAATAAAAGCAACTAAGCCGAACATTTAATAAAATAGAAGTGTTAAAGGCCTCAATTACTATTGAGCATAAGGGTTTGAAAAACCTCTTTTTATAAAACATCATTGCTATATGTTGTTAAAACTGAACTTTTATACAAAATTCAAACCCTTTGTATATAGGTGCGAACGAGGCATAGCACTACTTCTAGATAATTGCACATTGACCCACACACACACACGCATTCATATAACAGTTTAATTGAAAAGTGGCGGTCATCGTGGTAACACGGATGTCGGGGGGTTCCTAACACCTTCCCTTCGCATAATCAAGCCCTCGGACCCTAACAAATCTCAGTTTCACATACCAGTTAAATAGTGTCACATCACTAGGTCAATGTGCAAACCTTTTCTCGGTTGAGTTGGTGCAACCATTTAAAAATACCAACTGGCGACTCTTACAGTCCAATCGTCAACATATACATGTCAGACCTTTTCACAACTTGTTTTTTCAAACAAATCTCAGTTAACATGAGAACACCAAAAGACAAGAACAGAAGAGGGATAAATAAAAATCCCGACGTCGACATTTATACAACAAATAGTAGTACAAGCTCAAGTAATGCTCAATAAAGAGTAGGGTTCGAGTACTTGCACAAATTCAAAGTTGTGTAAGATAGGAAGCTTACATCAAAGAAATAGGGTTCGGATACTTGCCTTAAGCATAGTTTAACAAGGTAAAGCTTATCAACACTTTTCGAACCCTATTATAACATAATTAAGTATATAGGATATTCATTAGTTATGTACATCCAATACACAAATTCGATATGTAAGTTTATCATACACATATAATTCTAACTTAACCGTATAATCCTATACGTAAGTCATTACGTACTTTACATACACATAACACAAGGTCAGTTTATAAGAAATTATGAAATCAAATAACATAGCTCGTGAATATCTTTTGGACTTATCGTTTGAAAATTTATAATTACTCATTACAAATTTGATTCTATCGTCTAACATGCTTCTTGACACATTGGATAAGGTACTGGTCATGTATTACAGGTTAAGGTAACAATACAAGCATCCATCAAATCTCATATAACAAACAGAATACAGACTTCACTACAGGGTGGCGCAGCTGCGCCCTAGTTAGGATTAGAGACGGCGCAACTGTGTTGTCCTCTAGCCTGACCAGAGTTGAGCTTCTGCTCTCCTGGTTTTAGTCCAATCTTTAGCATACTAAAATATTAACAATTATCATGTACGTATGTTAGAGGACTTTACATACTTGCATAACCACTTCAAGATCAACTTTACATTGTAGGGTCATAGTTTAGGATTTCCACGGAATTAAGGCCAAATACAGTCATGGAATCACAAAGCCTACTAGGTTAACCATATGTTCATGCGAGAAGGTCATATAAATAGCAATATACTTGCTCGCAAGTGTTCACATTATTTATTCATAGCTAGCATCGTGTATCACTTTAAAACATGTTTAAACTCATGCTTGGTTAACTTTCATTACATCTAACACATAAGAATCATGTTAGAGAGACAATGAACATAAACATGCCCTCTTCAATCTTCAGTACTTAACTACTCACACAAATGCAATTTAGTTTGAAAATATATCCGAGTTTCCTTTAGAAATCATTTTAAACTTAAACAATGCAATTTAACACATGCAAAGCATCTTTAAAGCTCTTTTCATGTGTAATTAAGTCATGTTAGCATATTCACAAAGTCAGAATATACTCCATGTAGTATTCATGGATATTAGCTTTAATATGTCAAGTTTTCTTTGAAAAGTCATCTTAGCTCAAAGCCTAAATAAGTTGGTCATGAACAAAGAAACTATAAATCACAACTCATGCTCATTTATGTTCAGAAATCAGTCATATATGTATACTATCAAACTGGTTTAGCTCTATGCCAGTTCTGACCTCTATCACCATACTAGTTTCACATAACATGAATTAACTTCCATATTGGTAATACTACTAGTTAAAGAGTCTATTTATTCCATACATGGAATTATACAATCACACATAATTAATCTTCCTCTTATTAAACTGTTTCTTTCTTTTAATTCACTTAGTAAGTTTCATTTTGCCACACTAGGCAAATTCTCATAAGTTTTTTATCAAGCTCTTCACCAATCTCACCACATTACTTGATTGTCGTAGCGTTCTGTGGTTAACTTAATTGATTAGGATTTCTATAAACCACACCATAACAATATTTATTTATACTCAAATAAATACTTGACTTTCATCAATTAATTTATTAATAATATTTGAAAATTCTTGGGTATTACAGACTCACTCGAAAACATTTTCAAACTCTTGACAGCTCAGAAGAAAATTACTCATCTCCTTCCACCGGCCAATCCAAGTGGAAAGGGCTTTAATACAAGCAAGAAGTGTGCTTACCATTCTAGAGCTCCAGGACACGACACCGGGATTATTGGACCCTCAAGCATAAAATCTAGGACTTAATAGAAAGTGGTGAGATCGTGGTGACTAAGCCCGAGCAACCACAAGTTCAGGATAACCCTTTCCCTCAACACAAGGAAGAGGATGTTAACATGATCAATAGGGGCAGTGGAGAGAGCTCCAAGTACCTCAAATATGTGGGTGGTTCTCCTCAAACCAGGAAAAAAAATTCCAACAAGTGGATTATTCAAAGTTCTAGTTCATGATGGAACAGGAGTTGAAATCTCTTGATGAACAGGTTAATCAATTGGCAGACCTGGTGATACATCAACACCAAGTCACACGACAGTTGTTTAGTCAGGAGCATGCTAGTCTCCTCTCCCTTATCACAAAGACTCCATCACTCACCCAAGAGAATGAAACCTTGGAGGAAAAGCTTGCCAGAAAAGCAAGAGCTCAAGCCCGTCGGGACTTTCCCAACAAAAGGGAGTTCACCTATTTAGGCCAACCGATGGAAGAAATATTACAGATGCTAATCAATGAGGGAAAGATCACTGCACTGCTACCTCCAGTCAACCCACACTAAAAAAGATTTGATGCTACTGGAGTATATCAATTCCACTCCCATTCTCATGGCCACATCACTGAAGAATGATGGGCACTTTGTCATCTTATACAAAATATGATTGACAACGGTGACCTACAAATGGTAGACGATGACACTATACCACTTGAGAGTGGACATACATTTCCTCCAGGATCACAAAGATGGAAGGAAATCATAGTACTTATATCCTCTGAGGGAGATTTGGCTGCCACATCATTTATAATTTAACCCATCAAGCTCAAAGGAGTTGAAAACCCTTTGAAGGTGGCTATACCAGCACCACTCATATTGCCATTTAGGCCACAACATCCTATCATCAGCCTTAAGAAAGTCCCATGGAACTATGGAGAGGTTGAATGATCAACATCAAACACCACTGTTGCGGTATTCAAGGAAAATTTGCTATATCTCCCTCAACGATTGATGAAGCTAGTCATCATATCTAAGGGGAAGGTGCCTAAGGAGAAAATTGAAGAATTCCTCAGCCAGATGGGACATAATGAAGCCAAGGTGGTGCAAAGCTTGAAAGAAACACCTTAACAGATATCTATTCTGGACTTGGTATTCTATTCAGAAGATCATCAGAAGGTCTTACTAAAGATATTGGAAGAAGCCCACTTGCTAAAGACAGTGGATGTAGAAAAGTTTCATCATCTGGTAGATCACATCTTCAACAACAATGTGATATCCTTCACTGATGATGACATACCTCCCGAAGGGATGGTTCATTGCAGGCCCCTACATATAGCAGTAATGTCTTTTGGATATATGGTCGGAGGAGTGCTAATAGATGGAGGATCATCCCTAAACATCTGCCCCTATGCCACATTAGAAAGAATGAAGATCAATCTTAACCGGATACGAAGCAGCCACACAATCATCAAAGCCTTTGATGGATCTCAACGAAATGTTATCGAAGAGATTGAGTTACCAGTGGAAATCGGTCCACATACATTATATATATCCTTTCAGGTGCTCAAAATCACTAAAGGATATAATTTACTGTTGGAAAGACCTTGGATCCATATGGTGGGAGCCGTCCCATCCACTCTTCATCAACAGCTCAAGTATATCATCAATAGTAATCTTGTCACTATCAATGCTGAATCAGAGTATCTTGTCCAAAGTGATATACCTCTCATCAGTTTCAATGAAGAAGTTAAGCCTGTCAGCTTCCAAGCCCTTGAGGTGAGCAACACTCACTATCAACTCATCGGGGCTCCAGCTCTGAAACGCAGAGTTTCTGCCAAGGTAATGTCGGCCAGTTAAGAGATGACATCCTTAGGTTTCCAACCAGGACAAGGGTTAGGAAAGAATTATCAAGGAATAAAATGCCAAATTTAAGTTCCCAACCAGATAGGGAAAGCCGGACTAGGCTACTCCTCTGGGTCAAGCCACAAGGACCCGCACAAGCATACATCGGTTCCTTGATCTACAAGGTTGTTGCCTAAACCTACAGATGCAGATTATGTAAGGCCTCTAAGGATAATTCTTGTCTTTGTGGCAGGTATGCTATTTCCTAAGCCGATACCGGTTGATGAGAAAGAAGTCCTGATTTCAGACCTAGACATGGAGGAAAGGAATCAAAGGCACAAACAAGACATAAAGAGACGTTTGTCAAACATGCGCGCCCTGATACATACAGAGGGTATGAATAGGAACATCCTAGAAGATGATTGTCCAGAAATCATGGTCATCATTTAAGAGGAGGATGACAATAACTGCCCCTTCATCACAGCTGTGCACCAGGACTTGGCCCTTGGCAATTGGAGTAGCACTCCTTGCATTTGCCAAAAAGAGTAAAAAGGGCAGAAAATCCCTATGCTCTGTAGATAACAAAAACTGCTTACTTTTGTTGCATAATATTAGCAGTTGTTTTTATCATGTCATGCTAACACTTTCTATGATCAAACAGTTTCATATATTAAGTGAAAGCATTTTGTTTTAGGACTCTAAAGTTAGATTTTTGTAAACTTGCTGATGGAGTGCCTATTCTTCACAAGGACTGTAACTTTGATGTAAAGTTGGACTCTGACTTGATGGAGATTGAACAAGAGGACTATGAGGTGCCTGAGGAGATCAAAGAATGGGTCGAAGACAAACCCATGACAAATCTTGATTATACCACCCCTTTTAACCTCATAACCTCAGAAAACCCCAAACAAATCCAGATTGGCACGAACCTTACCCCTAGCCAAAGTAATGACATGGTTACTCTATTGACCCAATTCCAAGATGTGTTTACATGGTCTCATGAAGACATGATCAGTTTCTCAACTGACATCGTCATTCATCGCCTACCTATTAAAAAGAGATTCAAGCCAGTCAAACAAAAACTCAAGCGATTAAAACTTGAGTGGAGTTTGAAAGTCAAGGAAGAAATTGTGAAACTATTTCAAGAACATAGTCCCCGTACCTAAACCCGGAGGGAAGGTGCGAGTATGTGTGAATTACAGGGATCTGAACGAAGCTTGTCTTAAAGACAACTTTCTCGTACCATTCGTCCACATACTTATTGGCAATACAAGTCAGTATGGCATGTAGTCCTTTGTTGACTACTTTGTTGGGTTTCACCAAATCATGGTTGTTGAAGAGGATCGTTAGAAGACATCATTCATCACTCCTTGGGGAACCTTTTGCTACGGACGGTTGTCATTCGGCCTCATCAAAGCCAGAGCTAATTATCAGCGAGCCATGATGGTTCTTTTTCATGATTTAATGTACAAAGAGATAGAAGTCTATGTGGATGACATCATTGTTAAGTCCCGAAGGGAAGAAGACCACATAGACCATCTCAAGAAGCTCTTCAACCAGTTGTGCAAGTATAGCTTGAAGCTAAATCCGACCAAGTGCACCTTCGGCGTCAAGTCAAGCAAGTTGCTGGGATTCCAAGTGAGCCATAAAGGCATTGAGCTGGATCCTGCCAAAATTCAAGCCATTACTGAGATGCCTGTGCCTCAGACACACAGGGAAATATGGGAATTTTTAGGAAGAATCAACTTCATCAGTCGATTCATTTCTTGTGAGGGCCGCGAATCCAGGTCCTAAATCACCTCGGATCCGGTTCGATCATTCTATACAACTATTACTATTTTCGGAAGATATAAACATAAATTGTTTATACATTACATATACTCACTATTCCCCAAGGTCGAGTGACCTTAACGTAATACACATTTCATAACTTTTCTAATATATAACATTATTAACATACAATACTTATACAATTTAACTACACACATATCCTAACGCTGGAACTGTCTTTAACCTTTCCTTGTATCCGACGCATTCGCCTTAATCTGCAATGTTTTATCATGATATAGCACGGGTGAGCATAAGGATTGCCCAGCAAGTTTAAGTACAACAATATAACGATATATCATGATTGAAGAGTTTGAAAAATAAGCTGGCTATAATTCAACAATATAATTGTGAACTAGCAGGAACAAGTTTATGACTGAACAAGTATATAACATGAACAAATATTTCTGAACCGAAGGGTAATAAAGGTGATCAGTTTTTCATACCTGACTTATACATGCAATATGTACAGAGTACAATTATACATGGCAATCAGCAATGATTAACCATAAGCTTATCCGAACAAAACACTCTTAGTGGAGTTAAGTAAAAATAAACTTTCCTGAACCGTTGATTACCGCAACACAATTTATAACGCTTTATCCGAAGACCTAATATTAGTAATATAGATCTCCAATATTAGAATAATATCATCATAATATAATACTATTATATGTATAGATACACAAAATAACCTAAACACATAACACATAACTCTATCAGTCTATAACACACATAAAACTTTGTATCAAGTCAGACTATTTAAATCTGAGTTGAAACCGACACAATTCTAACTTCCTGGAGGTCTAGTCGGACTTTTATCGAGTCTAAGTTCACTTAAACTCTGACCTAACGCTTAACAATTATCTCAGATAATTTTATTTTCAGTCAAAATATTTTTCACAGATTTGTAATAATTTTTTAAATAATTATTACTATTTATCGTAAATTTTTAATCATTAAACTCGTATTTAAATGAATTAAATACCACATAATTCTTTTATCATTAATATTTATTTATTAACAATTATTAATGAAATACATGTCATAATATTATAATATATTTATAATATATCAAAGTATTTTTAATACCTTAAAATCACCTTTATATTATTTTTAAACCGTTAAATCCATTATCCGATAATTGCTATTAATATTAAAATATTAATATTTTCATGATAAAATATCAAAAGTTATATTTTATAACTTAAAATATTTTTCTAACACTTAAATCATTTTTATATGATTTATAAAACATTAATTCTATTTTTCCTTAATTTATTTAATATATTTACTAAATAAACTAATTATCATTAATAATAATCTATTAATGAATTTCATCACAAAATATTAAAAGTCACTGAAAATATCTTTAAATATTTTCTTATACAATAATATTATTTTCAATGATTTTTCATGAATTAAAACCATTTTTAAATAATTTATTTAATAATATAATTAAATAAATTAAATACCATTTATATTCCAAAAATATTAAATATTTATGAAATATACTTAAAATAATTAAAAACTATTTTTCAAAATTTAAAATAATTTTTTAGAATTTATTTAGTATTTTTAATAATTAAACATCATTTTTTTCTATTTATTTATTAATTTTCAGAAATTAGAAATTAATTAATAATAAAACCGTTGCTAAAGGTAGCTTTGGTGACACAACCGTCGCTGAAAGTGTTCTTCAGTTGTTCTTGAGTGTTCATGTCAGACACCAAGGTTGCTACTTTGACCGATTTTTAAACTATGTTCCTGTAAATTTTCAAGTTTATAAAAGTATTAATGTTGTAGTACTAATGTAGTACTACAACTCTACACCAATTCCATGTCCAGTACACAACAATTGAGAGAGATCTAAGGTCCAGAATGTCATGTCAGACACTGTTCTTCATTTCTCGATTTTCCAGAAATGAAGAACAGTACGCGTATGCTACTTTAATTCTTCATAGCTTGCATCCTGGACTCACATAATGCGAACTAAAGGTCCTTGATTGTAGTACTCATGTCAGGGTACAACACCCCATCATCAGATCAACAAATAATCATCAAACGTAAAAGATCATGACCGGTCAAAGTGGGGGTCAGAAGTTGTTCTTGAACTTTCTGGGTTTTCTAGAAAAGTTCATCCGGCTGATGGTCAACAGTGGTTTGACCACTTATAATTTTGATTGTATATGTTTTCTAGGTGAGATAAAGGCATTAGCATGTAGTCCTTATACCAGAATACAAAACTACAACAACAAATTAGCCTAAACATCAAACATGGCCTGCAAAAATGTTATCAGGCGTTCTGGGCAATCTGGGCTGCCCAGAAAAAGCCAGTCAATACTGGTCAACGTACTTTGACCCTTAATAACTTCAAATCTACTCATGATATGGGCTTGATGTAAGTCCCAGATCAAAGTCCTTCCTACAAAGAACATATTTATAACATTAAACACCAAAAATCATTAACACACACTAATCTATAGGGCCTGACATTCGACTGTCAGGCCATATTTCCATCATTTCCCAGATTTCTTAAAATGACTATTTCGAGCACTTTGATGTTATGGATTCGCTATATAGCAACCCAGATCATCAAGTGACACCCTAATACACAACTTAAAACAATAAATTACATCATCTAACAAGATCTAACGAATTAGGGTGCATACCACTTTGAAGCTTGATCTTGATTTCTGACTTTGATTCTAGCTTTCTGATTTGCTAAATGTGTTAGTGGGGCTGGTTTTTGTGACTTAACAACTACAAATTTCGAAAGTGAGGAGCTTGAGAGAGATAGGTTGAGTGTTGTACAAAACTTAAGTTAGTAAATAATTTTTCTCTCTCTCCCAATATATATGTATTGTAGTATGTAATGAAATGGCTGGCAATGTGGCTGAATTGCTGTGATTTAAGGCACATGGAGTAGGTGTAGTTGCTCACCAACCAAATATATGGCAATATTCTTACTCCAACCAATTAAAAATCTAATAAGGGCATTATGGTCATTTTAATTTTAAATTAATGGCATAATGGTCATTGTCCCAAACCCTTAAGGTTTAGGGTTTGGTTAGGGGTTAGAGTTTAGGGTTTAGAAAAATTAGGATTTGCAATTTAATTTCTAAAATTTCCAATTTAGGTTATCAAAATTAGAAAATTAATATTTCTAAATTATAATTAGAATTTTCTAATTATATTCAAATTTCATAATCCAAATTAAATCTTGCTAATTAGGATTAATAATACCTAATTAAAATTGCTAATTACGCAATTAGGGTCAAAATGGTCATTAGGGTTTATAAACCACTAATTAGGGTTTCTAATAGAAAAATTAATTTTTCTTAAAATAGAAATTAGATTTTTCGTAATTAGATTAAGGTTTCCTAATTAAAATTAGATTACTAAATTAACACTTAGGTTTCCCTAATTATAAAATTAGGGTTTCTAACCCATAAATTAGGGTTTAACAAATAATTAAGCTTTACTCTAATTAACATTATAATTAATAGCATTTAAAAAATATAATAATCATTTAAGTTCCCAGATTAGGGTTT
Source organism: Panax notoginseng (assembly GCA_016801055.1). Taxonomy (NCBI): domain Eukaryota; kingdom Viridiplantae; phylum Streptophyta; class Magnoliopsida; order Apiales; family Araliaceae; genus Panax; species Panax notoginseng. Next base: position 124,697,832 of record CM029022.1, on the reverse strand, counting down.
CATATACCAAATTAGGGTTTCAAATTCCCTGAACTGAAATTAGGGTTTTCAGAACCGGTTTCTAGGGTTTCTTTTTAATCGTTAGGGTTTTCTAACCGAACGTTGACATTCTTAAAATATAAGATTAGGGTTTGTTACAGATATCGTTTATCTGGTCAACCCTTGCCCCTTAACCACATATTGTACACATATACACAGAACATAATCACATTTTCCTTAATCATGAATAATTCACCTAAATCCTTCACAGAATTTTGAAATCCTCAAAATTCTATCTTAAAAACATCATACGCATACACTTATTTTCTGCCTAGGTTCTAATTTTGAACCTTAAATCAATAAATAAAAATTTTAAAAAATTCAAAATTCTCGGGTTGTCACATTCACCCCTTCTTCTAAAAATTTTGTCCCCGAAATTTACCTTACACCTTACTCCATACACCATACACCATACACCATACACCATACACCATACACCATACATTCTCACATACTACCCAATACATTTCTCACAAGAATTAAAAAAATTTCAAATTTTGCGGAGGTTTTTACAGACTATTGTCTGTCATTTTCGAAAAGGTTATAGGAAATTCATCCGTAAACCGTCATAACTTACGGACATAGTGGGTAATTAATCCAGTATGTCCTGTACTTATTAAGTACTGCTGGTCAACTCTGTTTCTCTTCACTGCCATAGGCACAAAATTCTACCTCAGTCTTATAGGATTCCGCACCAAAACAATTTGGTTCGGGAAAATTTCTTTCAATGAACACTTAGAGTTTTTATTGAAAATATTTTTGAGAATGACGCCATGATGCCATACTGTATTAACAGTCCGTTTGAGGATGCCGTCATTATATGACTTTGTCATACTACATCATTCCATAGTGGGCTGACGATTTTTAGATCACATCCAACACTAAGTAATTCTGCATTGATAACTCCATCAAATTTATATCATCTCTGCACCAGTTTACCTGGTACATGAGTGATAAATAAAATAATTTTTTTTTAAAAGCACGCAGTGCGTATTTAGCTTAATGTCAAAATTTCGAAATCTAGCATAGCTAGGAGTTTTGAAAAAACTAAAAACTTAATTCTTCACTAACAATCATTTGCTTAACAATCTATCTGTTCCTATAGTCTTTATTACTCCATTACACACCACTATACCCAGTTCGTCAAACCACACTTATGAGTCCATAAATTACCACAATCATATGAGTTTAAGAACTTGTCCTAGTCAGACCTTTGGCGTCCATTCGCTGAGGGGTTCATAAAAATTTCATATAACTATGAATTAAGTATGTCACATAAGTATGAGTTTTAAGAACTCGTACCTAACTTTATATCCTCTACCTATGCCCTATCTATCTGTTATACACATGAGAAAGGAATCATCCTCTTAACATGCATATAACAAATAGCACGACACAAACATTTTAATGATTATCAGTATCAGAAACTAAGTGGCCGTCAAACCAAACTCGGCCACTAATCAATATAGGAAGCTAAGCGCACAATTCCCCGCCCATACAAAGAATTGGTCAACCTAACCACTATATCGATCAGGAAGCTAAGTGATTCTAAAACCAAGTACAAATTCCCCGCCCATACAAAGAATCATACAACTTAGCTGCTGACATGAGTCCTCAATTGAAATCCCCACCTAATCTTAACACCCTTCTCAATACGAATTTCATTTAATCCGTATTCATAATCCATAACTCTCTCATGAGTTTTCATAGTACTATTTCATAGTACAACTTACACACAACATCTTGCTATAAACTGTTCAATCATTAGATTGATTCTTCTCCCTGCTATCACCTTATCAGATCACGGGGTGATCTTATCGTATATATTACGATTTATTTCTATGTCTTGATCGTTTTGTTTTACGATCTTCTCTCACTGTACTTTGAGTCTTTTAGACTTGATCTATTCATCACTACTATTCACTTTATTATCAGAGTTAGGGAACCCTGTATCTTATAACTCTCCTAGATTCGTCTTTGAATCTTACCGACCAACTAACTCTATGTGAGTTAGATCTTATCCTAATCACTGCGGTTATTAATCTCAAGTATTCCTACCTAAGGTTCATAACCTACAGCTCTGATACCAACTGTAAGGGCCCCGAATCCAGGTCCTAAATCACCTCAGATCCGGTTCGATCATTCTGTACAACTATTACTATTTGCGGAAGATATAAACATAAATTGTTTATACATTACATATACTCACTATTCCCCAAGGTCGAGTGACCTTAACGTAATACACATTTCATAACTTTTCTAATATATAACATTATTAACATACAATACTTATACAATTTAACTACACACATATCCTAACGCTGGAACTGTCTTTAACCTTTCCTTGTATCCGACGCATTCGCCTTAATCTGCAATGTTTTATCATGATATAGCACGGGTGAGCATAAGGATTGCCCAGCAAGTTTAAGTACAACAATATAACGATATATCATGATTGAAGAGTTTGAAAAATAAGCTGGCTATAATTCAACAATATAATTGTGAACTAGCAGGAACAAGTTTATGACTGAACAAGTATATAACATGAACAAATATTTCTGAACCGAAGGGTAATAAAGGTGATCAGTTTTTCATACCTGACTTATACATGCAATATGTACAGAGTACAATTATACATGGCAATCAGCAATGATTAACCATAAGCTTATCCGAACAAAACACTCTTAGTGGAGTTAAGTAAAAATAAACTTTCTTGAACCGTTGATTACCGCAACACAATTTATAACGCTTTATCCGAAGACCTAATATTAGTAATATAGATCTCTAATATTAGAATAATATCATCACAATATAATACTATTATATGTATAGATACACAAAATAACCTAAACACATAACACATAACTCTATCAGTCTATAACACACATAAAACTTTGTATCAAGTCAGACTATTTAAATCCGAGTTGAAACCGACACAATTCTAACATCCCGGCGGTCTAGTAAGACTTTTATCGAGTCTAAGTTCACTTAAACTCTGACCTAATGCTTAACAATTATCTCAGATAATTTTATTTTCAGTCAAAATATTTTACACAGACTTGTAATAATTTTTTAAATAATTATTACTATTTATCGTAAATTTTTAATCATTAAACTCGTATTTAAATGAATTAAATACCACATAATTATTTTATCATTAATATTTATTTATTAACAAATATTAATGAAATACATGTCATAATATTATAATATATTTATAATATATCAAAGTATTTTTAATACCTTAAAATCACCTTTATATTATTTTCAAACCGTTAAATCCATTATCCGATAATTGCTATTAATATTAAAATATTAATATTTTCATGATAAAATATCAAAAGTTATATTTTATAACTTAAAATATTTTTTTAACACTTAAATCATTTTTATATGATTTATAAAACATTAATTCTATTTTTCATTATTTTATTTAATATATTTATTAAATAAACTAATTATCATTGTAAGACCCCAACTTTTATAAATAAAGATGAATTTTCTATAAATATCATTTTTGAATATTATGGAGTTAATTTGATATAATGTTATAGTTATGGGTAATAGTTATAAATTTTACAAAGTACGCAAGTTGTTATATAATATTCGATTGGTCGGGGAATATTCGTTTTAACAGGGAATATTCGTACAACGGCACAATCATTGGTGGACCCACAACAGAATTATTGTCGGATTGAGAAAACGACAAAAATATTTTATTAAAAATAACGGCGGAAGTTTTACCATTGTTACTGTTGAACTACTCGGCAGTAAAAGTACAGTAATGCGTGTTGTTGCATAGTAGCACACGGTATTGATTATTAATGCTTATGTGAGAAGTCACTCAGTTTGATTCAATTATTGTCAGTTAATAATATGAATTATTTAGCGATAATGACGTTTTGTTTTATTCGTATTATTAACGTAATAAAACAGAAACATCTTTTTATATAAAATAGAATACTTTATTAAAGTTATTCTATAAATAGAATATATTATATTTTATTTAAAAGATTTTTCTTTAAATATGGACCGTCAGATTAAAGTAATCAATCTGGACCGTTCATGGATTAGTTACTATGCATTCTATTTTTCTATAAATAGCAGCTCATTCCTTCGTTATTTCTTACGAATTCACTGAACTCTAGAGAGAGAAGCTATAGAGAGAAACTATAGAGAGAGAGAAGAAGAGTATACTGCTACTTAACTACTTCCTTACTTCAGCTCTTCTTTAAAACGGTAAGGGGTGTTATTCTTTCTTATTCATGAAGAGAACAGTTGTTATTCCATTTCTTATTATTATGTTAGAATAACCTGTATACGCGGTCTACCCTATACTTGGTGACATTCTTCTATTATTCTGTTGGAACATCCTGTCTGTGTGTTTTACACCAGACCTGGTTCCGTCTTGTTATTATTCTGTTGGAATATCTTGTCTGTGTGTTTTACACCGGACCTGGTTCCATTATTTATTATTCTGTCGGAATATCTTGTCTGTGCGTTTACGCCGGACCTGGTTCCATTATTTATTATTCTGTCGGAATATTCTGTCTGTGCGTTTACGCCGGACCTGGTTCTATTATTTATTATTCTGCTGGAATAACATGTCTGTGCGGTCTATTGCATGCATGGTGATTTCTTTTGTTATTCCATTCTTTATTGTACTCAGTTGGTTAAGTTTTGACTTCTATACTCCATGAAATTTGTGGAATATCCTTGATAATTGCGGTTCATCCAGTATCTTTTCATGAAAATATTCTTCTAAGTATTCTTGAATTTTACTCCACAAAGCAGTATCATGTTGACAATTTGGACGTTGTTAATTCTTAGATAAATTAATTCTTGAACTTGTGTTATTGAATTCTTATATCATTGTCATCATCCTCATGTTTATAAAATGTTGAAAGTCATCTGTGGCATGTAGTGCATAGATGGACTTGGTATGATTATGACCAGGAATTATTCGGTATAATCATGACCGTACTGTTACAAATGATGTGATAAAAGTCATCATTGGCCCGTAGTGCATTGATGGACAGTTGTTGGCATGATCATGACCATTAATGAATACATGAATATCCTTGGCCGTAGTGCAGGGGTGATTCGATGATGTGGATTATTTTATTAAGCTGAGTCTCAGCGATAGCAGTGTTGAAAAACCTTTTAAATCATAAAAGATAGTAGAGTTTATTTTCTACTTGACTCTTTTAATGGATTGCTTGTTCCGCTGCAGTTAAACTTGAAGTGTATTATATTTTATCAGTTTAACATTGTTGAAGGCTAATGATAATTTCTTCTGCATTATCTTAGTCATAATATTTCTTACTGGGCTAGTTGAGCTCACCCTTTCTTTCACTGTTCTCTTCAGGAAATGAGAACGTAGCTGGGGCAAGTCGGGGAACGGAGTGATGGTTCGAATGATAGTATTAGTTAGTAGTCCTCACTATTCTATGTAATAGTGTGTTAATAAATGTAATGAGGACTCCTTTTGAGTATGAATACTCTCTAGAAGATAATATTTGTATTCAAACTCACAGTTTATGTTTTGTCATCTTGTACACGACAGTTGAATTAGTAAGTTGTATTTGTATTCTGTACTTCGTATCTGACGACCCAAGATGGGTGATGTGTACCTATTTTTGGGGGCGTCACAGTTGGTATCAGTGCTTAGGGATATGATCCCTGGCTAAGATGTGAGAATAGAACTAGGAGGGGAGAGACGGGAAATTCCTTCGCTAGTATGACCTACCTAAGTTTATTTGCATGGTATTTAATTGGTCGGTCATAATATAAGGATAATATATGACATATCAATTAACTTTTATTTTGTGGCAGTATATGAAAATGGCATCTGAGAATGTTGAGAATAGCAATGGAGCACAGGCGACTGTTGATTCACCACATATCGATAATCAGGATAATGTGCATCAGGAAGGTGACAATCCTCATGCAAACAACAACACTGACCAGATAATGAATGATGGAATGTTCAGAAACTTTATGCAGTTCATGTAACAGCAGGCGAGAGCGGCTCCTGTCCAAAATATAGGTGGAAACACTGAAAACTCTCGGACGGTCACCGCTAAACAGTTCAAGGAGCTGGGACCACCAGAGTTTAAGGGAGAGCCAAAACCACTTATAGCGGAAACATGGATAAAGCAGATTACCAAGATATTTGATGTCTTGGGATGCTCCGAGGAACAAAAGGTTCCCTTTGCCGCCTTTATGTTGCGAGGAGAGGCAGATTAGTGGTAGGAATAGATTAAGCGTACTCAACCTGCAGCACTGAAGATGTCTTGGGAGAAGTTCCAAGAGCTGTTCAACGACAAATACTTTCCTGAAAGTATTCGTCACATGAAGGAGGTGAAATTTATCAAGTTGGAGCAAAACAACATGACCGTGTCGCAGTACGAAGCCAAGTTTGCTGAGTTATCCCGGTTTGCATCCCACTTGGTGGATAATGAAGAGCGAATGACGTGAATGTTTTTGCGAGGTTTGAAACCTGAGATACGTCAACATCTTATTTCTCATAAACTGTGTTTGTATTCAGATGTTGTGAATATGGCTCAGTTAGTGGAGCACGATAACGAGTCAACGCAACCAAAAGAGAGCAGTCGACAAAATGATAATACCAGTGAGAGCGGTCATCGAAGCGGTGATAACAAGCATGGAGGGAATCAACAGGCCAGAAATGGTAACCACTTCGGTGGTAATCAGGGCCAAAACAATAAGAATGGTCATTTCAAGAAGACGAGATTCAACAATGATGGAAAGACGTCAGCACCAGCACCCGTTGTTAAGGAAGGAGAACGACCACCTATCATATGTTTTAAATGCGGAGGGGAGGGGCACATCAGTCCAAACTGCGTGATGCCGTCTAAAGCATGTTATAATTGTGGAAGAGAAGGTCATTTAGCTCGATTTTGTCGTTTACCAAAAACAAGTTCAGCCAAGATGGAGACACCAAAGGCCGTCCCAGAAAAGTCAAAACCGGTAGTGCAAGGGAGAGCGTTTGTTGTGACCTCCCAGAAAGCAAGGAACCCGAATGAGGTCATCACGGGTAAGCTTATCATAAACTCTAACGAAGTCTATACTTTATTTGATACCGGTTCTACCCATTCTTTTATTTCTCCTACTTGCGCTCATCGATTAAATTTGATTCTGGAGAAATTAGACTTTGACTTATCTGTTGAAACTCCATTGGGAGAAACCTTCATTACATCCACGATTTATAAGTCTTGTTTGGTTCAAGTTGGTACCCACACATTACCTGTCGATCTTATTTCATTAAAAATACTTGCATTTGACGTGATTCTAGGGATTGATTGGTTAAATACTCATCATGCAAAAATTGATTGTTTTCGTAAGGTTGTTAGCTTTCATATTCCTAATCGACCTATTATGCGAATTCAAGCAACCAAACCATTAAAATCAATCGTTGTCATCTCAAGCCATAAAGCTATTCGTTTATTGAAAAACGGATGTCAAGCTTTCTTAGCTCATGTCACGGATCTAAACAAAAATACGTCAGTTTTGAATGATATTTCTATTGTTAATAAATTCCCTGACGTATTCCCTGAAGAACTTCCTGGCCTACCCCCAGAGCGTGAAATTTAATTTTGTATCGACCTTGAACCCGGTACAAAACCCATTTCGAAAGCCCCATATCGAATGGCTCCTATTGAACTTCAGGAGTTAAAGATCCAACTGCAGGAATTGTTAGACATTGGCTTTATTCGTCCTAGTACTTCTCCTTGGGGTGCTCCAGTTCTATTCGTGAAGAAGAAAGATGGAAGTATGCGACTTTGTATTAATTATCGGGAGTTGAATCATGTCACCATCAAAAACAGGTACTCATTGCCACGTATTGATGACCTGTTTGACAAGTTGCAAGGAGCACAATTCTTTTCAAAGATCGATCTTCGTTCTGGATATCATCAGCTGAAGGTTAGAACTGAGGATATTCCAAAGACAGCTTTTAGAACTCGGTACGTGCATTATGAATTCCTAGTCATGTCCTTTGGATTGACTAATGCTCCTGCTGCCTTCATGGATATGATGAACCGGGTATTCAAGGAATATTTAGATCACTTTGTGGTCGTCTTTATTGATGACATCCTTATTTATTCCAAAAGCCGTGAAGATCATGAGCAACACTTGAGGCTGGTACTCCAAAAGCTTCGTGAATACAAGCTTTATGCCAAGTTGAAGAAATGCGAGGTCTGGCTGGAGGAGGTAGCATTCCTTGGGCACGTAATATCAAGTCGTGGAATATTGGTTGACCCGGCAAAGATTGAAGCTATTCAAAGCTGGGAGCAACCTAAATCGGTGACCGAAGTACGTAGCTTTCTTGGTTTAGCTGGTTATTATCGGAGATTCGTGGAAGGATTTTCTCGAATCGCTACTCCATTAACTCAGCTCACTCGGAAAGATACAAAGTTCGGTTGGAGCGAAGAATGTGAGCAAAGTTTTCAAGAACTCAAGAGGAGACTCATTTCAGCACCTGTTCTAACAATACCATCTGGCTCGGAGGGATTTGTCATCTACAGTGATGCTTCGAGAAAATGGTTGGGATGCGTTCTCATGCAATATGGAAAAGTCATAGCCTATGCATCAAGACAACTCAAGGAATATGAGAGGAATTATCCTACTCATGATCTAGAGTTGGCAGCTGTTGTCTTTGCACTTAAAATTTGGAGGCATTACTTGTATGGGGAGAAGGTGGAGATCTTTACGGATCATAAAAGCCTCAAATATTTCTTCACTCAAAAGGAACTCAACATGCAACAACGACGTTGGCTTGAACTGTTGAAAGATTATGATCATACCATTCAATACCATCCTGGAAAAGCGAACGTGGTAACTGACGCATTGAGTAGAAGATCAAATGCAAGTACGAGTGCGATATTGTCAACACAAAGGCCCATTTTGTGTGACTTGCAAAGGATGGAGATAGAGTTAAAGACTCCAGGGACCCATGTGATGATGGCGAATATACGAGTAGAACCGAATTTAATCGATAAAGTTAAAGCTGCTCAAGCTACAGACCTGGAGCTGATGCGTATGAGGAAGAAAGTGCAAGAAGGTGCTATGCCGGAAGCAAGAATTGATGAAGAAGGAATACTTCGAGTCAACTCCAGACTTTGTGTTCCTAACAACCCTGATTTAAAGTATGAAATTTGATGGAGGCGCACAACACACCGTTTGCAATCCATCCTGGAAGTACCAAAATGTATCATGATCTTCGTCATACATTTTGGGGGAGCAATATGAAGAGAGAGATAGCGTTGTTTATCTCTAGGTGTCTAACTTGTCAACGAGTCAAAGCGGAGCATCAAGTATCAAAAGGTCCATTGCAACCACTTGAAATTCCAGAATGGAAGTGGGAGCACATTACCATGGATTTCGTTACCGGTCTTCCTAGGGTTTCTCAAGGTATTGATGTGATTTGGGTCATTATTGATAGATTGACCAAGTCTGCTCATTTCTTACCGATACGAGAAACTTATACACTTGAACGTCTTGCTCGTATGTACATAAATGAGATTGTAAGACTGCATGGTATGCCAGTATCCATAGTTTCTGACCGAGACCCAAGATTCACTTCCCGATTTTGGGTTAGTTTATAAAAAGCTATGGGCACGGAGTTACGATTTAGTTCAGCATATCATCCTCGGACGGACGGACAATCAGAGAGGACTATTCAAACTCTTGAAGATCTATTAAGACTCTGTGTCTTTGACTTCAAGGGAAGTTGGGACAAGTTCTTACCATTGGTGGAGTTTTCCTACAACAACAGTTATCAAGCAAGTATTGGCATGGCTCCATTCGAAGCATTGTATGAAAGAAAATGTCATTCTCTAGTATGCTGGGATGAGGTGGGTGAAGCAATGTTGTTGGGACCGGAGTTGGTATGTATGACTACAGAAAAGATTCAAACGATCCGACAACGTATAAAAACCTCACAAGATCGACAAAAGAGTTATGCTGATCTTCATCGAAAGGACATGGAATTTGATGTAGGAGATCATGTGTTCTTACGTGTTGCTCCATGAAAAGGAGTTACGAGATTTGGAAAGAGAGGAAAGCTCAATCCTCGATTCATCGGTCAATTTTTAATCCTTGATCGAGTAGGAACTGTGGCTTATAGACTCGCTTTACCGCCAAGTATGTCTCGTGTTCATAACGTTTTTCACATATCCATGTTACGCAAATATGTGGAAGACCCGAACCACATTATTGAGTTAGAACCGGACGAAATAGCGGAGGATTTGACGTATGAAGAAGTTCCTGTTCAAATCTTGGATAAGAAGAAACATATTCTACGCTCCAAGGTTATACCTCAAGTCAAAGTTTTGTGAAGAAACCACGATGTTGAGGAAATGACTTGGGAGTTAGAATCTGAAATGAAATCAAGGTATCCTTACCTCTTCGACATACCAGGTACGTACCCTAATTTCGAGGGCAAAATTTCATAAGAAGGGGAGGTTGTAAGACCCCAACTTTTATAAATAAAGATGAATTTTCTATAAATATCATTTTTGAATATTATGGAGTTAATTTGATATAATGTTATAGTTGTGGGTAATAGTTATAAATTTTACAAAGTACACAAGTTGTTATATAATATTCGATTGGTCGGGGAATATTCGTTTTAACAGGGAATATTCGTACAACGGCACAATCATTGGTGGACCCACAACGGAATTATTGTCGGATTGAGAAAACGACAAAAATATTTTTTTAAAAATAACGGCGGAAGTTTTACCATTGTTACTGTTGAACTACTCGGTAGTAAAAGTACAGTAATGCGTGTGGTTGCATAGTAGAACACGGTATTGATTATTAATGCTTATGTGAGAAGTCACTCAGTTTGATTCAATTATTGTCAGTTAATAATATGAATTATTTAGCGATAATGACGTTTTGTTTTATTCGTATTATTAACGTAATAAAACAGAAATATCTTTTTATATAAAACAGAATACTTTATTAAAGTTATTCTATAAATAGAATATATTATATTTTATTTAAAAGATTTTTCTTTAAATATGGACCGTCAGATTAAAGTAATTAATCTGGACCGTTCATGGATTAGTTACTATGCATTCTATTTTTCTATAAATAGCAGCTCATTCCTTCATTATTTCTTACGAATTCACTGAACTCTAGAGAGAGAAGCTATAGAGAGAAACTATAGAGAGAGAGAAGAAGAGTATTCTGCTACTTAACTACTTCCTTACTTCAGCTCTTCTTTAAAACGGTAAGGGGTGTTATTTTTTCTTATTCATGAAGAGAACTGTTGTTATTCCATTTCTTATTATTCTGTTGGAATAACCTGTATACGCGGTCTACCCTATACTTGGTGACATTCTTCTATTATTCTGTTGGAACATCCTGTCTGTGTGTTTTACACCAGACCTGGTTCCGTTTTTATTATTATTCTATTGGAACATCCTGTCTGTGTGTTTTACACCGGACCTGGTTCCGTCTTGTTATTATTCTGTTGGAATATACTGTCTGTGTGTTTTACACCGGACCTGGTTCCATTATTTATTATTCTGTCGGAATATCTTGTCTGTGCGTTTACGCCGGACCTGGTTCCATTATTTATTATTCTGTCGGAATAGTCTGTCTGTGCGTTTACACCGGACCTGGTTCCATTATTTATTATTCTGTTGGAATAACATGTATGTGCGGTCTATCGCATGCATGGTGATTTCTTTTGTTATTCCATTCTTTATTGTACTCAGTTGGTTAAGTTTTGACTTCTATACTCCATGAAATTTGTGGAATATCCTTGATAATTGCGGTTCATCCAGTATCTTTTCATGAAAATATTCTTCTAAGTATTCTTGAATTTTACTCCACAAAGCAGTATCATGTTGACAATTTGGACGTTGTTAATTCTTGGATAAATTAATTCTTGAACTTGTGTTATTGAATTCTTATATCATTGTCATCATCCTCATGTTTATAAAATGTTGAAAGTCATCTGTGGCATGTAGTGCATAGATGGACTTGGTATGATTATGACCAGGGATTATTCGGTATAATCATGACCGTAATGTTACAAATGATGTGGTAAAAGTCATCATTGGCCCGTAGTGCATTGATGGACAGTTGTTGGCATGATCATGACCATTAATGAATACACGAATATCCTTGGCCGTAGTGCAGGGGTGATTCGATAATGTGGATTATTTTATTAAGCTAAGTCTCAGCGATAGCAGTGTTGAAAAATATTTTAAATCATAAAATATAGTAGAGTTTATTTTCTACTTGACTCTTTTAATGGATTGCTTGTTCCGCTGCAGTTAAACTTGATGTCTATTATATTTTATCAGTTTAACATTGTTGAAGGCTAATGATAATTTATTCTGCATTATCTTAGTCATAATATTTCTTACTGGGCTAGTTGAGCTCACCCTTTCTTTCACTGTTCTCTTCAGGAAATGAGAACGTAGCTGGGGCAAGTCGGGGAACGGAGTGATGGTTCGAATGATAGTATTAGTTAGTAGTCCTCACTATTCTATGTAATAGTGTGTTAATAAATGTAATGAGGACTCCTTTTGAGTATGAATACTCTCTAGAAGATAATATTTGTATTCAAACTCACAGTTTATGTTTTGTCATCTTGTACACGACAGTTGTATTAGTAAGTTGTATTTGTATTCTGTACTTCGTATCTGACGACCCAAGATGGGTGATGTATACCTATTTTTGGGGGCGTCACAATCATTAATAATAATTTATTAATGAATTTCATCACAAAATATTAAAAGTCACTGAAAATATCTTTAAATATTTTCTTATACAATAATATTATTTTTCATGATTTAAAACTATTTTTAAATAATTTATTTAATATTATAATTAAATAAATTAAATACCATTTATATTCCAAAATTATTAAATATTTATGAAATATACTCAAAATAATTAAAAACTATTTTTCAGAATTTAAAATAACTTTTCAGAATTTATTTAGTATTTTTAATAATTAAAAATCATTTTTTTCTATTTATTTATTAATTTCTGAAAATTAGAAATTAATTAATAATAAAATCGTCGCTAAAGGTAGCTTTGGTGACACAACCGTCGCTGAAAGTGTTCTTCAGCTGTTCTTGAGTGTTCATGTCAGACCCCAAGGTTGCTACTTTGACCGATTTTTAAACTATGTTCCTGTAAATTTTCAAGTTTATAAAAGTATTAATGTTGTAGTACTAATGTAGTACTACAACTCTACACCAATTCCATGTCCATTACACAACAATTGAGAGAGATCTAAGGTCCAGAATGTCATGTCAGACACTATTCTTCATTTATGGGTTTTTCAGAAATGAAGAACAGTACGCGTATGCTACTTTAATTCTTCATAGCTTGCATCCTGGACTCACATAATGCGAACTAAAGGTCCTTGATTGTAGTACTTATGTCAGGGTACAACACCCCATCATCAGATCAACAAATAATCATCAAACGTAAAAGATCATGACCGGTCAAAGTGGGGGTCAGAAGTTGTTCTTGAACTTTCTGGGTTTTCCAGAAAAGTTCATCCGGCTGATGGTCAACAATGGTTTGACCACTTATAATTTCGATTCTATGTGTTTTCTGGGTGAGATAAAGGCATTAGCGTGTAGTCCTTATACCAGAATACAAAACTACAACAACAAATTAGCCTAAACATCAAACATGGCCTGCAAAAATGTTGTCAGGCGTTCTGGGCAATCTGGGCTGCCCAGAAAAAGCCAGTCAATACTGGTCAACGTACTTTGACCCTTAATAACTTCAAATCTACTCATGATCTGGGCTTGATGTAAGTCCCAGATCAAAGCCCTTCCTACAAAGAACAGATTTATAACATTAAACACCAAAAATCATTAACACACACTGATCTATAGGGCCTGACATTCGACTGTCAGGCCATATTTCCATCATTTCCCAGATTTCTTAAAATGACTATTTCGAGCACTTTGATGTTATGGATTCGCTATATAGCAACCCAGATCATCAAGTGACACCCTAATACACAACTTAAAACAATAAATTACATCATCTAACAAGATCTAACGAATTAGGGTGCATACCACTTTGAAGCTTGATCTTGATTTCTGACTTTGATTCTAGCTTTCTGATTTGCTAAATGTGTTAGTGGGGCTGGTTTTTGTGACTTAACAACTACAAATTTCGAAAGTGAGGAGCTTGAGAGAGATAGGTTGAGTGTTGTACAAAACTTAAGTTAGTAAATAATTTTTCTCTCTCTCCCAATCTATATGTATTGTAGTATGTAATGAAATGGCTGGCAATGTGGCTGAATTGCTGGGATTGAAGGCACATGGAGTAGGTGTAGTTGCTCACCAATCAAATATATGGCAATATTCTTACTCCAACCAATTAAAAATCTAAAAAGGGCATTATGGTCATTTTAATTTTAAATTAATGGCATAATTGTCATTGTCCCAAACCCTTAAGGTTTAGGGTTTGGTTAGGGTGTATGGTTTAGAAAAATTAGGGGTTGCAATTTAATTTCTAAAATTTCTAATTTGGGTTATCAAAATTAGAAAATTAATATTTCTAAATTATAATTAGAATTTTTTAATTATATTCAAATTTCATAATCACAAATTAAATCTTGCTAATCAGGATTAATAATACATAATGAAAATTGCTAATTACGCAATTAGGGTCAAAATGGTCATTAGGGTTTATAAACCACTAATTAGGTTTTCTAATAGAAAAATTAATTTTTCTTAAAATAGAAATTAGATTTTTCGTAATTAGATTAGGGCTTTCTAATTACCATAACTTGAAAATTAGGATTAAGGTTTCCTAATTAACATTAGATTACTAAATTAACACTTAGGTTTCCCTAATTATAAAATTAGGGTTTCTAACCCATAAATTAGGGTTTAACAAATAATTAAGCTTTACCCTATTTAACATTATAATTAATAGCATTTAAACAATATAATAATCATTTAAGTTCCCAGATTAGGGTTTCATACACCGAATTAGGGTTTCAAATTCTCTGAACTGAAATTAAGGTTTCCAGAACCGATTTCTAGGGTTTTTTTTAATCGCTAGGGTTTTCTAACCGAACGTTGATGTTCTTAAAATATACGATTAGGGTTTGTTACAGATATCGTTTATCTGGTCAACCCTTGCCCCTTAACCACATATTGTACACATATACACAGAACATAATCACGTTTTCCTTAATCCTGAATAATTCACCTAAATCCTTTATAGAATTTTGAAATCCTCAAAATTCTATCTTAAAAACATCATACGCATACATTTATTTTCTGCCTAGGTTTTAATTTTGAACCTTAAATCAATAAATAAAAATTTTAAAAAATTCAAAATTCTCGGGTTGTCACATTTCCCAACTCACAGCAACCTGTAAACCTATCTTCAAATTGTTAAGGAAGAACTCCTCCAAGAAATGGAATGAAGAATGTCAAAAAGCCTTCCTTTCCATCAAAGAACAACTAATCAAAGCTCTTATCTTGGTACCTCCCAGGGATGACGTTCCCCTGTTTATGTACCTATCAATCAATGACAATGTCATGTGCTGCATGCTGGGATAAAAAGATGATAGAGGCCAAGAAAGAGCTATCTATTACCTCAGCAAAAGATTAAACATCAGTGAGCACAAGTATACCTTGATTGAGAAGACGTGATGTGCATTAGTATAGGCTTCCATGAGATTACAACATTATCTCCATGGTCACACAATCCATCTCATATCTCACATGGATCCTCTCAAGTACGTGTTCAGCAAGCCCATATTGAATTGTCGACTGTCTAAATGGTAGTTGACCCTCCAGCAATTTGACATCAACTACGTGATTCAAAAGTCTATCAAAGGTCAAGAAATTATGGATCAACTGGCCACCGTAGCAGCCGAGGATTTCAAACCCTTGGAAACATATTTCCCTGATGAAGGGTTAATGACAATTCAGTAACACCATCAGGACAATACACCCCAATCATGGAGGATGTATTTTGATGGAGCTGTAAACATAGAAGGTGCTAGAGCTAGAGCAGTTTTGGTATCTATTTTGGGAGAACATTATCCCATTGCTATCAAATTGTAGTTTGTCAACACCAACAACACAACTGAGTATAAAGGCTATATAATGGGGTTGAAGCTAGCCCAATCCATGGGCATTAAACGGTTAACTGTCTTTGGAGATTCTAAACTGGTAATCAGATAGACCACTGGGGTCTATCACACCAAGGAATTACATTTGTTGCCTTACCATTGCCAAGTTATCCAGATGGCTTCAGAGTTTGAAGAAATATCCTTCTTCCACATTCCTCGGAATATGAATGATTTTGCTGATGCACTAGCAACTTTTTCCTCATTGATGAACATACCTGAAAGGGGAAGCATTCAAAATATCACATTTGCCCGCTAAAAGGTCCCAGCCAACAGGAATTACATCGGAGAAGTATCGGATGAGCTGCCTCTCATCCAACACCCTTGGTACCAGTCTATCAAGGAGTATCTACAAGATGGATCTAGGCCCATTGGGGTGAGTCAAGCTAAAAGGAAGCGGATCCATAGAATGGCCATGAAATTCTATCTGAGTAGAGACACACTCTACAAAAGAGATGCAGGACTAGGCCTTCTAAGATGCCTAGACAAAGACCAATCTCAGAGACTCATGGATGAAATCCATGGTGGAGTATACGGCCCACACATGAGTGGCCCTCTACTGGTCAAGAAAATCATAAGAATAATTCATTACTGGCTCTCTCTCAAAGCTGACTGTGATGATCATGTCAAGAGATGTTATCAATGCCAAATTCATGGGAATACTATCCACACCTCTCTAAAGGATCTCCATAATATGAGTTTGCCCCGACCCTTCTCAATGTGGGGAATGGACGTGATCGGGCCAATCAAGCCCAAAGCCAACAATGGTCATCAGTTTATCATCACCATGATCAACTACTTCACCAAGTGGGTAGAAGTAGACTCTTCCCCCAGTGTTACTAAAGAGGTGATCATTGGTTTCATCAGAAACAATGTCATTTGTCACTATGGACAACTAAAGGTGATTATATCAGACAATGCTAAAAATCTCAACAACCAAATGATGTAGGAATTATGTAGTAAATTCCACATCAAGCATCATAACTACGTCAGCTATTGTCCAAAGATGAATGGTGCTGTTGAAGCGACTAATAAGAATATAAAAAATATCAGGCAAAAGATATCCGTCAATCACAAAGGATGACTTGATTTGTTGCCTCTGACTCTATTAGGCTACAGAACATCAATGCGCAATTCCACTGGGGAAACCCCCTACTCATTAACCTATGGCATGGAAACAGTGCTCCCCATAGAGGTGGAAATGGAATCACTGAGAGTGTTGATAGACGCTCAACTGGATGAAGACCAATGGTTACAAGATCGGTACCACCAATTGTCTCTAATAGATAAAAGGCAGGCCACATCAATCTGCTATGGTCAGTTATACCAACAGAGGATCGCTCGATCCTACAACAAGAAAGTCCGGCTACGGCAATTCAAAGAAAATGATTTTGTCTTGAAGAAGTTCCTTGACAACCAAGATCAATCTAAAGGAAAATTCACCCCAAACTGGGAAGACCTATTTGTTGTCAATAAGGTATTGACAGGAGTAGCCCTCAGATTACAAGAGATGGATAGTGAGGAATTTTCCTAACTCATCAACTTGGACACCGTGAAATGGTACTATGTCTGAAGTTACCTGCAAACCAGTATCCTGGTTCCGGATCATTAGATCCATCAGTCAATTCAGGTTTTCAAAACCTTTCACTACATATAACATCAGTTTGTCCCACCAGAGATGAACTATGCAGACTTGATCTCCCCAATACACGGAAGTACGTAGGCAGCCATTTTTATGGTCCGGTCTAACCTTTACAAATAACAAAAACCCTTTTATCACATCAGTTTGTCCGACTAGGGACGAACTACGCAGACCTGATCTCCCCAACACATGGGAGTACGTAGGCAACCATTTTTATGGTCCGGTCTAACCTTTACAAAAAATAAAAACTCTTCCTCATCACATTAGTTTATCCCACCAGGAACAAACTACGCAGACCTGATCTCCCCAATACACGGGAGTATGTAGGCAGCCATTTTATGGTCCGGTCTAACTGTAGAAAAAACAAAAAAAATCTCTCTACACCCTTCAACATACAACCTTCAACCTTTTCACTATAGGTTGGAATTATGCAGACCTGATCTCCCCTCATCAATGGGAGTACATAGGTAGCCATTCACGGTGCGGTCTCACCCCTACCAAAAACACAAAACCCTGTCAATAGTACTAGGATCACCCTTCAAACTTTCAAACCAAACCATAAGAGATGGAACTACCCGAACTCCGCAATACACGAGAATACATCGGAGACCATCTGTGGGGCGGTTAAACCACACTTCATCGGCTTAGACCACAGGGATGGAACTACCTGGTCTCCCCACATAAATAGGAGAAAAAAACCAACGACCATCTAAGTTAAGGTTGAATCCTCAACGATCCATTCTGAAAGATCCTGAGACATCTCAATGTCCATCGAACAAGGAAGAGTTCAGAATACATCAAGATCAAAAGCCCTGGAGAATAAGCAACTATTAAGCAAGTAACAAGGCATATCTAAAAAGGGAAGTGGATCAAAACATATTTTCTTGCCATATAATACTGTTTGATATATATAATATATCCTGTACATGACAAAAATGGTTAAACTAGTCTATGCAGGAAAATCAAAGATAATCTACAAACTAATGGATAAGTGAGCCATCAAGCCTAACATGGCATCTCTCTCAATAGATGGAGGTAAATCTATGAGCTCCTGCCCTAGGGTATCCACACGAGCGAGGAGATCTACGACCATCTGCATGGTGCTACCGTGCTCATCAATGAATGCACTCATCTCTGCAATAATGTCAGTAGTGTGAGATCTCAATGCAGTACTATTATGACGCCCCCAAATTCAGACCACACTTGTCCCAAATTTGGTTGTCACGTACTAACTTCAATAATATATTAAAATCATCATAGCAGAATAATAGAATAAATTACATCGTTATAATATAATTATTCTCGTCCCAAGGGTTCGTAACTTAAATATCTCTTACAATACCTTAAACGTAATTAAACACCGTTTAGATATAACTAATACATAATCCAAACAACTTAAACCAAGCATAGCTTATCATAAATAAGTTCTTCTACAACCAGATAATAATACATTCTAACATTATGAAATAACTACTCCAAAGCCTTCTCTTTACCCTTGTCCTTGCCAGAGGGTTCAACACGTTCAGCCTTAACTGAAATATTTCTAGGGAAAACAAGGATGAGCAACAAATTTGCCTAGTAAGTAATAGAGCAAAAGGGAATTCAATATAGTTTTGAATTTCTCAAGGGTAAATCAATAAAGATAGTTCAAGATAGTAAGAATTATCAATGATTATCAACAACAGTCGTTATAGACAGAAAAGATAAATAATATTCAATGATTTATCAATTCAAGATTTCGAAGTAATGAATACTGATCAGTCATTAAGGACTACGTACTTCTCCTAGAATCAACAGTGAAAAACTAAAAATTCTACAAAACGATTACAACAGGTGATTAGCCTAAAGTACCCTATGTCAGTGTATTACATTTAATCTTTCTCAAGTGTGCAAGTCGGTTTCTCGATAATTTATAATTCCCCTACCAAGAGGGTTGTTCATCTCAGTTATATGAGTCCACACCAAGTAAATTTGGTTTGGATAGCTTTCGATCAATATCAATAGTCTAGCCAAAGCAATGGCTTAGACAGTTTTCTTTCACAATTTATAAGAACAATTATCGTTCGAAATTAAGGTTTGTAAATAATTTTATTTCTAGATTACGAAGTATTATACTTTCAACGTTCTACTTATACGATCAATAATTGCACAAGTCCAAATAATGCTCAATAAAGAGCAAGGTTCGAATACCTGCATTCAATATACGAATCAAATAAAATTCGAGAACTTGCACAAAATTCAAAGTTGTGTAAGTTAGGATACTTGCCTCAAGCGTAGTTTACCAAAGTAAAGCTTAATACCCCCTTTCGAATACTAACATAGTATATTTACACGTATAGGATATTCATTAGTTTCATAAACTCACATATGTAAGTCCAAACGTACACGTAAATGTCTAACTTAGTTGTAAACTTTATACATAGTATATCACATATTCTACATCCTCATAACACAAATCAGATTGTATGATGCCTTACAGTCCAACAACACATTTTTAAATCATTGTTTTATAGTTTGCAAATACCTTTTTGAACTTCATTCTTGAAATTTATAATCATTCGTGAAGTATTTAACTCTAGCATCTAACATGTTTCTTAACACATTACAAAGCATATTGGTCATATAATGCAAGCTAAAGTAACCATATAAGTATGCTTCAAACATCAGATCAGAAATAGAAACTATACATGACTGCATGATGGCGCAGCTGCGCCCTGGCTAGGCTTAGGGATGGCACAGCTATGTTGTCCTCTAGCTAGACCAGAGTTGAGCTACTGCTCTCCTAGTTTCAGTCCAACCCTATCATACCCATACACTTATACTTTAACACACATACATACTAGAGGTTCTCACATAGAATATGACCATCTTTGAGTTCATTGTCACAAGTTTTAACTTACAATTTATATGGTATTAAGGAATAGAAAAGTCATGTGGTTACCATGCTTTATTACTTGGCTATATGTCTACATAGAGGTCACATAATCTGTTAATACATTTGCTCATAGCGTTCATATTATTTATTCATAACTAGCATTGTTTAGCACTTGGAAACATACTTTAAACTCATGTTTGATTTAGTTAACATTATGTCCAACACATACTAATCATGTTTAGAGACATAATAAACTTAAACATGATATCATAAATCTTTAGAATCTAAATACTCATATATAATGTAACTTAAGTTTGAAAACATATTCAAGGTTGCCTTTGAAATCATTTTAACATAAATCATGGAATATAACACATACAAGGCAACTTTAAAACTCTTATCATATGTAACTAAGTCAAGTTAACATCTTTCCAAGATCAAAACCTACTTCATGTAGCATTTATGCACATTAGCTTTATAATACCAAGCTTTTCTTGAAAACTTCTCTAACACAAGGTCTAACAAGTTTTGTCATGGATAAAGACACTATAAACACTATATCATGCTCCTTTTTATTTGAACTCAATCATGTATATAAACCACTAAGTTCAGAACTTGTAGGACAAGTATTACATCAAAGCTTGTTTTCAAAACTTTAAGTTTTTATTACAAATCTCTCACTAACTTATGTTGATTACTTCATACTGCATAAGAAAGCTTTATATATCATGCTATACCCCTTTTTATGTATATATCTAGGTCATGATACCAAGTTCTCAATACATAGCATAAAAAAAAACTAGTAACTGATTCTGAGGTACGAAGCAGCTGCATTGCGGCCTAGTATAAACAGGGCATAACTGCGCCATGCCGGGAATCTCAGTAGTAACAGACTCTGTTTTGCAGAGCCTTACTTAACTTTGATTCCTTTTGACTTAAACATGTTCCAGTCCATCATTAAAAGTTTCAAACATGTAAACATACTTCCTAAACACATTATAGCATGTTAATTCGTCTTGATTGACATAGAATTCTAAGTAATTCCAAGAATTTAGCAAAACCCAATTCAAGAACATAAGTTAAGATTTTTATACCTCTTAGAGCTTAGCAACTTAGTTTCTTCCTGCTGAGATGGTTAGCCTTTTCTTTGAACAATAATTACTCCAACTCAAGTTATCAGTGTTTCAACAGACCAAAACAAACAATGAAAAATTGAAAATTGGTCTGCTATTTATAGAAGAAACTTGGACTGGGCATTTGCATTACATCGAGGTTGGAGTCCAATGTGTATTGGAAGAAAACATTGGTTAATTAAGAGTGGTTTACCAACCTAACACCAACCATCTCTATAGCCATTGGCTTAGTAATGGTCACCTATGCTTAGCTATTGATCTAAGCTTGGAAGTTACGTAATTTTGCCTTAGGCTACTGTTCATATACTAGAAGGGTCACTCATTTTGGGACAATAGAAAATCTAAGCAACTTGAGCTTAGTTTAGTTACTTTAACTCCCTAAAATATAATCTTAATGTACAATTGTTACCATATTAGGAAATTAGGGATTATTTATGTACTCACATCATAGAATCCATATACATTAAATACACGTAATAAAATAACACGGTTAGGTATTATTGTCCGGGTATCCCCCATAATTATTTTTACTACTCACATAACCACATTATAACATTATAGGTAAAGTTCAGATCACCACCTGGGGTTTGGGGTCTTTTCCACTTAACCACCTGTAGTCAGTAAAGCTACATTTAAAGTCCCGACTTTTTGAGTTAAAGTGAATAAATGCTTTCTGTCTTAACTCCGTTACTTGAGTTGGCTAAAGACTTATTACCCTCCATATATATTGAAAGCTTCCGTCTTCCTTCTCATCATCCCCAGTCCCAATTTCTTTAATTTCTCTGTCCAACTTCTCAGCATCAACTGAATCACTCCCATCATATTGTCCGAAATGCCCCACTCATCATTCTCTCTTTTTCTCTGTCTCCAAGCCAAAGTCTACAAACAGCAAAGCAAACACATTTCAATATTTCAGTCTCTCTATTACAAAGACTTTCTCTCTCCAAAATTGAATAAAAAATGTGTGAAGATTTTGCATCAAATCCTTCCATCTTGGCATCCATAGATAGCTGGTGTACTCCCACTATTCTGTTTGTTCTTCTAAATTTAATGATAGGCACTATCTTATTCAGATCAAGATTAACTAAGTTTATTTACCAGTCATCCAATTCTTCTTCATGCTGTACTGTCTCAACAAATTGAGGTTCCTCTTCATCTACTAGGACAACTGTCTTCCCATGATGGTTATTCTTTACACGAGTAAAATAAGCTACTTCAGAAAATATTATTCTATTCATCTTAGTTACACGTAATAATTCGCTTGTTGGTTTAATTTGGTATCCATCATGATATCTGTATAGTATAGTAGCCCTTCCTGCACTACCTAACCAAGACGATTATGGATATAACTTTATAACAACCATGATGAAAACTTAAACTGCTTAACCACTATTACTCCTAAAGGGACTTAATAGAGCACACTATACCTGT
Organism: Panax notoginseng; assembly: GCA_016801055.1. Taxonomy (NCBI): domain Eukaryota; kingdom Viridiplantae; phylum Streptophyta; class Magnoliopsida; order Apiales; family Araliaceae; genus Panax; species Panax notoginseng. The sequence continues at coordinate 124,674,544 of CM029022.1, read as the reverse complement.
CTACTCGTGTAAGGTGCCTCACCAATTGTAAATAAAGTCCCAACAGTTACTAGAAAACACCAAAATAGCACCTGAGCATGCTAAGTATATATTCATACTATATCAGCTGTTCTCCATTGTTAAAAGTTTTGGGCCTTTATATGTATTTATGCTCTGCTCTAGAACGTGAGGACTAAGAAGGTACATGTTTTAAAAGAGGAAGAACTGTTAATCCCCACAAGAATTGCTGGCTGACTGGTCAATTGGGGGAAGGGGCTTCACAAATTAAGGGCCATCAACCTGAGAGCTGCAACAATAATTGATGAGAAGGCATGAATTGATGAAGAAAAGGTCACTAGAGAGCGAAGATATATACATGTATGAAATGACACAAACCCTAACTTAAGCTATTCGTGGTAGGAGGTATCGTTTTCAGCACTGCCATGATGGCAGCTGGGTAAGTGATAGATTTTAGGGCTTGGTGAAAGAAAAGAGAAGAATAAATTCGAGATTTGGTATAGCAAGAGATAAGAGTGAGAATTAATTTGGAGACTACTTTGATTTGAGAAGAAAATTGAAAAGGCGATTTTGTGCTCCAATCATTCTAGTAGTGTATATACCTGCAACAAATTAGAGTAATATGCAATTTGTTGCTGAAAATAAAACTTTGTTGGAGTAAATCTACGTCGGATTAGAGTTTTGCAATGGGGACTGAGAAGCAAAATTTGGAGTTCATGGTTGCAATTGAGAAGCCCATCACCCATGGTAGCTACTGATTTTCAATTGAAAAGAGAGAAGATCGGCAGCTATGAATCACCACAATTGTTTAAGAGTGAAATAGGGACTCAGAATGTTTTTTAAAAGGCAAGAGGAAGACGAAGAAGAAGGGGTATTTTTGATATTTATCAGACTTTTTTGACCGTTCCTTCCCCTTCTCACGCGCTTTTGGCGTTTGACATACACACACGTTTAAGTTGGATGGAAAAGGTGATATTTTCACTTCAACTCAAAAAGTCGGGAGTTTAAATGTAGCTTTACTGACTATAGGTGGTTAAGTGAGAAATACCCTAAACCCCAGGTGGTGATCTGAACTTTACTCTAACATTATTTAATATTAATATTTATTTAAATATTTAATTCCTTTCCCACTTTCTAGAATACACAGCTATTTTAATTATTTATGTATTAAAGATCACATGGGATTTCATTGTACTACTTGGTACCTTATATCAACATAATGTACTTTAATCCATTATTTTATTCATGTCACACTTTACATTAATGTTCCATTTCATTTCTACAGTAGAAACTAATTTATCTCAGACTGACCAGTGGCGCAGCTGTGCCAGTTTGTACTGTTGGGAGGGCGCGACTGCGCCGGTCCCTGGTAGTGCCAAAATGGTTTAGCTTCAAGCCAGTTCCCATTTCTATCACCACACTAGTTTTATATTATATGAATTAACTTCTATATTGGTGATATTACAAGTTTAAGAATGTATTTATTCCTTATATGGAATCACATGTTCATACACAATAAATCTTCCTCTTGGCTTAATCGCTTAAATTCCCTTCTCATGCCACATAAGGCATTTCACAATTCTCAATCCTCATACAATTTCAATTTACACTAATTGAATTACTCATCTTATCACACATCAATATTTATATTCAAATAAATATTCAATCTCTTATATAAAAATATTTATTAAATCATGAATTTATCGGTTCTTACATCCTCCCCTCTTATAAAAATTCCGTCCTCGGAATTGGTACAAGGTTACACAAATAAATAGGAATAATCCCCTCGCATCTTATCTTTTAATTCCCACATAGCGTCCTCAGCGTCGTGGTTTCGCCAAAGTACTTTTACAGAAGATATACTCTTATTCCTTAATGTCTGTTTTTTCCTATCTAATATCTAGATAGGAACTTCTTCATTGCTAAATTCTTATCTACTTGAATGGGCTCGTAAGAAATCACGTGTCTATAGTCAGGCTTATACGAACGCAACACGAATATGTGAAACACGTTATGGATGTGCTCTAACTCGGGTGGTAATGTAACTTTGTACGCCACTTCTCCCACTCGCTTCAGTATCTCAAATGGTCCTATGAACCTCAGACTAAATTTTCCCTTCTTGCCGAATTGTATTTTTCCCTTTCCAGGGAGATACTTTTAAGAAAACGTGACTTTTGACTTCAAAGTCGCGGTCCTGACGATGTAAGTCTACGTATTTCTTCTGACGTCTTGTGCAGCTACTAATCTAGCTCTTATCTATGTCACCACATCTGCGGTTTGTTGAACTAATTCCAGCCCTAGTATCTTTCGCTCTCCCACTTCATCCCAATATAATGGTGTTCTACACTTCCTCCCATGGCATGCCTATACTCGCATGGTAGCTATTATTATAAGAAAATTCTACTAAGGGTAGGTGATCATCCCAACTTACCTTGAAATCCATCACGCAAGTTCTAAGCATGTCCTCTAGCGTTTGTATTGTTCGCTCACTCTGTCCGTCTGTCTGCAGATGATAAATGGTACTTAACCTCAATTATGTTCCCATTCTTTCTTGCAAGCTTTTCTAAAATTTTGACGTGAAGCACGGATCTTGGTTAGAGACAATCGATACCGGCACTCCATGTCGTGAAAAAATTTCCTTTGCGTATAGATTCACTAGCTGGTTCAAAATATATCAAATTTTGATTGGTAGAAAATGATCCGTCTTCGTTAGTCGATCTATGATAACCCAAATGGCATCAAAACATTTCTGTGTGACTGGAAGTCCCACCACAAAATCTATCGTAATGTGCTCCCATTTCCACTCTGGTATCTCCAACGGTTGGAGTAGACCACTCGGCCTTTGGTGCTATGCTTTGACACGTAAGACATCTACTAACGCACTCCGCGATTTCTCGTTTCAAATTGGACAACCAAAAATGTTACCGTAAATCTTGGTACATCTTCGTCCCTCTTGGATGAACAGAATACGCCGTATTGTGTGCTTCGTGTAAACTTTCCTCTCTCAACTCGGTTACCGTTGGTACCCACACTTTTCCTTCAAATCTCAAAATACCATCTCTACCCTTCTTGAATCTCTTCTCTTCATTTTTCGCGATCCTTATTCTGATTTTCTCGCACTTCTCATCCTTCTCTTATAACTCCTTTATTTTATCCAACAAAGTCGGACGAACTTCTACTGCAAACAATCTCTCTACAGACCTTTCCGGTCCCTTCACTTCTATCTCCAATTTTTCCATATCCTTTACTAACTCCTCCTAAGCGGTCAATTGAAATAACTTTTCCCTTCCTTTCCTACTTAGCGTGTCGGCCACTATATTCGCCTTTCCCGGGTGATAAAGAATATCGCAGTCATAATCCTTGATTAACTCTAACCACCTTCTTTGACGCATGTTCAACTCCTTCTATGTGAAGATATATTTCAGACTTTTGTGGTCTGTGTATATCTCACATTTTTCTCTGTACAAATAATGCCTTCAAATCTTTTACGCAAAAACTACGGCCGCTAACTCTAAGTCATGAGTAGGGTATCATTTTTTGCAATCCTTTAATTGTCCTAATGCATACGCAATGACTTTGCCATGTTGCATTAGCACACAGCCCAGTCCTCTATGCAACGCCTCACTATACACTACAAATCCTCCCGTATCAGCTGGTAGTGATAATACAGGTGCCTCACTCATTCTATTTTTTAGCTCCTAAAAACTCTCCTCACACTTGTCCGTCCACACGAACTTCACCGTCTTCCTCGTTAGATTGGTCAACAGGGTTGCTATCTTAGAAAAATCCTAGAAAAATATTTGATAATACGCAGCTAACCCTAAGAAATTTCTTACCTCAGTTGGCGTCTTCGGCTGCTCCCAATCACTCATTGCTTCTACTTTCGTAGGATCTACTGAAATTCCATCCTTATGACCACGTGCCCTAAGAATTGAACTTTCTTCATCCAAAATTCACACTTAGAAAATTTCGCATACAACTTCTCTTTTCTTAGTGCTTCCAAAACCATCTTCAGATGTTTGATGTGTTCTTCTTCTGTCTTTGAGTAGATTAAAATATCAGCGATGAAAACTACTACGAATTTATCTAAAAATGGCTTGAAGACTCGGTTCATCAAGTCCATAAACGCTGCCAGAGCATTCGTTAACCCGAATGACATTACCAAAAATTTAAAATGTCCGTAACGTGTTCGAAACACCGTCTTTGATATGTAACAATCCAGAAATTTTAATTGTAATTTTAAATATTTATTGAATTATATAAATATTTAATGAATGTATTTATTGTTGAATAAATATTTGTTAATTTGATTTGATTTGATTTGGTTAATTATTTGTTAAATAAATAATTAATGAGTTAAGGAAATTAATTATTATGAGATAACATTCTAATTTAATTTAATAATTAAGTTAGAGAGTTTATAGTGATTAAATGAATTATTATAATGTTTTTACTTAATTTAGTAATAAAAGTGTGACAAATAACTATGCTATAAATGGGTTATTAAAATAAATTAACGGAGTTTAATTAGTTTTGCCAAATAAGGCTTAAATATATTAAGTCTTTAACTTTAAAGAGTTTTGCCAAACGGAGCCTTATGACTTTTGGATTTTGGATTTTTGAATTTTGAATTATAATAATATAAATTAAATAAATTAAATAATAAATAAAATATATTTATAACCTTTACATTATAATTGGTAACTGATATTATTTATTAGGTTTATTATGACCATATACGTTTCTTTTATTTTACGCTTGGTTATCAGCTTGGTATTGTTTACGTATTCTATTCTGGTTATTTGCTAAACCTGAGTCTAAGAAGAAAAAAAAAAGAAATTACAGAGAATTGAGAGTGATCAAAGAGAATTGAGAGGAGAAAGGTGCTGTGAATTTCAAGTATTCTAGAAAGGATTTCTTAAGCAAGAAAAGGTATTTTTCACATAACCTTGATATATATATATATATATATATATATATATATATATATATATATATATATATATATATATTATACGACATAGTTCTCTGTGTTCTTGGCTATAATATGAAGTTTTATAAAATTTTCTGTAAACCATATTTGTTATAGCTAGAACATATATATATGATTGTATGCTAAATTACGTTTAAAAGAAAGAGAATGGTTTTACAGTGAACATATATGTATGAACATGGTTTGAATATAGGTATGAATATATATATATATATATATATATATATATATATATATATATATATATATATATATATATATATGATTGTGAACTAATAGATAAATTGAACTTTGAATATACTAATTTGGTATGAAACGAAGTGAATATAGTTTGAATGAATCAATTTGGTTTATAATCGTGGAATTACAGTTAATTTTGTCAGATAATATCAAACATGGAGTTTTGGTTTTAAAATATGTTATTCAAGGATTTAATCTTTTTGAAATTGTTGTTTAGTTGTTTTAAATTGGTATATGTATGCTTGGTAATGTTTATGCGTAATTTACATAGGTTATAAGTGGTAATTTAGTTGTTAAATAGACAAAATTTAGGTTTGTTCCATTCTTCGTGTTGGGTTCTGTAAGCTCGGAGCCTCAGCGCCAAAATCCGCGTCCCAGCTCTAGACTTCGCGCCTCAGCACCAAAGTCAGAGCCGAAGCCCGACTTTTACGCCGTAGCGCCGGCCCTTGGCTTGGGCTTCACGCCGCAACGCCATCACCGCGCCGCAGCGCCGCCCACAGTTCAAACTGTGGCGCTGCAGTGCCAGTTAACAGAATGTCCAGAAATGACTTTTGTTTTGCATAAAGTCTATAATTGTTGATATAATGCAATACTATGTCTGTTAAAAATATAATTTTTGCTATTGTGGTATTATATACTAAGAATGAGAATATTATTAATATGCTACGAGTTTTATTACTAATGTAATTGGATTATGTGGTTAAAAATCAAACCATACATGATGTAGATACTTATGTAGTTGTAGAATATTTGTAATGACTAATTATGTCATGATGACATATATATAGGGGATTGTGATTCGAGTTGTTACGGTTTAGCTTTAACTCAAGGCAAGTTTTCTAACTCTACACTTTCGTTGAGCTAGTTCTATTGTTACATTGTGCAAGTTTTCTTACTCTACCTTGTTTATATTGAACAAGTTTACTGTTTGTAGTTCGATTACAATTACGCGAGTTATCTAACTCTACACTTTCGTTGAGCAAGTTTCTCTTGTTATTTAGCATGCAAGTTCTACATTCTGATATACTAAAGTTGAACAAGTTTTATCGTTCAATTTATTATTTTTTATGCATGCTCATTACTTAATTCTAAATAAGATTTTAACCTTAGCTTAATTTTGTTCAAGCAAGGTATGTTATATTATTCAATACTTATGCTATTAGATTATTCCTAAAGCATGATTTTAATTTACAATGTCGATTCAGTTATGATTATTCCATAGCATAACGTTATTAGCTTTTTATTCAACTAATCCTTAGTTGATGACCGTTGAATTCTAAATTACCTTGAAACGTTTCCAAACCAAACTTACTTTGGTGCGGACTTGTATTCTAAATGTTGAGATGAACAACCCTATTATTAGGGGATAATTTACGCATAGCATTGAAATGTTTGTACACAATACATTGTACGAAGGGCTGATCCCCCTAAGTACGAGGAGTCCATATAGTCTTATGACTGTTAAAGTTTAAGTTAAAATATTACTTATAACTATGGACATAGTTCGTGGTCTTATGACCCTCAGATGTATATTTTAGAATTTTGATTACCATTAATAGAGCATATTATTTTGTTCTATTGAGCCTATTATTTGGAAATTGTTGTAAAGTTTATTCATTATCATTTCAAGTGAGCCTTGTTTGCTCACTCTTGCTTATATAAACAGTACAGCTAAAGTTGAGAAGGTCGATGTACCTAACACCAGTAAAGGGAAAGGAAATATGAACAAGTATTGAAAACTTGTAAACATGTTGACATTTTGTTGTTAGACTTTATTTTAATTATTGTAATGAAGTTATTTAATTTTCCGCATATGAATGATTCTATTTAAATGTTAGATATCCTAGGAGATTTTTATTAATGTAATCCTTTAATGGGACGGTTTATTATTAAATTTTATTATGATTGGATAGTTAGATATGAATGTTTTTATCAAGTGAACACCAAATCTTATGGGAATGAAGTACCCGAATTTGAGGGTGTCACAAGTTGGTATCAAAGCTTTAGGTTATGAACCTTAGGTGGAAAAAAGCCTTAGGAAGTAACCTTTGAAAAGATAGTGGTGATAAACTCTTATCGAGTTTTAAGGAAGAAGTATAAAACACTTATGTGCTTATGTGATTACAACTTATGTGCTCGTGAGTGTCGAGTAGTAACGAGTAATAATTAAAACTTAAAAATTTTGTTGTCAGGATGGCTAATGTAGAATAATCCAGTCAGGCTAGGGAGGAAGGACCTCAGATGTCTAGAGAAAAGGAGCCTCGTGACATTCAGGTGGTTTGGGAACAACTACTGCCACGAGAAACATCTCTGTTGGTCACAGTGGGTGAGCAGGAGGGTTTCTGATGAGAATGATAATGTGGAAACGGATGAAGAGGATCCTGTTGAGCTGCCACAGTCGAATGAGGATGAGGAGGATGAGGAGAAAGAGATTCCACTGAACTCGATCGTTGCTCGTATGTACGATGAAGTGTACCACCGCAATGTGGAACTTCAGGATACCGTCGAGGAGTTGGAAGAAATAGTAGATGAACAACAGACCTCAATAGCACAGAAGGACGATGAGATCCTAGATCGAGAGGAACGTCTGAACAATGTCGAAGAGAAGCTAATTCACACTAAAGGAGATATTGAACAAATGACAGAAGAGATTGCAGAGCTAAAGAACAAGCTGAAAGAAGAATCTACTAAGAGGGTAAGAGCTGAAGAAGCGTACAAGGAAGCTTATCAACGAGCCGGGATAGCAGAGAGAGACGCACAAGCAAAGAGGATGAAGATGGAGGAGATGAATAACGTATCTAACACCGTGATTAATCGAGCTTAAGATCGGGTCATGGGTTATCCGATTCAGTTCGAGACGCTGCCATCATACATATTAGATCGCAGAACAATGTTTCGTATTATGGAGGAAGAGCGTCATAAGGCTACGTAGTATCTTAGTAGGACATAGTAGGGAATGTACCTGATATGCGATTAATAAAATGTTAAATAATATATAAATCCCTAGTGATATGTAATCAATGGGATATGATGTTGAAGTTATCTTGAAACTTTAGTAGTTCAGGAAGGTAATGTAAATAGCAGTGATGCTATTGATCTTATGTTTTCAAAAATATTATGAATGAATAAAAGTTATTATTTTAATTTATTCAAAGTGTTATGTGTTATGTGATGAGTTTTTTTATGGAATGTAAGTTAAGTAGAAAATACTTAAAGGAGTTGATAATAATCTAATGAGTATATTTTAATAGAAAATGCCTCCAAGACATCAACCCCGACAAAGAACCCCTGAAGGATCTACTAATAATGACAATGCTGAAGCTAACCCAGTTCAGTAGCTAGTGATGTTACTGACGGGTGCACTACAGAATCAACCTCAGAATCAAGGTACAACTTTTAAGGATTTCAAGGCGGTTGGACCACCAGAATTTTGTGGGTCCATAAATCCAGTTGAAGCACTGACCTGGATCATGGAGATAGAGAAAGTGTTCGAGGTAGCTAGGGTTGGTGTGAATCAGAAGACTACTTTTGCAACATTTATGTTGAAAGCAGAGGCTAGTTATTGGTGGCAGGCCAATAAAACTCGAGGAGGACAAGGGGTGATGACTTAGGTTAGGTTTAAGGAGATATTCTTCGAGACCTATTTCATAGAGAGTTCGAAGAATCAGTTAGAAGTTCAGTTTCTAGAACTGAAGTAGGGATCAATGACGGTATCAGAGTATGCCGCAAAATTTAACGTGTTGGCGATGTTTGCGCCATATCAAGTAAGCACGGATGAGCGTAAGGCTAAGAGGTTTGAACAGGGACTAAAACCCTGATTGTACAGTAGGGTCTCCCTGTTCCAGCTAAAGACATTTACAACAGTAATGGTGAAGGCAATTCTCGCTGAAGGTGGAGGCAAGGCAGTAATGAAGTTTAATCAAGAACAGAAAAAGAAGAAGAATGAAGTGGTGGTTAAGAATTGTAACAGTCTGGATTTTTAAATTGAAATTTAAATATTTATTGAATGATATAAATATTTATTTGATGTGTTTATTGTTGAATAATTATTTTATTGATGTGATGGTTACTAGTAAATATTTATGAATTTAAATTTATTAGATAATATTCTAAATTAAATTAATTTATAATTTAGAGAGTTGTAATATAACATGAGATGTTATATTGTTGTTTTAATTTAATCATTTAAAGTGGTATGTTAAATTATTAAATAAAATTATAATGAGATTATAATTTTGGTGATAATTGTTTAAGTGGAAAATTATTTAAAATATAGTATGAGTAATTAATTTATTTGATTAATGTTGGATATGGAAATCCAAATAAATAATATGTGAGTATAAATTATAAACTAAATTGTTTATTAAAATATATTAAAGGAGTTTAAAATTAGTTTTGTCAAACAAGGCTTAAGGATATTAAGTCTTTAATTTTAAAGAGTTTTTGCCAAACAAAGCCTTATGGCTTTTGAATTTTGATTTTTGAATTTTTAAATAATATAAATTAAATAATAAATAAAATATAATTATAACTAATACATTATATTTAGTAACTGATATTATATTAAGTACGCCTTATTATGGTTTATTAGTTTTAGAGTATGCATACTGTTAATTGGCTTAGCTATTGGTTTTGTTATACGCATTCTAGCAATACAGAGAGTTGTGAGAGAATTTGAGAGAGCTTAAGAAGAGAAAAGCAATTTCAGTGATTTTAGCAAGGATTACCAAGCAATTTGAAGGTATTTTTCTCTAACACCTTAATATTGTATATATATATATATATATATATATATATATATATATATATATATATATGAGTTTTATGACATAAACTTCAATGTTTTGAGAATTTCAATTTTCGAATTGTTGCTATATAAGAACTAGTGTTTAGACAGGAATTGTTATGTTAATTACGGTTTAAAAATGAAGAAAAGTAGTTTACAGTGAATATTTATCATATGGCTATGAAAGTACAAAAGTTAGTGGTTAATTTGTATATTAATCTATAAATTGAGTCTTGATTATGCTAGTCCATTAAGAAACGAAGAGAACATAGTTTGAACGAAGTAATTCGGTGTAGAATTGTAATCACAGTGATGATTTTTATGAAGAATGTCAAAAATAGAGTTTTTGTATAAAAGCATAAAATTTAAGGAATTAAATCAGTTCAAATTGTTGTTTAATTGTTCTAAGTTGATGATTATGTGAGAAAACATGTTTGTGTTAGTTTTATACCAATTGTATATGTTAATTCTACTGTTGTGTTGGTGAAATTTGTGTTAGTTGGCTTAAGAACTGTGTCGAATCACGTTTTGGTTTGACCAACGCTCCTGCAGCATTCATGGATTTGATGAACAGGGTGTTTAAAACATTTTTAGATAAGTTTGTGGTGGTATTTATCGATGATATTTTGGTGTGCTCCAAATCTCAAGAAGAACACGTGGAACATTTACGTCTGACGCTGGAGATGCTAAGAAAAGAAAAGTTGTATGCGAAATTCTCTAAATGTAAATTTTGGGATTTCAGTGGATCCATCAAAAGTTGAAGTTGTGATTAATTGGAAACAACCAAGAACTCCTTCGGAAGTAAGAAGTTTCTTGGGATTGGCAGGTTATTACAGATGGTTTATTCAGGATTTTTCCAAGATTACCACTCCGTTGACAAATTTGACGAGGAAATCTGTAAAATTTGTTTGGACGAAAAAAATGTGAGGAAAGTTTTACGAAATTGAAGAAGATGCTCAGTATAGCACCTGTCTTGTCATTACCAGATAATACCAGAAATTTTGTGGTGTATAGTGATGCCTCACACAAAGAATTAGGTTGTGTCCTTATGCAGCACGACAAGGTCATTGCATATGCATCAAGGTAATCGAAAGATTATGAAAATGGGTATCCAACTCATGACTTAGAATTAGCTGCGGTGGTGTTTGCTCTGAAGATATGGAGACATTATCTCTATGGAGAGAAGTGTGAGATCTACACAGACCATAAGAGCCTGAAGTATATTTTCACACAGAAGGACCTGGATATGCATCAAAGGAGATGGATGGAATTAATAAAGGATTATGATTGCGAGATCTTTTATCATCCGGGTAAAGCAAACATGATTACAGATGCCTTGAATAGGAAGGGACGTGAGAAATTGATATTGTTAACCAACCAGGAGGAGCTCATTTCAGCAATGGCAAGGTTAGAGCTGGAAATCAAATTTTCAAAAGAATCTGATGAAAAATTGTACCAGATGGAAGCTAGTCCAACTTTAGTGGAAGCGTGCCGCCATACGAGGAATTATACGGCAGGAAATGCAGAACTCCACTATGCTGGGATGAAGTTGGTGAACGTCAATTGTTAGGACCAGAACTGGTGCAACAGACCGCATAAGTTATCAAAATAATCAGAGCAAGACTAGTAGCTGCCCAAGATCGACAGAAGAAGTATACTAATCAACACAGACAAGATCGTGCATTTGACGTAGAAAATTACGTGTACTTAAAAGTTTCTTCGTGGAAGGGTAAAATTCGTTTTGGTAAAAAGGGAAAGTTAAGCCCGAGGTCTATTGGACCCTTCGAAGTGCCGCGAAAAGTAGAAGAAGTGGCTTACGAGGTAGCTCTACCTGGAGAGTTGGAAAACGTTCATAATATTTTTCATATTTCGGTGTTACGACCGTATAAACCCGATTACAAGCACGTGATCGAGTACGAACCATTGTAGTTTGATAAAGACTTATCCTATGAAGAGATTCCTATGCAGATAGTTGACAGGAAAGAACTGGTGCTCAGGAATAAAATAATACATTTTGTGAAGGTGATATGGAGAAACCACAATGCTGAAGAAGCTACATGGGAACTCGAAGATAAAATGATGAAGAATTATCCTGAGTTATTTGTTTAGTCTGTGTCTTCGATTATGGGGACATAATCTTTGTAAGAAGGGAAGAATGTGACGATTTGATTGTTTGGGTTGTGATTCTAGGGACAGAATCTTTGTAAGGAGGGAAGGATGTAACAGTTCGAATTTTCAAATTGTAATTTAAATATTTATTGAATGATATAAATATTTATTTGATGTGTTTATTGTTGAATAAATATTTTATTGATGTGATGGTTACTAGTAAATATTTATGAATTTAAATTTATTAGATAATATTCTAAATTAAGTTAATTTTTAATTTGGAGAGTTGTAATATAACATGAGATGTTATATTGTTGTTTTAATTTAATCATTTAAAGTGGTACGTTAAATTATTAAATACAATTATAATGAGATTATAATTTTGGTGATAATTGTTTAAGTGGAAAATTATTTAAAATATAGTATGAGTAATTAATTTATTTGATTAATGTTGGATATGAAAATCTAAATAAATAATATGTGATTATAAATTATAAACTAAATTGTTTATTAAAATAAATTAAAGGAGTTTAAAATTAGTTTTGCCAAACAAGTCTTAAGGATATTAAGTCTTTAATTTTAAAGAGTTTTTGCCAAACAAAGCTTTATGGCTTTTGAATTTTGAATTTTAAATTTTTAAATAATATAAATTAAATAATAAATAAAATATAATTATAACTTATACGTTATATTTAGTAACTAATATTATATTAAGTACGGCTTATTATGGTTTATCAGTTTTAGAGTACGCATACTGTTAATTGGCTTAGCTATTGATTTTGTTATACACATTCTAGCAATATAGAGAGTTATGAGAGAATTTGAGAGAGCTTGAGAAGAGAAAAGCAATTTCAGTAGTTTTAGCAAGGATTACCAAGCAATTTGAAGGTGTTTTTCTATAACACCTTAATATTGTATATATATATGAGTTTTACGGCATAAACTTCTATGTTTTGTGAATTTCAATTTTCAAATTGTTGCTATATAGCTAAATTATGGTGATTGTATGTGTTTCCGATGCTAGAACTAGTGTTTAGACATGAATTGTTATGTTAATTACGGTTTAAAAATGAAGAAAAGTAGTTTACAGAGAATATTTTTCATATGGCTATGAAAGTACAAAAGTTAGTGGTTAATTTGTATGTTAATTTGTAAATTGAGTATTGATTATGCTAGTCCATTAAGAAACGAAGAGAACGTAGTTTGAACGAAGTAATTCAGTGTAGAATTGTAATCACAGTGATAATTTTTATGAAGAATGTCAAAAATAGAGTTTTTGTATAAAAATATGAAATTTAAGGAATTAAATCAGTTGAAATTGTTGTTTAATTGTTCTAAGTTGATGATTATGTGAGAAAACATGTTTGTGTTTAGTCTGTGTCTTCGATTATGGGGACATAATCTTTGTAAGAAGGGAAGAATGTGACGATTTGATTGTTTGAGTTGTGATTCTAGGGACATGATCTTTGTAAGAATGGAAGGATGTAGCAGTCCGAATTTTCAAATTGTAATTTAAATATTTATTGAATGATATAAATATTTATTTGATGTGTTTATTGTTGAATAAATATTTTATTGATGTGATGGTTACTAGTAAATATTTATGAATATAAATTTATTAGTTAATATTCTAAATTAAATTAATTTATAATTTGGAGAGTTGTAATATAACATGAGATGTTATATTGTTGTTTTAATTTAATCATTTAAAGTAGAATGTTAAATTATTAAATAAAATTATAATGAGATTATAATTTTAGTGATAATTGTTTAAGTGGAAACTTATTTAAAATATAGTATGAGTAATTAATTTATTTGATTAATGTTGGATATGGAAATCTAAATAAATAATATGTGATTATAAATTATAAACTAAATTGTTTATTAAAATAAATTAAAGGAGTTTAAAATTAGTTTTGCCAAACAAGGCTTAAGTATATTAAGTCTTTAATTTTAAAGAGTTTTTTCCAAACAAAGCCTTATGACTTTTGGATTTTGATTTTTAAATTTTTAAAAAATATAAATTAAATAATAAATAAAATATAATTATAACTTATACGTTATATTTAGTAACTGATATTATATTAAGTACGACTTATTATGGTTTATTAGTTTTAGAGTACGCATACTGTTAATTGGCTTAGCTATTGGTTTTGTTATACGCATTCTAGCAATACAGAGAGTTGTGAGAGAATTTGAGAGAGCTTGACAAGAGAAAAGCAATTTAAGTGGTTTTAGCAAGGATTACCAAGCAATTTGAGGGTATTTTTCTCTAACACCTTAATATTGTGTGTGTATATATATATATATATATATATATATATATATATATATATATATATATATGAGTTTTACGGTATAAACTTCTATGTTTTGTGAATTTCAATTTTCGAATTGTTGCTATATAGCTAAATTATGGTGATTGTATGTGTTTGCGATGCTAGAACTAGTGTTTAGGCATGAATTGTTATGTTATTTACTGTTTAAAAATAAAGAGAAGTAGTTTACAGTGAATATTTTTCATATGGCTATGAAAGTACAAAAGTTAGTGGTTAATTTGTATGTTAATTTGTAAATTGAGTCTTGATTATGCTAGTCCATTAAGAAACGAAGAGAACGTAGTTTGAACGAAGTAATTCAGTGTAGAATTATAATCACTGTGATGATTTTTATGAAGAATGTCAAAAATAGAGTTTTTGTGACAACCCCAAAATAGGTCCATTCCATCCAACCTATTCTGAGTCGCCAAATACATGGTACAGAAAACAACTACAACTTTATTACAACAATTGTCGTGCAAAATACAACAACACATATGCTGTGAGTTTGGATACAAATATATACCAAATGTGACTCATGTTCCAACCGTGGACATCACCTCACAATAACACCTTACATAAAGGTATAGTCAAAAACTGTTTTAGAAATTAGAATCTTTGGAAAGTGCTCAAGGAAACCTTCGTACATGGGAGGCCACACGTCTAGGTTATGATAGATATCATATGGCCACAGAATTATCCTTGGTTGACCCAATAGACCCCAAAGAAAAACGAGAAGATTACTATCATATTCTTCCCAATGGTGAGTCTTCTCTTGACTTATCATTATCTCCACTGTCTCTAATTGAGAATTATACTTCAAACAAACACCAAGATTATATAGGTAGTGCCCATAGATATACTCAGCAAGTGGATGAGCACAACCCTGTCTTATGATGACACGAGGTTGTATGTCATTAGATATCTTGTATGATAGTGACAAAACACCCTTCCAACGTTGGGTTCGCCTCACCCTATTTTCTTCACCAAATATAACTACTAAATGATGACCACCGTTCTATTCCCTTGTTACCCCCGCTCGACCCAGCTACACTCTTATTACCTGAAAGGAATTGTGAAGCAAAAGGGTGAGCACAACTAGCTCAGTAAAGAATGTCATGACTAAAGATAATTTAATTATCAATAGCCTTCATCAACAATAAATCAGAGATTTAGAACATATGGTAAATGATAAAAATTTCAACCATAGTTGCAGCGGAACGAGCAATCCATTAGAAGAGTCAAATAGACTATAAAGTCTATTATCTTCTCCATGTTAAAAATCCACCAACAATATTTTATCCCTGTAACATCAATCAACAATTCTGGTCCACAATCATATGAATAACTCATAATCATAACTGTAGTTCTAAATTCCTCTTCTCATCCAGGACGATGATAATTTTCATCACCTATCTTTACCTGAAACATCAAAGATCATGGTTACACCAAATCACATTTCCTGTACATAATCATACTAATAACTTCATCTTTGCACTACGTCCAAAGATATTCATTTGTATCACCAGTTGGTCATGTTTATCTCAACATCTGTTCATCTTTGCACTACTGGCCAAAGATATTCAACAACATGTCATCTTTGCACTACGGGCCAAAGATATTCATCAACAATTCATCTTTGCACTACAGGCCAAAGATATTCAACAACATGTCATCTTTGCACTACGGGCCAAAGATATTCATCAACAATTCATCTTTGCACTACAGCCAAAGATATTCATCAATATTTCATCTTTGCACTACAGGCCAAAGATATTAATATCTCAAAGAATTATAATCATTTTAGAATTTATATAAACAATAATTATAACCATGTTGATCAATTCACCTTTGCACTTAAGCTTAAGATATTCAATTATAAATTCAATGGTCATGATCATACCAGTCACAATTCAACTTTGCACTACAGGCCAAAGAGAACCCTAGTCATGATCATACCAATAATCTACCCATCTTTACACTCCAGTGAAAGAGAATTTCAACATCAAGGTTATAAAAATGTTATATATAATAGTAAAATCAATATAATCAAAACATCTAGATTTAATCTCAAGAGTAATATTCATAAATCAACTATAATTTAGTTAGAAAAAAGAAACCAATTTTGTCTTGAATAGTACCCGTGAATAGTAACTCGTGAATAGTAATTCGTGAATAGTAACTCATGAATAGTAATCCCGACACAAAAAGGTAGAAATTCCACAATAAAATCCATACCAATATTTCGGTATAATGATATTGAAAGAATAACATTTCTTAAGCTTATAAACAATTTATTTAAATTGTTTACACTTACTAAATAATGCATTTAATCATTCAAAAATACCAAACTCATAAGATTTCATTACCAATAACCAAAACCCTCATCAAAAATCTGCATATACCTCATATAGGATTCTCAAGCTATAAAATCCTATTTTCCAATTTTCTTACTTCACATAACATATTTAATTCATTTACTCATAACTAGTACATTTTCATGAAAAATACCAAATCAGTTCCAAAAATATTTCTTTTCTGAAATTTAGTATAATATAGTCCCATAGTGAACATATATTTTTCTCAGAATTTTTAAAACTCATTTACTATTTTTCATATGGCCAAACCACCGAATATTTAGACATTTATCAAAAATTATACTTTTGTCCAAAAATTCTGAAATTTACAGAGTATACTTCTATCATACACATGTACTCCCAATAAAAATTTCATCAATTTTGGAGTTAACCACAAGGAATTATAAGCGATTACTTTTAAAATAGTCTTTTCCCGTAAGATTCATAACTCTCAATCTATACATCCAAAAATCACCATTTTTGGACACAATCAAGAAAACTCATCAAAATATCATTTCAAATTTTTTCAGAATTTTTTTTGAAGATCAGAAAAATTACGAAACTGAAAATCATAACAACCCTTAAAATCCATTACTATCCCTTACCTCAAAAGAGCAGTACTTCTGACTGGATATCGGATATGATGCTGAAGGAAACTTGCACTAATGAATAGCAACTCACCAAGTATCTAAAAATACACAAAATATGCTTCATAATATAGAGAGAGAAAGAGAGAAAGCTTATGTTTCTGGTGTGATTTTCAATTCTAACTTAGCCCTCTATTTATAGGAAAATTTTGGTAGGTTTGACCTGCAACCTGATGGCTTTACTTGCTACTATTCCCACCCACCACATTTGAAATATAATTCAGCACATTTCTTCACCAACCACAAGTGGGGCCCACCAATTCTAGAATTTTCCACCAAAATGATAAACTCCGAAAATTCAACAATTTCTGAACCAGTCATCTCGTAAAATTCATAATAAATCATACGTTCATTTTTAACGGTTCAAAATTTGTGGGCATATACTCAACTTATATATGTATAACATATCCAAAAATTACTACGATCCAACGGTCGGATTAAAAATTATAACCCCCGCAAAATATCTCAAAAATCCTGATTTTTAATACCTCCATTCCGACAAAAAATACTGATAAAAATCTCAACATTAACTTCTTCATTTTTAACCACAAAAATATATCCCTCGTTTATATCCATAAAAATAAATATTTCTTTATCATATGTGTGACGCCCCCAAAATTAGGTATACATCACCCATCTTGGGTCGTCAGATACAAAGTACATAATACAAATACAACTTACTAATACAACTGTCGTGTACAATACGATAAAACATAAACTGTGAGTTTGAATACAAATATTATCTTCTAGAAAGTATTCATACTCAAAAGGAGTCCTCATTACATTTATTAACACACCATTACATAGAATAGTGAGGACTACTAACTAATACTATCATTCGGACCATCACTCCGTTCCCCGACTTGCCCCAGCTACGTTCTCATTTCCTGAAGAGAACAGTGAAAGAAAGGGTGAGCTCAACTAGCCCAGTAAGAAATATCATGACTAAGATAATGCAGAATAAATTATCATTAGCCTTCAACAATGTTAAACTGATAAAATATAATAGACATCAAGTTTAACTGCAGCGGAACAAGCAATCCATTAAAAGAGTCAAGTAGAAAATAAACTCTACTATCTTTTATGATTTAAAAGATTTTCCAACACTGATGATCGCTGGGACTCAGCTTAATAAAATAATCCACATCATCGAATCACCCCTGCACTACGGCCAAGGATATTCGTATATTCATTAATGGTCATGATCATGCCAACAACTGTCCATCAATGCACTACGGGCCAATGAGGACTTTTACCACATCATTTGTAACATTACGGTCATGATTATACCGAATAATCCCTGGTCATAATCATACCAAGTCCATCTATGCACTACAGGCCACAGATGACTTTCAACATAATATAAACATGAGGATGATGACAATGATATAAGAATTCAATAAAACAAGTTCAAGAATTAATTTATCCAAGAATCAACAACGTCCAAATTGTCAACATGATACTGCTTTGTGGAGTAAAATTCAAGAATGATCAGGAGAATATTTTCATGAATAGATACTAGATGAAGCGCAAATGTCAAGGATATTCCACAAATTTTATGGAGTATAGAAGTCAAAACTTAACCAACTGAGTATAATAAAGAATGGAATAACAAAAGAAATCACCATGCATGCGATAGACCGCACAGACAGGTTATTCCAACAGAATAATAAATAATGGAACCAGGTCCGGCGTAAACGCACAGACAGGATATTCCGACAGAATAATAAATAATGGAACCAGGTCCGGCGTAAACGCACAGACAGGATATTCCGACAGAATAATAAATAATGGAACCAGGTCCGGTGTAAAACACACAGACAGGATATTCCAACAGAATAATAACAAGACGGAACCAGGTCCGGTGTAAAACACACAGACAGGATGTTCCAACAGAATAATAATAAAAACGGAACCAGGTCCGGTGTAAAACACACAGACAGGATGTTCCAACAGAATAATAGAAGAATGTCACCAAGTATAGGGTAGACCACGTATACAGGTTATTCCAACAGAATAATAAGAAATGGAATAACAACAGTTCTCTTCATGAATAAGAAAGAATAACACCCCTTACCGTAAAAGAACTGGATATAAGAGTAGTGAAGTAGCAGAAAACTTTTCTTCTATCTCTATATAGTCTCTCTCTATAGTTTCTCTCTCTAGAGTTCAGTGAATTCGTAAGAAAATAATGAAGGAATGAGCTTCTATTTATAGGAAAATGGAATGCATAGTAACTAATCCATGAACGGTCCAGATTGATTACTTTAATCTGACGGTCCATATTTAAAGAAAAATCTTTTAAATAAAATATAATATATATATTATATATATATTACATGCGAAGAAAAAATATCACGGGTGAAAATCCCCGTGAACCCACATCATTTGTTTCTGCTAAAATTTCAAACCTTATACAATAATAATACATATAACACTCCATTATATGTTTTCCTCCCCCACCAACTTCAATCATCATATAATATATAATATAATATATATATTTATATACTACTCCACCAATCCCACATTCCACCCAATATACGGGTGGAATTCCTCCCACCTAAAACAATCCTTTCATTCCCCCATCTTTATCAAATCATGTCATATATATATATATATATATATATATATATATATATATATATATATATATATATATATATATTCCATCATCCTCCACCACAACCCACTCACCCACATTTTCAAACTTCCACCAACATGTGGTCCCCACCTGTCATCATTATATATATATAACACATTCTCTTACACACACACACATTATATATATATATATATATATATATATATATATATATATATAATACACTCCACCTTTTCCATCATCCTCCACTAACATTATATAATATATATATATATAAAATATTTTATCTCCCCTTTACGTAATTTCCTCTCACCCCTATTTTCAGATTTCATACATCACATGTGGGCCCCATATGTGGTCCCCACATGTGGGCCCCACCTTTATTATATAAAATAATTTTCTACCAATTATTTTGAAAAATGGGCAAAATAGGGGGTCCATATAATGAGCAAAATTGAGTGACTTCTCACGTAAGCATTAATAATTAATATCGTGTGCTACTATGCAACCACACGTATTACTGTACTTTTACTACCGAGTAGTTCAACAGTATCAACGGTAAAACTTCCGCCGTTATTTTCATAAAGTATTTTTGTCGTTTTCTCAATCCGACAATAATTCCGTTGTGGGGTCCACCAATAATTGTACCGTAGTACGGATATTCCTCGACAAAAAGAATATTCTCCGACCAATCGAATATAATATGACAACTTGCATACTTTGTAAAATTTATAAATACTACCCATAACTATTATATCAAATCCACACAATAATATAAAAAAAATTATTTCGAGAAAAATTAAATATTTATTCATAAAATCTGGGGTTTCACAATATGAATCAATAATTAATTATTCACAAATAATATTACAGAATCACATTTATGACAATCAGACCGTTCCCAGGAAAGAGGGGGCTTTCCAATAAGGATTTCTCCTTACTGGCGCGCAATTAGATGACCAAACCTCTCCTTAGATAGAACTTTCTAGACATTACCAATAATGCTATCTAATAATACTATTCAAATAATATGAATTATTGATCTGATAATGGGAAATACTGTGCAACAACAATTATTGAACAACAATAATACAAAATTTCAACGTAGCAATTATTGAATCAATAAAATAAAATATTGAACAGTAATTACTGTAACAATTATTGAGTATTGCCTTCTTACGTAAGGATCAATAATTCAAAAATACTGTGTAAAACCGTGTGCTACTGTGCAAACACGCGTATTACTGTATTTTAACCACCGGGTATTCCAACAGTGTTAACGGTAACAACTACGTCGTTATTTGTAAAAACTCAAATTTGTCGTTTTCTTCATCCGGCAGTTATTCGTTATGGGGCCCACAAATAGATGCGCCGTCGTACGAATATTCCCCGACAAAAAGAATATTCCACGACCAAACGAATATTCCCCGACAACAATGAATATTTTATAACCACTTGTGTATTTTGAAAAAAATTTATATATCACCCTTAACTTTAACATTTATCAATTTAACCATTTACTGAATAGAAAAATTGAATACTTTTATTTCATAAAATTCGGGGTCTTACAATCTCCCCTCCTTATGAAATTTCGTCCCCGAAATTTACGTACCTGGTATTTCAAAGAGTTGAGAATACCTTGCTTTCATTTCAGATTCCATCTTCCTTATCATCATGATTTCTCCATTGCTCATCTTCTGTATTTCAGATATCTTTCTAGAATACAGCTTCAAAACAAGGGTTAATTTAACAAATTAACATATCATATAATATCTCGATATTATGACTGACCAACAAATAAGCTTAGGTAGGACACACTAGCGAAGGATTTACTCATCTCTCCCCTCCTAGTTATATTCCCCGATCTCCGCCAAAGATCATATCCCTAAGCTCTGATACCACCTGTAACTCTCATGGTGCTTCAACCACAGCACCTCACAATGGTACCTATCAGTTTGCCACCGCAGAACGGCGTCCCCTACGGAGAGTCTGGCTTCGGTGCATCCCCCATCAACAGGAAGTCACCAGCGAGAGGCTCGGGGCTCTTTACTTATAGCTCTAATACCACTTGAGACAACCCCAAAATAGGTCCATTCCATCCAACCTATTCTGAGTCGCCAAATACATGGTACAGAAAACAACTACAACTTTATTACAACAATTGTCGTGCAAAATACAACAACACATATGCTGTGAGTTTGGATACAAATATATACCAAATGTGACTCATGTTCCAACCGTGGACATCACCTCACAATAACACCTTACATAAAGGTATAGTCAAAAACTGTTTTAAAAATTAGAATCTTTGGGAAGTGCTCAAGGAAACCTTCGTACATGGGAGGCCACGCGTCTAGGTTATGATAAATATCATATGGCCACAGAATTATCCTTGGTTGACCCAATAGACCCCAAAGAAAAACGAGAAGATTACTATCATATTCTTCCCAATGGTGAGTCTTCTCTTGACTTATCATTATCTCTACTGTCTCTAATTGAGAATTATACTTCAAACAAACACCAAGATTATATAGGTAGTGCCCATAGATATACTCAGCAAGTGGATGAGCACAACCCTGTCTTATGATGACACGAGGTTGTATATCATTAGACATCTTGTATGATAGTGACAAAACACCCTTCCAACGTTGGGTTCGCCTCACCCTATTTTCTTCACCAAATATAACTACTAAATGATGACCACCATTCTATTCCCTTGTTACCCCCGCTCGACCCAGCTACACTCTTATTACCTGAAAGGAATTGTGAAGCAAAAGGGTGAGCACAACTAGCTCAGTAAAGAATGTCATGACTAAAGATAATTTAATTATCAATAGCCTTCATCAACAATAAATCAGAGATTTAGAACATATGGTAAATGATAAAAATTTCAACCATAGTTGCAGCGGAACGAGCAATCCATTAGAAGAGTCAAATAGACTATAAAGTCTATTATCTTCTCCATGTTAAAAATCCACCAACAATGTTTTATCCCTGTAACATCAATCAACAATTCTGGTCCACAATCATATGAATAACTCATAATCATAACTGTAGTTCTAAATTCCTCTTCTCATCCAGGACGATGATAATTTTCATCACCTATCTTTACCTGAAACATCAAAGATCATGGTTACACCAAATCACATTTCCTGTTCATAATCATACTAATAACTTCATCTTTGCACTACGTCCAAAGATATTCATTTGTATCACCAGTTGGTCATGTTTATCTCAACATCTGTTCATCTTTGCACTACTGGCCAAAGATAATCAACAACATGTCATCTTTGCACTACGGGCCAAAGATATTCATCAACAATTCATCTTTGCACTACAGGCCAAAGATATTCAACAACATGTCATCTTTGTACTACGGGCCAAAGATATTCATCAACAATTCATCTTTGCACTACAAGCCAAAGATATTCATCAATATTTCATCTTTGCACTACAGGCCAAAGATATTAATATCTCAAAGAATTATAATCATTTTAGAATTTATATAAACAATAATTATAACCATGTTGATCAATTCACCTTTGCACTTAAGCTTAAGATATTCAATTATAAATGCAATGGTCATGATCATTCCAGTCACAATTCAACTTTGCACTACAGGCCAAAGAGAACCCTAGTCATGATCATACCAATAATCTACCCATCTTTACACTCCAGTGAAAGAGAATTTCAACATCAAGGTTATAAAAATGTTATATATAATAGTAAAATCAATATAATCAAAACATCTAGATTTAATCTCAAGAGTAATATTCATAAATCAACTATAATTTAGTTAGAAAAAAGAAACCAATTTTATCTTGAATAGTACCCGTGAATAGTAACTCGTGAATAGTAATTCGTGAATAGTAACTCATGAATAGTAATCCCGACACAAAAAGGTAGAAATTCCACAATAAAATCCATACTAATATTTCGGTATAATGATATTGAAAGAATAACATTTCTTAAGCTTATAAACAATTTATTTAAATTGTTTACACTTACTAAATAATGCATTTAATCATTCAAAAATACCAAACTCATAAGATTTCATTACCAATAACCAAAACCCTCATCAAAAATCTGCATATACCTCATATAGGATTCTCAAGCTATAAAATCCTATTTTCCAATTTTCTTACTTCACATAACATATTTAATTCATTTACTCATAACTAGTACATTTTCATGAAAAATGCCAAATCAGTTCCAAAAATATTTCTTTTCTGGAATTTAGTATAATATAGTCCCATAGTGAACATATATTTTCCTCAGAATTTTTAAAACTCATTTACTATTTTTCATATGGCCAAACCACCGAATATTTAGACATTTATCAAAAATTATACTTTTGTCCAAAAATTCTGAAATTTACAGAGTATACTTCTATCATACACATGTACTCCCAAAAAAAATTTCATCAATTTTGGAGTTAACCACAAGGAATTATAAGCGATTACTTTTAAAATAGTCTTTTCCCGTAAGATTCATAACTCTCAATCTATACATCCAAAAATCACCATTTTTGGACACAATCAATAAAACTCATCAAAATATCATTTCAAATTTTTTCAGAATTTTTTTTGAAGATCAGAAAAATTACGAAACTGAAAATCATAACAACCCTTAAAATCCATTACTATCCCTTACTATCCCTTACCTCAAAAGAGCAGTACTTCTGACTGGATATCGGATATGATGCTGAAGGAAACTTGCACTAATGAATAGCAACTCACCAAGTATCTAAAAACTCACAAAATATACTTCATAATATAGAGAGAGAAAGAGAGAAAGCTTATGTTTCTGGTGTGATTTTTAATTCTAACTTAGCCCTCTATTTATAGGAAAATTTTGGTAGGTTTGACCTGCAACCTGATGGCTTTACCTACTACTATTCCCACCCACCACATTTGAAATATAATTCAGCACATTTCTTCACCAACCACAAGTGGGGCCCACCAATTCTAGAATTTTCCACCAAAATGATAAACTCCGAAAATTCAACAATTTCTGAACCAGTCATCTCGTAAAATTCATAATAAATTATACGTTCATTTTTAACGGTTCAAAATTTGTGGGCATATACTCAACTTATATATGTATAACATATCCAAAAATTACTACGATCCAACGGTCGGATTAAAAATTATAACCCCCGCAAAATATCTCAAAAATCCTGATTTTTAATACCTCCATTCCGACAAAAAATACTGATAAAAATCTCAACATTAACTTCTTCATTTTTAACCACAAAAATATATCCCTCATTTATATCCACAAAAATAAATATTTCCTTATCATATGAATCAATAATTAATTATTCACAAATAATATTACAGAATCACATTTATGACAATCAGACCGTTCCCAGGAAAGAGGGGGCTTTCCAATAAGGATTTCTCCTTACTGGCGCGCAATTAGATGACCAAACCTCTCCTTAGACAGAACTTTCTAAACATTGTCAATAATGCTATCTAATAATACTATTCAAATAATATGAATTATTGATCTGATAATGAGAAATACTGTGCAGCAACAATTATTGAACAACAATAATACAAAATTTCAACGTAACAATTATTGAATCAATAAAATAAAATATTAAACAGTAATTACTGTAACAATTATTGAGTATTGCCTTCTTACGTAAGGATCAATAATTTAAAAATACTGTGTAAAACCGTGTGCTACTGTGCAAACACGCGTATTACTGTATTTTAACCACCGGGTATTCCAACAGTGTTAACGGTAACAACTACGTCGTTATTTGTAAAAACTCAAATTTGTCATTTTCTTCATCCGACAGTTATTCGTTATGGGGCCCACAAATAGCTACGCCGTCGTACGAATATTCCCCGACAGAAAGAATATTCCACGACCAAACGAATATTCCCCGACAACAATGAATATTTTATAACCACTTGTGTATTTTGAAAAAAATTTATATATCACCCTTAACTTTAACATTTATCAATTTAACCATTTACTGAATAGAAAAATTGAATACTTTTATTTCATAAAATTCGGGGTCTTACAGTTTTTGTATAAAAACATGAAATTTAAGGAATTAAATTAGTTGAAATTGTTGTTTAATTGTTCTAAGTTGATGATTATGTGAGGAAACATGTTTGTGTTAGTCTTATACCAATTGTTTATGTTAATTCTACTGTTGTGTTGGTGGAATTTGTGTTAGTTGGCTTAAGAACTGTGTCGAATCACGTTTTGAAAAAACTAGAACTGGTGTATAGCTCGGGCGTGCTGCCGCGCGGGCGCGCTGTACTCCTAGGCAAAACTAGCACGACCGCGCCAGTAGTCTGCCAGACTTAGTGAAGTCTGTTAATTCTGCAGACTTTGAAACTTTAATGTAACATAGTTTAGTGATGTGTTAATGTGAGAAACATGTAACGTAATGGTTAAAACAGAATAGTATCATGTGGTTAGTAACTATAAAATGTAAAATTAATATGATGTAAAATGACATGTTATGATTTAAGAAACTTCATGGATAATGAATAAGTGTTATGAAATGTACACTTGTGATTCTGAAATATGTATGGTAAGGTAAGACTTGTAATAAAATAACAAGTTAGCTAGAAGTGAGTGTTAGTTTGAAAAGTGGATGTTAATATAGTTAATAGATATTGTGATTCTAATACTATGTATAGGTGAACGTGAGTTTTAATATTATAGCTTACGCTCGAGGCAAGTTTCTAAACTCCACCTCTTTACATTGAGCAATTTCCTTACTCTAAACTTTCATTGAGCAAGCTTTGTTCCTAAATTTTATTTGAGCATGCTATAACTTTAACCCTATTCGGACAAGTTTTGAATTCCAATAGTTATTGATTTATTGTGACAATCCAAGATTTTAGTGATTGTAATTTAAAATATTTATTAAAGGAAATAAATATTTTATGGATGTGGTTATTATTAGTAAATATTTATGAATGAAATTTATTAGAAAATATTCTAAATTTAAATTAATTTATAATTTAGAGAATTGTAATATAACATGAGTTGTTATATTGTGGGTTTAATTTAATAATTCAAGATGGTATGATAAAGTTATTAAATAAAAATTATAATGAGATTATAATCTTGTGATATTTGTTTAAGTGGAATATTTATTTTAAATATTGTATGTGTAATTAATTTATTTGATTATTATTGGGTATGAAAATCCAAATAAATAATATGTGATTATAAATTATAAACTAAATTATTTATTAAAATAAATTAATGGAGTTAATTTAGTTTTTTTGCCAAACAAGACTTAAAATATTAAGCGTTTAATCTTTTGAAGAGTTTTGCCAAACGGAGCCTTATAGCTTTTGGATTTCTTTTGAAATTTAAATTATAATATTATAAATAAAATAAATTAAAATAATAAATATAGTATATTTATAATATATACGTTGTTTTGTAACTGGCATTTTATTAAGTTTGGCGAATTAAGGTTATCAGTTTTATTTCTTACGTTGGTTTACGTTTAACCTTAGTGCTATGCCTAAGTAGTATACTGAGAATTCAAAGAAGAGAACTTGAGAGTGAAACTTGAGAGAATTGTCTACAATTACAAAGGAGTTCTTAAGGAACAAAAGGCATTTTTCATAATCTCCATATTATATATATATATATATATATATATATATATATATATATATATATATGAGTTTATGGCAAAATTTTGTGTATTCTGTGAATTTCAAATTTGTTAAATTATTGCTATACACTGGGTTACTTGTGATTATTTGTGTTTATGATGATTAGAGTTTGTGTTTAAACAAGGAAATTGCATGCTAATTTTGTATAATAGTAGAAAAATCATGACAGTGTATATATTTGTCATATGGCTTGTGTATGTATCAATTTTGATGGTCAATTCGTATGCTAAACTACAAATTAAAGCTTGTTTATGCTAGTTCACTAAGAAATAAAGATAATGTAACTTGAACGAAGTGATTTGGTGAGGAATTGAAATAACAGTGTTGCTTTTTGTAGAGGATGTCATAAATTGAGTTTTTATATGAAAATGAAAAATTTGAGAAATTAAACTAGTATAATTGTTGTTAAATTGTTCTATATTAATATATATGTGAGGAAAAATGTTTGTGATAGTTCTATATCAATTGTATATGTTAATTTCACTGTTTTGTGGGTGAAATTCGTGTTTGTTGGCCTAAAGTCGGCTACTGTTCATAGTTGACTCTACCTCTGTCTGTGCACCAGCGCAGCTGCGCCGCAGCTGCGTAAGCGCAGCTACACTGCAGCTGCGCTGTGTGTGGCGCAGCTGCGCCATACACTGATCTGAGGCAGAGCCTTCTGTTGCTGCTGCAGATTTTGGGGAAGCCTTACCACTTGGTTTAAGGCTATGTTAAAGTGTCACACATGTAGTAAGAAGGTTTAAACAGAACCGTGATATGTAATTGATAAATTCAAAGTTATGAGAATGATTAGTAAGTTACAAACGCGTTATGTGATAACTTAGTATACACAATAAATGTTAGACAGGTGTTGTGAAGTCAACACTTGGAATTTCTGAAATGTAAATAGTAATGTAAGACTTGTACCGAAATAACAAGTTTAACTAGAAATGAGTGTTATGTTGGAAAAAGAATATTAGTACATTATGTATTGATTAATAAGAAGGATTATGAGATGTAGAGTAAAGTTTACATTATAGCTAATATGAGTTACTATGTGACTAATAGTTAATGTGAATAACGATATAATTGTGTAGGAATACACGAAGTGTAGATAAGCGATAAACAGTTAAGTCGTAGTTCATAAACTACGAATCAGACAAGTCTTTCAGTTCCTATTTGCTATGTGAACTTGATGATTAACCGTTTTAAATATTTATTGCAAATAACATGATGTGTTATATTTATGTTGAAAGCATGAAACGTCAAAGTCAACTTATGACTACGTTGATTTAGTAAAGCATGCTGATTGAGTAAGGAACTCAATCTTTATACTTATTATATGAACTGTAGCATGTATGTTATGTTAGTCCAATATTTATGAAATATATGTTGAGCATGTGACACCCCCAAATCCGGGTACTTCGATTCCACGGGATTTGGTGTTCACTGTACAAGCATCATCTATCTATCTACCCATAAATAATATCAAACCAAACAATAGATAGAAATCATAATAAAATCTATTCCCTTAAGGGTTACATCAACTGAATCATAAATAAATCCCAGGTTACTCTAACCTTAAAACATCTGTGCGGAATTCTAAACAAATAAGTCTTAACATCAACATAACTCAAGTCTTAAACAAATACATCAATTAATAAATAACAGGTCTTCATCATTTGCTAACTTTGCCCTTGCCCTTACTAGTGGATGGTTCATCGCTTCTTTCATTCTTAACTGCAATGTTATTATTAAGCAAGAGTGAGCACAAATGCCCACAAGTATAAAAAAATGAAACAACAGTATAACAACATGCGAATAATCAACGACATCTGAATAAAGCTCAACTTTTGAATCAAGAATAAATAACATGAATCAAAAGAATACTGAGGGTCATAAGACCTTGAACTATGTCCTAGGTTAACAAGGGTTATACTTGAAACCTTTAACAGTCATAAGACTATGGACCTTCTTCTCGTACTTAGGGGGAACAGCCCTTAGTACCATACTGTGCACAATATCTTAACGCTAACGCATAAGTGAATCCCTTTTCAGGGTTGTTCATCTTAGTTTGACATTCGAGTCCGCACCAAAGGAAGTTTGGTTTGGATAATTCAATAAGGATTCTGAAATTTAGAACGTTCATCAACTAAGGACTAGCTAAATCATTAAGATTCACTAGTCTAAAAAGGTTCAACAATAATGATATTCGATTTGAATAATAATCTCAAATGTATACAATAGAACAATTATTGTATAATTGAATCATGCTTTGAAAGATATTCAATCTTTAATATAATACTTGAACTTGAATAATAATTTAAGTTTAAGTAAATTGCTCAATGTAAAAATAGAGTTAAGAAACTTGCTCAATTTAAGAGTTTAAGTTTAGGAGACTTGCCTCGCGTGTAGATTACACTTTAACTAATCACGTTCTTTGAAATAAATCCTACATACCATTCACATTCAATACCAGTTAATTATTAACTAATCATCATAACTTATTCTCGTTGTCTACTTTAATAATTGACTAACTTAGTCAAATCATCATGTTGACACCTAATTTGTTCATCATGAATGAATAACTAATTATGTATTTAACAATACAATTAACATGTAATTATGTTATTTACATGCTAAACAAATATTTTATCATCATATAATATTTCTAACATATTTACATGTTCATTATTTTAATACACTAACCCATTGTTAGACTTAGAAAATTTAAAAGCTCAATTTTTTTTTTTTTTTTTTTTTTTTCCAGTTCGCGAAGAACACAGAATTCAGCGAAAATAATTACTACAAAATCATTAATTCTCCAAATTAAACATACCCATGTTGGAATTCATATATAATTAATACCCAATATTTATATACTGACAAAACTAATTTTAAACACTTAATAACAGATTTAAAGCCTAACAATTCACTGACTTTGATGTTCATGAAGTTTTAGAAAACTTTATGTGAAAATTCTCCCTATGAATTCGTTACAACACCGAATTCATTCGTTTAAGGCTTAAACTCTTCGTATTAACATGCATAACAACATACAAGTCCAAAATTTAGGGATAATATATAATTAATACATTAATTATCACATATATGGCCATATGGCCATATCACGTACTCTGTTTATTTTGAAAAACATACGTACGACATGCTTTCATGAAACTGATCACATGGCTTACATGGTATATATAATTAAACACTATTTGGTATAACATAACACACATATATAAAGTTATACTCATCTCATATACCAAACACAGAGATTTTTAGAAAACTGTGAAAGCCATTTTATGAAAACCTAAAAGACGTAAATGTAGAAATTGGGTTTGGAGAGAATTACCAAGAGTATAAGATGATCAGATAACCCTTTTTGCAATAACGTGTAATTACACACTCACAAATTCTCTCAAAAATTCTCACCTTCTCTCTGAACTCTCTCTGAAAATAATGCCAGACTTAGGAAATTATGAAGAAGAAGAAGGAAGCGTCGAAGAAATAAAACTGACGCGATGTGGTCAGTTGCCCAGTCATGGGTTAAGTGCCCATAACCTCTCTTAGTGCCATGTTTGGCTTAGCAAATAAATTCAAAGCTCATTATTTTAATAAACCTTTTATTATATAGTTTAATAAATGTCACACTCCTTATAAAATAACTCTAATATTTTATTTAATTTATTATAAATAAAATATAATATTTTCTCATAAATTCATATAGTCACATAATTAATTTTTCTCATTAATAAATAATAACAATTTATTAAATCTCTAATTAATAATTAGATTAATTAAATAACATCATGCTTAATTAAATAACTTATTTAATTCGACAAGCTCACATAATTACATACTTGAATAATAATTATTCTCCACATTAATTTAATAAATGTAACACATATAATTAAATTAATCTACCACAATTGCATCGATTAATTATTAAATCTAATAATTAAATCATCGAAAAATATTTATTTACTTGAATAAGTATTTAAAATAATTTACAAAATTCTCGTTCGTCACATCTTTCCCCCCTTAAAAGGATTCTGTCCCCAGAATCACGGCTCAATAATTTCGACCCGTTACACTCTCCCCCCCTTACAAAGATTCTGTCCCCAGAATTACATACACATAATTAAGTAAATAAATTAGGGTAATTCTTCATCATATTCGCTTCGAGTTCCCACGTAGCTTCTTCAGCGTTGTGGTTCCTCCAAATTACCTTAACAGAAGGTATAACTTTATTTCTGAGAACTTGTTCTTTTCGGTCGACAATTTGGACAGGAATTTCTTCATAAGATAAGTCTTTCTCAAAATGCAGGGGTTCGTATTCAATTACATGCTTGTAATCAGGTTTGTAAGGTCGTAACACAGAAACATGGAAGACGTTGTGGATATTCTCGAGTGCTGGAGGTAAGGCTACCTCGTACGCAACTTCTCCAATTCTTCGTAGTACCTCAAAGGGTCCAATAAATCTTGGACTCAATTTTCCTTTCTTTCCGAACCTGATCTTTCCCTTCCAAGGAGAGACCTTCAAGAAAACATAACTACCTGATTCAAACTCGATATTTTTACGATGTGGATCAGCGTATTTCTTCTGTCGATCTTGAGCTGCTACCAGTCGTGCTCGGATCACTTTGACTATTTCTACCATCTGCTGTACCAATTCTGGCCCTAGCAATTGTCTTTCACCAACTTCATCCCAATAAAGCGGAGTTCTGCACTTTCTGCCGTATAACGCTTCGTAAGGCGGTATACCAATACTAGCGTGGTAACTGTTGTTGTAGCCGAACTCTACCAACGGTTGGTGATCATCCCAATTTCCTTTGAAGTCCATTACACATGCTCGTAACATATCTTCCAGTGTTTGAATTGTTCGTTCGCTCTGTCCGTCTGTTTGAGGGTGGTAAGCTGTACTCATTCGCAGTTGTGTACCCATGCATTCCTGAAGACGTTTCCAGAAATTTGATGTGAAGCGCGGATCCCTATCGGAAACAATAGACACCGGCACTCCGTGCCTCGAAACAATCTCTTTCACATATAATCTTGCCAACTGATCTAAGTTAAATCTGATTTTGATAGGAAGGAAGTGCGCGGATTTCGTCAGTCGGTCAACGATAACCCATACTGCGTCGTAGCCTTTCTGAGTCGTCGGAAGGCCAACCACGAAATCCATCGTAATATGTTCCCATTTCCATTCTGGGATCTCCAACGGTTGTAGCAATCCACTCGGTCTCTGATGTTCTGCTTTAACTTTCTGACATGTCAGGCATTTGGCAATACATTCTGCAACATCACGTTTCAAATTCGGCCACCAGAAATGTTGTCGAAGATCTTGGTACATTTTTGTACTACCAGGGTGAATCGAATATCTTGAACTATGAGCCTCACTCAAAATTTCTTCCTTAATTTCTTGTACTGGCGGAACCCAAATTCTGCTTTCAAATCTCAATATTCCTTCCTTATCCATCTTAAATCTTGGTTCGGTTCCTTCAGATATCTTCGTTGTTACCTTTTTGCATTCATCATCCTGAAGCTGAGCCTCCTTCACTCTATCTAGTAGAGTTGTACCAGATTGCATCTGAAATAGCTTCTCATCAATCTCCATAGGATACTTCACTTCTAACTCCAGTTTCTCCATATCTGCAATTAGCTCCTGCTGAGCAGTCAACATCATCAATTTCTCACGACCCTTTCTACTTAAGGCGTCGGCAACCACATTAGCCTTACCCGGATGGTATAAAATCTCACAGTCATAATCCTTGATTAATTCCAACCATCTTCTTTGACGCATATTCAAATCTTTCTGTGTAAAAATATATTTCAGACTCTTGTGGTCCGTATATATTTCACACTTTTCCCCGTATAGATAGTGCCTCCAAATTTTCAAAGCAAAAATAACTGCAGCTAACTCCAAATCATGGGTTGGGTAACCCTTCTCGTAATCCTTCAACTGCCGTGATGCATACGCAATGACTTTGCCGTTTTGCATCAGCACACAGCCAAGTCCTTTATGTGACGCATCGCTAAAAACAACAAAATTTCATGTATCATCCGGAAGAGATAACACAGGCGCTGTACTCAACCTCTTCTTTAATTCTTGAAAACTCTCCTCACACTTCTCCGTCCAAACAAATTTCACAGCTTTTCGAGTTAAATTCGTTAACGGAGTTGCGATCTTAGAAAAATCTTGTATGAATCTTCTATAATATCCTGCTAATCCAAGAAAACTTCTTACTTCTGACGGCGTTCTCGGCTGATCCCAGTTAATCACAGCTTCTACTTTGGATGGATCTATCGAAATTCCATCTTTATCGATTACGTGACCAAGAAATTGTACTCTCTCGATCCAGAATTCACATTTCGAAAATTTAGCATACAACTTCTCCCTTCTCAATACTTCCAACGTTAACCTCAAGTGTTCTTCATGTTCCTCTTTGGTTTTGGAATATACCAAAATGTCATCTATAAATATCACCACGAATTTGTCCAAAAACGGCTTGAATACACCATTCATTAGTCCCATAAATGCTGCAGGAGCATTCGTAAGACCAAACGATATTACTAAAAACTCATAATGACCATATCGCGTTCGGAACGCTGTCTTCGGTACATCCTCTGGCCTCACCTTCAGTTGGTGATAACCACTCCTCAAGTCAATCTTGGAAAAGTATTTTGCTCCCTTCAATTGATCAAACAGATCATCGATCCTCGGTAATGGATATTTGTTCTTAATCGTGACCTTATTTAATTCTCTGTAGTCAATGCAGAGCCTCATCGATCCGTCCTTCTTTTTCACGAACAACACCGGCGCTCCCCACGGCGATACGCTCGGTTGAATGTACTTTTTGTCCAACAATTCTTGTAGTTGTACCATTAATTCCTTCATCTCTAGTGGCACCATTCGGTATGGTGCCTTCGATATTGGAGCAGTTCCGGGCGCCAAATCAATCACAAAGTCTACTTCTCTATCTGGAGGAAGTCCTGGCAAATCGTCTGGAAATACATCGACGAAATCCCTCACAATCGGTATCTCCTCTACCTTCGGGTTCTCTTTTCGACTGTCGACTATGTAAGCTAAATATCCTACACAGCCTTGTCTTAATAACTTCCTGGCCTGCAACATCGTCAGACAACTCGCTTGTCTAGGCGACTTGCTACCATAAAACACAACCTTTGACGGAGTCATAAGGTTAATACGCTTCTTTTGGCAGTCAATTACAACCCCATAATTGGATAGCCAATCCATACCCAATATAACGTCGAATTCCCCCAATCGAATAGGGATAAGATCTACGTTCATGATATTACCCTTAATATCCACTCTACAATTCTTATACACATGCTTAACAGGAATTATCTCTCTATTCGCAATTTCTATAATCATGGGATATTCCAATTCATCCTTAAGCAAATCTAAACTATTAGCAAAATCATCGGATATAAAGGAACAAGTAGCACCCGAATCAAATAAAACGTAAGCATTAATTTCATTGATCGGAATGATACCTGACACCACATCACGAGACTGGATTGCATCCTGCACCGTCATATTGAAAGTTCTGGCAGTTGGTCTGTTTGTTGCAGGTGGTCCGGTGATGGTTAAGGTATTTCCACTACTATTTCCCCGGTTTCCTCCTTGTCCTGATCCTCCCGATCCCTTTTTGGGACAGTCTCTTGCTAAATGATCTTTCGAACCACAGTTGAAACAAACACCCTTCTTTGGGTTTGGACAATTTGGTGCTATGTGGCCTTCCTGACCACAATTGTAGCACACTCTCTTTCCCTTCAAACAAACTCCTAGATGTGCCTTGCCGCAAGTCAGACATGCTTCTATCTTCTTTTTCTGCCCTCCGTGTTGACTTCCAGCTGTCGAGTTATCCGTCCACTTCCTCTTCTGATTATTATTATTCCCAGTATTACTTCCACCAGTCTTGTTATTACCTTCATTCTCACTCTTTTTCTTTTTCTGTTCTTGGTTGTACTTAGTCACTGCATCACTTCCTCCTTCCGCGAGAATGGCCTTTTCCAAAACTCCCGCAAACGTGTTAAGTTGAAACATTGATACCTTGCTGTATACCCAAGGCTTCAGTCCTTGTTCGAATCGTCTGGCTTTCCTCTCGTCAGTGTGTACTTGATAAGGGGCAAACCTTGCCAACTCATCGAATTTGGCCGCGTATTCAGGCACGCTCATGTTTCCCTGTTTCAATTCCAAAAATTGCACCTCCATCTGATTCTGCGAACTAGCTGGGAAATACATTTCGAAAAACATCTCTTTGAATCCCTCCTACGTAATTACACCTTCACCTCCTCGTATCTTGTTTGCCTGCCACCAGTAGCTAGCCTCAGACTTCAGCATAAATGTCGCAAAAACGGTCTTCTGATCTTCTCGAACCCTAGCAACGTCGAAAACCTTCTCCATTTCCATCACCCACGTTTGAGCCTCGATCGGGTTTCTGGAACCTTTGAACTCTGGCGGTCCCACCGCCTTAAAATCTTTAAACGTTGTGCTAGGTGGAGCTTGCGGTTGGTTATTCATGACTCCAGTTAGTAAATTAACTAGCTGTTGAACTGGATTAACATTGGCATTATTGTTATTATTGGTTGACCCTTCCTGAGCCGGTTGACGTTGTTGTCTTCTCCTTGGCGGCATTTTTCTGTTAAATAAACGTTTATTAGAACTTTATTTATTTCTCTGCATAGTTAAGACATTACTTAACAATTTAACATATCACTTAACACATCATCTCAAACAACTTGATATCTTTTCATTCAAATAAAAAGTTTTAACATTAAACTATATCATACTGCTATTTACATCATCTATCCTGGAATAAAGAATCCACAGGATTTAAAACATTCAAATATTAACATATTCCTTAGTTCATAAACACATCAGAATTTACATAAAACTATATAAGTCTTTCACATAAATAAACAGATTCTATTCCTGTCTTCCAAGGTGCTCAATAGCCTTGCCACGCTCCTCATTCATGATACGAGACATCGTCCTGCGATCCAACATATACGATGGAAGTCCTTCAAACTGGATGGGGTACCTTAACACTCGCTCTTGAACCTCATCCATCGCATGATTAAGTGTGGCGTACGTGTCTTCAAGCTTTGCCTTCTTTGCACGACTATCATTTTCTGCACGATCAGCTCGATGTGATTCACTTACCCATCCTTCCTCTGCTATTTTCAGTCTTCCGGAAGTTTCCTTCAGTTCCTTCTTCAGCTTCTCTATCTCCTCGGTTTTATATTCGGTTTGACCCTTCTCATGAATTAGATCCCACTCCACGTTTCCTAAACGTGTATGAAGGGTCACAATCTCTCTATCCTTCTCCTCTAAAGTAGACTGCTGAACAGTCGCTCGCTCAGTCAATTCCTGAACCTCATCTTGTAACTCCACGTTACGATCATATAGTGTGTCATACATCTCAGCATCAACAGTGTACCGTGGTAGCTCCTCTTCTTCTTCCTCCTCATCAAACTCCTCCTCAGGACCCTCCTCAGGATCAATCTCAGGTTCATGCTCCTGACCAACAACGGTGATCAATGGAGATGAAACCCTCTGCACCAGCTGCTCCCTAACGACATGAATGTCTCGGGGCTCCTCCTCAGTCGGTCCTATAAGTATACGAGATCCCTCCTCAGTAGGTACTATAGGTAAATGGGGTCCCTCCTCAATTAGACTAGCTTCTCCATCATTCGTCATCCTGACAACAAAATTTTAAGTTTTAGTTACTAAGTCATACTATATAACGCATACTTAACACATAAACACATAATGTATTTTATTATCTTCAATGAATTACAAAAATTCATTTCTTAGAACTCGATAAGAGTTTTCAATTACTATCTTCTTCTATAAGGCTACTACCTAAGGTTGTTTCCCCCACCTAAGGTTCATAACCTACGGCTCTGATACCAACTTGTGACACCCCCAAATCCGGGTACTTCGATTCCACGGGATTTGGTGTTCACTGTACAAGCATCATCTATCTATCTACCCATAAATAATATCAAACCAAACAATAGATAGAAATCATAATAAAATCTATTCCCTTAAGGGTTACATCAACTGAATCATAAATAAATCCCAGGTTACTCTAACCTTAAAACATCTGTGCGGAATTCTAA
The DNA here is from genome assembly GCA_016801055.1 of Panax notoginseng. Classification (NCBI taxonomy): domain Eukaryota; kingdom Viridiplantae; phylum Streptophyta; class Magnoliopsida; order Apiales; family Araliaceae; genus Panax; species Panax notoginseng. The sequence goes on along the minus strand of CM029022.1, from coordinate 124,636,691 downwards.
ACAAATAAGTCTTAACATCAACATAACTCAAGTCTTAAACAAATACATCAATTAATAAATAACAGGTCTTCATCATTTGCTAACTTTGCCATTGCCCTTACTAGTGGATGGTTCATCGCTTCTTTCATTCTTAATTACAATGTTATTATTAAGCAAGAGTGAGCACAAATGCCCACAAGTATAAAAAAATGAAACAACAGTATAACAACATGCGAATAATCAACGACATCTGAATAAAGCTCAACTTTTGAATCAAGAATAAATAACATGAATCAAAAGAATACTGAGGGTCATAAGACCTTGAACTATGTCCTAGGTTAACAAGGGTTATACTTGAAACCTTTAACAGTCATAAGACTATGGACCTTCTTCTCGTACTTAGGGGGATCAGCCCTTAGTACCATACTGTGCACAATATCTTAACGCTAACGCATAAGTGAATCCCTTTTCAGGGTTGTTCATCTCAGTTTGACATTCGAGTCCGCACCAAAGGAAGTTTGGTTTGGATAATTCAATAAGGATTCTGAAATTTAGAACGTTCATCAACTAAGGACTAGCTAAATCATTAAGATTCACTAGTCTAAAAAGGTTCAACAATAATGATATTCGATATGAATAATAATCTCAAATGTATACAATAGAACAATTATTGTATAATTGAATCATGCTTTGAAAGATAATCAATCTTTAATATAATACTTGAACTTGAATAATAATTTAAGTTTAAGTAAATTGCTCAATGTAAAAATAGAGTTAAGAAACTTGCTCAATTTAAGAGTTTTATTTTAGGAGACTTGCCTCGCGTGTAGATTACACTTTAACTAATCACGTTCTTTGAAATAAATCCTACATATCATTCACATTCAATACCAGTTAATTATTAACTAATCATCATAACTTATTCTCGTTGTCTACTTTAATAATTGACTAACTTAGTCAAATCATCACGTTGACACCTAATTTGTTCGTCATGAATGAATAACTAATTATGTATTTAATAATACAATTCACATGTAATTATGTTATTTACATGCTAAACAAATATTTTATCATCATATAATATTTCTAACATATTTACATGTTCATTATTTTAATACACTAACCCATTGTTAGACTTAGAAAATTTAAAAGCTCAAATTTTTTTTATTTACTTATTTTTTTTTCCAGTTCGCGAAGAACACAGAATTCAGCGAAAATAATTACTACAAAATCATTAATTCTCCAAATTAAACATACCCACATGTTGGAATTCATATATAATTAATACCCAATATTTATATACTGACAAAACTAATTTTAAACACTTAATAACAGATTTAAAGCCTAACAATTCACTGACTTTGATGTTCATGAAGTTTTAGAAAACTTTATGTGAAAATTCTCCCTACGAATTCGTTACAACACCGAATTCGTTCGTTTAAGGCTTAAACTCTTCGTATTAACATGCATAACAACATACAAGTCCAAAATTTAGGGATAATATATAATTAATACATTAATTATCACATATATGGCCATATGGCCATATCACGTACTCTGTTTATTTTGAAAAACATACGTACGACATGCTTTCATGAAACTGATCACATGGCTTACATGGTATATATAATTAAACACTATTTGGTATAACATAACACACATATATAAAGTTATACTCATCTCATATACCAAACACAGAGATTTTTAGAAAACTGTGAAAGCCATTTTATGAAAACCTAAAAGACGTAAATGTAGAAATTGGGTTTGGAGAGAATTACCAAGAGTATAAGATGACCAGATAACCCTTTTTGCAATAACGTGTAATTACACACTCACAAATTCTCTCAAAAATTCTCACATTCTCTCTGAACTCTCTCTGAAAATAATGCCAGACTTAGGAAATTATGAAGAAGAAGAAGGAAGCGTCGAAGAAATAAAACTGACGCGATGTGGTCAGTTGCCCAGTCATGGGTTAAGTGCCCATAACCTCTCTTAGTGCCATGTTTGGCTTAGCAAATAAATTCAAAGCTCATTATTTTAATAAACCTTTTATTATATAGTTTAATAAATGTCACACTCCTTATAAAATAACTCTAATATTTTATTTAATTTATTATAAATAAAATATAATATTTTCTCATAAATTCATATAGTCACATAATTAATTTTTCTCATTAATAAATAATAACAATTTATTAAATCTCTAATTAATAATTAGATTAATTAAATAACATCATGCTTAATTAAATAACTTATTTAATTCGACAAGCTCACATAATTACATACTTGAATAATAATTATTCTCCACATTAATTTAATAAATGTAACACATATAATTAAATTAATCTACCACAATTGCATCGATTAATTATTAAATCTAATAATTAAATCATCGAAAAATATTTATTTACTTCAATAAGTATTTAAAATAATTTACAAAATTCTCGTTCGTCACAGAGCATGTTATTATGTGCTATGTGATGCATGAAAATTGTTAGATTTTGCTAGGCTATCGAGCTCAACCTTGCAAATAACCATTTTTTCAGGTCAAGATTTCAAGGTAAAGTTATATGTTACTTGAAAGACATGAATCAGATGTGATACTTGAAGATTTAACACGTTAGTTGTGTTATTATTATTTGAACCATGTTTAAGGTTCCGCATAATATATAAATGTTGAATTGTAATATCATTTTACGATGTAAACTTTTGTAGTATTAAAATGATTCTGAAATAGTTATATATAAAGGTTAAAGGTTTTTGGAACGAGAATAGTTTGTAATAGAAAATTTTAATTATTCAGCAAATTTCAATGGTTGTAATATCATTTAATGATGTAAAATTAGAGATTGAATGTATTTTTAACGGCCGAAGTCGAGAATTAAATTGTATAAATTTTGGGGTCATTACAGTTGGTATCAAAGCTGATAGGTTAGAAACCTTAGGTAAGAGTACCTTAGGCTATAACCTTAGACAAGAGAGGTGAAGATAATGAACGAATAAGCTCAAATAGAGTTTGATCAATAAGAAGTAATTTAAGAAACGTATAGAGAAGAGATTAAAACATGTGTGAGAGGATTCAAAGAAGAATCTCGCAGAGTTATGGGGTTACCCAACTCCAATAATAAGAATGTAAGGTGATGATAGATAGACAATGTCTATAAGAAGAGTTTGGTAAGGAAGTTAAGAATAAAAAGTTATAGTTCAGTATGGTACAGTTGTACTCTTTAGTAGTTGATGTATGGTATCTGGGCTAAACGATTCCTTCATAGAGCGGAGGTATATACGAACTAACAACTCGAAACCTAGTTTGTTGGTTGTTTGTGGGAAACCACTCAGCGTACCATATTAAAACTGGTAGAGATTCGATGTGTACCAAGTCTATTAAATGGATACGTATGATGAAAATGTAGAACTTGAATGAAATGCTGAACAATATAAATGAAGTTAAAAATTCTTAAAGCAGGAATTGTTATATAAACAAGGAGATTCAAAGAAGAATCTTGAAAAGATATAAAGATAAGAATTGGGAGTTTCCTAACCCCAATAGCCAAGATAATGAATAATATTGTAAATGATGAAAAAGGAAAGAAGGGGATCGTAAAACAATACGATCACGAGTTAAGAAAAGAATCTTACAAGAGATGATTATAAAATAAGATCACGACGTGATCTGTTTAAGTTATAAAAGGAAGATGCTCTGTAATGTTTGAATGATTATAGCTTAATGCTATGAAGATAATGTACTATGAAATAGTACGAGATAACTCACGAGGAGATATAGATAATGTGCTACGAGAAATTCGTATCGAGCAAAGAGCAAGTTAAGAGTAAGATAGAGTTAGGTGGATTTTTAATTAAGGACTCATGTGATGGCTGAGTTGTACAAATCTTTGTATGGGTGAGGGTTTTGTGCTTGCACTCAATTTATCATATTGATAATTATTGGAATGTTGGTGTCGCGCTATCAATGTATATGTGGTGAAAAGGTGATTCCTTTCTCATATGTATATTTGATAGTTAGAAACTGTTAAGATTAGTCAGATAATATTAGGATTAGGTGCGGTTCTTAAAACTAATGCATATGGTATGTTCGTGACTCATAATAATATGGTATATTTTGAACCCCTCAGCGAATGGACGCCTATGGTCTGACTAGGAATAAGTTATTAAACTCATATTGTTGTGGTAAGTTCTGAACTTCCAATGTGCGGTAAGTTTGATGATTTGGGGTATAATTAAGTGTGAATGGAGTATTGAGGATGATAGGAATAGATAGACCTATTAAGCAATGGATCATTATAGAAAGTGGAGTTGATGGTGGAAGCACGGGTATTCCGAATCTTCTAGCTATGCTAGACTTCAAATTTTTTGACATCAAGCTAAATTCGCACTATGTGCCTTTTTAAAATAAATTTTTACTCTCAACGCATGGTGACAAATGTGTATGTGTGGACTTCGGGATACTAACACATCATTACCTGTTGAGATATGATATCACTAAAATTGATTTTTAAAGATTTTTGAACTGTTTAAAGAATAGTCTATGCTAATTATTTCAACTAGATGAAAATGATTTAAAAATATCAAAATGTATTTAATATCATTAATGCATCATGGAACCTGGTGCAAATATGATAAAAATGATGGAGTCATCAATGCAGTATTACTTAGTATTGGATGTGATCTAAGGATCGTCAACCCACTATGGTATGATGTAGTATGATAAAATCACCAAATGACGGAATCCTCAAACGGACTGTAAATACAGTGCGGTATCATGACATCATACAAATTTTTTTGAGGCTTCTTTAAGATATGAGAATATATATATATATATATATATATATATATATATTTTGATTGATGTTCGAATTGTTGTAGAAGTCTATGCTATTTGATTCAGCTAGACGATTATTGAAAGATGTTCATGAAATTCAAGCGTTTATTGAGAAATTATACCAAACCAAATTATTTTAGTGCGGATTCAGATGTTGAAAAGCTGAGGTGAACAACCCTATAAGGGGACATGTTTTCAGGGACAATGGTTCCGAGCGTGACGCATATAGTCGTTACAAAACACTACGTTGCGGCCCAATGTAGTGATACAATAGGCTGGCCAGCTACTGTATGTGTGGAGGGTATTTTCAGTCTTTGTGATTGATAAACACTCTGGTTTGCAGTGTGAAGGATTGAGTTGAAGCACTAGTAAACCGAGAATAGAATTCACGATCTTGTGACCCCTTAGCATGATTTGGAATCTTTTAAATTCTAGAGTTATTCATACTGCTTTCCAATTATTGAACAATTGTGGAAGATTCTTGCTATTCTAAAAGGCGAATGTGGTAAGGATGATATTCCTTAGAAAGAAGTAAGTTGTAGAATGCGACATTGAATGATGAATATATTGATTATGTGAGGAAAGAAATTTTGAAATGAGAAGGAGAGGAGTTATCAAAGTATAATGTAAAACTTTTAAATAGAAAAGTTTAATAATTGTAGAAAGATCTTTGTGGAAAGAAGTGGTTATAGAAATCAATGAATGAATAAAGTATTAATGTAAAGTCTATTTTGACAGATTGAATGAATGAGGATTAATAAATAAAAATTTTGAGGACGAAGTTCTTAGAAGAATGGGTGAATGTAATATCCCGAGTGTTTGTGATATCGATCCTTAGAAAAGGAAATTAATGGGTTAAAGAATATATAATACTCAAAATAAAATTGAATCTAAGTAAAAGGTTATGAAATAAAAATCTCTAGAATTTTTATCAAGAATGGTGGGGGTAGGAAATATAAAACCTATATTAAGGTAAAGTGATGAAGTTATTCAACGAAGAGATTTGATGAAAACCTGAGTAAGGTAGGGTTTCGGTGATTCTGAGGACATAATCCTTGTAAGGAGGGAAGGGTGTGACAACCCAAATTTTTAGAAGTTATTAAAACAGGAATTTAATAATTAAAATTCTTATTATGAGATGTTTTGAATTTGGGTATGTGTATATACATGCTATATATTTTGAAATATGTGATCTGGTGTGAAGAGAAATATATATTCATATATTGGGAAAATGAGGTTTAATAGTACCCCGAGTTATTTGTTTAATCTGTATTTTCGATTTTGGGGACAGAATCTTTGTAAGGAGGGAAGAATGTGACAATCCAAGATTTTAGTAATTGTAATTTAAAATATTTGTTAAAGGAAATAAATATTTTATGGATATGGTTATTATTAGTAAATATTTATGAATGAAATTTATTAGATAATATTTTAAATTTAAATTAATTTATAATTTAGAGAATTGTAATATAACATGAGATGTTATATTATTTTTTTAATTTAATAATTCAAGATGGTATGATAAGTTATTAAATAAAAATTATAATGAGATTATAATCTTGTGATATTTGTTTAAGTAGAATATTTATTTTAAATATTGTATGTGTAATTAATTTATTTGATTATTATTGGGTGTGGAAATCCAAATAAATAATATGTGATTATAAATTATATACTAAATTGTTTGTTAAAATAAATTAGTGGAGTTAATTTAGTTTTTTTGTCAAACAAGGCTTAAAATATTAAGCGTTTAATTTTTTAAAGAGTTTTGCCAAACGGAGCCTTATGGCTTTTAGATTTCTTTTTAATTTTAAATTATAATAATATAAATAAAATAAATTAAAATAATATATATAGTATATTTATAATATATACGTTATTTTGTAACTGGCATTTTATTAAGTTTGGCGTATTAAGGTTATCAGTTTTATTTCTTACGTTGGTTTACGCTTAACCTTAGTGCTATGCCTAAGTAGTACACTGAGAATTCAGATAAGAGAACTTGAGAGTGAAACTTGAGAGAATTGTCTACAATTGCAAAGAAGTTCTTAAGGAACAAAAGGTATTTTCCATAATCTCCATATTATATATATATATATATATATATATATATATATGTGTGTGTGTGTGTGTGTGTGTGTGTGTGTGTGTGTGTGTGTGTGTGTGTGTGTGTAAATGCATATATGAGTTTGCGACAAAATTTTGTGTATTCTGTGAATTTCAAATTTGTTGAATTATTGCGATACAATGGGTTACTTGTGATTATTTGTGTTTATGATGATTAGAATTTGTGTTTAAACAAAGAAATTGCATGCTAATTTCGTATAATAGTAGAAAAATCATGACAGTGTATATATTTGTCATATGGCTTGTGTATGTATCAATTTTGATGGTCAATTCGTATGCTATACTGCAAATTGAAGCTTGTTTATGCTAATTCATTAAGAAGCAAAGATAATGTAACTTGAACGAAGTGATTTGGTGAGGAAATGAAATCACAGTGTTGATTTTTGTAGAGGATGTCAGAAATTGAGTTTTTATATGAAAATGAGAAATTTGAGAAATTAAACTAGTATAATTGTTGTTAAATTGTTCTATATTGATATATATGTGGGGAATCATGTTTGTGATAGTTCTATATCAATTGTATATGTTAATTTCACTATTTTGTGGGTGAAATTCGTGTTTGTTGGGCTAAAGTCGGCTACTGTTCATAGTCGACTCTGCCTCTGTCTGTGCACCAGCGCAGCTGCGCTGGTGCCAAGGCTAAAAACTATGCAGCTGCGTAAGCGCAGCTGCACTGTGTGGCGCAGCTGCGCCATACACTGATATGAGGTAGAGCCTTCTGCTGCAGCTGCAGATTTTGGGGAAGCCTTACCACTTGGCTTAAGGCTATGTTAAAGTGTCACACATGTAGTAAGAAGGTTAAAACAGAACCGTAATATGTAATTGATTAATTCAAAGTTATGAGAATGATTAGTAAGTTACAAACGCGTTATGTGATAACATAGTATACACAATGAATGTTTGACAGGTGTTGTGAAGTCAACACTTGGAATTTATGAAATGTAAATAGTAATGTAAGACTTGTACCGAAATAATAAGTTTAACTAGAAATGAGTGTTATGTTGGAAAAAGGATGTTAGTACATTGTGTATTGATTAATAAGTAGGATTATGAGATGTAGAGTAAAGTTTACATTATAGCTACTATGCGTTACTATGTGACTGATAGTTAATGTGAATAATGATATAACTGTGTAGGAATACACGAAGTGCAGATAAGCGATAAGCAGTTAAGTCGTAGTTCATAAACTACGAATCAGGCAAGTCTTTCAGTTCCTATTTGCTATGTGAACTTGATGATTAACGTTTTTAAATATTTATTGCAAATAACATGATGTGTTATATTTATGTTGAAAGCATGAAACGTCAAAGTCAACTTATGACTACATTGATTTAGTAAAGCATGCTGATTGAGTAAGGAACTCAATCTTTATACTTGTTATATGAACTGTAGCTTGTATGTTATGTTAGTCCAATATTTATGAAATATATGTTAAACATGTTATTATGTGCTACGTGAAGCATGAAAACTGTTAGATTTTGCTGGGCTGTTGAGCTCAACCTTGCAAATAACCATTTTTGCAGGTCAAGATTTCAAGGTAAAGTTATGTGTTACTTGAAAGACATGAATCAGATGTAATACTTGAAGATTTATACACGTTGATTGTGTTATTATTATTTGAACCATGTTTAAGGTTCAGCATAATGTATAAATGTTGAATTGTAATATCGTTTTGTGATGTAAACTTTTGTTGTATTAAAATGATTCTGAAGTAGTTATACGTAAAGGTTGAAGGTTTTTGGAACGATAATAGTTTGTAATAGAAAATTTTAATTATTTCACAAATTTCAATGATTGTATTATCATTTAATAATATAAAATTAGAGATTGAATGTATTGTTAATGACCGAAGTCGAGAATTAAATTATATGAATTTTGGGGTCGTTACATTTATTCTAACTTGTTTATTATTAGACAAGTTTTCTTCAATTTCATTCTTGTATTGTGAATGCATTTTCTTGAATTCCAATTCCTAATATCGAATTGTCTTATTTCAATTACTTTGCACAAGTTATTGTCATGTTAAGCAAGTTTTACTTTCAACTTGCTATTAGTTAATACATGTTCAGTAATTCTATATCTTATTTACTAAGATCATAGCCTAGCTTAATATTGTTCAAGCGAGGTTGATTGTTTCATTCAATGTTTATACTTTGATTATTTCTACGCATACATATTATTCATAACATTTTACCTTACACTCTTATTGATCAATTGTAGTGTTGTTAAGTCTTGTTGATTCAACTAATCCCTTAGTTGATGATTGTGAAACCATAAATTCCCTTGAAAGCAGAGGTTGGTTATTGGTGGCAAGCCAATAAAACTCGAAGAGGTCAAGGGGTAATGACTTGGGATAGATTTAAGGAGATATTCTTCGAGACTTATTTTTTGGAGAGTTCGAAGAATCAAATGGAGGTGCAGTTTTTGGAACTGAAACATGGCACAATGAAAGTGTCAGAATATGCTGCGAAATTCAACGAGTTAGCGAGGTTTGCGCCATATCAAGTCAACACGGATGAGCGCAAGGCTAGGAGGTTTAAGTAGGGACTGAAACCATGGTTATACAGTAGAGTTTCCATATTTCAGCTGAAGACATTTACAATAGTGCTGGAGAAGGCAATTCTCGCTGAGAGTGGAGGTGAGGCTGTAACAAAGCACAACCAAGAGCAGAGAAAGAAGATGAATAAGGGTGAAGCTAAGAATGGTGGTGGTAATGGTGGAAATGGTAACAATAATTTGAAGAGGAAGTGGAATGCAAATGTGGGGGCTGGAAATCAGCAAGGTAACCAGCAGAGGAAGAAGATTGACGCATGTGCTATGTGCGGGATGTTTCACACTGGTATGCTTAAGGGGGAAGCGAGTATGCTTTAACTGTGGCCAAGAGGGTCACATTGCCCCAAATTGCAATCAACCCAAAAAGAATGTTTGCTACACCTGCGGGTCGAAGGACCATTTTGCTCGCGAGTGTCCAAAGAAGAAATCTGGTGAGACAGATGGAAGCAAGGGAAATGGCGGAGGAGGTACACTGACTATTGTTGGACTAATGTCATCAAATAAGCCCACAGCCAGAACCTTCAATATGACGGTGCAGGACACAGTGCAATCAAAAGATGTCATGTCAGGTATTATCCCAATCAATGATATAAATGCATATGTATTATTTGATCCGGGTGCTACTTGCTCGTTTATATCTGATGAATTTGCTAAGAGATTAGAATTACCTAGTGAAAAGTTGGAATCCCCTTTACAAATAGAAATTATGAATAGGGAGATAATTCCTGTTAAATCTGTGTTCAAGAATTGTAGGTTGAATATTAAGGGGAATGTTATGACAGTAGATTTAATCCCGATAAAACTTGGAGAGTTTGATGTAATCTTGGGAATGGATTGGCTATTCAATTATGGAGCGATAATTGATTGCCAAAAGAAATGTGTAAACCTTATGACTTCGTCAAAGGTAGTTTTCTATGGTAGCAAATCGCCTAGAAAAATGAGATGTCTGACGATTATGCAGGCCAGGAAGTTATTGAGTCAAGGCTGTGTAGGATACTTAGCTTACATAGTCGACACTCAAAAGGAGAAGGGTGTGAAACTAGAGGAGATACCCGTGATTAGGAATTTTGTAGACGTGTTTTTGAAAGATTTGCTAGGACTTTCACCTAATAGAGAAATTGAGTTTGTGATCGACTTAGCGCCAGGAACTGCTCAAATATCGAAGGCCCCGTACAGAATGGCTCTGGTAGAGATGAAGGAACTGATGGTACAACTGCAAGAACTGTTAGATAAGAAGTATATTCAACCGAGCGTATCACCGTGGGGAGCGCCTGTGTTATTTATGAAGAAGAAGGATGGGTCAATGCGTCTTTTCATTGATTATAGAGAGTTAAACAAAGCCAATATTAAGAATAAATATCCATTGCCAAGAATAGATGACTTGTTTGATCAATTGAAGGGTGCTAGATATTTCTCGAAAATAGACTTGAGAAATGGGTATCACCAATTGAAAGTAAGGAAGGAGGATGTACCGAAGACGGCATTCCGAACTCGGTATAAACATTACGAATTTTTGGTGATGTCTTTTGGTTTGACCAACGCTCCTGCAGCATTCATGGATTTGATGAACAGGGTGTTTAAACCATTTTTAGATAAGTTTGTGGTGGTATTTATCGATGATATTTTGGTGTACTCCAAATCTCAAGAAGAACACGTGGAACATTTACGTCTGACGCTGGAGACGCTAAGAAAAGAAAAGTTGTATGCGAAATTCCCTAAATGTGAATTTTGGCTGGAACGTGTACAATTTCTTGGGCATGTAATTAATAAAGATGGGATTTCAGTGGATCCATCAAAAGTTGAAGCTGTGATTAATTGGGAACAACCAAGAACTCCTTCGAAAGTAAGAAGTTTCTTGGGATTGGCAGGTTATTACAGACGATTTATTCAGGATTTTTCCAAGATTGCCACTCCGTTGACAAATTTGACGAGGAAATCTGTAAAATTTGTTTGGACGAAAAAATGAGAGTAAAGTTTTACAAAATTAAAGAAGATGCTCAGTGTAGCACCTGTCTTGTCATTACCAGATAATACCAGAAATTTTGTGGTGTATAGTGATGCCTCACACAAAGGATTAGGTTGTGTCCTTATGCAGAACGGCAAGGTCATTGCGTATGCATCAAGGCAATTGAAAGATTATGAAAAATGGTATCCAACTCACGACTTAGAATTAGTTGCGGTGGTGTTTGCTCTGAAGATATGGAGACATTATCTCTATGGAGAGAAGTGTGAGTTCTACACAGACCATAAGAGCCTGAAGTATATTTTCACACAGAAGGACCTGGATATGCATCAAAGGAGATGGATGGAATTAATAAAGGATTATTATTGCGAGATCTTTTATCATCCGGGTAAAGTAAACATGATTACAGATGCCTTGAGTAGGAAGGGATGTGAGAAATTGATATTGTTAACCAACCAAGAGGAGCTCATTTTAGCAATGGTAAGGTTAGAGCTGGAAATCAAATTTTTAAAAGAATCCGATGAAAAATTGTACCAGATGGAAGCTAGTCCAACTTTAGTGGAAGCGTGCATCATGGATTTCAAAGGAAACTGGGATGATCATCTACCGTTGGTGGAATTTGCATACAACAACAGTTACCACGCAAGCATTGGCATGCCGCCATACGAGGCATTATACGGTAGGAAATGCAGAACTCCACTATGCTGGGATAAAGTTGGTGAACGTCAATTGTTAGGACCAGAACTGGTGCAACAGACCGCAGAAGTTATCAAAATAATCAGAGCAAGACTAGTAACTGCTCAAGATTGATAGAAGATGTATGTTAATCAACACAGACAAGATCGTGCATTTGACGTAGAAAATTACGTGTTCTTAAAAGTTCCTCCGTGGAAGGGTAAAATTCATTTTGGTAAAAAGGGAAAGTTAAGCCCGAGGTTTATTGGACCCTTCGAAGTGATGCGAAGAGTAGAAGAAGTGGCTTACGAGGTAGCTCTACCTGTAGAGTTGGAAAACGTTCATAATATTTTTCATATTTCGGTGTTACGACCGTATAAACCCGATTACACGCACGTGATCGAGTACGAACCATTACAGTTTGATAAATACTTGTCCTATGAAGAGATTCCTATTCAGATAGTTGACAGGAAAGAACTAGTGCTCAGAAATAAAATAATACATTTCGTGAAGGTGATATGGAGGAACCACAATGCTGAAGAAGCTACGTGGGAATTCGAAGATAAAATGATGAAGAATTACCCTGAGTTATTTGTTTAGTCTGTGTCTTCGATTATGGGAACATGATCTTTGTAAGAAGGGAAGAATGTGACGATTTGATTGTTTGGGTTGTGATTCTAGGGACAGGATCTTTGTAAGGAGGGAAGGATGTAACAGTTCGAATTTTCAAATTGTAATTTAAATATTTATTGAATGATATAAATATTTATTTGATGTGTTTATTGTTGAATAAATATTTTATTGATGTGATGGTTACTAGTAAATATTTATGAATTTAAATTTATTAGATAATATTCTAAATTAAGTTAATTTTTAATTTGGAGAGTTGTAATATAACATGAGATGTTATATTGTTGTTTTAATTTAATCATTTAAAGTGGTACGTTAAATTATTAAATACAATTATAATGAGATTATAATTTTGGTGATAATTGTTTAAGTGGAAAATTATTTAAAATATAGTATGAGTAATTAATTTATTTGATTAATGTTGGATATGAAAATCTAAATAAATAATATGTGATTATAAATTATAAACTAAATTGTTTATTAAAATAAATTAAAGGAGTTTAAAATTAGTTTTGCCAAACAAGTCTTAAGGATATTAAGTCTTTAATTTTAAAGAGTTTTTGCCAAACAAAGCTTTATGGCTTTTGAATTTTGAATTTTAAATTTTTAAATAATATAAATTAAATAATAAATAAAATATAATTATAACTTATACGTTATATTTAGTAACTAATATTATATTAAGTACGGCTTATTATGGTTTATCAGTTTTAGAGTACGCATACTGTTAATTGGCTTAGCTATTGATTTTGTTATACACATTCTAGCAATATAGAGAGTTATGAGAGAATTTGAGAGAGCTTGAGAAGAGAAAAGCAATTTCAGTAGTTTTAGCAAGGATTACCAAGCAATTTGAAGGTGTTTTTCTATAACACCTTAATATTGTATATATATATGAGTTTTACGGCATAAACTTCTATGTTTTGTGAATTTCAATTTTCAAATTGTTGCTATATAGCTAAATTATGGTGATTGTATGTGTTTCCGATGCTAGAACTAGTGTTTAGACATGAATTGTTATGTTAATTACGGTTTAAAAATGAAGAAAAGTAGTTTACAGAGAATATTTTTCATATGGCTATGAAAGTACAAAAGTTAGTGGTTAATTTGTATGTTAATTTGTAAATTGAGTATTGATTATGCTAGTCCATTAAGAAACGAAGAGAACGTAGTTTGAACGAAGTAATTCAGTGTAGAATTGTAATCACAGTGATAATTTTTATGAAGAATGTCAAAAATAGAGTTTTTGTATAAAAATATGAAATTTAAGGAATTAAATCAGTTGAAATTGTTGTTTAATTGTTCTAAGTTGATGATTATGTGAGAAAACATGTTTGTGTTAGTCTTATACCAATTGTATATGTTAATTCTACTGTTGTGTTGGTGGAATTTGTGTTAGTTGGCTTAAGAACTGTGTCGAATCACGTTTTGTAAAAACTGGAACTGGTGCATAGCGCGGGTGCGCTGCCGCGCGGGCGCACAGTACTCCTAGGCAAAACTGGCACTGCCGCGCCAGTAGTCTGCCAGACCCAGTGAATTCTGTTAATTCTACAGACTTTGAAACATTAATGTAACCTAGTTTAGTGATGTGTTAATGTGAGAAACATGTAATGTAATGGTTAAAACGGAATAGTATCATATGGTTAGTAACTATAAAATGTAAAATTAGTATGATGTAAAATGACATGTTATGATTTAAGAAACTTCATGGATAATGAATACGTGTTATGAAATGTACACTTGTGATTCTGAAATATGTATGGTAAGGTGAGACTTGTAATAAAATAACAAGTTAGCTAGAAGTGAGTGTTAGTTTGAAAAGTGGATGTTTATATAGCTAATAGATATTGTGATTCTAATACTATGTGTAGGTGAACGTGAGTTTTAATATTATAGCTTACGCTTGAGGCAAGTTTCTAAACTCTACCTCTTTACATTGAGCAATTTCCTTACTCTAAATTTTCATTGAGAAAGCTTTGTTCCTAAATTTTATTTGAGCAAGCTATAACTTTAACCCTATTTGGACAAGTTTTGAATTCCAATAGTTATTGATTTATTCTAACTTGTTTATTGTTAGACAAGTTTTCTTTAATTTCATTCTTGTATTGTGAATGCAATTTCTTGAATTCCAATTCCTAATATCGAATTGTCTTATTTCAATTACTTTGCACAAGTTATTGTCATGTTAAGCAAGTTTTACTTTCAACTTGCTATTAGTTAATACATGTTCAGTAATTCTATATCTAATTTACTAAGATCATAGCCTAGCTTATTATTGTTCAGGCGAGGTTGATTGTTTCATTTAATGCTTATACTTTGATTATTTCTACGCATACCTATTATTCATAACATTTTACCTTACACTTTTATTGATCAATTGTAGTGTTGTTAATTCTTGTTGATTCAACTAATCCCTTAGTTGATGATTGTGAAACCCTAAATTCCCATGAAAGCTTATCCAAACCAAACTTTCTTTGGTGCGGACTTGTACTCTAAAACTGAGAAGAACAACCCTATTATAGGGGATACGCGATGCGTTTATATGTTTCTGTACAATACATGGTATGAAGGGCTAATCCCCCTAAGTACGTGGAGTCCCTACAATATAACTGTTTAGGTTAAAGTTGAAAGATTACTTGTAACCGTGGACGCAGTTCGTGGTCTTATGACCCTCAGATATATTTCGTATTTTTTATTCTAGTTTTTGGTTACCTTTGATAGAGTATTATTCAGTTTTGATGAGCCTATTTATTGGCAGCAATTATTTAATTATTGTTCATTGTTATATCTAGTGGGCATTTGTTTTGCTCACTCTTACATATATATACACTCATTGCAGCTAAAGTTGAGAAGGTCGATGAACCTACAACTAGCAAAGAAAAGGGAAAAATGTACAAGTGATAAAGACTTGTAATTTAATTTATTGTCATGATGATAGACTTTTTAGTTAATGATGTGATGTAACTTTTTTATTTCCGCACTTGATTGATGTTTAAGGTTAGACAACCTGGGAAGACTTTTGATTAATGATGTAACCCTTTAATGGGAGGATTTATGGTTTAATTGTTAGTATATTTGGGTAGATAGTATGAATGTATGGAAAGTGAACACCAAATCTTGTGGGAATGAAGTACTTGGATTTGGGGGTGTCACAAGAATGGTGGTGGTGGTAGTGGAAATGGTAACAATAACCTGAAGAGAAAATGGAATGCAAATGTGGGTGCTGGAAATCAGCAGGGTAATCAGAAGAATAAGAAGTTCGAAGAATGTGCTACCTACGGGAAGTTTCACAAGGGTATATGCATAATGGGGAAACGTGTCTGCTTTAACTGTGGCTAGGAAGGTCACAACGCCCCAAATTGCAATCAACCAAAGAAGAACGTTTGCTTCACGTGCGGGTCCAAGGATCACTTTTCTCGTGAGTGCCCTAAGAAGAAAGCTGGAGAGACAACAGGAAGCAAGGGAGGTAGCAGTGGAGGTACATGGGCCATTGTTGGACCAACGACATCAAACAAACCCACAGCCAGAACCTTCAACATGACTGTATAAGATGCTGTGCAATCTAAGGATGTTGTGTCAGGTATTATCCCAATTATTGATATAGATGCTTATATATTATTTGATTCGGGTGCTACTTGCTCGTTTATATCTGATGAATTTGCTAAAAGGTTAGGATTGCCTAGTGAAGAATTGAATTTTCCTTTAAAAATAGAAATTACGAATAAGAAAATAATTCCTGTTAGGTTCGTATACAAGAATTGTAGGGTGAATATTAAGGGAAATGTCATGATGGTAGATTTAAGTGAACATTAAGGGAAATGTCATGATGGTAGATTTAATCTCGATTAAACTTGGAGAGTTTGATGTTATATTGGGAATGGATTGGCTGTTCAATTATGGAGCGATAATTGATTGCCAAGAGAAATGAGTAAACCTTATGACTCCGTGAAAGGTAGTTTTCTATGGTAGCAAATCACCTAGACATGCGAAATGTCTGACGATTATGTAGGCCAAGAAATTGTTGAGTCAAGGCTATGTGGATTATTTAGCTTACATAGTCTATACTCAGAAGAAGGGGGTGAAATTGGAAGAGATACCAGTGGTTAGGGAATTTTTAGATGTATTTTCGGAGGATTTGCCAGGACTTTCGCCTGACAGAGAGATTGAGTTCGTGATCGACTTAGCGCCAGGAACAGTCTCGATATCGAAGGCCCCGTATAGAATGGCTCCGGTAGAAATAAAGGAACTGATAGTACAACTGCAGGAGCTGTTAGACAAGAAATACATTCAGCTGAGTGTGTCACCGTGGGGAGCACCAGTTTTATTCGTGAAGAAAAAGGATGGGTAAATGCGTCTTTGCATTGATTATAGGGAATTAAACAAAGTCACTATTAAGAATAAATATCCATTGCCAAGAATAGATGACTTGTTTGATCAATTGAAGGGTGCTAAAAACTTCTCGAAAATAGATTTGAGAAGTGGGTATCATCAATTGAAAGTAAGAAAGGGGGATGCACCTAGAACGTCATTCAGAAGTCGGTATGGACATTACGAGTTTCTGGTGATGTCTTTTGGTTTGACTAATACACCTGCTGCATTCATGGATTTGATGAACAGGGTGTTTAAACCATTTTTAGACAAGTTTGTGGTGGTATTTATCGACGACATCTTGGTATACTCCAAATCTCAAGAAGAACATGTGGAACATTTACGTTTGACGTTGGAGATGCTAAGAAAGGAAAAGATGTACGCAAAATTCTCTAAGTGTGAATTTTGACTAGAACGTGTACAATTCCTTAGGCATGTGATTGACAAAGATGAGATTTCAGTGGGTCCATCAAAAGTGGAAGCTGTAATTAATTGGGAACAACTGAGAACACCTTCGGAGGTGAGGAGTTTCTTGGGACTGGCCGATTATTATAGACGGTTTATTCAAGATTTTTTCAAGATAGCCACTCCGTTAACAAATTTGACAAGGAAAGCTGTAAAATTTGTTTAGACGAAGAAGTATGAAAAAAGTTTTCAAGACATGAAGAAGAAGTTAAGTGTGGCACCTGTATTGTCATTACCAGATAATACAGGAAACTTTGTGATGTATAGTGATGCCTCACACAAAGGATTAGGGTGTGTCCTTATGCAGAACGACAAAGTTATTGCATATGCATCAAGGCAACTGAAGGATTATGAGAAAGGGTATCCGACTCATGATTTAGAGTTGGCTGCAGTAGTATTTGCTCTGAAGATATGGGGACACTATCTATATAGAGAGAAATGTGAGATATATACAGATCATAAGAGTCTGAAATATATTTTCACTCAGAAGGACTTGAACATACGTCAAAGAAGATGGATGGAATTGATAAAAGTTTACGATTGTGAAATATTTTATCATCCAGGCAAAGCGAATGTGGTTGTAGATGCTTTAAGCAGGAAAGGTCGGGAAAAGTTGATGCTGATAACCACTCAGGAGGAGCTTATTTCAACAATGACAAAGCTAGAGTTGGAAATAAAATTTCCAAAAGAATCCGATGAACATTTTAAAGAGTTTTGCCAAACGGAGCCTTATGACTTTTGGATTTTTAAATTTTGAATTATAATAATATAAATAAAATAAATAAAATAATAAATAAAATATATTTATAACCTATACGTTATAATTGGTAACTGATATTATTTATTAGGTTTATTATAACCATATACGTTTCTTTTATTTCACGCTTGGTATTGTTTACGTATTCTATTCTGGGTCTTTGCTAAACCCGAGTCTAAGAAGAAAAAAGAAATTATAGAGAATTGAGAGTGATCAGAGAGAATTGAGAGGAGAAATGTGCTGTGAATTTCAAGTATTCTAGCAAGGATTTCTTAAGCAAGAAAAGGTATTTTTCCCATAACCTTATATATATATATATATATATATATATATATATATATATATATATATATATATATAAGTATACATATATTTTACGACATAGTTCTCTGTGTTATGTGTTCTTGGCTATAATATAAAGTTTGATAAAATTTTCTGTAAACCATGTTTTTATAATTGGTTATGAAATTATGTGTATACATAATGGTTATAGCTAGAACATATATATATGATTGTATGCTAAATTACGTTTAAAAGAAAGAGAATGGTTTTACAGTGAACATATATGTATGAACATGGTTCTATTAGGGATAGGATACTTGCCTCGTGCGTAGATTACGCTTTAACTAAGCACGTTCTTTGAATTAAATCCTACATACCATTCATATACACAATACCAGTTAATTATAAATTAACTAATCAATATAAACTCATTCTCGTTGTCTACTTTGATTATTGACTATACTTAATCAATTTTCACTTTGTCACATCATTTGTACTTCGTGAATTACCAAACTAATTATGAAATTTAATAATTCAAATCACATGTAATTATGTTATTTACATGTTAAACATCTATTTTATCATCACATTATTCTTCTAACATGTTTACATGTTCATCACAATAATCCACTAACACATTGTTAGACTTAATCATTTTTTTAAAAATACATTTCTGAATTTTCTGGGGAGTGGCGCTGCGGCGCCACTATTGAACTAAGGATTCGCGCTGCGGCGCCGTGGCGCTGTGGCCGGGCCCTTGGCGCTGCGGCGCTGTGGCGCCGTGGCTCGAGTCATGGCGCTACGGCACGGTGGCGCTGCGGCGCGGGAAATGAACAGGCAGTCGGCGCTGCGGCGCGGCGTACCAGGTACAGAAATGGCAGTTCGCGAAAATCGCAGAACTTGCCAATTTCTCCAAATTTCTTAAAGTTCTACTCGAAATTAAACATACCCATATGCTATAATTTATATATAATCATTACCCAACATTTATATACTGACAAAACCAATTTTAAACACTTATTAACAGATTTAAAGACTAACAAAATTACTGACTTTGATGTTCGTGAAGTTTAGAAAACTTTATATGAAAATTCTCCCTACGGATTCGTTATAACACCGAATCCGTTCATTTAAACTCCAATCTCTCCGTATCGACATGCTCAATAATGTAAGGGTGTAAAATTTAGGGATAATATATAATAAATACATCAATTATCACATATATGGCCATATGGCCATATCACGTACTCTATTTATTTTGAAATAACATATGTACGACATGTTTTCACAATACTGATGTTATGGTTTGCAACAATATATAATTAAATACGGTGTGATATAACATAACACATATACAACTCATAATCAATACTCCTAACTCAATTACAGAGGTTAAACCAAAACTTTGAAACTTATATTCGTGAAACTTTTAAAGAGCGTAATAATAAAAATTGGGTTGAAGAGATTACCCAAACGTAGATTAGTAGTATTGAAACCTTCTCCAATTTCTTCCTAACTCTCAAAATCTCTTAACTCTCAAGTTTTCTCTCTGAATTCTCTCTGTGATTTTTATCAGACTTAGAACAAAATGAAAAGAGAAGACGTCGTAATCAATTAGGAAGGATCAGATGCGCGTTGGTGGTCAGTTTCCTAGTCATGGGTTAACTGACCCTAACCTCTCTTAGTGCCATGTTTGGCTAGCAACTAAGTTAAAACTCTTTATTTTAATAACACCTTTACAATATAGTTTAATTAATGTCACACTCTTATAAGATAAATCTAATATTTTATTTAATTTACTTTAAATAAAATATAATAATTTCTCATAAATTCACGTAGTCACAATATTAATTATCTCTTTAATAAATAATAATAATTTATTAAATCTCTAATTAATAATTACATTAATTAAATAACATCATGCTTAATTAAATATTTCATTTAATTCAATAAGCTCACACAATCACATATTCGAATAATAAAAATTCTCTACATTAATTTAATAAATGTAACACATAATTAAATCAATCTACCACCATTGCATCAATTAATTATTAAATCTAATAATTAAATCATCGAAAAATATTTATTTAACTCAATAAATATTTAAAATAATTTACAAAATTCTCGTTCGTCACACCTACACTCCTAAAATCTTCAAAGTTTGTAACTAGAACTGCGTGGGGAACGGGTGGTACTGGTTCGTTTCTTCCCCTAAGAGTTTCTCCTAACAAATCAACAAGCCTATGTATCGGATCTACTGGTCCTCTCTCATCATTAACTGACTCCTCTGGAGGGATTATTCTACATCTGGGCGGCATATTTCTGCATCATAAAATTTTTATTTTATTATCTAATTATATTACTTAGACATTTCTCAATTAAAAGAAATAAGATTTTATAACACGTTTCTAAAATAAGATCATTTATTTTCATATGCCAAATCATTATAATTACATGATTCTCTCTAGCATACAACTATAAATGATAACACATATCTCCTATTATCACAGAAGACGGGTACACCACTAGCTTACTACCTCTCTAACATTTTTCAAAAGTTGGGGTTTACTACTTTCTCACATCTTACACAAAAGACTGAAATTTCAACAACAACAATTTACAAAGCACATAAACAAAATACTACAACTACTAGACTTCTTTCTCTAGACTCAATCTAACATCCCATGCTCCACGGTGCTCTGGTATTCCTTCTGAGTAATGTGCACCACCATATCTCGGCTTATGGTATACCGGGTCTGTCCTTGCTCAGCCGGGTAGTGATTTGCCCCATCAATTAATCTCTCCATGGCCTTGCGCAGAGCATAGCCCATCTTGTTCATTTTAATTCCTTGCATCTCACCTCATCCTCTAAGCCATTAGCCCGATCATTAGTTTCTTCCCACTTCTCCTCGATGTGAATCCTATCCATCACGTCCATCTGTAACTGAGTACGAAGTGCTTTCTTCTCCGTCCTGTCGCTTAACACTCTCTATTCCATTTCTTCCAATTTCCCTACCAACTCTACATTCCTAGCCACCGATCGGTGAAACAAAATCCCCATTTGGATCCCTGCCTCCTTACGGTGAGCAATCTCCACCTCCATCTCCTGCATTACTAATTTCCTTTGATGGTCCTCGTCCCTCAATTCCTAGAACTCAGACTCCCTCTCTCTAGACTCAGTCTCTAGCTCCTCCACTCTACATCCTAACTCCAAAATATGCTCCTCATACTCCCCCAACATATGATCCTCAAAAGTAGCCTCGTCGGAGTCCTTCATAGGATTAGGTTCCTCTGCCATAGGATCCTCCTCCGGATCAGACTCCTCAGGTAAAGGCTCTATCTCCTCATCTTCGTCATCGTCATTGATAGGGGCCACCACTGATATGGGCTCCGCTATTAACGATGCCTCATATACTACGTGGATATCACACGGCTCCTCCGCTACTACTCGACTAGGTCCTCCCATGTTAGTAATCCTACAATCACTAACACTAAACAAAACAAACAACAACTCCATTAGAATGTTAAATAACATAAGTTCATTATATAGAATGAAGTTATATTCTATAACACATTAAGTCTCTCTCTATGAAACTCTACATGAGTTTTATCTCTCCTTATCTCCTAAATTCTCCTAAGTTATAATCTAAGGACTCTCTTTCCAAAGGATTATAACTACAGCTCTGATACCAACCTGTGACGCCCCCAAATTCTGACCACATTTGTCCCAAATTTGGTTGTCACGTACTAACTCCAATAACATATTAAAATCATCACAGCGGAATAATTGAATAAATTACATCGTTATAATATAATTATTCTCATCCCAAGGTTTCATAACTTAAACATCTCTTATAATACCTTAAACATAATTAAACACCGTTTAGACATAACTAATACATAATCTAAACAACTTAAACCAAGCATAGCTTATCATAAATAAGTTCTTCTACAACAAGATAATAATACATTCTAACATTATGAAATAATTACTCCAAAGTCGTCTCTTTACCCTTGTCCTTGCCAGAGGGTTCACCACGTTCTGCCTTAACTGAAATATTTTTAGGGAAAATAAGGATGAACAACAAATTTGCTCAGCAAGTAATATATCAAAAGGGAATTCAATATAGTTTTGAATTTCTCAAGGGTATATCAATAATGATAGTTCAAGATAGTAAGAAGTATCAATGATTATCAACAATAGTTGTTATAGACAGAAAAGATTAATAATATTCAATGATTTATCAATTCAAGATTTCAAAGTAATGAATACTGAGCAGTCACTAAGGACTACGAACTTCTCTTAGAATCAAAAGTGATAAACTGAAAATTCTACAAAATGAGTACAACAGGTGATCAGCCTAAAGTACCCTATGTCAATGCATTACATTTAATCTTTCTCAAGTGTGCACGTCGGTTTCCTGACAATTTATAATTCCCCTACCAAGAGGGTTGTTCATCTCAGTTATATGAGTCCGCACCAAGTAAATTTGGTTTGGATAGCTTTTGATTAATATCAATAGTCTAGCCGAAGCAATGACTTAGACAATTTTCTTTCACAATATATAATAACAATTATCGTTCGAAATCAAGGTTTGTAAACAATTTCATTTCTGGATTACGAAGTATTATACTTTCAACGTTCTACTTGTACGATCAATAATTACACAAGTTCAAATAATGTTCAATAAAGAGTAAGGTTCAAATACTTGCATTTAATATACGAATCAAATGAAATTTGAGAACTTGCACAAAATCTAAAGTTGTGTAAGTTAGGATACTTGCCTCAAGCGTAGTTTACCAAAGTAAAGCTTAATACCCCCTTTCGGATCCTAACATAGTATATTTACACGTATAGGATATTCATTAGTTTCATAAACTCACATATGTAAGTCCAAACGTACACGTAAACGTCTATCTTAGTTGTAAAATTTATACATATTATATTACATATTCTACATCCTCATAACACAACTCAGATTGTACGATGCCACACAGTCCAACAACACATTTTCAAATCATTGCTTTATAGTTTGCAAATACCTTTTCGAACTTCATTCTTGAAATTTATAATCATTCGTTAAGTATTTAACTCTAGCATCTAACATGTTTATTAACACATTACAAAGCATATTGGTCATATAATGCAACCTAAAGTAACCATATAAGTATGCTTCGAGCATCAGATCAGAAACAGAAACTATACATGACTACGGGATGGCGCAGCTGCGCCCTGGCTAGGCTTAGGGACGGCGCAGCTGCGCTGTCCTATAGCCAAACCAGTGTTGAGCTACTACTCTCCTGGTTTCAGTCCAACCCTATCATACCAATACACTTATACTTTAACATACATACATGCTAGAGGTTCTCACATAGCATATGACCATCCTTGAGTTCATTGTCATAAGTTTTAACTTACAATTTATATGGTATTAAGGAATAGAAAAGTCATGTGGTTACCATGCTTTATAACTTGGCTATATGTCTACACAGAGGTCACATAATCTATTAATACACATGCTCATAGTGTTCATATTATTTATTCATAACTAACATTGTTTAGCACTTGGAAACATGCTTTAAACTCATGTTTGATTTATTTATCATTATGTCCAACACATACTAATCATGTTTAGAGACATAATAAACATGAACATGACATCATAAATCTTTAGAATCTAAATACTCATATATAATGCAACTTATGTTTGAAAACATGTTCAAGGTTGCCTTTGAAATAATTTTAACATGAATGATGGAATATAACACATACAAGGCAACTTTAAAACTCTTATAATATGTAAGTAAGTCAAGTTAACATCTTTCCAAGATCAGAACCTACATCATGTAACATTCATGCACATTAGCTTTATAATACCAAGCTTTTCTTGAAAACTTCTCTAGCACAAGGTCTAACAAGTTTGGTCATGGACAAAAACACTATAAGCACTATATCATGCTCCTTTATATTTGAACTCAATCATGTATATAAACCACTAAGTTCAGAACTCGTAGGACAAGTATTGCATCAAAGCTTGTTTTCAAAACTTTAAGTTTTTATTACAAATCTCTCACTAACTTATGTTGATTACTTCATAATGCATAAGAAAGCTTTATATCTCATGCTATACCGCTTTTTAGGTATATATCTAAGTCATGATACCAAGTTTTCAACACATAGCATAAACAAAACCAGTAACTAATTCTGAGTTACGGCGCAGCTGCGTATAAACAGGGCGCAACTACGCCATGCCGGGAATCTCAGTAGTAACAAACTCTGTTTTGCAGAGCCTTACTTAACTTTGATTCCTTTTGACTTAAACATGTTCCAGTCCATCATTAAAAGTTTCAAACATGTAAGCATACTTCCTAAACACATTATAGCATGTTAATTCATCTTGATTGACATAGAATTCTAAGTAATTCCAAGAATTTAGCAAAACCCAATTCAAGAACATAAGTTAAGATTTTTATACCTCTTAGAGCTTAGCAACTTAGTTTCTTCCTTTTGAGATTGTTAGCCTCTTCTTTGAACAACAATTACTCCAACTCAAGTTATCAGTGTTTCAACAGACCAAAATAAACAACGAAAAACTAAAAATTAGTCTGCTATTTATAGAAGAAACTTGGACTGGGCATTTGCATTACACTGAGGTTGAAGTCCAAGGTGTATTAGAAGAAAACATTCGTTAATTAAGAGTTGTTTACCAACCCAACACCAGCCAATTCCATAGCCATTGGCTTAGTATTGATCACCTATGCTTAGATACTGATTTAAGCTTGGAAGTTACGTAATTTTGCCTTAGGCTACTGTTCATGTACTAGAAGGGTCACTCATTTTGGGACAAGAGCAAATCTCAGCAACTTGAGCTTAGTTTAGTTACTTTAACTCCCAAAAATATAATCTTAATGTACAACTGTTACCATATTAGGAAATTAGGGATTATTTATGTACTCATATCATATAATTCATGTACATTAAATACACGCAATAAAATAACGCAGTTATGTATTATTGCCCAGGTATCCCCATAATTATTTTTACTACTCACATAACCACATTATAACATTATTTAATATTAATGTTTATTTAAACATTTAATTCCTTTCCCAGTTTCTAGAATTCACAACTATTTCAATTATTTCTGTATTAAAGATCACATGGGATTTCATTGTACTACTTGGTACCTTATATCAACATAATGTACTTTAATCCTATGATTTTATTCATGTCACACTTTACATTAATGTTCCATTTCATTTCTACAGTAGAAACTAATTTATCTCAGACTGACCACTAGCCCAGCTGCGCCAGTTTGTACTGCTGGGAGGGCGCAGCTGCGCTGGTCCCTGGCAGTGCCAAAATGGTTTAGCTTCAAGACAGTTCCCATTTCTATCACCACACTAGTTTTACATGATATGAATTACCTTCTATATTGGTGATATTACAAGTTTAAGAGTGTATTTATTCCTTATATGGAATCACATGTTCATACACAATAAATCTTCCTCTTA
Organism: Panax notoginseng; assembly: GCA_016801055.1. Lineage (NCBI taxonomy): Eukaryota > Viridiplantae > Streptophyta > Magnoliopsida > Apiales > Araliaceae > Panax > Panax notoginseng. The sequence goes on along the minus strand of CM029022.1, from coordinate 124,610,534 downwards.
GTTTAATCGTTTAAATTCCTTTCTCATGCCACACAAGGCATTTCTCAATTATCAATCCTCATACAATTTCAATTTACACTAATTAAATTACTCATCTTACCACACATCAATATTTATATTCAAATAAATATTCAATCTCTTATATAAAAATATTTATTAAATCATGAATTTCTCGGTTCTTATACTATTTGTAGTGGCAGCATCTCGGGTAACTAGAACCTCATCCCGCTCAACAATAGCTGCATCCCTAGATGATCGAGCTTCATCCCGCTCAATAACAGTGGTATCCTTGTGAGCGAGAGCATCATCTCTCTCAACTAGAGTGGCATCTCTATCAGAAAGAGCTGTCAACATCAAGGCCCTAGCTTGATCCCTTTTAAACATCATCAAATGTAAACTCTGCTCTAAATACTCTGTAGAATATGGAGTCACAGCAACATGGATACTGGGGGAATCAACTAGAGCTACTGACAAACCAATAAATAGCTCATCCTTAATGGGAGAATCAGGGTACTCCATAGGCTCCCCACTATCAGAATCAATACTCGGCTCTGAGGATACAACCGTAGCCGATGCAATCTCTACCTCCAACCATGCAGAATACTCTATAGAACAACCTGGATGGCTAGTCAAAAAGTCAGCCCTCTCACGCCGGGTCCAACAGGTATAAATCCTGGACAAATCCTCTGCTGACAAACGCTGAGATGAAAAATATTGACCCACTACCCCGTCATAGGGATGAACATCCTAAAACTGGTCAAACTATGCCATAACAACTAGTGGATGATATGTGGTCACACCCCTAAAACCGGCCAGGGGAAGATAGTCCATGCCAGCTGCATGAGTGATAAAGCTGTAGGGAGAGCTAAGCCCTGAACACGACAAAATATCAAACGGGTCCTCGATCCCTGACAAGAAAACCGACCAAGAAGCAACGTATGTACACTCTGCTGGCTGAAAGGAGTATGACATGGCTATCTTGTGAGAAAAATAATACCCATGGCGTCGAAAAGTGCCAATCGGACTTAAGTGTGTTATAAACCACACGTAAAACAAGACCGAACTGCCTGTAAACACCCCCACGGAATGGGTATGGAAATACGTAGCCGACCTCAAGGTCTTTACCATAATCATCGATAAGATGGTATGTCCCTCCCGGAGATCCCAGACTACCATGATCATGCCGATATCCAGGTGGTCCATGTACAATGGCATGTATAGATAAGCCACTATACACATCAAGAGTATGTCTACCCGGGCGACACGCCAATCATCCTAAAAAATGGTGAAATCCCCAGAATATCGCAGATAACTATCCAATGACCCCACCCAAATCTCATCTAGGGTAACTCTGCGCCTCAAGCCTGTAAAGGTCATAAACTGCCGACTTATGTCACCGATAGCCATTCGAGCACAAGGCCTATTCAATGGCAAGTTTATAAGATGCTCATACTCCTCCAATGTGGGAGTTAACTCCCATGTATTGATATCAGCTGTCAATAGCTCCAATTGTAAGCACGAATGAGTGAAACCCTCAGCTATTGGAACCTCTGTCAAAGTGAAGTGATGCCATCGCCGTCCCCGTGGATAGGTGTCTAAACCTAATAGGCTAACGGGATGAAGACACGGGAGCCTCTCGTAGGCCCAAAACTATCAATACAAGATTAAATATAAGTGGTCAATTAAACTCTCAACCCGAACAAGGAAAATCAAAAGAGAAAATACTCACCAGTAGGAATGGGTAGAATCCTAACCAAGCCTCCATCACGCCCTCTGAACATAGGCGCATCCCCTTGAGGAAGTAGGTAAAGGTGTAGGAACCCCAATCAAACTCTCCAATATGGTTCACCTCCCGTGTAGCACTAACTAAAGCGAATGACATCGTCAAAGAGTTATCAGCCAGGAAATAACCCCTGTGGATGATCAGGAATAATCACTGAAGGATGCGATCCCTAACCCTCCGATCATCCGGCAATGGCTCAATTAAAGCCCCACTTATGACATCTATATTCAAAGGACTAGTATGGGCTATCCTGCCTTTGAGCGCCGTAGCCGGGACTCCCAACAAGGATCTGACGGTAGTCGGGGAAATGTCAGCCATAAAAGGCACTAGCGCCCCAAAAAACTCCATCCTAGTGATTAACCGCCAATCCATCGGTGTCATCATCACCTCGTAATCTAGTAAATAGAGAGACTAGGTCTGGTGAAACCAGCACTTAAACAAAGCCCTGAGATAACCCCAAGGACAACGACGGGGGAGGATTGTGACGCCCCTAAAATAGGTATACATCACCCATTCTGAGTCGCCAAATACATGGTACAAAAACAAATACAACCTCAGTAATACAATTATCGTGCAAAATACGACAACACATATACTGTGAGTTTGAATACAAATAGAGAGTATAAAAACTCAAAAGGAGTCCTCATTACAATTATTGACACACTATTTTACAAAAATAGTGAGGCTGCTAAACAACTTTCTAAAACCGTCACTCCATATCCCGGCTAGTTCCTGCTATACTATCTCCTCCTAAGAAGAAAATGGAACAAAAAGGGTGAGCTCAACTAGCCCAGTAAGGAATAATATGACTAAGATAATATACAATAAATTATCGTTAGTCTTCAACAGGGAAAATCTGATAAAATATAATAGACAACAAGTTTTAGATCAACAACTACAGCGAAAATAGCAATTCATTAGAAGAGTCAAGTAGAGAAAGAATTCTACTATCTTCTAAGATTTAAAAGTCCATCATCAATATTTTATTCCTGTAACATCAATCAATATACATCTTGAATCAAATATTCATCTTTGCACTACAAGCCAAAGATATTCATTTGTATCACCAGTTGGCCATGTTCATCTCAACACCTGTTCATCTTTGCACTACAGGCAAAAGATATTCATCAGGTAATCATACATCTTTGCACTACAGGCCAAATATATTCAGTAGTATCATCATTTAGGACTAAGGATGATGAAAAATATTTAAAAGAAAATGAATCCAGTGAGATAAAAGAACAAATATTAGGGATTCGTATTACAGTTTATCCAAGTTTAATAATACTCTATAATAACAAATTTTGAAGCAGAATTCAAAAATAAAGATCAAAACATGGATACAATCTAAGATAGTAACCATAATAGACAACTTGGACAAAAAGAAGAAAATTTTATTTTTCGGTGAATAGTGCCGTATTCGTGAATAGTGTCGTATACGTGAATAATAACGTATACGTGAATAGTAACCCCGACACAAAAAAATTCAAATTTAATAAAAAGTTCATACCAATATTTTGGTATAATAATATTGAAGAAAATATCATTTTAAGAAGAATATAACACCCCTTACCTCAAAATATCTGTACTTCTGATCGGAATATCGGTATAAGGCTGAAGGAAACTTGCACTGATGAATAGAAACTCACAAAGTATCTAAATACTCACAAAATACACTCAATAATCTAGAGAGAGAAAGAGAGAACACTTGTTTCTGGTGTGATTTTTAATTCTAACTTAGCCCTCTATTTATATGAAAATGTTAGCACGCCGAAGCAGACTTAACCTGCAACCTGATGGCTTTACCTGCTACTATTCCCACCCACCATATTTGAATAAAAATCTTAGCACATTTTCACCAACCAAAAGTGGGGCCCACCAATTCTAAAATTTTCTACCAAAATGATAAATTCTGAAACTTCAACAATTTCTGAACCAGACATCTCTTAAAATTAATAACAAATCATAAGGTTCAAAATTTGTGAACATATACTCAACTTATATATGTATAACATATCCAAAAATCACAACGATCCAACGGTCAGATTAAAAATTATAACTCACGCAATATATCTCAAGAACAGTGATTTAATTTTTAATACCTCCATTCCGACAAAAATACCTCAATATTAATTCCTTCACATAAAATAAATATATCCATCAATTATATCCACATAAAATAAATATTTTCTTATCATATGAATCAATAATTAATTATTCACAATTAATATTACAGAATCACATTTATGACAACCAGGCCGTTCCCAGAAAAGAGGGGGCTTTTCAATAAGGATTTCTCTTTACTGGCGCGCAATTAGGTAACCAAACCTCTCCTTAGACAGAACTTTTTAGACATTGCCAATAATGCTATCTAATAATATTATTCAAATAATATGAATTATTGATCTGATAATGGGAAATATTGTGCAGTGATAATTATTGAAACAACAATAATATAAAATATCAATGTAGTAATTATTGAATCAATAAAATAAAATATTGAACAGTAACTACTGTAACAATTATTGAGTAGTGCCTTCTTTCGTAAGAATCAATAATTCAAAAATACTGTGCAATCCGTGTGCTATTGTGCAACCACACGTATTATTGTATTTTAACCACCGGGTATTCCAACAGTGTTAACGATAACAACTACGTCGTTATTTATAAAAACTTAATTTTTATCGTTATCTTCATCCAACCGTTTTTCGTTATGGGGCCCACAAATAGCTGCGCCGTCGTACGAATATTTCCCGACAGAAAGAATACTCTACGACCAAACGAATATTCCCCGACAAAATGAATATTTTATAACAACTTGTTTATTTTGCAAAAATTGCACATTTCACCCATAACAAAAATATTATATCAAATTAACACCTTATTATTCACAATAATAATTAGAGAAAATTTGATTTTACTCATTAATAAGTTGGGTTCTTACAACCTCCCCTCCTTATAAAATTTCGTCCTCAAAATAGACGTACGTACCTGGTGTTTCAAAAAGGTGAGGACACCTCGCTTTCATTTCTGATTCTAACTCCCAGGTCATTTCTTCAATAGCATGGTTTCTCCACAAAACCTTAACTTGTGGTATAACCTTCGTGCGTAGGACATGCTCTTTCCTATCCAATATCTTAACAGGTACCTCCTTGTATGTTAAATCTTTTGCTATCTCGTCCGGTTCTAACTCAATAATGTGGTTCGGTCTTTAACATATTTACGAAGCATAGATTTATGAAAAACATTATGAACACGAGACATACTTGGAGGTAATGCGAGTTTATAGGCCACATTTCCTATTCGGTCAAGAATTTCAAATGGACCAACAAATCGTGGATTGAGCATTCCTCTCTTCCCAAATCTTGTAACTCCCGTCCATGGTGCAACACGTAACAATACATGATCCCCAATATTAAATTCCACGTCCTTCCGATGAAGATCCGCATAACTCTTTTGTCGATCCTGTGCCGTTTGTATACGTTATCGAATCGTTTGGATCTTCTCTATAGTCATTCGTACCAACTCTGATCCCAATAATGTTGTTTCACCTACCTCGTCCCAACATACTGGAGAATGACATTTTCTTCCATACAACGCCTTGAATGGAGCCATGCCTATACTTGCCTGATAATTGTTTTTGTAGGAGAATTCCACCAATGGTAGGTACTTATCCCAACTCCCTTTAAAATCTAGGACACAGAGTCTTAATAGATCTTCAAGAGTTTGAATAGTCCTTTCTGATTGTCTGTCCATTTGAGGATGGTATGCCGAACTGAATCGTAAGTCCGTGCCCATAGCTTTCTGTAAGCTAACCCAAAATCGTGAAGTGAATCTTGGGTCACGATCCGAAACTATGGATACTGGCATGCCAGGTAATCTTACAATCTCATCTACGTACATACTAGCAAGACGTTCAAGGGAATAAGTCTCACGTATAGGCAAGAAGTGGGCAGACTTGGTTAATCTATCAACAATAACCCAAATCGTATCTATGCCTTGAGAAACCTTGGGAAGACCCGTAACGAAATCCATAGTAATGTGTTCCCACTTCCATTTCAGAATCTCAAGTGGTTGTAATGGACCCTTTGGCATTTGATTCTCCGCCTTTACATGTTGACAAGTTAAACACCTCGAGATAAACTCCGCGATCTCTCTTTTCATATTGCTCTAACAAAATGTATGTTGAAGATCATGATACATTTTGGTACTCCCATGATGGATTGAAAATGGTGTGTTGTGTGCCTCCATCATGATTCTATGCTTCAAGTCAAAATCGTTAGGAACACAAAGTTTGGAGTTGACTTGAAGTATTCCTTCTTCATCAATTCTTATTTCTGGAATAGCACCTTCTTGCACTTTTTTCTTCATATGCATCAACTCCATGTCTGTAGCTTGAGCAACTTTAACTTTATCGATTAAAGTCGGTTCTACTCATATGTTTGATATCATCACGTGGGTACTTGGAGCCTTCATCTCTATCTCCATCCTTTGGAAGTCATACAAAATGGGCCTTTGTGTTAACAACATTGCACTCGTACTCGCATATGTTCTTCTACTCAATGCGTCAGCTACTACGTTTGCTTTTCCAGGATGATATTGGATGGTATGATCGTAATCTTTTAGCAGCTCGAGCCAACGTCGTTGCCGCATGTTGAGTTCCTTTTGGGTGAAGAAATATTTGAGGCTTTAATGATCTGTATAGATCTCCACTTTCTCCCCATACAGGTAGTGTCTCCAGATCTTCAATGCGAAAATGACTGCTGCCAACTCCAAATCATGAGTAGGATAATTCTTCTCATATTCTTTGAGTTGTCACGAGGCATAGGCTATGACTTTCCCATGTTGCATGAGAATACATCCTAACCTTTTGCCTGAAGCATCGCTGTAGATAACAAATCTATCCGAACCAGATGGTATTGTCAGAACATGTGCCGAAATGAGTCTCCTCTTGAGTTCTTGAAAACTCATCTCACAATTCTTGCTCCAACCGAATTTTATATCTTTACGAGTCAGCTGAGTTAATGGAGTAGCGATTCGAGAAAATCCTTCCACGAATCTCCGATAGTAACCAGCTAAGCCCAGAAAGCTATGTACTTCGGTCACCGACTTTGGTTGCTCCCAACTTTGTATGGCTTCAATCTTCGTCGGGTCGACAGATACTCCATGTTTTGACACCACATGCCCAAGGAATGCTACTTCCTCAAGCCAGAACTCGCATTTCTTTAGCATGGCATATAGCTTGTTATTTCGAAGCCTTTGTAGTACCAGCTTTAAATGGTGCTCATGATCTTTACGGCTTTTGGAATAGATGAGGATGTCATCAATAAAGACAACAATGAACTAACCCAAATATTCCTTGAATACACGGTTCATCATATCCATGAAAGCAGCAGGAGCATTAGTCAATCCAAAAGACATGACTAAGAATTCGTAATGCCCGTACCGAGTTCTGAAGGTAGTCTTTGGAATATCCTCAGTTTTAATCTTCAGCTGATGATATCCAGAACGAAGATCGATCTTTGAAAAGAATTATGCTCCTTGCAATTGGTCGAACAGGTCATCAATACGAGGTAGTGGATACCTATTCTTGATGGTGACATGGTTCAATTCCCGATAGTCGATACAAAGTTGCATACTACCATCTTTCTTCTTTACGAATAACACCGGAGCACCCTAAGGAGATGTACTAGGACGAATAAAACCGATGTCCAACAACTCCTGTAGTTGGACCTTTAACTCCTGAAGTTCAATAGGAGCCATTCGATATGGGGTTTTAGAAATGGGCTTTGTGCCAGGTTCAAGGTCAGTAAAGAAATCAACTTCATGTTCTTGGGGTAGACCGGGAAGTTCTTCAGGAAATACGTCAGGAAATTCATTAACAACAGAAATTTTATTCAAATCTGACATGTTTTTGTTCAAGTCCGTGACATGGGCTAAGAAAGCTTGACATCAGTTTTTCAATAAACGAATAGCTTTATGGCTTGAAATGACAGTGATTGACTTAAATGGTTTAGTTATTTAAATTCGCATAATAGGTTGGTTAGAAATATGAAAACTAACAACCTTACAAAAATAATCAATTTTAGCATGATGCATGGTTAACCAATCAATCCCTAAAATCACATCAAATGTAAGAATTTTCAACGAAATAAGATCAGCAGGTAATGTGATGGTACCAACTTGAATCAAGTAAGATTTATAGACAGTAGATGTAATGAAAGTTTCTCTCAACGGAGTCTCAACAGATAAGTCAAGGTCTAATTTCTCCGGAGTCAAGTTCAAACGTTGAGCACAAGTAGGAGAGATAAAAGAATGGGTAGAACCGGTATCTAATAAGGTATAAGCTTTGCAAGAGTTTATGATTAACTTACCCGTGATCACCTCGTTCGGGTTCCTCGCGTTTTGGGCAGTCACGACAAACGCCCTTCCAGGAGCCACTAACTTTGACTTGTCCGGAACAGCCTTCGGAGTCACTATCCCCGTTGAACTTGGTTTCACAACAAGACAATATTTAGCTATATGACCTTCCTTTCCATAGTTATAACATACCTTGAACTGTTGTGGGCAGTTTAGGCTGATGTGTCCCTCTTTCCCGCATTTGTAACATACGATCGGTGCTCGTTCTCCGCCCCTAGAAATAGTTGATGTTGGTGATGACGTATTCACGTTATCGTTGTTATACCTTCTCCTTTTGAAATCTCCTCCCGACTCGCTCCTTCAATTATCACGGCCACGATTACCACCAGAGTGATTACCGCTTTTGTCCGAATGTTTTCCTCCCTGCTGGTTTTTATTGCTCTGATGACCGCTGCCACCGGTATGACCCTGGTTGTGGTCCCTCGGTTGAACATACTCATTATCTCACTCTAATAATTGAGCCCTGTTTACAACATTTGAATATAAAGAAAATTTATGAGAGATAAGATATTGCCGAATCTCGGGCTTTAGACCTCTCAGGATCATCCTCGTCATTCGTTCCTCATTCTCTACCAAATGAGGTACAAACCTGGATAACTCTGTAAACCTCGCCTTGTACTGGGACACCGTTATGTTATTTTGTTCTAGTCTAATAAACTCTACCTCCTTCATATGATGAATACTTTCAGGAAAGTACTTGTCATTAAACAGTTTCTGAAACGTTTCTCATGACATGTTGAGTGCGTCAGGCTGGGTACACTTCACAGACTCCCACCAGTAGTGTGCCTCACCGCGGAACATAAAAGTGGCGAATGGAACCTTCTGTTCCTCCGTGCATCCCAAGACATCGAATATCTTGGTAATTTGCTTGACCCACATTTCCGCCATGATCGGATTCGACTTTCCCTTAAATTCTGGTGGTCCTAACTCTTTGAACTGCTTGGCTGTGACAAGTCGTGCATTGTTAGCATTTCCACCCGTATTTTGTGCACGAGTCTCCCTCGTCTGGTTTTGCATGAACTGCAAGAAACTTCTAAACATCCCATCATTCATCATTTGTTCGGTAGTGTTGTTTACACGAGGAATATTGTCATCCTATTGCACGTTCCCCTGGGTGGTGATCAAATGTGTCTCCATGGTCTGATTCACTCTATTATTAACGTTCTCAGCTGCCATTCTAAAATACTGCCATAAAACAAGGGTTAATAGTCATGTCATATATTATCCCTATACTCTGACCGACCAAATAAATACCAAATAAACTTAGTCAGGTCATACTAGCGAAGGAATTCCCTGTCTCTCCCCTCCTAGTTCTTGTCTCACATCTCAGCCAGGGATCATATCCCTAAGCTCTGATACCAACTATAACTTCCCCAAAACAGGTATACATCACTCATTCTGAGTCGCCAAATACATAGTACAAAAATAAATACAACCTCAGTAATACAATTGTTGTGTAAAATATGACAACACATATACTGTGAGTTTGAATACAAATAGAGAGTATAAAAACTCAAAAGGAGTGCTCATTACAATTATTGATACACTATTTTACAAAAATAGTGAGGACTGCTAAACAACTTTCTAAAACCGTCACTCCATACCCCGGCTAGTTCCTGCTATACTATCTCCTCTTGAGAAGAAAATGGAACAAAAAGGGTGAGCTCAACTAGCCCAGTAAGGAATATTATGACTAAGATAATATACAACAAATTATCGTTAGTCTTCAACAGGGAAAATCTGATAAAATATAATAGACAGCAAGTTTTAGATCAACAACTGCAGCAGAAACAGTAATTCATTAGAAGAGTCAAGTAGAGAAAGAATTTTACTATCTTTTAAGATTTAAAAGTTCATCATCAATATTTTATCCCTGTAAGATTAATCAATATACATCTTGAATCAAATATTCATCTTTGCACTACAAGCCAAAGATATTCATTTGTATCACCAGTTGGTCATGTTCATCTCAACACCTGTTCATCTTTGCACTACAGGCAAAAGATATTCATCAGGTAATCATACATCTTTGCACTACAGGCCAAAGATATTCAGTAGTATCATTATTTAGGACTGAGGATGATCAAAAATATTTTAAAGAAAATGAATCTAGTGAGATAAAAGAACAAATATTAGGAATTCGTATTACAGTTTATCCAAGTTCAATAATACTTCATAATAACAAATTTTGAAGCAGAATTTAAAAATAAAGATCAAAACATGGATACAATCAAAGATAGTAACTATAATAGACAACTTGGACAAAAAGAAGAAAAATTCATTTTTCGGTGAATAGTGTCGTATTCATAAATAGTGTCGTATATGTGAATAGTAACGTATACGTGAATAGTAATTCTGACACAAAAAATTCTAAATTTGATAAAAAGTTCATACCAACATTTCGATAAATTGATATTGAAGAAAATATCATTTTAAAAAGAATATAACACCCCTTACCTCAAAATATTAGTACTTTTGATCGGAATATCGGTATAAGGCTGAAGAAAACTTGCACTGATGAATAGAAACTCACAAAGTATCTAAATACTCACAAAATACACTCAATAATCTAGAGAGAGAAAGAGAGAAAACTTATTTCTGGTGTAATTTTCAATTCTAACTTAGCCCTCTATTTATAGGAAAATGTTAGCACGCCGAAGCAGACTTAACCTGCAACCTGATGGCTTTACCTACTACTATTCTCACCCACCACATTTGAATAAAAATCTCAGCATATTTTCACCAACCAACAATGGGGCCCACCAATTCTAGAATTTTTCACCAAAATAATAAATTTCGAAACTTCAACAATTTCTGAACCAGTCATCTCTTAAAATTCATAACAAATCATACGTTCATTTTTAACGGTTTACAATTTGTGAACATATACTCAACTTATATATGTATAACATATCCAAAAATCACAACGATCCAACGGTCAGATTAAAAATTATAACTCACGCAATATATCTCAAGAACAGTGATTTAATTTTTAATACCTCCATTCCGACAAAAATACCTCAACATTAATTCGCTCACATAAAATAAATATATCCATCAATTATATCCACATAAAGTAAATATTTTCTTATCATATAAATCAATAATTAATTATTCACAATTAATATTACAGAATTACATTTATGACAACCAGGTCGTTCCTAGAAAAGAGGAGGCTTTCCAATAAGGATTTCCCCTTACTGGCGCGCAATTAGGTGACCAAACCTCTCCTTAGACAGAACTTTCTAGACATTGCCAATAATACTATCTAATAATATTATTCAAATAATATGAATTATTGATCTGGTAATGGGAAATATTGTGCAATGACAATTATTAAAATAACAATAATATAAAATATCAATGCAGCAATTATTGAATCAATAAAATAAAATATTGAACAGTAACTACTATAACAATTATTGAGTAGTGCATTCCCTCGTAAGAATCAATAAGTCAAAAATACTATGCAATCCGTGTGCTACTGTGCAACCACGCGTATTACTGTATTTTAACTACCGGGTATTCCAACAGTGTTAACGGTAGCAACTACGCCGTTATTTATAAAAACTCAATTTTTGTCGTTATTTTCATCCAACCGTTTTCCATTATGGGGCCCACAAATAGCTGCGCCGTCGTACGAATATTCCCCGACAGAAAGAATATTCTACGACCAAACGAATATTCCCCGACAAAATAAATATTTTATAACCACTTGTTTATTTTGCAAAATTTGCACATTTCACCCATAACCAAAATATTATATCAAATTAACACCTTATTATTCACAATAATAATTAAAGAAAATTTGATTTTATTCATTAATAAGTTGGAGTCTTACAAGGATGGAGAAGAAAGCCTCGAAACCCCAAGCATGCACAATCTCTCGATACACTGGATGAAAAGTCTAGTATAGAGAATGTATTCTGAACCAGTTCCCTCAAGGCTGCGTAAAGCCTGGAACCTCCATCATAATGCAAATGAACATCAGAACCCTTAACCCCCACAAATGGGAAAAGGAAGATCAACACGACTTTTACCTCATTCGCATGAAGATAGATCGAGGGTTGACGACTCAAATCATCTAGAAGCTCTAGAATCATCACATTTATAGCTGGAAGCTCCCTACGGGGAATAGAAGAAGGAGCAGGATCCGCAACTGGTACATCCTCCTCCTCGTCCTCAACATATGGTCTCTTAACCCGGATAGGACGAATCACTGACTCCGTCAACCGACGAGGCTATCGGCCTGGGCAAGGCCGAGGCACATTAGAAGCTTTCCTCCTCACACCTGAAGAGGTCCTACGGGAGCTACTCGGCTGGTTTGGATCCATATATCTGGACAAAAGTCTCTAAATCACCTCAGAAAGGGTGTGGTAAATTCTAACCTAGAGCTCATTAAATACATTTATGTCTATATACATGCATGCATTACTTTAACATATGCCTACAGTAGAGTTAAAAATGCATGTTCATTCAATGCCTAGACTCATGAAAAAATTTCGCCAGTCTCCTTTGTAAAAAGGACTATCCACATGCGCGTAGACATGACTAGGTGGCTATTCAGTAGCACACCAACTCAAAGTCATTAACATCTTATATGCATGGAAAACATCAAAGTCATAATCCATAAGGGTATTCTAATTACCAGGATTACTTTGCTTCAAAACCTTTGCTCATTTGTCCTCAAATAGGATGAAAAATAGCAGAAAAAGGTGCCAAATTGACTGTTTTAAAAGTCAATTTTTTCACATCAATACGTTCAGTATGGTAAAATATTAACATTTAGTATGTTGAATAATTTTTATCAAGTCATATGAGCATGTATATTCACTACTATATGTTTTGAAGCATTTCATGTGATATCTCACTTTCAAACGGTCAAAACTGGAAAAGAAAACATGTAAACGTTACCAGGATAGTGTAGAACAATTGTACGGTGATGGATTTTGTAGAAAACAGCCCGAACTTAGTAGATTTAAAGAAGAAATCTCGGATTCTATGTGCGGCTTCAAGTTGAAAATGACTTGTTAAAGGGAAATGAAGTGAGAAATAAACACACGGGTGGCCGCAGGTGTACTCACGGCAGCCGCGAGTCTACCTGCGGCTACCCTGGGTGGTCCCCACCCCTCCAGCTCGATTAAATTTAAGTTGTAAAGTAGGGCCCATAAGCTAAAAAGTAAAATCAGGAAAAAAGATGTTACGCGATTAAGCGGAAAAGCCTGAAATCCAGATTTTTAGAGACCAAACTGCCGGTCTACATATCAATCATTGGTATTCGCCCAGATACAGGGCTCACAAAACCAATGTTCAAAGCTATGGAAAGATACCCTTGGCAATACCTCGCAAAGGTCCAATGCTATTAATCTGGGGTGGTAATTACAATCAAAAGCATACATCTCATCAGAAATCCATCCCCAGTGGAGATTTCATACATCCTTAACTGTTGAAGGACATTTCAATGAAGGTCAGACAACCCTGACATCACTAGCCATTGGCTGCAAATCCAGCGGAGCATCGGAGATGGTCCGATGATGTTAGCCGTTAAAGGACATTTCAACGAAGGTCAGGCAACCCTGCCATCACCAGCCGTTGCCAGTAAATCCAGCAAAGCATCGGAGATGGTATGATGATGTTAGCTGTTGAAGGACATTTTAATTAAGGTCAAGCAGCCATGACATCACCAGCTATTGGCCGTAATTCCATCGAAGCATCGGAGATGGTCTGATGATGTTAGCCGTTGAAGGACATTTCAACGAAGGTTAGGCAGCCCTGACATGACCAGCCGTTGGCAGTAAATCCAGTGAAGCATCAGAGATGGTTCGATGATGTTAGTCATTGAAAGCCATTTCAACAAAGGTCAAGCAACCCTGACATCACCAGTCGTTGGCAGTAATTCTAGTGAAGCATCAGAGATGGTTCGATGATGTTAGCCGTTGAAAGCCATTTCAACGAAGGTTAGGTTGCCTTGACATCACCAGTCGTTGGCAGTAAATCCAATTAAGCATTGGAGGTGGTCTAATGATTCCAGCTATTGAAAGGCATCTCAACGAGGGTCAGGTAGCCCTGACAGTATAAACCATTGGCTATAACTTCAACGAAGCGTCATAAAGACCTGACGATGAAAACCGTGAAAACCATCCTCATCGGGGAGGACCGATGATGGAATCTATTATACAGGTCATCAACAATCAAAATGCAATTCCCTAAAGAGTCACTCGTACATGAGAAGAGTATCTTCGGTGGAAATTCTATAAGGAGGATTAAGGACTTTGGTGATAACCCTAGTGTCAACATCACGTGGTCTTAATTATAGAGAAACCTCCACTCCAATGATTTTGAAGACATCTTTGTAGCTCGTCGAAAAATCAGGCTCAAATAGCACTGATGGACGGTTCAAACCACTGGCGATAACCCCAATGTGACATTTGGAGATTCTTGTTATAATAACTTTGGAAACTACCGATTGAGTAGACATCCAAGAAGTTCAACAGGGTCATCATTGACAACTCCATCCCCCAACAAAAGTGGTGGGAGCAGGCAATTATCACATTCTATTGGAAACCATTCAAACAAATAACACTCAGCATAACATTGCATCATGCTACATTACATTTGCATCATTCTTGTCTTGCCATATTTCAAGTGTCTAGTAGTCTTTATCCTATCCATGACATTGCATTACATGAATATGATAAAGAGAGGCATCTATAGACACTCAAAATTTTGCGTTCCTGTTACTAACCATGCAGGAGGGCAGAATCGTCTTCCATAGAAAACCCTGGAAGTCAAATCAGTTTCAACCCCGGAGACAACCCCGTGAGGTATAATTTTCAATCCCAGAGACAACCACAGGATTTTCAGTTTCAATATCGGAGATAACCCCAAGATACTCAGTTGCAATCTCGAAGATAACCCCGAGAGATTCAGTTCCAACCTCGGAGATAACCACATGGGATCTAGCCCAAGTTCCGGAGATAACAAATAAAAGTCAGTTTTAACCCTAGAGACAACCCCGAGACACTCAGTTCTAACCCCAGAGATAACTCCGGGAGGTCAAGCATACCTCAGAGATAACCCTGAGGACATTCAGCATTCACATCAACCCAATCTCGGAGATAACCCTGAGCAACGACTGTTACATCTGTGCAAAAGTCGGAGATAACCCCGTTGGGGGGAAAAATCAACATTTTGCCACCTCAATGCCATATTTACATCATCTCAACACATTTTAATCCACACTGCATACCAAGGTGTCCCAAAAGAACTATAACTCAAATCCCGAGTGACAACTACACAAGACAGCACAACAGATAGACTTTGAAGACTTGGAGATCTGATCATGGACCCATCTTCCCGGCTTTGTACAACCTCTAATTCCATGCCATTGTGTAGCTCTCGACAACAATATTACGAAAAGGTACATCACTCTTTTATCAGAAGCCTAGATTGAAAGTTATGAAGGTTCGAGTGGACAGCGCGTAGCTAAATTGCACGTACTTAGAGACGATGGCACCCACATAGCTCGAGGCACCCCAGGTAGCCACAGGTAGACCCGCAACCATCTGGTCTTTAAATATGATCTCTTAGCAGCTCATTTGAAAAATAAAAGAGAAAAAGAGAGAAAACTCTATCCATTTTAGCTTGTAACCACTGCTAGATTGCTCTAACCTAACTAATTCTTCTTTCTAAACACTTGTAAGCTCGTGTTTTGTAACATACTAAAGTTTAACCGGTGGAAACTGAGTTTTTAGGCGTCAAAAGCTATCTGAAGTCTTCTTGGTAGCCCATTGTAAGATTTTTTAGCTTTTTATTACTATATATATATATATATATATATATATATATATATATATATATACAATCCAGATCAGGTGCTTACCCCTGATCGAGCTTACCCAGTTTACCTATAAAATGGGTCCTCTCATTAGTTTCTCTCTCCTCGCTCTCACATAACACGGCTTATTTTGTCCCCTCTTATTTCTCTCATCTAAAGTCGAAAGGAACGAAAACCAGTCCTCCCCGTCTGAAAAAATCTACGAGCAACGAAGCCAATTCTGAAGCCGAAGCCCTGATCGTGACCCTCTTCCCTCATCTGATTCTCTTTTATTTTCTTCCAAAAAAGCCCTAAACCTGGTATGTCTCCAAATTTAGGGCCATGTTCTTCTTCTATGAAATATTTATGATTTACAGTCATGTTCATTTTCTTATTCCCTGCAAACTTCAATATCAGGTACTTAATTGCTTATCTCATTTTATGAAAGTTGAATGACAAAGTATTACTTAGTTCTCCAAATTTTGAAGGAACAAAAGTTGTTCAATAACCGTAGTATAGCTCTCTGATCCGGATTGATATACTTATATTTATGCTCTGTTTGGTAAGTGAAGAGTATGAGACTGTCTATGGACTATGGGTTTGAAATTTGTACCAAGCAAAAGGCAGTGGAAATGAAAAGATAAGAATAGGGGTAATATGTTATTCTACCGTAGCCATTCTGTTTTGGTTATAAGTGGACAGTAAATAGGATCAGACACAACTGACATTGCTATTTATTTTTATACTTTGATTCTTGGATAAATGATGTGTGATAATGGTACTGGATATATACTGTAAGTCTGTATTTTGTATAAATGATCCAGATGTGCATCATTTTTATACTTTGTTCACTGAGTAGGCATAAGCTAATTTTTATACTTTATGTATTTTGACTTTGCTATTTGTTTAAAATTGATTTTGGTATTTGTTTAAATTTGACTTTACTATTTGTTTACATGTAGAATTGGAGTATCAAATGATGATGCTACTCAGGATCCAAGTGTAGATAATGATGATATTGATTCACCCCCAGATGTAACTGAGATTGCTATGTGAATCATTAAATCTAAATTCTGAGGTAATTTTGCATACTCATTTGTTCAAACTGGATATTTATCTCTCTTTTTTTATTCGTCACTGCATACTCATTTGTTGGTGTAATTTCATGCCTCAGAAGTTCTCATGATGGTTAATATTTGAATTATCAGACTAAAGGCAGAAAGACTGAAGGCAGTTCATTTTCAATCCCTTGTTGAGAAAGATGAAGACAGTACAAGAGGTGGACAACTACAGCAGTACACAAGTGTAAATTTTATCAGAGTATCCAGCTATAGTTTGTGTAATGACAACATGTTAGTCTGTTCTAATTGCTTTTGGACCTGTATGTGCTGGGAGAAACTTTGATTTTCTTGAACTTTCTATATTTATGTTTTTGTAATGACTACAAGCGTTAGTGGTAAATCGATTAATCTTTGTTTTTAGTACGGGAATATTTAGTAATTTTCTTGGTGGAAGTGTATATTTTATCACCCAAAAAAATCTATATTTATTTTGTTACCAATTGATAATGAAGGTAGGTTTTTTGTTGCTACTTTGCTTGGGCTTTCAAATTTCTAGGAAAGAAAGTGGCTATTATTAGTACAGTGCATTGGAAAGGTTGGTTCATAATCTATCCATTTAAAATTTATGAATGTTAGACTTGAATGCCAGTGGTTAGGCTTAGGCCATGGTCATTGGCATGAAAGTATCATAGCATGCCAAAAAAAAGTAGTACTATATGGTAGTGTGCTGTATGGAGCAAATTACAAGTATAAATTAATCCCCAAATCATTATAAGCAAAAAAGGTTGATTCTTTGTAGATTGTGAATATCAATGTTGATATTTTCTCTCCCCAAGTGTTACCCACTTGTTCGCAAATCAAGACTGTATAAAGGACCTTGTTTACTTTCTCTCCCCAAGTGTTTATTTTTAGCACTTGGTCGCATAAAGTTCGCAAATCAAGATTGTATAAAGGACCTTGTTTATTTGCTCTCCCCAAGTGTTTATTTTCAGCACTTAGTCACATAAAGGACCTTGTTTATTTCAAGACTATATAAAATAAAAGGTCCTTTATTGGAAACAGTATGTGTACAATTTACAGGTCTAGCTATATTAATCTGGCTATTGTTATGCTCCATGGTAACAAATTACAGCAACAAACTAAATGAACAATCCTTAAGGAACATGACAATATTCAACACATTTTACAGTATGAACAATATTTACAGATTCTTACAGATCCTTGATGAACATGACAATATTCAACACAATATTACAATATTTAGTACATCTACAATAACATGATTAAAATCAATAACCAAGAACAAATAAGTGCACTATTAAATTTGTTTCTTCGCATTTTGCCTATTGCACGCATTTTCTCAATCTCTTGCTCCATTCCGTTAATCTTTCTCATAAAAATCTTCACCATTGGAGGCTAACAAGATGTTCCTTACAAACTCAGTATCCTCAAGCTTGGAAGGAAAAGTTATGCCTGAGTTACTATTTGATCCATCTTTTTCCCTCTGATGTCCCATGAGCTTCATCCTCAATTTACTTAGAAAATCATACAAGTCTGCATTAAAACCTAAGAAAGGAAATGAAATTTATTAAGTGGATGACAAAATTATAAAGATTTCACCTGTTTAAATTGAAATCACTCAAACGGAACAGAACCCACTAATGATCCCGAATGAGTACCTCATTCCCAAAAAAAGTTTGCTAAAAACCCAAAATCTTTTCACAAGCTATAAACCAAATTTATAGCCAAAAGCCTAAACCCCATGATCTTCACTCACATTCGAATATTTTACACAACCCCATCTCAAAAATGGTAGAGTACAATTTATATTTGCATTGGCTTCAAATCTAGAATAATAAACAAGCAGTAATCACTTGAATCTTCAATATCCCACTAATTTTTAATCACGCAACAATCAACCCTAATCAATTTAAAGTTCACACAATTCAAAAATATCAATCCTTCAGTCAAATTGACCCAAAAATATCCTTCAACTTCTTAACACAAGAGCCTAAACTAAACATTTTGAAACAACCAACTTTTCCCAAAAAAGGGAAGCCCAAATATTTCTTAAACATGTTAATATGTTTATAGGAATCAAATGCACCAAAATAATTGAAACCCATAGCTTCAAATACCTTCATTTGAAGAACCCACCAACTAAAAAACTTGGTCCAAAACTCTAATCACCACTCATCTTCAATTTTCCATAGCTAAGCAAAAGCATTCAATCATAACAAAAAAATTTCTTTATGTAAATATACAACAAATAGTGACTAAAACTCGAATTACGTAGAAATTAAAATGAAAACCCACAACCCAAACCTTAATAAATCAAAGTTTTAGTGCCCGAAATGAAAAAAGGAAATCGCACCTTAAAAGCTTATCTAGGGTTGCTTGAATTGATTCGGGTAAGTGGTAGGGGAAGAAATCGAACACAGCTTCGTTCCTTTCGACCGAATCGGATAAGGGAAAGGGGTTTGAAAATGCGAGAGAACATACAGGATTCCACATATGATGGTTATAGTTTTATATTTTTTAGTAACTAAAATACCCAAAAAAGAACTGATTCCACACAAAAGTTTAAAAATTGGACACATACCAGGATTAGGGCTTGTTTTGGAAGCACATGAGAGATAATCAGATGAGGGAAAGGGGAGACCGATCAGGGCTTCTCTTTGGTAGTACTAATTCGTGTCATTTAGGCTTCAGATTTGGCTTCGTTGCTCGGTCGATTTTGCAGATGAGGGAGGAAAAAGGTTCGCGTTCCTTTTGATTTTCGGATGAGAGAAATAAGAGGCGACAAAATAAGCCAAGATTAAGGAGAGAGAAATTAATAAGAGGGCACCTTTTATAGGTAAGCTGGGTAAGCTCGATCAGGGGTAAGCCCCTGATCCGGATTGTATATATATATATATATATATATATATATATATATATATATATATATATATATATATATCTAATAACGTTTAGAGTCGCGTTGTGTGGGTATGCCTGAATTGTCGATTCGTGGCTTTTTACTGCTTATATATATACTTATATATATATTATGTCAAACTCAAACTCGAATGAGCCTAGATAGAATATCCGGTGCATTTACAGCTTATATATATATATATATATCATGTGACGCACCCAAAATTAGGTATACATCACCCATCTTGGGTCGTCAGATGCATAGTACAGAATACAAATACAACTTACTAATACAACTGTCGTGTACAATACGACAAAACATAAACTGTGAGTTTGAATACAAATATTATCTTCTAGAGAGTATTCATACTCAAAAGGAGTCCTCATTACATTTATTAACACACTATTACATAGAATAGTGAGGACTACTAACTAATACTATCATTCGGACCATCACTCCGTTCCCCGACTTGCCCCAGCTACGTTCTCATTTCCTGAAGAGAACAGTGAAAGAAAGGGTGAGCTCAACTAGCCTAGTAAGAAATATTATGACTAAGATAATGCAGAATAAATTATCATTAGCCTTCAACAATGTTAAACTGATAAAATATAATAGACATCAAATTTAACTGTAGCGGAACAAGCAATCCATTAAAAGAGTCAAGTAGAAAATAAAATCTACTATCTTTTATGATTTAAAAGGTTTTTCAACACTGTTATCGCTGGGACTCGGCTTAATAAAATAATCCACATCATCGAATCACCCCTGCACTACGGCCAAGGATATTCGTGTATTCATTAATGGTCATGATCATGCCAACAACTGTCCATCAATGCACTACGGGCCAATGAGGACTTTTACCACATCATTTGTAACATTACGGTCATGATTATACCGAATAATCCCTGGTCATAATCATACCATGTCCATCTATGCACTACAGGCCACAGATGACTTTCAACATTTTGTAAACATGAGGATGATGACAATGATATAAGAATTCAATAAAACAAGTTCAAGAATTAATTTATCCAAGAATTAACAACGTCCAAATTGTCAACATGATACTGCTTTGTGGAGTAAAATTCAAGAATGCTTAGAAGAATATTTTCATGAAAAGATACTGGATGAATCGCAATTATCAAGGATATTCCACTAATTTTATGGAGTATAGAAGTTAAAACTTAACCAACTGAGTATAGTAAAGAATAGAATAACAAAAGAAATCACCCGGCATGCGATAGACCGCACAGACAGGTTATTCCAACAGAATAATAAATAATGGAACCAGGTCCGGCGTAAACGCACAGACAGGATATTTCGACAGAATAATAAATAATGGAACCAGGTCCGGTGTAAAACACACAGACAGGATGTTTCAATAGAATAATAACAAGACGGAACCAGGTCCGATGTAAAACACACAGACAGGATGTTCCAACAGAATAATAATAAAAACAGAACCAGGTCCGGTGTAAAACACATAGACACGATGCTCCAACAGAATAATAATAAAAACGGAACCAGGTCCGGTGTAAAACACACAGACAGGATGTTCCAACAGAATAACAGAAGAATGTCACCAAGTATAGGGTAGATCGCGTATACAGGTTATTCCAACAGAATAATAAAAAATGAAATAACAACAGTTCTCTTCATGAATAAGAAAGAATAACACCCCTTACCGTTTTAAAGAAGAGCTAAAATAAGGAAGTAGTTAAGTAGCAGAATACTCTTCTTCTCTCTCTCTCTATAGTTTCTCTCTCTAGAGTTCAGTGAATTCGTAAGAAATAATGAAGGAATGAGCTGCTATTTATAGAAAAATAGAATGCACAGTAACTAATCCATGAACGGTCCAGATTGATTACTTTAATCTGACGATCCATATTTAAAGAAAAATCTTTTAAATAAAATATAATATATTCTATTTATAGAATTACTTTAATAAAGTATTCTGTTTTATATAAAAAGATATTTCTGTTTTATTACGTTAATAATACGAATAAAACAAAACGTCATTGTCGCTAAATAATTCATATTATTAACTGACAATAATTAAATCAAACTGAGTGACTTCTCACATAAGCATTAATAATCAATACCGTGTGCTACTATGCAACCACACGTATTACTGTACTTTTACTACCGAGTAGTTCAACAGTATCAATGGTAAAACATCTGTCGTTATTTTTAATAAAATATTTTTGTCGTTTTCTCAATCCGACAATAATTCCGTTGTGGGGTCCACCAATGATTGTGCCGTTGTACGAATATTTCCTGTTAAAATGAATATTCTCCGACCAATCGAATATTATATAACAACTTGCGTACTTTGCAAAGTTTATAAATATTACCCACAACTATAACATTATATCAAATTAACTCCATAATATTCAAAAATAATATTTATAGAAAATTCATCTTTATTTATAAAAGTTGGGGTCTTACAACCTTCCCTTCTTATGAAATTTCGCCCTCGAAATTAGGGTACGTACCTGGTATGTCGAAGAGGTAAGGATACCTTGATTTCATTTCAGATTCTAACTCCCAAGTCATTTCCTCAACATCGTGGTTTCTCCACAAAACTTTGACTTGAGGTATAACCTTGGAGCGTAGAATATGTTCCTTCTTATCCAAGATTTAAACATGAACTTCTTCATACGTCAAATCCTCCACTATTTCGTCCGATTCTAACTCAATAATGTGGTTCGGGTCTTCCACATATTTGCGTAACATGGATATGTGAAAAACGTTATGAACACGAGACATACTTGGAGGTAAAGCGAGTCTATAAGCCACAGTTCATACTCGATCGAGGATTAAAAATGGACCGATGAATCGAGGATTGAGCTTTCCTCTCTTTTCAAATCTCGTAACTCCTTTCCATGGAGCAACACGTAAGAACACATGATCTCCTACATCAAATTCCACGTCCTTTCTATGAAGATCAGCATAACTCTTTTGTCGATCTTGTGAGGTTTTTATACGTTGTCGGATCGTTTGAATCTTTTCTGTAGTCATACGTACCAACTCCGGTCCCAACAACGTTGCTTCACCCACCTCATCCCAACATACTGGAGAACAACATTTTCTTCCATACAATGCTTCGAATGGAGCCATGCCAATACTTGCTTGATAACTGTTGTTATAGGAAAACTCCACCAATGGTAAGAACTTGTCCCAACTTCCCTTGAAGTCAAGGATACAGAGTCTTAATAAATCTTCTAGAGTTTGAATAGTCCTCTCTGATTGTCCGTCCGTCTGAGGATGATATGCTGAACTAAATCGCAAATCTGTGCCCATAGCTTTTTATAAACTAACCCAAAATCGTGAAGTGAATCTTGGGTCTCGGTCAAAAACAATGGATACTGGCATACCATGCAGTCTTACAATCTCGTTTATGTACATACGAGCAAGACGTTCAAGTTTATAAGTTTCTCGTATCGGTAAGAAATGAGAAGACTTGGTCAATCTATCAACAATGACCCAAATCGCATCAATACCTTGAGAAACCCTAGGAAGACCGGTAACGAAATCCATGGTAATGTGCTCCCACTTCCATTTTAGAATTTCAAGTGGTTGCAATGGACCTTTTGGTACTTGATGCTCCGCTTTGACACGTTGACAAGTTAAACACCTTGAGATAAACAGCGCTATCTCTCTCTTCATATTGCTCCACCAAAATGTATGACGAAGATCATGATACATTTTGGTACCTCCAGGATGGATTGCAAACGGTGTGTTGTGCGCCTCCATCATGATTTCATGCTTTAAATCAGGGTTGTTAGGAACACAAAGTCTGGAGTTGACTCGAAGTATTCCTTCTTCATCGATTCTTGCTTCCGGCATAGCACCTTCTTGCACTTTCTTCCTCATAAGCATCAGCTCCAGGTCTGTAGCTTGAGCAACTTTAACTCTATCGATTAAAGTTGGTTCTACTCGTATATTCGCCATCATCACATGGGTCCCTGGAGTCTTTAACTCTATCTCCATCCTTTGCAAGTCACACAAAATGGGTCTTTGTGTTGACAATATCGCACTCGTACTTGCATATGATCTTCTACTCAATGCGTCAGCTACCACGTTCGCTTTTCCAGGATGGTATTGAATGGTATGATCATAATCTTTCAACAGTTCAAGCCAACGTCGTTGTCGCATGTTGAGTTCCTTTTGAGTGAAGAAATATTTGAGGCTTTTATGATCCGTAAAGATCTCCACCTTCTCCCCATACAAGTAATGGCTCCAAATTTTAAGTGCAAAGACAACAGCTGCCAACTCTAGATCATGAGTAGGATAATTCCTCTCATATTCCTTGAGTTATCTTGATGCATAGGCTATGACTTTTTCATGTTGCATGAGAATGCATCCCAACCCTTTGCTCGAAGCATCACTGTAGATGACAAATCCCTCCGAGCCAAATGGTATTATTAGAACAGGTGCTGAAATGAGTCTCCTCTTGAGTTCTTGAAAATTCTTCTCACATTCTTTGCTCCAACCGAACTTTGTATCTTTTCGAGTCAGCTGAGTTAATGGAGTAGCGATTCGAGAAAATCCTTCCACGAATCTCCGATAATAACCAGCTAAACTCAAAAAGCTACGTACTTCGGTCACTGATTTAGGTTGCTCCCAGCTTTGAATAGCTTCAATATTTGACAGGTCAACAAATATTCCACGACTTGATACTACGTGCCCAAGGAATGCTACCTCCTCCAGCCAGAACTCGCACTTCTTCAACTTGGCATAAAGCTTGTATTCATGAAGTTTTGGAGTATCAGCCTCAAGTGTTGCTCATGATCTTCACGGCTTTTGGAATAAATAAGGATGTCATCAATAAAGACGACCACAAAGTGATCAAATATTCCTTGAATACCCGGTTCATCATATCCATGAAGGCAGCAGGAGCATTAGTCAATCCAAAGGACATGACTAGGAATTCATAATGCCCGTACCGAGTTCTAAAAGCCGTCTTTGGAATATCCTCAGTTCTAACCTTCAGCTGATGATATCCAGAACGAAGATCGATCTTTGAAAAGAATTGTGCTCCTTGAAACTGGTAAATCAGGTCATCAATACGTGGCAATGGGTACCTGTTTTTGATGGTGACATGATTCAACTCCTGATAATCAATACAAAGTCGCATACTCCCATCTTTCTTCTTCACGAATAGCACAGGAGCACCCCAAGGAGAAGTACTAGGACGAATAAAGCCAATGTCTAACAATTCCTGCAGTTGGATCTTTAACTCCTGAAGTTCAATAGGAGCCATTCGATATGGGGCTTTGGAAATGGGTTTTGTACCGGGTTCAAGGTCAATACAAAATTCAATTTCACGCTCTGGGGGTAGGCCAAGAAGTTCTTCAGGGAATACGTCAGGGAATTTATTAACAATAGAAATATCATTCAAAACTGACGTGTTTTTGTTTAGATCCGTGACATGAGCTAAGAAAGCTTGACATCCGTTTTTCGATAAACGAATAGCTTTATGGCTTGAGATGACAGCGATTGATTTTAATGGTTTGGTTGCTTGAATTCGCATAATAGGTCGATTAGGAATATAAAAGCTAACAACCTTACAAAAACAATCAATTTTTGCATGATGAGTAGTTAACCAATCAATCCCTAGAATCACGTCAAATGCAAGTATTTTTAATGAAATCAGATCGACAGGTAATGTGTGGGTACCAACTTGAACCAAACAAGACTTATAAACCGTGGATGTAATGAAGGTTTCTCCCAATGGAGTTTCAACAGATAAATCAAAGTCTAATTTCTCCGGAGTCAAATTTAATCGATGAGCGCAAGTAGGAGAAATAAAAGAATGGGTAGAACCGGTATCAAATAAAGTATAGACTTCCTTAGAGTTTATGATAAGCTTACCCGTGATGACCTCATTCGGGTTCCTTGCTTTCTGGGAGGCCACAGATGACTTTCAACATTTTATAAACATTAGGATGATGACAATGACATAAGAATTCAATAAAACAAGTTCAAGAATTAATTTATCCAAGAATTAACAACGTCCAAATTGTCAACATGATACTGCTTTGTGGAGTAAAATTCAAGAATACTTAGAAGAATATTTTCATGAAAAGATACTGGATGAACCGCAATTATCAAGGATATTCCACTAATTTCATGGAGTATAGAAGTTAAAACTTAACCAACTGAGTATAGTAAAGAATGGAATAACAAAAGAAATCACCCAGCATGCGATAGACCGCACAGACATGTTATTTCAACAGAATAATAAATAATGGAACCAGGTCCGGCGAAAACGCACAGACAGGATATTCCGATAGAATAATAAATAATGGAACCCGGTCCGGTGTAAAACACACAGACAGGATGTTCCAACAGAATAATAACAAGACGGAACCAGGTCTGGTGTAAAACACACAGACAGGATGTTCCAACAGAATAATAATAAAAATGGAACCAGGTCCGGTGTAAAACACACAGATAGGATATTCCAACAGAATAATAATAAAAACGGAACCAGGTCCGGTGTAAAACACGCAGACAGGATGTTCCAACAGAATAACAAAAGAATGTCACCAAGTATAGGGTAGATCTCGTATACAGGTTATTCCAACAGAATAATAAAAAATAAAATAACAACAGTTCTCTTCATGAATAAGAAAGAATAACACCCCTTACCATTTTAAAGAAGAGCTGAAATAAGGAAGTAGTTAAGTAGCAGAATACTCTTCTTCTCTCTCTCTATAGTTTCTCTCTATAGTTTCTCTCTCTAGAGTTCAGTGAATTCGTAAGAAATAATGAAGGAATGAGCTGCTATTTATAGAAAAATAGAATGCATAGTAACTAATCCATGAACGGTCCAGATTGATTACTTTAATCTGACGGTCCATATTTAAAGAAAAATCTTTTAAATAAAATATAATATATTCTATTTATAGAATAACTTTAATAAAGTATTTTGTTTTATATAAAAAGATGTTTCTGTTTTATTACGTTAATAATACGAATAAAACAAAACATCATTATCGCTAAATAATTCATATTATTAACTGACAATAATTGAATCAAACTAAGTGACTTCTCACATAAGCATTAATAATCAATACCGTGTACTACTATGCAACCACACGTATTACTGTACTTTTACTACCGAGTAGTTCAACAGTATCAATGGTAAAACTTTCGCCGTTATTTTTAATAAAATATTTTTGTCGTTTTCTCAATCCGATAATAATTCCGTTGTGGGGTCCACCAATGATTGTGTCGTTGTACGAATATTTCTAATTAAAACGAATATTCCCCGACCAATCGAATATTATATAACAACTTACGTACTTTGCAAAATTTATAAATATTACCCACAACTATAACATTATATCAAATTAACTCCATAATATTCAAAAATGATATTTATAGAAAATTCATCTTTATTTATAAAAGTTTGGGTCTTACATTGCTTCTATCATATTCACAGGTTATGCAAGTCAAATTCAAGTGTGGTGCCCAATTTGTTCCATGTGCCTAACCTATTCTCCAAACTTAGCGGACAAGGAGGAGGATTGCTATATTTTCAGGGAAGTCCTCTGCTTTACTTTTTTCTATTTCAGCCATTGAGGACAATGTCTAGTTTAAGTTTGGAGGGCATTTTAGTGTCATATTGCATATAGTTAGTTATTTGCATTGTAGTTCGTATAGTTACATTTAGTTTTTGCATTCAGTTTCTTGAAAAAAAAATGAAAAAAATGAAAAATTAGTAGTCAGTTTACTATGTTTATATAGCATTTAGTACATCTTGCATGAGTCCAGCTGTTTGATATTTACAGTTTGTTTTGGCCAATGATGAGATTGGAATTGGGTAGACAAGTATAGTACTGACTATTAGAGCTTTGATATGATTTCTTGTTCTGAATTAAGTCTTTTTCTGTTTGAAACTTGTATAATAAGGATAGCACAGTAAAAACAACTTGTTGATTGATTGAGTTTAAATTGATACATAATGGGATTCTAAAAGATAATGCTAGTTTGAATGAAAGAATGACAAGAATAAGTAGTGATGGCTAAAGTTAGACAAGAACCTAAGTTTGGGGGAATATTTGGGGTATATAAGCTATAAAAAAATTATGAATAAGCACTGTGGCGTGCTTGTCTAGTTTTGTGGCCTTTGTTACTTTAGTAAGTAAGCATGAGGGTATTGTCTTTACACCTAACGCCCTAAGGTTTTAATGGTCTAAGAGTTATTAGTCAAAAGCTCGTTAAGGTGGCATTAAAAAGCCTAAGAGAATAAGACATTGTATAGCTATGTGTATATAAAAAAAAGAAAAAAAATTTGAATAAAATGGGAAATAAGAGCAAAAAGCCCCCGTAGATGAAAAATAAAGCATAAATATCCCATGTTGACCCTCGATATTGGTAATTGTTTGATTTTAGTTGGATCTAGCTTGTTTTTGGATTTCTTGAGTTTACACTATATGATGCCTTCGAAGAGACTTGTTATGTGTTAAATTTGATTTTATATCAGTTAACATTGTTGTGGAGTACACACGCACTATATTAGTGAAAACAGTCTAAGATTTGATGATTGATTGGGAAGTTAATGATTTGTTTTGATATGATGTATTATCAAGTTTACTTGATTTCTCTAAGGTTGGTTGAATAGACTTGTTTCTGTCATTACTGCTGGATTCGTAGGCATGTAGATTAGTTGCATTGTATAGCATTGTTGTTTTGTATTTTTGCTTGAGGACAGGCAAAGGTTTGAGTTTGGGGGTATTTGATAAGTAGGTTTTATACCTACGTATCCAGTATCTGTTACTTGAATTAGTTGCTCAAACTCATGTTTCTTAGTCACTTTTTATACATTTTGGGTTCTTTTTGTAGATTATATGCTTGGGTATAAAAATGCGAGAAAAAGGCAACTATTGACATGAAAAAGCAAGGGAAAGCAATTCAGACATCTTTTGGACCAAAACACGTAAGCAAATTCAAGAAGGGAATATTGAAGGACTTTTAACACCACGTTGGGTGCATGTTCTTAGCTTGAAACTTGAATTTTATTGTAGATCTGCTTCTTAGCTTTTCGGAACATCTTGAATCGTCCCAATCGGAGTTCTACAAAGATCAAAGCTAAGAGTTATCATGCTTGTCATTTACATAGTATCTACTTCAAGCCCAATTTCCACCTCGATACAATCCGAATCTGTCAATTCTCAAAGAATGAAATTTGTAGAGGTCGCCGATATCTTCGTTTTGATAGGTGGCAGGTCTCGTAACTCATCCTGGATCAAAAGTTATGGCTGTTTTACTAGAGGACACTGTATCAAAAAGAGTACCCCCGCCGGGGCGGGGGTACGGGCTGTAAATCAGTGGCAAAGCCAGCCGGGGTGGGCTTTTTGTGAAGGAAAGCCTCGTCGGGGCGAGGGTACGGGCCAAAACATGTTTTTTATGCGTTTTGGGTCGAATTTTTATACCTTTTTGACTCCAAATTGGATTGGGTTAGTTCCTAAGCTAAAATTAAGACTTGTAACCTATAAATATAATATGGAAGGCATGGGAGAGAGAGAGGATTCCATTAGATTAGATTAGAGTATATTAGATTAAAACCCTAGTTCTTATTAGATTTGGAGATTGAAGCAACTTGGAGACTATTGAAGATTTAAAGTAGGAGCGAGGAGGGAGCATTAAATCTACAAACAATAGCTTCTATCTTCTCATCTTCTTCTATCTTTGTCTTTTATTGTTTATTCAATTGTGTATTCTTAGTTTTAATTCAATAATCATGAACTAATTCTTTGTTTGAGATTACAATGGAACTTATTGTGTAGTTTATTTTAATATATTTCGCTATTAATTATTATGTTCTATTGTGAGGATTGTCTATTGTGATTTGGACTTAATTGTTTAATTGATTGGCCATCAATTACCGTGATAATCTATATGAACTCGAGAGATGAAGTTTAGATTTAGATCTGATCATGATAGCATGTGTTTGTGATTTCTGCATAGATGGAATTCATGATTCGTGTTTAGGATAGAGATATGCATTTACGCCATATGTAATCTTATAGAGAACTTGTGCTTGAAATCCTTTTTAATTGTAATTCACATAGAGATATAGTGGATTAGTTAATTAGGGTGTCTTGCTTAATTCAATCATCTGTGGATTTAAGTGAGTATAGGTATTATGCATTGAGAGGTGGTTTTATTTGCTTTAGTGTTCTTGATTAACAATTCAGGACAGAAAATAATTGATGAGAAGTGTGTTAACTTAAATGAAGTAATAAGTAAGGTTGTGATCTTAAATCTCCGTAATCTAATTTTTAATTGGTGGTAATTAGAATTAGTGTAATTAAATAATTTAATTGATATAATTTTAAATTCATTCGTTTAAATAAGATTGAGTTGGTTATGGGTTAGTACTTGGTAATTTTTATTAGACAATTCCTCGTGTGAACGATACTTTACTTTCACTTTATTACTTGTTGACCACGTATACTTGCGTGTTGTGCGTAACTAGATTTTATACAACAAATATATGTATACAAGTGTTTAGAAAGAAGAATATTGAAGTTTGGAACACTATAGCAGGGGATAAGAGCTGAAATGGACCGAGTTTTCTCTTTTTTTTCTGATGGGGGGGTCTATTTATAAACCAAAGTAGTCGCGGATTTACCCGCGGCATCCGTGAGTCTACCAGCGGCTTCCTGGGTGGGCCCGGGCCCATGGGTCCCTTTCTCTCAAAGTACGTGCATTCGAGCCAACGCGTTGTCCGCTCGAACCTTTATAACTTTTAATTCGAGAATCCAATGGAGGCGTGCAATACCTTTCCGAAAAGCCCTTGGCGAGAGTTACACAATGACATGAAATTTGACATTTTCTGAATTCGGGAAGATGGGTCCATGACTAGATCTTCGAGTCTTCGTAGTCCATCCGTTGAGCTGCCTTATGCTGTTTTCTCTCGGGATTGATGTTATGGTTCTGCATGACTTCTTTTGCAGTGATTTTGGCCGAATTAATGTTGAGTTAGCAAAATTACTATTTTCCCCTCTCGGGTTGGTTTTGGGTTTGATGTAGTGGTAGTTTTCTTTTCTCAGGGTTGTCTCCGAGATTGGACTGTTGTTGACTTTTGACAGTCCTCAGGGTTGTCTTAGAGGATAGTTTGATCTCCCAGGGTTGTCACCGTAGGTTTGTCTCTGGGGCTTTGATTTAATCTCCTGGGGTTGAATTTAATCTCTCGGGGTTGTCTCCAGGGTTTGAATGGATCCCCCGGGGTTGCCTCTAGGGTTTGGATTTGATGACTTGACTTCCAGGGTTGTCTCTGGAAGATGAAAGACAATCCTGCCTTGCTGCGTGGTTAGTAATAGGAATGCAAAATTTTAAGCGTCTATAGATGTATCTCTTTATCTTGTTTATACAATACAATGGCAGGAACATGATACATATTTCTAGACACTTGAAATACAACAAGATTAAATGATGCCATACAATGTAGCATGATGTGATGTTATGCATGCTGGATGTTTTTGGTTGGAATTATTTCCAACTGTATTATATAATTGTCTGCTCCCGCTATTTCTTTTGGGGATGGAGTTGTCAATGATGGTCTCCATTGAACTACCTTGATGTCTACTCGAACTGTAGCTTACAAGGCTTTCATCACCAAATCTTTTTTGATGCTACGCTGGGGTTGTTGCCAACAGTATGAAATGTCCATTCATTCTATTGAGACTGATTCAATGATAAGTTTGCAGATATGCTTTCAGGATCCCTGCTATGGAGGTTTTCCTATGGCTGAGACCATTGGATTGTGACGTGGTGGTTGTTACCAACGTTCTTGTGCTTTCTGACTTTACTTCCACCGAAGATGTTCCTCTCTTTTGTGAGTGACTCTCTGGGGATTATTGATGTTTATCTTGATGATAACTTACCTTGGTTGGCATCATTGGATTCTTCCTACCGTTACGCTGGGATTGTCACCACCACCCGGGCTTTCTATCAGGTTGATGCCGATAGCTCCCCTGGAGATAGAATTTTTACTAGCTTGCTTTCACAAAATCCTCATAATACTTACTCGAACAGTAGTTTTGTGAAGGTTGACCATCGCCGACTTTCCTCGGTGCCTACTTTAATAGTAGTTTACAATAGTCTGGAAATCACCGAACCTTCGCGGTGCCTCGGCTAGGGATTTGTATAATAGATTCCATCATCGGTCCTCCCCAATGCTACTCTGGACTTGCCGCCAATGGTTTTCAGTGTCAGACATTTTGACCTTCGTTGAAAAAATATTTAACGACTTACATCGGACCTTCCCCGATGCTACGCTAGAGTTGTCGCCAATGATTTGTACTGTCAAACATTCTGACCTTTGTTGAAGTAGCTTTCAATGGTTTACTTCATCGGATCATTCCCGATGCTACGCTTGAGTTGTCACCAACGGTTTTAACTATCAATTATTCTGGCCTTCGTTGAAGTAGCTTTTAACGACTTACATCATCAAATCATTCCCAATGCTATGCTGGAGTTGTCGCCAACGGTTTGCAATGTCAGACATTCTGACTTTCTATTAGGGATATCTTTTTAACGAATTGTACCCCCGAATTTGGAAATTTTGATGCATTCAAGACCCATGGTTTATGACACCGGACCTTCTCGATGTTTTGATGAGGGCCATTTTCAAAAATATTTATCATTGGCTTTCTGAACTCCACATCCAGGTTAATACCAATGCCTTACATGAAGATCAGAAGTTTGGTATCTGAATTCAGTGTTTTAGGCCCTTTCAGCTCAATCGCGTAGCACTTTTTTCCCTGATTTGACTTTTTAGCTTCCGGGAACTCCGTTGTAACTCAAATTTGATTGAGTTAGAGGTGTAGGGACCACTCTGGGTGCCCATAAGTTAACCCGCAGCTGCCACAAGTTGACCAGCGGCTCTCTGTGGGTATATTTACTCCCTCCCTGCTCTTTCACAAGTCATTTTCAAGTTGAACACAATAGAAAATCCAAAATTTCCTCTTTAAATCTACTGAGTTCGGGCAGCTTTTTATAAAATCCATCATTGTACAAATGTTATGCACTATCCTGGTAATGTTGACATGTTTTCTTTTCAAGTTTTGACCGTTAGAACGTTAAATTTCATATAGAATGCTTCTAAACACAATATAGTGAATATGAATGCTTATATGACTTGATAAAAATTATTCAACTTAGTAAATGCTCATATTTTACCATGCTAAATGTATTGATGTGAAAAATAACTTTTGAGATAGTCATTTGGCACCTTTTTTTGCTATTTTATTAATCCTATTTGAGGACAAATGAGCACAGGTTTTCAAATAAAGCACACATGGTAATTTGGTTGCCATGGTGGATTTAATTTTGATGTTTTTCATACATATGAGATGTTCATAATTTTGGGTTGGTGTGCTACTAAATGGCCACCTAGTCATGTCTATGTGTATGTGGACAGTCCATTTTACAAATTATGCATGAAGTAATGGTTCAAATTTAATGAGCTTTAAGTTTAGAACTTGCCTCACCCTTTCTGAGATGATTTGGAGATTTTGCTCAAATTATGGATCCAGATCAACCGAGTAGCTCTCGTAGGGCTTCCACAGGTGTGAGGATGAGAGCTTCTGATGTTCCTTAGCCTCGTCCAGCCCGACAACCTTGCTAGTTAACTGAGTAAGTTATTCGCCCTATTCGGGTTGAGAGGCCAGATGTCATGGACGAGGAGGATGTTCCTATTGCATACCCTGTTCCTTCTTCTTCCACTCCCCACCTGGAGCTTCCAGCTATTAGCGTGACGATTCCAGATCTTCTAGATAATTTGAGTTGTCATCCCTCGATCTAGCTCCATGCGAACGAGGTAATAGTCATTTCCATAGTTTTTTTCCCACTTTTGGGGCAAGGGTTTTGATCTTGATTTGTAATTTAATGTAGGTTCCTGGCTTTACTCAGCCCATGGGGAACTGGTTTAGCATTCACTCTTTGTACCAGACTCTCTATTTAGAGTACCGGGAGATCGTCCATTTTTGGGGCTTTCAGGCTTTCTTTTCTATCCCCCCCATCGCTGCCTTTGGGGTTATTTGAGGGCTTTGTCTAAGCACTAGTTCCATCAGACCTAGTCTCTCAATTTGTTGGATTGCGAGGTGATGATGACACCGATGGACTGGCGGTTCATCACTGGGTTGGAGTTTATAAGGGCACCAGTGCCTTCGCAGGATAACATTTTCTCGACTGTCATTCGACCCCTTTTGGGAGTTCTGGCCACGGCCTTCAAGGGTCGGACTGTTTGTTCTGGGCCTTTGAGTGTAAATGCCATGAGTGGGGATTTGACTGAGCCTTTGCCTAATGATCCGAGGGTTAGAGATCACATTCTTCAGCGATTGTTCCTGATCATCATTAGGGGTTATTTCCTAGCGGATAACTCCTCGACGGTTTCTTTTGCTTTAGTTAGCGCTACTCGTGATGTGGATCGTATCAGAGACTTTGACTAGGGCTCATACACCTTTGCCTACTTCCTTAGAGAGATGCGCTTATGCTCTAAGGGCGTGACAAAGGCTTGGCTCGGCTTTTACCCATTTTTGCTGGTGAGTGTTTTCTCTTTATTTTTCATTTTCCCTCGCTCGAGTTGTCAGTTTTCATAACTAAAGATATTTGATCTTGGAATTTTTAGTTTTAGGCCTATGAGAGGCTCCCTTGTCTTCGTCCCATTACTACATTAGGTCTGGACACCTATCCACGAGGACAGTTATGACATTACTCCACTCTTGCAGAGGTTCCTATAGCCGAGGGGTTTACCCATTCTCATTTGCAGTTGGAGTTGTTGACAGTCGATGTCATCACATGGGTTCCCTACTCTGAGGACCATTTAACAGTAGGCTTTGAGGGTGGATTTTTGACTGGGGTCGAGTATGTATTATCCACCCATCGAATTCTTCTCCTGACTGACGGAGGTTGGGAGCTCTATTTAGGAGAGCGTGCTATCATGAGCGCTACAAGGGAGATTCACATTTTGTTCTTTCCTCTGGCTAGGCGACATTGGCCTTTATCTTAGCCGATCACTGAGATTCCCCTGATGGGTTTAGATGGCTTCACTTTATCAGAGAGCTCTTTTACTTAGGAGGCTTTCTACCGCTGATGGTTCCCTTGCACCATTGGAGCTCAGACTCGTGCCACACAGTTTATAGGAAATATGGTCCCTGTGTCAGTTATGATGACAGACTAGATTGTCTGTGTCAGAGAGCCCACACATTTGACGAATATTGACAATTTGACTCAAAGGTTGGACTAGATACATTTTTTTATTCGACATTTGGGCAGAGATCCGTTAGAGGCATATTCTTTTGATCCATCCAGTTCTGGTGCAGTTCTGGTGGCCCATATTACAATAATTTTACCGGTACAGATCCCCCTCTTTATCGACTTGACATCCCTTCTGGCAGAAATTTAGTAACCATGATTTATGATTGTTTGATTCGTCGAGAGAGGGCTGATTTTTGGACTAGTCATCTGGGTCGCTCTTTAGAGTATTCTACATGGCTAGAGACAGATATTGCATCGGCTATAGTTGTTCACTCAGAGCTGAGTATTGATTCTGATGATGAGGAGCCTATAGAGGACCCTGATTCTCTTACCAAGGATGAACTATTTACTGGTTTGACATCGCTCTAGTCGATGATTCCCCTAGCATTCTCATTGCTATGGCTCCACCTTCTATAGAATATATGGAGTAGAGGTTACATTTGATGACATTTGAGAGGGATCAGGCTAGGACACTGATGTTGACAGCTCTTTCTAGTCGAGATGCTGCTTTTAATGAGAAGGATGATGCTCGAGCTAGTTGGGACGCCGCTTTTATTGAGGAGGATAAGGCTCGAGCGGCTCGGGATGCTATTTTTATTGAGCGGGATGAGGCTCAAGCTACCCGAGATGCTTTCACTACTGATAGTAATGCACTTAGATCTCACACGGTTAGAATTATTGCGAATATGAGTGCATTCATAGATGATCATGGCAGCACTATGCAGATGGTCATGGATCTTCTGGCTTACATGGTTACCTTAAGGCATGGGCTTATAGATTCGCCTCCATCTTCTGAGAGGGATGCCATGTTGGACTTGTTGGCCCGTTTATCTACGGGTTTGTAAGCTAGCTTTCATTTTCCAGCGTAGACTAGGTTAGCCATTTTTTTCATGCACATGATACATAGTATATATCAAACATCATTATATGGCAAGGAAATATATTTTGATTCACTTCCCTTTTAGATATGTCTTGTCACTTGCTTGATAGTTGCCATTTTCTTTATGACTTGCTATCTTGATGTGTCTTGAACTTCTCCTTGATAGATTGACATTGAGATGTCCTAGGATCTTTTAGGATGAGTGCTCGATCTTTGGGCTTTCTAGTTTTTTGGTGTCCTAAGATTGGTTTTTGATGTGGTTAAGGTTTAAACAAAGGGTTTGGCTTTCTTCTTTGAGGGTTCGACCGCACCATAGATTGTTACCTACGTATTCCCCTGGATGAGAGATCAGGTCTTACGTAGTTCAGGCTCGACTTGAATGGTTTTGAGTTTGAGCTTGGTTGAAGCGATTTTTGGATTTTTTATTTTGTTTGACTGCACCATAGATGGCCTACGTACTCCCATTGATGAGGGGAGATCAGGTCTACATAGTTCCTGGTCTACTGCTGAGTTTTGAAAAGTTATATCTGGTGATCACGGAACCATTGAAAGAGTTTTATGATTTTTATAGTGGTTAGACCGTATCATAGTTGGCTGCCTACGTACTCCAATTGATGAGGGGAGATCATGTCTTTCGTAGTTCAAGCTCTGTAACGATCGAGAAATTTTGTAATTAAATTTAAATATTTATTGAATTAAATAAATATTTTAAATACTTTATTTATTGAGAAAAATAAATAATTGATGAAATTGTGGTGTAATAATTTAGTTAAGTGTGTACGTTAGCTAAATTGATTAATAGAAATTTTATTATTTGAGGATTTAATTTAATGAAATAATTCATTTAATATTTAAGAAATTAATTAAATTAAATTAAATGATGTTCTAGTTTAATTTAATAATTAAATTAGATATGTAATGATTTATTAAGTATAAAGTATAATTATAATGAAAATTATAGTTATAATTGTAGGCTATAAAATTAACTAAATTAAAGTATGACATATGGAACTATATAATATAAATATTATTAAAATAAACTAGAATGGAGAGTTTGTGTATAGCCAAACAAGGCCTTGTGGCATTTGGCTTATTTTAACTGACACAACCTATTGGAATTTCTTACCTGACATACGTGGGAGAGAGACCAAGGCCAGTTTATATTTCGCGTATTATTCCTAAGGACTAAGAACAGAGAAACAGAGAGTTTAGAGAGGAAGGAGAAGGATTTCTAAACCTTGTCACCATCTTTTGCTAACATACAGTCAAAGGATTAAGTTATAATCTACCCCAAACTCTAATTTTCAGTTTTGTAATTTTTATTATCTAGAATTGGGATTTTGCTAAATTATTGATTGTAAGATATGGGTTATATGTGTGTATAATCTTCTAGAATATGTTATTGTCACAATTGTTGGTAATCAAATACGTGAAATTGGGTTGCAAGAAGAAAGTTAGACTAACAATGTATATATGTATGAAGATGACTTGTATAAGTCCAAAATTTGATGTCTAATACTTGATAGAATCTGTAAATTGATCGTATATTATGTTAGTATATCAAGAAACGAAAACAACGTAGTTGGAATGGTGCAATTTGGTTAAGAAATAAGGATTTGGCGATTGAATTCGCTAAAGGTGTTAAAATGGATAAAATAACAAAAACATGGGTTAAATCCTTATAATTTGGGTGTTTTGGTGATTAGAAGTGTTATGTTTATGCCTAGAGTTGTTGTAGTAAACTTATGTGGTTTTTGGGTTTTGGTGAATTGCTCTATAATTGGGAAATTGGGAATTTTTGGCCTAGAATAGAGTTTGATTTCGTGTTCTGCAAAACTGTTTTTGGTGCCGAGTGCGGGCGCGCTGCCTCTGGGCACGGGCGGGCTGCCGCGCGGGCACGCTGGACTCCAAGGTAACCATTGCACGGCCGCGCCAGTGGTCAGTCAGTCCCGGTATTGAGCTACTAACATCTTAGCTTGGAGATGTTAACTTAACATATTTTGTGATTATAAAAGGACTTAAAACATGTTATAAGATATAATAACATATTATAATCACAACGTTAAAACCAAAAGTTACGAGTTAATAAGAGTTTGGAATGTGATGTTATTAGAATTGGTGTTGTTCTATAACCACCATGTTGGATACTATAATTGAGGATTCAGTTTTGTGTTAAATGAATGTGTAGGATAATCAACTCTTAAGTTAAAGACTATAGACTTGACTAAAATAAATAGTAAACTAATGAAGTTAATATTAATATAACTAATTGGTATTGTGATCTTAAT
Source organism: Panax notoginseng (assembly GCA_016801055.1). Classification (NCBI taxonomy): domain Eukaryota; kingdom Viridiplantae; phylum Streptophyta; class Magnoliopsida; order Apiales; family Araliaceae; genus Panax; species Panax notoginseng. Next base: position 124,572,087 of record CM029022.1, on the reverse strand, counting down.
GGTATATGTAAGGTATTTGGCGAATGGTTGTAGTAATTATATAGCTTACGCACGAGGCAAGTTCCCTAACTTCATTCTCTTTATAATGAATGCAAGTTTTATAATTATGTTTACCTTTAATTGTCAAGCAAGCTTTCTAACTCTAATTTATCATTATGGAAGTTCTCAAATCTTATATTTAAGTTGAGCAAGCTTATTGATTCCATCTTGTTTATGATGATATGAGCTCTTGTAATATAATTCTTTACATCGAGCGAGTTTCACATTCCTAACTCTTGTTGTTGCTATTCAAAGCATAAACTGTTTACATTCATTGTTCCGAATGAGTTTTCTAACTCTTTTGGATGTAGTACTTTGTTTATACCATGTCTACTCAATTGTACATTGTTATTGTTCAATCTTATCTTATTGTGTTGAAATTTCGAATAACCCTTTATTGGTTGGACTAATCCATAATTAATGAGTGTTCTAAAATTCTAGAACCACTGATAAGCTAGTTCCAAACTAAATTTTCTTTAGTGCGCAAATTCTAAAGTCAAACTGAGATGAACAACCCTAATATATTACGTGCGAGTTGGCGTTTAGATATTTGTGCACAATACATGGTATGAAGGGTTGATCCCCCTAAGTACGAAAGTAAAAGTCCGTATAGTCTAATAACTTTTAAAGGTTGAAGTAGAAATACTTAATAAACTTGGGACATAGTTCATGGTCTTAAAGACGCTCAGATATAAATCTTGGACTTGTTTATTCAGTATTCATTGTTTACTCTTAAATTATTGCTATTATCACCCTTTATATCAGTGGCCAATTGTTTGCTCACTCTTGCAATTAACACTGCAGCTAAAGTTGAAAAGGTTGATAAACCGTTTTCTAGCAAAGGAAAGGGCAAGATGTCAAAGTGATGAAGATTTATTTGAATTATTTAAATGATTTATGTTATAAAACTTATGTTATTTTGTGATGTATTTCGCAGACTTATGTAATAGTTTAAGGTTAGATTACCTGGGAATGTTTAAAGTTGATGTAACCCTTTAGTGGAGAAGATTATTGTTTAAGTTATTTATGTTATGTCTTTATCCTTGCTTATAGGTAGTTAGATATAAATTGTTTTGGATAGTGAGCACAAAATTTTGTGGGAATGAAGTACCCAGATTTGGGGGTGTCACAAGCTCTGTCTTGAATTGTTGAAGAGTTTTATCTTGTTATTGCTGAATCATTTAAGGGTTTTGTGATTTTTGTAGGGGTTAGACCGCACCATAGTTGGCTACCTATGTACTCCCATTGATGAGGGGAGATCATGTATTTCGTAGTTTAAGCCCTGACTTGAATTGTTGATTGATTGATTTTTTTTTTCAGAACCAGGATGTTGGCTTGCAGATGATTTCAAACATAATACCTTTTCACGGTGTCTGAATTAATAAGCTGGGGAAATTCTTCGTCATCTATTTCTTGCAGTCTGAGAGCTCATCTCGTCAACACTTCCCTGACAATGAAAGGGCCTTCCCAGTTCTGGGCGAACTTTCCTTTAGATTGATCTTTATTAGCAAGGACTTTCTTTAATACCAAGTCATTTCTTTGAATTGCAGAAGCCGACCTTTCTTGTTGTATGATCGAGAAATCCTTTGCTGATATAATTGACCATGAAAGATAGCCCTGACCCTCCTTTCATCTATTAGAGATGATTGGTGGTACTGGTGTTGCAACCACAGGTCCTCCTCCATTTGAGCATCTATCAACAATCATTTTTATCAACAATCTTAATGACTCCATTTCTACCTCTATGGGGAGCACTGCTTCCATGCCATAGACCAATGAGTAGGGGGTAGCCCCAGTAGAAGTGCGCATTTACGTTCAGTAGACTAGCAAAGTCAGAGGTAATAAGTTAGGACATCCCGTGTGATTGGCAAACATCTTTTGCATGACCTTTTTAATGTTCTTATTGGCTGCTTCAATAGCACCATTCATCTTGGGACGATATATATATATATATATATATATATATATATATATATGAAAGTAGTAAAAAGGCCACGAATTTAGAATCCAGGCCAGATAGATAAATATAAATATAAATTATATATATATATATATATATATATATATATATATATATATATATATATATATATATATATATATATATTGTTAACGCCAAGTTTCGCCGGCGCGTCCAATTATCAAATCCACGTGCTTAAACCTGCACAATAACAAGTTCACAGAAGAAGCTTAATGGCTTGTGCCGTAGGGTGATAGTTCCGGTGTGAGAATAAGTACAGGCTGGTACAAGGTTTAACAATGGAGGCTTTAGTGTTTTCTACTCAAAAGTATGTTACCTGCTAATTTAAGTCAAGCCTTGTATTTATAGTTGTTCTCATCACCCTAAAGCAAATTTCCGAATCGGATTAGGACTCCTAAACATGGCAGTTACCTATATTTGGGTCCAACCCAATCTCCTTAAAAGCTGCAAGTTAGATATAATCCAAACATTTACCTTTAGAGTTGGTATTTAAATATGGTTAAGATTGGAATCCTCAACCATTTAAACTCCCTATCATTCCGGACTCCATACGAGGAATAACCTTTTGTTTGGGCCCAAATCATCTGAACCCCTATAAACTAGTCTGGGCTCTGGCCCAAAGAACTCGGTTGCCCGACCTCGAACATCAACAATCCGGCCCAAAGGACTCGGACGCCCGACCCTGAATACCACCAATTCCTTTACTAGCTTCGGTCCATTGGGCTCTATAAACCCTTATCAATCCAGGCCTTCAGCCCACATAGGGGTCGGTAGATTAAGCTCGAACATTGCCCCCCAGTCTCTTGTTATAAAAAGTTTATAATTGGAGACTTAAAGAGACGCCTGGGGAATCCAAATAGTCTTTTTAAACATCACACGTTTCCCAAGAAATGGGCCCCACATATCATCATTAGTCGCCTTTGGGATTCGTGTAACAACAATATAAAACCCCCATCCCACACACAACTGTCACTTTTTCTAGATTTTCTCTACCTCAACCTTCTCTCTAAGAGCTCTCTGCAAATACGATTTCCGGCGAGAAACCACCCCCACCAAACTTCTCTGATTTAGATCTTTCTGTCCTCCAAACATCACATTTCTGCTATTTTTGCTTCAATGGCAGATTCTAGCCTCCTATCCTCCTCAACCACTGAGCAAACACCAATTATTGACAACACTTCCAACCCCAACACCATCGTCGCCACTGATCTGGTGTCGGTAGATTTACCGGCACCACCGTCTGGTATTGCCAACCCTTCAACTACTTCAACCCCTTATAGCATTGAGACAAAAATACGAAGTGTTTAGGCATCCGAGGGTGATTTCTCTCACATCAATACTAAATCCTCCATTAACCCCTCCCAAATTTCTGACATCCGAACCCTATTCAACATTCCAAAAGAATACAAGCTTTGGGTGCCAGGACCAAATGAAAGGATGTACTGGCGCCCCTAAGGCGAATGGGTCGCGATACCACTCTAGGCCCTAAAATATGGGGTCCGATTTTCCCTTCATGAGTTCATTTCATCCTTCCTCTGCTTCGTGGGGATCGGGTTTGCACAACTTGTGTCGAACTCATACATTCATCTAATCAGCCTCATTGCCTTACGTTAGGAGCTAGGAAATACTCCTGGCCTCGACTTCTTTTTCGTCTTGTTCACCGTTGGCAGGTCCAAAGAACCTGAGCTTCGACAATTAAACCGACAACCGAGTTAAGTCACTTTCATCAAAACTCCATCCAGCAACAAAGGGTGGCATTCTCAATGGATCTTCATAAGGGGAACCGACCTCAAGCTCCTCCCGAACTGGGCCACCCCCGAAGACCCCATTGCCAAAGTATCAAAATTCCTGAAGGACCGCCAAGACGCCTTCAAGTAGTTCTACCAGAAGCTAAAAAAGACCGAATGGGGTCTGGAAGTCTTATCAAATGAGACTTGGCTATACAAACATGTATGTAAGTCCCTTATCCCGAACCCATTCAAACTTTAATTGCATTCTTTAACAGGCTTTCCAAATCAATCTTCTAACTTTTTTACTTTTTTGCAATAACAATTTTCAAACTCGAAGGAGTTGAAGAAACTTTAGCCCCTCTACCCATCAAATTCGAACCAATCCGTCCTCCAATTACTGATGAGTCGCCATAAGAAGATACCATTCTGATTTCTGAGCTTTCAACTAGCTCCACATCGGCTGCAGCTCCCCTAAACTCGACAACCGACGATCCTTCCAATAAAAATATCATGAAAATGGATAGATCGGAGAAGATGGCTTTGCTAAAGAAGAGTAAGAAGAAGCTCCCCATCAACGGCCCCTCTAAGCCAACTTCTTTGGCCGTCCCTAAACATCCAACCATACAACTTCCATCGGTCGTTGACCCCGAGGAGCTTGAGGAAACCAAAGAGGAAACTCTCGAACCTCGCTCTAAGAGGCCATGACCAACTGAAGAGCCTATCATATAACTTATTGAAGTTGCCCCAGTCACCAAACCGACACCCTCAAACGAATCAACTGCTGAAGTCGGTCCTTCCAAAGGGATGCCTCCTTCCTTCTAGCCAAAGAGCCCTTCGGAAGTATTCCCCTTTGACTAGCTGGAACAATTTAGACTGTCTGGAGATGATGAGCGGTTCAAAGGATATACTTCAGAGGATTTTCTGGTTGAATACGTCAAACTCCAGTATCAGGTAAACCAGATAGACTATAATGTCCCCTCGATTTCCCTGTTTTAATTATGTCTAACCCACATCTCCACTTTATTACAGGAAAATGTTATCCTCTCCCGAGCCATTCCACCGTTAGCAAACACAACCAAAAAGGAATCATAACTAAGGTTCGATGTGGAACCGCTCGAGGCTGAGGTCTGAGGCCTAACATCGGATCTGAAGAAGGAGAGAGACCATCACGCCGATACAAGGAATAAAGTGACACAAGCTGAACGTTAGGCCAAAGACCTTAAAAAATAACACTATCACTACTACAAAACAGTAAATAGATAACGCGTAAAAACGTTGTGATTTCTGTCAGAAAAACATCGTGGTTAAGGGTGTCATCTATTTGATACCCTTATACAACATTTTTAAAACGTTGTAGTTAGACACATTATACAACATTTTTTAAGAAAAAAACGTTGTAGATTTATTTTCCATAACTTAGTAGATTCTTGAAAACGTTGTAGAAGGTATGATTCCACAACGTTTTCTGGCTTAAAATGTTGTAGTTTAATATATCAGATAACGTTTAGGCACATTTACACAACGTTTTTAGAATGTTGTCAATTGACTTGGAAAAAAAAAGAAAAAAAAATTACGGTTCACCTATATTACCAGTGCACCTGCAATCTGCTAATGCTATGATATATAACTAAAAGGTCTAAATTCTCATTTAAATTTAAAGCCAAAATGTATCAACCATTCAAAATACATCCCAATAATACCATTCATTTATAGTTTCAAATTACTACATCCACAAAATATATACCAAACTATCCAATATTTGGAAGGCATCTAAGTAGAGTCCCATTAGCTTTCCGCATGACAAATGGTGAAATAATTCTACCTCTGCTGATACTCCAGTTCTGCTTCAGACTTATATCCATCACATGGGATGCATGACTGCAATTCTTCATCATCGGGTTTACTATTACCCCTAGCTGCTATGCCATTCCAATATAATACAAGAGCATAGGGTATGGTAGCAGAACTAAGAAGCAAATTTGAATGCAAATATAGGAAGACAAATGGAGTTGCTGAAAAATCCAATTCAAACAATGGTATACAACACCTGGAACCAAAAATCTTGCAGACTCCAAAGAGAGCTAGTAATAGAAGTACAATCCTGATAGCATAATGAGAAAAAAATATTTAAATACTTGCTGGTAGACAAAAGTGAAAATACATGAAACTTTAAATATTATGACACATGTGTACTTGCAGAAAATGAAAGCCATGTGAAGAACAAACATTAGAGATGGGTCGGGAATATAGAAATGCATACAGCTGCCGTAATCTGACACTGAACCTCCACATGTAGCTCAAAATAGAATTCAAAAATTAAGAAAAAAGCCCAAAACTGCTACTACCACAAGATGAAGTGTAAGACCCCAACTTATTAATGAATAAAATCAAATTTTCTCTAAATATTATTGTGAATAATAAGGTGTTAATTTGATATAATACATTGGTTATGGGTGAAATGTGCAAATTTTGCAAAATAAACAAGTGGTTATAAAATATTCATTTTGTCAAAGAATATTCGTTTGGTCGTGGAATATTCTTTCTGTCGGGGAATATTCGTACGACGGCGCAGCTATTTGTGGGCCCCATAACGAAAAACGATTGGATGAAGATAACGACAAAAATTGAGTTTTTATAAATAACGGCGTAGTTGTTACCTTTAACACTGTTGGAATACCCGGTGGTTAAAATACAGTAATACGCGTGGTTGCACAGTAGAACACAGATTGCACAGTATTTTTGAATTATTGATTCTTACGAAGGAAGGCACTACTCAATAATTGTTACAGTAGTTACTGTTTAATATTTTATTTTATTGATTCAATAATTGCTGCATTGATATTTTATATTGTTGTTATTTCAATAATTATCACTGCACAGTATTTTTCATTATCAGATCAATAATTCATATTATTTGAATAATATTATTAGATAACATTATTGGCAATGTCTAGAAAGTTTTGTCTAAGGAGAGGTTTGGTCATCTAATTACGCGCCAGTAAGGAGAAATCCTTATTGGAAAGTCCCCTCTTTCCTGGGAACGGTCTGGTTGTCATAAATATGATTATGTAATATTAATTGTGAATAATTAATTATTGATTCGTATGATAAGAAAATATTTATTTTATGTGAATATAAATGTTGGATATATTTTGTGGTTAAAAATGAAGGAGTTAATGTTCAGGTGTTTTATCAGTATTTTTGTCGGAATGGATGTATTAAAAATTAATCATGGTTTTTGAGATATATTGCGGGGGTTATAATTTTTAATCCGACCGTTGGATCGTTGTGATTTTTGGATATGTTATACATATATAAGTTGAGTATATGTCCACAAATTTTGAACCGTTAAAAATGAATGTATGATTTGTTATGAATTTTAAGAGATGACTGGTTCAGAAATTGTTGAAGTTTCGAAATTTATCATTTTGGTGAAAAAATCTAGAATTGGTGGGCCCCACTTTTGGTTGGTGAGAAATGTGTTGAAATTTTTATTCAAATGTGGTGGGTGGGAATAGTAGCAGGTAAAGCCATCAGGTTGCAGGTCAAGTCTGCTTCGGCGTGCTAACATTTTTCTATAAATAGAGGGCTAAGTTAGAATTGAAAATCACACCAGAATTCATAAGTTTTCTCTCTCTCTATATATATCTATATATATATATATATATATATATATATATATATATATATATATAGATATTATAGAGCGTATTTTGTGAGTATTTTGATACTTTGAGAGTTGATATTTAGCACAAGTTTCATTCAGCCTCATATATGATATTCTGATCAGAAGTACTATTCGTTTGAGGTAAGGGATATTATTTTCTTCTTAAATGATATTATTTTCTTCAATATCATTATGCTGAAATATTGATATAAACTTTTTATCAAATTTGGAACTTTTTGTGTCGGGGTTACTATTCACGTATACGACACTATTCACGAATACGTCACTATTCACCGAAAAATAAAAAATTTTCTTTTTGTCCAAGATGTCTATTATGATTACTATCTTTGATTGTATCCATGTTTTGATCTTTATTTTTGAATTCTCTATCACAATTGGTTATTATGGAGTATTATTGTACTTGAATAAACTATAATACGAATCCCTAATATTTGTCCTTCTGTCTCATTGGATTCGTTTTCTTTAAGATAATTTTTCATCATCCTCAGTCCTAAATGATGATATTACTGAATATCTTTGGCCTATAGTGCAAAGATGAATGATTAACTGATGAATATCTTTGGCCCGTAGTGCAAAGATGAACAGGTGTTGAGATGAACATGACCGACTGATGTTACAAATGAATATCTTTGGCCTGTAATGCAAAGATGAATATTTGATTAAAGATGGTTATTGATTGATGTTACAGGGATAAAATATCGTTGATGGACTTTTAAATCTTAGAAGATAGTAGAATTCATTCTTTACTTGACTCTTCTAATGGTTTGCTGTTTCCGCTGCAGTTGTTGATCTAAAATTTGTTGTCTATTATATTTTATCAGATTTTTCCCTGTTGAATACTAACGATAATTTGTTGTATATTATCTTAGTCATAATATTCTTTACTGGGCTAGTTGAGCTCACCCTTTTCCTTTTTGTTCCATTTTTCTCAAGAGGTGAGAATATAGCGGGAACTAGTCGTTGTGGAGTGATGTTTCCAGTCAGTTGTGTTAGCAGTCCTCACTATTTTGTAAAATAGTGTTTCAATAATTGTAATGAGAACTTATTTGAGTCTGGATATTGTCTAGAAGACAATATTTGTATTTAAACTCACAGTATTTGTGTTGTCGTATTTTGCACGATTGAAGTTGTATTTGTTTCTGTACCATGTATTTGGTGACTCAGAATGGGTGATGTATACCTATTTTGGGGGCGTCACATGAAGTGTCAAGAACAGAAACAAGCACTCGACATTTCTCACCTTACAAAACATCTTGCTGAACAACTCCCAAAATTAAATTACAAGTTCCAGTTATAGATGGGCTTTCTTTGATTCTCTTCCTGTCTATCTGTACCTATCATTTATACAAATAACAAATGTGTGTAAATATCCAAGTAAGACTCTCTGCTCTTGCTCAACTTCACTAGACATAAAATTGAAGATCGAATTTCTCAAGTACAATACCATTGTTAATGCAGTCTTGAAGACCATAAGACACATCTAGATTTTTACTAATCCGGCAAAACAACTAGAATCCACAGTCCAATTATAAATTGCCAAGTCAATGTAGTCTTGAGAGTGAGTTGAGATATAAATATGATTTACCTAATTTTTAGAGTTTTACTTGGCCTCCGAGTATTAGGTTATCTACATAAGTCTTGTAATTCCTACAAGTTTATTCAATGAATTGATTATATTGATTTCAGCTAATGAGGCATACAAGTAAAGTGGAATCAGATGCATTCCCTACATAGAGTAATGTCTCAACTACTATTGTTAACACAAGAATTGGTTAAACTCATATATCCAAAAGAAATCATTACTAATTTACTTCAGCAACAAACTGTAACTTAGCTGCAGACAATTGGATGCATTTTTCACTTATGTACAAATGATCGATGTAGTATGCAACCAAAACATAAATGTACATGAAATTCCTAATAGTGAATAATGCATTGTCATTCAAAATAAATTATTTAGCACCAAAAGTAAAGCAACCATTTTGTCATACTCTAATATTCAATTTTAGCCATTTTCATGCTACTAGAATTACTTGACAGGAAAGAACCTGGGAGAAATATACAAGTATTTGAGGTAGATAATTGAGAAAAGTCGTAGAAAAGAAAATTTCCCAACCAAAAAATGCTGCTTACATAAAAATAAAAAATGAAATAATATCAATTATTCAAAGCAGCACCTACCTCATCCAATTTCTTCTCACGATCTCTTAGGGAAGATTTTGCCTGAATAAATTTTTCATTCCAACTTTCATAAACATCCGGACTTAAATATCTGTAGGCCAGGCAAAGGGTCCGCAATCCTGCAGACACATTGTTCCATGTGGTCCCTAGTCATTTTCTTTATAGCATCATTTCCACCATCCAACGGTTCATAGATTATTGTATCAGCACCCTGTGAAAGACAATGCCTCAGATCACAACCATTTTAATGGTAAGAACGGATTTCGTTCTAGCTCTCGAAAATATAAGAGTCATGCCACAAATATAAGCAAATTTCAAGCCAAATTAGGGGTCTCATAGAGCTATTTACTTTGCAGTACAATACAAGCCTGCCATCCGGGTAACAGCATATTACTGACTGCCGCTTTCTCGTACTGAAACACAAAAGAAATTTCTAATTAATTTAAGAATCAAGCAAGAACATGCATGCAACAAACTGAGTCAGAAGAAAATACCCACCTATTAAACTCGAGGACATTCAGAATCTCATATGAAACATCTTTAATCTTACCCATTTTTTCAACATGTGATTCGCGAACAAAGATCTTAGTGGGTGTACGCCTGAGAAACCTAATCATATAGAAACCTCATGTTTATTTTATAAAGGCCCACATATTTAAAAGAAAATTTTATAAGTGAATGAAATTGTACCATCGTTAGACTGCCACAAAAGGACTACTTCTTCCAAGAGATAATGCCAGTAAAGTATATCCAAATTTATGCCAATCAACAATGAATGTTGAACGCCTAAGCCAGCTGGCCCATTTTACGACCACTTAAGTAGGAACAGAAGGGGGATTCTATAGAAGCAGAAACCATATAATTCAAACTAAAATCAGTCCAGGCATGCAAGTTATACTGCATTTCAAGAAGGGAAAACACAAATTTTAATAATCTGACTAAAATTCGGGTAAACTAAACATAGGTACTATGACTATGTCTGATTGCAGATTATTCGGCAGAACATGTTCCAGGAGGTGTACAGAACCATATGAGAGTTCCACAATAAAACTCTTGGAAGTGTAAAAGAAATCTCAGCCTCACAAAATCATTCAAGCTCACCTGTACTATAAAAATATCTGGATCGGGTATCTTAACACAAAGAAACCAAAGAAGCATAAGAAACTAAACTAATGGCTTGATCAAAAGCATCAAGGGCTGAAGTACTTTTGGTAAGCTACGTGGGATTGCTGGCCATGGTTTTTACAAAACGACAAAATGGAAAATAAAATGACAAGCATATAATAATCTACGTAATGAATATAAGTGTATCAAGTACACTTGGTCTAATTACTAGCTACAAACAGTACCATTTTATGGATATAAATTGATTAATGCTCCAGTACAGCAGTATGAGGGTCAGAACCTATTCATCCAGAAAATAGATCTGGTTAAATCTATGATAACAAAAGGAGAATAACTAGTAAAGGCTTCATCAGCAAAACAATTGCTTCGGGAAAATCCCAAAAATGATACACAATTTTGAAATTATAGAGGTTTATTTGAGTGAAATACCATAGTTTTATCTTTTTAATAGATGAGATTCTTTGGTATATAAGGGTCAAGCATAAAAAGTATTATTTATACAAACTAAATGGTCCCACTCCCCTTGGCCTGCCTCCCAGTTTCTTTGAATGGTATTCTCTCATCCCCGGAATTGTCAAGAAGGTCAATCCACTCCACATTATATGCGGCTCTGGGGTGCTGCTGCTTCCCTACCTCACTTGGTCCAGCCTCCTACAATCGGCTCCCTGACTGCAAAACCCTTGTCCTGAAAACCTGTGTACCTCTTCTCATTCCCAGAGTAGGCATCTGTTTGTGGTTTTGTTGAGGCAAAATTGCCCCTTTAAATTAACTGGGTCATTGATCACTATTCTTTTATGTCTTACTACTCATTTGTGTATATAAGGAGAATTGGAAAGCATCAAATACAGAATCTATACATGTAATTTGTTAATCTATTCTGATTATACAGATCATTTTCCATTCCCTCAAACTGTTATCTACAACAAGATCATAGTGATAAAAATCTAACACCAAATTCAGTGGTCATAATCTTTCGATTAAGCAACAAAGTGATAGTGTTCAATCTCTCATCTAGAAAATCACTCATTGAGTATTAGAGTAGAATCTACCTACTTGTGAAGGATACACCTATAGACATAATTGTTGAAATGGCACAGACGGGAAAACTAAAAGCGAAAATCAGCAACATCCATTATGACAAGCAAAGTGTCCTAATCTACATTTTATATGAATCCCAGATGCAGCTAGATAGACAAAGCATTTCATAAGTGAGATGGTGATTTTTGTAGATTAAAACACAGAAGGCTGTCAGTGGTTAATTAGTACCTTGATAAATATATTTGCTGCTCTGTTCTTCTAAATACTGGGGTCCCGGTGAGAATACATAACTCGAATAATCTTGCTATTCAGTGGGGTAAAGTTCAAAACATCCATCGCCCTAGCCGCTGAAAGCAAATTAAACTGAAAATGTTACTATATAAAAGTTATGAAACAATTTTGAATAGTGACTGCATCAGGGAACCATTTTAAAATTCATTATGGTACATAGTCATACAACAAACAAGCAACAATAAGTAAAACCATCTGCTTTAATAAATCAAAAAGTAGCACCCAATAAAATGATAAAAAAAAACAAATCTTGAGCAGAATACACATTTGCATTATCAATTTACTATCTCAAGGTATTCAAACAGTAAAATAAATGAAAATTTCCAGTTAATTCCATTCCATTACCGTTACTGCTTCTTCAAGAGCAGAGGTCCAACATTATCCCCAGTAGCCTTATTATGCTTCACATGGCTCCCAACACATAGGGGAAAAGTCTTAGACCTCCAACACCTACGCACCCACAAAAAGCCCCTCGTTCATTAAATTATCATATGACTTCAAAACGAAACAACTAATTAATGTGGACATATATCAGCTAGATTAACACAGCAAAAGAGTATTTATTTAATAGTAAAAGTAGACAAATGTATACATATATATTATATATATGTAGAGTAATTAATAGTAGAGCGAAAATTGGGGAACCTGCAGTAAGCGGTGAGGGGCTTGGAGAGTTCAGTAACGACGACAGAGTCGACAACTTTCTCTTTGGTCTTTCTAATTTCTGGGTTTATAGATTCTGCTCTGACTGTCACCGTCTGCCTTGACATCTGGTTAGTCCCAATTCTTCTTGGGTTGAGTTTCTGCGGTGGGGATACACCGAATGATAACCCTGCTGCACCCATCACACTTGAAATCAACGCCATAAATTTTCACTATTTTTCCCGGAGGTAGGAGAGAGGAGAGATGTGAGCCAAAGAAGAGGGAGGAAAAACCCCAAAACCTAAGAAGATCCATCTATCAAAACCCCTAAAACTAGTGGAGAAGAGGAGGGAGAAATGGTGGGCCGAAATAAAGGGGAAGGGAGGAAAGAGAGAAGGAGGAGCCTCTCTCTCTCTAACTTTCCCTACTTGGAACCCTCGAGGATGCACTCCTCACCGCGTTACTTGGAACCCTTGAAATGATGGGGAAGGGGAAGGGAGGAAAGGGTTGAGCGTGTTTTTTGCTCCATGATTTTTTACATAGATAACGTTTTTTTTTTAAATGTTATCTAGTTAAAACCAAAAAATACCCTTTTAAATAGATAACGCTTTTTCATATATATCTACAACGTTTTTTATAAAAATATTGTGAAAAAAACTACAACAACGTTTTTATAAAAAATATTGTGGTTTAAGTGTTGTCTATTTACTAATTTGTACTAGTGTATGCCCTGCAAAGGGAATACGTTAGCCTTAACAACCATGAAAAACAAATCCTTGAGGAAAATGTGCTTCTGTCGGAGAAGAATAAGGATCAAGAAAGTGCCATTCTGACCCTCGAAGGCAAGATATCTGATATGCACGCCCAGATGATGGCACTGATGCGGGAGAACACAACCTTGGGGAAGGAATGTGCCGATGCCAAGTAACTTGAAATTAAAAAGTATGAAGAATCACCCGAACTTATCGATAAGGCCATGTCCTAGTTTTCTGAAGGCTATGAGGCTTATAGGGAAAAGGTTCGGACAAAGATTACAACTGCTGGGCTGGACACTTCTGTCCTTGACTCCTCCGACGAAGAGTCTGAAGCCAAGGATGAGGCCCCAAAAGAATAGTCACTTTAAGACTTTTACTTATAATTTTTATAATCATTTTTTGTTTGTAACTTTCCCAATCAGTTATGTTTGTAACTTTCCCAATCAGTTATGTTGTTTGTAACTTCTTTGATCGATTTTATTCAAAACTTATCTGATCAGTTTTGTAAAAACATATGAATATAAATTAAGTACAAATTTTCTGAAGAGAGATTATTATTTACTTTATTGATGAATAAAAGAATTTATAAAGGTAAAGGAAAGAACAACATAGATTTTACTGATAATATTTCATAAGTCTTCCAGTATGCCATGTATTCTTTACTTCTGAACCATCCATTGCTTGAAGCCGGTAAGTACCTGGCTTCGGCACTTCTATTACTTCATATGGCCCCTCCCAGTTCGGCATTAACTTGCCCGTGTTCTGGGGGGTAGATGCCTCTGATTCCTGAAGCACCAAATCTCCAATCTCAAACCTTCTTTGTTTCACCTTCTAGTTATAGTGTCGGGCAGTTCGCTTATAATAGATAGCCAATCTTACCAGAGCTGAATCCCGAACTTTCTCTAGAAGATCCAAGTTTAGTCGTAGGCCGTCATCATTGTATAGCTCCTTGTACTGACTAGCCCGAAGTGTAGGAGACCCAATCTCAATAGGTATAAGTGCATCGATCCCACAGGCCAATCTGAATGGTGAATCCCTAGTTATCATCCTCGGGGTTGTCCGATATGCCCATAAAACACTGAGTAATTCTTCGGGCCAACACCCTTTCAATTCATCTAATCTTCTCTTAATCCCGTTATGTAGAGTCTAGTTGGTGACTTCTACTTGCCCGTTCGATTGAGGAAATGGCACAAACAGGAAAACTAAAAGCGAAAAGCACCAACATCCATTATGACAAGCAAAGTGTCCTAATCTACATTTTACATGAATCCCAGATGTAGCTAGATAGACAAAGCATTTCATAAGTGAGATGGTGATTTTTGTAGATTAAAACACAGAAGGCTGTCAGTGGTTAATTAGTGCCTTGATAAATATATTTGCCGCTCTGTTCTTCTAAATACTGGGGTCCCGGTGAGAATACATAACTCGAATAATCTTGCTATTCAGTGGGGTAAAGTTCAAAACATCCATCGCCCTAGCCGCTGAAAGGAAATTAAACTGAAAATGTTACTATATAAAAGTTGTGAAACAATTTGGAATAGTGACTACATCAGGGAACCAATATAAAATTCATTATGGTACATAGTCATACAACAAACAAGCAACAATAAGCAAAACCATCTACTTTAATAAATCAAAAAGTAGCACCCAATAAAATGATAAAAAAACAAATCTTGAGCAGAATACACATTTGCATTATCAATTTACTATCTCAAGGTATTCAAACAGTAAAATAAATGAAAATTTCCAGCTAATTCCATTCCATTATCGTTACTGCTTCTTCAAGAGCAGAGGTCCAACATTATCCCCAGCAGCCTTATTATGCTTCACATGGCTCCAACACATAGGGGAAAAGTCTTAGACCTCCAACACCTACACACCCACAAAAAGCCCCTTGTTCATTAAATTATCATATGACTTCAAAACGAAACAACTAATTAATGTGGACATATATCAGCTAGATTAACATAGCAAAAGAGTATTTATTTAATAGTAAAAGTAGACAAATGTATACATATATATTATATATATGTAGAGTAATTAATCGTAGAGCGAAAATTAGGGAACCTGTAGTAAGCGGTGAGGGGCTTGGAGAGTTCAGTAACGACGACAGAGTCGACAACTTTCTCTTTGGCCTTTATGATTTCTGGGTTTATAGATTCTGCTCTGACTTTCACCGTCCGCCTTGACATCTGGTTAGTCCCAATTCTTCTTGGGTTGAGTTTCTCCGGTGGGGATACACCGAATGATAACCCTGCTGCACCCATTACACTTGAAATCAACGCCATAAATCTTCACTACTTTTCCCGGAGGTAGGAGAGAGAAGAGATGTGAGCCAAAGAAGAGGGAGGAAAAACCCCAAAACCTAAGAAGATCCATCTGTCAAAACCCCTAAAACTATTGGAGAAAAGGAGGGAGAAATGGTGGGCCGAAATAAAGGGGAAGGGAGGACCAAATCTCTAATCTCGAACCTTCTTTGTTTCACCTTCTGGCTATAGTGTCGGGCAGTTCGCTTATGATAGATAGCCAATCTTACCAGAGCTGAATCCTGAACTTTCTCTAGAAGATCCAAGTTTAGTCGTAGGCCGTCATCATTGTATAGCTCCTTGAATTGACTAGCCCGAAGTGTAGGAGACCCAATCTCAATAGGTATAAGTGTGATGAGTATGAAATATGCTATATTTTTATTCCTTAATACTTAATCTTTTGTATTTATTTTGTGCCTAAATAAACTCATTATTCTTATATTTTTATTTTAGGTACAATTGAAGGGGTTTCATGATTTTGAAAATAAATTGGAGGAGATTTACGGGATTCCTAGCAAATCAAGGATTCAACAATTAGTATCATAAATGGATTTGGATTCACACGACAATGAGTTTAAGCACATGGCAATTGTGGAATTTATTTCCAATTTCAATTCTGAATTTTGGATTCTAGAAGATTAATTTTTTTTTACAATTCTATTGTAATTAGGATTTCTTTTAGACTAAGATTTATTTCCAAATTGAATTCTATTTCTTTATGAAAATTAGTATAATTTGTAATTCCTTTAGGACTTGGATTTCTACTTCCTATTGGATTTAGGACTTTCTCTAGCACTATAAATAGATGATGAGAGTCAAGGTTTTATTCATTCAATAATCAACTATCATCTATTGGAGTGCAGACTCAAGAGCATGTCAGGCTAGTTCTTTTTATTCAGTTCTAAAGGGAGGTGAATCCTTGTTACAAGTAATTGATTAATTGAGTATTATTATTTATTTTTTCTTGTGTGAAATTTCTTCTGATAATCTATTTTCATTGATTGCATGCTAATTGATCTAATTAATTTAATATGGCCAATTGAATTAGTTTGATCATTATCATATGCTAGATTAAGATTGGTATTACATGTAATTGATATCTGTCTTCATCATAAGTAGCAACTTGGTAATAATAATTGTGGACAAACTTTTGTTTATTGCTAAGATTATCAGAAAACAAGTTAAACAAATCGAGCTTATGTGTTTGTTGCTTGGATTAGCCTAATTCTCTATTTCTTAATGCTTCTATCATATTAAATCTAGAGAGCTTGTTCTAGGTTGTATGCTAGTTAGAATCTGGTGGAGAGCTTGTTTCATACAGTGATAATCTATGGAGAGTTTCGGATAGCAGAGCTTATTGTTATCTAGGGCTAATAATTTCATTGAAGGAAAAATAATAATAACTTGATTAATTAATTATTGTACTTGGCGAAACTGAACTGCAGAACTGAAGTTTTTTACATATTTGGTTAATTTCATCATTAATTCTTGTTCTCTTAGTTTAAAAATAATTTTCAAAAACCCCCATCTTTATTTTCTGTTTAAATAGTAGAATAATTCTAAAACAACTTTACTCTCTGTGGGATCGATCCTTACTTGCTACTGTGCTAATTATTATAAATTGTGAAGTGAAAGTGAGGTTAATTTAGGAGTATCAACGACAGCTCCCAAATTTTGGCGCCGCTGACGGGGAGTAATTTCTCGTTTTGTTTTTATTCTATTATTTGCTTTGTTCTTGTTTTATGACTCGATCTTCTCAGGCTACTATATTAGATTTTGATCCAGAAATTGAGAAGACTGCAAGGAGGCTAAAGAAGGAAAAACTTAAAGTTCAACGGTCTTCTACAGATATAGATGAGGCTTCTGCATCATCACCAGGCCTCAACTTAGCTTTGGAATTATTATCCAACAAATCATCCACCGAATCCGACAAAGAATAAGAGATGGCGATTCCAAACAACAATAGAACTCTCAGGGAGTTGGCAACTCCTAATTTAAATCAACAACCTTTGTGCATTGAATATCCTAATTTAGATGCTGCATTTGAACTTAAATTCGGACTAATCCAATTATTGCCTACTTTTCGTGGTCTTACAGGTGAGGACCCCTACAAACATCTGAAGGAATTTCATGTGGTGTGCTCCACTATGAAACCACACGGAATCACCGAAGAACAAATCAAGCTGAGAGCATTCCCATTCTCCCTAGCAGATTTGGCAAAGGATTGGCTGTACTACCTACCCTCAGGTTCAATCCAGTCTTGGAATGACATGAAGTAGTTGTTCTTGGAGAGATACTTTCCAGCCTCAAGAGTAGCCAACATAAGGAAGGAGATCTGGGGGATTAGACAATTTAGTGGGGAGACACTATACGAGTATTGGGAAAGATTCAAAAAGCTTTGTTCCAGCTGTCCACCGCATCAAATAGATGAACAACACCTGATCCAGTATCTCTACGAAGGGTTGGTATCGATGGATAGAAGCATGATCGATGCAGCTAGCGGAGGAGCACTAGTTGACAAGACCCCAGAGGCTGCAAGGACCTTAATTGCAAACATGGCAGCAAACTCGCAACAATATGGCACTAGAACAAATTATGCACCAGTAAGGGTAAGCGAGGTAAGCACTTGTGATTATGGTCAACAAATTTCTGAATTAACTGCTATGGTTAGACAATTAGCTACAGGTCAACTGCCAATTGCAAAGGTTTATGGAATATGTCTACAACCAAATCACAATACAGATGAATGCCCAACATTACAAGATGATGAGGCTGTGCAACAAGCTAATGCAATGGAAAATTATCAGCCACCACCTCAGAAAAAGTATGATCCGTACTCAAACACGTATAACCTAGGATGGAGGGATCATCCAAATCTGAGTTATGGGAGTAAGCAAGCGGCACCACCTGTATTTCCACCTAGGCAACAAGGCTTCCAACCAGCCCAACCTCAATATCAACCGAAGCAAGCAGTCCCTGCACCTACTGGAACATCATTGGAGGATATGTTTAAAGCATTCATGAATCAGACACAGCAGTTCCAGCAAGAGACAAAAGCTTCGATTAAAGATTTAAGGAACCAAGTAGGACAACTGGCTACAACTGTGGGGATATTGGAATCTAGAGGCTCAGGAAAATTACCATCTCAAACAATAGTCAACCCAAGGGAGAATGCAAGTGCCATAACTTTGCGGAATGAAACACAGTTGGATACACCACCGACCCCCGTAGAGTTTGAGGAGGAAGCAGCTAAGGAGAAAACAGAAAAATCCAAGGTACAACCTAACCCTCCTAATCAGCTTAAAAACATTCATCTTCCCTTTCCTCCCAAAAATTCTAAAAACTCAAAGAAAGATGAAAAAGAAAAAGAAATTTTGGAAACTTTTAGAAAAGTAGAAGTGAACATCCCTCTTCTTGATGCAATTAAACAAGTGCCATGGTATGCTAAATTTTTAAAAGAATTATGCACTAATAAAAGAAAATTGCAAAATGATGAAAGAGTCACAGTTGGAGAAAATATATATGTTGTTCTTCAAAGAAAAATGCCTCCTAAATGTAAAGATCCAGGAATGTTCACAATCCCTTGCAAAATAGGAAACACCAGATTTGAAAAAGTCATGCTAGATTTAGGAGCTTCAATTAATGTTATGCCTTTATCTGTTTATGCTTCCTTAAATCTAGGCCCATTGAAAAATACTGGTGTGATTATCCAATTGGCAGATCGTACTAACACTTACCCCCGAGGGATAATTGAAGATGTCTTAGTGCAGGTGAACGAACTAATCTTTCCTGCAGATTTTTACATTGTGGATATGGAAGATGATACATCACCAAACCCTTCCCACATCTTGTTAGGAAGACCCTTCCTGAAAACAGCAAGAACCATGATTGATGTGCATAATGGGACCTTGACTATGGAGTTTGATGGTGAGAAGATTCAGTTTAACATTTATGATGCCATGAGGCACCCTAGTGATATAGGACAAGTTTTTGCTATCGATGTGAGAGACTCATTGGTGCATAGAGCTTTTGAACAACTACAAAGGGACAATTTGGAAATTGCAATCACCAACAGTTTGGACATGGACAGGGAAGAAGAGATTGCGCAAACCCAGGAATTGAAAGAGAATGTAGCTGCATTACATTCATTGCCAAAATTCTCAAATAAGTCAACGGAAGAAAAATTGCCGAGAGTCCTAAGGGACTATGTTACAGTTTCTGGAATGGAGCAAAATCAGGATTTAAAGGATGCTCCTAATGAAGAATTGAAGTTGTTACCAGTCCACTTGAAGTTCACAAGTCCAATTGCATAGGATGAGAAGGATGATGTCAGGCCAATGACAATAAACAAGGGCAGCTGCTTGGGAGGCAACCCAAGATCTCAGATTTGATTTTTCTATCCCTTTACTTTTTAGTTTTTTTATTATTACTATTATTATTGTATGTTCACTAGTAGTATTTTCTTCGTTGCATGATTTTCTTACATTGGGGACAATGTAAGGTTTGAGTGTGGGGGGAGATTTAGGTTTTATTTTATATAGGAATACTAATCCAATTTTGATGGGAAATTGAAAAAAAATTGGAAAAAAAATTCTAAAAACTTGGGTTCCATGGTTCTATTTGCCTATATGTTTGAAGGTTAAAGTCAAAGATTGAAAATTGATACTAAAATTCAGAATCTGTTTGATGCTTAATTTATTAATAAATGATGACAACTAAGCCATGATCCATAGTAATTAATTTGAATTGAATTTGTGATACATAAGTACTTGAATATGAGAATCATGTTTAGTTGGCTAAGTTATTTGTGGAGTTGTCTATGTGCACTGATTTCATGACTTAGAACTGTTTAACTTGCTTATGTTGTTGCAGAACCATGTGAAAAAAAAAATGATGAATAAAAAAAAAGAAAATTGAAAATCTGCTTCAATGTCCATTGTGCGAAATAACTGGGTATCTAAGCCTCGGGAAGCATCGGTATTCACGCTGAAAAGTGCGATGGATAAAAGTAGCTTGACTAGTCGACTTTTGTGGCCTTTGTTACTTGAATAAATAAGCCCTTAGGGGTGTCTCTACACCTAGCGCCCTAAGATCATCTGGTTTGGGAGTCGTTGGTGGAAAGTTCGCTAATGGGTAACTCTGAAAAGCCTAAGAAAAGGAGACATTGCACATGTCAAGAAAAAAAAAATATACGAAAAAAAGTATACGAAAAAAGTATACGAGAAAAGCATGAAAATACATTCATCTGTGCTAAAAAGAAGGTTCTATGAAAAAACTTAAAAAGCAAGAAAAATTTGTTCTTAGTTGCGAGTCAATGTGCACGATTTTTGCTCCATGGTAACTAAGTTAAGTAAGTATGATAATTTTGGGAAAGTTACTTATGTGGTTATAGTTTGATTTAATGAAATTCATTGGTGAAATGGTAAGGTTGGTAATTGTGAGTTGATTGATAAGGCGTTGATTAGATTTTTGCAAATTTAGTGTTGATAGTCATGATTTATACCTTTAAACCTTTTGACATTATGGTTGAATAGAATTTTTTTGGAAATCAAATTTTTGGTTTACACGAGGACGTGTAAAAAGATAAGTGTGGGGGAATTTGATGAGTATGAAATATGCTATATTTTTATTCCTTAATACTTAATCTTTTGTATTTATTTTGTGCCTAAATAAACTCATTATTCTTATATTTTTATTTTAGGTACAATTGAAGGGGTTTCATGATTTTGAAAATAAATTGGAGGAGGTTTACGGGATTCCTAGCAAATCAAGAATTCAACAATTAGTATCATAAATGGATTTGGATTCACACGACAATGAGTTTAAGCACATGGCAATTGTGAAATTTATTTCCAATTTCAATTCTGAATTTTGGATTCTAGAAGATTAATTTTTTTTTACAACTCTATTGTAATTAGGATTTCTTTTAGACTAAGATTTATTTCCAAATTGAATTCTATTTCTTTATGAAATTAGTATAATTTGTAATTCCTTTAGGACTTGGATTTCTACTTCCTATTGGATTTAGGACTTTGTTTAGCACTATAAATAGATGATGAGAGTCAAGGTTTTATTCATTCAATAATCAACTATCATCTATTGGAGTGCAGACTCAAGAGCATGTCAGGCTAGTTCTTTTTATTCAGTTCTAAAGGGAGGTGAATCCTTGTTACAAGTAATTGATTAATTGAGTATTATTATTTATTTCTTCTTGTGTGAAATTTCTTCTGATAATCTATTTTCATTGATTGCATGCTAATTGATCTAATTAATTTAATATGGCCAATTGAATTAGTTTGATCATTATCATATGCTAGATTAAGATTGGTATTACGTGTAATTGATATCTGTCTTCATCATAAGTAGCAACTTGGTAATAATAATTGTGGACAAACTTTTGTTTATTGCTAAGATTATCAGAAAATAAGTTAAACAAATCGAGCTTATGTGTTTGTTGCTTGGATTAGCCTAATTCTCTATTTCTTAATGCTTCTATCATATTAAATCTAGAGAGCTTGTTCTAGGTTGTATGCTAGTTAGAATCTGGTGGAGAGCTTGTTTCATACAGTGATAATCTACGGAGAGTTTCGGATAGCAGAGCTTATTGTTATCTAGGGCTAATAATTTCATTGAAGGAAAAATAATAATAACTTGATTAATTAATTATTGTACTTGGCGAAACTGAACTGCAGAACTGAAGTTTTTTACATATTTGGTTAATTTCATTATTAATTCTTGTTCTCTTAGTTTAAAAATAATTTTCAAAAACCCCCATCTTTATTTTCTGTTTAAATAGTAGAATAATTCTAAAACAACTTTACTCTCTGTGGGATCGATCCTTACTTGCTACTGTGCTAATTATTATAAATTGTGAAGTGAAAGTGAGGTTAATTTAGGAGTATCAACGATAGCTCCCAAAGTGCATCGATCCCACAGGCCAATCTAAATGGTGAATCCCTAGTTATCACCCTCGGGGTTGTCCGATAAGCCTATAAAACACTGAGTAATTCTTCGGGCCAACACCCTTTCAATTCATCTAATCTTCTCTTAATCCCGTTAAGTATAGTCTAGTTGGTGACTTCTACTTGCCCGTTCGATTGAGGATGGGCCACCAAAGTCTTTCTATGTTGAATGTCCAACTCCTACAGAAAAGCTTCGAATTTTGACCCTACAAACTGTCTGCCATTATCCGAAACCAAGACCCTCGAGATACCGAACCGATACACAAAACTTTCTTTAAAAAACTTCAGACATTCTTGTTCAGTGATCTTCAGTAATGGTTTGGCTTCTACCCACTTGGTAATGTAGTCAATTGCCACGATCACAAAACTGACTTGTCCATTGGCTTTCGGTAGTGGTCCCAAAATATCAATTCCCCACATAGCAAATGGGATCGGTGATAAAATTGAACACAGCTCTTCAGGGGGCTGATGAGGGATAGAACTATTTTGCTGACACTTAAGATATTTTTTGACAAAATCCTTTGCTAGCTTCTTAGAAGATGGTCGGCTAATAGTACCCCTACCTCAGAATTTTATATGCCAATGGCTTGGCCCCCATATGATCTCCATAAATTCCTTCATACACTTCCCAAAAAGTATACTCAGCTTCCGATGGTGTCAAATATTTGAGCAATGGAGTGCTGAAAGCCCTTCGGTAAAAATCCCCATCAATGAGGATGAAGTTCGAGCTCCTGTGTTTAATCTTCCTTGCATAAATGCGATCCGTAGGCAAAACCCCATCAGCCAAATAAGAAATATACGCCGTGATCCAGCAGTCCAACCGATCCAAAGCCAAGACATCCACCTTCTGAACACTAGGCATTTCCAAAACTTCTAAATATATCGAGCAGTTAAAGGAACTCACTTCATTTGTTGCCAATCGGACCAAAGCATCTACTACTATGTTTTCTGACAGATCTATTCCTTGGAAACTGTGTGCACTAAAGTAAGTGAGTTTATCTTTTACCTTGGCCTGGTATTTTGTCATCCTTTCCCCCCGAGCCTCATACTCTCCAGATATCTGCTTGACAACTAGTTCAGAGTCATTATAAATAACCAACCTCTGAACCTCCAAGCATCGGGCCAACTGAAATCTAGCCAAAATTGCCTCATATTCTGCTTCATTATTTGTGGCTTTGAATTAAAACCGAATGGCTTGCTAAACCCTGAATTCTTCGGGACTGCTCAGAATAACCCTTGCTCCGTTGATGTCTGAAGTTAAAGACCAGCCCACATAGAGAGTCCATGAAGTTTGCACCGGTTGTATCTCTGTAACCGAACCCACATCCGGCTCTGAGAAATAACATTCTACAACAAAATTCGCCAAAGCTTGTCCTTTGATTGCCATTCAAGCATGTTATTCTAGGATGAACTGAGTCAGCACCATTGCCCATGCAGCGAGCCGACCTGAGACTTCTGGCATGTGCAACACTTTTTTTAATTACTGATCAGTATACACCATCACCAGCCGACCCTGGAAATAGTGCCGAAGCTTCCTACTAACAATGATTAGAGCACAGGCAAACTTTTCCAGATTCAGATATCTAGTCTCTGTATCTCGGAGGATATGACTGACATAATAAACTGGAAACTATTTTTCCCCTTTATCCTGTACAAATGTCGCTCCAACTGGCATCAAGCTTGTAGCCAAGTACAACTATAAAGGTTTCGAAGGGATCGATTTCATTAACAAAGGTGCCGATGACAGGTTTCGTTTGATCTCTTGGAATGCATCTTTACACTCCAAAGTCCATTGAAAACTTTTCTCATTTTTTGGTCCCTTCAGAGTATCAAAAAATGGCAGACATCTTTCGGCTGACCTTGACATAAATCTCTGAAGGGCAGCTATCTGACCCGTCAATCTCTGTACATCTTTATATGACTTCGGTGATTTCATGTCTAGGATCGCCTTAATTTTCTTCAAATTTTCCTCGATGCCCCTCTTGCTTATTAAATATCCCAGAAATTTTCCTGACCCGAATCCGAATGTGCATTCAGTCGCAACTTATGTTCTCTAATGGTTTAGAAGCAGCTTTCCAGGTCATCCAGATGGTCTCGAACTGACATGCTTTTAACAATCATGTTATCCACGTAGACCTACATACTTCTGCCTTGCTGCCTAACAAACACATAGTTCATCATTCACTGGTACGTCACCCCGGCATTGAGCAGTCCGAAGGTCATTTTTTTAAACATAAATGGCTCGATGACTGTTGAAACTAGTCTTCGGGATATCCTATTTCCTCATCGAGATCTGATGGTACCCCGAGAATACATCCATAAAGCTCAACATCCCATATCCGGAGGTGGCATCGATCAACTGGTCAATGTTGGCTAAATGATAGAAGTCCTTTGGGCATGCCTTGTTTAAATTGGTGTAATCGATTAACCTCCATTTTCCATTCTACTTCTGAACTAGTACCACATTCTCTAGCCATTCTAGGTAGTAATTCTCGAAGATGAAATCTGCCTCCAGAAGTTTTGAAATCTCTTTGTCTATAATTTTTTGTCATTTTGGGGCAAAAATCATTCTTTTTTGTATGACCAATTTCCTTTTGGGATCCACATACAACTTGTGCAATGCGACCGATTCATGTACCCCTGACATGTCACTAGGTACCCAAGCAAAGATGTCGGCATACACCCGAAGTAGATCAATCAACCCAGTCCGAAACGGTTCTGCCAGTCCCGACCCAATCTTTATCAATTTCTCTTTATTCCCCGGGATCAGTTCTACATCCTCCGTCTCTTCAGCAGGCAAGGCAAGTGGCTCTGTACTACCTTCAGTAAATGGCTCTATCTCGACGGCCATTGTCTGCTTATGCTTGTTTACCCGAACTCTTGAAGAGATCAAGGTATTTCGATAATACCTTCAGGCAATATCAAGATCTCCTTTTACCTCCACAATCCCATTCAGTGTCAGAAACTTGATCTTAAAGTGTGGTATGGAGGTAACTGCCTGTAATGCTGCCAAGGTCGGCCTTCCCAAGATTGCATTATACGTTGAATCCACCTGGACTACAAAAAATCTGACCATAACCTCCACCTGTTGAGGCGTTGTGCCAAACCTAAAAACCAACTCAATTGTGCCCGACACAAGCACCAGGTGTCCACCGATTCCATATACGGGGCCTTCCCCTCCCAATTCCATCTTCTTCCCATCTAAATTCATCCTCTGATAGGCATGGGTATACAGTATGTCGACTGAGGACCCGTTATCGATCATCATTCTTCTCATGTCCACCGGTTCGACCTGGGCAGTTATCACCAACGCCCCATCATGTGGTTCTATGAGATCTGTGGGATAGTCTTCATTCGAAAAAGAGATATTTGTCCCCAGGAAAGCCCGATCCTTTCTAACAGATGATCCTGACTCTGATAATACTGCATCGAGGTGCTCACTTCTCTTCCTTCTGGTTACATTCCCTATAAAATTGCCCGAGATAACATTAATTATGCCTCGAATAGGCTGGTTCTATTTTGGTTGTGTGCTCTGTGCTGGCCCTCTGCTCTCCTCCCTCTGTTGTGCCTCGAGATTTTCCCGACCTTCTACATATTGAACCAACTGGCCATTCTGTACATTCTTCTCTATCAGATCCCTCAAGTCATAGCACTTCTCTGTTGTATGTCCCGAGCTCTGATGATACTCACAAAATTTGTCCTGATTCCTCTTCCCAGGCTTTGAGTTCATTGAGCAAGGCTCATAGAACGGCTTATTCTGGATCTCCTCCAATATCTTAGCCCGATCGGTATTGAGAGGGGTATAGACTTTATTGACATTTTTATTCGGGAAGGTTGGTCGGCCACTGCCCGATCCCCCACCGTTATAATTCTTTTTCCCCTGATTATTTGATCTCCCCTGAATTTTGTCTGAACATTGATAAGTCTGCTTGTCTCAGTCCTTAGACTTTTCATAGGACTGTGAGTGTAGCTTGAAGTTTCCCATAGCTTCCTTTATGGTGATGAACCCTTCGGCCAGATGAAAAGCTTCAGTTAGGTTAATAGGTGGATTGATAACCAGGTCCTTCATCAGCTTCTTTGACTTTCCTATATCAAGACCCGTTGTGAAGAATCCCAGGGCTGAGGTGAATTTAACTTTGCCACCGACCGCACCGCTTCTCGAAACCTCTTAACATACTAACCGAGGCTTTCATCTGAATGTTTCCTCACCTGTATGAGAGAAGTAGCGATCTTCCCTCTTCTTTTGTTGCTCCCAAACCGAGCATGGAATTTTTCCTGAAGATCGCTCCATGAGCTGATCGAGCCCGAGGCCAAGGTCCCCATCCATTCTCGGGCACTCTTCTTCAAAGTCGTAGCAAACATATGACACTTGGCGGCATCCTAATGCCCATAATAAGTCATAAGTCTGTCATACCCATTTGAATGGTTATAGGGATCCCCCAATCCATCATAAGTCTCCATCAGGGGCATCTTCGTTTTTGGATCGATCGTGACCCGATTAATCTCGGGCGTGAATGGTGAACTAGGGTAGCTCGATGGCGTTCCCACCTGATTATTTGTTACTAATAGCTTTTCAAATTCTGCAACCCTTCTGGAAAGGGGGTCAGACTCCTCTTTACGAGGGGATGACCTAGGTCCGTCCCTCTCATATTTAGGTGACGTGATCTTCCTCCTCTGTCCCGATCTGCCCTGATAGTCAAATTTTCTGTCTAGGGAACGACTCCTTGTCTGCTCCTTCCTTCCGGAGAGCAACTCCTGGGCCTGCTCCTTTTCTTACCCGAACCGTTCGGACGAGGCGTCTTGGAACAACTCTGATGTCTAGGCTTGCTTGATGAAGCCTCTTACTCTTTAGCCATTTTGGTCATATGTTCTTCCAACTCTTCTTGCTGAAGGCGTAGGGCCTCTATGCCGTCTTTGTTTTACTGCATCTTCTTCATTAAGATGAACTGATGCTGATCATGGCTATGCTCTTCCTGATCCTTTCCTTGCCTTTCATGCGCTTGGGACTGATTTTCCTCAGCGCGACTGAGGGAATTTAGGGTATGTTGACTAGGCTAGAACAGTTATTGGTGCGCTGACGGTGCATGCTCAGAACCACCTTCTTGGAATTTCGACCCCATCCTATCTTTAACTGACCCTTTGACCTGGGTCGTTTGATGAGTCTTTGATTTTTCCTGGCTTGAAGATTCACTGTTTCTGCTCGCCATAACTTTCAACCAGAAAAATTTAGAGTGATTGTTAAAGCACTAAACCACCCTCCTTATAGTGCCAAATTTTGTACGCCTGACGAAATCACCAAAACAGATGGCTAAAATCGCGTTAACGGTTGATTGTATTTTTGTGAAATCAAACTCACGAAATACACTCACATAACCATAAACAAAGAGATAAAATATGAACACAAGAATTTATGTGGAAACCCAATTAAAAAAAACCACGGAGAGAGAGAAATCCATTATAATAATATGGAGAGTATTGTAGTGCCACCAAATTCTGGTCCTAAATCACCACGAATCTGGTACACTAGTTCTAACTATTACGAAAGATATAAACATAAATTGTCTATACATTAAACATTACACATTATCCCCAAGGTCGAGAACCTTACTTAAAACCTGAATCAATATCGTATCTAACATACAATGTTATAATAATACAATACTATTACAAATCTAGCTGCACACATATTCCCAAGCTAAACTTGGCTTTGACTTTTCCTTGTATCCGACGTATTCGCCTTAATCTGCAATGTTTATCATGATATAGCAAGGGTGAGCAACAAATTTACCCAGCAAGTTTAAGTTCAATAAATTATGGATATATCATGATGGAAAGATTTTGAATAATAGCTGGCTAACATTCAACAATATAATTGTGAACTAGCATGGACAAATTTTCATAACAGAACGAACATTGAACATGAACATATCAAATATATCTGGACCGAATGGTAATGAAGGTGATCAGCCTTTCATACCTGATGAACACATGCAATAGGCACAAAGTGTGATTCAACAATTCATAGACGTGATGTAATCAACAATGATTATCACAAGTTAAAGGAAAAGTTCAAAAAAAACTTTCACAATAAATGAGTATAAGAAATTTGCCTGATCGGTTGATTACCATTACGAAACATAACTTAGCTTTATCTGAAAACCTAATATTAATAATATCGATTTTTCAAGTTAGAATAATATCATCACAGTATAGAATAATCTAAACACATTACCACATAATCCTATTAGTCTATACAGCGTATAAGGCCTAGTATGTAGTCAAACTATTATAGTCTGAGTTTAATTCGATACTATTTTGACATCCCGACGACCCAATCAGATAACTACCGAGCCTAATATCCATAAGACTGTCTAAACGCAACACAATCAACTTAGACAATTAATTATTCAGTTAAAATAATTTTTATATGCTCATAATAATTTTCAAGTAATTATTATCATTTATTATGATTTTCAGTCATTAATATTGTATTTATAAGAATTAAATACCACATAAATCCTTTATCATTAATATTTATTGAATACTAAATATTAATAAAAATCATAACATAATATTATAATATATTTATAATATATCAAAGTATTTTTAATACCATAAAATCATATTTATATGATTTTTAAACCTTTAAATCTATTATCCGATAATTGTCATTAATATTAAATATTAATATTTTTCATGAAAAAATATCAAAAGTTATATTTTATAACTTAAAATAATTTTTATAACACTTAAATCATTTTTATATAATTTTTAAAGCATTAATTCTATTTTTCCATAATTTAATTAATACACTTAGTAAATAAATTAATTACCATTAATATTAATTTATTAATGAAATTCCTCGCAAAATATTAAAAGTCACTAAAAATAACTTAAAATATTTTCTTATATCATAATATAATTTTTCATGATTTTTCATGTATTAAAATCATTTTTAAATAATTTATCTAATATTATAATTAAATAAATTAAATACCATTATTATTCCAAAAATATTAAATATTTATGAAATATATTCAGAATAATTAAAAACTAATTTTCAGGCTTTAAGATAATTTTTAAGAATTTATTATGTAATTTTAATAATTAAAAATCATTTTTATCTATTTATAAATTAAAATAATTAATTTACATAAATAAACTGTCACTAAAGGGCCCTATAGCGACAGAACCGTCGCTATAGGTGTTCTTCACCAAACCCAGAACTGTATAGACAATTAACCGAGTACCATGTTTGACCAAGGCTAGATCTTTGGTATTTATGATTTCTGGCTTGCTAGGGTGTAAATGTGGTAGTATTAATGTCACACTAAAAGCCCAAACAACTTTCATTGCTAACACATAACAAACCTGTGAGATCTAAGCTACAGAAAATGATGTCAAGCATGTTCTTGAGTTTCTGGGTTGCCCAGAAACTCAAGCAGTTACAAGAGTGCTACTTTGGTGCTCTGTAACTTTGATTCTATGTGTTGGTTATGTGATCTAAGGGTTCATACATGTAGTTCAGATGTCATAGTACAATTATATAACATCATAGAACTCTAACAAAAACACATGAACAAGATATGGCATGGTCAAACCATGTCAGAAACATTGTTCTTCACGAATTTGGGTTTTCCAGAAATCCAACAAAACAGATGGTCAACGCTTGTTTGACCCACAATATCTTTGATCCTGTTATGGATCTAAGTGATCTAAAGGCATGATCATGTAGCCTACATGTCAGTGTACATAACTATAACTACAACATGGCCAAACTGGTTAACAGTAGAAAGATTCATGGCCTTGAAAATCTTGTCACATATTTTAGTCTTTTGGGAATTTTCTGGGTTGCCCAGAAAATCATTTCGTGATCGGTCAACTAGGTTTGACCGTTCATAACTTGAAATCTAAACATGATATGATCCTGATTTCAGTTCCAAATCATAGTCCACATGGCATACTACAGCTCTATAACATAAAACACACATAACACCTAACACACACGGATCTAGAAGCCCTGACATTAGGCTGTCAGACAACTTTTTCAACTTTTTCCAGGTTTTTAAAATCTTTAATTTCGAGCATCTAGATGTTATGGATCTGGGATTTAACAACCCAGATCACTAAATGACACCCTCTAACACAAATCTAGCCAATCATTAACAACATCTAACATCAAATACATAGATTTTCAAATTTAGGGTTTATACCTCCTTTTTGAGCTTGATCTTGATTCTGACTTTGATGTTTGATCTTGGCAAGCTAACACATGATCTTGGCTTAACTTATCACCCACTCTCACTCTAAAATTTCGGATGGGAGAGAGAGAGGACTTAGCTAGGCTGAAAAATAAAGTGTGTAACTTTTCTAGACTTGTATGCCTTAATTCCATGATGCAATGTATTTAATCTAGCAAGTTGGCTGATATTTGTGAGATATAGGCACATGGCTAGCTAGGTTTGGTCACTAACCACTTACTAGGGCAAGATCTACACTCCATCTCATTAAAATATTCAAAAGGGTAGTTTGGACATTTGGCTTGTAAAGTTAATGGCATAAAGGTAACTTGTCACAACCCTTAGGTTTTAACCCTTATGGTTTGACCCTTAGGGTTTGATCCTAAGGTTACACAAATTCAAATTTCTAGACTTTTCTAGTTAAGTTTTAAAAATAGAAAATTAAGATTTCTAAATTATAATTAGGGTTTTCTAAGTACATTCAAGCTTGGTAATTAAGATTGATATTTCCTTAATTAAAATTGCTAATTTAGCAATTAGGTTCTATAATTGTACATTAGGGTTTCCAGCTGAACAATTAGGGTTTTCTAATGATCAATTTGGGATATCCCTAATTAAATATAAAACACCAATAACATAAAAACCTTGTACTTATTCTTAAACTTCCAAATTAGGGCTTTAATATTTCAAATTAGGGTTTTGGATTCCCGAAACTGAAACTAGGGTTTCCAGAACCGGTGCTAGGGTTTCTTATCAGTCGATATAGTTTTCTAATTAAACGTCGAGGTTCTTAATATAATATTAGGGTTTGTCACTTATATAATATATCTGGTCAACCCTTGACCCTTAACCACATACTGTACACATATATGACCATATACAGAACATATACACTTATACTCTTAACATTGTAAACCTTAACCAAAAGTTTTTAAATTCACAAAATTCTTTTCCAAAAATATCAAATCCATACACTTATTTTCTGTCGAGGTTTAATATTTAACCTTAATTCAATCTTTTAAGATTTCAATAAATATCTAAATTATCGGATTATTACAAGTACAAATTGTTTATTTGTGTCATATGTAATTGTCCTCTATCCCATTGCTTATTGTTGTATTTATAGCTGTCATGTTCACCAGAATTCAATTAGGAGTAGAAGTCCTTTGTAGAATCACCTTATAAATACAATTAATGGTCGATAGATTCCTTCCCAAATTAAACCTTCAAATCCCACTTAATAATGAAACACAATCTTGCTTTAATGAGGACTCTCCCACTATCCAAATAAATCCAAATAATCACACCCCAACATTGCCCCCAGTCTCTTATTTATAAGGAACTTAAAATTATAGAGTATACAAATTTATACCAACCGAAAATCCATATCCGTCGAAGATGAACCATCACACCCGGACTCCATACATCGAACGACATTTTCTAACTCCCAATATTACCGCCCACTAGTACAAAACAGTAAATAGACAACACTTAAACAACAACGTTTTTATTAAAAATGTTGTGGTATTTTTTTTTACAACGTTTTTTAATAAATGTTGTAGATATATATGAAAAAACGTTATCTATTTATAAGGGCAATTTTTGGTTTTAAATAGATAACGATTATTTTAAAAAAAACGTTATCTATGTCAAAAACACGGAGCTTAAAATAAATGTCGCGGAAATGAAAACTTGAAATTAAAAACCTTTCGCTTGCATCCCAGCCTTCCAACAACTGAAGTAGCTCTCCCAAATCCTAATCTACACCCTCCCCTTGCTAATTTCACCTCCACCAATACCTTAAACCCTAAATCCTCTACTCCACCCTTCACTTCTCAGTGGACCCTTGTCGGCGGATCAATACTAACTTTGTGCTCCGTACTCTCTCTAGCTAGAGTTTCTCTCTCATTATATTTTGTCAAGATGATGTTTCTACTGATGGAGATCAATAATAATGGAGAACACTCGTGGCTGTTGAACTTTGAAGGATTTCAGTTATCTACTGAGCCAGTGATGCACAACAGGCCGGCCTGACCTGGTCCGGCCTAAGCCTGCCAGGCCTTAGCTATTGACCAAGCCAGGCCAGACTTTGACTTTTTGACTGCAGGCCGAGCCAGGTCGGATTTGGAACAAAAAAATGTGACCTGTTGAGGCCTACAGGCCAGGCCGAGCCAGGCCTCATTAAGCCCATGTCGGGACCGAAGAAATCTTTACTACAACAGATTTAAACTCAACTTCTCCTTTATTAAAGAAAGGCAAGAAAAAAAAAATTTTACTACACTATGTGGGACTATGCCCAAGCTTAGTCAAACTTGTATTTATTAAAGAAAAGCCATACAAAAGCTTATTTTTAGACTATGTGGGACTCCGACTATGCCATTCTTAGACAAACCTCTATTTATTAACGAAAAGCATAGACAAAAAACTTTTTTTTAGACTATGTGGGAGTGGGACTATGCCATGCTTAGCCAAACTCAACCCAAGCTCAAGTGCATTGTATTTGAAAATTTTGAACTTGACCTCTCCTCTATTTATAGAAGAAAAGTAGGGACAAGAGATGTTAACTAGACTATGTGGGACTTTGAAACAAAAATGTAATTGAACTAAATGGCTATCATTCTTATAGTTTGCTATTAAACTTGAGGGACAAAACAAAAAGGTAGATGTGTTACTTCTTCCTTTCCTTTTCTTCAATCAGTTCAATAACTTGTTACAAAAATAAGACTCATCAACAATAAAGGCTACCAATATTTCATGAGATGAATTGAACAGATAATCTAAAAAGTAAAATACAATCATACCCATGTGAACAAAAAAATAAAATATATTTGTACTAAAGAAGATTATTTCTTTTCTAAATCTATCAAATAGAGGAGGAATCTTTTAGTTGGGTTAGTGAAGATATAGAGCCAGATTTCCTTCATTGTTTGTATCAGATTATTTCTTCATTCTTCAAAAAAATCAAAAACTAATTATAAAATATATGCACTCTAAATTATTAATAATTATAGTACACTTTCATTGGAGATTACAACAAATCCTCCATTGATACATTTACCTAGCCAGCTACAGTGGACAGTCTCTTAATGGTGGAGGACCTTCTCTATTTATAAAACATAAGATGAAAAGAATAGTAAGCAAAGACGTTCACAACCCTTTGTTAGTTGTGCTTCAAAATCTTAGTTTTAGCAAAAGTCCCACATTGTTCATTTTAAAGAACTTTTCTTTGGTATATTAGTCAACTTTGTGTTAAGCATAATAAAGTTGTTGAAAAAGGAGGAGACAATGGTAAGAGGTACGAACATATCATATATTCGCTGTGTACTTTTTTTGTAATGACATAGGATTCATTTTTTTGTTGATCCAACCCAACAAGGCAACAATAGTAAGTCCCACATCTAGTATTTGCCACTATAATTATTTGAAGTCTAAAATAAGTCCCACATCTAGTATTTGTTGAAAGTCAGGATGCGTTTTTCTATAAAAGGTATAGCAAGTATCAAGCATTCAAGCCAAACATGTTGTATAAGGCAGGCTTAAACCTGGAGCCGGTCTAGGCCTCGGGCCGGTCCAGGCCTTAGGTCAGGCCAGACTATTTTGAAGGCCAGGTCAGGCCAGATATTAGCCTTAAAATCAAGGTTTGTTTGTAGTCTAGTGGGCCGAGCCTGTCTGGGCCAGGTTTTGACCGGGCCTGGTGTTGACCAGGCCGGACGAAGGCCGGATCAAGGTCGGACTGCAGGCTTCGGGTCATTTGTGCACCACTATATTGATCACAATGAGAAGCCTCCTCGCGGCCTCCAGGATTGTCTCGGGGTTTTAGGTGATTTCCCCCTTAATATTCTTTCTCTACTCTCTACTTTAACCTATATGAACTAGGTCTGGTTAGGTCGTTAGCTTTGGTTTGATTCTTTAATTTATTTAGGCTGCTTTTTTTATTATCCTAATTAGCAACTAATATATTTTCTTGTTTTTGAAATGATTATTTCAAAATCACTTTAGTTTATACATTTTGTTTTTTTGTTAGTTTAGGAATAGTTCTATTTTAAGGATGTATTGGAATTTTCTTATAAAAATATATTTTGTCCATCAATTCTGTCTATAAATAGATGATAAGTAATTGTATTATTTAATTCCAAAAAATTTGGATGAATCACTTGTTTGGTGTGATTTGAATTAGTGATTAACAAATGTTTCGTCTTTTGTGGGTTCTATCTTTGGCTGGTGTGCTTTGGCTGATAATTTGAAGGAACACTACTTGAATAGATTTATATCAATATGGGTTGTTGTGTGTATATTATACGTGAAGTATATATTTAGGATCAGCAAAATGGGTTGTGGTGAGGAGCTCTAGATTCATGATTTTTCATGATTTGGTTTTGTTTTTGTGAGCTTACCACAAAATATGTAAATAGAGCAAAGTCCGTGACTCTGTATTCGTAGGAACCTTTAAAAATATGGGAAACTACCATTGCCAATCAAAGGCATTTTAATGAATTTCTCTCTCATTATATTTTGTCAAGATGAAGTTTTAACTATTATCTGTAATATATAGTATTATTTAATAATGCATATAAATATAATAATAATAAATTATGCAAAACAGAAACAATGTGTAAAATTAAAAATATAAATCCGAGTCCTTTGAATTCACAAAGTCTCCTTAAAGCAAATTTATTCCCCCACAGATGCTAAGGGTTAATTGAATAATTGCTTCCCAAGATAAAACGGATTTCAATTCTTAATTAGTAGCATTACAAAATTAAGAATTCATCGAACCAATTTCTATGTTATGCACTGAACTAACATTGATAATTAAAAATGCATGCATGAAGAAAACTAGGACTTACCGTTAGTGCAACACTATTTGACAGATAACGGGATTTGCAGAAACGGGAAACGAGATTAACAGTGAAGGAACGGGATTTACAGGGAAGGAACGGGATTGCAGAAGCAAAACGGGATTGCAGAAGTAGAACGGGATTTAATATACTGCATAACGGGAATTGCAGAAACAGAACGGGGAGAAGGGAAAAAAATTAATCTTTTTGAAATGTTCCCACACCGTTTATTTATAGAATAATTCTTATGTAACCGTCGTCAAAACGACGTAGTATCACAAACCCGTCCGTCACGATCCCGACCCGACCCGAGTCCACGACCCGCCGACCCGAGTCAATTTTCTCATTCACATTTCCAACAATCCCCCACATGAAAGTAAAATTGGCTTTACAATATGCAAAATATGTTAAGAATATGCAGACACTAGTTCGAGTACATAAGAAAAGATATTTCATCAGGTTAAGTAGCCTAGTGGCTTTGAACTTGCCCTAGTAAAATCTATCGGATTTACTTGGCTAATCAGTAGACTTGATGTCTTTGAACTGTCAGCTTTTCGTGTAAACCAAGACAATAGAATTCACAAAATATCTCTTCAGACATAGTTGGTTCTCACGTTTGTGTTCATTTTGGCCTTGAAACACCTCTTGGTTCCGTAAGTATATTAGAGAATTCAGCCTTCAAAATTCTCACAGAAGTGGCCCCCTTCTTACTTACGTAGGTGACTTCTATGAAGAGTATCCTGCAATACCCCACTTGAACATATTTCAAGATATAAAAATCATTAAAAGCGTATCTTATCCTGATTCTCGCGGCAGATGTGCACTGTCTCATTTTGGAATGGTTAGGAGTAATTATCTCCTCAGTGCTTTACTGAGTACTACATAGTTCGGTTTGCCCATTGAACCTAGATCTTGGGATCTCCAGTCAGCTAGGTTGGGTTGCCACTATGACGACTCTTATTTAAACAGTAGGCTTTAAACCCATTCCCCTCGATGATTTTTCCACTTGCTCTCTTGTTAAACCTTTCGTAAGCGGATCCGCAATATTATCTTTTGACTTTACATAGTCAATTGACATAATTCCATTTGAGAGCAATTGTCTAACGGTATTATGTCTTCGTCGTATATGACGTGACTTACCGTTATATAAATGACTATGTGCTCTTCCAATCGCTGATTGGCTATCACAGTGTATACATATAGCTGGCACAGGTCTAGACCAATTTGGAATATCCTCTAAAAAATTACGAAGCCACTCAGCTTCTTCTCCAGCTTTGTCTAACGCAATGAATTCCGATTCCATTGTAGACCTAGCAATACACGTTTGTTTTGAGGATTTCCAAGATACCGCTGCACTACCAAGTGTAAATACATATCCACTTGTGGATTTTGAATCTTTAGTATCAGATATCCAATTAGCATCAGTATATCCTTCCAATACTGCTGGATATCTTGTATAGTGCAGTCCATAGTTTTGAATATGTTTTAAATATCCCAAAACTCTCAAAATAGCTTTCCAGTGATCTTTACCTGGATTACTCGTATACCTACTTAGCTTACTTACGGAATAAGCTATATCCGGTCTAGTACAGTTCATGACATACATTAAACTGCCTATTATACGAGAATATTCTAGTTGAGATATGCTATCACCTTCATTTTTAGCTAGATGAAGATTTATATCAAATGGGGTCTTATTTAGAATTATATTATACTTATTAAATTTTTCAAGTATCTTCTCAATGTAATGAGATTGAGATAATATAATTCCATCAGATATTCTAGAAATCTTGATTCCTAAAATTATATCAGCAACCCCCAAGTCTTTCATATCAAACCTATTTGACAACATACGTTTAGTAGAGTTGATAACTTCATTGTTGCTACCCATGATTAACATATCATCCACATAAAGACAAACAATAACATATTCCTTTTGAGTGCTTTTGACATAAACACATTTGTCACACTCATTAATTTTAAATCCATTGGATAACATAACATTATCAAATTTCTCATGCCATTGTTTTGGTGCTTGTTTTAATCCATACAAGGATTTAACAAGTTTACATACTTTCCTCTCTTGTCCAGGAGCAGTGAAACCTTCAGGTTGTTCCATATATATTTCTTCATCTAATTCGCCATTTAAGAATGCAGTCTTTACATCCATTTGATGTATTTCAAGTCTATTTAAAGATGTTATTGCTATTAGCATTCGAATAGATGTAATTCTTGTAACAGGTGAATAAGTGTCGAAATAATCCAATCCTTCTTTTTGTCTATAGCCTTTAACAACAAGCCTTGCTTTATATTTATCAATTGAGCCATCAGCTTTC
This sequence comes from Panax notoginseng, assembly GCA_016801055.1. Lineage (NCBI taxonomy): Eukaryota > Viridiplantae > Streptophyta > Magnoliopsida > Apiales > Araliaceae > Panax > Panax notoginseng. The sequence continues at coordinate 124,533,935 of CM029022.1, read as the reverse complement.
ATCTTTTTTTTGAAGATCCATTTATACCCTAAGGGTTTTGAACCAGGTGGAAGGTCCACCAATTCCCATGTATGATTTTGCATAATGGACTCAATTTCACTATTAATTGCTTCTTTCCAATGAGAAGCATCTGGAGAGGATACTGCTTCCTTGTAGGTTCGAGGATCGTTTTCTAACAAAAATGTTAAAAAATCCGGACCAAAAGAAGTTGAAGTCCTTGCCCTTTTGCTACGTCTAGGTTCATCCACTACAGACTCTTTGTCTATATTTTCAGGATTATCACTGGTAGCATCCAAAGGCCTTTTGTTTGAATTTGAATCATTATTTCTATTATATGGAAAAATATTCTCAAAAAATGATGCATCTCTTGATTCAATAAATGTATTAACATGAATATCGTTAATTTCAGATTTATGAACAAGAAAGCGATACGCACTGCTGTTATTTGCATAACCAATGAAAACACAGTCAATTGTTTTTGGTCCTATCTTAACCTTTTTAGGTTTAGGAACCATTACCTTTGCTAGACACCCCCACACTCTTAAGTATTTATAGCAAGGTCTATGACCTTTCTATAATTCATAAGGTGTTTTGTGAGTTTTCTTATGAGGCACTTTGTTAAGAATATAATTGACAGAAAGCAAAGCTTCCCCCCACAAATTCTGGGGTGCTCCAGAACTGTTCAACATAGCATTCAACATTTCTTTCAATGTTCGGTTCTTGCATTCAGCAATACCGTTAGATTGAGGTGAATAAGGAGCAGTAGTTTGGTGAATAATACCATGAATAGAGCAAATCTCTTCAAATGGTGATTCATATTCACCACCTCTATCACTTCTTATTGCTTTAATCTTTTTGCTAAGTTGATTTTCAACTTCATTTTTATAAAGTTGAAACTTTTCTATAGCCTCATTTTTATAAGGTTGTGAAATATTTTTTCCCACCTCTAGTTTGCACAAACTTTAAGTCACATATATCAGTGTGAATTAAATCTAAAGGTTCAGATTTTCTTTCAACAGAATGAAAGGGTAATCTTGTCATTTTTGATTCCACACAAATTTCACATTTATGTTTCAGATTAATATCAAATCTAGGCAAGAACTCTAAATTAATTAATCTACGCAATGTATCATAATTGACATGTCCTAATCTAGCATGCCATATGTTTGAAGATTCCAACAAGTAAGCAGAAGAATTAACTTTATTATTATTAATAGACTTTGGTACAACAGTCATAACATTCATCTTAAAGAGCCCATCATTCATGTAGCCCTTTCCTACAAACATATCATTCTTTGTAAGTACAAACTTATCAGACACAAACACCAACTTAAAACCATTCTTGCTAAGTAGTGACCCAGAAACTAGATTCTTGCGAATATCTGGCACATGAAGCACTTCATTCAAAGTCAGTTCTTTGCCAGATGTCATTTTCAGTATAATCTTTCCACGTCCTTCAACCTTTGAACTTGAGAAGTTTCTCATGAAGAGTTGATCATCATTTTCTACTGGTTTGTAAGTAGAAAACATCCATTTGTTGGAACAAATGTGGCGAGTAGCCCCAGTGTCCACGTACCACTCTTTAGGGTTTCCTACCAAGTTACATTCAGATATAACTGCACAAAGATTCATGTCTGAAACATCTTCAGAAAGCCTTTCCAGTTCTGTCACATTTGCTTGAGGCTTTTGTTCTTTCTTCAACTTCTTTGGCTTTCGACATTCATTAGATTTATGTCCTGGAATGCCACAATTGAAGCATTTGCCTTTGAATTTCTTCTTGGCCTTGAAAGTCTCTTTGCCATCACGCTTTCTTTTGTTGTTGTTTGGCCTTTGTTCTACAACATTTTCCTTGGCTTCAATGAAATTCTTCCCACTTTTCTTCTCAGATCCTCGATTGTCCTCTTCAATCCTTAGTCGCACGATCAGTTCTTCAAGATTCATCTCTTTGCGTTTATGCTTCAGATAATTCTTGAAGTCTTTCCACGATGGTGGAAGCTTCTCAATCATTGCTGCAACTTGGAATGAATCACTTAATGACATTCCTTCAGAATGAATGTCATGCAGAATTACTTGTAATTCTTGAACCTGAGTGATAACTGCTTTAGAATCTATCATTTTATAATCAAGAAATCTACCGACTATGAATTTTTTCATGCCAGCATCTTCAGTTTTATATTTTTTGTCTAAAGATTCCCACAGTTCTTTTGCAGTTTGAATTGTACAATATACATTATATAATGTATTATCTAAACCATTCATCACATAGTTCCTGCAAAGAAAACCACTTTCTCCTTGTCAGTTTCCCCTTCAACAAGAGTAGGGCATTCCTCTTGTAGAAACCTTGCCAAGTTCAGTGTTGTGAGATAGAAGAGCATCTTTTGTTGCCAACGCTTGAAATTAGTTCCATTGAACCTTTCAGGCTTTTCTCCATGAGACATACTCATGGCAGGAATGGTGCTTGTAGAAGCCATTTCTGTTATACAAATAAAGACTATCAATAATCAAATTAAATTTCTGTTTGTACAAAAATATAACAAAATTTACTTACAATAGTATCTATTAGTATGCAAGCAATTTTCTGTTTATATAGAACACTATTACACTTACAGAATATATATAAACAAAATATTATATATACTACACAATAATAACTTAGGATAATATTAAAATTACATAATGCAATTAATTAACATGGAATTGAAATCAAAGCAGATTATGAAAATCAGTTAACAATAAAATTTTGTTTACAAAATTTCTATTGTAGAAAATTTGTTTACAAAATCTGTTAACAACAAAATCTGTTACCAATTTATTTGTTGAAAATTCTATTTATTTGTATACTATTAAAATTCATAGGGGCCAATTTTCCAACAAATAAATTTTCAACGTTCAATGTTCTGACAAATATTTCTACGATTTATATGCAGCATAATATTAAGGTTTCAGGAAGGACTTTCAATTTTGCAGAATATCTTTAAAATAATGTATTATATAAGCATAATCTGATGACTTTAATATAAATCACAAATATTTACTGCACTTCTTGATAATACTAATAACAAGGAGACTTTGTTTATATGATGCGGTGAATCGTGGAAAAATTGCATGCACCATAATAATAAGGAGACTTCTTTTGTATACAGACTTAGTTTAAATATTTTCACTTTCATTTAAAAAAGGAGACATTGTTTATACCAATAATAATTTGTTGCTTGAATATATATATATATATATATATATATATATATATATATATATATATATATATATATATATATATATATACACACACACACACTAACAGTAATATATTAACATGCAATATATATAAACAGAATATATATATATATAACAGAATATTATTTCTATTAATATGTAGTCAATATATATACAGAATAAATATATTCAATTCTTAACCTTTTTCCAGAGTCAAGCATTAATAATACAAGTACACATCATTTAAAAACCAGAAACGTATTAATATGCAATCATTGTAACGGGCATGCAGCAATTTCCAGAATTACGTTTTTTTTTTCAATTTGAGTGCAATATGTGGATAAAATAAGTGGACAATCTATGCAATACTTTGCATAAAACAAAAACAAAAACAAAATTTCCAGAAATGCACTTTTTGCAAAACAAAAAACTTGTTTTATAAAACAATTTTCTATTTACAGAAAATAATTTTCTGTTCACATAAAACAGTACTATAATTACAGAAAATTTAAATTTGCTTTAAGATTATTATCTGTAATATATAGTATTATTTAATAATGCATATAAATATAATAATAATAAATTATGCAAAACAGAAACAATGTGTAAAATTAAAAATATAAATCCGAGTCCTTTGAATTCACAAAGTCTCCTTAAAGCAAATTTATTCCCCCACAGATGCTAAGGGTTAATTGAATAATTGCTTCCCAAGATAAAACGGATTTCAATTCTTAATTAGTAGCATTACAAAATTAAGAATTCATCGAACCAATTTCTATGTTATGCACTGAACTAACATTGATAATTAAAAATGCATGCATGAAGAAAACTAGGACTTACCGTTAGTGCAACACTATTTGACAGATAACGGGATTTGCAGAAACGGGAAACGGGATTAACAGTGAAGGAACGGGATTTACAGGGAAGGAACGGGATTGCAGAAGCAAAACGGGATTGCAGAAGCAGAACGGGATTTAATATACTGCATAACGGGAATTGCAGAAACAGAAAGGGGCGAAGGGAAAAAAAAATTAATCTTTTTGAAGTGTTCCCACACCGTTTATTTATAGAATAATTCTTATGAAACCGTCGTCAAAACGACGTAGTATCACAAACCCGTCCGTCACGATCCCGACCCGACCCGAGTCCACGACCCGCCGACCCGAGTCAATTTTCTTATTCACATTTCCAACATTAACATCCCTAAATAAAAATCTATTGAGATAGCCTCTGTAGTTATAATTGAGGGACCATAGCAAGAATCAACATGTTAACATGATATAAGATGCTCTAATTCCATAATTAATTTACACATGGTAGTTTCCATTGTAAATAATTCCATAACGTGCTGGTGGTGGTGTAGTGTGGTTAGGTACCTTATTTGCACTCATTGTAAATATAAGCCTTTTGTCTTGTCAGTGGTGTTTATAATCTAACTGGAAGCTGAACAATAATAGGTCATTTGAATAAGAAAGATCAATTGGCAGATTTGACACTTGTTTTTAAGTCTCTCTTCTTTTTTTTTTTGGCGAAATGTGGGGTATTTACCAAGGTCTATAGTTGCTTTCACTTTTCTATATTTTTACTTTTCACTTTGGGAGCATAGGTGTATGTATTTCTTTGGGTGCTTTGCTCCTTAGGACAGTGAGGTAGGATTATAACATGGTTAGAAATCCTTCCAATGCCCATTGAATATAATGTGTGTACGCAGATGCTCCCCCTTTTGCGCTTTAGTAGAATAACTTTACTTGTAACGTGTGTAGCGCAGCAAATGTATTTGGCGCTTTAGTAGAATGCATTTTGTGTTTTTGGTGCTTGCTTGTAGTGCAGGAAATGTTGTATAAGTGAGTATAATTTTATTTTACTTATTTTTGTCTGGGGCCCATAATGCCAGTGCTTGGTCCAAAGGTAACATCTCGGGCTATGAATCCTTAAAATGCAGTTTTTTCCATCTCTGGCCACCCACTTTTTGCTCATTTGGTGAAATGTTAAGTATATGGGTAGTCCACCTTTTCCAGCAACTTGCATTTGGGTAACCAACTCAATCCATTCTATGAATACATGTGTATTATACTTTGTTTTGGATGTTGTTGTTCTTCTTAGTCTTCTTTATGCACTTCAGAGATTTAGTCTTGCGTTAATTTTGGTAGAGGTCTATAAAACTTCCTGATATTCTCACATTATACCTGGCAGCGACACGAAGGCTTAACAAATTACTTCGGATAAACCTTGCGGCAGGTAATTGTATTAGTTAATTCCAAAATTTTTGAATGAATCACTTGTTTGGTGGATTTGAATTAGTGATTAACAAATGTTTCGTCTTTTGTGGGTTCTATCTTTAGCTGGTGTACTTTGGCTGATAATTTGAAGGAACACTACTTGAACAGATTATAAAGTAGACCTTGTATCAATATGGGTTGTTGTGTGTATATTATAAGTGAAATATATATATATATATATATATATATATATATATATATATATATATATATATATATAAAATGTACTTGGTTTTTTGATGTTAAAAACCTTGCCTTACTAAGACATTTTTTTTAAATTGTGGATGCTCTTAGGTACTAAATGAATTGCGTCAACAAGTTTCAGCTGGAATGCAGGTATGATAATTTCTAGCTGTTTCTATGTCAAATATGACCTTGTTTTCTACTCAGTCACAGGATCTACTATTCGTTTACAGACAATTGCAGTCATTCCTGTTCTTCCTCATGGTGTTCTCCAGCTTGGTTCATCATTAGCTGTAAGCACTGGAATCTCTCCCCCAAAATTTTTGAAATCCACGCATGAGTGTGTACATTGCCTTGTAGTTGTCTCAAGTGTAATGAAGCTTTTGACATAGTTAGACTCAGCATCATGAGGTTCAGCAATTCTTGACTACGCGCTAAAATCAATGATAAACCCTGGGTTGGATGCAACCCTCAATTTCTGTGGCATAGTTCCCTACTATTTTGGAAGTCTGTTATTTTATCTCCTTATTTGTATTTTGTTCAAAGTTGATGTAGCTTTTCAGTACTAGCTCCAGATAAATTAATCTTTTTGCTTTGCTTTTTCTGACTTAGAGACTTGACAGTACAAGTTCCATATATTGTCTGTACTTTCTCCAACTTGTCAAATGTCAATGATTTTGTTACCGTTCTTGTTAGGATTTTATTCAGTGTCAGTGTAGTTTTCAGTTTTGACGACGGATAAATTAATCTCCTTATATGTACAATTCTGAGTTAATAAGATTCACCTTTGACTAGGATACAGAATTAAGGGATCTCTATTTAACCAGCATAATGATAGATCGTCAATACTTTGATTCACTGACACTGGACAGAGATGAAGTTAACAGTATTCAGTTTGTGTTATATTCTACATTAAAGTTCATAAGTAAAACAGTAGTTCTATTGATTCTTGTAATTTAATGGATTTCTGCTTAGTTCATTGTTTATCGCCTCAACTTTCTCTAAACATTTCTATGGGCATCTTTACTGCCTCAAATCATGGAGAATACAGGATTCGTGAATGACATGAAGACTCTAGTTCGGCAACTTGGATGTGTTCCTGGTGCTTTATTTTCTGACAGCTATACAATTAAGGAACCTGTCCCAAAGATAGGAGCATCAATAGGTCTCCGAAAATCTGCTTCGATGGATTTTCTGGGAAATCTATGGTTACAGACTTGAGTCATTTGACTTCTTATATTAATGATAATTACAACCAATAAGACAACTCTCCAGCTTCAAGGGGGTTTGTTGAAACCTCTAATTTTCTAATCAGACAAATCCAGGATACTCAATCATACATCACATACTTGAGGTAGTTCATACTCCTCTTATTGCAATATTATTAACGTGCTGTTAATAGATTTCAATAACAAGCAATAACTCTATTTGTATTGGTGCAATTGGTTAGTGGCTTCAACAACTGTGGCTTCCACCGCGGCTTATGGTGTTCATCATCTCAGGAGCAGAAAGAATCTCTAATCTGAATCTATACCATTTATATTAAACCTTCTCTCAAGAATATACCAACCAAAAATAAAAAACGAAAATTAGAACGAATACTGGTGGTTTTCTTGATTCCATTTTCTGTTATTTGACAATACTGGTGGTTCTATATAACTTATATAAGCTAGTCAGTTATATAGAGATAGACCAGTATTAATTACCTGCTTGGGTGTAGATTGTAGGGCATTCTTTGGGTGGAGGTACTGCAACACTTGTATTGCGGGAGCAAAACGAATTGTCTACAGCATCTTGTGTCACATTTGCTCCAGGTTTGTTTAAGTTTTATTCTTGCACAGCCTGAAGTTGTTTCTTTGTTAGCCACCGAGTTCTGACACCTATCTAAAGCCCATGTTATATATTATTTATTTGTAGTGCACTAATATTTCCTCTTGATTTTGGTTGTTGAGCATGGTCAAGTTCTGACTGAATACTTGATACAGCTGCTTGTATGACATGGGAATTAGCAGACTCGGGCAATGAATTCATTACATCTGTTATTAATGGAGTTGATTTAATCCCTACATTCTCAGCTGCTTCTGTGGATGACTTGCGTGCTGAGGTTCAAATCCTGGACTGTTAGTTGAAAAGTCTTCTATTTAATTGCCTTGCCAAAAAATAATCCTAAATTTCTTCTTTGCTTCCTTTTCAAATAAAGTATAATCTCATTACCTTCTCCATTAGAGAGATTTCTATACTTGGTTTTTTAATATAAAAAAGATTGTTATAAGGAAGTGTATCTAGAATTGCACAAAATATTTGCATTTCTTCCTGCTTTGTCTTTCAGTTATTCTTCCCTTTATTGACATTGATGCTTAGTCTGGAAATCATTTTTTTGTGTTCTTGACAACTTCATCTATGATGACCTCTTGTTGGCCATCAGCAAAGTGGTTCACTATATCACTATGTTGCATGATCACATGAATCTGAGTGCCCTCACCTGGAATGGAAATATATTGCAATGTTGATTCCCTGATATCCGATATAACTTGTATGCTTGGCCTGGACAAATATTTAAAGCAATTCTTGTGTTTTAGCATATGCTTTCATATTATATTCTACACAGTGAAGACTGAAAAATATCTACTTTTGTAGGTGACAGCATCTGCTTGGGTTAATGACCTGAGGAATCAGATTGATCATACCAGAATTCTTAGTATTGTATATCGTTATGCATCCGCACTGGGTTCTCGACTGTCATCCATGGCTAGTGCTAGAGCAAAAGTTATTGGCGTATTTTGGGAGAACCTAGGCTTTTTTGCACATCCTTAGGTAGTAGCTTAATTTTATGGATAGTTTGGTTTATTTTGTGGATTGAAAAGTGAATTTAAGATGTATATATGGATAGTTTGGTATATATTTTGTGGATATAGTAATTTGAAACTGTAAACGAATGGCATTATTGGGATGTTTTTGAATAGTTGATACATTTTGGCTTTAAATTTAAATGAGAATTTAGACCTTTTTTAGATATATATCATGGCATTAGCAGATTGCAGGTGCACTAGTAATATATGTGAACCACAACATTTTTAGCTATAATTTGTTATATGCATGTATTACAACATTTTTACGTCACGCTACAACATTTTGAAAACGTTATATAAATTTATCTAAATAGATGACACATTCTAAACGTTGTGTATATGTGTCTAAACGGTGTCTGATATATTAAACTACAACATTTTTAGCCAGAAAACGTTGTGGAATGATACCATCTACAACGTTTTCAACCATCTAATAATTTTTGGACAACAAATCTACAACGTTTTTTAGAAGAAAAAAAACGTTGTATAATGTGTCAAACTACAACGTTTTAAAAACGTTGTATAAAGGGTGTCAAATAGATGACACCATTAACCACGACGTTTCTGATCTAGAAACCACAACGTTTTTTACGCGTTATCTATTTACTGTTTTGTAGTAGTGGCCTCACTCCTCAATTCATTGCTAAGAAATACATAAAGATCCACAAGCCACGTCCCATGAGCCACGTGTCACGTGTCACGTGCCACGAGCCACGAGCCACATGTTTTGAGCCACGAACCACTTGCTTTGAGCTACGAGCCACGAGCAACAAGCCAAGTGCTTCGAGCCACGAGCTACGTGCTTTGAGCCACAAGCCACGTGCTTTGAGCCACGAGCCACGAGCCACGAGCAACGAGGATTTGAAACATGTCTTGGCAAGATCCTCTCCGTTTCACAAAAGACCACATTTACTCTCAATAGCTTTATGTTTCCCCCAATTTGAAATTCCCCCATCTATACTCCTTTGCACCCGACGATCCTAGTCCAGCAAATTCGTAGCATGCCCACGAAACCCACTTGCCGAAGCCTCGAGAAATGTCATGAGCAAGTTAGATCCGAGTGCCGAAGCAGAGTCCATTGTACAGTTTTCTTTAGCATGTCGAAGTGAAGATGGACATTATAATAATAAGCGGGCTTTGCTTCTTTTGGTAAACCAACTACAACAACCCCTTTTTTTTATGTCCTACTTTTTTTGTTTGAAGACAATGGCCCTATGTATAAAAGTACACAAGGTAAGTGGGCATTAATAGGCATAAAAGGAATGGATTTTATAATATAAATCATGTTCCTCCATACAAAAACCCCTAACTCATGAAGTCTAGTTTATATGAACGATTATACATAATATGTATACGTGTAAAGTAGTATCAGGAATAATGATGATGATGATGCAATTATACTTTTGACAAGCAAGTTATCAACACAAGGTGCATGCATGTGTGTGTGTGTGTGTTTATATAATAATAATAATAATAATAATAATAATAATAAAAGAGTAACTTAGCTTTATATGTGTTAGCTTTGCCTTTTTTCCATCTACTTCATACTTCAAATTTAGGAAAACATGGATATCTGGTTCACCCTTGGTTCTTGAACCGGATTCCATCTTCGACCAAATAGACTGAATTTTTGATGGATAATAATAAATTTAACGCCACTGTTGATGCTCAAAATTTTCTAACTCATGTTGACGAGGTGTATCGGTGATTTTAATTCAACATTAGAATAATGTTTTCCACAGACGACGCTAATGTTAACGCTAAGTTTCGTCGGCGTGTCCAATCACCAAATCCATGCGCTTAAACCTGCACAGTAACAAATTCACACAAGAAGCTTGATGGCTTGTGCCGCCGGGTGATAGCTCTGGTGTGAGAATAAGTAAAGGCTAGTACAAGGTTTAACAATGGAGGCTTTAGTGTTTAGTGCTCAAAAGTATGTTACCTAATAATTGAAGTCAAGCCTTGTATTTATAGTTTCTCTCATCACCCTAAAGCCAATTTTCGAATCGGATTAGGACTCCTAAACATGGAAGTTACCTATGTTTGGGTCTAACTCAATCTCCTTAAAAGGTGAAAGTTGGATATAATCCAAACACTTACCTTTGGAGTTGGTATTTAAATATGGTTAGGATTGGAATCCTCAACCATTTAAACTCCCTATCACTCCGGACTCCATATGAGGAATAACCTTCTGTTTGGGCCCAAATCATCCTAACCCCTATAAACTGGTCTGGGCTCCGGCCCAAAGAACTCAGTCGCCCGACCCTGAACATCAACAATTCGACCCAAAGGACTCAGACGTTTGACCCCGAACACCACAAATCCCTTTACTGGCTTCGGCCCATTGGGCTTCCCTCATAAATCCAGGCCTTCAGCCCACATAGGGTCAGTAGATTATGCCCGAACATATATAAAAGCAAGTAAAAACCACAGATAATCGATCCAGACTTAACTGTTTGATTAAAGTATATATATATATATATATATATATATATATATATATATATATATATATATATATAAAGCAGCAGAAAGCTTCAAATTTGAAAAAAATCTTATAATGTACCGTAAAGAAGGCTTCAGACCTCTTTTGGACCTTGAAAACTCAGTTTCCAATGGTTAAATTTTGATATGTTGTAGAATATATGTATACAAGTGTTTAGAAAGAAGAATATTGAAGTTTCCACACTATAGGAGGGGTTAAGAGCTGAAATAGACAGAGTTTTCTCTTCTGTTTTTTTCTTTTTTTCCGCTGATGGGGGGGTCTATTTATTGACCAAAGTAGCCGCGGGTCTACCTGCGACTGCCTAGGTGGGTCCGAGCCCAGTCGGTTCCATTATCTCGAAGTACGTACACTCAAGCCAACGCGTTGTCCGCTCAAAACTTCATAACTTTCAATCCAGAAATCCGATGGAGGCGTGCTATACCTTTTTGGAATGCCCTTGACGAGAGCTACATAATGAAATGGGATTTGACATTTTTTGAATCCGAGAAGATGGGTCCATGACCAGGTCTTCGAGTCTTCGTAGTCCATCCGTTGAGCTGCCTTTTGCTATTTTCACTCGGGATTGATGTTATGGATCTGCATGACTTCTTTTGCATTTATTTGGGCTGAATTGATTTTGAGTTGGCATAATTACTATTTTGCCCCTCCTAGGTTGGTTTTGGGTTTGATGCAGTGGTAGTTGTCTTATTGCAGGGTTGTCTTCGAGATTGGACTGTTGTTGACTTTTGACAGTCCTCAGGGTTGTCTCTGAGGATGTTTTGATCTCTCGGGGTTGTCGCCGGGGTTGGATTGATTTCTCAGGGTTGTCTCCGGAGCTTTGATTTGATCTCCCAGGGTTTTTGTTCGGGGTTTGGATTTTGATCTCTCGGGGTTGTCTCTGGGGTTTGACTTAATCTCCCGGGATTGTCTCTGGGGTTTGAATTTGATGAATTGACTTCCAGGGTTGTCTCTGGAAGACGAAAGATGATTCTTCCCTCCTGCGTGGTTAGTAACAGGAATGTAAAATTTCGAGTGTCTATAAAGATTATCTTTAATCTATACCATTAATCAATTATCCAAAATTTTCACATTTTAAGATTATCTTTAATCTACCACATTATTTATCCACATTTTCCACATTTCAAGATTACATTGTTCTTTACTATTCAAAATTATTATTATATTATTTATTTTCTGTATTATTGACTTATTGTATTAATATCACAGATATTTAAGTATGTAGTGTTTTTCAAATAATGAGTCTATTTAAATATTTAATACCCGTGACTTTTAATTATATAACTTTCCATTACTATCCTTACTACGGTGCCAATTATTAGTTCAATAATGTGAAATATTGTACATTTGCTACTGTGAAAATTATTAGTTCAATAATATGAAATACTGTGCATTTGTTAATATGATAGTTATTGATTCAATAATGTGAAATACTCTGCATTTTGTGATAACCCGGGATTTCAAATAATCTAAATTTTTTGAATAATTTTTTTTTATTTATATTAATATTAATTATCAATATTGTTATGTGTATCTGTGATATGAGTTTTGAGAATTAGTCAATTTGTGTATTTACTAATAAATAAGAGTAGAGTTGTGCTTAACGGAGAATAGAAACCCTAACCCTAAGTCCGGATAGGGATTCGATAGAAAATATAATTAAAATAATTATATTGATGAGTGCGTGTTTGTACTGTATGGTATTATTGATTAATGATTGATCAGGTATGGTACAATATTAGTAAACCCTAATAAGGGATTAGAAACCCTAATCTCAAGATTAGAAATCCTAACGCGTAGTTAGGAACCCTAATCGAAAGCCGATAAACCCTAATTTTTAATTCGGGAGTCCTAAACCCTAATTAAGAAACCTTTATCCTAATTAGTAAGCCCTAAAGTGATTAGTAAACTTTAATGTGTTTAGTAGCCTGTAATATAATTAGAAAACACTAATTATATTTTAGAAATCTTGATTTTCTATTTTAAAACCCTATTTTAGAAAATCCTAAAAGTTAACGGTGTTAAACCTAAGGGTTAGAACCTTTGGGTTAAACCCTAAGGGTTTAGACAATTACCAAGAGGCCATTAAAATTTCATGTTCAAAGTCCAAAATACTCTTTAGTTAGATTTTTAGTAAAAAGATTTGCAAGATCTAGTGAGTCATCACTTAAGAATTATCCCATGTGCTAGAAATCAGCTCCAACCTTATCCAAATGGACACCTTGCATGCTTGGATTCATTGTATCTAATGATTATAAAACATTAAGAGAGAGAAAGTTACTAAAGTTTGCTTATTTGCCATCTTACTCTCAACTAACTCTCTCTCTCTCTCTCCCAACCTCCGAATTTGCTAAGTAAATCAGTCACTAAGTAGCCTCCTAGAACACCAAAATCAGTTTAGGAGATAAAGGATCAAAGATTGGACAAGAGAGGTATAAACCTAAACCTTACTTTTGATCTTATATGCTAAGAAAATATTTGTGTTTATGTGTTTATATAAGTGTTATATGATGTTTTTAGATGATCTATGATGATCCATCATGGATCCATAGCATCAAAGACCTTAAAAATTAAGTTTTTAAAAAACTGTTCTTGAGCCCAAAAATGGTCTGACAAGCGAATCTCAGTGGCCGTAGATTCTTGTCTGTTTAATATTTTTGTTGTTTTAAGCTTTGTATGTGTAGTCTGGCATGAGGTCTTGGATCTGGAAGTGGAATCAAAGTTATTCCATGTACAGATTTCAAGATATTCTTGGTCAAAACCCGCTGACCGGGTATGACCAGTCAAATTCTGGGTAACCCAGAAATGGTTTTTCAGCGTCTGACAACGTTTTCTAAAGCCTTGATCTGTCAGATGACTGAAGGTTTGATGTTGTTTTTCAAACTAGATTGTAGCCTGTAACATGGAGTATAGATCCTGGCCATTATATCCCTTAAAACATCAACTGATCGGATGTAGTTGATGGTCAAAGTAGACCATCCTATATGATTGTCTATTTTTCTGGAAATTCCAAAAAACATATGAACTGAATTTCTAACAAAGTTTGACCGAATGTTACATGGTGATCCTATTATTTGTAGACTGAAATAATGTTATGTATATGTTCCTTGACATAATGACTACAGATTTAAACCATGAAATCACAGGAATCATGACTGGAACCTAACTTAAAATGATCTAGAAAGTGACTAGTCGAACTACCTAGGTTTCTGGAAAACCCAGAAACGTTCTGACAGTGACTTTAGAAGCTTAGATCTAATTGTTTGTTTCTTGTATGACCAAGATGCTGGATGGATATTGTAGTGTTACATTTCCACTACACGATCAGAGTCTAAGTTAGCCCAAATCATGTTTGTACTGAGAATCACAAGCGGTCAAACGAGCAAGCTTAAACACTGACTTGTCAGTGTTCTTGAGGTCAGGAACACCTAAGACGACAGAAAGTGTCGCTATAGGCCATTAGCGACGGTTTAATTAATTTCTATTTTCTGAATTTCTGGAAAATACTTAAAAATAGAAAATAAATTCTAAAAATTACAAAAATGGTTTTAAAAATTATTTTAAATTCTGAAAAATAACTTTTAATTATTTGAGACAATGTTAATTAATATTTATAATTATTTGAATATTAATGATATTTAATTTATTTAATTAACGTATTAAATAAATTAGAGAAAAATGATTTTAATATTATAAAAATTATTTTAAATAAGAACAAATTGTTAACAAATATTTTGAATTATAAAATATAATTTTCAATATTTTTGGAGAATTCTCATTAATAAATTTATATTAATGATAATTGATTTATTTAATTATTATATTAAATAAATGAAATAAAAATAGTTTTATTGATTTAAAAATCAATTAAAAATGAGAAAAATAATTTAAAAATATTTTAAGTTATAATTAATGACTTTTAATATTTTGATAATAATTTCATTAATATTTAAATATTAACGGTGATGGTTTAAAAATGATTTTAATTATTTTAAAAATCATTTAAGTAGAATATTGATGATTTAAAAATATTTTAAGTTGTTAATAATAACTTTAATATTTTGGCAAGTATGTCATTAATATTTTAATATTATTAAATATTAATGATGATGGAATTAATTAGTATTTAAATCATTTAAAAATGATTTCAGTGTTTGAAAAATTATTATAAATTATAGTACTTGTTTATAAATTATTAAAAACTTCCGAAAATTATTATAAATGATATATGACTTATCTAAAATAATATTGGAGCTTTGAGACCGAGTTTAAGTGACAATAAATGTGTTAATTATCGGATAGGGTGACCAATACACCAAAATGAGACCGAAGTCCAACCAGACCGAATTTTTTAGACTTGATAAGTGTTTATATTGGTTATAAACACTGATGCGGCTATGTGGTAATGTGCTTAGGAGAAAGATTGACTGTAAGTTACAGTGATACGTGTTATAAATTGTTGTGCAAATTGTGAGACCGATATTGTGACACCCCCAAATCTGGTAATTCTATTTTCACAGGATTTGGTGTTCACGATACAAATATCATCTTTCTATCTACCCATAAAAATGCAACCATGTATTAAATAGAAATAAAATCTTTCTCTTAAATGTTACGACATCTGAATAATAATACAATTCCAGGTTAAACTAACCTTAAACATCTGTGCGAAATTATAAATAAATAAGTCTTAAACAACATCTTTAACTTAAGTCTTAAACAAATACATCATATAAAATAACAAGTCATATCAAATAACAAGTCTCCATCATTTGCTAACTTTGCCCTTACCCTTACTAGTGGAAGGTTCGTCAGTTCTTTCGTTCTTAACTACAATGTTATTATTAAGCAAGAGTGAGCACAAATGCCCACAAGTATAATAATGTAATAACAGTATAATAACATGCGAATAAATCAAAGACATCTGAATAAAAGCTCAACTTTTGAATCAAGAATGAATAACAAGAATCAAAAGAATTCTGATGGTCATAAGACCTTGAACTATGTCCTAGGTTAACAAGGGTTATACTTGAAACCTTTAACAGTCATAAGACTATGGACCTTCTTCTCGTACTTAGGGGGATCAGCCCTTAGTACCATACTGTGCACAATATCTTAACGCTAAAGCGTAAATAATCCCCTATACATGGTTGTTCATCTCAGTTTGACATTCGAGTCCGCACCAAAGGAAGTTTGGTTTGAATAATTTATCAAGGGTTCTGAAATTTAGAACACTCATCAACTATGAACTAATTGAATCATTAAGGGTTCACTAGTGTAATAAGGTTCAACAATAATGATATTCAATTTGAATAATAATAATCTCAAAACGTATACAATAGGACAATTATTGTATAACTGAATCATGCTTTGAAAAGATAATCAATCTTTAATATAACATTTGAACTTGAATAATAGAATTGATAATTTACTCGAGGTAAATAATAAATTTGAACAATAATGACAAGCAGGGTTAGGAAACTTGCCTCGTGCGTAGATTACACTTTAACTAAGCACGTTCTTTGATTTAAATCCTACATACCATTCACATTTACAATACCAGTTAATTATAACTTAACTAATCAACATAAACCCATTCTCTTTGTCTACTTTGATTATCGACGATACTTAGTCAATTTATCTCATTATCACATAATTTGCACTTCATAAATAATAATCCAATTATGTATTTAATAATTTAAATCACATGTAATTATGTTATTTACATGTTTAAACAGCTATTTTTATCATCACATTATACCTTTAACATGTTTACATGTTCATTACATTAATTCACTAATACATTGTTAGGCTTAAACATTTTTAATATCTCATTTCAGAATTTTTTGGGGAGTGGCGCTGCGGCGCCGTGGCGCTACGGCCTGACACCTGACGCTGTGGTGCAGTGGCGCTGCGGCGCGGGACTTCAGTTCTGGAGTTGGCGCTGCAGCGCGAGACCCTAGAATCTGTTTCCCAGTTCGCGAAGAACACATAGTTCAGCGAAATCAACACATTTTTAACACTAATTTCACCAAATTACACATACCCACATGTTATAATTTATACATAAACATAACCCAATCTTTGTAAAGTTATTTTAACCATTTAAAACACCCAATAACATAATTAAATCATGTAAAATTGGACTGTTCTTGATGTTCTTGAAGTTTTTAACATAAATTCCTAAAATTCAACGCCACAGATTCGTTATAAGGCCAAATCCATTCATTTAAAGCTTGGTCTCTTCGTATTAACATGCATAACAACATACAAGTGTAAAATTTAGGGATAATATATGATCAGTACCTAAAATATCACGTATAAGGCCATATGGCCAAAATCCAAACTCTGTAATTTTGTAAAACATAAATACTACGTACTTTCATGAAATTGCTAACATGATTTACATAATATATATAATTAAACATGATTTGACATAACATAACATATATATAAACTTATAATCATATCATATCCCAATTACAAAGATTTACAGAAAACTGTGAAAGCTATTTTATGAAAACTAAAAGACGTAACTTTGAATTTAGTAAGAAGGAGATTACCCTTTTGAATAAAAAGCGTAGATTTAGATTTCCTCACATCTCAATTCTCCTTCACAACTCACAATTTTAATTATCTCTGACAAACTTTCTCTGAACTCTCTCTGTTTTTAGTTTTTTCTAGCCTTAGGAAAAATGAAGGAAAATAGAAGACGTCGTATTCAAATAGGAAGAAACAGACGCACACTGGTGGTCAGTTACCCAATCATGGGTTAACTAACCCTAACCCCTCTTAGTGCCATGTTTGGCTAGCAACTAAGTTAAAAACCCTATATTTTAATAAAATATTTTATCATATAGTTTAATTCATGTCACACCCACTTGTACAATAATTCATATATCTTATTTAATTTAATATAAATAAAATATAATAATTTTTTATAATTTTACATAGTCACATAACTAAATATCTCATTAATAAATAATGACAATTTATTAAATCTCTAATTAATAATTACATTAATTAAATAACATCATGCTTAATTAAATATTTCATTTAATTCAATAAGCTCACATAATCACATACTTGAATAATAAAATTTCTCTACATTAATTTAATAAATGTAACACATATAATTAAATTAATCTACCACAATTGCATCAATTAATTATTTAATCAAATAATTAAATCATTGAAAAATATTTATTTAATTTAATAAATATTAAAATTAATTTACAAAAATCTCGTTCGTCACATCTTTCTCCCCTTAAAAGGATTCTGTCCCCAGAATCACGACTCAAAAACTTTCGACCCGTTACATTCTCCCCCCTACAAAGATTCTGTCCCCAGAATCGCATACACATATTTAAGTAAATAAATGAGGGTAATTCTTCATCATATTCTCTTCGAGTTCCCACGTAGCTTCTTCAGTGTTGTGGTTCCTCCAAATTACCTTAACAGAAGGTATAATTTTATTTCTGAGAACTTGTTCTTTTCGGTCGACAATTTGGACAGGAATTTGTTCGTAAGATAAGTCTTTCTCAAAATGTAGGGGTTCATATTCAATTACATGCTTGTAATCAGGCTTGTAGGGTCGCAACACAGAAACATGGAAGACGTTATGGATATTCTCGAGTGCTGGAGGTAAGGCTACCTCATACGCAACTTCTCCGATTCTTCTCAGTACTTCAAAGGGTCCAATGAATCTTGGGCTCAATTTCCCTTTCTTTTCGAACCTGCTCTTCCCTTTCCAGGGAGAGACCTTCAAGAAAACATAAGTACCTGATTCAAACTAGATAGTTTTACGATGTGGATCAACGTATTTCTTCTGTCGGTCTTGAGCCGCTACCAGTCGTGCTCGGATTACTTTGACTATTTATGCTGTCTGCTGTATCAATTCTGGCCCTAGCAATTGTCTTTCGCAAACTTCATCCCAGTAAAGCGGAGTTCTACACTTTCTGCCGTATAATGCTTCGTAAGGCGGCATGCCAATACTAGCGTGGTAACTGTTGTTGTAGCCGAACTCTACTAATGGTAAGTGATCATCCCAATTTCCTTTAAAGTTCATCACACAGGCTCTTAGCATATCTTCTAATGTCTGAATCGTTCTCTCACTCTGTCCGTCTGTTTGAGGGTGGTAAGCTGTACTCATTCGCAATTGCGTACCCATGCATTCCTGAAGACGTTTCCAGAAATTTGATGTGAAGCGCGGATCCCTATCTGAAACAATTGATACCGGAACTCCGTGCCTCGAAACAATCTCTTTTACGTATAGCCTGGCCAACTGGTCTAAGTTGAATCTTATTTTGATTGGAAGGAAGTGTGCAGATTTCGTCAGTCGGTCAACGATAACCCATACTGTGTCGTAGCCTTTCTGAGTCGTCGGAAGGCCAACAACGAAATCCATTGCAATATGTTCCCATTTCCACTCTGGGATTTCTAACGGTTGTAGCAATCCACTCGATCTCTGATGTTCCATTTTCACTTTCTGACAGGTCAGACACTTGGCAACACATTCTGTAACATCACGCTTCAAATTCGGCCACCAGAAATGTTGTCTAAGATCTTGGTACATCTTGGTACTACCAGGGTGAATCGAATATCGTGAACTATGAGCCTCGCTTAAAATATCCTCCTTAATCTCTTGTACTGGCGGTACCCAAATTCTACTCTCAAATCTCAGTATTCCTTCCTTATCCATCTTAAATCTCGGTTTGGTTCCTTCAGATATCTTCTTTGTCACCTTTTTGCATTCATAATCCTGAAGCTGAGCCTCCTTCACTTTATCTAGTAGAGTTGTACCAGATTACATATGATATAGCTTCTCATCAATCTCCATTGGATACTTCACTTCCAATTCCAGTTTCTCCATTTCCACAATTAGCTCTTCCTGAGCAGTTAACATCATCAATTTCTCACGACCCTTTCTACTTAAGGCTTCGACAACTACATTCGCTTTACCCGGATGGTATAAAATCTCACAGTAGTAATCCTTAATTAATTCTAACCATCTTCTTTGACACATATTCAAATCCTTCTGTGTGAAAATATATTTCAGACTTTTGTGGTCCGTATATATCTCACACTTTTCCCCGTAGAGATAGTGCCTCCAAATTTTTAAAGCAAAAACCACTGCAGCTAACTCCAAATCATGAGTCGGGTATCCCTTCTCGTAATCATTCAACTGTCGTGATGCATACGCGATGACTTTACTGTTTTGCATTAGCACACAGCCAAGTCCTTTATGCGACGCATCACTAAAAATAACAAAAATGCATGTATCATCCGGAAGACATAACACAGGTGCCGTACTCAACCTCTTCTTTAATTCTTGAAAGCTCTCCTCACACTTCTCCGTCCAAACAAATTTCACAGCTTTTCGAGTTAAATTCGTTAACAGAGTTGCGATCTTGGAAAAATCTTAAATGAATCTTCTATAATATCCCGCCAATTCAAGAAAACTTCTTACTTCTGACGGCGTTCTTGGCTGTTCCCAGTTAATCACGGCTTCTACTTTGGATAGATCTACCGAAATTCCATTTTTATCGATCACGTGACCAAGAAATTGTACTCGCTCGATCTAGAATTTGCATTTCAAAAATTTAGCGTACAACTTCTCCCTTCTCAATACTTCCAACGTTAATCTCAAATGTTCTTCGTGTTCTTCTTTGGTTTTGGAATATACCAAAATGTCGTCTATAAATACCACCACGAATTTGTCCAAAAATGGCTTGAACACACCATTCATTAGTCCCATAAATGTTGCAGGAGCATTCGTTAGACCAAACGACATTTCTAAATATTTGTAGTGACCGTATCGCGTTCTGAACGCTGTCTTCGATACATCCTCTGGTCTCACCTTCAGTTGGTGATAACCACTCCTCAGGTCTATCTTGGAAAAGTATCTTGCTCCTTTTAATTGATCAAACAGATCGTCGATTCTTGGTAATGGATATCTATTCTTAATCGTGACCTTGTTCAATTCTCTATAGTCAATGCAGAGCCGCATCGATCCGTCCTTCTTTTTCACAAACAACACCGGCGCTCCCCATGGTGATATGCTCGGTTGAATATACTTTTTGTCCAGCAATTCTTGTAGTTGGACCATCAGTTCTTTCATCTCTACTGGTGTCATTCGGTATGGTGCCTTCGATATTGGAGCAGTTCCTGGCGCCAAATCGATCACGAACTCTACCTCTCTATCTGGTGGAAGTCCTGGCAAATCATCTGGAAATACGTCGACGAAGTCCCTCACAATCGGTATTTCTTCTACTTTCGGATTCTCTTTTCGACTGTCGACTATGTAAGCTAAGTATCCTACACAGCCTTGTCTTAACAACCTCCTGGCCTGCATCATCGTCAGACAACTCGCTTGTCTAGGCGACTTGCTACCATAAAACATAACTTTTGACGGAGTCATAAGGTTAATACGCTTCTTCTGGCAGTCAATTACCGCCCCATAATTGGATAACCAATCCATACCCAAAATAACATCAAATTCCCCAAGCCGAATAGGGATAAGATCTACGTTCATGATATTACCCTTAATATCCACCCTACAGTTCTTAAACACGTACTTAACAGGAATTATCTCTCTATTCGCAATTTCTATATTCATGGGATATTCCAACTCATCCATAAGCAAATCTAAACTATTAGCAAAGTCTTCGGATATAAAGGAACAAGTAGCACCCGAATCAAATAAAACATAAGTATTAATTTCATTGATCGGAATGATACCTGACACCACCTCACGAGACTGGATTGCATCCTGTACTGTCATATTGAAAGTTCTGGCGGTCGGTCGGTTTGTTGCGGCTGGTCAGGTGACGGTTAAGGCATTTCCACGGTTACCTCCTGGTACTGCTCCTCCTGATCCCTTCTTAGGGCAGTCTCTTGCTAGATGATCCTTAGAACCACAGTTAAAATAAGCACCCTTCTTTGGGTTTGGATAGTTTGGTGCTATGTGGCCTTCCTGACCACAATTGTAGCACACTCGCTTCCCTTTCATGCAAACTCCCAGATGAGCTTTTCCACAGTTTGAGCACGCTTCAATTTTCTTCTTCTGCCCTCCTTGTTGACTTCTCGCTGACGAGTTATCCGTCTAGTTCCTCTTCTGATTATGACTACCCCCAGTGTTACTCCCACCAGTCTTGTTATTTCCTTCACCTTCACTCTTCTTCTTCTTCTTCTGCTCTTGATTGTACTTGGTCACCGCATCGCTCCCACCTTTAGCGAGGATGTCCTTTTCCAGTACCCCGTCAAATGTGTTTATCTGAAACATTGACACCTTACTGTAAACCCAAGGCTTTAGTCCTTATTCGAATCTTCTAGCCTTTCTTTCGTCAGTGTGTACTTGGTACGGGGCAAACCTTGCCAACTCATCGAATTTAGCTGCGTATTTAGGTACGCTCATGTTTCCTTGCTTCAGTTCTAGAAATTGAATTTTCATCTGATTCTGCGAACTAGTTGGGAAGTACATTTCAAAAAACATTTCTTTAAATCTCTCCCACATAATTACACCTTCACCTCCTCGCACTTTGTTTGCTTGCCACCAGTAGCTAGCCTCAAACTTCAGCATAAATGTTGTGAAAGCGGTCTTCTGGTCCTCTCTAACCCTAGCAACGTCGAATACTTTCTCCATTTCCATGACCCACGTTTGAGCCTCGATTGGGTTCCTGGAACCTTTGAATTCTGGCGGTCCCACTGCCTTGAAGTCTTTAAACGTTGTGTTTGGTGGAGCTTGAGGTTGATTGTTCATTGCTCCCGTCAGTAAGTTCACCAACTGCTGAACATGATTAGCGTTGGCGTTATTGTTATTATTTGTTGACTCTTCCTGAGCCGTTTGACGTTGTTGTCTTCTCCTTGGCGGCATTTTCTGTTAAAATAAATGCTTATTAGGACTTTATTTATTTCTTTAGATAGTTAAGGCATTACTCTACAATTTGACATACTCATTTATCACATCATCTCAAACAACTTAATATATTTAATTCAACTCAAAGTTTTAACATCAAACTATAGCATAACTGCTATTTACATCAACTATCCTGGAATAAAGAATCCACAGGATTTAAAATATTAACATATTCCTTCGTTCATAAACACATCAGAATTTACATATAAAAACTAATTAAGTCTTTCACATAATTAAACAAATTCTAATCCTGTCTATCAAGGTGCTGAATAGCCTTGCCACGCTCCTCATCCATGATACGAGACATCGTCCTGCGATCCAGCATATACGACGGAAGTCCTTCTAACTGGATGTGGTATCTCAAAACTCGTTCCTGAGCCTCATCTATTGCATGATTAAGTGTGGAGTATGTCTCTTCAAGCTTTGTCTTCTTTGCACGACTATCATCTTCTGCACGATCAGCTCGACGTGATTCTCTTACCCATCCTTCCTCTGCTATTTTCAGTCTTCCGGAGGTTTCTTTCAGTTCCTTCTTCAGCTTCTCTATCTCCTCAGTCTTATCTTCGGTTTGACCCTTCTCATGGACCAAATCCCATTCTACATTTCCCAGTCGTGTGTGAAGAGTCGAAATCTCCCTCTCATTCTCCTCTAAAGTAGACTGCTGAATAGTCGCTCGCTCAGTCAATTCCTGAACCTCGTCCTGTAACTCAACGTTACGGTCGTATAACGTGTCATACATCTCAGCATCAACGGTGTACCGTGGTAACTCCTCTTCTTCCTCTTCCTCATCAAACTCCTCCTCAGGATCAGTCTCGGGCTCATGCTCCTGACCAACAACGGTGATCAATGGAGATGACTCCCTCTGAACTAACTGTTCCCTAACAACAGGTATGTCTCGGGGCTCCTCCTCTGTAGGTACTATAGGTAATCGGGGTTCTTCCTCCCCAGCTTGACTAGCTTCTCCAACATTCGTCATCCTGACAACAAAATTTTAAGTTTTAGTTACTAAGTCATACTAACGAGCACATAAATTAACACATAAACACATAATGTATTTTATTATCTTCAATGAATTACCCAAAAATTCATTTCTTAAGACTCGATAAGAGTTTTCCTTTACTATCTTCTTTCTATAAGGTTACTACCTAAGGTTGATCCCCCACCTAAGGTTCATAACCTACAGCTTTGATACCAACCTGTGACACCCCCAAATCTGGTACTTCCATTTCCACAGGATTTGGTGTTCACGATACAAATATCATCTTTCTATCTACCCATAAAAATGCAACCATGCATTAAATAGAAATAAAATCTTTCTCTTAAAGGTTACGACATCTGAATAATAATACAATCCCAGGTTAAACTAACCTTAAACATCTGTGCGGAATTATAAATAAATAAGTCTTAAACAACATCTTTAACTTAAGTCTTAAACAAATACATCATATAAAATAACAAGTCATATCAAATAACAAGTCTCCATCATTTGCTAACTTTGCCCTTACCCTTACTAGTGGAAGGTTCGTCAGCTCTTTCGTTCTTAACTGCAATGTTATTATTAAGCAAGAGTGAGCACAAATGCCCACAAGTATAATAAAGAAATAACAGTATAATAACATGCGAATAAATCAAAGACATCTGAATAAAAGCTCAACTTTTGAATCAAGAATGAATAACACGAATCAAAAGAATTCTGAGGGTCATAAGACCTTTAACTATGTCCTAGGTTAACAAGGGTTATACTTGAAACCTTTAACAGTCATAAGACTATGGACCTTCTTCTCGTACTTAGGGGGATCAGCCCTTAGTACCATACTGTGCACAATATCTTAACGCTAAAGCGTAAATAATCCCCTATACATGGTTGTTCATCTCAGTTTGACATTCGAGTCCGCACCAAAGGAAGTTTGGTTTGAATAATTTATCAAGGGTTCTGAAATTTAGAACACTCATCAACTATGAACTAATTGAATCATTAAGGGTTCACTAGTGTAATAAGGTTCAACAATAATGATATTCAATTTGAATAATAATAATCTCAAAACGTATACAATAGGACAATTATTGTATAACTGAATCATGCTTTGAAAAGATAATCAATCTTTAATATAACATTTGAACTTGAATAATAGAATTGATAATTTACTCGAGGTAAATAATAAATTTGAACAATAATGACAAGTAGGGTTAGGAAACTTGCCTCGTGCGTAGATTACACTTTAACTAAGCACGTTCTTTGATTTAAATCCTACATACCATTCACATTTACAATACCAGTTAATTATAACATAACTAATCAACATAAACCCATTCTCTTTGTCTACTTTGATTATCGACGATACTTAGTCAATTTATCTCATTATCACATAATTTGCACTTCATAAATAATAATCCAATTATGTATTTAATAATTTAAATCACATGTAATTATGTTATTTACATGTTTAAACAACTATTTTTATCATCACATTATACCTCTAACATGTTTACATGTTCATTACATTAATTCACTAACACATTGTTAGGCTTAAACATTTTTAATATCTCATTTCTGAATTTTCTGGGGAGTGGCGCTGCTGCGCCACGTTTGTACTGGCTCTTGGCGCTACGGCCTGACACCTGACGTTGTGGTGCACTGGCACTGCGGCGCGGGACTTCAGTTCTGGAGTTGGCGCCGCGGTGCGAGACCCCAGAATCTGTTTCCCAGTTTGCGAAGAACACAGAGTTCAGCGAAATCAACACATTTTTAACACTAATTTCACCAAATTACACATACCCACATGTTATAATTTATACATAAACATAACCCAACCTTTGTAAAGTGATTTTAACCATTTAAAACACCCAATAACAGAATTAAATCATGTAAAATTGGACTGTTCTTGATGTTCTTGAAGTTTTTAACATAAATTCCTAAAATTCAACGCCACAGATTCGTTATAAGGCCAAATCCATTCATTTAAAGCTTGGTCTCTTCGTATTAACATGCATAACAACATACAAGTGTAAAATTTAGGGATAATATATGATCAGTACCTAAAATATCACATATAAGGCCATATGGCCAAAACCCAAACTCTGTAATTTTGTAAAACATAAATACTACGTACTTTCATGAAGCTGCTAACATGATTTAAATAATATATATAATTAAACATGATTTGATATAACATAACATATATATAAACTTATAATCATATCATATCCCAATTACAAAGATTTACAGAAAACTGTGAAAGCCATTTTATGAAAAATAAAAGACGTAACTTTGAATTTGGGAAGAAGGAAATTACCCTTTTGAATAAAAAGCGTAGATTTAGATTTCCTCACTTCTCAATTCTCCTTCACAACTCACAATTTTAATTATCTCTGACAAACTTTTTCTGAACTCTCTCTGTTTTTAGTCTTTTCTAGCCTTAGGAAAAATGAAGGAAAATGGAAGACGTCGCATTCAAATAGGAAGAAACAGACGTGCGCTGGTGGTCAGTTACCCAATCATGGGTTAACTGACCCTAACCCCTCTTAGTGCCATGTTTGGCTAGCAACTAAGTTAAAAACCCTTTATTTTAATAAAATATTTTATCATATAGTTTAATTCATGTCACACCCACTTGTACAATAATTCATATATCTTATTTAATTTAATATAAATAAAATATAATAATTTCTCATAATTTCACATAGTCACATAACTAAATATCTCATTAATAAATAATGATAATTTATTAAATCTCTAATTAATAATTACATTAATTAAATAACATCATGCTTAATTAAATATTTCATTTAATTCAATAAGCTCACATAATCACATACTTGAATAATAAAATTTCTCTACATTAATTTAATAAATGTAACACATATAATTAAATTAATATACCATAATTGCATCAATTAATTATTTAATCCAATAATTAAATCATCGAAAAATATTTATTTAATTCAATAAATATTAAAATTAATTTACAAATATCTCGTTTGTCACAGATATTATTGGTTATAGGTCTTATGCACGCAGATAAGTATATTGTGTAGTAGTAATCAATGGTGAAGACAAGTTTCCTTAACTCAACCTTGAGTTAATATTGTTTAATTAATATGGTGGTTAATTATTGTTAATTAGACCACGTCCATGAATTTATTGTTGATTATTCGCAGTTAGTGCATGTTTATTAATTCAAATTGAATTAGTGATTCTAAGAATATACTTGTAGAATAATTATTGTTGGATATTCATATCCGTAAAAGCTATTATTGATTTCAAATAGTACAGTTAAATTATGTATATTGTTTAATCGTATTAAAATATGTCTTAGCTAATTGTTTTGGCTCGACGAATATTTGTTAGAACTTGATAGATTCGAGAAGAGAAGAGAAGAGAATTCAATTATTATTGATAGATCAATGCCAGTTATTTCAGCTAGATCGAAAAAGAAAACTTGATAGGTTTGAGAAGAGAAGAGAAGAGAAGTGATTAGATATTGAAATCATTGTATTTCGTTGTTAAATCAAATTTTGATTCAAAGATTGAGAAGAATAACCTTTTATACAAAGGGAACATTTTATTGGTCGTATATTCGGCCTTTGAGCGCGTTATAAGTATTATGCATAATATAGGGTATAAGGAGTTGGCCGCTCTAAGTATTTGCAAAGGGGTATGATTTAATCTTTGTGGTTATCTGATACACCTGAGTATATCAAAGTCAAAACTTTGATAGTTACTCGAGAAGAGAAGTTCAAGATCCAACGGATCACTCAGCATAAATCTGAAAAACATTCCACTTGGTTATTGCATAGAATTGAATCTTGATTTTCATTAGAATATCGTAGAAACTTTGAAAGCGTTGTACTCTTTCATTATCAGATTATTGTGTTGGTTAGAATGTGAGAAGACTTGTTATTCATTAACAAATTGTTCAGCTATTTTAAAGTTCCTCGAACTTTGGAGTCATTCTATCAAAATAGATAGTCTATTAATCTTTATTCTTATACATTCATTGTATATCTTAACTTGCGGGGAAAATTTGTTGCTCACCCTTGCTAAATAAAATATTTCAGCTAGGAACGAAGAGGCCAACGGGTCTATGAAGAACAAAGGCAAATGCAAAATACTAAAGTAGTTATAGATGAACATTATTATTATTATGTTGTATTTGTAAACCCTTTTTGTATAAAGGGTATGTTTGTAATGTTAAGGTTAGAGAACCTGGGGTATTGTATTAACTATATCAGTTAATGAAGTGTATGTTCCTATTTTTAATTAAATGGGTAGTTAAATGTTATTTATATTGTGGATCGTGAGCACCAAACTCGGGGGTCAGGTAACCCGGATTTGGGGGTGTCACAGGTTGGTATCAAAGTCGTAGGTTATAAACCTTAAGTGGGGTGGAAAAATCCTAGGATTATAACCATAAGTGAGATATAGAATACTCATTTTGAGTACTAAGTGAGGGAATGATAAAGAGTATCGAGAGTGAGATATGTGGACAGATAGTGTGAGAATTTCGTACTGGTGAAGTACTAATCAAGTTGTTTAAATTGATTGTAGGATGTCTAGAGAAGATGAAATGAGTGCGGAGATGCTAGCGGCTGTTGCACCAGTGCCAGTAGCCGATGTGCCAGTGCAAAGCGAATCAGTTGAGAAGATGGGAGAAGATGAACCTATGGTCAATCTGGGTAGAGATCATGATGATTATCTCGAGATGTATCTGAGTGGTGATGAGGAGGCGGAGTCTGAAGAAGCTAAGGTGGAGAAAGAGAATAAGACTAAAGTTGGAGAACAAGATCAAGTATCTGCAGAAGTTCAAGAACTCCAAAGTAAAGTATTTCTCTTGGAAGAGTTGTGGAAGACGGAGCAAGCGTTACGCGAAATGACTGAAGAATGGAATGAGCTGAAGGCACAGGTGGAAAGGATGAAGACTGAAGGTGATAGATCGTCTGGAGGAACAATTAAGTAGCAAAAACACAAGAAAAAGAGAAAGAGGGACAACGAAAGCTCTAATTCTGAAAAGTCAAACTCGAAGAAGAAGCAAGTCTGTGACAAGTGTGGAAAGACTCACGCGGGAGAATCTATGATGTGGAAGAACGTGTGCTTCAACTGTAAACAAGAAGGACATATTTCCCTACATTGTCCTCAGCCGAATATGAGGAAGTATTTTTCATGTGAGAGAACGGGTCACGAATTCAACAAGTGTCCCAGCAAGAAGAAGACTAGTGAAGGGAGTGGACGGTAGACAACTTAGATATAAGTAGTAGTATCTTTTGGTAATAGGTTATGATATTAACGATTGCAATATCGAGAATGACGTATAAGCATATGTAAATATATATATGTCTGTATGAATGAAATCTTTATTTTCTATATGAATATAAGATTAAGATTAATTGTGTGTTCCTAAAACTCATACTTATGGTAAGTTCGTGACTCATAATTATATGAAATGTTTTGAACCCCTCAGCGAATGGACGCCAAAGGTCTGACTAGGATAAGTTCATACACTCATATAATTATGGTAAGTTCCTGAACTCATAAGTGTGGTAAGTTTGACAAACTAGTAATAGTTATGTGAAAATGGAAAATGGCAACTTTTTATGTAAAGTTGACGAATTGTAACTTTTTGTGTAAAGTTGTGTTGTTAATCCTATAATTTATTTTAAAAAGGGATAGTAATATGTGTTAAGTACTAAATGTACTATGTGCTATTTGAATAAATATGCGATTATATGAGAAATATGTGTTGAATTCTTATTGTGTTAAGAATGTGTAGAAAAAGAGAATTAATGTAAGATTTTTATGTAAATTAGATCATGTCGCCTAGACGACAGAATCGAAACCAAAGAGAAGAGCAATCGGTGAATAATGAAGGAGGTCAAGCTGACCCGATACAAAATTTTGCAAATATGATAGCCGAAGCTATGGGGAATAGAGCGCCAGCAGCAAGAGCGAGAAATCAGCCAGCTGATAGATTGGCGAATTTTAAGGATTTTAAAGCGGTGGGACCGCCAGAATTCAAGGGAACCACGGTTCCGATTGAAGCCCAAACTTGGGTAAAAGAAATGAAGAAAGAATTCATTATTGCACATGTAGCGGAAGAGCAGAAGATAGCTTTTGCAACATATCTGATAAAGGGAGAAGCCAATTACTGGTGGGAGACTAATCAAGCGAGAGCGGGTACAGCTGTGGTGACTTGGACAAGATTCAAGGAGTTGTTCTTTGAGAACAACTTTTCGCCGAGTATGAAATCCAGGATGGAAGTCAAATTTCTAGAACTGAAGCAGGAGAATATGTCGGTTTCGGAATTTGCTGCCAAATTCTATGAGTTAGCAAGATTTGCGCCTCATCGGGTGGATACGAAATTACGAAAGGTGAGAAGGTTTGAGAATGGGTTGAAGCCAAGGGTATACAACAAAGTAGCTGTGTTGCAGATCAATATATTCACGACTTTGTCGGAGAAAGCGTTAATTGCTGAAGGAGGGAGCGAAGCAGCATCTCGATTTCATCAGGAGAAGAAGAAGAAGACAAACGATGGAGGAAGCAGTGGTGGTAGTAACCCTAACAAAAGAAAGTGGGGTGAGAATACCCAGTCGGGTAACAAGATAGAAGGGAATAAGAAAGGAGGGGAGCTATGTGCTACTTGTGGAAAGAATCATTCTGGAGTTTGCCTGAAGAAGAAGGGAGTCTGTTACAACTGCGGACAAGAGGGGCACATGTAGCCCAATTGTCCCAATTCGAAGAAGATACAAGGTTGCTTTGCGTGTGGACCGACTGATCATATGGTTCAGAACTGTACGAAGAGAAATACAGAGAAGGAAAGTGGCAACAAGGGACCCGGTAGCTGAACCTTGGCGATTCGAGGATCTGCTCAGCCAGGAAGACCATCGGCCCGTGCATTCAACATGACGGTGCAAGATGTAGTGGTTGCTCAGGAGGTCGCAACAGGTAACAATTTTGTTTAAAATTTTTATTACG
Source organism: Panax notoginseng (assembly GCA_016801055.1). NCBI lineage: Eukaryota > Viridiplantae > Streptophyta > Magnoliopsida > Apiales > Araliaceae > Panax > Panax notoginseng. The sequence continues at coordinate 124,503,019 of CM029022.1, read as the reverse complement.
CGAGTATTGTGAGTTAGATACTACTGTGAATTGTTCCTTTTATAGATTCAAGTCACAGGTTAGAGTATGAGACATAAATTAATATTGTGTTAATAAAATGAACTGATGATACAACTTCAAAAGATTATAGAGAATAAGAAAGCGATGATGTCGAGGACGGAATCCTTTTAAGGAGGGGTGAATGTGATAACCCAGAATTTCAAATAAACCGAATTTTTTGAATACTTTTTTTATTTATATTAATATTAATTATCAATATTGTGTTGTGTATTTGTGATACGAGTTTTGAGAATTAGTCAATTTGTGTATTGACTGAGAAATAAGAGTAGAGTTATGTTTAACAGAGAATAGAAACCCTAACCCTAAGTCCAGATAGGGATTCGATAGAAAATATAATTAAAATAATTATATTGATGAGTGCATGTTTGTACTGTATGGTATTATTAATTAATGATTGATCGGGTAGGGTACAATATTAGTAAACCCTAATAAGGGATTAAAAACCCTAATCTCAAGATTAAAAACCCTAACACGTAGTTAGGAACCTTGATCGAAAGCCGATAAACCCTAATTTTTAATTTAGGAATCTTAAACCCTAATTAAGAAACCCTAATCCTAATTAGTACGCCCTAAAGTGATTAGTAAACTTTAATATGTTTAGCAGCTTGTAATATAATTAGGAAACACTAATTATATTTTAGAAATCTTGATATTCTATTTTAAAACCCTATTTTAGAAAATCCTAAAAGTTAAGGGTGTTAAACCTAAGGGTTAGAACCTTTGGGTTAAACCCTAAGGGTTTAGATAATTACCAAGAGGCTATTAAAATTTCATGTTCAAAGTCCAAAATACCCTTTAGTTAGATTTTTAGTAAAAAGATTTGCAAGATCTAGTGAGTCATCACTTAAGAATTATCACATGTGCTAGAAATCAGCTCCAACCTTATCCAAATGGACACCTTGCATGCTTGGACTCATTGTATCTAATGATTATAAAAGATTAAGAGAGAGAAAGTTACTAAAGTTTGCTTATTTGCTATCTTACTCTCAACAAACTCTCTCTCTCTCTCTCCCAACCTCCGAATTTGCTAAGTAAATCAGTCACTAAGTAGCCTCCTAGAACACCAAAATCAATTTAGGAGATCAAGGATCAAAGATTGGACAAGAGAGGTATAAACCTAAACCCTACTTTTGATCTTGTATGCTAAGAAAATATTTGTGTTTATATAAGTGTTATATGAAGTTTTTAGATGATCTATAATGATCCATCATGGATCCATATCATCAAAGACCTTAAAAATTAAGTTTTTCAAAAACTATTCTTGAGCCCAAAAATGGTCTGACAAGCGAATGTCAGTGGCCATAGATTCTTGTCGGTTTAATATTTGTGTTGTTTTAAGCTTTGTATGTGTAGTCTGGCATGAGGTCTTGGATCTGGAAGTGGAATCAAAGTTATTCCATGTACAGATTTCAAGATATTCTTTGTCAAAACCCGTTGACCGGGCATGACCAGTCAAATTTTGGGTAACCCATAAATGGTTTTTCAGCGTCTGACAACGTTTTCTAAAGCCTTGATTTGTCAGATGACTGAAGGTTTGATGTTGTTTTTAACTAGATTGTAGCCTGTAACGTGGACTATAGATCCTGGCCATTATATCCCTTATAACATCAACTGATCAGATGTAGTTGATGGTCAAAATAGACCATCCGGTATGATTGTCTGTTTTCTGGAAATTCTAGAAAACATATGAACTGAATTTCTGACAAAGTTTGACCGAATGATACATGGTGATCCTGTTATTTGTAGACTAAAATAATGTTATGTATATGTTCCTTGACATAATGACTACAGATTTAAACCATGAAATCACAGGAATCATGATTGGAAGCTAACTTAAAATAATCTAGAAAGTGACCAATCGAACTACCTGGGTTTCTGGAAAAACCAGAAACGTTCTGACAGTGACTTTAGAAGGTTATATCTAATTGTTTGTTTTTTATATGACCAAGATGCTGGATGGATATTGTAGTGTTACATTTCCACTACACGATCAGAGTCTAAGTTAGTCTAAATCATGTTTATACTGAGAATCACAAGCGGTCAAACGAGTAAGCTTGACCACTGACTTGTCAGTGTTCTTGAGGTCAAGAACACCTAAGACGATAGAAAGTGTCGCTATAGGCCATTAGCGACAGTTTAATTAATTTAAATTTTCTGAATTTCAGAAAATACTTAAAAATAGAAAATAAAATCTAAAAAATTACAAAAATAGTTTTAAAAATTATTTTAAATTCTGAAAAATAACTTTTAATTATTCGGGACATTTTTCATTAATATGTATAATTATTTTAATATTAATGATATTTAATTTATTTAATTAGTGTATCAAATAAATTAGAAAAAAATAATTTTAATATTATAAAAATCATTTTAAATAAGAATAAAGTGTTTAAAAATATTTTGAATTATAAAATTTAATTTTTAATATTTTTGGAGAATTCTCATTAATAAATTTATATTAATGATAATTAATTTATTTAATTATTATTTTAAATAAATGAAATAAAAATGGTTTTATTGATTTAAAAATTAATTAAAAATGATAAAAATGATTTAAAAATATTTTATGTTATAATTAATGACTTTTAATATTTTGATAATAATTTCATTAATATTTAAATATTAATGGTGATGGTTTAAAAATGATTTTAATTATTTTAAAAATAATTTAAGTAAAATATTGATGATTTAAAAATATTTTAAGTTGTTAATAATAACTTTAATATTTTGATAAGTATGTCATTAATATTTTAATATTATTAAATATTAATGATGATAGAATTGATTAGTATTTAAATTATTTTAAAATGATTCCGGTATTTGAAAAATTATTATAAATTATAGTAATTGTTTATAAATTGTTAAAAGCTTACGAAAAATATTATAAATGATATATGACTATCAAAAATAATATTGGAGCTTTGAGACCGAGTTTAAGTGATAATAAATGTGTTAATTGTCGGATAGGGTGACCAGTACACCAAAATAAGACCGAAGTCCAACCAGACCGAATTAGTTAGACTTGATAAGTTTTTATATAGGTTATAAACACTAATATGGCTATCTAGTAATGTGCTTAGGAGAAAGATTGACTGTAAGTTACAGTGATACGTGTTATAAATTGTTGTGCTAATTGTGAGACTGATAATATTAGTTATAGGTCTTGTGCACACAGATAAGTATATTGTGTAGTAGTAATCAACGGTGAAGGCAAGTTTCCTTAACTTAATCTTGAGTTAATATTGTTTAATTAATATGGTGGTTAATTATTGTTAATTAGATCACGTCCAAGAATTTATTGTTGATTATTCACAGTTAGTGCATGTTTATTAATTCAAACTGAATTAGTGATTCTGAGAATATACTTGTAGAATAATTATTGTTGGATGTTTATATCCGTAGAAGCTATTATTGATTTTAAATAGTACAGTTAAATTATGTATATTGTTTAATCGTATTAAAATATGTCTTAGCTAATTGTTTTGGCTCGGCGAATATTTGTTAGAACTTGATAGGTTCGAGAAGAGAAGTGAAGAGAATTCAATTATTATTGATAGATCAATGCCAGTTGTTTCAGCTAGATCGAAAAAGAAAACTTGATAGGTTTGAGAAGAGAAGAGAAGAGAAGTGATTAGATATTGAAATCATTGTATTTCGTTGTTAAATCAAATTTTGATTCAAAGATTGAGAAGAACAACCTTTTATACAAAGGGAACATTTTATTGGTCGTATATTCGGCCTTTGCGCGCATTATAAGTATTATGCATAATATAGGGTACAAGGAGTTGACCGCTCTAAGTATTTGCAAAAGGGGTATGATTTAATCTTTGTGGTTATCTGATACACCTGGGTATATCAAAGTCAAAACTTTGATAGTTACTCGAGAAGAGAAGTTCAAGATCCAACGGATCACTCAGCATAAATCTAGAAAACATTCCACTTGGTTATTGCATAGAATTGATTCTTGATTATTCATTAGAATATCGTAGAAACTTTGAAAGCGTTGTACTCTTTCATTATCAGATTATTGTGTTGCCTAGAATGCGAGAAGACTTGTTATTGATTAACGAATTGTTCAGCTATTTCAAAGTTTCTCGAACTTTGGAGTCATTCTATCAAAATAGATAGTCTATTATTCTTGATTCTTATACATTCATTGTATATCTTAACTTGTGGGGCAAATTTGTTGCTAACCCTTGCTAAATAAAATATTTCAGCTAGGAACGAAGAGGCCAGCGGGTCTATGAAGAACAAAGGCAAAGGCAAAATGCTGGAGTAGTTATAGATGAATATTATTATTATTATGTTGTATTTGTAAACCCTTTTTGTATAACTAAAGGGTATGTTTGTAATGTTAAGGTTAGAGAACCTGGGGTATTGTATTAACTATATCAGTTAATGAAGTGTATGTTCCTATTTTTAATTAAATGGATAGTTAAATGTTATTTATATTGTGGATCATGAGCACCAAACTCGGGGGTCAGGTAACTCGGATTTGGGGGTGTCACACATTTGCTATTGTGACAATTATTGATTCAATAAATGAAATACTGTGTGTTACTGTGAAATATCGCTTGCTATTGTGGAATAATGCGTGTTACTGTTCCTTTAACATCGGGTATTTTTATAGTTAGAGGTAACAGTACTTCTGCTAATATTTTTTTTATTAAATAGGTTATTTTTCTCGTTTTATGTATCCGACAATTATTTCATTGTCGGGTCCATTAATGAATGGTTATTTCGGCGCCGCTGTACTTTACTGAATATTCCCCGATATTCTTTTTGTTTCTTATAATTTGCACATATATCCTTTAACTTTTTTATCAAATTAACATCTTACTATTTCGAATAATATTTATAAGGAAAATTAAGTTTTATTTATTAAAAGTTAGGGTCTTATATATATATATATATATATATATATATATATATATATATATTCATAATATTTTTAATATATAGTCATTTAATGACTAAAATTGAGTAGAAACTTAAACTAAAATCCCAAATATAATTTTTAAGTTTAAATTTATTATATGACTAAGTAAGTAAAGGAATCTTAAAAAAAATAAAATTGTTACAGAATAATAAGTTAATATTAATGTTCATAGGACCATAAAGAGAGTTTTAGTTCTAGTTAAATTAATCATAGCACTATATAAGAGTATACAAAATGTTTTACTTCTAGTTAAATTCTAGACTTATACCAAATATCAAAAACCAAACGAAGACTAAAAAATTAATTTTTATCTTATTAAATATTTTTGTCTTATTATATATTTTCCATTATGATTTTATTTTTTAAAGCTAGCTAACTAAATTTTAATAACTAATATATAAGTTACAATTGTTATTTTCCAAAGACACTAAGAGACCTACATAGGGGGTTGAATTGATCATTTAAAAACTTTTCTTTTAAAGAAGTATTACCAGATTATAAATTTAGCAAGTTAATTTAATTATGGACAACGAAATATTAGTTTGAAAAACCCTTTAAAGATTTAAGGAAATCTAAGTTCTGAATTTAGTTCATTTGTGGAATTAAGTCATAAACAAATATAATTGATAAATGCAGAAATGTAAGTGCATGAAAGTAAATGAGATAGGAAATTTTTAGGTGGTTCGGAGCACAAAAATCTCATAGTCCACTCTTTTACTATTCGAGTAGAAAATACACTAAGGATAGGGGTGATCACTTAGATTAGTTCACTAAGAACTATTAAAAGCAACGAATCACTCAGATTCCTTCAAGTCACTCAGACTTGGCAAATGTCACTAAGGCATAAAGGTCACTAAAATCAGTTCACTAAGAACTTTTCAAGTCACTTAAACTTGGTAACAACAGGTCAATAAGACCAATAAATCACAAAGAAGTGATTTTTGGAGTGGTACTAATTGTCGTTATGCTCGGCTTTTGAAAGACTTAGTAGTAGAAAAATGTGTTCTTCAATCGTAGAGTAGAGCTTTAAAAGTTGTGCATCAATTCAAATCTTAATTGTTCTTGTTCGTTATTGTTGGATTAAATCTGCATCCCTTTTATAGATGTCCTCGATATTTTCCCATTGGAAAGTTGTCGTTGCTTCAATCCTAGAAGATCTCTGATGTTAACTTTTAGAGTGGATGTGTCAGCTTACTTTCGGCTTTGATATGTCAAATCATACTGCAATAGCGACAGTCATTTGGGCGATTTTCTTTTCACTAAACTAGCTGTTAGACACACATTAGTATAATCTTCATTTTGAATCTTAAAATATTCAACAACTATCTTGGGATCTTCACTCTATAAGTCTGGACGTTATCATTCCTGTCAGAAATGAAGTACTTTACGATTTTCCTAATCGTGACTTCCATGATGATCTTATAGTGTTTGTTTGAACTGACTCTACGATTCTTCAAGCTCTACAATCTGCTCTATGATCTTTGTCTTGCCTTACGATCTCTGAAAATAGTATGCATGAAAGCCAATCATATTTGATATGATGTTGCATATACTTTGTCATCTTTTTTGTTTATTAGTAAAAGAATTAATTTATTAAAGACATTTTAATTTATCTACATGGTGTTGTTATATTAAATGTGATAATCTCATAGTTTTGACTAATGCTTTTAGAATCATGATGATGATCATGCTAATGAGATCTAAATTCTAGATAACTCACAAACTAAAATCATTCCAAATCGTTGGATTACTAAAAAAGGGATTAGTAAATCGGGATAGATTGGTACATACGTTGCTTGCTCTTAGGAAGATGATGATTGATCTCATAATCATTTGTGTGGAGACACTAAAGAAAGTATGTAGGTGCTTAATGGAGAATAAGTTCACTAAACGTGGCTCGCTAAAGGAATACCTAATGGAGTTTTACTCGCCTGTCAATAGGAATTCCTTTAGTGATAGTAGTATAAGTGATCATTGCACTTGAGATCATCATAGTATCTTGTGTATGATGAGTTATGCTTTGATATATTTCTTAAGACCCTTAGGGTATATCAAACGGTATGTGTGACACCCCTAAATCCGGGTATCTTCCAACCCGACAATTGGTGCTACACGATACTCATAACTATACATTCATTCTACTGAAACGACATCAAAATGTGTGTTCCAACGACATTCTTATTACATTAATAATAATAAATCTCGTTCCCAGGTTCTTAAACCATTACATTCTTTGTTCATCATAATATAATACATAAACTTACTAGTCTATTACAAGATAAACTAATCATTCATCTTCGCCTTGCCTTTATCTCTATTGGAAATCTCAGTTCGCTCGTCCTTAGTTGCATTCATATGGTTCAAGCAAGAGTGAGCATAACAAGCTCAACAAGTACAACAATTTCATTTAAACAACATGCTTGAAACATAAAAATCATATATCTTTAATAACTGGATAATAGTTACGAAGTACTATCGATAATTTAAAATAGCACTTCTTTTTCTTCAAAATGTTTTACAATGATAATATTCAGTAAAACATCAATTCTAGTCCAAGACCTTCAGCAGTTCATACTTTCTTTGAAAAGGACAACCCAACACTAAGTCCGTAAGTTTGGCATAGCTTACGAGCACTTCTAGGTGATCATCCTATAGTACTCTATGTTGATCAACACTACATCCTTTAAACGTATGTACGTTTAAGTTTTGGCAACCTCACGTGCACATCGAATAATCTATGAAAATACATTTGTTTGTTCATAGACAAACTTACCTTTGAATCCGTACCAAATACTTGGCATAGGATAGCGTTAGCAATTCTATATTGAAAGACTTGCAAATAAATCAATCAATCTTTAAGATTAGTCTAGCTAAGTTAAAACTAGCATCGACTCTTTTGTAAAATCATTCATCCATCTCATAACATGAATCATTGAAAACTTGGCTAACACGAAGGTTAGACAAGCGTTAAGAAAAACTTGCCTTCAGCGTCTGCTACAGTAAAATTACTTTTCTTTCAGTCTTTACGGTCTCTACAACACATAATCACATAACATACCACATTAGGTCATGAATGAACATACATGGTTCCTAATGAATCTTACCATTCTTCTCAATCTAATCATATATTAAATTTGTTATTATTGGTTTCGGCTTGCCGTTGTTCTTTACATCATTTTTAACCAACTTCTTTCTCATCTATAACTTAACTGAAATTATTTCATTAATACAACTCAGTTTGAGTTAATCATCCTTCCTCACAGCTTACTAACGTACTTACATTATTAATCGAAACTTGATCGTCATTAGTGAAGTACCAACGTTGAATACCATTCACGGTTTACATAATTACCCATCACGTTCTTCGTTTAAACTATTCTTTCTTTCAACCTCTAGTGTATTACTTAAGCTTATACATCCTAAATGGTGTTACATTAAGTTGATTAAGAATTTAATTCAATCTTCATTCGCTTCTCCTTCACTTTACATTCAAAACCTTTCTTTTCTATTCACATTCTAGTGCTAGCGCTGCGGCGCCAACTTCGCCTCTCTATGCCACGTTGCGGCGTGAGTTAGCAACTCTAAAACCCGACCTTGGCGCTGCGGTGCCATGTCTGGTGCATACGATTGCGCTGCGGCGCTAACTAACAATATGCTATGGTTTGGCCTCGCGCTGCGGTGCCGACCTTTCTTCTTTGAGTCGCGCCGCAGCGCGGACTCTGTGCCATAAAAATTTTTAACAGACTTTTGACTTTGTGAGATTCCCGGGCTCGTAACTTCTTCGTTATAAGTCCGAATTGGCTCGTTCAAGAGCCTACGGTTCACAAATTACATAATCTACGTGTTCATGCAAGAATTTTATCTATTTAACTTGGTTAACTAAAAATTCACCTATTAGTCTATTTTTAACGAAAATAATAAACGTTCGTGAACGTTCAACGCTCGTTTCTTCGTTCTAAGTCGAAATTCAGTCATTCTCGAGTTCGCAACTCTATAATGCCAAATACGATTTGTCTCCATTGAAAACCAATGTTTCCAAGCTCAATATCAAAATTCGACTTCCATTACGAGATTTTCACGAATTCGATGACTATCGTCTATTCGCGTGGATTCCGGCAAAACTTCGTTACTTTAGATTTTTAACCCGTTTCAAATGGATTCATTCCATCATACTAATATCTTAATATACTTATTCTTCATGATTTTATCACTTATAAAAGTATAACCTACTTATGTTTTCATTTCTCATGACTTATGATAGTTTATGACTTTTAACCATTATTCTTACTTCTTCTTATCATACTAACTTGTTAAGGTTTGAATTACTTATTCATGACTTATACGACTTAAGTCCATTGATTTAATCATTCTCTTCATTTCTTAGCATACATGTTCTACCACTACCCACTTCTCTAACAATGGAAGAGAAAGAGAATCATGGTTTAGGATTGCTTACCCTTAAATATCACTTGGTTAATCTTTACTCTTCTCCTTGCTTCTTGAACTATGAAATCTAGCTTTCCAGCTTTTTCTCTCAAGTAAATAAGCTCTCAACTTATAAGTTATAAAGTGTTGAATGAATGAACAACTAAAAAAGAGCTATCTCTCCTTCTATTTATAGGAAATCCTAAATGAGGGTAGTTTAGACAATAAACCACTTCCACCTCCTTACCTAGGCATTAAGTTAACTTGCTCCTCACATGAATTACTTGCTCATCAAAACACTTAGCCATTAAGTTAACTTGCTTAGCACAACTTTTATCCTTTGCTTGCTCATCACATTCCTTAGCCATTAAGTTTTCTTAACTTATCCGTTGCTTAACCCTTAAGTCTATTTGCTCATCACACTTGTTTCTTGGCCACCAAGATCACCCATGTGATCATTGGTTGCCCCATAGGCCACCCTAACCCATTGGATTAGTAGTTTGGGCTTAGGGTTTAATTACCTTACATATACATTGGGCCTGCACATTAAATTACTTTGGGCTTCACATTACAAACACTTGGACTTGCACATTAATTCTATTAGACTTTCACAAATTTCTACACAATCCTACAAGTTCAATCCATTTGGCTTAAAGCCTTATATTAATCTCGTATTCTAACTCGTATACTAATTCATGATATATGATACACCATCATTCTTACATAATCGTATAATACCTCGTATCATACTCGTATTCATTACCTCATACAATACCTACGTATTATACGATGTCGCTTTAATTCATTATACACATTTAAATTCCTTCTCGTAAATCACTTTTCCTAACCGTTAGGTTTTAAGTCCGCAGGCAAAAAACTGCATTTTTCATAACTGAAATATTATTGAATATTCTATCCCACCTCGATATTCTATCGTTACGTATTTCTCGGAAGTTCAAAAATAATTCCCGAGCAGAAATGCGTGAATAGTGTTTTTCAGAAAAATTTTCGAAAAGCTTTTATTTTCGTCTTGGAAATTGAAACACTTTAATTCTACCACATAGCCGAAATACTACGACGTTCCAACATCGTTAGGTTATAGAATAAGCTTCATCTTATTATCACATATAATATAATTTTATTCATTATTAATTGAAATAAATTATTTTATAATTTGCTCGATTTTTTGGGGCGTTACACTCTCCCCCCTTATAAGGATTCTGTCCCCAGAATTTCGCTATAATTATATAAACAAATGAGGAAAAGTTCTATTCATTTTAATCTTGAGTTCCCACAATGCTTCTTCGACATTGTGGTTCTTTCATTTCACCTTCACCGAAGGTATTATCTTATTTCACATGACTTGTCACTTCCTATCAATAATTTGAGTCAGAAGTTAAACACTTATTAACATATTACGTTATCCTCCTTTCATTAGTCATTCTTTTAACTTGGATTTACTTGGAACTCAAATTTCTCCTTCAAAACGAGATGATACTTGATCTTCTCTTTATCCTGCATCCTCTTCTTCATTCGTCTGCATTTCTCGTTACCTAATTGTACTTACTTAGCTCGTTCCATTATCGTGGATTGAGTCTATGTTGTGAAACATTTCTACTACTCCATTCCGTAATTTAACTTCTAACTCTATTCTTGCCATCTCCGTTATTAACTCATTCTGAGTCGTTAACATTGATAACTTTTCCATACCCTTCCTACTCAACGCGTCGTCTTCTACGTTTACCTTCCCTGTATGATATAACATATCACAGTCATAATCTCTTATCCATTCTTATCACCTTTTGTACTTCATTTTCAACTACTTCTTTATGTGGAGATATATTTCAGACTCTTAGAGTTCGTGTATATCTCACACTTCTCCCTGTATAAATATTATCTTCATATTTTTCATTCAAAACTACCGTTGCCAATTATAGATCATAAGTAGGATACAGCTTCTCGTAATCCTTTAACTGGCGTGTTGCATACACAATGACCTTGCCATGAGTATGCCATCTCGACATCTATGCGAAGCATCGAGATACACTACAAAATTCCCCGTATCATCTGATAAAGACAATACAGGTACCTCACTTAACTTTCCTTTTTAGTTCCTGAAAACTATTTTTCTCACTTCTCATTCTCAACACACCTTTCAATTTGCCACCAACTTACTCGGCGCCCCTTACGGAAAGTCTAACTTTAGTACATCAGTCAATCCAAACGACATAACCAAAAACTTGTCATAACTATAACGAGTTCTGAACGTCATCTTAGGTACCTTCCCTCTTCCTCACTTTCAACTGACGATGCCCCATACACAAATCTATCATGGAAAAATACTTTGTCCCTTTTAATTGATTAATTAGATCATCGATCATGGGCAACGATTATTTATTCTTAACTCTTAACCAATTAGTCATATATCTGACTTACGCATTGGTTTACTTAACTTTACTTCTTAGGGTTCACGTTCTTTCAAACTAAGTTTACGCGACATTCTTTTATTACCGACTTACAGCTTCATGACATACGGAGATGTCTTACTTAATACGTTCATCATCTTTGATGATTTAAATTCTTATCTTTTTCTTATTACTTCTCTAGGTCTCAACACACATCGCTTCTCTGCTAGTAGTCCATATGGTACTCTGAGTGGTTTTCCATAAACAACCAACAAACAAGTTCCCCTCTCATCTACACTGCCATCACAGTGAGTTAGATCGGTTGCCAGTTTCGTATATACCTTCTCTCTCTGAAGGAATTGTTTAGCCCAGCTCCCATATGTCAACCATCAAAGGTTATGACTGTACAACAACCTAAACTTATCTTAACATCCTTCTAAATTGTGTTATGGTTAGAGAACAAGAAAATTTCGGTGATTTATTACCGTAAATTACTATATTGGGTTTATTAGATAACCGAAGATTCATACATTTCAGTAGACAATTTATTAAAGTTCTATGGTTAATTAACCCATTCATACCGAAAATTACTTCAAATTCTCTTAACTTTATCGGTACTTATCTACCGACACTTGCTTACCTTTATTATTTATGAAATAATTTCCACGAATATAATCAACGAAATTTATTTCCTCATTCTCTACCTTAACGTGTAAAGGTATTTATAATCCCTTTCGGGAATGAACTTAATCACCTAGCACATTCTCATGCTATAACAGAACAAGTAGCACTCCAATCAAACGGCACATAAGCATTCATTATATTGACTGGAACGACACCTGTTACTACATCCGCTAGTGCAATCAGATCTGATGATGGTGGTTCAGCAATAACTAACTTACCACTACTAATACCCTTACTCTCCTCTGACCCCTTCTTTGGGCAATTTCTTACCATGTGGCCCAACGACCCACATACAAAACAACGATGGTTTTTCTTAGGATTATGACAATTGGGTGATATATGACCCTCTTGTCCATAGTTATACAAACCGATTTCTCTTTCAGACAGACTCCTAAGTAAGTCTTTCCATATATCTTATATACTACCACTACCACTGGAACCTTCTGCCTTGGTTCCTCCCTCTCTCTTGCTTTTATTCTTCCACTCTTTGTGGTATTTAGTCAACACCTCACTACTATCCTCTGCTATAATCACCTTCTCCAGAATGGTCCCATAGGAAACACTCTAGAACACCGAAATCCTACTATAGAGCCAGGGTTTCAGGCCCTGCTCAAACATACGAGCCTTCCCCTCCTCAGTGTCCACTTAGTGTGGAGCAAACCTTGCCAATTCATTGAATTTGGCCACGTACTGGGGAACCGTCATGCCCCCTAGTTTAAGTTCTAAGAACTTAGTCTCCATCCTCCCCTGCATGCTTGTAGGGAAATAATTCTCAAAGAAAACCTTCTTGAATTGTTCCTACTTTACCCCATCTGTTCTAGCCTCCCACCAAAAGTTGGCTTCTCCCTTCATCATGTAAGTCGCAAAAGAAATCTTTTGCACCTCAGCTACATTTGTAATAACAAATGCCTTCTCTATTTCTTTTATCCATGTCTGGGCCTCTATTGGGTCTGTCGTTCCTTTGAACTCTGGCAGACCTATGCTTTTAAACTTTTTAAAGATAGTCGTTCTGGCTATCCTAGGTCCCGCGGGTACGCTACCCCTGGTTTGATTAAATGCAGCCGTTAATAAATTAACAAACTCTTACATAGGGTTAGTCTAACCCCCTTGATTATCACTACGTGATTCTGCCTCCTGATTACGTTGTCTTCTCCTTGGTGGCATTTTCAGATTAAATAAATAAAATTTCATTATTATCTATTTACTTAGTTATTATTCGCTATATAACAACTCAAACCATAACAAAGCATATTAAATGAAAACTTCATTATATTCATATAATTCTTCATAGTTCGAAACTATTTACAATTTGTTTTTCATAGCCAAAAGCTATTACATTTCTATATTTGCAATTGATCTCCACAAAAGTTGGGATTTGCAAAAAGACTACCCTTTTATACAAAAGAGGGTTTTACGTCGCTACACATATATTTATAATTCAAGCATTCTAATAATGCATAACAGCGTACTCGTGCTTCTCATTCGCAATCACCACTACAGTATCCCAACTAATAGTGTAACGGGTTTGTCCTGACTCCATGGGATGACAAGCAACTTTCAGCTTTAAATCCTTATGAGCACTCTTATGGATGTAAGACATCCGTGCTATCTTCCGGTCCTTCTCCCCTAGTTCTTTAAGAAGCTCATCGGCCTCCCTCTTAAAATCCCTAGCCTTATTTATCATGAGCACCTTCTCATCATGCTCGGACTCAAAATCTACTTCTGCAGACTCCTTCGCTACATAAAGAGCACTAATCTCTTCATTATGATTCTACACAACTGTACTCAGTTGCACATTCCTGTCAAGCACTGCTAGATACAATGCTCTCATTACGTCTGGAAGTGATGACTCTTGTGTAGGTACCACCGTAGTAACCGATGTTACCTCTCTTTCTTCCTCCACATTGCTCATCATATTAAGATATGATGCTATATCCATCTCTCCCTCGGAGTAATCTTCCTCATAAAAATACTCCTTTGGCTCCAACTCCTCTAGAATAACTAATGGCACCTCCGCCACTGGCATAGGTACAAGCTCTACTTTGTTCACAGTTTCTTCGTTTACCACGTGTATATCTCTATACATCAAGCTATCGATCGACATCCTACAATAACTCATAACATGTTGATTAGTACATAACACACAATTGTATAAGAACAAATCACATTTAATTTATTTAAGGTTAATTTCCATCTTTTAAATCTTTCGGTACTGAGTTTCCTCAATACCTTATTAACTCATTCGACTCAAGTTTGCTTCCTTCAGACTTTTCCTTCCTTAACGAGGTTATTAGCCTAAGGTTCTTCTCCCCTTAAGTTTTATAACCTAATGCTTTGATACCAACCTGTGACGCCCCCAAATTCAGGTATCTTCCAACCCAACAATTGGTGCTACACGGTACCCATAACTATACATTCATTCTACTGAAACGACATCAAAATGTGTGTTCCAACAACATTCTTATTACATTAATAATAATAACTCCCGTTCCTAGGTTCTTAAACCATTACATTCTTTGTTCATCATAATATAATACATAAACTTACTAGTCTATTACAAGATATACTAATAATTCATCTTCGTTTTGCCTTTATCTCTACTGGAAACCTTGGTTCGCTCGTCCTTAGCTTCATTCATCTGGTACAAGCAAGAGTGAGCATAACAAGCTCAGCAAGTGCAACAATTTTATTTAAACAACATGCTTGAAACGTAGGAATCATATATCTTCAATAACTGGATAATAGTTACGAAGTACTATCGATAATTTAAAATATCACTTCTTTTCCTTCCAAACATTTTACAATGACAATATTCAGTAAAACATCAATTCTGGTCCAAGACCATGAGCAGTTCATACTTTCTTTGAAAAGAACAACTCGACACTAAGTCCGTAAGTCCGGCATAGCTTACGAGCACTTCTAGGTGATCAGCCTATAGTACTCTATGTTGATCAACACTACATCCTTTAAACGTATATACGTTTAAGTTTTGGCAACCTCATGTGCCCATCGAATAATCGATGAAAATACATTTGTTTGTTCATAGACAAACTTACCTTTGAATCCGTACCAAATACTTGGCATAGGATAGCGTTAGCAATTCTATATTGAAAACTTGCAAATAAATCAATCAATCTTTAAGATTAGTCTAGCCGAGTTAAAACTGGCATCGACTCTTTCGTACAACCATTCATGCATCTCATAACATGAATCATTGAAAACTTGGCTAACATGAAGGTTAGACAAGCGTTAAGAAAAACTTGCCTTCAACGTCTGCTACAGTAAAATTACTTTCCTTTCAGTCTGTACCATCTCTACAACACATAATCACATAACATACCACATTAGGTCATGAATGAACATACGTGGTTCCTAATAAATCTTACCCTTCTTCTCGATCTAATCATATATTAGATTTGTTATTATTGGTTCCAGATTTCCGTCGTTCTTTACATCGTTTTTTACCAACTTCTTTCTCTTCTATAACTTAACTGAAATTATTTCATTAATATAACTCAGTTCGAGTTAATCATCCTTCCTCACGGTTTACTAACGTCCTTACATTATTAATCGAAACTTGATCGTCATTTGTGAAGTACCAACGTTGAATACCATTCATGGTTTACTTAATTACCCTTCACGTTCTTCGTTTAAATTATTCTTTCTTTCAACCTCTAGTGTATTGCTTAAGGTTATACATCCTAAATGATGTTACATTAAGTTGATTAAGAATTTAATTCAATCTTCATTTACTTCTCCTTCACTTTACATTCAAAACCTTTCTTTTCTATTCACATTCTAGTGCTGGCTTTGCGGCGTCAGCTTCGCCTCTGTATGCCGCGCTGCGGCGTGAGTTAGCAACTCTAAAACCCAGCCTTGGCGCTGCGGCGCCATGTCTAGTGCATTCGGCCACGCTGCGGCGCCATGTCTAGTGCATTCGGCCACGCTGCGGGGCCAACTAATAGTATGATATGGTTTGGCCTCACGCTGCAGCATAGACCTTTCTTCTTTGAGTCGCGCCGCGGTGTGGACTCTGTGCCACAGAAAATTTTGACAGACTTTTGACTTTGTGAGATTCTCGGGCTCGTAACTTCTTCGTTATAAGTCCGAATTGGCTCGTTCAAGAGCCTACGGTTCACAAATTACATACTGTACGTGTTCATGCAAGAATTTTATCTATTTGACTTCGTTAACTAAAAATTCACCTATTAGTCCATTTTTAACGAAAACGATAAACGTTCGTGAACGTTCAACGCTCGTTTCTTCGTTCTAAGTCGAAATTTAGTCATTCTCAAGTCTGCAACTCTATAATGCTAAATATGACCTGTCTCTATTGAAAACCAATGTTTCCAAGCTCAATATCAAAATTTGACTTCCATTCCGAGATTTTCACGAATTCGACGACTATCATCTATTCGCGTGGATTCCGGCAAAACTTTGTTACTTGAGATTTTTAACCCGTTTAAAATGGATTCATTCCATCATACTAATATCTTAATATACATACTTCATTAACTTATAATCATGAAAAGTTATTACTTATTCTTCATGTGTTTATCACTTATAAAAGTATAACCTACTTATGTTTCCATTTCTTATGACTTATGATAGTTCATGGCTTCTAACCATTATTCTTGCTTCTTCTTATCATACTAACTTGTTAAGGTTTGAATTACTTATTCATGACATATACGGCTTAAGTCCATCGATTTAATCATTCTCTTTATTCCTTAGCATAAATGTTCTACCACTACCCACTTCTCTAACAATGGAAGAGAAAGAGAATCATGGTTTAGGATTGCTTACCCTTAAATATCACTTAGTTAATCTTTACTCTTCTCCTTGCTTCTTGAACTATGAAATCTAGCTTACTAGCTTTTTCTCTCAAGTAAATAAGCTCTCAACTTATAAGTTATAAAGTGTTGAATGAATGAACAACCAACAAAGAGTTATCTCTCCTTCTATTTATAGGAAATCCTAAATGAGGGTAGTTTAGACAATAAACCACTTCCACCTCCTTACTATTTATTACCTAGGCATTAAGTTAACTTGCTCCTCACACGAATTACTTGCTCATCACAACACTTAGCCATTAAGTTAACTCGCTTAACATAACTTTTATCCTTTGCTTGCTCATCATATTCCTTAGCCATTAAGTTTTCTTAACATATCCTTTGCTTAACCCTTAAGTCTACTTGCTCATTACACTTGTTTCTTGGCCACCAAGATCACCCATGTGATCCTGGGTTGCCCCATGGATCACCCCAACCCATTGGATTAATAGTTTGGGCTTAGGGTTTAATTACCCTACTTATACATTGGGCTTGCACATTAAATTACTTTGGGCTTCACATTACAAACACTTGGGCTTGCACATTAATTCTATTGGACTTTCACAAATTGCTACACAATCCTACAAGTTCAATCCATTTGGCTTAAAGGCTTATAACGTATAATTTATGTATTAATCTTGTATTCTAACTCGTATACTAATTCATGATATACGATACACCATCATTCATACATACTCGTATAATACCTCATATCATACTCGAATTCATTATCTCGTACAATACCTACGTATTATATGATCATCGCTTTAATTCATTATGCACATTTAAATTCCTTCTCGGAAATCACTTTTTCTAACCGTTAGGTTTTAAGTCCGCAGGCGAAAAATTGCGTTTTTCATAACTGAAATATTATTGGATATTCTATCCCACCTCGATATTCTATCGTTACGTATTTCTCAAAAGTTCAAAAATAATTCTTAAGCAGAAATGCGTGAATAGTATTTTTCAAAAAAAAATTCGCAAAGCTTTTATTTTCGTCTTGGAAATTCAAACACTTTAATTCTACCACGTAGCCGAAATACTACGACGTTCCAACATCGTTAGGTTATAGAACAACCTTCATCTTATTATCACATATAATATAATTTTATTCATTATTAATTGAAAAAAATTATTTTATAATTTTCCCGATTTTCTGGGGCGTTACAGTATGCATGGGTATAATAAGTTGTACATGGAGATAATAAATGATAAACATAGAATCTACCACATTTAGTAAAAGGAGATAATGTCCTATGTGATTCGATAAAGGACAACTCAGTAGTCTTTGGCCAAAGTAGAATGAAATTAGAAAAGGTGTTTCTAATTTGAATTAATCAGAGTTGTGCATTTGAGAATCGAAATACATATAATCAAATAAAATAGGATTTGACAGTAATTTCATGTCTTATAAATATTATTTATTTAAATAAATTAAATAGTTTAAATTATTTATTTAAATATGATTAGAATTGTTTTAATTGATTTATTCACAACCGGTTTAATATAGAGAACCTAAAGGGTCACACCGCAAAAAGAAAATATTTATTTAAGAAGTAAATGATATAATCATAATAATATGTTAAGTATATTTAAGTTATCTTATGGTGATAAAATAAAGTATATAGATTAATATTTAATATTTAATATTTTAGAAATATAAAATATAAATTAATAAGACGAGTCTTATTAATATTATTACTATTATTCTTATTTAATTTCTAAATGGTTTAGGAATTAATTAATAAAAATACTCTCATAAGTTCCTAATTAGATTAGGAATTTAATTTAATTAAAATAGTTTAATTAAATAAAATCCTATTCCTAAATAGTTTAGGAGGGTTGCATGTATCTATAAATAAGAGAAGTCTTATTATAGGTTAAGGTTACACATAATTTGTTTTCCCAATAGTAGGGAGAGTACTGACATATTCTCTAGAGAGAGAAAACTATGATTTTGTCAAACACCCAATTTCTTGAATACGTATTATTCCTTGGTGGACTTGAGGAGTGGGTTTTATACCTATAATTTGGACATCTTTAAGGCTTACTTCTTTGTTAACTTTAAGTATTTTTTGTGTGATTTCACTTGTTTTCGTGTTTGTGTTGTTTGAAACGACTTTGGATGGTCAAAACATGAAAAATGGAGCTTAGTGGTATTTCTATAATTTCTGGAACAACAAGCCCATCGGGGCGAGTTTCCCTGGTGTAAAAAGCTTGTCAAGGCCAAGTAAAAAAGTAAGCCGGCTGGGGTGGAGTTTTCTAGTACAGAAAACCTACCGGGGCAGGGTTGTCGGGAAGAGAAATGGTTGATTTGCTATGTTTTAGAAGTTGAGTTCGAGAAGGATTTGTTTGGTTGATTGGTTCAAGGACTTTAAGGAGGGCTAAAAGACACGTGAAGAGGGAGATAAAGGGAGGAGAAATCATAAGGATTAAGGGAGCTCATTCCATTAGATTAATTTTCATTAGATTAGGAAAACCATTAGTTTAGATTAGATTTGGAGATTGAAACAACTTGGAGATCATTGAAGATTGAGAGCAGGAGCAAGAAGGGAGCATCAGATTTGCAAACAACAGATTTTATTCTTTCCTCTACTTCTATTTTTGTCTTTTAATGTTTATTCAGTTGTGGATTCTAGATTTTAATTCAATAATAATGAACTAAATGTTATTTTAAGATTAAAACGGATTTTATTGCGTACATTACCTTAGTATGCTTCTTTGTCAATTATTGTTGATTATTCTTGGATTGTCTATTATAGTTTGTGATTATTGCCTAATTGCCTAGCTAACAATTACCGTGATAACTTATATAAAATTGAGAGACTGATTAAAGATTTAAATCTAATCTTAATAGAATGTGATTGTGTTTTTTGAATGGCATTGGAATTCATAAATTATGTCTAGGATAGAGATATACCTGTGCATCGCATGTAATCTGATAAAGAACTTGTGCTTTAAATCTTCTTTAATTATAATTCATATAGAGACATAGTGAATTAGTTAATTAGGGTATTCTTCTTAATTCTATCATTTATGGATTTAAGTTGATTTGAGTATGATGCATTAAGAGATGGTCATATTTATTTTTGTGTTCTTGATTAATAATTCAGAATAGTGTGCATAATTGATAAGAAGTGTATTATTCTAAGTGAAACAATAAGTGAAGTTGTGATCTTAAATCTCCACAATCTGATTTTTAACTGGTGGTAATTATTATTAATTTAATTAAATAATTTAATTTCAAACTTTAAATTGAATGTTTAAATAAAATTAGTTTGGTTAAGAGTTAGTACTTGGTAATTTTTATTAATAATTTCTCGTGGGAAAAATACTCTACTCTCACTTTATTACTTATTGAACGTGTATACTTGCACGCATATATTAATTGTGAAATCGATCAATAGGATCACCTCTAGAGGCCAAACACTTAGGTGACTTGCTGCAGACACTCAAAATTTCACATTCCTATTACTAACTACGCAGGAGGACATAATCGTCTTTTGGAGACAACCCTGAGATATCATCAAACCAGTCCCCAGAGACAACCATGGGAGATCATCAAACTAAGTTCCCCAAAGACAACCTCGGGAGATCATCAAACCAGTCCCTCGGAGACAACCCTAGGAGATCTTCAAACTAGCTCCCTGGAGACAACCCCCGGAGATCATCAAACCAGTCCCTCGAAGACAACCCCGAGAGATCATCAAACCAGTCCCCCGGAGACAACCCCGGGAGATCATCAAACTAGTCCCCTAAGATAACCCCGGGAGATCATCAAACCTGTCCCCAGAGACAACCCTGGGAAATCATCAAAACAGTTACCCGGAGACAACCACGAGAAATCATCAAACCAGTTCCTCGGAGACAACGTCGGGAGATCATCAAACCGGTCCCCCGAAGACAACCCTGAGAGATTATCAAGCGAGTCACCAGAGACAACCATGAGAGATCATCAAACCAGTCCCCCGGAGATAATCCCGGGAGATCATCAAACCAAGCTCCCGGAGATAACCCCGGAAGATCATCAAACCAGTCCCCCGGAGACAAACCCGGGAAATCATCAAATCAAGTTCAGAGATAACCCTGAGGATAGACAGAAGTCAATAGCCGTAAAACCCTGGAGATAACCTTGAGGAAAGACAGTTGCAGCATATCAAGCCAGAAAATCAACTAGGAAGGGAAAAAGAGTAATTTTGCTAACTCAACATCAAATCAAATCAAATTACCATGAAGGTTATGCAGGACCATAACAACAATCCCAAGTGAAAAATAGCGCAAGACATCTCAACAGACAGATTGCGAAGACTCGAAGATCTGGTCAAGGATCCATCTTCCCAGATTTAGGAAAGGTCAAATCCCATGTCATTGTCTAGCTCTCGAAAAAGAATTTCAAGAAAGGTATAACACGCCTCTATCGGATTCCCAGATTGAAAGTTATTAAGGTTCAAGTAGACTACGCGTTGGTAATGAGACCAACCAGGTTGAGCGCACCAGGGTCAGCCGTAGGCAAACCCATGACTGATTGGGTCTATATATACCCCCTCCCCCCAGCTCATTTGTATGAAAAAAAGAGAGAAAGAGAGGGTACGGGAGAGAGAATCAGGCCATTTGAGAGTGAAATGCAGCTTTTCTTCCGTTTAATCTTTGTAAAACTTCTTAGTAAACATTCATATACATATATACTACAACATATCAAGTTTTAACTGGTGAAAAACGAGTTTTGAGGTGCCAAAAGCCTTTTGATAGCCATTCTCGTGCCTAACCATGAGATTTCGCCAGATCTGGCTTCTTAGCTTGTTTTAATACGCATATAAGTGTTTTATAGAGCT
The DNA here is from genome assembly GCA_016801055.1 of Panax notoginseng. Lineage (NCBI taxonomy): Eukaryota > Viridiplantae > Streptophyta > Magnoliopsida > Apiales > Araliaceae > Panax > Panax notoginseng. Next base: position 124,480,842 of record CM029022.1, on the reverse strand, counting down.
TTTTAACGGTTGATATTCGTTAGATCTGATGTTTTAACTGTTCATTTCTTGTAAATAGTTACTATTTGAGTTGTATTGACTAGATCTGTACTCGATCTAGCCAGATCTAGCTTTTGACCGGTTCAAAAGTTGTAAAACTAGAACGTGGAAGCTAGAATGGATAAGATCTGTACAGATATAGTTTTCTTTCTAGTTTTTGTAAAAATTTAGCAACCAAGCGACCCTAGATCTGTATCTGTAGGAAATTGGAAGCTTTGGTTACGCGCATGCAAGGATTTAACTGATGGATCCTTTGTTTTACGACGTATAGTGTAAAAATATCTGTTTTATTTCAGTATATTTGCTATGTAGGCTATTTATGTGATATCATGTGAGCCTAGGAGTCATGTGATCTAAGATCTAGCTGGCGGATCTAGATTTGGTTCGTATGATGGACCCTTTTCAGTTGTACAACTAGCCTACAAGTTTTGTAATTGTAAATATAAGACCTTAAAACGGTTATCCAGATTTAAGGTCCCCGTAATAGTGAAAACCCTATGTTTGGTGCTCGGGCATACTTTGATGGCTTTCATGCCCATAAGGAGCCCGACACTTACATATATTATTTTGTCAAAGATGCTTTGCATCTCGAGAATAAAATCCAAACAAGCCGAATACAGAATAAAATGGAAGTATCAAATGCCTCAATTACTATGTGAGCATAAAGGTTTGAAAACCTATTTTCAAAACATCATTTTACATGCCTTGTATTAAAATAGAACTTTTATACAAGTCAAACCCTTTGTATATAGGTGCAAAAGAGGTATATCACTACTTCTAAATAAAGCATTTAGGCCCAATTAACTGCAATGCACACACACACAAATTAGGAAACAAAAAGCGTGATAACTGTGTTTCACGGAAGTCGGGGGGTGCCTAACACCTTCCTCCCGCTTAATTAAGCCCTCGAACTATATGAATCTCGATTTACAAGACCAACTAAATAGAGTCCAATATTGGACCATATTAATAAAACCCTAACAATGTAAAAACCCAAGACCCTAATAAGATTCGGTTATGTAAAATCCAATTATATCAAAAAAATTTCTCCGTTCTGAACGTGTTATGTGTTAATATATATTATGTTTAACAAATTAGATCGAATAAAATTTTATCCGAAATTTTATCAGGCTTAAAATTTTCTTTCGAAAACGAACTTTTCGGTATATTTGTTGAGACAAGTTGCTTTGTCGTGCTTACACTGACAAAACGCTTTGTCGTGCTTGTTAGGATTAGTGAGAAATCTAGGTTAGTAACCCTAACTTAACAAACCCTAACCCTAATCAGCAAAACCCTAACCCTAATTTGTAAACCTAACTAATTAGCAAACTTAACCTTAATTAGATTGTCTTAACACCTAATCATGGTTAGTAAACTTCAATTAGGTACTAATAAACATCATTTAACAATCCTAATCATTTAAAACAAAATCCTAATCAAGATTAGTGAAGATTAGGGCAAAATTAAGCTACTAAACTAACCTAACTAGCTCACAAATAGGTTAGGAGTCACCAAACCAAGTCCCAAGGCTGCACATGAGCTGATAACAAACCCTAAGCAGCACAAGTAACTTAGCATTAGATATTTAGAGAGGCAAGTATGTGAAAAAGACCAAAAAACCTAAGTTACTTAAGTCTATAAATAGCAACACATCCTTTGGCCAAACCTACGAATTCTCTAAGCCGTTACACTCTTATAAACATACCAAATCAAGCCTGGGTGATAGCAGCATCAAATTTAGTAGCTAGAATCAAAAATCAAACAAGAAAAAGCCCAAACCCTAATTCATAATTAGCTCTTTGATCCTTTGTTAATTTTGTTGTTTAGATGTTTAGAAATATGTATTAATATGGTAGAAAGTATATTGGATTGGTAGAACATATTTTCATCACATCTAGATGCCTTAATTAAGTGTTTTTAGAAATCTGGAAATTTTGAAAAATCTAGTCTGACTGCCGAATGTCAGGGCTTGTAGATTCATATGTGTTTATGTTTATGTCTGTTAATTGTATGTTACTTGTAGCGTGTTAGTAGTTCTTTAATCTGAAAAAGAAAACAGGTTCATTAGAACCATAGATTGCAAGTTATAAGTGGTAAAAGTGCGTTGACCGTTCACGGATTGTAGTTTTCTGGGTTACCCAGAAAACTCAAGAACAGTCGAACCAGTTACTTTGACCAATCTTTTTGATCACTTTCTGTTTGTTGTTTTTGTAATGTTTTGTTTTAGATTAACACCCTGATATATGTACTACATATCTATGATCTTAAATTGCATAAACAACTCATAGGATTACTAGAATTATTGGTCAAAATTCGTTGACCGAACTTGACCAAGTTTTCTGGGTTACCCAGAAAACTGAAGAACACGAAGAACAGCGTTTGGCTGTACTTTGACCAACATAATTAGAGACCTTAGATTTATGATTTGTTCATGTTAATGTTATATATATGTACCGTGACGTATATACTACAAGATACAACAAACACAACACACATCCAATACACAGAATCAAAGATATTAAAGCCACAAAATCGTTGACCGACCATCACCACTGTTCTGGGTTGCCCAGAAACTTAAGAACAACTCTGACAGTGGCTTTGAGCCTTTATAACTTCTTGTTATATGTAGGTTAAAGCATGGAGTTTGCTTGATGTTATATTACTGTAAGAGTAGTATAACATCAATACCTGAATAAACCCAAAATCATAATCAGTAGCTAAATAAACCATGGTAAAACTGGTCACTCGACCATGACCAAACTGTTGTCCAGAAACTCAAGAATACTTATAGCGACACTTTCTTTCACTGAAGGGCTTTAGCGATGGACAAAAATTGATTTTTCTAAAAATTAAATTATAAAAATTAGAAATAATTAATAAATAATTATAAATAAATATAAAAATAGTTTTAAAAATTATATTAAATAATTATAATTAATTTCTGATATTTTTATATAAATTCAATCAATATTTTATTTTATTTAGATATTATTAATAATTAAATTAATAATAAAGTAATTAGAATAATTATTTATAAATACTAAATAATTATTGAAAAATAATATTAATGATATAAAAATCATAAAAAATGGTTATACATTATTTAAAAATAATAAACAATGTTTTTGTAAAATTTTAAGTAAATATTAGTTACCTAAAAATAGAAATAAATGATATAAAAATCATTTAAAGGATAAATAAATGTTTTAAAACTTCTAAAAATTATTATAATGGATATATAAATTATCTAAAAATATAATAAATTTTATAAATAAAATTTTGTACATATATCAACTTATTTAATATTCAGTAAAGACTTTGAACACCGAAACCTTATCGAATCTAACCTGATTTTTATATAAATGTTATATTTGAGTATTGTTATCAATACTAACATGTTAGATTTATATATATGAACATCATTGTTATTTATTAAACGAATTAAGTAGCATAACTTAACTGATTTACGCTCAGGCATGTTCTTCTTAAACCTTAACTTATGCAAATTTCTTAAACCATGTTTATTCGTTGAACAAGATTTTATCTTGATATGATGTTGATATAATATATTACACCTACATTTGAATTACAATTTATTGTAAGGTTATTGCTACAGCTTCAGCATAACTAAGAAATGAACTATTTATTCATAATGATTATTAAGTTTAAATTATTATGTCAAACCAAATTGTTTGGTAAGACATCCTATTCTGAAGTTGGGTATCCCATATGGGATCATTCAGCCGATAATATATTGACACTAATTTGGGTGCATTTGAGCACTGATAGGATGAGATGCATATTACTAAGATATTGAATAGGTTGATCCCCTATCTCATATCTAAATAAAATTTCTAAGTCCGTTTGACTGACAGAAATAAAAATCCATATTGAAATGGTAACAACTATCAGTCAAAATTTGAATTGTTGTATTTCTTCAAATCATATATTGTTATAAATACAAAACTTACTGAGCATGTCATAGCTCACCTTTGTAAATTATTCCCTTTGCAGTTTTAGATAGTAATCTTGGAACATCTGGAGTAGATAAAGGGAAGCATCCCTGCTTAGATTAGGTTATATTCATGTCTAGTTGAATATTCTGTAATAAGAAACTCATTATAAGAATCATGTAATCGAATCTTAATAATATGATATATATATATATATATATATATATATATATATATATATATATATATATATATATATATATATATATATAACATCTTTTATTTCTGCAACCGTGTTTTCTTACATATACAGATATAAATTTAGCATTCTTGGAATCTAGTTGTGATCCTTGGGACCTATTCATCTGAGTGAGGATATTAGTAATATGGACGGTTCATGTTATTCCTGATATTTTGGATTTCGGATAAATAGTTACTATCGATACGATAATATAAATTCGCATGACATAGACTATACATCTAGGTGAGGATATTAGTAATATGGACTGTTCTTGTTATTACTGATATTATGGATTTCAGATATATAGATTCTATTCACAGATACAGTTCATATATCCAAGTGAGGGTATCCAACACAGTAATAGTTCTCTTGAGAATTGTCATCTGTTATGGGATACTATGAATCTTGGATCTATGTGAATTATATCTGATAGTCCCTTAATTTAATATAAGCTTATAATCAGATATCATGGGTGTATAGATTTAAATGCATTATATTGATTTGTTGTAAGCACCATATCAGATACCATGGGAGTATAGATATGGGGGCGTTATAAGTTTGGTATCAAAGCCCAAGGCTATAAATATAAGGAAGAGAAATCTTAGTATATAGTCTTCGAGTTCGTAAAATTTTTAAAGTACACCTAAAATATAACATTAAAATTATTATGTTGTGTAAATTTCTATACCAGTATTAAGGGAGTTTTCTTTTATAGATGGCCAACTCCAATGCTGAAGAAATGGTGATAGCAAATAATCCACCACAAATTGAGTCATTTGTAGCTAGTGATGCAGAGGATGAAGAATTGCTTCATGATCAGTAATTACTAGATGCTGAAGAAGAGGAAGATCCAGTAGCAGGACAATTAATGAGAATTGATGAGCATGATGAAGCAATGACATCAATAATGAAGACAACAGAATATGAGAATAATAAAATGAAGTTTAGGGCTGATATAGCTGAGGGAATGCTATAACATGAGAGGAAACATAGTCACCGACTAAATGTACAACTGCACCATACACAAAGGGGCATGAATGAAATTCAGTCAATACATCTTAAAACATCTCTGGGTGTTCGAGATACTTTTATTGATTTGCAGTGCCGAATAGTTCGATATCCGATAGAGGAGAAGAAAACTACTTATCTCATCGATCGATCAGTGGTTTGTCACATAATTCTGAATTCCTTTGATGATATCAATGAATTTTATAGAGTAGTATAGGTGGTTGAATGCTTTATATTAGTATGAATAAAGAAGCATTCAAAGTTTGTATTGTAAAAAGTGTTTTGTAAGATAGTAGTATGTTTAGCTATTAAGTTGTTTTGTACGACTTTTGTGATATAAATGAACGATATGTTTGTATTATCCAAATTCTTATGTGAATTTTGTTGTTGTTTTGTATAGAATCAGGCCACCAACCAAAAGACCCCAAAGAGAAATGAATAATGATGATAATTCTACTCAGCAGTTAGTAGACCTTATGCTAGGAGCTATGAATAGACCTATGAACCAAAACACATCTTTTAAAGATTTAAAATTAGTTGGACCACCAGAATTTAAAGGTACATCAGAACCTGTAGACGCACAAATTTGGATTTCTAAGATAGAGAAATTCTTTCTAGTAATCAATGTTAATAATAATCAAAAGACAACTTTTGCAACCATTTTCTTGAAAGGTGAGGCTAATTATTGGTGGGAATCAACCAAAGGTCGGGTAGAAACTGAAATTGTTCCTTGGGATAGATTCAAAGAGTTGTTCTTTGAAAACTATTTTTCCCAATCCCTGGAAGATCGCACGAAAATAAAATTTTTAGATTTGAAACAAGGAGACATGACTGTAACCCAGTATACAGCCAAGTTCAATGAACTATCCAGATTTGCTCCGCATCAGGTAACCACTGAACTTAGAAAGACTCGTAGGTTTTAGGAAAGTTTAAAACCTCAGATTCGGAGTAAGTTGTCAGTACTCCAAATAAAGACTTTCTCTGAAATACTGGAGAAAGCTACTATAGCCGAAAGTGAAAAAGAAAGTCTCACTAAATTTCACCAGGACAAGAAGAGTCAATATGAGAAAGGAAAACTTAGTACAAAACCTAGTTCAGGTGGGTTTAATAATAAGCGAAAATGGGATAATACTGTTTCTAACAACCCGGGGAAAAAGATGGGTAATACTAATAGTAACTTTAGTAATAATATCATTAAACCTTGTCCTACTTGTGGAAAGAAACATAAAGGACTATGCTTTCATAGCAAATATTATAATTATGGACAATCAGAACATCTTTCTCCACAGTGTCCTCTCCCAAATAAAAATAAATGTTTTAATTGTGGTTCGTTGGACCGTTTTTCAAAGAATTATCCCAAACCTAAGAACCACGGAGGAAAGGGGAATAGAGTACCAGAGAATAATCAGTCATCAGTAGCTGCAGTTGGGGTTCAGAATATACCTACCACAAGAACATTTAATATATCGGTGAGGGATGCTGTTGCTTCACAGGACGTGGTGACAGGTATCATCCCTGTCAACACTTTAAATGCATATGTGTTATTTGATTCTGGAGCTACTTGTTCATTTGTGTCTGAAAGTTTTTCTAAAAACTTGAATATACCATGTGAAAAGTTAAACAAACCATTTTGTGTAGAAATTGCTAATAAAGATAGGATTCCGGTTGAAACCATATTTAGGAACTGTAGTGTGGTGATAAAAGAATATAATTTTATGGTAGATCTTTTACCAATCCAGTTGGGAGAATTTGATGTAATTTTATGAATGGATTGGTTAGTTAACCTTAACGCGATGATTGATTGTCATCAAAAACATATAAACCTTTTGACTGCATTGAAGTCAAAGGTAGTGTTCAACAGTAGTTGTTCACCTAAGTAATCTCGATGTTTGACTATAGTTCAGGCAGAAAGATTACTTAGAAAGGGTTGTTTAGGGTATTTGGCCTATATAGTTGATACTCGACAGGAAGAAGTAAGATTAGATCAAATACCTATAGTTAAAGATTTTCCTGATGTATTTCCGGATGACTTACCAGGTTTACCTCCAGATAGGGAAATTGAGTTTGTCATTGATCTTGCACCAGGAACGACACCAGGTTCTAAGGCACCGTACAGAATGGCACCTATAGAACTGAAAGAGTTATTTATACAGTTACAGGAACTCTTAGATAAAAAGTACATACAACCTAGTGTTTCACCTTGGGGAGCACCAGTATTATTTGTAAATAAAAAGGATGGAACAATGAGGTTATGTATAGACTATAGAGAGTTAAATAAATTAACTATTAAGAATAAATATCCTTTACCAAGGATTGATGATTTGTTTGACCAATTAAAGGGGGCCGAACATTTTTTAAAAATTGACCTTAGAACAGGTTATCATCAATTAAAGGTAAGAAATGAGGATGTGCCGAAAACAACATTTAGGACACGCTATGGACATTATGAGTTTCTGGTATTGTCTTTTGGATTAACAAATGCACCGGTAGCATTTATGGATTTAATGAATTGAGTGTTTAAACCATGCTTGGACAAATTTATTGTAGTGTTTATCGACGATATTCTGGTATACTCAAAAACATGGGAAGAGCATACTGAACACTTGAGAGTCATTTTGGAGATATTATGAAAGGAACAACTTTATGCAATGTTTTCCAAGTGTGAATTATGGTTAAAAAGAGTTCAATTTTTAGGTCATGTAATTGACAAGAATGGAATATCTGTAGATCCAACTAAGATTGAAACGGTTGTGAATTGGGAATAACCAATAACTCCAACAGAAGTACGAAGTTTTCTCGATTTAGCGGGTTATTATCGACGATTTATAAAAGATTTTTCAAAAATAGCAACCCCATTAACCAATTTAACTCGAAAGACGGTAAAACACATCTGGACAGATAAATGTGAAGAGAGCTTCCAAGAGTTGAAGAAGCGACTAAGCATGGCTTCAGTGTTATCCTTACCAGATGAGAAAGGAGGTCTTGTAGTATTTAGTGATGCATTACACAGAGGTTTAGGGTGTGTGTTGATGTAACATGGGAAAGCGATTGCTTATGCATCATGACAACTCAAAGATTACAAGAAGAGGTATCCTACTCATGACCTAGAGTTAGTCACAGTAATTTTTGCTCTAAAAATTTGGAGACATTACTTGTACGGGGAGAAGTGCGAAATATATACAGATCATAAAAGTCTAAAATATATTTTTACACAAAAAGAAGTAAATCGAAGGCAGAGAAGATGGTTAGAACTGATAATGAATTTTGACTGTGAAATCTTATATCATCCTGGTAAAACTAATGTCGTAGCTGATGCATTGAGTAGAAAAAATCAGTATAAATTGAACGCAGTAACCACCAATGATAGGTTAATAAAATATTTTGAAAAGTTAGAAGTTGAGGTGGAATGTCCAACTACCTCTACCCAAAAATTATACATTTTAGAAGGAGTTTCATCTCTACTTGATAGAATCAAAGAGATGCAGGAAAAGGATGAAGAATGTTTGAAGTATAAATCTAATCTAACTCAGGACAAGTATAGCAAATTCAGAATAGATAAGGATGGAATAATAAGATATGAAAACAGAATTTGGGTTCCGTTCAACCAAGATTTAAAAGACGAAATCTTAAACGAAGCACATAATTCAAAATTTTCCATACATCCTGGCAGTACTAAAATGTACAAGGATTTAAGTCGACACTTTTGGTGGTCAAATATAAAAAGAGAAATAGCTGAATGGGTAAGAAAATGTCTCACGTGTCAAAGAGTTAAGGCTGAGCATCAAAAGCCAAGTGGTTTACTTCAACCCTTACTAATTCCTGAGTGGAAGTGGGAACATATAACCATGGGCTTTGTTGTAGGCCTTCCAGCTGCACAAAAGGTCCATAATGTCATTTGGGTAATTGTTGACCGTTTAACTAAATCAGCTCACTTTTTACCTATTAAAATTACTCATAACTTAGATCACCTTGCCAAGCTGTACATTAATGAAATTATCTGTAGACATGGTGTGCCTGTTTCCATAGTATCAGATCGAGATCCACGTTTTACTTCAAATTTTTGGAAAAGTCTTCAGAAACACTTAGGAGCACAATTAAGATTGAGTACAGCTTATCATCCTTAGACAGATGGACAGAGTGAGAGAACCATACAAACATTAGAAGATATGTCGAGAACATGTATCATAGACTTTAAAGGAAGTTTGGAAGATCAGTTACCTTTAGTAGAGTTTGCCTATAACAATAGTTATCATACTAGCATAGGTATGCCACCCTATGAAGCCTTATATGGTAGAAAGTGTAGAACACCTTTGTGTTGGGATGAAGTCGGGGAAAGACAAAAGTTAGGACCTAAAATAATTCAACAAACAGCTGAAACCATCAGAATTATACGTGAACGATTACAAGCATCTCAAGATCGACAAAGGAAATACACGGATCCACATCGTCAACAACAAAACTTTAACATAGGAAGCCATGTATTCTTGAAGGTATCTCCTTGAAAGGGCAAAATACGTTTTGGCAAGAAAGGAAAACTAAGTCCGAGATTCATTGGACCTTTTGAAATTTTGAGAATGATTGGTGAAGTTGCTTATGAAATGGCATTACCTCCTGAGTTGAATCATATCCATAATGTGTTTCATGTGTCTGTATTACGACCATACAAACCTGATTATAAACACGTTATAAATTATGAGCCAATCCAAATAGAAGAAGATCTTTCTTATGTAGAAGAACCTGTGTAGATCGTCGACCGTAAAGAGCAAGTCCTGAGAAATAAACTAATAGCATCGGTTAAAGTGATCTGGAAAAATCAAAATGTTGAGGAGGCTACATTGGAGTTCGAGGATAAAATGCGAGAGAATTAACCTCAATTATTTACTTAACTTTTACTTTAATTTCGAGGACGAAATTCTTATTAGTGGGGGTGAATGTAAAAACCCAAAACCCTAATAAGATTTGATTATGTAAAATCCAATTATATCAATAAAATTTCTCCGTTCTGAATGTGTTATGTGTAAATATATATTCTATTTAACAAATTTGATCAAAAAAAATTTGTCCGAAAAACGTCATGCTTGACACCTCGTGCTTAAAATTTTCTTTCGAAAACAGACTTTTCGGTATATTTGTTGAGACAAGTTGCTTTATCGTGCTTACACTGACAAAATGCTTTGCCGTGCTTGTTAGGATTAGTGAGAAATCTAGGTTAGTAACCCTAGCTTAACAAACCCTAACCCTAATCAACAAAATCCTAACCTTAATTTGTAAACCAAACCTTAATTAGTTAATTTAACCCTAATTAGATTGTCTTAACACCTAATCATGGTTAGTAAACTTCAATTAGGTAGTAATAAACATCATTTAACAATCCTAATCATTAAAAACAAAACCCTAATCAAGATTAGTGAAGATTAGAGGAAAATTAAGCTACTAAACTAACCTAACTAGCTCACAAGTAGGTTAGGAGTCATCAAACCAAGTCCCAAGGCTGTACATGAGCTGATAACAAACCCTAAGCAGCACAAGTAACTTAGCATCAGATATTTAGAGAGGAAAGTATGTGAAAAAGACCAAAAAACCTAAGTTACTTAAGTCTATAAATAGCAACACATCCTATGGCCAAACCTACGAATTCTCTAAGCCGTTACACTCTTATAAACATACCAAATCAAGCCTGGGTGATAGCAGCAGCAAATTTATTAGCTAGAATCAAAAATCAAACAAGGAAAGGTGCAAACCCTAATTCATAATTAGCTCTTTGATCCTTTGTTAATTTTGTTGTTTAGATGTTTAGAAATATGTATTGGTATGGTAGAAAGTATATTGGATTGGTAGAACATGTTTTCATCACATCTAGATGCCTTAATTAAGTGTTTTTAGAAATCTGGAAATTTTGAAAAATCTAGTCTGACTGCCGAATGTCAGGGCTTGTAGATTCATATGTGATTATGTTTAGGTCTGTTAATTGTATGTTACTTGTAGCCTGTTAGTAGGTCTTTAATCTGGAAAAGAAAACAGGTTCATTAGAACCATAGATTGCAAGTTATAAGTGGTCAAAGTGCGTTGACCGTTTACGGATTGTAGTTTTCGGGGTTACCAAAAAACTCAAGAACAGTCGAACCGGTTACTTTGACCAACCTTTTTGGTCACTTTCTGTTTGTTGTTTTTGTAATGTTTTGTTTTAGATTAACACCTTGATATATGTACTACATATCAATGATCTTAAATTGCGTAAACAACTCATAGGATTACTGGAATTATTGGTCAAAATCCATTGACCGAACTTGATCAAGTTTTCTGGGTTACGCAGAAAACTGAAGAACACGAAGAACAGCGTTTGGCTGTACTTTGACCAACATAATTAGAGACCTTAGATTTATGTTTTGTTCATGTTAATGTTATATATATGTACCGTGACGTATATACTACATGATACAACAAACACAACACACATCCAATACACAGAATCAAAGATATTAAAGCCACAAAATCGTTGACCGGCCATGACCACTGTTCTAGATTGCCCAGAAACTCAAGAACAACTCTGACAGTGACTTTGAGCCTCTACAACTTCTTGTTATATGTAGGTTAAAGCATGAAGTTTGCTTGATGTTGTACTACTGTAAGAGTACTATAACATCAATACTTGAATAAACCCAAAATCATAATCAGTAGCTAAATAAACCATGGTAAAACTGGTCACTCGACCATGACCAAACTGTTGTCCAGAAACTCAAGAATACTTATAGCGACACTTTCTTTCACTGAAGGGCTTTAGCGATGGACAAAAATTGATTTTTCTAAAAATTAAATTATAAAAATTAGAAATAATTAATAAATAATTATAAATAAATACAAAAATAGTTTTAAAAATTATATTAAATAATTATAATTAATTTATGATATTTTTATATAAATTCAATAAATATTTTATTTTATTTAGATATTATTAATAATTAACTTAATAATAGAGTAATTAGAATAATTATTTATAAATACTAAATAATTATTGAAAAATAATATTAATGATATAAAAATCATAATAAATGGTTATAAATTATTTAAAAATAATAAACAATGTGTTTGTAAAATTTTAAGTAAATATTAATTACCTAAAAATAGAAATAAATGATTTAAAAATCATTAAAAGGATAAATAAATGTTTTAAAAATATTTTAAAACTTCTAAAAATTATTATAATGGATATATAAATTATCTAAAAATATAATAAATTTTATAAATAAAATTTAGTCCATATATCAACTTATTTAATATTCAGTAAAGACTTTGAACACCGAAACCTTATCGAATCTAACCCGATTTTTATATAAATGTTATATTTGAGTATTGTTATCAATACTAACGTGTTAGATTTATATATATGAACATCGTAGGCATTTATTAAACAAATTGAGTAGCATAACTTGACTGATCTACGCTCAGCCAAGTTCTTCTTAAATGTTAACTTATGAAAATTTCTTAAACCATGTTCATTCGTTGAACAAGATTTTATCTTGATATGCTATTGATATAATATATTACACCTACATTTGAATTACCATTTATTGTAAGGTTATTGCTACAGCTTCAGCATAACTAAGAAATGAACTGTTAATTCATAATGATTGTTAACCTTAAATTATTGTGTCAAACTAAATTATTTAGTAAGACATCTTATTCTGAAGTTGGGTATCCCATATGGGATAATTAAGTCGATAATATATTGACACTAATTTGGGTGCATTTGAGCACTGGTAGGATGAGATGCATACTACTAAGATATTGAATAGGTTGATCCTCTATCTCATATCTAAACAAAATTTCTAAGTCTGTTTGACTGACAGAAATAAAAATCCATATTGAAATGGTAACAACTATCAGTCAAATTTTGAATTGTTGTATTTCTTCAAATCATATATTGTTATAAATACAAAACTTGCTGAGCATGTCATAGCTCACCCTTGCAAATTATTTCCTTTACAGTTTTAGATGGTAATCTTGGAACATTTGGAGTAGATAAAGGGAAGCATCCCTGCTTAGATTAGGTTATATTCATGTCTAGTTAAATACTTTGTAATAAGAAACTCGTTATGAGAATCATGTAATCGAATTTTAATAATATGATATATATATATATATATATATATATATATATATATATATATATATATATATAACATCTTTTATTTCCGCAACCGTGTTTTCTTACATATATAGATATAAATTTAGAATTCTTGGAATGTAGTTGAGATCCTTGGGAACTATTCATCTGAGTGAGGATATTAGTAACATGGACTATTAATGTTATTATTGATATTATGGATTTCGGATAAATAATTACTATCGATACAATAATATAAATTCACATGGCATAGACTATACATCTAGGTGAGGATATTAGTAATATGGACTGTTCATGTTATTACTAATATTCTGGATTTTGGATAGATTGATTCTATTCACAAATACAGTTCATATATCCAAGTGAGGGTATCCAAACATAGTAATAGTTCTCTTGAGAATTGTCATCTGTTATGGGATACTGTGAATCCTGGATCTTTGGGAATTATATCTGATAGTCCCTTAATTTAATATAAGCTTATAATCAGATACCATGGGTGTATAGATTTAAATGTATTATATTATTTTGTTGTAAGCACCATATCAGATACCATGGGAGTATAGATATGGGGGCGTTACAAGTTTGGTATCAAAGCTAAAGGCTATAGATATAAGGAAGATAAATCTTAGTATATAGTCTTCGAGTCCGTAAAATTTTTAAAGTACACCTAAAATATAACATTAAAATTATTATGTTGTGTAAATTTCTATACCAGTATTAAGGGAGTTTTCTTTTATAGATGGCCAACTCCAATGCTGAAGAATGGTGATAGCAAACAATCCACCACAAATTGAGTCATTTGTAGCTAGTGATGCAGAGGATGAAGAATTGCTTCATGATCAGTAACTACTAGATGCTGAGGAAGAGGAAGATCCAGTAGCAGGACAATTAATGAGAATTTATGAGCATGATGAAGCAATGACATCACTAATGAAGACAACAGAATATGAGAATAATAAAATGAAGTTTAGGGCTAATATAGTTGAGGGAATGCTACAATATGAGAGGAAACATAGTCACTGACTAAATGTACAACTGCACCATGCATAAAGGGGCATGAAGGAAATTCAGTCAAGACTTTTTAAAATATCTTTGGGTGTTCGAGATACTTTTAATGATTTGCAGCGCCGAATAGTTCGATATCCGGTAGATGAGAAGAAAACTACTTATCTCATCGATCGATCTGTGGTTTGTCACATAATTTAGGATTCCTTTAATGATATCAATGAATTCTAGAGAGTAGTATAGGTGGTTGAATTCTTTATATTGGTATGAATAAAGAAGCATTCAAAGTTTGTATTGTAACCAATGTTTGGTAAGATAGTAGTATGTTTAGCTATTAAGTTATTTTGTACGACTTTTGTGATATAAATAAACGATATGTTTATATTATCCAAATTCTTATGTGAATTTTGTTGTTGTTTTGTATAGAATCATGCCACCAACCAGAAAACCCCAAAGAGAAATGAATAATGATGATAATTCTACTCAGCAGCTAGTAGACCTTATACTAGGAGCTATGAATAGACCTATGAACCAAAACACATCTTTTAAAGATTTTAAATTAGTTGGAACACCTAAATTTAAAGGTACATCAGAACCTGCAAACGCACAAATTTGGATTTTTGAGATAGAGAAATTTTTTCTTGTAACCAATGTCAATAATAATCAAAAGACAACTTTTGCAACCTTTTTTCTTGAAAGGTGAGGCTAATTATTGGTGGAAATCAACCAAAGGTCGGGTAGAAACTGAAATTGTTCCTTGGGATAGATTCAAAGAGTTGTTCTTTGAAAACTATTTTTCTCAATCCCTGAAAGATCGTATGGAAATAAAATTTTTAGATTTAAAACAAGGAGACCTGATTGTAACCCAGTATACAGCCAAGTTCAATGAACTGTCCAGGTTTGCTCCGCATCAGGTAACCATTGAACTTATAAAGACTCGTAGATTTCAGGAAGGTTTAAAACCTCATATTCGGAGTAAGTTGTCAGTACTCCAAATAAAGACTTTCTCTGAAATACTGGAGAAAGCCACTATAGCCGAAAGTGAAAATGAAAGTCTCGCTAAATTTCACCAGAACAATAAGAGTCAAAATGAGAAAGGGAAACTTAGGACAAAACCTAGTTCAGGTGGTTTTAATAACAAGCGAAAATGGGTTAATACTTTTTCTAACAACCCGGGGAAAAAGATAGGTAATACTAATAATAACTTTAGTAATAATATCATTAAACCTTGTCCTACTTGTGGAAAGAAACATAAAGGACTATGCTTTCATAGAAAATGTTATAATTGTGGACAATCAGGACATTTTTCTCCACAGCGTCCTCTCCCAAATAAAAATAAATGTTTTAATTGTGGTTTGTTGGACCATTTTTCAAAGAATTGTCTCAAACCTAAGAACCAAGGAGGAAAGGGGAATAGAGTACCAGAAAATAATCAGTCATCAGTAGCTGCAGTTGGGGTTCAGAATCGACCTACCGCGAGAACATTTAATATGTCGGTGAGGGATGTTGTTGCTTCACAAGACGTGGTGACAGGTATCATCCCTATCAACACTTTAAATGCATATTTGTTATTTGATTCTGGAGCTACTTGTTCATTTGTGTCTGAGAGTTTTTCTAAAAACTTGAATATACCTTGTGAAAAGTTAAACAAACCATTTTGTGTAGAAATTGCTAATAAAGATAGGATTCCGGTTGAAACCATATTTAGGAACTGTAGTGTGGTGATAAAAGGATATAATTTTATGGTAGATCTTTTACCAATCCAGTTGGGAGAATTTGATGTAATTTTAGGAATGGATTGGTTAGTTAACCATAACACGATGATTGATTGTCATAAAAAATATATAAACCTTTTGACTGCATCGAAGTCAAATATAGTGTTCAACGGTAGTTGTTCACCTAAGCAATCTCGATGTTTGACTATAGTTCAGGCAGAAAGGTTACTTAGAAAGGGTTGTTTAGGGTATTTGGCCTATATAGTTGATACTCGATAGGAAGGAGTAAGATTAGATCAAATACCTATAGTTAAAGATTTTCCTGATGTATTTTCGGATGACTTACCAGGTTTACCTCTAGATAGGGAAATTGAGTTTGTCATTGATCTTGCACCAGGAACGACACCAGCTTCTAAGGCACCGTACAAAATGGCATCTATTGAACTGAAAGAGTTACTTATACAGTTACAGGAACTCTTAGATAAAAAGTGCATACATCCTAGTGTTTCACCCTGGGGAGCACCAGTATTGTTTGTAAAGAAAAAGGATGGAACTATGAGGTTATGTATAGACTATAGAGAGCTAAATAAATTAATTATTAAGAATAAATATCTTTTACCAAGGATTGATGATTTGTTTGACCAATTAAAGGGGGCCGAACATTTTTCAAAAATTGACCTTAGAACAGGTTATCATCAATTAAAGGTAAGAAAGGAGGATGTGCCGAAAACAACATTTAGGACACGCTATGAACATTATGAGTTTCTGGTAATGTCTTTTGGATTAACAAATGCACCGGTAGCATTTATGGATTTAATGAACTGAGTGTTTAAACCATGCTTGGACAAATTTGATGTAGTGTTTATCGACGATATTCTGGTATACTCGAAAACACGGGAAGAGCATACTGAACACTTGAGAGTTGTTTTGGAGATATTATGAAAGGAACAACTTTATGCAATGTTTTCCAAGTGTGAATTCTGGTTAAAAAGAGTTCAATTTTTAGGTCATGTACCAACTAAGATTGAAACGGTTGTGAATTGGGAATAACCAACAACTCCAACAGAAGTACGAAGTTTTCTCGATTTAGCGGGTTATTATCGACGGTTTATAAAGGATTTTTCAAAAATAGCAACCCCATTACCCAATTTAACTCGAAAGACAGTAAAATACATCTGGACAGATAAATGTGAAAAGGGCTTCCAAGAGTTGAATAAGCGACTAAGCATAGCTCCAGTGTTATCCTTACCAGATGAGATAGGAGGCCTTGCAGTATTTAGTGATGCATCACACAGAGGTTTAGGGTGTGTGTTGATGCAATATGGGAAAGTGATTGCTTATGCATCACGACAACTCAAAGATTATGAGAAGAGGTATCCTACTCATGACCTATAGTTAGCCGCAGTAGTTTTTGCTCTAAAAATTTGGAGACATTACCTGTACGGGGAAAAGTACGAAATATATACAGATCATAAAAGTCTGAAATATATTTTTACACAAAAGGAACTAAATCTAAGGCAGAGAAGATGGTTAGAACTGATAAAGGATTTTAACTATGAAATCTTATATTATCCCGGTAAAGCTAATGTCGTAGCTGATGCGTTAAGTAGAAAGAATCAGGATAAATTGAACGCAGTAACCACCAATGGTAGGTTAATAAAAAATTTTGAAAAGTTAAAAATTGAGGTGGAATGTCCAACTACCTCTACCGAAAAATTATACATTTTAGAAGGAGTTTCATCTCTACTTGATAGAATCAAAGAGATGCAGGAAAAGGATAAAGAATGTCTAAAGTATAAGTCTAATCTAACTCAGGACAAGTATAACAAATTCAGAATAGATAAGGATGGAATAATAAGATATGAAAACAGAATTTGGGTTCCATTAAACCAAGCTTTAAAAGACGAAATCTTAAACGAAGCTCATAATTCTAAATTTGCCATACATCCTGGCAGTACTAAAACGTACAAGGATTTAAATCGACACTTTTGGTGGTCAAATATGAAAAGAGAAATAGTTGAATGGGTAAGAAAATGTCTCATGTGTCAAAGGTTTAAGGCAAAGCATCAAAAGCCAAGTGGTTTGCTTCAACCCTTACCAATTCCTGAGTGGAAGTGGGAACATATAACCATGGACTTTGTTGTACGCCTTCTAGCTACACAAAAGGTCCATAATGCCATTTGGGTAATTGTTGATCGTTTAACTAAATCAGCTCACTTTTTACCTATTAAAATTACTTATAACTTAGATCACCTTGCCAAGCTGTACATTAATGAAATTATCTCTAGACATGGTGTGCCTGTTTCCATAGTATCAGATCGAGATCCACGTTTTACTTCAAATTTTTGGAAAAGTCTTCAGAAACACTTAGGAACACAATTAAGATTGAGTACAGCTTATCATCCTCAGACTAATGGACAGAGTGAAAGAACCATACAAACATTAGAAGATATGTTGAGAACCTGTATCATAGACTTCAAAGGAAGTTGGGAAGATCAGTTACCTTTAGTAGAGTTTGCCTATAACAATAGTTATCATGCTAGCAAAGGTATGTCACCCTGTGAAGCCTTATATGGCAGAAAGTTTAGAACACCTTTGTGTTGGGATGAAGTCGGGGAAAGACAAATGTTAGGACCTGAAATAATTCAACAAACAACTGAAACCATCAGAATTATACGTGAACGATTACAAGCATCTCAAGATCGACAAAAGAAATACGTGGATCCACATCGTCAACAACGAAACTTTAACATAGGAAGCCACGTATTCTTGAAGGTATCTCCTTGGAAGGGCAAAATACGTTTTGGGAAGAAAGGAAAACTAAGTCCGAGATTCATTGGACCTTTTGAAATTTTGAGAAGGATTGGTGAAGTTGCTTATGAAATAGCATTGCCTCCTGAGTTGAATCATATCCGTAATGTGTTTCATGTGTCCGTATTACGACCATACATACCTGCTTATAAACACGTTATAAGTTATGAGCTAATCCAAATAGAAGAAGATCTTTCTTATGTAGAAGAACCTGTGTAGATCGTCGACCGTAAAGAGCAAGTCCTGAGAAATAAAGTGATAGCATCGGTTAAAGTGATCTGGAGAAATCAGAATGTTGAGGAGGCTACATGGGATCTCGAGTATAAAATGCGAGAGAATTATCCTCAATTATTTACTTAACTTTTACTTTAATTTCGAGGACGAAATTCTTATTAGTGGGGGTGAATGTAAAAACCCAAAACCCTAATAAGATTCAGTTATGTAAAATCTAATTATATCAATAAAATTTATCCGTTCTGAATGTGTTATGTGTTAATATATATTCTGTTTAACAAATTTGATTAAATGAAATTTTGTCCAAAAAACGTCGTGCTTGACACCTCGTGCTTAAAATTTTCTTTCGAAAACGGACTTTTCGGTATATTTGTTGAGACAAGTTGCTTTGTCATGCTTACACTAACAAAACTCTTTGTCGTGCTTGTTAGGATTAGTGAGAAATCTAGGTTAGTAACCCTAGCTTAATAAACCCTAACCCTAATTAACAAAATTCTAACCCTAATTTGTAAACCTAACCATAATTAGCTAATTTAACCCTAATTAGATTGTCTTAACACCTAATCATGGTTAGTAAACTTCAATTAGGTACTAATAAACATCATTTAACAATCCTAATCATTGAAAACAAAATCGTAATCAAGATTAGTGAAGATTAGGGAAAAATTAAGCTACTAACGCGATAACCCGGAATTTCGAATAATCCAAAATTTATGAATAAATTTTTTTATTTAATATTAATACTAATTATCATTTATGTGACAAGTATCGGTGATACGTGTTTCGAGAAGGTCAATTTCTGTATTGACTAATAAAAATAGAGTAGAGTTGTGCTTAACGGAGAATAGAAACCCTAACCCTAAGTCCGGAAGGGGATTCGATATAAAATATAATTAAAATAATTATATTATTGATTACGTGTTTGTACTGTGTGGTAGTATTGATCAATGATTGATCGGGTAAGGTTTAATATTTATAAACCCTAAGAAGAGATTAGAAAACCTAATCTCAGGATGAGAAACCCTAATGTACCGTTAGAAATCCTAATCGAAAGCCAGGAAACCCTAATTTCATATTCGGGAATCCTAAACCCTAAATTAGGAAACCCTAATCCTAATTGGTAAGCCTAATGTGTGTATTAAACTTAAATATGATTAGAAAACCCTAATTATATTTTAGTTATCTTAATTTCTATTTTACAAACCCTAATTGTAATTTAGAAAATTTATTTTTCTAATTAAAACCCTAATTCGTGGGTTGTAAACCCTAATGACCAATTACGACCCTAATTGCTTAATTAGCAATTTTAATTAGGAATTATTAATCCTAATTAGCAATATTTTAGTATGATTAAGAAATTTTAATATAATTAGAAAATTCTAATTATAATTTAGAAATATTAATTTTCTATTTTCAAAATTGAAATTCGAAAATCTTAGGAATTAAATTGAAAACCTAGGGTTCAAACCCTAAACCCTAAAAGGTTTAAATCCTAAACCCTAAGGGTTTGGTTGTTGTCCAATTTGCCATTAAAAATATGTAGAGAAAGACCAAAATGCCCTTTTGTTTATTTTAGTAAGTTAACTTGCAAAATTGGCAAAAACTTTAGTTGTTCACCAACTAATTTGACTTTGGTACAAACTCTCCAGCAATTCAGCCCTTATTTGACAGCTACATGAGATCATTCAATGTATCTATGTGGTATATAAGAGATTTGAGAGAGAGAAAGTTTAGTATTTGGCTTATTTTGTGTTCAAGCTCTCCCCAACTCACCTTCTCTCCAAAACTCCGAATTTTTAAAGTGTTTCAGTCACATAAACAGCTCATTACTAACCCAATATCAGATTGGAGATCAAAGATCAAGATTTAGAACAAAAAGGTATAAACCCGAAAACCTATTTTGATCTTGTATGCTTCGGTAACAATTGTGTTTTTTGTGTTTAAATAAGTATTATAAGATGTTTTTAGATGATCTATGATGATCTATGATAGATCCATAGCATCAAAGTTGGTAAAAATCGAAGTTTTTCAAAAACTGTCAAGAACACAATTTGTGGTTTGACAAGCTTATGTCAGGCGCCACAGATTCGTGTGTGTTAATGATTTTTGTTGTTTGATGTTTTGGATCTGTTGTCTGACATAAGGACTGTAATCTGGAAGTGAAATCACAACCATTACATGTCCAGATTTCTTGTTATTCATGGTCATAGTAGGTTGACCGAGCTTGACCGGCTGAATTCTGGGTAACCCAGAAATTCGTTTTCAGCGTCTGACAACATCTTTAAGCTCTTTGATCTGTCAGTAGTGTTAGTGTTTTGATTATGTGTTGGATCTAGATTGTAGCCGGTTGTTTATACTCTAGACCCATGTCCTTAGAACTCTTAAACAATCAACAGATCAACCGTAGCAAGTGGTCAAAGTAGGCCACTTGCACTGAATTGCGTTTCTAGGAATTTTCCATATACACGAAGAACACGCTTTCTGACAGCGTTTGACCAGATTGGATCTGGCGTGTATGTGGTTGTTGAACTGTAATGTTGTTGTATTTATGTTCATTGACACATGGACTCTAAGTGTAAACCATTAAATAACACGAATCAAGACCGAGACATAGAATTAATGGAGCTCAAATGTAGACCATCGAAGCTGGCTGGGTTTCTGGGTTACCCAGAAAACCCAGGTGGTGTCTGACAGTAGGTTTGCAGGTCCTGATCACCTTGATGATTTGTTGTATGACTGAGATGATGATTGATTCATGTAGTGTTACAAAACCACTACATGATCAGTGTTTAACATTGCCTAGAACATGATTAAGCCGAGAATTGCAAGTGGTCAAATTAAGACCCTCGATCACTGACTGTCAGTGTTCTTGAGCTCAAGAACACCAACAAAGACGCTTTCTGTCGCTAAAGACCAACAACGACGGTTTTATTTATTTTATTTTCAGAATTTCCGGTAATTAATTAAAAATAGAAAATAAATTATAAAAATTACCAAAAATGGTTTTAAAAATTATTTTAAATTATGAAAAATAATTTTTGACCAATTGAAATATTTTTTTTAATATTTATAATTATTTAAATATTAAAGGTATTTAATTTATTTACTTAGTGTCTTAAATAAATTAGAGAAAAATGATTTAATATTATAAAAAATCATTTTAAATAAGAATTATATATTTAAAAATATTTTGAGTTATAAAATGTAACTTTTAATATTTTTGAGATTTTTTATTAATAATTTAATATTAATGATATTAGATTTATTTAATTATTAAATTATATAAATAAGATAAAAATGATTTTAATGATTTAAAAATCATTTTAAATAAGAATAAAGTGTTAGAAAATATTTTGAATTATAAAATATACATTTCAATATTTTTGGAGAATTATCATTAATATATTAATATTAATGATGTTAGATTTATTTAATTATTATATTAAATAAATGAATTAAAAATAATTTTATTGATTTAAAAATCATTTAAAAATGAGAAAAATATTTTAAAAGTATTTTAAGTTATAATTAATGACTTTTAATATTTGAATAATAATTTTATTAATATTTAAATATTAATGGTAATGATTTAAAAATAATTTTAATTATTTTAAAAATCATTTAAGTAGAATATTGATGATTTAAAAATATTTTAAGTTATTAATAATAACTTTAATATTTTGACAAGTATGCTATTAATATTTTTATATTATTAAATATCAATAATGATAAGATTATTTGATAATTAAATCATTTAAAAATGATTTAAGTGTTTGAAAAATTATTATAAATTATAATAATTGTTTATAAATTATTAAAAGGTTCCGAAAAATATTATAAACGATATTTGACTTATCTAAAATAATATTGAAACTTAGAGACTAAGATTGTTAGACAATCAATGTGTTAATTGTCGAATAAGGTGACCAGAACACTGAAAATGGACCGAAGTCCAACCAGACTGGACTAGTTAGACTTGATAAGTGTTTATTTAGGTTATAAATACTAATGTGGCTATGTGGTAATGTGTCTAAGAGAAGTTTAACTGTAAATTACAGTATTACGTGTTTTGAAATATTGTGCTAATTGTGAGACCGATATTATTGGTTATAGGTTTTACGAACGCAGTTAATTATATTGTGTAGCTGTAATCAACGCGGAAGGCAAGTTTCCTAACTCAACCTTGAGTTATATTCATTTAATTATTATGGTTAATTATTGCTAATTATACCATGTCCAGGGAAGTTATTGTTGATTATTCGCTGTTAGTGCATGATTAATAATTCAAATTGAATTACTGATTCGAAAAATATATATTCGTAGAATTACTATTGTTGGATATTTATATCTGTAGAATCTAATATTGACAGTACAGATAATTCCTGTTTATTGTTAAATTATATTGAGAAATGTCTTAGCTAATTATTCTGGCTAGACGAACATTTGTTAGAACTTGATGAATATGAGAAGAGAAATCAATTGTTACTGATAGATCGATGCCAATTGTTTCGGCTAGATCAATAAGTAGATAGAATTTGAAATCACAGTATTTCGTTGTTAAATCAAAAATCTTGATTCTGAGACTGAGAAGAATAACTTTTTATATAAAGGGAACATTTTTGGTCGTATATTCGACCATTGCGCGCTGTTAAGTATTATGCACAATATAGGGTATAATAAAGCTGATCACTTGTTATACTTGCAGAGGGGTATGATTTAATCTTTATGGTTATCTGATACGCCTGAGTATGTATCAAAGTAAATCTTTGATATATACCCGAGAAAATAAGTTCAAAGATCTGGTGAGACCACTTAGCATATATTTGGAAAATATTCCACTTTGTTATTGCGTAGAATTGATTCTTGTTTATTCAATAGAATATCGTAGAAACTTGAAAGCATTGTACTCTTTCATTATTATAATATTGTGTTGCATAGAAAGGGAGAAGCTTTGTTATTGATTAACGCATTGTTCAGCTAATTCAAAGTTTCCCGAACTTTGGTACCATTCTATCAAAATTGATAGTCTATTATTCTGATACTTATACATTCATTGTATATCTTAACTTGCGGGGCAAATTTGTTGCTCACCCTTGCTAAATAAAACTTTTCAACTAGGGAAGAAGTGGCAGAAGGTGCTGTGAAGAACAAGGGCGAAGACATAGTGATTAATTAGTTATGAATAACATTATTATTATGTTGTATTTGTGAACCCTTTTTGTATAACTAAAGGGTAGGTTTGTAATGTTAAGGTTGGAGAACCTGGGGTAATGTATTAACTATATCAGTTAATGAAGCTTATGTATTCCTATTTATATATGAATGGGTAGTTAAATGGTATTATATTGTGGATCGTGAACACCAAACTCGGGGGTCAGGTAACCCGAATTTGGGGGTGTCACAACTAAACTAACCTAACTAGCTCACAAGTAGGTTAGGAGTCACCAAACCAAGTCCCAAGGCTGCACATGAGATGATAACAAACCCTAAGCATCACAAGTAACTTAGCATCAGATATTTAGAGAGGCAAGTAGGTGAAAAAGGCCAAAAAAACCTAAGTTGCTTAAGTCGATAAATAGCAACAAATCCTCTGGCCAAACTTACAAATTCTCTAAGCCTTTACACTCTTATAAACATACCAAATCAAGCCTGGGTGATAGCAACATCAAATTCAGTAGCTAGAATAAAAAATCAATCAAGAAAAGGTGCAAACCCTAATTCACAATTAGCTCTTTGATCCTTAGTTAATTTTGTTGGTTAGATGTTTAGAAATATGTATTAGTATGTTAGAAAGTATGTTGGATTGGTAGAACACGTTTTCATAACATCTAGATGCCTTAATTTAGTGCTTTTAGAAATTTGGAAATTTTGAAAAATCTAGTCTGACAGCCGAATGTCAGGGCTTGAAGATTCATATGTGTTTATGTTTAGGTCTGTTAATTGTATGTTACTTGTAGCCTGTTAGTAGGTCTTTAATCTGGAAAAGAAATCATGTTCATTAGAACCATATATTACAAGGTATAAGTGGTTAAAGTGTGTTGACCGTTCACGGATTGTAGTTTTCTGAGTTACCCAGAAAACTTAAGAACAGTCGAACTGGTTACTTTGACCAACCTTGTTGATCACTTTTTGTTTGTTGTTTTTGTAATGTTTTGCTTTAGATTAACAACCTGATATATGTACTGCATATCTATGATCTTAAATTGCATAAACAACTCATAGGATTACTTGGTCAA
Source organism: Panax notoginseng (assembly GCA_016801055.1). NCBI lineage: Eukaryota > Viridiplantae > Streptophyta > Magnoliopsida > Apiales > Araliaceae > Panax > Panax notoginseng. The sequence goes on along the minus strand of CM029022.1, from coordinate 124,455,475 downwards.
AATCCGTTGACCAAACTTGACCATATTTTCTGGGTTACCTAGAAAACTGAAGAACACGAAGAACATCGTTTGGTTGTAGTTTGACCAACATAATTAGAGACCTTAGAGTTATGATTTGTTCATGTTAATGTTATATATATGTACCCTGACGTATATAATACATGATACAACAAACGCAACACACATCCAATACACAAAATCGAAGATATTAAAGCCACAAAACCGTTGACCGGCCATGACCACTGTTCTGGGTTGCCCAGAAACTCAAGAACAGCTCTAACATGGACTTTAAGCCTCTATAACTTCTTGTTATATATAGGTTAAAGCATGAAGTTTGCTTGATGTTGTACTACTGTAAGAGTACTATAACATCAATACCTGAACAAACCCAAAATCATAATCAGTAGCTAAATAAACCATGGTCAAACTGGTCACTCGACCATGACTAAACTGTTGGACAGAAACTCAAGAACACCTACAGCGATACTTTCTGCCACTGAAGGGCTTTAGCGACAGACATAAATTGATTTTTCTAAAAATTAAATTATAAAAATTAGAAATAATTAATAAATAATTATAAATAAATAAATAAACAGTTTTAAAAATTATATTAAATAATTATAATTAATTTATGATATTTTTATATAAATTCAATAAATATTTTATTTTATTTAGATATTATTAATAATTAACTTAATAATAGAGTAATTAGAATAATTATTTATAAATACTAAATAATTATTGAAAAATAATATTAATGATATAAAAATCATAATAAATGGTTATAAATTATTTAAAAATAATAAACAATGTGTTTGTAAAATTTTAAGTAAATATTAATTACCTAAAAATAGAAATAAATGATTTAAAAATCATTTAAAGGATAAATAAATGTTTTAAAAATATTTTAAAACTTCTAAAAATTATTATAATGGATATATAAATTATCTAAAAATATAATAAATTTTATAAATAAAATTTAGTCCATATATCAACTTATTTAATATTCAGTAAAGACTTTGAACACCGAAACCTTATCGAATCTAACCCGATTTTTATATAAATGTTATATTTGAGTATTGTTATCAATACTAACGTGTTATATTTATATATATGAACATCGTAGGCATTTATTAAACAAATTGAGTAGCATAACTTGACTGATCTACGCTCAGTCAAGTTCTTCTTAAATCTTAACTTATGCAAATTTCTTAAACCATGTTTATTCGTTGAACAAGATTTTATCTTGATATACTTTTGATATAATATATTACACCTACATTTGAATTACCATTTGTTCTAAGGTTATTACTACAACTTTAGCATAACTAAGAAATGAACTGTTTATTCATAATGATTGTCAAGCTTAAATTGTTGTGTCAAACCAAATTGTTTGGTAAGACATCCTATTCTGAAGTTGGGTATCCCGTATGGGATCATTCGGTTGATAATATATTGACACTAATTTGGGTGCATTTGAGAACTGGTAGGATGAGATGCATACTCCTAAGATATTGAATATGCTGATCCCCTGTCTTATATCTATACAAAATTTCTAAGTCTGTGCGACTGACAGAAATTAAAATCCATATTGAAATGATAACAACTATCAGTCGAAATTTGAATTGTTATATTTCTTCAAATCATATATTGTTATAAATACAAAACTTGCTGAGCATGTCATAGCTCACCCTTGCAAATTATTCCCTTTGCAGTTTTAGATGGTAATCCTGGAACATCTGGAGTACATAAAGGGAAGCGTCCCTGCTTAGATTAGGTTATATTCATGTCTAGATTAATACTCTGTAATAAGAAACTCGTTTATGAGAATCATGTAATCGAATCTTAGTAATATGATATATATATATATATATATATATATATATAACATCTTTTATTTCTGCAACCGTGTTTTCCTACATATATAGATGTAAATTTAGAATTCTTGGAGTCTAGTTGAGATCCTTGGGAACTATTCATCTGAGTGAGGATATTAGTAATATGGATTGTTCATGTTATTACTGATATTCTGGATATCAAATAAATAGTTACTATTGATACGATTGTATAAATTCACATGGAATAGACTATACATCTAGGTGAGGATATTAGTAATATGGATTGTTCATGTTATTACTGATATTCTGGATCTCAGATAGATAGATTCTATTCACAAATACAGTTCATATATCCAAGTGAGGGTATCCAAACACAGTAATAGTTCTCTTGAGAATTGTCATCTGTTATGGGATACTGTGAATCTTGGATCCATGGGAATTATATCTGATAGTCCCTTAATTTAATATAAGCTTATAATTAGATACCATGGGTGTATAGATTTAAATGCATTATATTGATTTGTTGTAAGCACCATATTAGATACCCTAGGAGTATAGATATAGGGGCGTTACACCTTCCCCCCGCTTAATCAGGCTCTCGAACTATATGAATCTCGGTTTCCAAGACCAATTAAATAGAGTCCAATATTGGGCCATATTGCAAAAATATTTAAAAACTCTTTTGAGTTAGTACAACCATTTAACTCATACCAATTGGCGACTCTGGCTAATTCGAATTAATAAAATCAAATCTTTTCAAATCGTCGACATTATATGTTGGTCTTTTTCCTGAAAACCTCACCCTTCGGATCAAAAAACTTCACATAAAAAACATAAAGGGTAAGAAACACATAGGGAAAATGAGATAAAATCTTTCCGGCGTAGACATATGGTAACTCTGCTGGGGACAGTAGAGGGCTTAAGCCCCATTTCAATCTTTTTGATTCCCTCCTTTGTGCATGTGTGTGAAATGACGTCTTTACATTGAATGGATGTGAATGCCTCTTTACCACACTTTATATTAGTGCTTCACACAATGTCATCATTTTACATGCGGTGAGACGCAATGAATGTATGTTGTGTAATTCCTCCACTAGGAGGCAAACCTGTCAATCACTAATTACTGGACTCTAGCAGCAATTAAGTTTAAGTGAGGCTCAGGAAAGGTACCACTCAAATTTGCTCAACTTAAAAGATCGGATTAACTTCCCATCTATTAGGTTGCGATGATCTGGGAACCTCAATACCAAAAAGCCCGTGAGAGTAACCTAAGATAGGTCAGCCTCTGATAGACCAAACGCGAAGGGGAGTCTCTGCATGCCTTCCCTCTTTCAATACATGTCCTGTATAAACTTATGTCCTATGTAAATGTTATGAATGTTGTAAATATCAAATCCTGTCATGATGTCTTGTCATCAAAACAACTGACGTCTGTTTTATAGGAAAACATTAAAAACCTCTAAAAATTGACACATTGTATAAGCATGCATGCTATTCGAGTTTATCTAGACTAAACTACCTACTTTTATCGTAGGCAAGATTGGTCCCATTACCAAATCCAGATCTAAGAAGGCAAAAAGCCTACTCATTAACATGGAAGAAAGCACCCAATAGGGGTCATGTTTCATGTCTCGAGAAGAATTTGAGGGACTCAGAAATTAGATAGTAGAATTAGTTGTCTTCTTAAAAGAACAAAGCAAAAGTGCTCAGGGTAAGAAAATACCCACTCAACCAGAGTCGTCCGAACAAGGTGGCAGTCATGGTACTAACAAGAAAAAGGAACGAGTATCAACCTACCCTGAATGGCTATCCAATATAGTTCATGTGTTTAAGCCCGGAGGGAAGGTACGAGTATGCGTGGACTACCGAGATTTGAACAAGGCCTGTCTCAAAGACAACTTCCAAGTACCTTTCATCCACATACTGATAGACAACACGACGCAGTATGACATGTACTATTTTATTGACTGTTTCGTCGAGTATCACCAAATCATGGTTACCAAAGAAGATAGAGAGAAAATCGCCTTTATCACCCCCTAGGGGACATTCTACTATAGGCATTTATCTTTCGGCCTTATCAATGCCGGGGCTACCTATCAATGAGGCATGATGGCCCTTTTCCATGACATTATGCACAAGGAGATAGAGGTATATGTGGATGATATTATTGTTAAATTCAGAAAGAAAGATGAACACACCGACTATCTCAGAAAGCTATTCAATCGGCTTCACAAATACAACTTGAAGCTAAATCCAGCCAAGTGTGCCTTTGGTGTCAAATTCAACAAACTATTAGGGTTCTTGGTAAGCAATAGATTCATTGAGCTGGATCCCACCAAGATTAAAGCCATCACTGAGATGCTGATACCCCAAACAAAAAAAGAGATACGAGTATTCCTCGGGAGAATCAATTTCATAAGAAGATTCATCTCTCAACTCACTAGAACTTATGAGCCCATCTTCAAGCTATTGAGGAAAAATTCTTCTAGAAAATGGAGTGAATAATGTCAAAAGGCCTTCCCTTTTATCAAGAAGCAACTAGTGGAAGCTCCTATTTTGGTACCACTAAGAGATAAAGTTCCCTTTTTCATGTACATATCAGTCAATGCAAATGCTATAGGCTGTATGCTGGGATAAAAAGATGATAAAGGCAAGGAAAGAGCTATCTATTACCTCAATAAGAGATTCTGTAGCGCTGAAAAGAAGTACACCTTGATCGAAAAGATCTATTGTGCTTTAATGTAGGCCCCATGAGGTTACAACATTATCTCCATGGTCACATAACTTATCTCATATCTTGCATAGATCCTCTGAAGTACATATTCAGCAAGTCCATGTTAAATTGTAGATTGTCCAAATGACAATTGATCATGGAGTAATTTGCCATCATCTATGTGACGCAAAAGTTCATCAAAGGTCAAGGAATTACAAATCAATTGGCCAAAGCACTGTCAGGGAATTTCGAACCCTTGGATACTTATTTCCCAGATGATGGGATAATGACAATTCAGCAAAACCATCGAGAAGAAATAGGCCAATTCTTGAAAATGTACTTCAATGGGGCTGTAAACATTGAAGGTGGAAGAGCATAAGTAGTTCTTGTATCTATCATGGGAGTACAATAGCCCATGTCTATCGAGCTATAATTTGTCAACACCAACAACACAATCGAGTATGAAGGTTGTTGACGTCGGGAAGATTTGTATCCCTTTCTGAGCTTGTCTTTCGGTGTTCTCATTTTGGGTGAGTTTTGTCTAAAAAGACAAGTTTAAAAAGATCCGACATATGAATGTATGATTTGACTTTTAGAGTTGCCAGTTGGTAGATTTGAAATGGGTGTACCAACTCAACCGATTTTGAAGGTTTGCACAAAGACCCAATGGTTGGACACTGTTTAACTGGTCTTAGAAATAGAGATACATTGGGTTCGGGGGCTTGATTAAGCAGGGGAAGGTGTTAGGCACCCTCCGACTTCCGTGAAAATACGGTTACCGCAACTTTTCAATTAACTTTTTATCTGTATGTGTGTCTGTGTATGGGCCTATGTGCAATTATCTGGAAGTAGCGATATGCCTGGTTTGCACCTATATACAAAGGGTTTGACTTGTTTATAAAAGTTCAATCTCAAAAATATATAGTAGTGAAATTTTGAAAAACTGGTTTTCAAACCCTTATGCTCGATAGTAATTGAGTCCTTTGATACATCCATTTTATTTTGTATTCGGCTTGATTGCTTTTATTTTTGAGATGCGAAGCATTCGAGAAAATAAGATACATAGTAGTGTCGAACTCCTTGTGGGCATGATAGCCATCTAAGGACATTCAGATACCGTAGAAAATTTACAAGCTGGCTGCAGTTAAGAAATATCCATCGTGGTAACCGAATCTAGATTAACAGGCTGAATCTTCGATTACATGATTCCTAAGCTCACATAAGGGATAAATATTTACAAAAGCTAGAAAGAAAACTAGATTTAAATTAATCTACACTATTCTAGTTTCAACGGTTCCAGTTTAGTCACTTTTGAACCAGTTAAAGTTAGAAACAACTAGATTTAGATAAATCTAGTCCACAAGTTAGAAAATTAAATATCTACATTGCGAAAGCAGTTAAAGCATATATATATATATATATATATATATATATATATATATATATATATATATAAAATGGTAAATGGCCATGAAGTAAACTCCAGGCGTGACATAAATGTATATATATATATATATAAGTAATAGAAAGCTTAAAAATCTAAAAAATCTTACAGTGGGCTATCAAGAAGACTTCAGATAGCTTTTGGGGCTTGAAAACTCGGTTTCCACCAGTTAAACTTCAGTATGTTGTAGAACACGAGCTCACAAGTGTTTAGAAAGAAGAATCACTCAATTTGGAGCACTCTATAAGAAGTTAAAGGCTGAAGTGGATAGATTTTTTTTTCTCTCTTTCTTTTTTTCTTTTAAATGAGCTTTCAAGAGCTCATATTTAAAGATCAGATGACTGCGGGTTAACCTGGGACAGCCGCGGGTCTACCTACGGCTGCCCTGGCTACCCCGAACTTTGTGGGTCCTGTCATCTCAAAGTACGTGCACTCGGGCTACGCGCTGTCTGCTTGAACCTTCAAACTTTAAATTTAGGCATCCGATAAAGGAGTGCTATACCTTTTTGGAAAGCTGTTGTCAAGAGCTACATAATGACATGAAGTTAGAGGTTGTACGAAGTCGGGAATATGGGTCCATAACCAGATCTCCAAGTCTTCATGGTCTATCCGTTGTGCTGTCTTGTGCAGTTGTCACTCGGGATTTTAGCTATAGTTTATGTGGGATATCTTGGTACGCAATTCGAGTTGAATTGTGTTGAGATGACATTGATGTGATGTTGAGGTGGCAAATAACCATTTTTCCCTTCCAGGGGTTATCTCCGATTTTAGCGCAGTTGTAGCAGTCTTTTCTCAAGGTTATCTTCGAGATTGGCCTGCTGTTGACTCTGACTGTCCTTAGGGTTATCTATGAGTTTGGCTTGACCTCCCGGGGTTATCTCCGAGGTTGAAGCTGTATCTCCCGGGGATATCTCTAGGGTCGAAGCTTAGTTTTTCGGGGTTATTTTTGGAACTTGGACTAAATATCTCTGGGTTATCTCCGAGATTGGAACTGGATCTCTTGGGGTTATCTCTGGGGTTGGAAATAATGTGGCCTCCGGGGTTATCTCTTTACTGACGGAGATTGGAAGCTATATTTGGGAGAGTATGCTATTAGAAGCACTACAGAAGAGATACGCATTCTGCTCTTTCCTCCTGCCAAGCGTTATTGGCCTTTGTTGCAGCCGATCATTAAGATCACATTGATGGGCATGGATGACTGTACTTTGTTAAAGGGACCTTTCACTCAGGAGGCTTTTTACCATTGGTGGTTCCCTCGCACCATTGGAGCTCAGACTCGTACCACGCAGTTTATGGAGGATATGGTTCCTGGCTCCGTCATGATGACAGATTGGATTGCATGCATCCAAGAGCTTACTCATTTGACGCAGATTGATAGTTTGACCTTACAGTTGGGTCGAACACATTTCTTTATCCGACATTTTGGTAGAGATCCATCAGAGGTGGATACTTTTGATACTTCTAGCTATGGGGTTGGCCCTTCATGTGGCCCATATTCAGATGGTTTTACCGACCAGGTCCTCCATTGTATCAGCATGATATGCCTTTTGGCAGAGATTTAGTGACTCAGGAGGAGTTACATCAGATGGACAGACTGGATGATGTGGACATCAACACCGTTGACTTCTTCTGATGCATTTCTCACTATTTCTTTTGACATGCCTCTGTTAGATATTGGGCGACTATGCCCCAGTTCTCGTTATATCTTTTGATAGGCCTTTGTTAGATGTTGGGCGGTTGTGCCCCATATACCTATATTTTTCAGTTGTATACAGAGATGATATATTTAGATTATGATGTACTTTGGAATGTATGTATAATAATTTCTATTCCCTACATCATATTGTCATATGTCATTTATTATGTATGAATTATGTCATGGATATGCATTTCCAGAGATGAGTTTAGCATTGACCCCTGGATGGTCTTATGATACGGCTCTACAGATGTCTTCATCAACTATTATCCGGATTGAGCATACCCCACCCATGTTGTTGGCCTCTTCTTTAAGATTATGGTATGACAATTTATCTTCCCTGGATCGGGTGACAGTTGATCAGTTGTTGAGGCACTCTATGACCCTCTTGACATTTCAGGTTCCATCGGGCTTTATAGAGGGTATGCTTGAGCATTGGATACCAGATAGACATGTGTTTATATTTAATACCCATGAGTTGACTCATACATTGGAGGAGTATGAGCGTCTTACAGACTTGCCTTTAGACTGTCCTTACGCTCGAATGGCTGTCGGTGACATGAGCCGGCAGTTTATGACCTTGACAGGCTTGAGGCGCAGAGTTTCCTTAGACGAGATTACCTTGACGCATGTAGTGTCCGTGGACTTCTTGATTGACAGATTTGGGTCGTTGGACAGCTATTTGCGATATTATGGGGACTTCACCATTTATGAGGGTGATTGGTGTGTTGCTCGTGTAGATAAATTCTTGATGTGCATAGTAGCCTATCTATACATGTCATTGTACATGGACCATCTTGATATCTACGTGATTATGGTAGTCTGTGCTCTCAAGGAGGGTCATACCATCCTACCGATGAGTTTGGTAGAGACCTTGAGGTCAACCACGTTTTGCCATGCCCATTCAGTGGGGATTTTCATAGGCAGTGCGGTCTTGTTGTATGTGTGTTTTATGACACACTTGAGACCGATTGGCACCTTCAGACGTCATGGGTATTGTTTTTCCCATGAGATAGTAATGTCATATTCCTTTCAGCCGGCTGAGTGTACAGACGCAACATCATGGTTGGCTTTCTTGTCAGGGATCGAAGACCCGTTTGATATTTTTCCATGTTTAGGGCTCAGCTCTCCCTATAGCTTTATTACTCATGTAGTCAGCATGGACAATCTTCCCCTGACCAGTTTGAGGGGGGTGACCACATATTATCCACTGACTATCATGGCACAGTTTGACCAGTTTGAGGAAATTCATCCCTTTGACGGGGCAGTGGGTTAGAGATTATCATCTCGGCTTCTGTCAGCGGAGGATTTGTCCATGATTTATGACTGTTGGACTCGTCAAGAGAGGGCTAACTTTTCGACTAGCCATCCAGATCGCTCTCTAGAGGTTAGAAAATTAAATATCTACATTGCAAAAGCAGTTCAAGCAGATATATATACAACTAGTAAATATATATATATATATATATATATATATATATATATATATATAAGTAGTAGAAAGCTTAAAAATCTAAAAAATCTTACAGTGGACTGCCAAGAAGACTTCAGATAGCTTTTAGGGCCTGAAAACTCGGTTTCCACTGGTTAAACTTTAGTATGTTGTAGAACACGAGCTTACAAGCTTTTAGAACGAAGAATCACTCTATTTGGAGTATTCTATAAGAAGTTACAGGCTGAAATGTACTGAGTTTTCTCTCTCTTTTAGTTTCATATTTTTTTTTCAAATGAGCTATCAAGATCTCATATTTAAAGATCAGATACCCGCGGGTCAACCCGCGATAGCCGTGGGTCGACCTGCAGACGCCCGGGCTACCTCGGGCTGCCTCGGGCTTTGTGGGTCCCGTCGTCTCGAAGTACGTGCACTCGGGCTATACATTGTCAGCTTGAACCTTTATAACTTTTAATCCTGGCATTCGATAAAGGAGTGCTATACCTTTTCGAAAAGTTGTTGTCGAGAGCTACACAATAACATGGGATTAGAGGTTATACGAAGCCAGGAATATGGGTCCATAACTAGATCTTCAAGTCTTAATTGTCTAACCGTTGTGCTGTCTTGTGCAGTTATCACTCGGGATTTGAGCTATGGTTCTTGTGGGACATCTTGGTACGCAGTTCAAGTTAAATTGTGTTAAGACGATGTCGATGTGATGTTGAGATGGAAAAATGACAATTTTGCCCCTCCTGGGGTTATCTCCGGTATTGGTGCAGTTGTAGCAGTCCTATCTCTGAGATTGGCTTGTTGTTGACTCTAACTGTCCTTAGGGTTATCTCTGAGGTTGGCTTGACCTCCCGGGGTTGAAACTGTATCTCTCAGGGTTATCTCTGGAGTTGGAGCTGACTTTTCTTACGTTTTTTATGGAACTTGGACTGAATCTCTCAGGGTTATCGCCGAGATTGGAACTGGATCTCCCAAGGTTATCTCTGGGGTTGAAACTGATGTGGCCTCTAAGGTTGTCTCTGGAACTAGACCTGAATCTCTCGGGGTTATCTCTAGGTTTGAAACTGATGTAACTCACAGGGTTATCTCTGGAAGACGATTCTGCCCTTCTGTAAGGTTAGTAACAGGAATGCAAAATTTCAAGTGTCTACATATACAATATAGTGCCCCTCTTTATCATAGTCATGCAATGCAGTGGCATGGATAGGATAAAAACTACTAGTCACTTGAAATATGACAAGCTTATAATGATGCAAATTCAATGCAACATGATGTAATGTTATGCTTAATGTTGTTGTTGTTGGAATGATTTCCAATGGGATGTGATAACTGCCTACTCCGTCGTTTCTGTTGGGGGATGGAGTTGTCAATGATGGCTCTGTTGAACCACTTTGATGTCTACTCGACTAGTAGTTTACAAAGCTCTTATCACCGAAATCTCCCAATGTTACGCTTGGGTTATCGCCAATGGTTTGAAATGTCCCTCAGTGTTATCTATGCCTAATTTGCTGACAAGTCGCAGAGATGTCTCCAAGATCCTTGCAATGGATATTTTCCAATGTTTGAGACCATAGGATGTTGACGTTGGGGTTATCACCAAGTTCCTTAATCCTTTGGAATTGCTTTCCACCGAAGATGTTCTTTTCTTTTGCGAGTGACTCTTGGGGATTACTTTCTGATCGCTGGGGCTCTATATAACAGATTTCATCATCGGTCTTCCCCGATGAAGATGGTTTTATGTGGTTTGTATCATTAGGTTTCTCTGACGCTTCGCTGGAGTTAGTGTCAACGATTTACAATGTCAGGGATGCCTGACCCTCGTCGAAGTAGCTTTCAACGACTTACATCACCGGACCCTTTTTGATGCTTCGCTGGAGTTATCACCAATGACTTGTAATGTCAGGGATGTCTGACCCTTGTTGACATAACTTTTAACGGCTTAGGATGTCTGAAATTTCTACTGGGGATGTATTTCTGACGAGATATACTCTTGATGAGCTTTGTATGCTTTTGATTGTAATCACAACCCCTAGTTGATGGCATTGGACCTTCACGATGCGTTGACAAGGGCCGCTCTCAATAGATTTTATCACCGGCTTTTTACACCCTATATTCGGGTGAATTCTAATGATTGGTAAGTAGACCCGCAGTTTGGTCCCTAAAACCAGGATTTCAGGCTTTTTTTGCTTAATCGTACAGCACCTTTTCTCCGGATTTGTCTTTTCAGCTTTTGGGACCTCCTTTGTAACTCAAAGTTGATCGAGCTTGAGGGGGTGGGGACCACCCTGGGTAGTCACAGGTAGACCCACGGCTGCCACGGGTTGACCCGCGGCCACCCGTGGGTTATAACTCACCTCCCATCTCTTTCAGAACTCATTTTTAAGTTGAAGCCACACAGAGAATCCGAGATTTCCTCTTCAAATCTACTAATTTCGGGCTACTTTATGCAAAATTCGTCATCGTACAATTGTTCTACACTATCTTAGTAACGTTTACATGTTTTCTTTTCCAGTTTTGACCATTAGAAAGTGAGATATCATATAAAATGCTTCAAAACACATAGTAGTGAATATGAATGCTCATATAACTTGATAAAAATTATTTAACACAGTAAATGTTAGTATTTTACCATGCTGAACGTATTGATGTGAAAAAATTAACTTTTAAAATAGTCAATTGGTAGTCTTTTCTGCTATTTTTTCATCCTATTCGAGGACAAATAACCAAAGGTTTTGAAGAAAAGCAATCCTGGTAATTAGGCTACCATGATGGATATGACTTTGATGTTTTTTCATGCATATAAGATGTTTATGACTTTGATTTGTTGTGCTACTGAATGGCCACCTAGTCATGCCTATGTGCATGTAGATTGTCCTTTTTACAAAGGAGACTCTGGAGAAATTTTCTCACGAGTCTAGGCATTGAATGATCATACATTTTTTACTCTACTGCATATGTATGTTAAAGTAATGCATTGCATGCGTATAGTTATGAACTGAATTTAATGAGATCTAGGTTAGAAGTTACCACACCCTTTCTGAGGTGATTTGGATACTTTTGTCCCGATATATGGATCCAGACCTGCCGAGTAGCTCCCGTAGGACCTCTTCAGGTGTGAGGAGGAGAGCTTCAGATGTTCATTAGCCTCGCCCTGCCCGACAGCCTCGTCGGTTGACTGAGTCAGTGATTCGTCTTATCCGGGTTGAGAGACTGGATGTCGAGCATGAGGAGGATGACATACCCATTGTGGATTCTGCTCCTTCTTCTTTCATTCGCCGCAGGGAACTTCTAGCTATAAATGTGACGATTCCAGAGTTTCTGGATGATTTAAGTCGTCACCCCTCGATCTATCTTAATGCGAACGAGGTAATAGTCGTGTTAATATTCCTTTTCCTATTTGTGGGGGCAAGGGTTCTGATTTTGATTTGCATTTTGATGCAGGTTCCCGACTTTACACAGCCAAAAGGGTACTGGTTTAACATACATTCTTTGTATCAGACTCTCCATCTAGAGTACCAAGAGATTATTTATGCATGGGGCTTCGAGGTTTTCTTTCCAATCCTCCCCCATCGTTGTCCCTGGGGTTATCTCAGGGCCTTATCTGAGCGTTGGTTTCACCATACCCAGTCTCTCTATTTGTTGGATTGTGAGGTGATGATGACACCAATGGATTGGAGATTCATCACTAGAGTGGAGTTTTCAGGGGCTCCAGTGCCTTTGACTGTTGACATTTCTCCGACTGTCATCAAATCCTTGTTGGGAGTCCCGGCCACGATGCTCAAGGGTAAGGCAGTCTGTTCTGGTCCCATGAGTGTAAATGCCATGAGTGAGGCTCTGACTGAGCCATTGCCCGATGATCAGAGGGTTATTGATTGCATCCTTCGATAATTGTTTCTGATCATCATCAGGGGTGGTTTCCTATCTAATAACTCTTCGACGGTGTCATTCGCTTTAGTCAACACAACTCGGGAGGTGGACCGTATAAAAGAGTTTGATTGGAGCTCCTACACCTTTGCCTACTTCCTCAGGGGATGGGCCTACGCTCAGAGGGTGTGATGGAGGCTTGGTTAGGGTTTTACCCATTCCTGCTAGTGAGCATTTTCTCTTTCAATTTCCCTTTGTTCAGGTTTCCAGTTTGACTAACCGCGTATATTTGATCTTTTAATTCTCAGTTTTGGGCCTACGAGAGGCTCCCATGTCTTCGTCCTGCTAGCACGCTAGGTTTGGACACCTATCCACGGGGATGGTGATGGCATTTCTCCACTTTGGCAGAGGTTCCTGTAGCTGAGGGTTTCACCCATTCTCGTCTGCAGTTGAGTTTTTGACTACAGATGTCATTACATGGGTTCTTTACTCTAAGGACCACTGACAGTTGGCTTAGAGGGTGGTTTCCCGACTGGCGTCGAGTATGTATTGTCCACCCGTCTAATTCCTCTCCTTACTGACGAAGGTTGGAGCTCTATTTGGGATAGTGTGCTATTAGGAGCACTACAGGAGAGAAACGCATTCACCTCTTTCCTCTTGTCAGGCGTTATTGGCCTTTGTCATAGCTGATCACTGAGATCCCATTGATGGGCGTGTATGGCTTTACTTTGTCAGAGGGACCTTTCACTCAGGAGGCTTTTTACCGCTGGTGGTTCCCTCGCACCATTGGAGCTCAGACCCGCTCCACGCAGTTCATGGGGGATATGGTTCTTGGCTCTGTCATGATGATAGATTGGATTGCCTGCGTCTGAGAGACGACTCATTTGACGCAAATTGATAGTTTGACTCGGAAGTTAGGCCGGGCACATTTCTTTATCCAGCATTTTGGCAGAGATCAATCTGAGGCGGATACTTTTGATCGTTCTAGCTATGGGACTGGCCCTTCAGGTGGCTATATTTAGATGGTTTTATCGGTGCAGATCCTCTATTGTATCAGCTTGATATCCCTTCTGGCAGAGATTCAGTGACTCACGAGGAGTTACATCAGATGGACAGACTGGATGCTGTGGACATCAACACCATTGACTTCTTCTGATGTATTTCTCGCTATTTCTTTTGATAGGCCTCTATTAGATATTGGGCGGCTGTGCCCCAGTTCTCGTTATATCCTTTGATAGGCCTTTGTTAGATGTTGGGCAGTTGTGCCCCATTTCCCTATAATTTTTAGTTGTATACATCGATGATGTATTTAGATGATGATGTACTTAGGAATGTATGTATAATGCTTTCTATTCCCTACATCATATTGTCATCTGTCATTTATTATGTATGCATTATGTCATTGACATGCATTTCCAGAGTATTTTGCATGGTTGGAGGTAGAAATTGCATCGACTAGGGTTGTATCCTTAGAGCCGAGTATTGATTCTAATGATGGGGAGCCTATGGAGTACCCTGATTCTCCCATCGAGGATGATTTGTTTATTGGTTCGTTACTAGATCTAGTTGATTCTCCCAGCATTCCCACTGCTGTGACTTCACATTTTGCATAGTATTTAGAGCAGAGGTTACATCTGATGACATTTGAGAGAGATCAGGCTATGGCCTTGATATTGACAGCTCTTTCTGATAGAGATGCCCCTCTTATTGAGAGAGATGATGCTTTAGCTAGCAGGGATACCACTGTTGCTAAGAGGGATATGGCTCGATCGTCCAGGGATACAACTGTTGTTGTGCGGGATGAGGCTCTAGCTACCCGAGATGCTGCCACTACAAATAGTACTGCACTTAGATCTCATACTACGAATATTGTTGCAGAGATGAGTGCATTCATTAATGAGCACGGTAGCACCATGTAGATGGTTATAGATCTCGTAGATCGTGTGGACACCCTGGGGTAAGAGCTCATGGATTTACCTTCATCTACTGAGAGGGATGCCATGTTGGACTTGATGGCTCGCTTATCCATGTGTTTGTATATTAGCTTTGATTTTCCTGCATCTAGGTTAGCCATTTTTGTCACGTACAGGACACATTATATATATCAAAACAATATTATATGGCAAGGAAATATGTTTTGATTCACTTCCCTTTTAGATATGTCTTGTTACTTGCTTGATAGTTGCCTTTTCTCCAGGACTTACGATCTTGATGTATCCTAAACTCCTCTTTGATGAATGGACATTGAGATGTCTCATGATCTTTCAGAATGGATTGTTGATCTTTGGGTTTCCCAGCTCTTTGGTGCCTTGGGATTGGTTTCTGAATGTGGTTGTGGAGAGGATTTTGGCTTTCCTCTCTAAGGTTGACCGCACCATAGATAGTTGTCGGTACTCCCTTGTATGGGGGAGACCAAGTAGTTCTTATTAGCCGCTTCAACAACACCATTCATCTTTGGACGATAGATGATAGAGTTGAGATGCTTGATATGGAATTTACTACATAATTCCTCTATCATTTGGTTGTTGAGGTTATTACCATTATCTGATACGACCACCTCTGGTTGTCCATATCGTCAAATGACATTATTTCTGATGAAACCAATGATCACCTCTTTGGTAACTCTGGGAAAAGAAGCCGCTTCTACCCACTTGGTGAAGATGAACTGATGATCACCTCTTTGGTAACTCTGGGAAAAGAAGTCGATTCTACCCACTTCGGCTTTGGGCTCGATTGGCCAGATCACATCCATTCCCCATATTGAAAAGGACTATGGTGAACTCATATTGTGAAGTTCCCTTGGAGGGGCGTGTATAGCCTTTCCATGTATTTAACATTGATAACATCTCCTGACGTGATCATCACAGTCAGCCTTGAGAGAGATCCAATAATGCCCTGTTCTTATGATCTTCTTGACAAGTAGAGGACCGCTCATGTGTGGTTTGCATACTCCACCATGGATTTCATCCATGAGTCTCTAGGCTTGGTCTTTGTCTAGGCATCTTAGGAGGCCTAGTCCCACATCCCTTTTGTAGAGTGCATCTCCGTTCAGATAGAATTTAATGGTCATTCTATGGATCTACTTTCTTTCATCTTGACTCGCCCCAGTGGGCGTAGATCCATCTCGCAGATACTCTTTGATGGAATAATACCAAGGGTGTTGGATGGGAGGCAGTTCATCTGATACTTTTCCGATGTAACTCCCATAGGCTGGGGCCTTTTGCCTAGAAAATTTAACATTTAGAATGCCACTCCTTTCAAATATGTTGATCAAGGAGGCTAATATTGCTAACGCATCTGCGAAATCATTCCTATTTTGAGGAATGTGGAGGAAGGATATTTCTTTAAACTCTGAAGCCATCTGGATAACTTACCGATGGTAAGGCAGCAAATGGAATTCTTTGGTGTGATAGATCCCAACGGTTTGTTTGATTACCAGCTCAGAATCTCCAAAGACAATTAACCGTTTGACGCCCATGGATTGAGCTAGTTTCAACCTCATTATATAGCCTTTATACTCAGCTATGTTGTTGGTGCTGACAAACTGTAATTTCATAGCAACGGGATACTGCTCTCCCAGAGTAGACATCAGAACTGCTCCTGCTCCAGCACCTTCCATGTTTACAGCTCCATCAAAATACATTTTCCATGACTGGGCTGTATCCTTGTGATGGTGTTGCTGAATTGTCATTACCCCTTCATCGGGGAAATATGTTTTCAAGGGTTTGAAATCCCCTGATGGTACTACGATAAATTGATCCGCAATTCCTTCACCTTTTATAGACTTTTGTGTCACGTAGATGATGTCGAATTGCTGGAGGATCAACTACCATTTGGACAGTCGACAATTCAACATGGGTTTACTGAATATGTACTTGAGAGGATCCATGCAGGATATTAGGTGGGTTGTGTGACCATGGAGATAATGTTGTAATCTCATGGAGGCCCATGCTAATGCACATCAAGCTTTCTCAATCAAGGTGTAATTGTGCTCATTGCTACTGAATCTTTTACTGAGGTAATAGATAGCTCTTTGTTTGCCTCTATTGTCTTTTTGTCCCAGCATGCAGCCCATGGCATTGTCATTGATTGACATGTATATAAATAGGGGAATGTCATCCCTTAGAGGTACCAAGACAGGAGCTTTGACCAATTGCTCTTTGATGGAAAGGAAGGCTTTTTGACACTCTTCGTTCCATTTCTTGGAGGAGTTCTTCCTTAACAACTTGAAGATGGTTTCGCAGGTTGCTGTGAGTTGGGAGATGAATCGGCTGATGAAATTGATTCTTCCCAGAAATCCCCATATTTTCCTCTCTATCTGGGGTTTGGGCATCTCAGTAATGGCTTGACTTTTGGCAGGATCCAGCTCAATGCATTTGTGGCTTACTAGAAATCCTAACAACTTGTATGACTTAACGCCAAAGGCGCACTTTGCCAAATTTAGCTTCAAGTTATACTTGCGCAACCGGTTGAAAAGCTTTTTGAGATGGTCTATGTGGTTTTCTTCCCTTTGGGATTTGACAATGATGTCATCTACATAGACCTCTATTTCTTTGTGTATTAAATAATGGAAAAAAGCCATCATTGCTTGCTGATAGGTAGCTTCAGCATTGATGAGGCCAAATGACAACCGTCTATAGCAAAAGGTTCCCTAGGGAGTGATGAATGTTGTGTTCTCCCGGTCTTCTTCAGTAACCATGATCTGGTGGTACCCAGCAAAGCAGTCAATAAAAGAGTACATGCCATATTGAGCCATATTATCAATGAGTATATTGATAAATGGTATCGAGAAGTTTTCTTTGAGACAAGCTTTGTTCAAATCCCTGTAATCCACGCATACTCGCACCTTCCCTCCGGGTTTAGGTACGAGAACTATGTTGGATAGCCACTCAGGGTATGTTGATATCGTGATGATTCCAGCTTTAAATTATTTCACAATTTCTTCCTTGACTTTCAAACTCCACTCAGGTTTTAATCACCTAAGCTTCTATTTGACTGGCTTGAATCCCTCTTTAATGGGCATGTGATGAATGATGATATCAGTTGACAAATCGATCATGTCTTCATGAGACCATGCAAACACATCCTGGAATTGGGTCAATAAAACAACCATATCATTCCTTTGGCTTGGGGTAAGGTCCATTCCAATCTGGATTTGTTTGGGGTTTTTTAAGTTTCTTAGGTTGATGGAGGTGGTTTGATCAAGGTTTGGTTTGGGTTTATCTTCAACACATTCTTTGATCTCCCCAGGCACCTCATAGTTCTCTTGCTCAATCTCCATCAAGTCAGAGTCCAACAGTACATCAAATTTGCAGTCATTGTGAAGAATTGGCATTCCATCAACATGTTTAGACATATATAACTCTGGAGTGCTGATAAAAAAAATGCTTTCACTTAACATATGAACCTGTTTTGACTATACATAGTGTTAGCATGGCATGACAAAAGTAACTGCTAATACTATGCAACAAAAATAAGCAGTTAGTGATATATACAGGGCAGAGAGGACAGAGGGATCTTCTACCCTTTTTACCCTTTTCGGCAAATGCAAGGAGTGCTGCTCCAATTGTCGAAGGTCAAGTCTTGATGGACAGCTGCGATGAAGGGGCGGTTATCATCCTCCTCCTCTTGGATTATGTAATAACCGTGAATTTTAAGTCACTATATATGTATGTACATTATTAATATTTAAAACTTTGTGTTATACAGTGATTTAATATGTGACAACATATGTGAAATGATGCATGGGTCAATTAACATGTATGCTATAGTTATGGATATATACATTTATAGGTTTCATTAAAAATGAAAGCCTCGTAACCTAATTATAAATTAGGTGAGACAATTAAATAATCTAAGGGTTATGGTAATAAGGAGAGGTTAGTATTTAATATGTATACTAACTTAAGTGGATAATCTTATTATTTCAAGTGACTAATAATTTTAAACCTAATTCTTATGAAACTAATTAGGTTATGAGCTAAAGTCACATGTATAGGTAATTAAATTTCATTAGATTAGGAATGGAAACCCTAAATAATTAAATTGGGTAACAATATTAAAATTGTTAGACTATGTTTATTACATAGCCCAAAACAATTAAAGGAGAAGCCCAAAAGAAATAAAATGCAAGCCCAAACTTAGCCCACTTGATTAAGGGTATTTCAGACATTTGATTTATCTAATTTATGCATTAAAATAAAAGCTAAATGAAGGAGTTAGTGGGCATAAATATGGCTGGCCACATTAGCCTTTTATGGCAACTAATTAAGCTAAGCAAGGTCCATTTGTAGTAACTCTTACACAAATGGACATGGTTCAAGCTCCCATTGGTTCCCACTTTATTAAGCATCCTTAATCATGATTAGACTAATTAAAGTGATAAGGCAAAGCTTCTATCCATAGGTTAAAAGAAAGTATGGGGGATAATAGCTAGATACACTAAGTGTATCTATATTTTTTGTAAGTATCCTTTTACTTCATCTTTTCATTTCATTTCATTTCTCCTCTTATAATTTCTCCCAAGCTAGCCACTTCTAGAGAGAGAAAGGAGAGAGAGGTTTGTCCATATATATAGAGAGAGAGGAGTGCTAGTTTGTTAATCCATCCAAAGTCCATCACTTACTTTGGTAAATCAAGGAAGGTTGTCATTAAATCAATGTATAACATAACCTTCATCTTCTCCTTCTACTTTGTTTTTTTTCTTTAGCTTGAGTTTTGTTGGGGTTATGAACAAATACTCAAGATACCCTAGTCCTACATATCATCATGTATAAAACTAAGTGTCTTGAGTGTTAGATCAAAGGCTTAGAGGAAGAATATGAGCATATGTTCTCCAAGGGTGAAAACTCTTGTTTTCTTCCACTAAATCTTGTGTAACTCAAGTTTTCCAACTTAGATTTGTGATCCGTCGAAGGGGGGGTGCTAGATACATGAGTTATCTAGTAAACCCAAGTGATAGAACACAAATCTAGCAAGTTTTGAATCATTTGGAGCTGATTTCCCCAAAACAGCCCACTTGGAATGTTAAGGGTTCAAAAACCCTAAAATAGTTTCTGTCCTGTTTTTCTTGGGTCTGTTTCGGACAGTTTCATGTCCCTTAAAAATCTGGGAAAATTCACAGAGGTTCCTTGAGAAGTTATCTATGTGTAGGAAAAAGAACGGACACGTTTCGAGTTATAGATTGTGCGTAAAGTAAAGGACTCCTAAAACTTTACCGTCAAATATCTCACTATGTATACACTGGAAAATTTCGAAATTTTTACAGTAGGTTCATATATGTTAGGAGAGCATACCCTAGAAATTTCAGATTTTTCTGAGCTAAACTCAATTTATTAAAAATGAAGCAAGATCCGAGTGTTTTGGGAACTTTAAAAATAGTAGATCATTTTCTAAAATTCCATAAAAATTTGGGGATCCTTGTTGGATCATATTGTGTCAAAGTACAGAAGCTGAGAATTTTTGGAGTAAGTTTACTATTTTTCCTAAAAATGGTTAAGTTATGAATAAAAGGAAATAAATAGTTAAATGATGTCTTTAATAAGAAAAAGGTGATTTTTATGCTTGAATACTCATAATATATCATATCATGACTATCTTAGAGCACTTTGGTAATTTATGATAATAAATATTATTTATGACCTTTTATGGATATTAAATAAGAGGTTTAATAAAGGATGAACAATTAGAATAAATTATTTATTAATCCAATAAATTATTAAAATATTATTATGATATTAATAATATTAGAATATGATATTGATAAGTAAATAAAAATATTAAGATTAAAATTTCTTTAAAATATTATTAAATGGTTAATAATATTTGATTTAAGCATTGATAAATGATTAAAGTATTATTAAATAATTAATAATATTAGTAATAGAATAAGATATTATTAAATGATTAATAATATTAGTAAATAAATAAAATATTATTAAATAATTAATAATATTAAATGATTAATGATACTAAAGCATAAGTAAGATATTATTAAAGTAATAATATTAATTAAAATATTATTAAGAGGATTAATAATATTAGTAAGGTATTAAAATATTATTAAGATGTTAATAATATTAGTATGCAAATGAAAGTATTATTAGGGAACTAATAATACTAAGAGGTGAATTAAATATTATCAAGATTAATAATATTATGTGGTTATAGTAACATTATCAAGACATGATAATGTTTATAAGAACTAAATGTAATGCATAATATTTATGTGATTACATAATCTAATGATATACTATGACTAATTAAAAGATTAACTATAGGTCTCTCAAAGGAAGATAATTTAACTGCATAGTGGATATAAATTAATTGCATAGCCGTAATCTACAGACGAGGCAAGTGTCCTAACTCAAACTCGAGTTATTATTTTCAAAGCATGTTAGTGAATAATTATTGATGATTATTCACATCTATATTGATTATTGAAATTCGCACTTTGTGCAATTGAATTCCTATTCTATTATTATTGAACTGTGAATTAAATTAAAGTTCTTTTCATTTATGAACTGTTTATGAGATTGATCTATGCTAATTATATCAGCTATATCAAGCATATTTAAATTTGTTAAATCAAATGTGTTTTAAAAAGCTGTTCTTATTAAATTGACATGATAAGAACTCTTGACTGAGAAAAGGACGAATTTGATTAAGGCATGATATCGATGTCAGAATATTAAGTGTTTATGCATAAATCACGGGGTATGAAAGGCTGATCCCCTGGAATACTAAAACTTATTAAGAGGTCCAGTTTAAATTACTGAGAACCTTGGCAAATGTTCATGGTTATCTCAAAACCACTCAGTTCATCTTATTCAATTATTCGAATATTCAATTGTTGATTATTAATTCATGTTCCTTCACAACCTTATATTATTGTTGAACATTAAAAGCAAAACTTCTTTCTAGTCATGATATATCTCCCTTGTATACAAACTTGCTAAGCAAATTAGTTGCTTACCCTTGCTATATCATGACATTTATTTCAGCTAAGCCTGAAAGATCCAATACGAAGGACAAGGGCAAGGGCAAGATCCAGGAATAGTTTAGAATGAATATTAATTATTATTATCTAATGGAAGTTCTTATGTAAACCTTTTGTAATATGAATGGTGTGTTTAAGTTAAGGTTAAGAAGACCTTGGGACCATGCTATGGAAACTTTATTATAATGAACAATGTATGTTTATTATTTCGTAATAGTTATAGAATGCTTATGATGATGATAGATCGTGAGCACCGAATCTGAGGTTAGAGAACCTGGATTTGGGGGCGTCACAGGTTGGTATCAAAGCTGTAGGTTATAAACATTAAGAATGTGAAACCTAGGTTATAACCTTAGTAGAAAACTCTTATAGAGTATGTTAGGAGATGGATTGTGAAAGTTTATCGAGTTTGTGTTGTCCTTAATAAAATATTATTTCATTTTATCAATGAATATTTTATTGTGGTACTGATGTTGGTTTTATTTATGGTGATTGTAGGATGTCTGACGAGCGCCAGGACAGTCACTCAGTAGATCAGGAGCTCATTGAGCGTGAGGTTACGGAAGAAGCCCATCAGGGTCCTCTTATAGGGGATTTGTTGAGGAGAATCAATCAATTGGAAGGCAGGGTGGGAGAACTGGAGGTTGAAAACCACACATTTCAGTTCACAGAAGGTCAATACAAGGAGGCAGCTTATCAAGCCCATATGGAGGTAGTCGAGCAGAAGGGAAAGTTGGATGAATCCCAGTTGCAAGTTGAGATGCTAAGGGTACATCTAGAGCATGAAAAGGAAAAGTTCGGAGAGTTGAGCATAGAGCATCTGGCGATGCGGGGCAAGTTTGACATGGAGATTGCAGACAAGATTCGCGTAGAGGAGGCATTTTATGAGTCAACCCAGCGGGTGGACCAATTGGAGTTAGCACTGCAGGCCATGAAGGTCAGGACCGAGACTTTAGGACTGGCGCTAGACGCAGTGTATGAGGGCCAGCGCAGTGGCACTAGGAGGGAGCAGTTCGAGATAGGAGAGTCGAGTCGATCTGTTTGACGTAGAGCTATGGAGGGGTGGTTTCCCCCGGAGCCTGTTCAGGTGACCCAGCAGGGCCACCAGTGATGATTATGCTATGAACTAGTTGTAGATAGAGGCATTAGTACCCCTTTTGTGTAATAGGATTTTATGTTGATGTAAACCTCAGCATGTGTGAGGTAGTAGGTAGTTAGGTAGTATCCCTATTTGTGTTTGTAGGGAAGTATCATTTTGAGTTAATCCCATCTTTTGTGTTTAAAATGGGATAGTAGTATTTATAAGAATATACCTGTAATAATCATGTGAGACACTGAAGATTGGTATATAAATATAAATGCATTATTATTATGATATGTGTTGGAAAATTTTAAATAGTAAATTGTCTATTTAATGTTATGTGAGTCAAGTAGACTGATTTGGAAAATTTTCTTTAAAGACAAACTTAACCCACTAATCAGGGAGAAAGACTTCCAAAATCTTGGTAATTTAAAACTCTCCCATAATGATCATATGATTGTTGAATACAGTAGCGTGTTACATGCTAAGTACTTATATGATAATAAAACCCGAGTAACGTGTTAGAATTTTGTTCCACTAGATAATGTCGCCCAGACGTGTACTAAGGAACCAAGAGATCGAAGAGTCAGTTAATAATGCAGCGGGAGCTCACCCAAACCCAATGCAAGACTTTATCAACATGATGACTAAAGCTATGAGGAATCAAGCTCAACCTGCAGGAAATCAGGCGGGAAACCAATTAGCTAACTTTAAGGACTTCGAGGCAGTAGGACCGTCGGAGTTTAGAGGAACAGCAGACCCGTTAGAGGCCCAGACTTGGATGAAGGAGATTGAGAAGGCCTTCATTATTGCTAGAGTAGCAGAAGAACAGAAAATAATTTTTGCTACCTACTTAATGAAGGGTGAGGCTAACTATTGGTGGGAGGCCAACCAGAACAAAGCCGAGACTGGAATCGTGACTTGGGAAGCGTTCAAGAAGTTATTCTTTGAGAACTACTTCCCTGAGAGTACACAAGCGAGAATGGAGATCAAATTTTTGGAATAGAAGCAGGAGAAAATGTCAGTGTCAGAGTACGCCGCAAAGTTTAATGAATTAGCCAGATTCGCTCCACATCAGGTAGACACAGAGGTGAGGAAAGCAAGAAGGTTCAAAAATGGACTAAAGCTGTGGATTTATAGTAAGGTAGCGGTTCTACAAATCACGTCATTCTCAACTCTGTTGGAGAAAGTAGAAGGTGGGAATAAGAATGTTAGCGATGGCGGTAGCAACAACAAGAAGCAAAAATGGAGCAGTGGGGGTAGTAATTTGGAGATTCAGCAAGGAAGTGTCCAACAAAAGAAGTCAGTGTGTGAAAACTGTGGAAAGGGTCACTCGGGAGAGTGCTTGAAAGGAAAAATGGTATGTTATACCTATGGACAAGAAGGGCATACCTCACCCAATTGTTCTAAGGTGAAGAAGGGAGGTTGTTTTAACTGTGGTGAATTGGGACATCGGATCAAGGATTGCCCAAAGAAGAAAAGCACGGATGGCAAAAACGGCAACAGGGGCAATAACACTAAGACAACCAGTGGAGGACCAACCCAGCTAAACAAGCCAACAGCGAGGACATTCAATATGACAGTGCAAGATGCCGTGGCATCCAGGGAGGTGGTGTCAGGTATAATTCCGATCAATGATATAAATGCCTATGTGTTATTCGATTCGGGAGCTTCATGTTCTTTTGTATCTGATGAATTTGCTCAAAGATTAAGTTTACCTCGTGAACTATTAGAACACCCAATGAATGTAGAAGTAGCAAATAAAGAAATTATTCCTGTAGACTACATACATAGGAACTATTGTGCTAATGTACGAGGGTTTAAGCTTAACGTGGATTTGATACCGATTCGTCTTGGAGAGTTTGATGTAATCCTCGGGATGGATTGGTTATCAAGTCACAGAGCGGTCATTGACTGTAAGAAAAAGTGCGTACACCTAAAGACTCCGAATAAGTCAAAGGTGGTATTTCATGGCAGTAAATCGCCGAGACAATCTTGTTGTCTGACAATGATGCAAGCAAAGAAATTGCTTAGGAAAGGTTGTATAGGTTATTTGGCTCACGTTGTGGATACCCGCAGAGTCGAGGGTGAAGTAGGTCAGATACCTATTATAAGGGAATTCGTTGACGTTTTCCCAGATGAGATTCTGGGATTGCCACCAGATAGAGAGATAGAGTTTGTTATCGATTTGGCACCAGGGACATCACCGGTATACAAAGCGCCGTATCGTATGGCTCCGGTAGAAATGAAGGAACTGATAATTCAACTACAAGAATTATTAGATAAGGGATACATTCGACCGAGTGTATCACCGTGGGGAGCACCGGTCTTATTCGTAAAGAAGAAGGATGGGTCATTAAGGCTTTGTATCGACTACCGGGAGTTGAACAAGGTCACCATTAAGAACAAGTACCCGTTGCCCAGGATCGACGATTTGTTTGATCAGTTAAAGGGGGCGAAATATTTTTCAAAAATTGACTTGAGGACCGGTTATCACCAACTGAAGGTGAGGCAGGAGGATGTTCCAAAGACGACATTCAGAACTCGGTATAGACACTTTGAGTTTCTGGTAATGTCTTTTGGGTTGACGAATGCGCCAGTAGCATTCATGGACTTGATGAACATAGTGTTTAAACAGTATTTGGATAAGTTTATTGTCGTGTTCATCGATGACATTCTGGTATATTCAGAGACAGTGGAAGAGCACGCTGAACATCTAAGGATAATGTTGGAGACGTTAAGGAGGGAGAAGTTGTATGCAAAGTTCTCTAAGTGTGAGTTTTGGTTGCGGAGAGTGCAGCTTTTGGGTCACGTTATCGACACGGATAGTGTTTCGGTGGATCCAGCAAAGGTAGAAGCGGTTATCAACTGGGAACAGCCAAAGACGCCGACAGAAATTAGGAGTTTCTTGGGATTAGCAGGATACTATCGCAGATTCATCCAAGATTTTTCAAAGATAGCATCACCGTTGACCAACCTTACCAGAAAGACAGTGAAGTTCATTTGGACGGAGAAATATGAAGAGAGTTTCATGGAATTGAAGAACAGGCTCAGTCAGGCACCTGTGTTGACTTTACCAGACAACACGGAAGGATTTGTAGTGTATAGTGATGCGTCACACAAGGGTCTTGGTTGTGTATTGATGCAGCATGGCAAGGTCATTGCGTACGCTTTACGTCAGCTGAAGGACTATGAGAAGGGTTATCCGACTCATGACCTGGAATTAGCAGCAGTAGTTTTTGCCTTGAAGATTTGGAGGCACTATTTGTATGGCAAGAAGTGTGAGATATATACAGATCACAAGAGTCTGAAGTATATCTTCACGCAGAAAGAGCTAAATATGAGGCAGCGCCGATGGTTAGAATTGATCAAGGATTATGATTGTGAGATTCTGTACCATCCAGGAAAAGCAAATGTAGTGGCAGATGCCCTGAGCAGAAAAGGAAGAGAGAAGTTACTGAAGTTGACCATTCAAGAGGAATCGGTGAAAGATTTCGAACGACTTGACTTAGAAGTGAAGTATCCGATGGAGACCAACGAGAAATTATTTACAGTAGTAGCGAGCCCGAGTTTATTAGATAAGGTTAAAGAGGCTCAAGAGAAGGACGAAGATTGTGACAATATCAAGAAGCGGTTAGCTGAAGGGAATGAAATGAAATACAAGATTGATGGCACCGGACTGCTGAGATTCGAAGGGCAAATTTGGGTACCGCTAGTACCAGAACTAAGAGAAGAGATTTTGCAAGAAGTGCACAGTACGAGGTGCTCGATACACCCAAGAAGCACAAAAATGTATCAAGACTTGCGTCAACACTTTTGGTGGCCAAACATGAAGAGAGAGGTTGCAGAATGCGTCAGCAGATGTCTAACTTGTCAGAGAGTCAAGGCAGAGCATCAACGACCGAGTGGATTACTACAGCCTTTAGAGATTCCAGAGTGGAAGTGGGAGCACATCACGATGGATTTTGTGGTGGGACTTCCAGCAATGCAAAAAGGACACGACGCTATATGGGTGATTATAGATCGTCTTACGAAGTCAGCTCAATTTTTGCCGATCAAGATCATGTATAATTTGGACCAGCTAGCCAAATTGTATATCAAAGAAATTATCTCGAGGCATGGCGTACCGGTATCTATTGTGTCGGATAGAGATCCGCGATTCACGTCAAACTTCTGGAAGAGCCTTCAGGAAAGAATGGGGACGCAACTACGGATGAGCACCGCGTATCATCCGCAGACCGATGGGCAAAGCGAGAGAACAATTCAAACACTTGAAGACATGCTCAGAGTTTGTGTGATGGACTTCAAGGGTAGCTGGGAGGATCATCTTCCATTAGTAGAGTTCGCATACAACAATAGTTATCACGCCAGCATCGGAATACCGCCGTACGAAGCACTGTATGGAAGGAAATGTAGAACGCCCTTATGCTGGGATGAAGTGGGTGAACGTCGATTGTTGGGACCAGAACTGGTACAGCAGACTATAGAGATCATCAAGGTGATAAGAGGCCGATTGGTAGCAGCTCAAGATCGCCAGAAGAAGTATGCAGACTTACATCGCCAGAAGAGAGATTTTGAGGTGGGAAGCTATGCATTTTTGAAAGTATTTCCCTGGAAAGGGAAGATAAGGTTTAGAAAGAAAGGTAAACTGAGTCCGAGATTTATTGGACCTTTCGAGATCTTAAGAAAGATAGGCGAAGTGGCGTACGAGGTAGCTCTACCTCCTGAACTGGAACATATTCATAATGTGTTTCATGTGTCAGTGCTACGACCATACAAGCCTGATTACAAGCACGTGATATCGTACGAGCCAATTCAGGTCAAAAAGGATTTGTCGTACGAGGAAATTCCAGTTGAAATTTTAGATAAAAAAGAACAGAAATTACGAAATAAGGTTATACATTCTGTAAAGGTTCTTTGGAGGAACCACAATGCTGAAGAAGCTACGTGGAAACTCGAAGAAAGGATGAGGGAAAGTTATCCACATATTTTTGAGTAAACCTGTAAGTAATTCCGGGGACGGAATTCTTATAAGGGGGGAGGATGTAATAACCGTGAATTTTAAGTCACTATATATGTATGTACATTATTAATATTTAAAATTTTTTGTTATACAGTGATTTAATATGTGACAACATATGTGAAATGGTGCATGGGTCAATTA